>OX382264.1:14205484-15604812 GCA_947507595.1 Pyralis farinalis | reverse complement strand
GTTCGCTGCTCTGCTGGAGTACGCGGCAGTGAACTACACGTATTGGGGCGCCAGGGCGAGGAAGAGAGCCAAGTTAAAGAACCGCGACCAGCTCTCTACTAGCACAAGCATGGAAAAGGATTTGAAGTGTTCTGCTGGTAATGATATGATATATTATTTATAAAACACAGCCTTAATATCGGGGCTACATTCATTTGTTTTGCTTAGTATATTTAGAATCACACTCGTTCGTAAATATCCTCTTAATATAAATACAAAGATAAACGTAAGACTTGCATGAAACCACGTGCGTAAAATTACATCACGTCTTAGCCATACGTTCCAGGAAAAGTTTTTAAATAATAAGAAAACTAATTTGTTGTTTTAATTTCAAACATTGCTTATTAAGAAATTGAACATCCCATATTTATTCAAACTCATCAGGATCACCGTTCGTATATGAAATCTATATGTTTATCTCTCTCTCTCTGTGTGTGTGTGTCGCTTTTTTTTCGAATATTCGAATTTTGACTTCAAATTCGGATTCAGTATAAAAATGTATAGAATAGGTATGTTCAGGAACACCGTTCCTATCTCTTAAGGAACATGGTCAAAATGACAGACAAATTAAAAAAAAATTGAATTGTTATATAATTGACGAGCCAGGTGTTCCTCTGGCAATGCAAGCTTGCACATTCTCAACTGGTTCTCTACTTGAAATTGTTTTTATACAATAATTTGTTATTCAATATGGGCATATATTCAAATTCTTTATTTATCACATGTAAATCGGTCTCACCTTAGTGTTCCGTTCACGTCATGAATCACGTCATGGGCGCCAGAATCAAATAAACTTGTTACCATTGATGTCTAAAATAGGTTTTTTTTATACTACGTCGGAAGCATACGGCCCACCTAATGTAAAGCGGGTACCGTAGCCTATAAACGCTTGTAATATATTAAATATTACTCGCGCGATGCCTCCTCTGCTGCTTACACAGCAACTCCTTGGCAGCTTACTGGTGACCTCACTTACACGCAGGAACACAACAACCCTCTAGGGAGTTGTTATTTAGCTGCGGTTTTCTGTGAGGCGTATTCGATCATTCTATTAGTAAAATGTGTTTCATACATGTTTCACCGAAAGTTTTTCGCTTGTACTTTTTTCCATATCGGATTATATGTATATATATATATATATATATATATATATATAGACGCAGTGCGGTCTTATAAATATTAATCTAATACTTCTAAAATCGAATGGTGCAAGATCAGCGCTATATAGTGGATGAATTAGCACTTCCCAACCAAACTCTCAGAAAACCGCGGCCAAATAACAATTCTCTGGAGGGTTGTTGTGTGTGTTTCTGTGTGTGAGTGAGGTCACCATTAAGCTCCTAAGCAGTTGCTGTGTTAGCAGCGAAGGTGGCATCGTTCGAGTGACACATAATGTATTACAAGAGTTCATAAAAAAACATCGAGAGAGGACTATCAAAACTACTTGTCGCAGTTTTTTGATCAGAAGTGTTAAAACTACAGCAATGGGATTATGTCACTACCTACAAAATGGCAACAAGTTATCAAATAAATTGGCACATATATATATATATATATATATCAATGAAATATAAATAAACTATGACAAAAAATACCTTGAATTTGTATATAAAATAGGAAAAAAAACCCCGACTAATAAATATGATCAAAAATATTATATGCAAAACGGCCATTACAGAAATTACAAACTCGAGTTATTAAAGGCTTTCAGTCTTTGCCTTCAGGCATCCCTTTACTGCGCAATTAATACACAATATACTAATATAACAGAGTCTTATTTTATCTGTTTGTCTTTTCGGGCGTCTTATAATATCGGTAGCGCCATTTTCTTAACGTATGCCGAACTAATAAATCTTTTTATCAAAATTAAAGACATAGTACTGTATGACGTTATTTGATCAGGAGCAATCAAATAACAATTCCGTTTACAATCATAAAACAGTTGCGTTCATCATCAAGAAACTCCTGCCTGAAGCGCAGCAATCGCCGGTAACTAGCAATTAATACACCTTGTGTTACAAACAAATGTCTATGAAGTACAATAACCTCACGACATCACCCTGAACTATTTGACAATATAAAGTTGTATAAAAATTCCAATTAGATACTCTAAAAGGTCCAAAAATATATTTGACAATTAACAGCAACACATTGAATATTTTTAAAGATAATTTTTTAACGATACTTATTACTACATCTTCACGTCAAGTCTCGTAACCGCTCCATGATTCAGTCCTTATACACCTCACTTGCTTCTTTAGCATTCATAGCTCTTTTCATAAAAGCTCGTCGGTGCCTAGTGCTTTTGACACCTTCTGATAACACACGAACAATTTTAAGTTAATGTTAGTTTAAGCTGGTTTCCAAAACGGTGTCCATATTCTGGAAACCAGTCGTAGGATTTTTTACGTTTTATTTTTCTTACTCAGGCTCTCGTTCTCCAGAGGAAATAATTGCACTTAGAGAGTGCACGAGCACTGCTGGCAGGGTGTCTCCGCTTCTGGGACTGCGATCGAAGCCTCTACCTGCGACCGCCGGCGCACCTCCCTCTTTGAGGCTTCAACGAGACCACACACACCTACGATACCGGACCAGACCACATTCTAGGAACTCTAAAAGTTAGTATTTGTTTTAAATAACATTTATGAAGTCAAAGTCCGTGTCACATTTCAAAACAAAAATCAAAAATACTACTCGAATACCCGATGACAAGTAGCTGCGAGGTACGTTTTATAATACCTCATCAAACCAGGCTAGACTGGGGAAGTAGCTCGTTGGTTTTTTATACAACGTCCAGAGGCACATACGGCCCACTGATGTAAAGCGGTTACCGTAGCCTATAAATGCTTGCAACACATTAAGTATCGCTCGCGCGATGCCACCTCCGCTGCTAACAAAGTTGCTCCTTGCTTTATTATAGAGTTGCTAGTAAGTTTCTGCGTTAGCAACAGTGATGGCAACACGCGAGCAGTTTATTATAAGACAGATAGACAAATCAGGGTATCAAGCTACTTTTGATTGACAAAACGTAAAGTTTATATATCCCCTATACAGTATAGGGGATAATCTACTTCTAAATATAGGGAAAAAGTTACGCCTGTCTATTCGTCAGGTTTTCAAGAAATAACTTATAGGGTACTCGTAGTTAAACCTAGATCGATGAAATTAGACAAGAAGTTACACATCATAAGACAAATAAAGGAAATAGTCTAAATATCACCATTTTACAAAAAAACTGATAACAAAATATAATTGTTTCACTTCTAAAAGTTATCGTTCGAAAACAACTAAATTGCAGTAATTTCATTGATATTTTTGAAGTGTAATTTAATACTTTTATGTATGTCGCGATAGAACATGTTGTCATTGTTGGATCAATTGATACACTATTCTGACTTGCTTGACACTATCATGAGTACTAAAAATCTTCAAGCATAAAAGATTTATTCAAATTTTAACAACAAAAATCATATCTATATATAAATGGGTAAAGTCAACACAGTTAAGAACCTTATTCTCCTCTGTTTCTCGACCAAACAACCAACAATTGTTTGTCTTGTTTCGTTTAGATCGTTTACATATAAATAGGCAAAGATAAGTTTCAGTATAGGTCCCGCCAAACTTCTAGTTAGCTCTGAACAGCACGTTTCGTTCGCGCAGTAGTATGGAGTACACTTGCGCACTAGATGTTTGACGCAATCTATACCTCTCTTCTATTTGTATATCTAAGCATATCTTCACGCCAGGTCCCTTACGGGTTAAGCATAGAGAGCAGAGCGCCATAAGATGCGGTCCTTACGCATCTCACTCACTCATATGACATTAATAGCTTGTCATGCACGCTCGCCGGTTTCTAGCGCTCCTGACATCACCTTTTGATGAAACACGAACAATTTGGTCATGGTAGGTGAGTCTTGGTCCCTCTCTGGCTCCCTCGGCTCCTACATCTTTCTGTTTTCGCATTACATATCTTTTTCGTCGTTCTTCCATCTTGCATTATTTCTATGTGTTAACCAATTTGATTATATAAAAAAAATGTTATAAATAAAAAAATGCAAATAGTAGATATTTGTAAGTAAGTAATTTGGTATTAACTTGGAATAATTAATAATATACATTTAAAAAAATAAGACGTAAGTCTTACATTTTAAAAGCCATGAGGGTATTAACTAATTTTTACTTTTTACAATGTACTTTTTAAATATTGGTACAGAACCCTCGGTGGAATTTTACTCGCACTTATCCGATTTTTTGTATGGAGTACGAAGTTAAATGGAACAGTGTATGTTGCCAGTGATTACGTATGGAACTGAAACGTGGCCCTTCACTGCGGGCCGTATGGGGAAGTTCAAGGTCGCTCAGCGTGCTATGGAAAGATCTATACTCGGGGTTTCTCTGCGTGATTGAATCAAAAATGAGGATATCCTCAGTAGAACGAAGGTAACCAACATAGCCCACAGGATAAGCAAGCTGAAGTTGTAGTGGGCCGGCCACATAGTTCGTAGAACCGACAACCGTTGGGGAAGAAAGGGTCTCGAATGGCGTCTCCGTACTGGTGCATACAGTGTGCGACGACCCTCCACTAGATGGAGCGACGACCATAAGAAGTTTGTAGGGAGTCGATGGATGTAGGTGGCAGAAGATCATGTCGATTGGCACTCTAGAGGGGAGGTCTATGTTGATGATGATGATGACGTAGTTGACAATAAATAAACGTACGGCCCAACTTGATGTGTATTGAATAACGTTGCATATACTCGTAAGCCGATAGCAGCATTAATGCGCGCTTTCTAACACCTATCAGTAATCCATGTGCTTAGTAGATTTTGGATGACTTTACTCACTCATAAGTATAGTGCTGTTTGAAAACTTATTGTTATTTTCAATTTCAGATGGTTCAAACGGTAAACCCAAGATGATCCACGCTCTGAGACGAGGGGCCACTGTCATTAAAGCCTCTATGCCGAAAATTCGAGACGTGAATGTCATTGATACTTACTCTCGCGTCATATTCCCGGTCTGTTTCCTCCTATTCAATGCCGTCTACTGGGTATTTTACATATTTGACTGAATTTACTGTAAGGGAATTATCGAACAAGTTTTGTGAATAGGTTGCCAAGGGACGGTTTATGAATACCGAGATACAATCGTGAAATAGGTAAAGATCTAATGTCAAAAGCTATATGATAACATCGTAATGACGCATTAACATTGTATAGTCGTAATTTTAAGCAATCGGGACAAGTCATGACACTTATAAGGATACCATTTCCATAAGGCGTTTAATGCTGTCAGATATTCTATTAAATATAATATCATAGCATTGAGCATAAAAATGGCCTACATTAAGTATGCTACAAAAAGAAGAAATATATATCATTGAACCAACAATTAAATATTTTCAGATTCGTTATTATTATCGTGCTGAAACTTATTTCTAGCACTACGATTATATAATGAAAGCGGAACATTTTAAGTAATGATTTACTGAAATAGATGAAAAATACTTTAATTTCTTTAACAACTTGCTTTATGCTGTGATACTATTTCTTTTAATGATGGCGTCATATTTGCGACAGTAAGGATCTTGAAATGTTCTTCGGCAAAATAAGCACATCCTGTAAGACGAGCTATGCAAATATTTTTAAATTGTAATGTCGAAATATCATAATCAAGTGTGTGGTTGTATTATGATGTGCCAAAAAACGAGGCCAAAATTGGTGTGTTCCAAGTTTATGTAGTTTTTGAATGTCAGTAGTTAATAGCAGATCGCATGTTTACGAACAAAACTGCCAAATTCATAAAGTAAAATGCAAATAAGCGCAACAAATGATAATGAATGGTTGAATGATTCTACTAATTTTAATTATGGTCCTATTAGATACTGACTTGGTCTACATTCGTTAAATATACTTTTGAAAGTTATATAAAATTTAGAAAATAAACATCAATTTATGGAAAATGTTTTAATGCTTGTGGTATTAATACAATAAAACGGATCGATATCAGAAATATTGTTAACGAGCCCAAGATCTTCACTATTTTCACAATTTAAATCTTCTTTAGATTTATCTATACTGTATATGTAAGTTAGATGTTCCCATTTATTGTAAATAAATAAATATATCACATTAGTATGAACGCTGTAATTAATTAAGATACAATAGTAGTTAAATTGATGTTTATATTAGGAAACTGATTGCAAGCCAATAGTTTATTTAAGAAACGTTGTAAAAATAAAGTTTATTATGAAGACAATATTTGACACTTTTTATGGTTCAACAGTAAAAAGGAACCCTTATTTTCGTCACGTTTGTCTGTCTGTTAAGACAATGTCATTGTCACGCATGACGAAACTAACCTATGGAGAACCGATGAGACCGATATTACGCTAAGAGAGGTAGGGCGCACCAAAGCAGCCCGTCTGGGGAATTACCTCCACCTCACAGAAACCGCGGCCAAATAACAACTCGCTAGAGGGTTGTTGTGGTCCTGTGCGTGAGTGAGGTCACCAGTAAGCTCTCATGGAGTTACTGTGTAAGCAGCAGAGGAGGCATCGCGCATGTGATACTTAATATACACACATCAAAAGTGTCTAGGGATCAACATATATTTTTGCAATAACTTTTCTCCTGATTGATATTAATTAAAATTTTCTTTAAGGATTCATCAAATAAAGTGTTTTCGTTTGTCTACAGTAACGATAAACCAAGTCACCTTTGCATTAATAAAGAAATTTGCCATTTTCATAATAAAGGGATTTTTGAACCCGCAACTCTTATTGGCTAGTGGGCGAGGGAGGCAACATGCAAACGTTACCTATTTCTTGAGTTACCACAGACTTCGACTGCTGATATTCTTGTTACTGATCATTTTACACACCGTCGGGCTTTGGTGATGGACAGCAAGGGTGAGTTTGATCAAATCTGGAATCTTTTGTGCAGTAGAAGCAAAAGTTGTTATTGTTGGCAACTACTCTGACAGCATGAATGCATGCATGCAATGCATCCCGCAAGGTGCTGTCTTTTACTTTATTTTGGAATGCATTATATGCGAACATCAGAAGTGAGGACACGCCATTCTATATTGCAGGAAATATATTAGTGTTTAAAACTATGTTTTTGTGTAGAGACCTCTGAGGTTTGCAATCGTGCAATCAAATGTGAGAATGAATACAATACAATATAATATAAGCCCCGATCACGGTTACTTTTTCAGTCAATAATGTTTTTATTGAAGCTAAATTCATATCTACGTTTCTAGCGGCTACATAACCTTTCAGTTGAGACCATATACGTTCTATTAAATTAAAATCCGGATGGTATGGTGGCAAGCGCAACACAGTGTGTTCATGGTCGGCAAGTACCTTGTCCACGGAAAACTCTGTAAACCTCTTCTTGTACTGACATATATGTCAGTAGATATTGTGTATCTGGGGTTTCATCAATTTTAGATCAACTAGAATATCGTGTTCTTCTAACCAGTTGAGCATTTCCTGTTTAACGGTCTTTGAATTGGGGGTTCTTTCAACATACTTATTGTGATAGTGTGCGTTGTCGATAACCAAAACAGAATCACTGGGTATATTTAGGAATAATTGATTAACCAGCCATTTCTCGTAGTATTCATTTCCTTGTGATAATCGCCTGTAGTGTCCGTGGATTTATACGTTAAAAAGGCTCCGGGTACAAAGTATTTTTCGTTTCCTGCATGAATAATTATCAAACGTTGACTTTTTGAAATCGGCTTTTTTACTCCTTTTTGCTAGTCATCACTCCAAGGATTCCTTTCGTGGGATGTATGTATGTAGGACTCCTGTATATAGATTATATTTTTTTCTTCTTCGCGAAATTTGCGTCTTTTTTCTAGGTATTCAATTCATTGACGAGCTCGGTGGCGCAGTGGTGAAACGCGTTGTACACTACTTTGACACCAACGCTCGTGGGTTCGATTCCCAGACAGTACAAACATTTGTGTGCATGAACATGTCTGTTTGTCTTGGTCTGGGTATTTTCTATGTATGATAAGTATGTATTTACAAAAAAAAATGTATTTACGTATGTTTATCAGTTGTCTAGTACCCATAACACAAGCTTCGCTTACTTTGGGGCTAGATGGCGCTGTGTAATTTGTCCGACAATATTTATTTATTATTATTTATTTATTTGAGATTTACATCGTGCTTTTCTATAAGAACTTTTCGATTATTCGATTTAGTGTACTTAAATCCCATCTCATGAAGTAGTTTTCTCAACGTCTTTGCAGACTCATTATAATTCATAGCCTCAGATAATTTGGTTTTTAATGATTTTATTATCGGCAGTTCATTAAAATGCAAGTGAAAATCGTACACCATTCTTCGAACAACATCATAATCAAAATCGTCCATATCTAAACGATTTTGTTTGTTTGGTCTCCCTTTTTTCCTGACCTGAACTTAATTGCACTGGAATGTGTTTTAGTACTGTCTTCGTTTAATATATTGATCAAAATTCTTCTTGGAATTCCAGTGGTATTTGCAACTCTCTCTTGAACCTTCTTAAAAGAATTACTTACATTGTCATCCTATTTTTTTTAATATGTCAACTTCAGTTACTTAATATTTACAAACATTGTGGATAATTTCGCGTGACTGACCTCGTAATGGTTACGTATTTTGTTTCCTATAGATGCCATCGTACAACTTTAAGTGATTTAAAGTTTGGGGTTTTAACATCTCTATATATATTTTTTGAACTGGACGCGACCACACTCTATCGCATTTGAACCACGACTAGACAAACGTCATACAGGTAGTGTGCGACAGAGATAACTCTCTACGAAGCCGAAATTAAATTGTCTCTTTCCAAAGGTCGAAGTCCAATATTTACCGGGCGCTGTAGGATAAATGCATATTTAACCCATCAAATGTTGTATTATTATTATTTGTACATACCTACAAATATATACCCTCCTCCCCTTATAAAATAGTTTGAAAGTATTGACAACTCTTCACAAGTATCAAATCACGCCGACCCGATCAAAGTTTCTTTTAATTTGAGAAACGTGCCTCCGTCGCCCATTTATATAGTGCGATCTCAATTCATAAATATATTTTCTTTTACTTCAATTCCTGCCCATTTCTTAAGTTTAATATAATTGAAAAGCCTTCTTCAACGTTTATTTTGTTTTGAATGGATTAGAGAGCTGCCAAATAATAATCAAGCAAATCATTAACCCTTGGGTTTAGTATAGCTCCAAGGTTTCCTTCCCGTTTCATTATTTTAGGACTTACCATTTCGGGGGAAAAATCCTCAAAAACATAGGAAATTTATAGAGTCTGAGGCATTGTTATGTTAATGATAATTATAAAAAATGGAAGGTACCTACTTTGGTCAAGGACGTCTTAAACCGGGCCGAATTTGGACTATTAAAGCACACAAAGGAACTCCTAAACGGCAAAGAGCACAAACTAGTAGATTAAGTATTTTTTGCCCACCTGATGTAAAGCGTTTACTGCTGTTTACTGCCTATGAACGTTTGCAATACGTTCAGTATCAGTTCCGTAATGCTACCTCTGCAGCAAATACAGCAATTCCTTAGGAGCTTACTGGTGATGTGCTATTTGGCTGCGGTTTAATGTGAGGTGTTGCTGCTGCTCCAGACGAGCTGCTATGACATGTTCATGCACACAAATGCTTGTCCTGTGTAGAAATTGTACCCACGACTATTGGTGTCTACTAACCGCTGCGCCACAGAGCTCGTCAGAATACTGTACTGTGCATGTCATGATTACAAGAAATTTCGTACATCGATGTGTCTGTAATTAACAGGGTGAAAACCGGAAGCGATCACCGGATGGTAAGAGGCATCTTCAACCCTAATATTAGGCTTTAAAAGAGAGCTCGTCTGGTGAAGTCTATGCTCCGTCCATCTCGTTCCTTGATTCAAAACTCCGAGAGCTTTCAACTTGAACTTTACAATCGTTTTCAATGTCTAATGAGTTTATAAAACCCGACGCTGTAAAAACAAGCTCTGCAAGCAAGCGGAAACTGTCCATCCGGTGGGAACTAAATTTGTAAAATCTTGAACAAAAACAACTCAAAAGTTCTTGAGTCACAAGCAGAATCTCATGCAGGTGAGACGCGCAATTGCGGTCTTCAACTCATACCCTAGAGTACAGGCAGCTCAACATGCGATCTCTAAATGCGCGCGGCGAGACTTGCATCAGTTTTATAAATTTTGTATTAAAGAGGCGATAGAGTGGAATCAAGGCTTCCTAGTCTTCGCCAAAAATGTATTTGTTGAACAAACTCAACTGTCGAAGTTGAAGACTGACACTGGCGCATTATTTTCACAAAGGCTGAGATCCTGAGTGAGATGAAGAATTTCTATAAATAGCTGTACACATTATCATTGCTGCCGGGCAATAGTGTAAGTAATGACCCAAGAGCTCAACTGACCCGTCACTATATCGAAGATATCCGGGATATCAGTTTGCATGAGATTCGTATGGCCCTCAAACAGCTTAAAATAGGAAAACATCTGTAGAAGACGGAATTACGGCGGAGCTTCTGAAAGCAGAAAAGCCGGCACTTGAAATCCTTCAAAATCTATTCAATTCCGTCATTTATTTCAGCGAAATACCGGAAGTGTGGAGTAGCTTGGTCATTATATTCTTCAAAAAGGGTGACAATATCCCATTGAAGAACTATAGGCCGATATCGCTTCTGAGCCACGTATATGTACTGGTTTTAAGAGTTATCACAAACCTCCTCGCACGCATGTAGGATCGTCGATGGCATACATATCCTCGACCAGATTATACAGAAGACTGAGGAGTATAATCAGCTCTTATGCCTTTCATATGTGGACTATGTAGAGACATGGGTGGTGCCAGAGTCTCTCCAGCGATGCCCAATTTGCCTATCGGTACATCGAAGAGCTGAAGTGTTTGTACAGTAGGTCAAAGATGTGTATCCGACCTGGTACAGGGCCAGAGTACGAAACCGATCCAAGAGAATATAGGTGTAAATACAGTGGGACGTTCTATCCCCGAAACTTTTACCGCACCCTTGGAAGCAATATTACGGTATCGGTATTATTTTTATTTTCACATTTAGATTAATCATTTCATTACTATTTTCAATTCATACATTTCGGAGTTGTACATAGTATTGCGTAGATAGCTACAGGACTATTTATTTGGCACTTAGCTTAAATACGACGATTAATATCCAATATAACACTCATAATGAGTGTCTTCAATTCACTTGCTTGACCATCAATTCTTGTACTAGACATGTTTCAAAATAAGTAATACAATCATCCACGTAATTATGTTTGCGATTTTCTCATAACAACATAATGTGGGTTGGGTACACAAAACAAAAACAAAAAAATATTATTTATTTCTTTTGATTTTACTACCGTCGATTATTTCTGGGCAAAAAGTTATTTATTACATCTAAATTATATTTTGTTATAATTTTTGATAATTACAAATATGCATATAAGTCCGAAAAGACGAATTTAGTGCGAAATCTGCCAGGATTCGAACTAACGCCCGTCGGTTAATAGGCTAAAAACGAATTAATAATAATGATGCACTTAACAATATAATTATAATCGTTGAGGTTGCGTGATTTACTCTAAAATATTTTCAAGAGTAAAATAAAATTTTTCTTTCTTTGATGGCTACACTAAATAATTACGTATATTATTTGGACTGTACTAGCATTTCCGAACACGTTTCTTCTTTTCTCGTATTATTCTTCATCGGTCGAAGGTAGAAGAAGCCCAAGTGCGAATCGAACTCAAGCACACAGCGTTTCGTAAGTCCTTGAGCCGCATGACTAAGTTTGCTTCTCAAAGTTTTCTAAAAAATTATACCCAAACCTGACCCGTACCTGACCCAAATTTGCGTGACCAAGTGAAGCACGAGTTATATTTAAGTTGTACAATTATATGACCGGAAAATTTTATTTGGAAAGTCTTCATCTCGAACTGGTGCTAGTATCATCGAAACACCCCTATCTACTGTTGAATGTGAGCATCGGAGCCTTCTCAACTTGGCACCGACATGTATGGCATGGCATAACTTCTGAATATAAATAAAGGCTCCGATAACGGTGACGATCCTTGGGCAACAATTACACGCCATCGAATTCGGTCTACAGTGGCAGACACAGCCAGGTACAACAGCGTTGGAGGCGTCTGAGAGATTCAAATAAGACGTTAAACGATTGTCAACATGGTTTTCGACAGGCAAAGTCAACCAACACAAATCGTGATTACATTCACGCTGAAACGGATGCAGTATATCTTGATTTTCAAAAAGCGTTTGATTAAGTGGACCAACAACGTATTATGATTATTACACAAGCTAGCATGTATGGGATTCAGCCATAATCTGCATAAATATCTTTGCTAGTTATCTTTCAAATAAGTAGTAGTTAGTATGTGTTTGACTAGAAAGTTACGAATCTGAGACTTATAACCGAACACGCCATCAGGCGTGAGTCAAGGTAGTAGGTAACTCTGCTCGGATCTGGACCTGGACCTGTTCCTAATAATGATTAACGATCTGCCAGAAGTTATCACATCTGCAAAATGTTTGACGTAACGGATGTAACGGATGCGGAGTCACTTTATCGCGACATAATTTCTCGGCGAAGTAGATTGTACTGAATAATGCCTGTATGTGTAAACTTTATGTAGAACCCGTATGATTTGAAATACGTTCTGCTTTTAAAGAAGGTTCAGAAGTCATTTACTCGTTTTATCTATAAACTGCAATATAGGTATTACTATTTTCTCTATCCTTCTCTCTTTGTAGGTGGCATAGTCGAAATGAATAGAATATACAGGCGTATAATAATGCACGTTTATCAGTTACTGAGAAAATAAGTAGACAATCCTAAGGCGTTGGGAAATTGGGACGTATTGGTTTCAACGAGCCTGCAAGAAATTATGAAGTGCTGGCTCTGCGTTGCTAGCCGTGCCTGTTTACCACTCGGCGCGCGCAGCACGTCTCTACAGCTTGCATTCTGTACTCTATAATCCAACAAAAATGTCCGAATGCCGTATTCATTGATAGAATCGCGAAATTTCTGAACTCTGTACTATCGTATTGATTATATTTTTTGATAGTATAATATTCCATCAAAGTCTGTCGTTTTTGTTTATTTCGATGTTTGTTCTTTTTGTGTTTTCTATTAATTTTCTGTTTTTAATTTATTTATATATGTACCTACATGTATCTTTTAATTTTTTCAATGTATGTTTTGTAATAAATAAATATGAATTGTCTCCACTAGCGCATATCAACAGGTATTAAAATCGCATATGCCGTGTAATTTTTGAATGCTGATGGAAAATATACAAAAAATCCATTCACTTGTAATTAGAACTCTAAGTATATTGCCGGATTCGCTATTGAAACATGACTATTTCATTTATACCGTGACGCAACGACATCTTATCTCTCATAGTTGAAAATTCGAAAAGAGTATCTGTAGCAGATGTCTTGCTACGAGATGCTTCTACGATGGTGCTATGAAAGCTCTGCGTAATAATCACTTGAAATCGACAATGTCGCCATCTAGTTGAGATGGAAGAGAGATTTCTAGCAAAACGCAGCATATTTATGTCACGTTTGTTTACTTCTCTACCTTATCTGAATTCGGTTATACTTATGGTTCAGATTCAAGTATTTTTTTCTGTATGGAACCGTAAAGTCGGAATTTTTATGCTATGGTACTGCCATCATTACTGCATTATACTAATAAAATTAGACCTCATTTATATACTCAATATATAAATTATAACTCTACGTCGTATAGCACGTTTGAACTCTCCATTCTAGAATTAATTTGTTATTGCATAAATTTTCGTACTTTGTGATGATTATAAACAAAGTAGTATTTAAAGAAAATAGATAATTGAGATGGAAGACATAATTGTTAATATATTTACTTCGAAGGATTTTTTTTTATTGTTGTATTCTTAGATAATATGACTAATAGGAAATCAGTCATAGTCCCTAATAAGCTTTGTAATAAAAATAATATTATAAATGCGAAACAAATGTATATAAATACTATACGAAGCAAATAAAAATATTAGTCCAATTCGACTATATTTATAAGCCCTTCATCTATTTTCATCGAGCGTTATTCACAGTAGCCGATACAATACGAATGTAGGAGTGTGTTGAAAGGGATTTATATACAGGAGCAAAGCAGCAGGGGCGGTGGGCTCCATTCATCGACGAGGCGCAGACTGCGCGGGGCGCTAGAGGGATGCGCGGGGAGGGCAGAGGTTCCAGCTCACCTAGTATGTACCCAACAGTTTGCGAGATCACATCTGTCGAGGTGCTCCCAGCTTCCTGTACCTATATAAGCAATTGCTGCTTACTTTAAAAAGTAAAGCAGAAATTAAGATAAACTCTGGTGAAAAAGGATCAAAAACTCTGTTCAGTGTTAACACGTGGTGGCATTAAGTTCAGTTTTGTTAATACAGTGTTAAGAATTAAATATAATGCTGCACCTGGTGGAGTAAGGTAAGTGTTTCATGACGTTTTATGAAATAGACCTGCGTTGTGTATTATAGATGTATGCAATCGTTTAAACATTACTAAAAATAGGGTAGTAAAAAACCCTGTAGTAATGTTTGAAAATAACAATACTTATAAGTGAAGAGTTTGCGGAGAAGAATCCTATTCTTCTCCTAATTCTATTTTTAACTAATTTTGGGTTTGACGTCGTAAAAATTGTGTTTCATGGTCAGACTGGTGGGCGGCAGAAGGTGTCGAATTTCGGGCTTTCAGAGGCCGAGATCGGGTGGGAATAGAGGCGCGGGGGCGGGCGTGGGCGCAAGTTCGCGCACTCGCCCCCTCCTTGTATTGATCGTTCAATTTTCATACGCATTTGCTAAATATTGTTATAATTAAACGTCGTTTATATTATTCAATAATGACATAGGCAGCTAATACATCAAATTGTCGGTCGGATTTGTAAAATTATTGCCAGCATATGCCACCTCATCATTTGACGTCTTATTGTTTTTTGTTTGTGTTTATGAAAGTATTAATTTTCTTTAATTAGGGTGACGATATTACTTGAACCTTTGTGGTAAACTTCCGTCAAAATATGTACACTAATATGTATATACTCTTATAAGTAGAAGCAGGCGTAGCATTATATCACCATATTGTATTAACGACAAATCTATATATGTATATATATATATATATATATAAATGAATGTTTGTTTGTATGTCCTCTATGGACTCAAAAACTGCTGGGGAGATGAAATTTTCAGTGAATCTTCAGTTTACCCCAGCAGGTGATCCTGTGAACTTTAGTAGCGATCATATCACTCGTGCGAAGCCGGGGCGGTTAGCTAGTTAATATATAAAGCCACTTAGTGACGTAATTTAACTCTTCAATTATAACTATAACAGAGTGCATAAGTCACTATATGTTCGTAAGTGTCCCTATAACATTGTAGTTTTAGAATAAGTACGTAAAATTACGTTTTTATTTTCAAGAATAACACCTATATAAATAAACTTAAAAAGCAAACCATTATCCAAATACAAAATTTAATCCCAATCATTAGAGCTGTTTCTGGGATACACAAAATAGTTTATACGTGTATATTTTTATTATTATTTATTAAATTACTTGCAAGCTGTAAATTTATTAAAATAAACAAATATATCCCTTAGTGCATTTATTCTCTGAAATATGATTATATCCTTAGTTTGCGTGTATATTATTCTAAGGGGCGCCACTTTCGAATCTAAAGCGCCATGATTTATTTTAGAACTATGTATCCATTAACTAAATGAGTGCTTAATACCAGAAAATTGGAGGACTTGCTGCATTAATAGTTGGGGTCACCCCAAAGCAAGTACGATAATCTTGGGTTGCAAGTGTCCATAGACTACAGTACGTGCTTCATATTAATGGGTAGTATGCTCGGTATGACTCTACCAGGTTCAATATGTGTTACGTAAAATCCGACATATCTTTAGCTAAATTTGTTTGCCAGCATGAATTGTTTTAGTGATATTTCCTATTTCTATACTATTACCAAAAATATTATTCATTCTTAAATCAATACCGATTCTTAAATTATCTATGGGGACTCATAGAGTTAATAAGTGCCACCTCACGTAACTTCTAGCGTAGATATAAAAATCGCGATCTGATCAATCAAATAGTCAGTGTAGTTCCTGGGTAGAATGTTACCAATTTAGATGCAAGAACCATTTTAGTGCTAACTGCGTAGAATGCGCGCCCAGTTGCGTGGTGAATGAAAACGAGATCAACAAGTAGGTCGTAGCGTTGGCAGAAGGACGCGCATGCGCTCGCAACCTTCCTTTTCCCATCTCCAATATGGCTGCTTCATTTTAGTATAAAATTTCAATTTCTTTGTGATTCCTACATTGGTAGAAGGAATAGAAAAAAAATGTACGTAATGAATATATTTGCACGAAGAAGGTTTGCTACATAGGTTTTCATTCATTTAATGTGAATAGCTAAGTACATGCTAGATCTAGTATTATACTCCATGCCCTAGCAAAAAAATATTTTCTTATTATTCATACGAGTTAATGTAGAAGTTTTTATATAGGTTTAGTCCTGTCCGGTTTATCTTGACAGTGATTACTTAGTGCATAGTGAAAGAACCAATATATTAACAGGCTGGTTTATATCTTAACATTTGTTTCTAAAAAAGAGCGGAACATTTGGAACTAATCTAAGGAGCCGGTATTCATAGACTATGTGTTACTATCCCTAAATATTTTTGCAAAAATTACCTAAGCGAGGTTCGTATCTATGACCTGTCGATGGGTAGTCGAGCGCACTTTCAACTGAGCTACTAGGAAGCTTTTCGATTTTGGTCAAATTTCTCATTTCTATGAACCCATGTCGCGACCAACTGAATGCTAAATGAGCTTTTGCTTTGTAAATATATTTAGACATATTAAGGCAAGTTATACGAAAACAACTAGATTATGTGGAGTTATTATGGTGGATTCCATGACAATAATTAGAATTTATATTTGTCCTATGTCCTATCGTAAATTTCAAATTACTTACAACCGTTAAACTCAATTTCAATCCACGTGGTTGTATAGCTATGGTGTGTATATAGTGCAAAACTTTTTTATATACATCGTCGGGAGGTCTACAAGCATACGGCGGTTACCGTAGGCTACGGTAACCGCACATATACGCATAAACGCACAATACATTAAGTATTAGTCGCTCGATGCCACCTCTGCTGCTAACACAGCAACTCCATAGGAGCTTACTGGTGACCTAATTCACAGCCAGGAACACGACAACCCTCTAGCGAGTTGTTATTTTGGCTGTGGTTTTCTGTGAGATGTAGGTACTTCCCCAGACGGACTGCTTTGATGCGCCCTACCTCTCTTATAAACACCCAGACCAAGACAAACAGACATGTTCATAAGCACAAATGTTTGCCCTGTGTGGGAATCGAACCCAAGAGCGTTGGTGTCAAAGTAGCGTATCAGCGCGTTTCCCCACTACGACACCGAGCTCACCATAAAGTAAAACAACAAATCATAAGATAGTCGGCAAAGTATAATCACAGTTTACACTTAATTATAGTTCAGTATACCTAATCTTGTACGTCATTTATTAGTTACCTTCCCTAGATTATTTTTGTTGTAAACAAACATTTTTATTAAATGATGCAGAGAGCATCGTTGGTCATCAAGATCGTTTTTGAATATGAACGACTAATTAAACATTCTGATAGTATTGTCTTAGGTTTTCGCGATTGTTACACATTGAATTAAACAATTTTTAACGGAAGTGTCGCGTGTTTTATTATAATTATAATAATATTATAATAATTAAATAATTATAATAAAACACGCGATACTTCCGTTAAAAATTGTTTAATTCAAAAATTCTGATGTTAATAATACGTTCTTGATGTATGCTACACAATTTCGAAAAGAGAGATCCTTACAGGAGCTTCTCGTACAGTCACAGAAACGTCTGATACAAATAAATACTTCTTAGCCGATTGAAAAACCTAATTATTTAACCGTTTTTCGCCTAAAATAGGAAAAATCTTGTACAAAACGTTAACATGGGTAATAATACTCTCGGAAGTTATTCAAGATTAGTTTTCTTGAGCAATAACTATAATTAAAACGAACGCGGGAAAATCTAATCGCTAAGTATGCAGATTGTGCCAAAACATACATATGTCTGCACATTGTGCACAAAAAAATGAATAAACTCATCATTACAGTATTAAAATAAATTCCAGGACCAAAACCATTTTAGAAACAACAACAATAATATGTTGGATTCTTTCTTATTCTTGATGTCAGTTAGAAAGAGATATATATAGTATTGTTTCTGCACAGATGATATATATATATATATATATATATGTGTTCATTACGTGAAAAGAGACAACCAAAGGAAAACCAGCACACAAGTTTGATTTACATAATTAAAGTAACAATCGATTCTAACATACTGTAAAAACTTCAAACAAAAACAAAAATACAATATAGGATACACTTATTTTTCAATAAGCAAAATTTGCTTGGAATTTAATGTGTGTATGATAGGATGTACTTAAGTTCAAGAATTACGCCCATGGGTGTTATGAAGGTTAAATCTGCGACTTCGCTCGCTTGGATCTTGCTGTAGTGATAGAGTAGAATATGCCCTCCAGGCAGCAGGCAGACATTTTATCAAATTTCATAAAACTCACGTCTAAGGATTTCGTATAGAAAATTAAACGAGTTACGGTAAATATACAGACAGCATAACCTTTTTACATACTAGTGTAGATATGAATATTATCTTTTATTGTCAATCAATTTTTTTTTATACTACGTCGAGAGGCATACAAGCATACGGCCCACCTGATGTAAAGCGGGTACCGTAGCCTATTAACGCTTGTAATATATTAAGTATCACTCGCACGATGCCTCCTCTGCTGCTTACACAGCAATTTCTTGGGAGCTTACTGGTGACCTCACTCACACGCAGGAACACAACAACCCTCTAGGGAGTTGCTATTTGGCCGCGGTTTTCTGTGAGGTGGAGGTACTTCCCTAGACTGGCTGCTTTGATTCGCCCTACCTCTCTTAAAACATCCAGACCAAGACAAACATATTCATGCACACAAATGTTTGCCTTGTGTGGGAATCGAACCCAAGAGCGTTGGTGTTAAAGTCGCGTCATTCACGACTGAGCCACCGAGCTCGTCAATTATTATACCTACTTGACGAAAAGTTGGCGGAACAGAGACATAGATTGTGAGCTTTGATTATAGATAGATATATAATCAAATGGCGTGTATAAAAATAGCATTGAATAAGAAATAAACTTGCTTAAAGATATTCTTATGAAAAGTTCTGTGCGCAGCAGGAAACCGTTCATTAATATTTTCTTGTCTATGAAAGAGATACGTTCACGATACTATTATTTATATTGGTAATAGTCAAGGCAGGCTAGTACAACTAGTCGCAGTGGTGCCCTGTTGCTGACAGATCCGGGGCACCACACCAACGCGGCCGATGGCATTTCGCGGGGTTGTTTAGTGGGTATACCGTCGGACAGCCGACGGGGAGTCCCACACTACCACCGGAGGCCACCCAGGCACCAAACAGGCAAGGCAGACAAAAAAAAGAAAAAAAAAAAAAAAGGCTAGTACAACTTATAATTTACGTACAAATTATAAGTTGGTACGTAACTACTATTTTATCTATTGTGTGGAATAACGTCAAATAACAGTACATGTGGAGCTTCTATGAGATAAATAGAATTTTGGTTCGAAAAGCCATTGAATGCTAAATCATATTTACAGGCACTTTGACTTGAACTACTTTGTATTTTTTTTAAATTATACAATGTCGGGAGACAAACCTGATGTAAAACGTTTGCCGTAGCATCACTGGCGCGATGCCACCTCTGCTGCTAACACAGTAACTACTTAGAAGCTTACTGGTGACCTCACTCACGTCCAGGAACACGACAACCGTCCAGGGAGTTGTTATTTGGCTGCGGTTTCTGTGAGGTACTTCCCCAGACGCTTGCGCCTTGCCTCTCTTTTGTGCTTCCGCCATCGATTAAATAGAGAGCTCGATGGCGTCGTTGTGCGTGTCATTCTAACCAAACACGCAGGTTAAGCAACGTCGACCGCAGCCTGTCTATGGATGGGTTTATCTATCTCGAGTTTCTCCGTGCTTCGGTGGGCACGTTAAGCCGTCGGTCCCGGCTGTTGTCGATAGGTGACAGTCGTTAAGCTAAGTCGGTGACCCTCAGGCGGCTTGAAAATACTGGCCTCCGCCAATCCGCATTTGAGCAGCGTAACGAGTATGCTCTGAAACCCCTTCGGTTGAAGGCAAATCCGTATCCATGCAGTGGGATGAGTAAAGGTTGATGTAGTACGTCAAGCATGCGACTTGCTTGTTATGAAGCGTATATCCTAACCTATGGGGCGCTTGCAACATAAGGGATACCGCTTTTATATTGCCACCATGATGTTTACGCAGCACTTTACCACGAGGTGGGTGATCCTCATTCAATCGCAGGAACACGTCAACCCTCCAGGGATAAATTTATATTTCAATTCTTCTGTAAGGTAACTACTTAAAAGAAGTACCTGCCCTTTGGGGCTGCTGCTAATTAAACATCATTGTACTATACTGCACTCTATTGTAGAGTAGAGTGGAGAATCTTCTTCTTCTCAGCGTTATCCTGTTTCCTTTTCCGTTAGGATTGGCGAGATCCGCTAACTAAGGATTTGACGTAGAAACTGATATCTACATGGAGCGATGGCCGTCAGATTTCCACAACCCAGGGGGAATACCAGACATTTTTTTAGGTTAGGTCACACTTCTCTCGAAATATAACTTCATAGATTTGCGGGTTTCCGTGTTTTCCTTTATCGCCGAGCAAGTGATAATTTCACAGGGGCCTCCGCGCTAGATCTATATCCCCGCACACGCCTATCAAATGACCGGGGTAAACGCCCCTGACTTTAGACTGACATAATAATAAAAAAATCACAATAATGAATAAATAATAATTGTATATGACTCTATATGGATGTTAAACTTCCATAATTTCATTGCTTCGTTCAGCAGTTAAGTCATTACAAAGTGGTTAAAAACCTTCGTACAACTAAGGTCCGAAAAAAAGTCCAACAAAAAGAATGTCCAATGAGAAGCAAGGAATAGTCCCAGGGTAAACTTACACCAAAGTTCATTATGATTCAATTATCGTAACGAAATTTGGTACAAGGGTAGTCGGGAACTTGGAGAAGGACGCATACGCTACTAGCGAGAAAACTAGCTAATTACAGAGCTTAATAAAGGTTTTAAGAAAATATGTAGTATTCATGTTTTCATAGTAAGTAAATACTAATTCGGGTGCCTATGACCTCTCGTATTACAATGTCTATAGTTCGCGCGTTACCAACCCCGCTGACCACGCAGCACCTGGTCAAGAGCTAACGGGCAATTTCAATTACTTGCAGGACCACAACAAGGTTCTGCCTTCTATTGGGTAGTATTTGCTATTATGCAAATTACACGTGCAAGTGAGATTGGCACCAAATCTCTTAACTTTATTGCCCTTACGTAATATGTTTAATCGATTACAGAAAAGAGGAGATCCTAATATCCGTCGGGTATTTTTGTTATGTACAGTCACCAATATACAGGAAACAGCTAAACGTATTTGGTTACTTTAAAATAGTTTAAAGTAACCAAATCTATTAAGGTACTAGCGACTCATCCCGGTTTCGCAAGGGTGATCTGATCGCTACAAAACTTCACAGGATCAGGTGCTGAGCAAATTTGAACATTGTCTGATGATTTCATCAAATTCGGTCCAGCCGTTTTTGAGTCCATAGAGAACATACAGACACACATCGAAAAGAAGAAGATATCAGTTGGTCTCATATTTTTAAGGAATACTTTTTACATAAAAATGAATATGATACAATATGCACAAAAAATTGTAGTAAAAACGTGAAACCGAGTATGACTTCAGTGAAGTCGATTTCCCTTTTTTTGTTTAAAACTGATAGATTAAACTTTTATTAGGTTGCTTGCTAATACACACTTTTCGATATAAATGTAATTAATATACTGCGATGTGCGTGCATTGACACACAGAAACTGTTTACAGGATTATTGAGAAAAAACACAGAAGTAGCAATTGTAAGTCTCTTTCTTAGCATTATCCCATTTCCTAATCCATTAGGATTGGTGGTGACGAGATTTAAGTGAAGATATTGATTTCTATGTGGAGCAACTGCCGACAGACCTTCATAACCCAGAGTGAAAATCAGGCATTTCTTACCTTAGGTCACAATCCTACTAATATTACAACAATGTCCATTTGTTTGTTACGCTTTCACGCGAAAACTACTGAACCGATCATCATGAAACTTTGCACACATATTTTTGGAGGTATCTGAAGTAAAATAGGATACTTTTTATTAAATAAAAATATATATTTTATCAATGCGAGCGAAGCCGCGGGGAAAAGCTAGTTCGAAAAAGACATTTCCCTTCACCGCCAAGCAAGTGACAATTACAAACATGTACATAAATCCGAAAACACAAAATTAGTTGGTCACTAGGCTGGTTCTTGCTCCACTGGGCTATCACTGCACAGGTATATATTGTAAGTATCCATGGTATAGGATTGTAGGAATAAAACAGTACTTCATATTCTAGGCTAGCAGTGCCGGTGTAGCGCAGGGTGACAGTGCTGTCGGCGAGCCATGCTGCCTTCGCAGGTTACGAGCGTACGCGCTCCCGCCGCTCAGGTCACCTAGATGATGCGCCTCACGACCCTACGCCGCTGGTGAATTCGACACCATGCCGGCATCTATTGCCGTTTACATCACTTTCATCGCCCTCTTCAGGATATATGGTAAGATAATCTTCTCAAAGATCCTGTTTCCAATAAGGCATACAAGCATACGGGCCACCTTATGTAAAGTCGTTACTGTAGCATATGAACGCTGGTAATTCATTAAGTATCACTCGCTTGATCTGATGCTAATACCGCAACACCTTGAGAGCTTACTGGTGACCATACTGACATGCAGGAACATAACAACCCTCCAGAGAGTTGTTATTTGGCTGCTGTTTGTGAGGTGGTGGAGCAAGGTTTACGAGCGGAGCGAACAGAAATGTGCAGGGATTCCGCTCCTGTCCTCTACGCCAGTCGTCTTATGGTTTACTTATATAGTACGGTTTAACCATACGATTATTGCTTAATTCGAGGAGCTCAATGGCCTCGATACACAAATCTAATCAAACATGCAAGTTAAGAATGATGAAACACGACTAACAACCATGACAGCAGCCAGTTTATAGATAACAACCGCAGATGGATTCAGGCGTCTCGAGTTTCCCGTGCTTCAAAGGGCACGTTAAATAGTCAATCCCGGCTTTCGATAGATGACAGTCGTTAAGTAAGGCAACCTTATTAATTAACTTAAAACCTTAAAGATAGTTTGAGTCCTTTGAGTGTTGTTGTAGTCCTGTGTGAGGGCACCAGTGAGCTCCCGAAGTCATATAAAATCAACATGTTCAATTAATTTGTCTTATTACTCAATATAACGCGTTTTTAGTTCACTTAAACTGTATTAATTTCATTTCTTTTCTAACAGTGACTGCGGATGAACCCTCACCAATTGCGGTTCGTTCAGTGAACGAGACAGTAGCCCCCGCGGAGCCACCGGACCCCAGGTCTCCGCTGGGCCGCGTACCACCATACCAGCCACCAGCAATCGGATCCGGCCCCAAGCATACTCCCGAATTCCGACCGCACAACCCATATACGCGCGTCGACTCTTTCCATCGTGAGTATTATTCGGAGAGAATATTTGTTCTTCAATGTAGTGAAAAATTTTCCTTATTAAAGTAAATATATAACAAACAACATCGCGCCACCTAGCCTCAAAGGTTGCAGATAACAGATAAATAAACATACGTTTTTTTTTCAGTAAATACATGGAAAATATCACCCATGACACAGACATCTTCTTACAGACACGTCTCGGGCTAGCAAAGTAGCGTCAACTGACAGGACACTAGTCTTTTGTCTACCATCTTTTCGCCTACCATCAGTCGAAGCGGCGACACTATGCTGAGCTAATATATAAAAAAAAACACAAATGTTTATCTTGTGCGGGAATGAAACTCACGACCCGTAGTATTAATGATTACCACGAAACTTATCAAAATATGGGTGTCAATTAGCGAATGAGTGGAACTTATTAGTGTTTTCGCTGTGTTGTTATCGTACGTTTGTTACAGATCGTGTACCGATCGCAGGCAAGGAATTCGTAGTATCAGATGATTTCGAGGAATCCGATCACGATGGAGAGTGTCACTTACCTTGCGATCAGCAGCAGTTCCCATGTCAGGTCAGAATTTTACAGCATAATAATCAGTATGTAGTAGTAAGTTACGTCAATGAATAACAAATAATATTTGTGGTGTAAATGCTATTCGAATTGCCATTGCCAATGGCATTCTGCCTAACACTGGTATTACCCATAGCGAGTCCAGCATTCACAGAATACGGTAACAGAACTCCTTATTAGACAGCACTGCTAATAAAAAATATGCCGAATATACTTTTACGTTGTATCTAAAATTTTATTAAATCCTAATCAATATTCATTTTGAAAATATGATTTTGTATAGCAAAGAAATTGTTCATTATTGAAAATTTTATTTTATTATTAATATGTTAAAATTACATATTAATAATAAAATAAAATTTTCAATAATGAACAATTTCTTTGTTACTGATTACTTTATATTTTATTTGCCTTTCTCACTAAAATCCAATTAATCGAAAGTTATAAAATCCGCCTTATGTAAAGTAAACTAAAAAGAATGACAATCATAAAACATGATAAATCCTAATTATTTTCCGAGGCAATGGTATTTGAAATTATGATGGAATTAAGTACTCACATTGTTACATGCATAAATGAAAACTCTTTTTCATATAACAGATTATCTAGTTGAAACAAAACCACAAACTTCATGTATGTAAGACTTTCGCAAAATAACGCTTGAATCTATTAACAAACCGCATTGAAAATTTATTATGGAGTCCACGCTAACTCGCGTAGATAGATAGATAAAGTTTTTATTTGTACCAGAGGACACACATATATACAATAAACAAGGGTGCAGGTAGACATGTCTCAACCAAGTGGTAGTGCTCCACACACTCTACACTTATACACTTTAATTATGCATTGTGGATAGTAATATCACAATATGTATCGCAAAATAAATAATAAAATAAATTATACAAAATACGTCATCTAAACAAATAAAACGAGCAAAAAACATAGTCACAAAATAAACATTTCGAAGTATTTAGCACCTACACCACATTGCAGTGGAGCAACATCATGCACGTGTATCGCAGTGATACAAAGAGGCAACAGCTCAGTGGATTATTTGCTTGTGAAGCAAATCACTGATTTTCAGCTGCGACCTAGCAATGCCGCAGGGATGCGCGCAACGATACAAACTATTTTTTTTACATTTTAGTGCAAAATATGTGAATCAGTAAACAATTGTACAAATGAAAGTGAATGAGATCTTATGAAAGTTTGCACATTAGCAGTGTACATTTTTTATAATACAAATGCAATAAGATTCAGAATATCACCAATCATATACAAAGTTTGAACCGATAATGAATAACCCTATATACAAATACACTCAATAAACCCGGTATGCATACTTATAATATAATACACACAAACGAAAAGAATAGATTAGAAGTGGACAGAGATGGAGCTACCAACACCAAGGCGACAAGTTTGAAATCCTAGTTTTTGGGAATTGAGTAGTGCAGATTTTAGTTGTATTTTAAAAGAGTACTTTGACAGAGCGTTTCTTATTGGAGGAGGAATGTTATTCTAACACTTAGTCGCCTCGTAGCAAAAACTGCCATTAAATCTCATCGTTCTATGAAAGTGAGTTGTCAAAGTAGCGCGAGATGATCTGGGAATACCTACGCCGTAGTGTTTATGAAATGTCGAAAAACTTAATTTGGTATAAAGATATTCGGGGTTTTTAAAATTTATCAAGTCGAACATAAGGACCGCAAGGTGTAACTGCCTACGCGACTCCATACTGAGCATGGATGCTTTATTAATAAACGGAGTTACATGGCTTCGCGGAGGGATATCGAAGCAGAAGCGACAGCAGGCATTTTGTATGCGCTGTATCAATTTCTGACTCTTCTGTAACAACCGTGGTCCATAAACTAGAGACAAGATAGAGCTGACACAGTGCAAATCACCAGTGGGCCATTCGAAGTACACCTTTATACTGATAGTATTATTACGTATTTGGCATATTTTTAGACTCTAGACGTTAAGTTAGAGGTAATTATAAATTTGTATTTGCTAGGAATGGAAGGAAGACACATGGTAAATTAACAAAATATTTATTAAAGGAAAATACGTAATAGACATGAATGTCATATTCCGCCATTTGTTATAGAGATCTATATGTTTTCACAGATTAACATGTAATCTTAATATTTTTAACTTATCAGAGGTTAAATATATTTAAAAAAATACTCAATTATCTATAGGTCTCATGCACGTGTATATCGTTGGAGAAGCGTTGTGACGGAGTTGCCGACTGCCCCGATGCCGCGGATGAAGCGGGATGCACGCGGTCATGTGAAGAAATTGAAAACCGCACCTTGTGCTTAGGCACTAATGTGTGCATCGCTCTCGAGTGGCGGTGCGATGGTGACAACGACTGCGGAGACTTCGCAGACGAAACTGGATGCGGTGAGCATGACATTTTGATAGACGGTAGGTATTAACCGTATGGAAACGTATCCAAACGAGCTAAAACGAATATCACTACGCGCTCAGGTAAGTAAGCAACTATAAGAGTTGCTTACTTTGTACATTGAATGTTTAAAAAACTGTGTTAGGTGATGTCCGGCATCAAATAGACTTCATAACTTTTTCATCGTTCATGTCTGTTTCTCTAAACGTGAAAATTATGGCAACAATGCTAGCTTGATTTTAGTGGAACTGTTTAGTTTCGATGTTTTCCGTAATCCTTTGAGCCCTGAGTACTATGCTACTATTATATATCCTGAATATTAGATACTATATAAGACGAGAATAATATTAGATATTACAATCATTTCGCAACGACCAAATGGTCATTACAAAATATTGAATAAATTTGCGAGAATTCAATAGTAGCTATTGTGAGCTACATAGTCAATTGAAAAGAATGTATCAATTTCCCTACGCTATTCTACTTCTCTCTAATTCTATACAGTAGAAACAGACAGCGTTATATGCAAAATTCAATTATAAGTACTAATATTCACTGAATTAAAATTTCAAATCATTAAATTCGTAGGTGTACCAGCGAACTGCACGTCTGAGCAGTTCCAATGCGCCAACGGATTGTGTATTCATAAGGACTGGATCTGCGATGGCGACAACGACTGCCGAGATAATTCCGATGAAACTAACTGCACCAAGAGCAAGTGAGTATACTCACACATTTCAACTACATAGTCTGAGAACATAGGAGTTAAGAATCCTACTTCTACTATATTAAAATTGTTGTGCTTTCAAACAGCATTCATTGTTGTGATCGTTGTTAATCTTGGCTACACAGGCGATACAGAAGTAAAGCGGATACACATTGTCACGTTAGAGATACATAAACAGTATCTAAGGGACAGAAATAAATTATATTTACGGTCTAATCGTGCCACGCTGATTACGGTATCATGCTGGTAGCATCATTACGGCAATTGAGTAAATATTCAAATTTAAATTTTGTGGCCATTTTTAATATTTTGGAAAACGATTGGTATCCAATAATAGGATCAATAAAAATAGTGCAATTCTATATTTTTAAGTACAGCATGATCATTCATTCTACTATTTATCGGAAGGTTATGGGTTCTAGTCCTAAGTAGACTGAAATCTTATGTCACAATAAGTAAATCTTGTCAATAGAAATGTAAATTCCTTACAAATAAATATAAGTAAATGAAGGTAGGGGTTGTACGCTGTACCTATGTAAGCTGTGAATATTGTAAGTAATTTGGAGGCGCCTTTTTGCTTATTAGTAGTAGACCTCTACAATGATTAAGAGGGCGTGCATTCTCATTGAGATCAAATAAACGGCCAAATGCGAGCCGGATCCCTTTAAATTATTTCCAAAATTATATTTTTTAATTTAGATTGCTAAGGAAGTTTTTGAAGAAAATGAACATTTAGAATTTTCATTACAAATACGAGACTTGTAGCGGCATATTTTCATTTAATTTTACAATTTTCGAATTCATTATAAATGGCCTCAGATCAGTAAGTAAATGTAGTGGTTTTGAAGACTTCTGCGAATGTTTAATACGCGATACGATAGACGTATAAGCGTGTGTACGGCGGGAAGCCCCCTTCCCCCCTCCTATCGTTTGAAATTATACCTAAGAGAACACAGCGATAATGATTATTAGTGCCTGCGTCAACTTCCCCCACGTTACCCTGTGATACAGCCCTAACGTAACACCTTGTGTAACTTCAAATTAAGGTACGTCTACTTACCTTAATTTATTAAGAAAGCAGATTTGTTAAATCTTTCTATTTTGCTTATGGATAATTAAATAAATAGGATCTTTATGCATTTTATATGTTTTGTTGTACTACAAATCAGAAACAATCATTTTTTAATTTATTTTGCATTACACTACAACGCGGTATCAATGCGTTATGCGACAAAAGATGGCAAAAATGATAATATTTCAAAAAACAACTGAATAATCATTAATGGTATACGATATATATATATATGTTTCCAGATTTCTTTTGTAGTGATCATAACAATACAACGTAAAATGATAATTATTTATGTTTGATATATAAGCATTTGCCTAATCGTGATTTGCTAACGTAACTCATAACAATACAGTTTCCCTACACTGTAGTTAGGTACGTGTTATGCAGTCCATTGCCCGTGATTGGATAATAGCACAAGTCCATTACTTGACATGTGTGATAGTAACACGTGATTTTGTCACGGTCACAATAGGCATGCCCACTTTTGCATTTTGCAGACACGTGATAAAATGATGATGATTATAAACAAAAAATGGACATTTTATTTACTACTCGATAAATAAGGGTGCATCTGACTTTTGGTGTACTCGTATGATGGTAGGATAACAACATCATTGACAGGAGAATAATTATTTTTCTGTTATAAGCTCATATGCAATTATTGTTTCAATAAAATAAGTGAGTAAATAGATAAAAAGTAAAATCGTAATTTGTATTTTTAAATATAAAAATAAAATAAGTTAAAATTTAAAGTATGTCCGACATGTATTTGGCCGGTTTCATCTCGGATATCAATGAGAATGCACGGCCTTTCAATGTTGATTCCTACTAAGAATAGATTGGCGGCTCAAAATTACTTATTTACATTATTCACAACTTACATAGGTTACAACCAATACAATTATTTACGAATACATTTATTTCTATTAACTACATTCATTTATTGAAACCTAAAAGAAGTCCTCGTGGGATTAGAACTCATAACTTTTCGATGAATGGCCGAATGCTCTCTAACTCGTTGAAAAGTTTGTTGTTTGATGCAGTTATTACAGACAATTATTAATATGTATGGAATAAGTCACTACTATAAGAACGATACAAATGTCAAACAGTTTAGCTTGAGGTGTCGCTGTGTGTACATTACTACGATGCAATCAATTTATTGAATTTGTGCATGAGAAGAGCAATTAATGTTAAAGAAGCGAGTGAGGTGTGTAAGGATCTATCATGTGGTACTCTGTTCTCTTTGCCTACTACGCAAGGGATATGGCGTGAAGCTATAGATAAATAGAATAAATTTATTGAGTACAGGATAAAAATAACGCAATGGCTATCAATACATAATATGCAGCTTATCAGGTTGGAGTGCGTCCAACAATTTGAGTTTTCAAGTGAAACAAGTTAATGATGCGTGTTTGCTTTCTCTTGTAGACCCGGTTAGTAGAAAATATTTTTTTCCATACTTAAAATTCCGCGCGACTAAAAACGGATTTATAAATTTGAGCCTGTTTTGTGTTAATGTCTATCACCGTGTGGGTGTCATGTAGGCGTTATAGTGACGTTGTCAGGAGTGACGCGTGTGGTTGAAGGTGACTGGATAACAGTTATATAATTATAATAATTGATCATTCATATCGGTGCATTTCGTTTACATGAATTAAAATAAATCCATCTAATTGAATGTCATTTACGAAAAATCCATACAAATATACAACGGGTCCCAAAATTGAACATGGCCGGCATCGAAAAGTGGACAATTCTACGACTACCCAGGGCAAAATATAAAAATCATGGACCTTTTTTGTTTTTAAAGATATAACAATGTTTTAGAAAAACTTTGAAAGTTGTCACCCTGAATAATTTTTTTAGGTACCAAGATCACTAATTTGACAATATCACTGTTATATTATTTGTATTATTAGTAACCTAAATAAATGTGCTATTCATCATAAATCAAAATAAAACCTAGTATAATAAAATAAACAAAACATTTTTTCTTGCAATTTCGGAAAGTTTTAACTTTTAGTAAAAATGACTAGGTATGATGCCATCATGGTATTATCTTGAACAATGATGAACATCACTACTATTTATCACAAATATTTGTTATGAGCTATTCCTCACTAATACAGATATAAAAGTATATTATATGTTTACAAAGGTCGTAGTGCCTAAAAATATTGTGACAAATTTCAATGTACATTATATTATTAAAAAAAGATTGTTTTATCTTACACGTTGCATAAAGACGTAAGGTTTATATTTATACATTCGTGTAAATTTCTTGAGTAATGCGTAATTTTGTATATACATTCTTACTTTTTGTTAATTACCCTACCATTCATACAATGATACCGTATTATATATTGGGAAACGCTTCAAAAGACCACGAAACATGTTTAGCACTCAGGTGGGCTATACGTTGGTATGCCTCTCGACGTAGGATAAAAAAACATTCTCCCATGTAAAACAAAATACTACTACAAGCCATGAATACTTGCAATAAAACAAAAAGTATCCCACGCGCGTTGCATCCTCTGCACATAGCAACTCCACAGAAGCTTAATGGTCACCTCACATACTCGCAAAAACACAATAGACAACAACTTCAAGGAGTTATTATGTAGGTACGGTCTTCTGTGGAAGTAGTTTACCAGTCGAGCTGTTTGTCATGCCCTACCTCTCTCGCACTGAGGTTGAATTTGACTCTGAATACGACAAGCCACCTCACCTTCATACTCACGATGTTCATTGTTAATTTAAATTAACATAAGTGACGTTGTTTTTTTAAATATCTTTATTAAATTTAGGTGTATGTATATCTTTACGCCAGGTCCCTTGCGGGGTAGTAGAGAGAACCGTGTGCATTAAGACGTGGTCCTTACACACCTCACTCGTAACTTTAACATCCATAGTTCTTTTCATGCACGATCGTCGGTCCCTAGGGCATCTGACATCGGATGTCAAGAGATTTATATTCAGATGTCTTGCAAAAAAGTAATTATGGTATTCCAGATTATTATATTTCAAAGCCTCTTGAACCGTTCCGTATCAATTTCAGACAATTGTGGTATAGCCAACACTAAAGTTAGGATGTTACCTGTCTATATATGAACATTTGTACTTGCGTGTGTTCATCGTGATGTTTAAAATAGGTACTCGTGCGATTTTGATGATTAGGGTCACAATCGATTCGATATTACTTCGTTCGTCATTTTTATACCATACATGATGTTAAGCAGTTACCATAGCCTGGGGTATATTTGCAACACCGGGGATAAGTGATACCCCTGGTGTGTTTCCACCCTTACTAACACAGCAATCCTTATAAGTTTACTGGTTCCCTCACTCACTCGTAGTAACACAACCACCCTCTTCATGCTTTATTTGGAAGAACTTCATACAGTAGTCCCTTGGGAAAACCTCGATAGCATGTTCAATCCATAACTTCTCGAGTCTTCTTAGCGGTAAACGCCCAGACTTGTATTTTGATAACGAATTGACAGAAAACGAGTTTTGACGAGCTCGGTGACTCAGCCGTGAATGACGCGACTTTGACATCGACGCTCGTGGGTTCGATTCCCACACAAGGCAAACATTTGTGTGCATGAACATGTCTGTTCGACTTGGTCTAGATGTTTTAAGAGAGGTAGGGCGCATCAAAGTAGCCCGTCTGGGGAAGTGCCTCCACCTCTCAGAACAACCGCTGCCAAATAACAACTCCCTAGAGGATTGTTGGCACCAGTAAACTACTAAGGAGTTGCTGTGTAAGCAGCAGAGGAGGTATCGCGCGAGTGATATTTAATATATTACAAGCGGTAATAGGTTACGGTAACTGCTTGACATCAGGTGGACCGTATGCTTGTATGCCTCCTGACGTTGTATAAAAAAAATACCCTTACTGACAGAAAATGTCCAAATACCACAATTGACAATCAATGTCACAGCCAAAGATTTAAGGCTTTCTAGATTACAGTTATTTGTAATGACAAAGGGTATATTCAACGCTTAGGTATATTAATAAATAAATAAATATTGTCGGACAAATTACACAGCGCCACCTAGCCCCAAAGTAAGCGAAGCTTGTGTTATGGGTACTCGACAACTGATAAACATACGTAAATACATTTTTTTTTGTAAATACATACTTATCATACATAGAAAATACCCAGACCAAGACAAACAGACATGTTTATGCACACAAATGTTTGTACTGTGTGGGAATCGAACCCACGAGCGTTGGTGTCAAAGTAGTGTAACAACGCGTTTTACCACTGCGCCACCGAGCTAGTCAAAATATTAGAAAATATTAGATTGCGCAAATTAAGAAGTATGTATCTTAGCGACTCTACATCGCAATAAAACCTGCAAAGATACTTCAGTTAGTTAATGAGAACTATAGCATTATTATAGTGAAGTATATATTTAAATTCTGAACTTAAAATAACTTAATAATACCCTGAACTGTTCGCTGAAAAGACTACATACGTCTATTTTTAGTTAATACGTAATATATCAATTTTATGTACTAAAAGCATAATAATAAGTTATGAACTGCCCACGTCGTCTTTAAATATAGCAATTAAGTTTTTGTTAATGCATATATAGCTCTCTTATCTGCCAGTTTGATAAATAGAAAGAAGGGAAGTTTTCGAGTTTGTTATATGTATAAGAAATTAAGTCACATAAACAGTCGTGACTAACAATTGGGAATTTGTTGAAGCTTTTCTCTAGTTTCCGCGTTTGTTTGTCTGTCACATGGGTACTTTTATGTCAGCGGTGTACAAAACGCTAGGCGGGCTGTAACAGTCGGCGGATCAATACTCAGCGCTGGGCGGGCGGGGATAGGGCGGCGGATCGGTGCTGAGAAGTAACCAAGGCAACGCGCCTACGCGCAGCCCGCGTCCCGTGAAGGGGACTCGCCCAATATATCCAACTTCCGTGAGCGAGTTCCTTAAAGAACAAAACCATCGATGTTTCCTATACAGTGGCATGATTGAACAGTAACTGCAGAAGAATTGCCCTGTGGTTGATAGCAGTATTTAGTCAAAGTCAAATGTACTAATATTTTAGAAAAACTGAGCTAAACAATGTTAAACAAATCGCGTATTTTCTCCAGCAACGGAAACCAATAGATAGAGTCGTATAGATCAAATTTCGCTAAAAAATATTGCATCTTTAATTAAAAGAAGAAAATGTTATACACCCCTAAAGTACATAAATATACGGCCTTATGAGTACTGCGTTATTATAATATAGTATTAGTATGATGGATAGAGACTAAGCAGTTCCTGTGGCCCATGGACACGTGAAACACCAGGAGCATTCATCAACTGTTGTTGATTCTTTGAAAATCTCTTCACATCCTTCGTGAAATCTCCGTGAGCCTAATGAAGCCTCTGCAACGAATTTATTCCGTACCTTAATCTTATAATCCCTTAGAAATTCAATGCGACAAGACTAAATACTTACATAAAGTACGTACTGGAAATAGTCAAGGGTCAAATCAGAGACCATCAAAAACCAAACGATGTCATCATGAAAAGAAGATAAATCATGTGCTATATTAAGCTGCTGGTGATCGCATGTAAACATTTGATTAAAAGTACAAACGGTAACGTAAATATAGAATATATATCGTGTTCTAATGAGTCATGACCGTTAAATAAAGAAACACACCCTCAACGGTATTGTATAGGTGCAATTTGCAGATTTTATTTATTTTATACAACGTCATACAAGCATATGGTTTACCCGATGTAAAGTGATTACCGTAGCCTATGAATGCTTGCAACACAGGAAGTGTTGCGCTCCTGAAGAGTCGATGTTAATACACCGTCTTTTCAAGAGTTTACTGGCGATTCTCCGAGTGAGTTCGGACAGTGGTTGCTTGACCGCAGTTTCCTGTGAGGTGGACCTGCGTACTTCCTACGACGGACTATGCTCTACCATGCTTAAATCTTACATTGCGCCTTGTATCGACTATTTATGACTACTGCATGTACTTCAATTTGTTATTCATTACATTTTACACTGGCTGTTCACAGTTATGATAAAACTAAATATAGTTCAAGGAATGAAGTACGTGTGTATATGTGAATTTTTTTTCAATTTATTAAAATAACATTATTGCCGCCAATTTTTTTATACTATAACCTCATAGCCTACGATGGTAATTAAGATAGAATTTAGTTGTATCCTATGTCAAGCGGGCTGTAGCGGAAAAATTAACAATAACGTACTGACAAACTGATCCCTCTATTTTACTCTGCCTTAATCGTCTCTATTTACGATTCTATGCTGAGAATTTTCAAAAAACTTTTGTAATGCATAACTTATATCTTAATGCCAAAGCACTTGCGGAGTAGATAAACATGCTTTGATTATTCATAAATGGGTGGCAAACAAGTCTGTTTGATATAAAGTGCTTCTCGTAGCCAATAGACGCTTGCAACACAATAAGTTTTGTTCACCTGGTAGCAAGGAGCAAAGTCTCGTCAGCTTCTGGCAACGGTCCCAGAAACACAACGAACCTGAAAATAACTGTTATTGCCGTGATCTTTTGTAAGATGGAGTATTTCATATTCTCATTGGAGATGGTTGTATAATTGACCTGCATATTACCTATATATGCAAGAAACCAAAGTTGTACAACTTCTAAACGTCATATTGTAAAACTTGGCCGAGTGTAATTCTGATTAGAATATACAATAATATCGTACACTCTAGGTGGTATCTATTTAAAACTATTCGTTTATAATTTATTCACCCAGAAAATCTTGGAGAGATTTATGTGTAGAATAGAGAGATCAACCACTGGATACTAAGAAATTCTATAAAAGATGAAAAATAAATCAAATCACTCGAACCCGCCTACAGCGGCACCTACCCCGATAGATAAATTTTAAACCATCCAGGGACTCAAACTCAAACATAGACATGAGATTTTATCAAAATCGGTTATGCAATTTAGGACTAGTTCAGTGTAGGCATATACAGAAGAATTAAAATTACTATAATACATATATATAGATACACATATATAAAGATATTTATATATGTATATAACTAGTCTGCCCATAAATACTATTAAATATAAACTTTTCTTTTTTTCAACTCTTTAATTATTTGGAATTTGGAACGCGTTTATTATGTACAATCTTCTATCGATTTCAAGCCGTTTTACATATTTTTTTCATATTTATTATCAAATTTCAATCATATTCATTTGTAACAGAACTTTGGCCGGAGTAGGTATAGTTGTTTTCGGTAAAAATGCCAGAATGTTTACGATCGAAACTTTACCTCTCCTGTTTAAGTCTTTTAAGTTTAAAATAGTTCGCTTGTATAAATCACTCTCCTTCTGTCCGTAGAGTCGTATTATGTGTTAACTGTATTAAGTTACAATTTTCTCCGAAACATCTTTTTGTTTTTACATAAGTATAATAAATGTTCAAAAATATGCATATTGAAAAAAACTACGGTGTTTGGGTGAATAACTTTAGAGGTAGAATTCCTTATTACAGTACAGTACAGTCCCTTTTTAAAACAACGTCAACAACATAAAATAGTTATTTTCTCTTGTGGCATAATCACAATGCCTCGGAACACTATATTCGAATCCAAGTAGTTTCCGATTCGAATTCGAATATACTCAGATTCCATAACAAAGTTATCTGTCAAAATGTATGGAATCAGAGTGAAAGCTTTTCTAATTCGTTCGTTCGAATATGGCTTTCCGAGGCAACGTGAATGTGAACCCTATTTTCTATCTCTCCTACGGGTTTGAACTAAGGGATGATAAGACCATAAATAGATAGATTTCATTTACTTGCAATATTTTTGTGTCTAGATGTCGAGATAACCAGTTTACGTGTGCGGGTGGAGAGTGCGTATCCGCCCATTGGAGATGTGATAAAGAACCCGACTGCCCGGATAGTACAGATGAAGCAGAATGTCGTAAGTTATGTTTTAGTTATTATAATAAAGACTATGAATATCTTAAATATATTGGACCTGACCCCGACTTCAATGAAGTTGACACCCTATTATTTAAGACTTTCTTAAAAGGTGCTATGCTTTCTTTTTTCAAAGATTTATATCATAACAGTTTGATATTCAGGTAGTAACAAAACTACATCGACAAAAAATTTCGACCCTACTAACTGAGCAATAAAAAAGCATCTGTCCTAGGTGTTTGTCATTAGGTGGTGCTCATAGTAAAAATCGTTGGGAACTACGGATCTTGGTAAAGTAGACAAACCAAAAACATTAGTGTGAATAGCATATTCTAGACAGAATCCTAAATTCGAGAAATATACTATCTCCTTAATTGCCAAATCAAATGCACTTTCAGAAGAATATCAAGTCATTATACAATATACCTGATACCGCAGATGATTATGAAAGTCTAGGTATCGGTGAAAATGATACTACTCGTAATTCAATTATGTTAATGATACAATCAGTAACAGCTCTTAAGTGCTTTCTAAAAACAATTAAATCCCAAAGTGTATGTGCAAATTGACACTTGTTCATATAAAATACGCAACCCTAAAAAGATTTACAAAATGGTCGACAGGCAAAAAATTGATTTTATTCAATTAATGATTTTGTTGTATAATTTAATAGCATAATTTATACGTGTAGTATACAATAAAATATTGCAAATCTATAAATTCATGTAACCAGTTCTCAATTTATAATAAAATATTTTAAAATAATTGTAGACGTAATGTTTAAATTGATGCGCAATTAAATGTTACATACATTTGAGCTATACCTGCATTCGTTTTAGGAAGCACTATCTGTTGTTGCATATACGAGTACATTGAACGAGCCAAGAGTTACATTTAAATCTGTCATTATAAATGTAACTCAGCAGTCGGGTAGTTAAAGGCTAGCTCTGAAACTTCTATCAATTCCCACAACAAAGTATCGCCCTCGAATGACCTTCAATCCGATTGCAGACAATTTGATGACGAATAAACAAGTAATAGTATCCATCTCGCTTTATTCAATTCAGCAGTCGACATGCTCCGTTGCCCCGAGAACGAGTTTCAATGCGATAACAGGAGATGCATCCGCAAGGATTTCCAATGCGACGGTGACAATGATTGCGGTGACTGGACCGATGAGGATACATGTCCGATGATGCCTGGGAACTGCAATGCTGGAGAATTCAAGTAACACAACTCATACATATTTTTATACAATGTCGGGAGGCATACAAGCATATGGCCCACCTGGTATAAACTGGTTACCGTAGCCTGCTACGCTTGCACAGTAATATGTAACGCTCGCGTGATGCCACCTCTGCTATTCACACAGCAACTCCTTAGGGGCTCGCTGGTAACAACAACCTTCTAGCGAGTTGTTATTTGGCTACGATTTTCCGAGGTGACATGATACCTATCTAGCATACATCGCTTGGAACTTTAGATTGTTAAAATACTAGTGTTGGTTAGCACGTTAAAACACACTTTACTAAATGCACCATCTTAAAGTTTTATCGTAAATGCAAGTTAACGAACGTAGATCGTAGCCTGTCTAATAATGAGTTTATAATGTCGAGTGGTTTGGAGATCATGTCAAGTCATTTCGGTCCAAGCTTATGTCGATAGATGATAGCCGTTAAGCCAAGTCGCTGTCGGATGGTTTGAACCACATAACGCTGACTAAAGGGAACTACTATAGAAGGGATATCAGTCGAGTATTTTTATCGAGTATTTCAGCAGTGGAATGACTATGTGAACAGTACAGAAATTCCGAGCTTCCATTAAAAAGCATCGTATTAGGTCCGTCCTATGAAATTTCCGCTTTATATTCGAAAATTCTTAATTTGATTAAAAGTACATGTTACAGGGGTTGGGAGTCTCCCGTACAGTTAAAAAAAATATGTGTTAACAAAAGTTCGCTCTTACGTTCGATTATAATCACATACACTGAATCTTAATATTTTTTAAAAAAACGGTAACCTAAGTTACTCCTTGTGACATCAACTATATATCAGTGACAATCTCGTAAAAATTGTTCTAACCGCAGCCGTTTCGAATTATTCAGATAAAACGGTTAGACAAAATGTTTTAAAAATATTTTCTTTGCCACATAATAATATGTCACATATTATTCATTTTCATAATTTCCGTATAATATCATGCATTTAATTGAAGGCCGTCATTTTGATATTACAGACAGACACTTCAATTTTATTGTTATTTTCATGAATGCTAACAGGGTTATTAGCGTTTTAAGTAGTTAAAGCCAACGAGTTGAGTTTTTAACCACCTCGTCGAATTTGAAATTATAAACCGGTAAAATGATATCCAAATTAAAATAAGAAAACAGTTCGAACTAGGTCTGGGGAATATGGTGGGTATTGGAAAGTTTCAATGAGTTAATCCAGAGACAATCAATATTATTTTTATCATTTACGTTGTAAAGGAAACAAAGAAAAAATCAGAAAACAAAAATTAGTGACTGAACTGGTTTACATGAAACTTTGTATGGGACTTTATCCATTCAATGTCTCATGTAAACCAGTTCAGTTACTGAAACGTAATGTTGAGTTGATTGTCACAGTCCTAGATACATGGTGCTTAAAAGTGTGGTGTTGTGAAGTGTATTCTGTAACTTGGGATGGTATATGGCGTCAACAATACCACGCAAATGAATTCGTTCGGACAAACATACACATCATATCCCAACTAAGTAATATTTATAGTACAGGTAGTAGATAATCTTTAATGTATCTAGATTAAAACTTGCCGAGCTATAACAAGACAAGTGGTTTTACTCAATAATTGAACATTTTAATTATAAAAATGACATAATTTGATAATAACTTAATTTAATTAACAGTAATGTATTTAATTTCATATCTGAAATTTAATATTATTATATTACATATTTGCATCCCACGATTGGTTGAATGTCAAGGCTAAATTGTGAAAGTCGATCTGTAATTGCCCACATTCATAGCAAATATAGATTTCATTCATTCATAATACCACAATGCCAATTTTATGCCCAACTTACACTTCTTTACGCGTCTTTTAGCACGTTTTGTGATTTAGTTCACAGCATATCAACAGCATAATGTTTATATAATAAACGCAATAAAACCTAACACTAATTGAATATACTTTCACCAGATGTAACGACGGCAAATGTATTCCCGAACGATGGAGATGTGACACGGAGCGAGATTGTTCAGATGGTGGCGATGAATTGAACTGCGAACCTCAGGCTATGAGAAATTGCACCTCCGATGAATATTTGTGCGCTGAACAAAAATGTATTTTGGTAAGCTATTTATTTCATTGTCAGTTAAAATGAAACTTATAGTTGAGGAATACGAGCGCTATAACATAAAATATTATATAGCATAGCCTAGTCATTAGGCTATCATTGCTTCACTACATCGTACTCTACTAGGCCCTTGGGGATAATTGACCTATAGACCAACAGGTCTCTATAATTATCTCTTGCTCGACGGTAAAGGAAAACATCGGGAGGAAACCCATATGTCCAAGAAATTATATTTCGAAAGATATGTGACCTAACTTAAGAAAGGTCTGGTTATCCCTGTGGGTTGTAGAGGTCTGACGGCAGTCATTCCATGTAAAAATCTGTACTTTTGCCAAATCCTTATGCTTAGGTTAGCTGTCTGCTAACCCTGCTAATTCTAATGGAATAGGAAACGGGGTAACGCTAACAAGAAGAAGAAGCGAGCGCGTACCATGACTCCTGGATTTCACCTGAACTGGAACTACCGGAATACACTAACAGAAGAATTTGTTTTTCATTTATTTCCAAAACTCTAATACCACATTTACGTATGGACTTTTTGAATAAGTACATGATTTGTAGCAGTTCTGTTATTCTGTTCAAATACGCATGGACTAAATAAGTAGCTGTACTTTTTAGGTATAGATTGATCGTTTCAATAATGCCATATAATGCATTCGTGTTAGTATACTCGGTTATACAATGCGCGAATTTAATTTTGTTATCATAGATTATTGATTAGTTTAGTTTCGACTGGACCGATTGATGCTGTTTTTAGATGGATTACGGGTCAATGTTTAACAGATCACACATCAAGTAATTGTGGTACTTCTGATAGCAACTGGGCTCGTCTCGAAAATGGCTACTTCGATGTAGTATATTTTGTAGCATTTTAATCTCAAGCCGGGTGTAGGGTCTCTAGTCTAATCATAGAGTTGACTAATAATTAATCTAACTTTTCAATTTATTTCACTGCAATATTTTAATATTGGTAATGTCGTTAATGTATTAAGTTAGTATAATGTACATATAAAAATCTTGTTTCTAAATTATTACAGAAAACATGGAAATGCGACGGAGTTCGCGATTGCAGGGATGGAGATGACGAAATGAACTGTGAAGTTTTCTGCGAAGAAGATCAATACATGTGTAAATCTCAAGAATACGGTGCCAGTACTGCATTTAGAAACTGTGTGAGCAGGAAACACGTGTGCGATGGCATGAACGATTGTCCTCGTGGTGACGACGAAGATAAATGCCCTACAAAGAGGAGATGCACTAGAGTAGACAAGTGTGAAAAAATTTGTATCACCACGTATGACGGCCATCCAGCTTGTGACTGCCCTTTAGGCTACCTGTTAGCTGCTGACGGTTGGAGGTTGGCAATTTTTTTATTCGTTACTTCTACAATATACTACAGTTTATTTGTGGCAAAACTAGCAAACATCGTATGACATTTTATAATTATGGTAAAATGGGTACCGCGGTAAAATATATAATAATACATATTTTGTTAAAATTATTTGTAGAAATTAAGCTACATTATGATTTGGCGTTTTTCGCATTTGATATATAAATAGAGTATGTGGAGCATCGTATAAAGAAATTATAAATTCCTAACTAATTTAGTTTTTGATATAGATCCCGTAACAAAAATGTTTGGAAAGTGACAGCTTTTTAATTTTTCATGACAAAAAAGAATAAAATGTAAATTTGTACTATACTCGATGATCTCTACATAATGACACCTCACATATCAGGGTGAAAAAAAATGCTTCGTTTTATGTATCCCATGAAAATAGTTAAAATTATGATTTTTAGTAAATATTTCGTTTTTGGTCAACGTATTTCTAATTTCAAATTTCTAACTTATTTCGTTTACGAATCATGATACGGTGATATACTGAGAGACGGACGGTCAGACAGCAAAGTGACAAGACTATTTTACCTTTTAAGTACGGAAACCTAAAGGGAAAACTTAAACCTGAGTATTCACTTTCAGACACTTGTTAACATGACTTCAACAAATATTTACTATTTCTTATTAAGTAGTAAATTTTACTGGCTTTAAAACAGCAGTAAACTATTTGCCGACTCTTTTACTAATAAAATATATAAAAATATCTAAAAAATTATAAACTCATTTTTTGTACAAACTAGTAATATCGGTTTAAAAATTACATGTATTAATATTTAATGTGTTTTCACAGTTGCCGGGACATCGATGAGTGTATGTATGAGCAAGACCCTGTATGCTCACAAACTTGCTCTAACACATTGGGGAGCTTCGAGTGTGGGTGCATGACTGGTTATGTTTTAAGACCAGATGGTCGATCGTGCAAGCCAATCGGTGAATCAGCAACATTGCTGTTTTCTAATCGCATTGGCATACGCCAGGTAAAATCCAGTCGGGAACAAAATATTTTAGTATAAGGTTTTCAACTTTAACATATGACAGGTTTATATATATGTATCCTCAGGTTTGGCTTACTGGCGACAACTATATGCCAGTCGTAAAGAAACTTCACAATGCAGTTGCTTTAGATTACCACTACGAAAAGAAACTTGTATTTTGGTCGGAAAATAACTTGAGAGTTATACGCGTGGCTGATATGGATAAAAACAATACGAAAGGTACATTTGCTGAAAAGATCATCCATCAAGTATCATACATGAACTAACGGCCATTATAAAAATTAATGTTATTTTTACAGATGTTATTCGATGGGGCTTAGAAACTCCAGGGGGTATAAGCGTCGACTGGATACATGACCTATTATTCTGGACGGATTCTGGGACCAGACGTGTAGAAGTGTCTACACTTGATGGGTCTTTGAGGGCTGTAATTGCTGCTAATGATCTAGATAAGCCTCGAGCCATTGCAGTACATCCTGGAGACGCGTTGGTGTTTTGGACTGATTGGGGTATGATCACTTCACTAATACGTTTAATAAAACTGTGAATTCAAGTAATGTTAATATTATTTTTTGTCGGGACAGGTCCTAATCCTAAGATTGAAAGGGCAGACATGGACGGAAGTAGGCGTAAAACAGTAATATATGATCATATAGTTTGGCCTAATGGACTCACTATCGACTATATGGAATCAAGGATATACTGGGCCGATGCTAAACACCACGTAATTGAGAAAGCAACATTTGATGGTCGAGATAGAAAACGGGTAAGAAAATTACGGAATTCATCTAGACCTAGCCCATTGCACAAACCCCTTTTCACAAGATCATTGAAAAGATTAGAAATATTAAATATTTCAACTTGCTATTCTTCGCAGATCACGAACAAAGGTTTACCTCATCCATATGCTTTGACTCTCTTTGAGGATGCCATTTATTGGACGGATTGGCACACCAAAAGCATATCGACAGTAAATAAAAAAACAGGAAAAGGAATTCAAACCGTTCATTCCGGTCTGAATGTTCCCATGGATATACACAGGTATATACATAGATATACACTTTACAGTAGGTATATATTTACATTAACAACAATGTCTTTATTACATGTACTGTTGATTCTACAGCTACCACCCCTTGCGACAACTTAAAACTTACAAAAATCGGTGTGGTGCAAACAATGGAGGTTGTTCTCACCTTTGCCTTCCAAATAGCCATGGTCGATCATGTCGATGTCCCATTGGATTAAGCCGCAGCTTTGATAAGTAAGTAAAATTATTCTATGTAAACTTGAATTCTATAAATAGATAATCCCATTAATGATCATGTGTTTTTGTGTATTAGACAAACATGCGAAGAAACACCAGAAAAACTGCTACTATATGTACGCCGAAAAGACATTAGAGTAAAACAATTGAATCCTAAAAACCCAATAGATGCTTTAGATATGGTAAGTTACCATGATCGTGAGTTATATATACTGACAATATTAATTAAAATCCACGCTTTAGTTACGTTGACATAAAAGGGCATACTAATTTGAGTCTCATTTTGTTGAATGCCGATCAGGTGATACCAGTGGAAAATATCAAGTCGGCCGTAGCATTGGATTGGGACCACAACACTAATTTTATATACTGGAGTGACATAGAAACCGATACAATCAATCGAGCGTTTTTAAATGGATCTCATCAAACAGTGATTGTTGGCTCAAACTTGAGTAAGTTTTAAAAGAAATAATGTTTTAAAACTTGAGTAAGTTTTAAAAGAAATACTTTCTTCTTCCAGTACATTTTAATAATTATTATTATTTTGCAGTCTCCCCTGCGGGATTAGCTTATGATTGGATAACCCACAAATTGTACTGGACTGACTCGGGAACTAATAGAATAGAAGTAGCGAATGCAAATGGCAGCATGAGAACTCTTCTTGCTTGGGACAATATAGATAAACCGAGGGATATTATTGTAGATCCAAAAGGTAATCTATAATTATATGTCTCGAAATATTCATCAAAGATGACAGAAAATTCAATAATTTAATGTATTCTAGGCGGTGTTATGTATTGGTCTGTCTGGGGTGCTTCGCCCTGTATAGAACGCGCAGATATGGACGGAAGCAATCGTAAACGACTGATTTCTGGCAACATGACATGGCCTAATGGGTTGGCATTGGATCTCGCTAATGACCGAATCTACTGGACAGATGGTCTGAGTCTTACCATTGAGTACGCGTTCCTCAATGGTACAGGACGAACTATTTTAATTGGTAAGTCTCGTAATTCAAGTATTGTACTGTAAAACTCTTAACTGTTGGTAATTATATTGATATAATTAACAAATTCGAAGATTACACTTTTACAATTTTATCAGGCGACCATCTTCCTCATCCATTCGGTTTGGATTTATACGGCGATGAAGTTATCTGGACTGACCGGGAAACCCAATCTATACAAGCTGCTAATAAATATACCGGTGAACATCGCCGCACGTTAGGTGCCGGTGTAGCTGATTTGATGGATGTCAGAGTATTCCACAAGGACAGGTTAAGTTCAGTAAATCGGTACGTTTCAAAAGACAAGACGAAACATTTGATTTCGATATTTATGCGGTCATATTGTATAATATTTTTCTCTACAGGTGTGGAAAGAACAATGGCGGATGTTCTCATCTTTGCCTCCTTAAATCCGAAGGACGATCATGCGCTTGTCCGATTGGAATAAAACTCAATGTAAGTTTGAATTAAATTCATTTAGCAAAAGTCGTGTAGCGCTTGATTACTATTATTTAATTGTAAGTAGTATACTAAATATAATTGCGTATAAGTGAATAGTAATATTTTTACAATTCACTTTCACAGAAGGATGGTCGGACATGCGCTTCTGGCCCTGTAAACTACTTAATATTTGCCCACCGAGTGAACATTCGTATAGTATCTTTGGATGTTCCGTATCTAATTGATGTAATATTGCCACTACCTCCTTTGAAAAACGCTTTAAGTGTTGACGTTGATCAAAAAACTGGTAAGTAAAAAATCATAGACTTTAGCAAAATTTTGAAATAACTGAAAATGCAATTATCTATAATTATTTTAGGGCAAATTTATTGGACGGATACTGGAGAACGAAAAATTCAACGCTGCAATAAAGGCGGTGACAATATAGAAACCATAGTTGGAAAAGGGCTGCATACAGCCGATGGCATTGTAATTGATTCATCTGGTCGGAAGGTATCATCATCAAACAATTTTTCATTGTTCGTGTAGTGTCAAAAATTGCTATTTGTATCGTTTTTTTTTTTTTTGTTATACTGTAATGCATTTTTATTAACAGATATATTGGACGGATGGGGGACGTAACAGTATCGAGGTAGCTGAACTGGATGGAAGCAATAGGAAAGTTCTAGTATGGACTGCCTTAGGTATGTAATATTAATTAACTATAGGATTAAAATAAAAGAAACAGATAAGGAACATTTATTTTTTTGAACAGATTCCCCTCGTGCTATAGCGTTACATTACCAACATGGATATATGTTTTGGTCTGATTGGGGTCAGTCAGCTAAAATTGAAAGAGCAGATATGGATGGCAAAAACAGGTAAATGGTATTTCAAAATAATCACTAACCAGAATGTAGAAAGGAAAGAACCCAAGACAGATGCATATATTTTTCTTTTGTAGACGTGTCATCGTAGACAACAACATCAAATGGCCGAATGGACTTGCCATCGACAGAAAGGAAGGTCGACTTTATTGGAACGACGCTAAAGTCCTAACGATTGAAAGCTCTGACTTCAACGGAAACGACCGTCGAACTGTACTCAGCGAAGTTCCTTATCCGTACGGTCTTGTAGTAGTTAGACAGTATATTTACTGGACAGATTGGAAGACTAAGGCGCTACATAGGGCTGATAAAACGAACGGTGGTGATGCACAAATCATTAGATCAAATCTTGAAGGACTCATGGACATTCGAGCAGTTCAGGTACCTATATATGCGAACTACGTATGTTAATAACCAGCTATGCCTGTGACTTTGTTGGCCGGACCAAATCTGTTTCTTGTAAACGGTTTTAAATGCAAAGCAGAATGTATCTTTAAGATTAAAAAGATTTTACAATCTATATATATACGGTTTTAGGGAGTTATTTCGTGAATACTCAGAGTGATGCTTGGCATCCTTGTCGTTGATTTTCTACGAGCATCCAGTTGATTACAGCATTGTATATATATAAATAATGTGAGGAGTTTTTTGAAGTACTTGTGTGGATCTCACAAGGATCTAGCTTCTTACTATAAAGTGTACGCTAATTTGATACTTAACGTGCGTGTAAAAGTGCTGTAAAATAAACTACTAAGAAGGGAGAAAATGTAATTTATGCTCGTATAACTTATAGATTTTGAAGGCCAGTTTTTGATTTCCGTACCCTAAAATGAAAAACAGAATCCTTATCCGTCACAGGCCCGTCTGTCCGTCTATCACAAATGCTTTTATAGAAAACTAAATAATGTCGAAATATGCGTTCATAGGCCTTGATGAAGAAACCCTAATTGTGCAAACCTAACTCGCTCTAGACTTGCTTTATTATTTTTATGTTCTAACACAAAAATACCCGTAGGTACATGCGTGTACAACTGCAGGATCAAAACCCCCTAACAGATCGACAGATTTCCAATATTTTTTTTATTTGGAAGGTAATTTATTCGAAATAGTAATTTGATGGACATTGATTCAGTGTTTCTCAAAATGTGATGATAGGTAGTGAAACGGTCGAACCAAAATCAAATCTATCTGAAGCCCGGTCTAAATCTGACCTCAATCAAAGGTAAAATGGGTCTAAGCTAAGTTTTCGTTTATGTTTTAACTATTATGTTATTAACTAATCAGATTTGAAAGAAAGTGATCAGAATAGTTCAATACTGCGTTTATCTTCTTTGGTATTATATTCCACTGGGAAAGAGGAGTAGAGAATTATATAGAGTTTTTTCGAATAGCGCAGTTTCATCTTTAATCGGTTTAGCCATATCTGAGTGAATTTGATTGTCGTGAGAATCGTTTAACTTTTCGAAATAAATAGTATTCTATATACTGAGACGCCATGTGAGCTAATGTATACAATATAATAACTAATTTTATTAAAATCGGTCTCGCAGCTTTAAAGTATCGTGTGCATAGACAGGCAGACAGACAATATTAAAAAAAATCGTAATTTTAGTTTTTATATCGTTATTAAAGTCGACAGCACTTATTTTATTTTATAATATGTCATCATATAGACACTGCGCCCTGTTAGCGTTTTATTAAAGTAAAGATTCATGTTTGTTTTTTGCTTACTTCCATAGGGAGAACGGTTATTAGAAGACGCTTGTGGTACAAACAACGGAGGATGTTCTCATCTTTGTCTTCGATCTCCTCGCGGCTATTCATGTGCTTGCCCAACGGGAATCCTTTTTGAAAATCAGACAGATCCAAATTGTAAAATATGCAAAAAACATCCAGATAACTTCCTAGTATTTGCTACGAGGGGAAGTGTGGCAATGATATCACTTGATACTCCAGAGCAATGGGATATTACACTACCTGTGAAAGACGTACTGAATTCTATTGCAGTAGACTTTCATTGGGAGCGTAAACTGATTTTCTTCAGCGATGTCAATAATGACGTTATAAGGTAAATCATCATAAAAATATCGCTACACGTATGTTTATAATAACAATCTTTTCACATCAAAATCATAACAATACATTTACTTTCACAGGTCAGTTAATATGTTGAATATGAGTGAGACAAAAATAATTGTTAAGGAAAAATTGGATACACCAAATGGTGTTGCTGTCGACTGGATTGCTAATAACATCTACTGGTCAGATAATGAATACAAGGTTTGTAACAATTTTCAACCAATTCAACAATACTTATAAATAATCCGAAATATATATCAAAATTAATATATAATTACAGGTTGTCGAAGTCGCGAGATTAGATGGATCCTCAAGAAAAGTATTGATAAGTGGACTCAACGAACCACGAGCGATAGCTTTGTTCCCTGCTAAGGGGTAAGCATACATATTTTTATATATTGATGGAAATGCAGCATTGAGAAAATACATTATTTATGAAACCCGTAGGCGTTGATGTGAGCTAATCTAAATATAAACTGATTCATTATTTCCAGATACCTCTACTGGAGCGACTGGGGCGAGACTCCGTGTATCGAAAGATCGTACCTGGATGGCAGTCAAAGAAAGATGATTGCTAAGCAAGATTTAGGTTTCCCCAATGGTATAACCATTGATTATAAGGAAAGAAGACTGTATTGGACTGACGCATTGAAAGATAGAATCGATACATCAGATTTAAATGGAAATCATAGAGTTCAATTAATTCCAGACGCTAAAAATCCTTTTGGCTTGACACAGGTAACAGAAACTATCATACCATTGAATTCAGGTCAGCTAGGGTCGGCAACGCATGAGTGACACCCCTTTTGTTCCAAAAGTCCATAGGCTACGGTACCTGCTTACCATCAGGCAGACCGTACGCTTGGTTTCCACCTTAGTGGTATAAAAAAATCTGGGTCGTACATAATTAAAGCGGTTAATTTATATTATCATGATAGGTAGATATATTACTATTCCCAATAACTTTAAGTTGATAAAAGAGCCGATATTGTATATGCCTTTTAATATTTCTAAGCATGAATTGCCTATTCTTGCTATATTTTAATGATATATATAGTGCATGATTTCCTAGATCAATTCATTTAATGAACTCTTTTGAATGAGCGTACATAACAAGCATAATTCAGTCTTATTGCTAACATTTTATTGATCCAATTTCCTTAATCAGTTAACTTAAATCCCTCATAAAGTTGCTCGGTACTCATACCTCAGTTAGTTTATCAGGTTTGGTAGTACATGCCTGTATCTAACGCTTACAGCGTCTATATAAGCAGTAGGATAACTGCAAAGAAACGTTTGAAATTGACGCGCTTACTCACATGCGCGCCGCTACACTATGCTAAGCAAAGTCCGCAGTCTATTTGGGCCAAACGTGGCCAGTCACCACATTATACGTCCCGTTATATCGCTGGCCACTGTTCACGCAAAAGTAACGACCTCTGTATTGCAAGCGCTAATTAAAAAACAAGGCTTAATAAACAAGAGCGCTGATTGACCAACAACTCTACTATCAACTATCTCTACTATCTCTACTGCTACTACAAGTGATTTTACACTATTTTACGTATGTTTGTTATAGTTCAATGATTACATTTATTGGACGGATTGGTATAAGAAGTCAATAATGAGAGCTGATAAGAAAACGGGTAAAAATGTCACGGCTATTAGGACGGATTTGGAAATGGCGATGGAAATAAAAGCAGTGACGTCTGATAAGCAACACGGATGGAATCCATGTAAAGAAGACAACGGCGGTTGTTCTCACCTATGTCTCTTCAGAGTGCATGAATATGTCTGCGCCTGTCCAGACGAACCTGACTCTCGGTCGTGTTCAACAGGTAAATCACTTCATTATAAAAGAAAATTGTTTATTGAAGTATAAAATAAGGAAGGTCATGCGATGAGATTGATTAGATTACGTAGACTTAGTATCAAAAATGTAGACCCTGATTTATTAAAAATTCGTGATTGTAATACCATATTCAAAAACATTGGACTATCCGATCCCAATAACGAAGTACTAGAAACACTTCTATCTAAATGACAGGAGACTTCTACTAAAAGGGAATATTAGTAACTATTCCTTCGGTAAGACATAATTTTGAAATCTACAAACAAACAAATCTTAATTTAAACTAGTGTCATCGCCTCAACGCGATGGTTTTACAATAAACAATAAAATTGAATAGAGAACACGTCATGTTATCTGGAAATGATGATTTCCTTGCATATAGCATCTATACATATCTAGTTACAAGAACAATGGAGAGTTCCCAGACGTTTAGACGATATACAAACTATATTTACCAGGTTCCGCATAGTGAGTTTAATATTCCGTAGTGTACGGCACTGCAGTGCTTCACTGGGCTAGCCCTAATTTTAGGCTATTGATGCCTATGTCATTTGCTTGTCTCTCACATGGGCAAGCTAGAATGACATTTCAAAATTGCTACCTAATAATTACTCTGTTAAAATTTGTAGTGATTTCTAAGGCAGAAATAGTGGTACCCCATGGACTGTAACGAAATTCATCATGTATTATCGTTGAAGGGAATGCCGCTGTTTTGAATTCTGGCTACATAAGAACTTTGTGCTATTAAATTACAAGTTCGGTAAAACGCGCTGTAGTATAAATATCTATAGCATGCAGTGTAAGGTATACTATGAAATTTCTTCGATATCCTTTCACCTAGCTACACTCTTACCATATACGCGTAACTAAACTGTGCTTTAAAATAGCTTTTCTTATTTTTTTCAGCAGTGACAGTGACTAAAGTATCTTTCTAGTCAAATTCAAGTACAAGTACCTAATTTATTAACAATTTTAAATTCGTAACATCAAAATTACAAAATACATATATAAAAAATATTTTTTTAATATGTTTATTAAAATATTTTTTTAATATGTTAGTTATAATATTACAATATCAGCGTACAAAACACTAAAATCTTTTTACACCAATTAATAATGAATAAAAATGAAAATCAATTAAAACAAGCTTCTGGTATAGGTGCTTCATAATTTTAAAATATTAATATTAATGATGTATAAACACTTAAACCAGGGGCAATGGTTTAATTTAAATGATAGGTAATTGAAAGAAAATGCGTTATATCTACTTGTGTCCACCTTTTTAAGAAAAAATATATACGCGACGCGTTCACAGTTTACGTCCGCATAAATTTCAGAAGGGTCTTTCACACATAGGTATGTTTACATACAAACGCTCGTACGTTTCATAGCGCCATACTTATATATTGTAAACAAATTCTTATCAATTAATAGATATCTAGAATTTTATGTAAGATAAATTGAATTAAAATATTTTTTTAATTTAAACATTGGAATCAAGGATGTTAACCAAGGCATCTATTTTTACAGAGCCTAAAACTCGCATTGGCGCCAAAATGCCGAACCGCTATCCAATGTACTACGACTACTCAGACCCCGAAGTCGAGGATAACAAGTTGAGGCCAATCCCTACCGAGGCGCCAGAGTCCAGCGTGGGTGCCATTGTGATTGTAGTCGGAATAATGTTTTTCCTAGTCATTGCCATAGTGACTGTAGCCTTTGTATGTGGTAAGTAACATTGTAAATGTGTACAATAATGAATATTCCAACCCAATCGCATTTCAATTCGCGGGAGTACGTTATATGAGTGTTAATTCTATTTATTCAATATTGTGAATATGTGCGGGGTAGGCAAAGATCCGAGCGTCACATATATCTCGGTCCTCACTCACACAACTGACTCGCTGTTTCACATTCATGTCACTTTTAATACACGCTCGCTAGTTCTAGGACTTCTGATATCACCTTCTGATAAAACCCGGCCAATTTGCTCAAAGTAGAAGAGTCTTGGCCTTCCTCGGCTCATGCAGACTTGCATCATGCATTTTGCGTTATACCTCTTTCATCATCCTTTCTTCCTGTAAACTTTGCCTCTTCTTATTTTAACATCAATGCTGTCTTTCAGACTAACTTTGTTACATCATCATTTTATGAATGAAAATAAATAATTCCGAATATGTAAAAGATATTGACTAACTCACAAATTAATCTACGTACAGCCCGAACTACAGGGTCAATGCGCCTGAAATTTGCAGAATATTTGAAGGTTGCTGAATGGTTACTAAATATTAATTCTCTAAAATTCCAACGTGATATTAAAATACGCTTTTGTGTTTTTTTTTAAGTATATAGTGACTAAATCATTTTTTGTTTTCAGTGAGGCTCAATCGAGACCGCGAAGGGGAATTGAAGGAGAATTACAGCGAGTCAAGTGGACATATATCTTTCCATAATCCTAATTACAGCTGTAATACTGGACCTGGAGTGGAAGGTTTAGAGCGCCGTACCAATCGATTCCATGGCATTTTTAAATATGATAAAAACCAGGTAGTTCTATTTTAATATTTTTTAATATTCAATTGCACCTTTTCTACAGGCATAATATAGTATCAATTTTGTAAGAAATTAAATTAATATAGGTACTTAATCTATCTGCCTACCCCGCAAGAAATTTGAAATGAAGTTATAGATAGATAAACAGATTAAATAAAACTATGTTTTTCTCAGGAGCGTGTGACAAATGTCTATATACCCGAGGGTACAAGTTTGTTGCCGCCTCCGCCTCCACCGCCAGTCCCTCCGCACCGGCAGCAGCCTCCAAGGCCACCGACACACGATGACTTTGAAAATGTCACATTACATTCCTTCGCCGCCTGAACACATTTGAACCATGGACAACGCCAAAACTGAAATGAATATGAAACGGATTCAAGCTTACGGATAAGCGCGAGTAGCTAGTAGTAGCGACGAAATGGTACTCAACGTAGCATAGACGAGTGTCGACATATTGACAACCGAAACGGAGGCGAGCATAGGTGTGATAATTGTGATGCTTTTTTGCATATCGATTTCAGCTTAATTGGACTTCACTTGACAAATATCGAACATTACTGATTTGCATTAAGAATGGACAGTATTGTGAACGTTGTGGATAGCATTACTAGAACATGTAGTGTTGAGAATCAGTTGCATTTGCTCAGCGAGCCTCCGTTCGTATCTATCCCCGCTAGGCGTCAACGATTGTACTTTGTAGCAAATAAATATCGCACGCGAGAAATGACGAACGGTAGTACCTAATATTAAACTAATAACATTCCTATGTGTTTCTTATCTAAATAACCCGGAGAGTGTGCCATTTTTAATATTGTGAATTTACCGAAGCAACTTTTTCCAACGAGGCGTTTTGTGTATTTGCAATTATTCATTTTATTAATTCAGATATCCATACACATTTAATAATCGTCAATTTCAGATTTTAAAGATCGCAGTGAATATGTATGTTTTTAATGTCACATTGTTAGTACCTAAATAATAATTAACTATTATCTATTGCGATCGCGATGTTGCTCGCAACATGAAACTTTTTTTTAATAATGTATTTATTAGATAATTTAGATAAGCATTAGCTTGTATGAAACAGTATGTATTATTTGTTTATGACTAAACTCTCAAACATAGGGCAAAAAGGTAAATGGATGATGTTTTATGGTAAATAGAATATGTATATTACAAATTTGTACACATTAATTATGGTTCTTGTTATACTTTATAGTGATAGCCAACTATTCGTTTTTGACAAATAGCAACAGATGGCATAACCTCGCCCATGTAAATGAATACTATTACGTGGTCTTCCATTTAAACATTCAACAGAGTTGATCATAGGTTTGTTATTTTGATAAATATAGTTTTGTTGACTGTTGACTAATAAAATATGAATATATTTTCAACCATTTATATGTTGTTGGCTGTTTAAATGAGAGCCTTGTCTGTAACCCGGTTGAATTAACTATGCACTTAGCACCTATGAAAAACAGGTGCTTGTAGATAGGATAAAAAATATTTGAAGGCAATAAATTAATATTGTTTGTATCTGCCCCATCTGTAAGTACCAAAGCTTATATTATGTGCAAGTGGCACCCTCAGTTCATTCAACTGGGTTGTAAGTAGATATATTTACACAATAGAATCTAAATAAATATATTTACGGAACATAGCAGAAAGTCCAAAGATAAACGCATACATACTTCTGAACTTAACTCCCTCTGACCACGGTAACATGTTAAAACTGTCTGAACACGTTCGACATATTGTGGTACCGCGGTGCAGACGATAATTATCAAATAGTCGTAAGAGGATATTTGTGTGGGAATGGACTAACAATTTTAGAGTTTATAATATTTTATTATTTTTGTAAAAGCTTGCCGTTCCAGCTCCGTGGCTCCGGACGGGAACGGAAGTAGCTATTATATATATCGAAATACATATATTTAAAAACGAAAAGACATGGGTACGATGTTTAGACGGGATAATGATGGAATGAGATACCAAAGATATCTATTTTGTGTAATATTTGACAATGTTTCACTACGAGACACTTCCCTCCCCCGCTTACACAAAGTATCTAACACGCAAATAAGTGCATCCGGCACAATGTCATAACTAACTCACATTTTTTGTAGTTAAATAGTAGAAAGTTTACACATGCTAAATGGGCAGTTAATAAAAAACAATAGCATTATTTGTTGAAAGGTAAATTTAATTTAATGCAATTAACTTAATTAAAGCCCCTTTATTCTATATAACTTCATCGCTGCCATGACGGTAATAAAATAATTAAATTATGTATATCGTATATTCGTACGTACATTCGGTAGTTAAATTACATTTACATAGGATTACAAACTATGTACCTACTCAACAATTTGACAAGTACATTGAAAAACTGTTTTTTTTTCTTCTAATCATAAGAATAGCAATGCATAGTTTGACTCTATATTTTGTAGATCATTAATGGCGTTGAAGCATGGATTATGGCATAGACATCGAAAGATACAGATTACTGTCTTTTTTATTTGTTTATATTATCAGAAATCAATCACTATTAGAAATAATTCACCAATTTAAATATGGTGACAATAAAATATCAATGTAAATAGTTAGTTTTAATTACGTCGTTCTTTGTCAAACAAACGGACAATGATATTACATTGTAAATAATAGTTTGTTTATATTCAATACGTTATATTTTTGTTTATTGTCTGACGCACTATGAAGTACGTTCGTACGAATGCCACAGCATGCACATCTCATATCAGAGCAATTCTTTAGCCACTAACTAGAATATAATGGTATCCGCTTTCTACTTATTGTCTAAAGTATACTACTGTTTTGAGTAGTGCTAATAGATAAAACTCTTGCAGATTTTTTTCGCTATTATAAAAGTATTTTTTTAATAAAAGTAGATGTTTATTTATTCATTGCGTCTAGACCACATGAGATAAATAAATTTTCACAGGGTGATTTAATCTAAGGTAGAGTTAGGATGGGAGTCAACGGACTACAAAAGAGATTATTTGTTAAGTTCCTACTTCAAATCACAGCATTGCAATTTTTCGTTATCTACTTAAAATACGCAAGAGAGTTGCAGACTTTGATGAGGATACTTCTGAATGAAAGTTCTTTTCCTGTAAGTTGTAATTATCAATTCGAGTCGTCCACTCAAGTTTATATTCTTTAAAAGAATATAACACATTTGTATTGTAATAATGTATCATAAAATGATCGACAACGGTAGACGATGTTTATGCATCATGTTACTGTAATAATAAATATTACTTATTTATTATATTGAAATGCCCATAGCACCATACAGCCTATATTGTGCAAATTTAATAAAGGTTATTCGCTCAAACGAAGTAGACTTAAAACGGGTAGAAATTCGCCCCGACTTGTAAATCAGTATTGTATCTGGTGCCAATGAAAGGTATGATTAACTAATGAATTTAAGACACTTTCAGCCCTCTTTTATTCTCATTCTTTTATACATATGACACGATATAAATTGCGTAATTTAAAAGGGATAATTGTATCAATTACTTGTCCTTACGAATCAAAGAGGTTTGGAAGATCAACTTCTAAGCAAGTGTTTTTTATTAGTTTTAAGTATATATTTTATGTAAATTGTTTCGTTACATAGCTTATAAGAAAAGTGAAGAATGTGAATGCTGTGATAAAAGATATGCTTGGTGAGTAATAGAGTGCGTAATCAACGGTCTCAAATTATTTATACTCATTATATTTAAGGGTCGTAATTAATCGGGCGACAAAATAAATATAATTCGGAATATAGAAAATGATAATGGTCATACGAAAATAAAAAATAAGTTACCTCAAATATAATGCCGGACAAAATATTTTTTTAATTGCTTGTATATTATATTTGACGCCTAATGTGACGGCATTTCCAATGTTATTGAGGTTCTAAAAGCAACCTCAATTTAATGAGTCGTTTTAGTCGCCCGTAAAATATAACCCTGTAATAAAATGCACAAAGGTACAGTATTTAGCGCACAGTGCGTATCTACCTAGTACTGTTATATTTTTCTTTTAGATTATTTTTAATATTTAAAAATTGACTGTTATAATTGTGTGCCAAATAATAACAGTAAAAAAACTTTTATTACTTTGGATATTTCACTAAATAGTAAAGTAATTTAGGTAACTAAATAAACAGTTTTTACATCTCCGCAGTCTCCTTTGGGATTTGTCAAAACTGTTTTCTGATTTATTATTGTATTGAAATTAAAAATAGAAATTATCGAATGAGTGTTTTATTTTTCTAATTTTTCACTATTGGTACTGGTCCCAACGTAACAGAAATTCTAACCCGTGCTGTTGGAGCATTGTTACAATATGCTTTATTGCACACGACAAATCAAAAAGTACTTTTGACAGGCGACTGAGCTTTGCTCTACCTTTTGTGGTTTTTGTATAAAATCGCGTTTTTCCAGGAAAGATACCTAAATAAATATAAATAAATATTGTCGCACAAATAACACAGCGCCACCTAGCCCCAAAGTAAGTGAAGCTTGGGTTATGGGTACTAGACAACTGATAAACATACGTAAATACATTTTTTTTTGTAAATACATACTTATTATACATAGGAAACACCCAGACCCAGACAAACAGACATGTTCATGAACCCACGAGCGTTGGTGTCAAAGTAGCGTACCAACGCGTTTCACCACTGCGCCACCGAACTCGTCAAAAAAAAAGATTTACCTTATTTTATAAGTAAAAAGTTATAGTAAAATCTCTTTAAGTTGTATTATTTGTATCTGGCTGATTTTGATAAATGACATTAAAAACATAGAAAGTAAAAGAATTTCCCGCCATTTATCTATTGTTTTCTGTCCACCAAAATGAGGAAATCTAACGAAGAAATTCGGGTAATAAGTTTTATTACGAAAGAGGATAAAATGCGATACAAGCCGCGAAAATTATTTTGTGACGTTTGTGGACTTAACGCAGTGTCAGTAAGAGTAGCACAAAATTGACTCGAGCCTTTCCGTCCGGGGATTTTAATGTCAATGATGAAGCTCGCTCGGGTTACGGCCTGTACTGATAAAGTCGATACCATTTTTGAAAAAGTGGAGTAAGATCGGCATATTAGTAGTTACGAGATAACTGAAGAGCTAGGGGTTGTCGAAAAAACAGTATTGACCCATTTGAAACAGTCTGGATATACAAAACAGCTCGATATTAGGCGCCAAACCAGCACACTGAAAGAAACCTAATGACTCTTGTACTTATGTGCGATTCTTAATCGAAACGCAATGAAACCGATCGATATTACAATTATTAGAATTGCTAATATAAATTTCAAGACAGGTAGGATCCAGCGAGAGGTCGTGCTATGCTCCACCTCCTCCGATTTTCTACCTGTTGTGGGCATGGCATGACTTCTTGCTCCAAATATCCGTCTGGGGAAGCACCTCCACCTTACAGAAGACCGCAGCTTAATAACAACTCCGGAAGGATTGTTGTGTTCCTGTGCGTAAATAAGGTCGCCAGTTAACTAAGAGGTCGTTGTGCGGACAGCGGAAGGACCGATGGATGTCGAATCGCCACTAGCAGTGTGGGCGCGGCAGACTGGCCTTGTGGTCAGGGAGACCCGGTGAAACAATTGACCGCTGGCCGCCTGCGAGTTAGTAGGGTTCCCGATCCCGGGGAATTCTGGAAAAATTCTGTCAACCGTCCACGTCACTACTGCAAAAACCGGATGGTAGTTTGGCCCATAGCGCTAAGGAGAAAGCTGATTTACTCGGTAATCTCTTTGCGTCTAACTCGGATATGAATGACGGGGGAGCAGTGCCACCTACCATCCCGTGGCGCGGTAGCTCAATGCCGCAAATCTCCATTACCCAGCGAGATGTCCGGCGGGCCTTACTCTCTCTCGACATTCATAAATCGAGTGGGTCGGATGGTACTGAAGCTGTGTGCTCCTGAGTTGTGTTCTGTACTAACGCGCCTTTTCGTGCTTTCCTACTCCGCTGGGCAAGTCGATAGACATTGGGAGTTAATTGGAGAAGGGGGAAGAGGAATTTGGGAAATCTGACAACGGGGTCACGATCAGCGACCCTGAAAACCCCCGAGTTGACATTTTCAAGCCTATTCGGCAGTATTATTCATTTATTTTCTCAATTTTTATTTATGAGCGTAACTGCAGTAACTTCGGAGAAAGCGCTTGTCGAAATGCCATAGAAATCCAGCCGGGGGAACACAGGCGTGAGTCTGTGTTCCCCCGGCTGGATTTCTATGGCATTTCAGAGGTCCATACGAAAAGAAAGCCCTGAGATATCATCTCCAAATACCAAATACCTCGCGCCACTAATTTCTATTCTAAATCCAAGTTACTGTTCTGGATGTAGGCAACTTAATAGAACTGTCTACCACTGTACAGGAAACTCAAACTCTAGTAACATTTAAAAGTATTTAAAAATCTTACGATTTAGCTGACGATCTTTTATTTTTCTTCGTTATTTTGTACAACATCGCATGTTTTGCTTATATGTTTTTTGTACTTACCTACATTGTAAATATATAACTTTATCACGCCCTCTTTGAAGACCTTTACATAAAGTCCCTTTTGAAAACCAAGCATATAATTTATTCCACAACCTAACGGATCTCCGAAGAAAATCCTGGAACTGCACAGTACGCGAACATTGATAATTCCAGAGATCATTAAACACCATTGTTTCCACTGTATGAGAATGATTTCCGTTGGTAAGCGATATGGTTGTAGAAAGAAGCTGTGAGCATCATATGGAATAACGTGTTCCTAGGGAACTTGTACAATACACATACCAACATCCCCGTGGTGACTAGAGTAAGTACTAAGTAGAATAAAAAAAAATAACTTCGAAATTAAAAACAAAATTTTATTAGGAAACGCAATCGCCAAACTGAACACTTCGAGAGAAATGGCCAGTGTCTGCTCTCTTATGCTGGGACACAATACCTGACAGTAAGTAATATATTCATGTCTAGGAAATTTTTCTATATCCTCACGCCGCGTCCCTTGAAGAGTAGGCAAAGGTGGCTTACACACCTCACGCACCTCTTTACCATTTAGTAAGTAGAAATACCATCAAATAAAATATATTATAAAATACATAATAATACTTTATTCTTTCAACATACAATACAGATTATTCATACATATTCATTGGTACAGAAGTGTTTATTCTTAGTCAACAATCGCAAATATAACACTTATTAGATAGTTCCAATACAAACTCGAAATTGAAAATTATTTAATACATTTTGTAACTTTGGAACGTTTAGTACCTACGGATTTAATCAATATATTATATCAATAAAAGAGTAGAAAATAAAAACTTTATTTAATACAAATAAAATTCGTTTGTGCTTACACTATATGTTCATATTTGGTGGGAAAAGTAAGTATCGTTCAATAAATGGGACGTTGTTATAATACAATATAGTTTAATACAATAATATTAATTATATAGGTATTTTATACTCTCAGGTGTCTTATTCTATCTCACTTCACACTGAGATTTAAAATTAAAACGTTTACGTAGACGAAGCTTAGCTCTTCTTAAAATTTTCGCATATAATTATACATACATATAATTCGCATATAATTTAAATGACTAATTTTGAAGAGACCTTTTTGGAAACACGAAAAGAGACGCAACTACGGTACAACACGACTGATAACATATACACCCTATAAAACAGATAACAGATAAATTTACAAGTAATTGCTTCTATATGAATTTATTAATATTGTGAACGCGCACTCAGGATTAAAGTGATCGAATTTGACGATTTTTTGATGCGACATCTACGTTGTCGCGACACATTACATGTCTTTATAGTATGTATCATTTCGACAAAACGTATAAAGTTGTAGATAGACTGACGTTATTTCTATAAGTATAAGCTAAATTATGTACGCTAATTAACAAGTTGTGGCGCGCATACTTCATACATAGACGCGCAATAAGCTCATATATGCGTGAGTCCTGTTTATCACTTGGCTGTCACCTGCTAGAGTATATATGTGAGTTTTGTTTGTTAATCGACATCATCGGTTTACACAGTATCTTTAGTGTTTCAGCCCTAATTGTTGAAATAGAAATGTGGAAAAGAAAACATAAGGAATTACTAGCATGTACTGATTGTGGAATCGTTGTAGTATTAGTATCTACCGAAGACGCCAGTATGCCGCGTGCATGTGCTCTTTGTTTATAGAAGCGCGAAATACGGCGCGAATTAAAGAGCGATTCCAGACTTGCGTTACTTTTGCCTTTTAAAATACCTAATGTGTGCCTACCAAACAAATAGGCCTTTCGCAACTGGTCCTTTGCAACCACTGGTATCTTTGTACGTACCGGGTAGCACGCCTCTCCCTGTTTGCAATCGTAAAAGTGAAGATACGAACGTGTTTATGAGCAAACATTGCGAATCCTTTCAAAAATACCTAAGTGTGCTAATTGAGCTCCTTCTTATTCAAACGCATGTACAATCTGTAGGCACACATTAGATTCACACCGGCCGACTATCGGTAGACAGTGCGCCCGAATCCTGCGCAGGCAGTTCACGCACTACTCTGAGACGTTAGTATACATACATTTCACCGATCTTATGCTATGGTTGCGTCGAACTGTAGGACGATTTTTCATATTGACGTACTTTTAGGAAGTTAATCGTATAATTAAATGGACATGATATAGCCGTACTTGTATACTGTATAAATAAAAATATGAAACTACACGGTATACAAATTACTCTAGTGCAGCTATATAATAATTGCTCTGGTGCACATTCAAACTAAAGTTGGAGCTAATAAATAATTTAACTAATAAAAATAACGAACTGGATAACGAGCAATGTACCTCAACCTAGACTAGAATATTTTAAGACATAAAAATCTCGAATAAAATATCACGTACGTTACATTTAATCTGCCTGAAAGCAGCGGACGACCGACGCAGTCGTCGATTGCAGGTATGTTTACATACATATTACCTACTGAAATATATGTATTAACATTTTATAAATAGTTTAATAGACAAGAAACTGAAAATTGCAGTTTTGAATGTTTGGTAGGTTTATATAACGCTCAGTAAGAACTTGATTCAATGATCATGTCGTACAAAATGATGGATATGGAGGACTACCAAATACCCAGTAACATTGAATTGAAAACAATTAAGAAATAAAAGGATATACATACATAATAAATAAAAGTCTAAGTAACAGCAATGGGAGTCACTATATTTGCCTAAAGTGCATTATTTGGCACAAACGTCAACACGAAAAAGAAACAATAAAAAATGTGTATAATTTTATATAAAATTATATCTAGACGGCTCGAATAATTTTTATTATGTATGTAATTTGGAAAACTTATGGCTAATACATTTATATAGATAGGAGAAATAGCAGCTTAAGGCCAATTACAATTTTCCACTTATAACGACAATATAGCTCAAACAAATGTTTCTCAGACTTGAAACATGTGTTGTCCAAACATAATGAAAAAAATGTTTAAAATCATGTACAGCACAATGTGATTTTTATATAGACGTATTTAGACGTATAACTCCGTGATAAATAGAGGCTCTTGTTTTTTTTTTTTATTTCTCGAGACAAATTGACTGAAATTTAATTTGCTATGAAAAACAAAACATCAAACAAAAATAAGGACCAGGCAATCAGTCAATTCAAATTACAACTAAAATAATGGCTTCTCACTTCTTTGGGTCAACCTCAAATCACCAGGCTAATTTAAAAAAAAATAGATTGAAATATGAATCAATTTTTATTTTCATTGACAAAGTTTATCCACATGACCTAAATAGGTATAAAATACACATGAATATTATTTCAATATTAATTACTTTAGATGGTTATTTATTTTATTATTATTATTCAATTGTATGATATTATTTAATGAAATTGGACTTTATTTTTATGTTATAGCTATTTTGCATGCCGCTCTGAAAAACAAGTGGTGTTATTGTATATACACTGATTCTTTGTATAGATGTATTTATATTTTTTAAGCAAATAGACGAATTAGACCAGACGGCATATGGATTTTATTAAATATTTTGGTTCATATTTTAAAAAGACTGTATGAAAACTTCTCATGCTCCGACAATCAGTTATCGAGCTAATTATTTTACCTACGTTATTATCGGTAACTGCAACATCCGGCTGTGATCTATCGAAACTGAATAGGCTCTTTGAGCCGTATTTTAAGAATTTAGAGCCAACGCTCTGGCAACTTCATGTTATTAGGTTATAATATAATATAATTTCACAAGCATTGATTAAAGTCACTTCATTTACTTAAAGAAATTAAATAATACAAAACTATGGTAGGTACCTTTTTTGAGAATACTGCTGCTTTATTCCGAAATAAAAAGTGACTTATGAATATGTGTATTACGCTAAATTATACGAAACTGTTTGTCAGAACAAATGCTTTATTACGTAGTAAGGAGGTTTTCAATTCGATATGTGTAAGTTTTAAGTTGAAATATACATAATGTATAACTATAAAATTGTTGAAGACACTTTCAGTATATCATATTATAGTGATATAATCACGCCTGTCTTCCAGTGAACTTTAAAGGTAACTGAAAGGCCGCATTGGGGTTAATAATCATATGACAGCCAATGTAAGCGGTGTTAAGATAAGAAAGGGCATGCTCCGTTGGTTCGGACATGTAGAAAGAATGCGGGACGAAAGAATGACGAAACAGATATACAATGCAAAAGTGGAAGGATGTAGGAGCCGAGGAAGGCCGAGACTAACCTACCATGACCAAATTGGTCGTGTTTTATCAGAAGGTGATGTCAGAAGCCCCAGGAACCGGCGAGCGTGCATGAAAAGAGCTATGAATGTCACAGAAGCGAGTGAAGTATGCAAGGACCGCGTCTTATGGCGCTCGGGTCTCTCTGCCTACCCCGCAAGGGACTTGGCGTGAAGATATACATACATACATACAGCCAATGTATAAATATTATGACTACAGAGTATATATCACTATGCCGGACACATTGCATTCAAAGGCGAGTTTGGACACTATACTCTCAGTTGCAAAATTCCATATAGACTAAGTAATAGAAATTACTTGCGTCGCGGTCAAGTAATAGAGTCATATAAAAATATATATTATAAACAGAAATATTTTAAAACTTAAGATGTTAAAATGACATAATTCATGGGTTATGTTCATAATTAGAGTGAACTATTGTGGTGTTAACACCAGCTGTTCAGTTTTGCAGGTATGAGTAACTGTATATATGCTGTCTGCTTGGTCATTTTTATATAGTATACGAGCCCTACATCAACACTATATTCACTACACGAGATACAGAAATGAGATCAAATATATTAAGGAATACGTCGCAAATAATATAAAACATTTCTACACTACCCAATAACAAAAATAAGTATAATATAAAATATCATCAGTCGAAGCGTCAAAATATATACAAAACGGAATGTCTTTGAGTATCAAAATATTGACAGAAAAATAGTTTTCGACTGAAATCTTCAGACAAAATCCCTGTACGATTATATATATAACATTTTAATTCTATTGTCATGGCCTTATACTTACTGACAGTAATTTCAATTATAACGTTTTATTTCCGGAAACACTTCCAGTAGCACTAATTCAAACAGTTCCTGAAACAAAAATAATATATTTTAAGTTACATAATATTTTCAACGACTTTATGAATACGCGCATGGAAGCCGCTATGAGCTGCACAGTACGAAACCATTTCGGTTCCAACATTATTACCTGCCAATGATGATAAGAGTGATGTCATTATGACGCATCGTGTTTTAACATCCTTCTGAACATACTGTTGTATACACATCGCTTAATTTTAAGCTAAAGCGGTGATTTCAAATGGCTTTGACGGCGTTTCACAATATAAGAACGGAGTATTATTCATCACAATTGGTGGAGCAAGCTATATATTGAGTATACTGAAATTTTACGTAACTTATAAGTTAAAGAAGAGCAATTGTAGTAAGTATTTATTGTTTTTTCTAAATACACTCATTCACGTTTTAAACGGGTCAACGGTTCAAACGGTTCATTAGGTCAAACCATTTGATGAAAACAGAAGGACCACTAATCGGACGGCATGTTTTCCATGTGATGGAAAGCTATCACGACTTTCTCGCATCTCACGTTATAGCGTTACTCTCCCAAAGCATTTTTAAGGTGAACAGAACAATCCTGCCCAGAAAGACCACTTTCAAAATCATATAAAAATTGGCCTCGAAATCTTTTTTTATTACTTAACTACATTTTTGCTACAAACGACGTATTTTAATGTATGATAAAAAAAATATTGATAATAGATTGTCTACCAATTAAAAAAAACTGCTACGACTATATGTAAAAAATATGTATAATTTCAAAACTTAATTTTTTTTATACAACGTAGGGAAGCATACGACTTAAGCGAACTTTGCCGTCATAAACGTACGGAACTTGTAATCAGAGACGTGTCTTTAGCTCTTCAGGCGAACCAATTACGCGCTGCATATCGTGATGATTGAAGCGAAGCATATCTACCACTCTGCCAGAAAACTTCAACACAACCACGCCGCCGTACTATTTGATTGTTATGTACGTCTTGTTATGCATTATTTAATGCACAACATGTGTTATTATGATTGCAACACAAAATAAAATTATAATAATATTAGGAGAAACAATAATAATTAATTTAAACTACCTTGTTGCATTAACCCATTTACTTTCATTTATCCATTGATTTGAATTGTCTTTGTCTTTTAATTTCAAGTGTAATCGAAATAATACCGCCAGGTGGTTAACCGGCATCGTGTGTAAAAACAATAATTTTGTATTGCACAACAAAGTCAAAATCAATTAAATTATAAAGTCATAAGCATTAAAATTAATAGGCCCAACAACGTGTTACTATTACTGTAGTAAGAGGAGAGCATATATAGTTTTTGAAAGAGCCGTCAAACAGCTGTCGTATATTTTTGCATTGATCGTGTATCGGGGAAGACATTCTTAGCGTGACAAGTATGTATTTAGAGCAGAGCGGACAAGGTAATAATTTTAGAATACGAACGATATCTGTATGATAGCGCACTACTCAAGATCAAGATACACTAGACGCGTGGGCGTGTGAGATATTACCAGAATAGTTGGAGTTCATACACATTTTATTAGTAACGAAGTGGCGTTTAGAAGAAAAAGTACAGTGAAACGTTATAATCATCTGTTTAAATTAAATTGCATCAAATTACACCTGAATATTATTGATTGATGACAGAAAAATAGTTCATGCAGGAATAAATATAATATTTATTACACATTCTTCATTATTTTAGAAGGATTAATACAGTGCAAACATCCAAATGTGATCAAAAACTTGTATAATAAATAGAAAATCTATTTCCAAGATGCCTATTCTATTTAGTGCGGTCGCATGTGATAAAACTGTACTATGTAAGTACGCTTCTTGTGAAGGCAACTTTGTAGAGATTATGGACGAAGTGCTATTGAAGATTCCATCCCGAAACGAGAAGATGACATATTTTCACGGACACTCTTTGTTGCACTATATTTTGGAGGATACATATTTTTATTTTTGCATCACAGATAAAGTGAGTTTATATAATAGATCCAGCATGTAGAAAATCAATACTACGAGTACCTTACTTAGCTAATCAATAACCATTAAAAACACCAAATTTAAGCATCGTAACATTTTATGTTGATTACATAGTTTAGTTTTAATTTAATTAATTAATCTTTTTTAACGGATAATGCCGTAAAGGCAAAACCGGTCGGTAAAAATAAATAATAAATAACATTGTGAAGTATTTACATTGACAAGATGTCTTCAAAAATCCACCAAGCGGCAACAATCAACAGTGTCAACATAATTCTAAAAATAGCATGTCTCAGAAATTATAATCAAACCGAAATGGGCTGCTTCTACTATACTATAAATTTCTACCATGAGACTAATACCGAATATGTGAAAACAAATCAACGTCTCCCTAAATATATTAGCTAATATTTTTTTGTAAAGTAGTTCATGTTAATGAGTAGTATTGTTATCCTCTTTCAGAGCACTATGGAAACTTCTCAAAAGATGGATTTCTCAAAATAGTCAAAGAATGGCCAGCGAAATGGATATCAAATTAGAGTCAAGGTGTAATTGACAATCATAATGTGCGAGTAATTATTTATAATACATTACATGCTATTCTTTTCTTTTAATGGAGATACTTAGATACATACTTAGATATCCGCTTCCTTATTTCGTGAATTCCTTAATGTGGCAACACCCCATTTTAAGACATATATTATTTAAGAAATCCCCATAGTGCTTCGAAAGATTTCGGTTTGATCATAATTTCTAGGATACTACCTAGTCCGGCCATAAGTTCTGTTACAAATTTAGATAGTTGTATTTTTTTATGAAGTAATGTAATCTTAATAAAACTTATATGTACATAATTATGGAAGTCTTGCTGAGACGACTTACATAATTATGTAATAAAAATATGAATCTATTCGAAATGGCCACCTTTGGCTTTAAAATACATGCCTATAATCAGTCTGGTCACGAATCTATGAATTTATGCACTGTTTCCATGGGAAATTTAGCCACTGCTTGCTCCAGAGATTTCTTAAGAGACTCAATGTCGACGTGTCATTTCATGTCCTCTAAAACTGACACTAATTTCAGGGTTCAGATCAGGGCCAGACGAGGGCCATTCTTCAGCTCTTATAAAGTGCGGAATGTTGGTTTCCAGCTAGGCTTGGGTAGTTCGTGCCTTGTGACCAGGTGCGGAGTCACCCCCCGCCAAACCATTACAGACTCAGGATGATGACTACGTTGAACCTTTCCGATCACTTGGGCGGCTTCTTTAGGACTGTGTGCGAACACTTTGTCATTTTGCTTGTTGTAGTGTTTTTCAATCGTGAATTTTTTTTCATCAGTAAAGAGGATATTTCTGTGCCTTTCACCTGCGTATAGGGACAGAAGGCGTTTTGATCGATCCACTCTCTTCAACAGTAGAGCTTGATTTAAGGCATGTCCTGTATATCGACGATAAGTGCCGAGCTTCACAGGTCTTGTTTTATTATACACGACATAGTCCCAGCGGGAATCTTGATTTCTGGCGATAAGTTTTTTGTTTCCTAATGAGGTTTCGGCGAATTCTGACTTTTACAACATTAACATTTGTAGTTCTAACTTTTAGTATTTTTTCGTGTTGTCTGTTTTATTATGTTAAAAACTTTTTCGATTTGCCGCCGTTTTACATATTTTTTCGTGTTTACTATCAAATTACGTGTGTGCTACACGTAATTTGACATAATTATTTAACATTTAATTTAACATAATAAACGCGTTCCAAATTCAAAATAATTAAGGAATTGAAAAAACAAAAGTTTCTATGTATTTATGGCCACACTAGTTATGTATATTTTATACATTTGCTAATGAATATTTTGACGAGCCGCTAGTAGAGTGCCATGCAATGGCTACGTTAACACCAAGGCTCGTCCGTGAGTTCGATTACCACACAGTAAAAACCGTTTGTGTGCATGAACATGACTGACTGTTTGTGTGGATCAGGATACTTTAAGAAAGCAGTAGAGAGTGTCAAAGCGACCGGATGGGGAAGTAGCTCCACCTCACAGAAAACCACAGTCAAATAACAACTCCATAGAGGGTTGTTTTTATAATGTGAGTGAGGTTACTAGGTAATCATTTTAACCATTTTACATCAGGTGAACCGTATTTTTGTGCGCCTTCCGACTTTGTACAAACGTAGTGTAGTTAATTGCTTCACATAATTAATAAATAACATACATACATATCATCACGCCTGTCTCCTATTGGGGTAGGCAGAGACTATAGAACGCCAGGTGCACCGATCCAAACATACCGCTCTCGCTTCTTCCACCCTCATCAACCTCTTCATGCATGCTCTTCGGTTTTGGTACTTTCAACACATCACCAATTTGATCTATCAGTGTGCGTCTATGGCGGCCCCTCCCGACATCACCATTCACTCTTGCTTGATACACTTCTTTCGTAACTCTTTTGTCATTCATTCTTTCTAAATGACCAAACCATCTCAGCATACCTTTTTCAATTTTTGTCACTTCCATTCCACAAATTTCTCGTATCGTGCTATTTTTTATTCTATCAAACATTCTCATTACACACATACTCCTCAGCGCTCTCATTTCTACGGCGTCCGCCCTGCTTTCATGCTTCTTCTGCCATACCCATGTTTCACTACCGTACATCAATGTTGGCGTTAATACACCCTGAATAGCAAGGCGAGCTTTGTTCGATATGTTATCGCTTGTTACCACGGAGTACAACGCACCATTGATACGGTTTCCTGCTTTCACTCTTCTTTCAATATCGCTCTCAAATTTTCCATCTCTCGTAAACATAGACAAATTCATTCACTTGTTCCACTTTTTCATCTTCGATCATTATCTGACAATCTGTAACACTTTCATTCCTTTCAAACACCATCGCTTTCGTCTTCATTACATTTATTTTCATACCTTTCCTTTTAAAGGCCTCATTCATAACAGTAACCATTTGTTGTAGTTCTTCCGCCGAAGATGCAAGGAGAACCTGTTCATCGGCGTACAAAATAACAGTGTGTTACATTAACAGGTCACATTAATTTTAAAATCATGTGAACTTTTTGATTTTATCTATCTATAGCTTCACGCCAAATCCCTTGCGGGGTAGGCAGAGAGAACCGAGCGCCACGTGACCCGATCCTTACACACCTCACTCGCTTCTTTCACATTCATTCCTCTTTTCATGCACGCTCGCCGGTTTCTAGGGCTCCTGACATCACCTTCTGATAGAACACGACCAATTTGGTCATGGTAGGTAAAGTCTTGGCCTTCCTCGGCTCCTACATCCTTCCACTATTCGATTTTATTTAATTCGTAAATAATAGAATGCAATTTAGTACACTAGCACGAAAATGCAAAATGAGAATACATTGACACTGTCTATGAGGGCGTGATTAGAGAGCAGGGTTACTGAAGAAATAATAACCACTTACTTGTAAGCACATTTTCATACTTGTTGTTCTTGTAGTACTTGTGCAAATGATATCTTCTTCCACCTAGCATTAACGTTAACGTTTCCTAAACCACTGTCGTCAATTTAAATGGATTAGGAAACGGGATAATGCTAGATCCGCTAAATCCTTAAGCTTAGGTCTTAAGGATTTGGCGAAGATACTGATTTTGTCATGGAGCGTCCACAATCCAAAAGCAAAATCGGATATGTCTTAGGTTAAGTCGCACATTTTTTTTAATATTCAATAAATAGGTAAAATATTCGGACGTGCAGGTTTCTTCACCATGTTTTCCTTCACCGTCAAGCAAGTGATAATTACAAATATGTACATAAATACAAAAACACGCATTTAGTGGTACATGACCGGCCAGGATTCGTCGGTTAATATGCAAAGTGATTTATACAGTGTAACTACTATTTATACAGACTATTCTATTATTACACTAGTAAAGAGCAAAATAACCGCTAAGCTTATTTTTCTAGTAGAGTCGTATGTATCTTATCGAACTGGAAAGCCAAGCACTATCGACTATAGTCTGTTATCTTTGAATGGTTTAAACCATCTTGAGCATCCTCGTGCTTCTGAGCACAGTAAAAGCTATCGACCCCAAAAATACTAACGTCCTTCATCCCGTGTGAAACAACATAAGCTTTTTTCTATACATACAACGTCGAGAGCCATACAAGCATATGGTGTCCACGTGATGTAAAGCGGTGACCGTAGCCCATGAACGCTTGCAACACACTCGTGCGGTGCCGCCTCTGCTGTTAACAAAGCGATTCATTAGGAGATCACTGGTGACCTCACTCACACGGAAGAACACAACGCGGTTTTTTTTGAGGTGAAGGCATTTCCCCAGACATACTGCTTTGATGCGCTCAGCGCCCTAAATCATTTTAAAACACCCAGACCAAGACAAACAAGAAATGCCTCGCATCTGTGCCGCACAAAATTGTTTTTTTTTTTTATCTAACATTATTTGATTAGCAATAACACCTGTAAAATAAAATTATTATTAGTGCATAATTCAGCTCATTTAATGTTTTCTTTCGCAAGGCTGATGTTGCCGACGTTCACGTTTCGGTTAGAACTGCCGCTGAGTTCATACTCACAAATGTTTGTTCTGTGTGGGAATCGAACCCACGAGCGTAAGTCCACAACAGTCACTCCACGCCCGTTCAAGTTGACTATTGTATGTATTAGTGATGCAAAATAATTCGTATTTTATTATGTCGCCAGACGTGTCAAAGATCAAGAGCGTTCTGCTTTCTAAATGAAATTCAAAGGCAGTTTAAAGTGAAGGAATACAAGGATTTTAAAGATGTGCTCTCATCGGAGATGTATCGATACAATGAAGATTATAGTACCGTTATCATACGGAAGGGGGAATTGGATGAACTTAATAGAATTGGTGTTGAAAGTAGTGGTGAGTTTCTTTAAGATCTTTCTTGTCTGATACTTATCGTTTCCCGACTTTCTGTAGTCCATATAGAGATACTTGCTACCCGTACAGCGCTTTCCCTAGATATTTGGCGGTCTCATTTACATGAGGTACAGTATTTTCGAAGACAGTAGTAATTTGAGAGAATGTTCTCTGTATTTATTATATAGTTTCGTGCGATCTCAATTTCTTTAATGTTTACATATTTAAGAAACTGTGTCTGAAATTATACACTTAAGACCAAATAGTTTACGTGAACTAGCGCCGGTGGGATGCCGCCCACTAGCCTTAGTAGATGCATGACGTCGCTAGCATGGATGTTCTGGAAACCTCTGCCTCGGTTGCTACAGTCGTTTCTGCGAACAATCACTCGGCACCCATCCACCATCTTGGCAGTCATATCTGTGGTTGCCCGTAAAAACGACTGAAGCAGCCGATGAATGGGGTGAATAGGTACCGGCCGACGTTAGTTCACAGGAAGTAATTGGTGGCGGAAGCACAAAAAGGACTTTAGATCAAATTGCCCGTAAAATCGGTTTTCGCAAATTAATGCCTATAATATAATCTATTAACTATTAAATATCAGACAGTAGATTCAAGTTTCGACCCTCAAACTCAAAAATTGAATCAGCCTGAGTCTTTTTTTAAAATAGAACTAGAGATGTTTAAAGAAACTCTTTTTGTCTTTTGAGTCTTTTAGTTGTTTTTGTAGTTGTTTTTTCTAACTAAAACCAAACGTATTAGTTATTTAGAATAGAAGCCGTAAATATTTGCCGACTAAATCGCCGTAAAATAACGTGTCTAGTCATCATTACTTTACCAATCTTCACTGCTTATTATATAATTCGATTTTCTATCGCTCCTTTCTATAGATCATTCTATTTTTATACTAATAATACTTGTCGCTTACAAACAATCACACATCTGACTCAATGATAAATAGTCTTCACAGCCACTGAACTCTTACTAATCCCTGGGATAAAACCCGAAAATTATAATGTTTAATTCCAAAAGTGTCAAAACAATCTCCTAATTTACTTCAATTCCTTTTCAGAAAGTATACTTGGAGAAAAAATATTATTCGTTGACAACATAGAAAACTTAACATATTACAGTGTAAGTATATTGTTATATATTTGTAATTGTACTCATAATTAACAGTTTTTTCCAAACTTTAAGTGGGATCGGATTGTACAAACGAAAGCTCTACGGAAGAAAATAATGGTTTTTGTCCACGTTTCTTGCCTACCTCAAATTTTGTTGTTGTTGTATTATCGTTATTGGACAAATATACATAATAGAACCAGTAACAAAATTATAGTACGTACAGAGGCGTATGTTCTGTTCTTCTGTTCTCGAGCAACAATTAATATGACTGCTCTTTTTCTCTGATTTAAGACCGTAAATCCCCGTCTCGAAAAACAATCCCATGAACCGGCAAAGCGTGCATGAAAAGAGCTATGTATAAAAAAGTGAGTGAAGGGTGTAGGGCCCGAAGTCTTACAAGGCAATTGGCGTGACATATTTTGCAAATTTATTTATTTTCTTCACACAAATTACGATTTGTCTTACATCCGATTTCCATATTTATCTATGACAAATGTGAACATGCTTGTGGGTTTGATTCCCACACAAGACGAAAGTTTGTGTACATAAACATATCAGTTAGTTTTCGTATGGGTGTTTTTAAGAGAGGTACGGTACATAAAAGGTGGGGACATACCTCCACCGGAAAACCGCACACAAATAACAACTAAACGGTTGTTGTGTTCCGGCATGAGAGTGAGATCACCAGAAAGCTCGAAGGAGTTTACTGTGTTAGCAGCAGAGGTGGCATCGCACGAGTGATAATAATCTGTTGCAAGCGTTCATAGGCTATGGTAATCGCTTTCCAACAAAGGTGGGCCGTGTACGCCTCCCGATGTTATATAAAATAATACGGTATATGAATAACCAATTGCACTTAAATATATGAGCATGTTTGAATGTGTACGTATATATAATAATAATCTGCATATATGACGACATAATAAGATGGACAATGTTCATAAATTCTAACTGAATCTTTTTTGTTACAGACCATTTCGTGTGTCAGCGAAACGCCAAACCAAGTTGTGATATCCGTTCAAAAAGCCAACGTAAAATTTTACACGACTGTTGTGGCCATAATTGTTGTTAGTCTGGGGCTAGCCATATACGTCTTCGGGCCTATATTCTGCATAGTACTATTGTCTCTAATTATATTGTATTTCGTCCGCTCCACTGCGAAAACATAAGCCGATGTTTATGTTTGAATATTTACGCGTCTAAAAACCTGAACGCCCACGCACTCAGTTCTCCATAAAATCAAATAGTGTTTTTACATGCGGAGAGCTCACAATTTTGTGCCGAGAAAATGAACGTCGAAATGTTCGCGAAGAGACGGAAAAAACGTACTGACATGTTATAAAATACTCGTGACAAAATAAAGTTATTTTTAAATTCGATATATTTGCATCATTCATAATGGTCCTGAAGAGTTCAATATACGATCTGTGAAACGATAAAGTTATTTAAAATTTGCATTCTATCATTTTCAGAGCCAATGTTAAGATTCTTTATCACTTACACGTGATGTACCCCGCCAACTAGTAAACGAGACTCTCTTCAAAGAAAGGTAGGTTGACCATAAATAATAACCATAGTATCCGACTGGGAAACACTTCGGTTTTACGGGAGACATCGGTCAAATAACAACTCCCCGGAGAATTGTATTCATTATCATTTTCATCATTTCAGCCGAAGAACGTTCACTGCTGCTGAGGCCTCCCCCTTAAACTTAAACAGCGATCAGTCCTGTGTCGCTTGAATCCTTCGGGTACCTGCGATCGTCACAAGATCGTTGGTCCATCGTGTGGGGGGCAGTCCTCGCTGCGTTTTCCGGTTCGTGGTCGCCATTGGAGAGCCTTTCTACCCAACCGCCATTTGTCCTCCGAGCTATGTGGCTTGCCCACTTCAACTTCTGCTTTCTGATCCTTTGGAATATAGTGGCCGCACCCTCTTTATATACAACGATATACAACGATACAATGTGGACGCGCACATTCACCGCAGACTGAAGGCGAAATTTTATCGTTGGAAAACCAACACGATGAGTGTGGCATTTCTATCTATATATATATATATATGTTTGTCTGTATGTTCTCTATGGACTCAAAAATGGCTGGGCAGATTTTGATGAAATTTTCAGTGATTCTTCAGTCTAGCCCAGCAGGTGATCCTGTGAAGTTTGGTAACGATTGGATCACCCGTGCGAAGCTGGGTCGAGTAGCTAGTTACAAATAAAAACTAATAAATATTTCATTCCAAAGTCTTTGAATTAAATTGACGTCTCCTATCTGGACTCTTACACACATACTGAATCAGTCAATCGCTTAGTTTCTAATATATAATAAGTAGTATAAGTCATATAATAAAAGTATATACGTGAATGTAAACTCAATCGTTCACAAAAAAATCATTCAAAGTCAGTATTACAGTTTAATTATGTAGAGGATGTCTTCTTTAAAATACTGATTGACTGACAACCGCTTGTCCAAAATCGACGGATCGATGATGACATCTTGTTTAAGATATCCTTCTAATAGGAGAGCACTACGAAAAATCATGAACGCTAAATAGCCAATCTTCCAATTAGCAAACAACTATGAACAAAGTGTACTCACATAAAATAGTTGTTTGTTGTGCGTGGTGTCCTGTAGAGTGTGGAACAGCTTGTGCGCGCCTCGTGCCGCTGTGTGGGCCCCGACCAGGGACGACAGTGTATCCACCACGCTCTCACTCAGCTGCTGCAGCGCTAGAGTGCGCGTATGCTCTGCACAAAAATATTTGCGGTTCATGGCTACTACCGCGTGAACGTTGTAATACCTATGGCAAATAGCCATATCAGTACGATACCAGTTGGAATTCTATTCACAAAAAAAAATACCAAATATATATGCAGTGTTATCCGATAGTCTTCCGTACATTCGTCATGACATTGGACGAGGACGTATGCTTACTTTCGGTTTAAAGAAACTTTATTCTTATAACACATAATACATACGCATTACTCATATAAGGAATTATTAAATAAATACTGTCAGCCACAGCGCCATCTAGCCTCAAAGTAAGCGAAGCTTGTGTTATGGGTGCTAGACAACTGATAAACATACGTTTAAATACATTTTTGCGGTTCATCAGCAAGCATGTGAAGCTATCGGCATCATATCAAACAATTCTTCAGAACACAACCCATTGTACGAGTGATACTTAATAATATAGCGTTAATAGGCTACGGTACCCGCTTTACATCAGGTGGGCCGTATGCTTGTATGCCTCCCGACGTCGTAAAAAACAAAATAGTGATGGTAAGAGGTGTGTTCTGGAATTTAGGAACCGCAGCAAATGGGGTTTTCTTAGCGGTGAACGCGCAAACTTATGTCTTCATGGGGTTGAATTCGACCAAGTTAAGCCGCCCCCAGTTTAGCCAAAGTACCTACCATTTTAGACACAAGTTTATCGCGGCTTTCCTCCACAAGGGAACTTGGCATGTTAGCCCGGCCTGTAACATATCATTGATATGCAGCGAAAACAGCGTCGGGGACAGTACAGAGCCCTGTAAGACGCCAGCATTGATACCCGTGCTATCGGAGCAACTGTCGTCTACACGGCTACTATGCATCTACTGGATGAGAAGCTGACAACCCATTTGCACAAACCCTCGGGGAGCCCGTATTATAACTTCCGATAGAAGACCCCGATGCCAGATCGACCGACCTTCGCCATATCTAGGCTGACAGCCAATGCTGCCTCACCTTGGCTCTTAATCGCCGAAGCACATGTCAATCTTATCGAGTTCAGTTAATTTAATGGTCTAATGATGCTCTAACTAGATAGTCTAAATTTATGACTTAAGTAGACGAACAGACAGCCGATCGCCACCAGTCTATAGACGTGAATTATTCTTATTTTATCCACGCTCGTATTATAAATACGAAACTAACAACGTCGCTCTATGTATCGAGGGTGAATCGATTTTGATAAAAAAACGCGGCCGGAAACCGTCGCAGGGTTCCGTACGTCCGAATGACATATACTAAGTACTTGCATCTGTCTGTTTTTTCGTCTATAACACAATTTTCTCCGAAACTAATGAATCGACTAGTGTAAAATCGTATGAACATATATGAATTTCTATGATTCAAACACGGACGTGCAACGTAAATAAATAATTTTGGATACAGAGGTCTTTTGGGGGCAAATTAGGAATATTTAAGAAATAATGCAAATTGTACCGAATGATATTAATAAATAAATCATACGAAAGGGCTCGTTGTGAGAGTCTCAAATACATTTTTTTTATAATAGCTGCATTCCGCGAATTCGGCCGCGCGTATCCCGGTATCCCGTAGGAACCGCTTTTTCTACTTCCTTTCTTTTTCCTCGGCTTCTAAGAGTCGTATCGTGATGTTGAATAACCTATAACCTTCCTCAAGTATTGCGATATCAAATGTAAAAATATTTTTTCACACTAGATCGGTAGTTCCAGAGATTAGCGCATTCAAACAAGCAAACAAACTCTTCCGCTTTATATATTAACATAGATAAATGTAATTTGACCAATTTGAGAATAATGCTGATGTCACAGTTAGGCTCTGCTGGAGGACAACCACGAATTGCATCTTATATTTAGTAGTATAAAAAATTACCTTTATCTTGAAAGTTTCTATTAGGGACAGCTTTGCTCAGCACGCCGCCCGGCCACCACGACTTGAGAACCACGCTGATGTAGTAGTGTAGCATTTGCTCGGAAAACAACCATGATATCGTCTCCTTTATTTGCCTGCATTGGTAAATAAAAATATACTCTGTTTAGAACGTACATCATTTTGTATGTGCAGAGTAGAATATGTTTAAAATAGCAGTTTTTTTTTTACTTTCACTGATGTTAATTGAAGAAACTGAGATCAAATTTCGACGGTAGTATTATCCCAGGGGTAGGAAAAATATTACGGACTTCCGTGATTTGCTATTGATCAGCGTATAAATTGAAAATAGTGTAAAATGTGCTACAACTATAACGTCGTTAATATATCGTTTTGATAATTTTAGTGAGCTTTATTTTAAATATTTCAATGTGAAATCTAATATTTTATGGAAACGTTTCGAATAATCATTAAAAGATGACAAAAAAATTCAACGTGCTAAAATTAAAACATCTGGTGCCAATATCGAGCTTAAAAGTTTAATTCTAATTCCATCCAATAACCATTGAGTTCAAGAATAAATCCAACAGACTAACTAGGTATTTTTTAAAAGACGTCTATTAATACAAAATAGGCGTATTAATAGACTCAGAAAAATCAATAAATCACATGCTGTACCTGCATTTCAGCAACCATGCGACTTTTTTGTCACATATCAATCACGACCGCATAATCTGTACAAACCATATAACAATCTGGCACGTACCACATTAATACACTGTACTACGCCCCAGAGCATTACATCGCATTACATATGCGCACCGCATTGCGTATGCATCATGAAGTGTTTCAGTATTTCTCCATTCGGCGAAGCTTATACATATGAGACAGAGATTGTCAATTTATGTCAACAAACGCATGTGTCAATGTCTTGTACGTGCCAGTTTTCATTAATTTGACGAGCTCGGTGTCGTAGTGGTGAAACGCGCTGTTACTCCTGGGTTCAAATCCCACAGGACAAACATTTGTGTGCATGAACATGTATGTTTGTCTTGGTCTGGGTATTTTCTGGGTTTGTATAATAAGTATATATTTACAAAAAATAACACAAGCTTCGCTTACTATGGGGCTAGATGGCGCTCGGGCGTAATTTGCCGACAATATTTATTATTATTAATCGGCCAGTATCCAAAAAAATTTGACTCAAGTATTTGAACTTTCCATAATAAAGCAGAATGAAGCTAAAATAAAAGGAATATCTATCACCTATCACCGGATCGCTATGTAAATAAATATAATACAAATGTACAATATTATACACGCGTATTCACCTATTTATAGTCCTTCCATAGGTGATCTGGACGAACGTAACTAATGTTTTCCGCAACCATCGAAACACACCGCGCATGTCGAACACTTCGCTGAGCAATCCGTACAGTGGCTCCGCTATACTATCTCTTTCTTCACCTATTGCACCCGTACCTGCAATGTTATGCTAGTTAAATAATTCCATATTGTTATGGCCAATTTTTAAGCCCGAAACACAAAAGCGCAGATATAATAAATGCTAAAGCGAGATAACGCTGAGAGAAAAGCGAGGCATTATCAACTTCGCTTCCAAGTGTATAATAATAATAAAGCACTTTCGCCTTTATTATTTATTTTTTTGAAAACGTAACATTAGTACTGCACGTATTGTCCGTATAGAAATTACAGAATCGAGTTAGTGCGATTATCGGCTACACCCCTCTAAATATTCTTCCGCCTGTAATTTCCTTTGTATCGCCCTATTTAATTTACTATTTTATACGTATTCAAAGTGTATTCAGATTGGTCAACAATAAAAATAAACTCAATCTTAGGATATTACGAATTTGTCATACTTTTGTTCGTGGGGTCTCCGTTGCCATCGAGATAAAGCGATATTTCGTCCTCATCGGCAGATAGGTGAGTGAACGACTCCTTTTCTTGCGATGACCTGGTGGTTGCTTCGCTGCTTGTGCTGTGATCAAAACTTGAAATGCACTATGGCCCAATGTTAACATTATAATAAGTTAATCATATCATAATAAGTTGTAAAAAATATATGTTGGGACTATAAATGAAAATCTATTTAATGGCCCGTGATTGTCTGAATTTATACGGGTTTAGAAAATACGAGATACTTTTCCCTTTCTAAGTTAAACCATTTTTTCCTATAATCAAATAATAAATATTCTCTCCCCAAACCCTAGTACCGCCAATTCGCACATAAAACCACGCTCAGATTTCATGTGCGACTTCGTTCTGCAGTAGTCACCTAGTGGAAGGAAGGCGCGCGGCAACGACTGCCATGCACTTTGTAATATATTCTATTTTTATATGTGTTCATTGACAAAATAAATAGTAACCAAAATAGATATACTAAGGACCACGAAAAAAAGCTTTATTGCAATAATATCTAAACTTAATTTTTCGACACATTAATTTGAGAGTATACTCTCTTGAGCGGATGCTAGCTCGACTAGCTTAGATACAACTGTACCCTAATTTCCGATAAGTATTTATTATTTACGATACAGTCAACATATCTAATAGGAGGTCACAACAGTACCTTTTAAATAAAGTAGAAAATGAGAATTTGTTTTTCTTTGGTAGATCACCCTGTTTCAGATACTCCGAGCTCGGATTGAGGAACGTGTATAAAGCTTCACTTTGGTTAAGCCGATCGTCTTCTAAAACAAACTGAAATCAATAACATAATCGGTACAGTTATATGAATTCTGTACAATCATTTTGACAAGTCTTGTTTATATTGTATCTAGTTTTAATATAACGTAGAGGAAATAGCTATCAAGCGTTTTGCATTGGGATACAGCAGAATTCATTCGCTGCTTTACTCTGTGAAATCGGAGGAAAATATTCAAAGTCATCTTCATGCCAAATTTTGACGAAAACTCTTAGTAATAGTAGTTCTACCACCTACCACTACCGTCAGGTCTGGTGGACATGCGCAGAACCAAAATTAAAAAGAAATTATCGTACATGAATGATTTGAAAATCAATTAATCTGAACAATCTGTCACAACGACAGTCCTAAATGACTTGACAAACTCATAGAACAATTAAAAATTGTAGGCAAAAATTTCAGTTTTTTATGTTAAATTAAAGAGCCATTTTAAAGAAAGCAGATTTAAACTTACAAGCAACAGCTACCAACAAAATTTCAATCGAGTATTACACATGACTTATAAATCAATGCTTAATCTTACTTCTAAGTATTTCTGGATGAGGGTCTTTGCTTTGTCTATTGAGTTTCTATCGTTTTTTCCAAACAAAAACTTGAACGAATTTGAGGGCAATTCCAAGTATTTAAGTTCTGAACACATAGGCCTTAGTTTTCGATGTAATTCCTGAAAACAAAACAAAGTAATTATTACGAGAAAAAGTATGTTAACGTCTTTTTTGGAGGGATCAAATGTAAGAAACAAGCTAGTTGAGTACAGTTGGCCGACACATGCGCCGCTCCCGAACATCTCTGCCTCTGGACAAATTTGGTCAGTTCATTAAAATATTCATCATAAACAGTCAGTAAGTTTACTGTATCTTCGCACCAATCGCCGTTGCGGTGTAGGCAGAGTGACAAGCGCTACATGAGTCGGTCCTTACTTACACACATCGCTCACTCCTTTAACATTCATAGCTCTTCTCATGCAAATGACAAATTTCGTAAATAGGAAAGGTCGAGTTTTTAACACTTTGAATTAAAACTCAGACAGACACGTGAGTGATCCTGATCTTATATGGAATCTGTTTTTATGTTTATAGTACGGAACCATAAAAATTGTATGAGGTGGCCATATTAGAAGATATTTCTCATAGTGAAATTATTCATAAAATTAACTTTCCTTTCGGTTTTGATACAACTGTACATTGAGTATCGTCTTAATATAAAAGGATTATAGGTTGCGAAACTAGATCTCATTTCATAGGAAAACTACGTTCATAAATTGGTATATTAAAAAAATCAATTTTTGTTTTATTACAAAATTGGAATTTGATAAATAACTTTGATTTCGAAAATTTTGATAAATTAAGTATTTATCAAAATTAACAAAACGGCGAATCTTTTGACACTGATTAAACCAAAAACAACGGTTTCGGATGGACAATAAGTTGGTTTTTGTTACAGTAATAAAATAATTTTAGCTTTCCATAGTAAGAATGAAATGTTTATAACAAAAAAAGATTTCTTCGTCTCTATTTTTTTATTATTTCGCACTACTCACAATAAACATAGATACGTTATCATTTACTTTTAAACTCTACTAATCGACAAAAATACATTTTCGCTTCGCCGACTACTTATTCTCTTTTTCACCGGCTGAAGATTGTAGATCAAAAAGTGGCAACCTCAGATCATCTCAAAAATGTAATTAGAAGTTAATGTAAACATACCTGAAATTCATTAAGAGTGCGTAATAACACCCATCCGGTTGATATTTGTTCTGGTCTTTCTTCACTGTTCATGGCCTCTTGTTCAGCCATATGCACTACTATCACAAACTGGGGCGGTTTTGATTCGTCTATCACCTACAAAAACACTACAAACTTACAATCTACTTACCACACCAATATTATAAATGCGAAAGTAAATCTATGTGTCTGTTTTTTTTTTAACTTTTCACGACTAAATTTCTGAACAGATTGTTCCGAAATATTGTAAAGACGCTGCCTGTATGGACACAAGCTATTTGTTACCGTCATAACGGGCTCTCCACGAGGGCAAGCAAATAGGCAGCGTGAGTTAAATGTATGATTAAGTTAAATGTACTCGTACCATAAAGAAACATATAATGAATCAGGATGGATACAATCAAGATAATTACAAATATGTATGTACATAAATCTGAAAACTTGAATGTGGTACACGCCAATCACATATGGCACTAAAAATATGGCACGTAAAATCATTATACTAGTAAAAAATAAAGATAAAAATTCTTTATTAGTCATAGGCCCCTCGCCTACCCATAATATTTTTTTTAATAAAATCTTGTTATATATATTCATTTCCCATACTTTTCATTTTTCTTTTTTCAACTGCCGGTGTTTATAAAATGACCAGAGGTAATGCCGGAAGAAACTTGCCAAAACTAAAATTCTGATACAATTATAAAAATGGATACACAACTGGACTTACACCTAAATCAGAAACTCAACTCATTCCTGCGGTATGTATTTTTTTAAAGTAAGATATATCCTGCACCATATATACATGTTTCATTATTCAATGATCCTATTTGTAGGTAACTAACTCACTTCCGCGCTGTGTACTGTAGCTCGCCATCGTCCAAGATGTTCTGCCCAAGTATCGGTTCGCGCCAGGTGTGCCTCCAGCCTCATTTGTTCGCCCGCTAACTTCTCCACTTCATTTGCGAGCATTGCTAATGCTGGAGATTCCGGTTTCAGCGATGCTCTAAGTGCCGCTAACGCCTGCGGGAATACCATACATAAAAAAAGTATCAGGTACTTTCTTACATATCCATGAGTATATTGTGTTTTAAAAATGAGAAACAATAAATTGTATAGTGTATTTCTTCAGGCCGTGTAGAGCCCAAAATCAAATCGAGGGGTTTAATGCCACAAGTTTACAAATTGCACATACCACATATGTATGTTTTTCATCACATTTTTTATACAACTAAGGTGGAAAACATGCATACGGCCTGCCTGATTGTAAGCAGTTACTGCAGTCTATGGATATTTGCAACACCAGGGGTATCACTCTTGCGTTGCCGAGCCTGTAAGAACCTCATCACGCCTTTCTTGAAGAACCCCATACTTACAACAACAACATACAACTTAATAGTTTTCGGTAGAAAACTTCTCTGGAACCACACAGTACGTGTCCATTGCGGTTCCAGTGTATGAGGGTGAACTCCCAGCCGTCAGTGAGCTGTGCGATTGTAAAACGAGGCTGTAGGCATAATGTGGAACAACTCCGCAGAACACAACCCGTTATACAATCGGTAACACACGCATAGGGAGGCAAAATCTCTTCTCAAACTCAAGGGCTCAATACCGTGTGTGAGTTCAGGATCATCGACGATTCTCACAGCTGGTCTCTGCACCGAGTCATAAGGTCCTATGTATTCAGGTGCTCCCGCCCAAAGTTGGCTACAGTACTCCATATGCGGTCTGACTTGGGACTTATATAACATAAGTCTTCACACCGAGTTTCTTGGACGCCAGCTTGACCTTCTCCTCCAGCTGACCTCTATACTGGACATCGCTGGAGATCTCGACACCGAGAATCCCAATGCTATAAGAAATTGACAGCGACGTGTTCTGGAATTAGGCAACCACAGCAAATGGGGCTTTCTGAGCGGTGAGCGCGCAGACTTACAGTCTAAAATAAATTTTACGTTAGGCACTAATAAAACTTAATTCAGATTCAGTCAGACAACGAATGCATTTTGGTAACACTCATATAAAAGTTGTAAATAAATTCACCAAAATGGAATTGCATAATTTGCTTCCAAATATACTACTCTGTGTAAAAAGTATCGGGAATATGTCAATAAAAAGACCCGCGTAAAAGAGGTCGTTCTAATTTTTTTACTGCATGTTGGTAGCACTGTACTGATTTAGCGCGCAAAATTTGAGCGGGATCTGTCATTTAATTTGTTTTAAACTACACTTTTTGTTGGTCATAGTTTTGAGTCCTCGGCGATTTTTACAATGGAAAATATTGTTGAACAAAGAGTGTGCCTTAAATTTTGTGTTTCAAATGATATTTCATGTGGTGAATCACTAAAAATGTTGCGAAATACCTACGGCGAATCGTGTATATCGAAAACAAGGGCTTATGAATGGTATAAGGCTTTTAAAGAAGGCCGAGAAGTAGTAGTAGACTTGCCTCGTTCTGGTAGACCTTCAACCGCTACGACCAGAGAAAACATCGACAGAATCAAGAAGCTAGTGCTCGAAAATCGACGTATGAGTCTGAGAGAGTTGGCTAGTGAGGTGAACATATCTTTTAAGTCCGTCCACAACATTCTCATTGACATTTTAGGCATGAAACGCGTCGCCGCTCGACTAGTTCCAAAAGAGCTCAATTTTGTTCAAAAAGCGCAGCGAAAGCATGTCGCTGAAGACATGGTTTCCCGAGCTTCTACGGATCCGACCTTTATGAAACGTATAATAACTGGCGACGAGACATGGGTTTATGAGTACGACATGCAAACAAGCCAACAGTCTTCAGAATGGCGTCTCGAAAACGAGCCGAAACCCAAAAAACCGCGGCAAAGTCGCTCCAAAATCAAGGTGATGCTGACAGTTTTTTTTGACTACCGTGGTGTGGTTCACTCCGAATTCCTTCCAGAGGGAGAAACAGTGAATAAAGAATATTATTTAGGCGTCATGAAGCGTTTGCGTGAGAGTATCCGCCGAAAACGTCCAGATTTGTGGCAACACAACTCATGGATGCTGCACCATGATAATGCACCATCACACACAGCCATTATAGTGAAAGAGTTTTTAGCGAAAAATTCAACAAAAGTTCTCGACCAAGCACCGTATTCACCTGATATGGCTCCGTCTGACTTTTTTTTATTTCCCAAGTTAAAATTACCACTTCGAGGAAAACGTTTTGAGTCGATAGAAGCCATAAAAGAAAATTCGCTGAATGAGCTAAAGGCCATACCGCAAATAGCCTATGAAAAATGTATGGAAGACTGGGTGAAGCGGTGGAGATGTTGTATTGCAAGCGATGGGGCCTACTTTGAAGGCGATAAAATAAATTTAGATGAATAATTTGTATTTTTTGTTTTATTGACAAATTCCCGATACTTAGTACACAGAATGTATATATACTATTAGGGGTTAAAGTATGAAATTACCGATTTGTACTGAAAAATTTAAAATCGTTTTTTTTTCTAAGATGTCACATACTTATTTTACCAAAATATTTACCCTCATCATGGTTGCCATCTAATCGGAAGTTTATTAATGCCTTTGCGATAGAACTCTGGGGATCTAGATTCGACAAACTGTGTGCAAGTATTTTGCACTGCCTCCTGGGAAGAAAATTTTTTACCACGTAGAAAATTGTACAAATCACGAAAAAAAATGGTATTCAGTTGGAGCAAGGTCTGGCGAGTACGGAGGATAACGTATGGTTTCTAACTGCAGCTGCTGTAGAGTTACAACGGTTCCTGGTGCAGTGTGAGTCTTGCGTTATCATGGAGCAATAATGGTGAAGATCGAATGACGAGTCGGGGCTGTTTCACTGCCAGTTTCGCCATCATTGTTCGAAGTTCAGCACAGTAAACATCTGCTGTTATTGCTTGACCAGACCTGAGAAAGCTGTAGTGAATAACACCATGAAGAGACCACCAAACAGTTGTCATTACCTTTTTATTCGTAAGCTTTGTTTTAGGGCACTGTTGCGGCGTTTGACCTGGGGTCAGCCATTACATCTTCAATCAATCAATCAATCAATCAATCAAAATATCTTTATTTGTGAAAACAGGTTATAAGTTGATGTTACAATTAATTATATCGCACTCTGTATTCTGCCGACTGGCGTACAAATAATATGTCAAGTTGATTATAATATATATAAAGTTATAAGTGATATGCAAGCTGTGTCATGGCTACTAAAGATAAAAGCACGTGTCAGCAAATCATGACTTAAAATTTGTCACTCAAAAAGTCATCCATAATCTTCGCTTATGGTTATCGTAGGCTGCCCGCCCAATATCTTGAAGATACTGACGGACTACTTCTCTGGACGCCATCTAGGTTTATTTGTTGGCGACCGTGTACTGTGGAAGAACCTAACCATGGGATGTCCGGGCTCTGTGCTTGGGCCGACGCTGTGGAACGTTCTAATGGACGACCTGCTGCGTCTGCCTCTACCTTGTGGAGTCGGCATGGTTGGGTATGCTGATGATGTGACGATCATCATAGAGTCTAATTCAAGAACGGCCATAGAAAAGACCGCCTGCGCGATCCCAAGCCTAGTTGGCGACTGGGGTACCCGTAATAGACTTAGCTTTTCCTCCACGAAGTCAGTAACTATGTCTGTGAACGGTAAGTTTAAGCGACCCCCAGTAATTAAATTCGGCCAGGACTCTGAGAGGAGCGTCACATCGGCGTTGGTCATAGGCGTTGATTTGGATCCGGCTTTGTTATCTATGTAACATGCCACTGTCTTTGTAACATCTTGGGGGATCAAGTACCCGGCTCTCAAGATATTATACAGGGGAAGTTATGTTGCAATATCAACATATGCATCCTATGTGCGGAGCATATGGTGCAGTCAATATTGTATAAAAATAGGGGAGTCTGGATAGCTAATAATCAATCACAGTACACTTACGGGCGGCGACGAAGGCGTAAGTGTGCTTGTTACTGCCCCAGAAAGGGGAGAAAGCTAACGTACTGAGACAAAGACAGAGAAATAAATAATTTGTAGAGAGCGAAGAATTGCCTATGACACGAAGAGAGCCTTAAAGCAGTATGTGCCGTGCGCATCTCCCGGGATTCGGCTTAAATGACCGCGAGATCGGTTGAGCCATGGGCGGTGGTGGGTCCTGTCCCGCAAGGAACCTGGCGTGAAGATATAGATATTGATTGATAGATAGATATTGACAAGCTCGGTGGGACAGTGGGTAATAACCACTTTGGCACCAACTCTTGTCGATTCGATTCCCATACATGACAAATATTTATGTGCATGAACATGTAAGTTTGTCTTGGTCTAGGTATTTTCAAGAGAGGTACGGCGCATCAAAGAAGCCCGACTGGGAAAGTACCTCCACCTTACAAAAAAACCGCACCCAAATAAGAACTCCCTGAAGGCTTGTTGTGTTCCTGCGTGTGAGTTTGTTCACCAGTAAACTCCTAAGTTGCTGTGTTAGCAGCAGAGTAGGCAACGCGCGAGTGATAGTGTATGCAAACGTTCATATGCTCCGATAACTGCTTCAAATCAAGTGGGCCGTATGGTTGTATGCCTCCCGACATTGTATAATTATGGCATACCTGTGTTTTGTTGTTATGCCTCTCTTGCAGCTGATCCAGTTTCCTCCTGGCGTACGTGGAGTGTTCAGTGAGATGCAGCGCGCCAGCGACGCTCTCAGCCGATGACACCGACTCATTGGACAACTGCCTGTCTTCTATCGGCGACCTCTCACAGTTTAATTCTACAAATCACAAGAATTCTTCAACGAGAATCCGGCAGTATATGTCGTGGCCTCAATTTGTTTTGTAAGCTTTATTAAGTTGAATTAAGAGCAATACGTGTAGATATAAAAGCAATGATATTGAATTAAATTATAACAATGATAGTACAGTGATTAAAGAACTGGCCTATTAATCAACTGGTACCCGGTTCGAATCCTGGGCATGTACCACTAAATTTGTATTTTCGGATTTATGTAAATTTTTCTAATTATCACTTGCTCAGCGGTGAAAGAAAACATCGTGAAGGAACCCGTACGTCCACGAATTTATATTTCAAAAGACGTATGTAACATAAGAAAGGTCTGATTTACCCTGTAGGTTGAGAAGGTCTGACGACAGTCGCTAAATTCTTGGGACTAATGGATTAGGAAACGGGGTAACGGGGGAAGAAGATAAGATTTTTTTAATAAGAACGCTAATACATATATGTCGTACCCACAATTTGCTTTCTAATTTTTATTAATCTGGGTTAAGAACGATACGTGTAGATATAAGAGATGGAGGTACTTCGCCAGTCCTGTCTTTGCTTAAAGATTGTAATCCATCAAAGACAGCAGATACCGACAGCTTAAAGTGTACTCCGAAACATTAGTAAAGGCCGATTTTCATTTGTTTTCAGGAACACCGTTCCTATATGAAATCTATATGTTTGTCTGTGTATGCGTTAGTCTGTACGTTTTTTTTCGAATAATCGAATTTTGACTTCAGATAAAAGCAATTGAGCATAAAAAAGTAGAATAGAAATGTTCAGGAACACCGTTCCTATCTCTTAAGGAACATGGTCAAAATGAGCGACAAATAAAAAAAATATTGAATTGTTATATAATTGACGAGCCAGGTGTTCTTCTGGCAATGCAAGGTTGCGCATTCTCAACTGGTTAATTATTAAATCTCTGTTTAAATATCCAATAATAAATGTAGTAACCTACCTTTATTAGCATCCTCAGTAGCAAGCTCAACCACCAACGCAGTATACTGGTCACTCAATAGGAACGACGAGTAATACTTTTCCTGTATCGTGTCAACAACCGTGTCTTGAACTTCGTAGAATACTTCGGGCCCCTTATCACCTAGCAGAAACGCTTCCATTCTCTTTCTAGTGTCCTGAAAAATAAGAATATATATATATATCTGTACACCACGTAAATTTTGGGGTAGGCAGAGAGCACAGACGACGAGGAGAAGACGAGGTCCTTACACACTTTAACACTAAAAACTCGGTTCTTTAACACTGGTTCCTTGCGCTCCTGACGTCACCTTTTGATGAAACATGACCAATTTGATGATGGTATGTGAGTCTTCCTCATCTCCTTCATCCATCCACTTTCGCATTGTATATTTGTGTCATCATTTCTTCATCCTGCATTCTTTCTATATAGTCGAACCCACGGCGTACGCTTATTCTATCTTCACACCAATCCTCTCTTTCAGATAAAACAGTTTCTTAAAATAACTTTAATTTTTATTATGGTGTATTTTTGAGGTGTCTTCACCTGCACGTGGTACAGCCTGCTAATAAACAAACAAGATTCGGGTGAAAGGACTTCTTTGTTTGATGTATTAATAAGTACCTAAAGTATTTTACATATTCAAGATCTCATAAACTTTTTCTTATGACAAAGAAATTATTTTTTAAGATTGAAATATATTTATTTGACGTTAGGCCCTTGCGGGCACTTATTCAAATCTTACTTTCCTTTAGTACTTATGCATCACAAATGTTTTAATTTTAACGTCGCTTTAATCGTTTAAGTCGTTGTAATGTTAACAGATGTTATGAGATGTTGTGGTAGTAATAAATATTATATTGTAGGTGGTGGGTACTTGATTACTAAGCAGTCGCTATCAAGATGTCTTTCAATAAACAGCTCCCATACCACAACAATAAATTCTTTTGTTATTCACATATTCTGTTGTTTAATCTACCAGTGTTTCGTAAAAGACCATAGGTGAAGAAGAAGAAACGAGTAACAAATATAAGTATTAGCTTTAAATTTAAGCTGTCTATTAAATATTACAATAAATTCACGTATGCATATTGGTACAACCACAAACATGTCATTGTGATTAGGCGTGCCACACACACGCATACATTACTTTTACACATACAGCACCATTTTGCAGTCTTTTAAGCAAAGGCAGAATTTAAGGCAATTTATTATACTATCGAATTCCATATACAATAAATGAAAAATATGGTCCTAGAAAGGTCACGCCTGCTGATTTGTTTTTTTTTTTTTGTATTTTCCCGTCAAATGTATTATATTGCATAGATTTTTGTTCAATGAGCCAGTCCCCTGAAGAAAAATAAATGATTGGGTCTAATGACGGATTTCTTCTATATACCCAACTTTACATAGAAAAAATGCAAACAAGCATACGACAAAATGAACGCAAAAGAAGTACAAGATGTAAACTCGCACGACGCCACTCACTCACTGTCAGGAATATAACAACCCTCTAAGGAGTTGTTATTTGGGACACTTTTCAAGAATTGGGACGTCAATATCAGTTTCGATGCGACTGGGATCCTTAGCTGCATGAAATCTCCTAAATAATCATTTGTTTGTAGAATCCCTCATGTTTATATTCTTTGTTGCCATGCTATTAAACAACGGTGATAAATAAAATAAAAACAAACTGTACCTTATCAACTTTAATTTCGGCACTGGGACATCGAATATACGTGTAAAAAATTTCAGCACCGAGTTGGTGCCAGCTGCTTCTGGGACTGTGCCTCAACTCCTCGACGGCCATCCAAAACCCAACTAAGCCCTGAGAACATAACGTCTCCAAAAACATTGACAGATATTTGCGACCTGTCACACTTTCAACCACTTTGTGTAATGGCAGGTTCTGGAACAATGCAATTTATTTAGTTTTTCATTATCGTCTCTCCTTAATCTAAGAAGTGGATGGAATGGATGCTTGGCGGTGTAAATTACCGCCAAGCATCCATGCAAAAAAACATATCCGGAAAAAAAGTTGTGTAAATTACTGCATTTTGGTCATATTTACCAAACCTTTTGTTCCTATTTTTTTCTTTTGTTCTTAAACATTAAAACCTGAAGTCGAACTCCAGTCGAATTCCCTTTGCATAGTAAATTATGGTTGGTTCAAAGTTAAGAAATGGTACAAAATGCTGTATTTACGTAGTATATTAAAACTTCATAGACGTCTTTTTGAAAAGTCGCGTCTCATAAATACCATTATTCACGCAAAACTTTAATATTCATAGCTCGCTATATCTATAGCCCCATTTTTAATTCGATTCACTAAAATAACATTTGCTGTGTTACCACTTTTGAGTGAAAAAAAGTGACGGGGCCAAATGAATGAAGAGAAGTTCATAATTTAATAATATGGGACACGTAACAGTATACAATGTACGCTATATTTAAATAAGTAAATATAATCTTTAAATACAACATATATTGTGTACTGTTCACCTATGGACATGAGTGAAGAAAGAGAAAGATATATGTAAATCGTAAAACGTATCAGCTAGGACCTTGTGTTTCGGTGCAAAAACGAGCTGTGAGAATTGTCGATGACCTTAAGCTCACTAGACGGTAGCCTTTCCAGATTAAGAAGCGATTTTATTTATTTATTTATATTTAATTGTAAAATGGGTCGTGTTCCGAGGAGTTGTTCGATATTCCGGCAACAGCGTCGTTTTATAATCGCACCGCTCGCCGGCGATTGGGAATTAATTTTCACTTTATCGCATATTGCTCGGAGGTAACGACGTAATGTTGTACATATATATGCATATGTTGTACTTCCATCAGACAGACGTTGTGAACTATCTTATGAAATATGATGTAGAAAAACATCATAACAAAACCTCATTATGGGGCTCCTACAGGTCCATTAGCGTAACTTAAGTAAAAAAAAATAGTAAAACGATTTATATTTTCACATTACTATTTTTCTTACATAAATTGTTGTCATACACATTAAAAATATTTCATAAAAGTAAAAACCAATCGAACCAATCACTATCATAATAGATTTTTTTATACTACGTCGGGAGGTATACAAGCATACAGCCCACCTGATGTAAAGCCGGTACCGTAGCCTATTAACGCTTGCGATATATGAAGTATTACTCGCGCGATGCCTCCTATGCTGCTTAGACAGCAACTCCTTGGGAGCTTACTGGTGACCTCACTCACACGCAGGAACACAACAACGCTCTAGGGAGTTGTTATTGGCTGCGGTTTTCTGTGAGGTAAGGTACTTCCCCAGACGGGCTGCTTTGAGGTACTCTACCTCTCTTAAGATTTAAAACGTGAAGGAAATAACCAATGGAGAACGATTAAACGACATTGATTTACAACTCAACTCACTGCTACGGGTCGGGGGATAAAGTAGACCGCGCTGCTCTTATTGGCTAATTCACGGATCAACATCGCGTCGCTTATCGGCTTATTGGCCAAAATATCCTCCCATTGGTCAGTAGGCTCGAATCACTGAGGTATTTAGGCACTAAAATACTACATTTTTTGTGTTTGATTTGTGGTTTAAAAGCTCGAGTCGCAGCTCGGGCAGCGAGCTGACTCTCTTACAGACATTATCAACGAGTATTGTACACATATCTTGAGCTTCGTACAAGTAGCTAGACTCGCGACTTGAACCTTGGCAATAGAGCTCAAGTTGGAGATCGAAACTCACAATGAAGCCCGAGACTTTTAACAACAATACATTAAAGATAATATTGAATCACTTATACAATCAAGCATTTAGTAGTCAAAAGGAAAATATAAGGGTATATAAACCAACCTTATCATTTCCAGATTCCACTGTAGGGAAAGCACCGTCCCACCCTAGCTTCCTCAAAGCCGCTTCGCATTCCGCCTTGGCTATCGTCAGCTGGTGTATATAACTCTTGAGTTTCCTCGCATCCGCGAGCTGTTGCCGGCTGATGTTATGCGGCGCGTTGCTTTTCTCTATCACTTCTATGTCAATCCCTTTCGCTCGCTTTACGTTTTGTAGGGTCGTTGCTTGCATAATTTGTGTTACGATATCGTACCTGTAACATGAAAATTAAAAATCAAAAGAATGTTGGTTATCTTCAATTCCTTACCACGGGCAAGATAAAGAACCTCACTCTCTTGTTCAAACACTACATCGTCAACGATAATACAAGGGGTTAACGCTAAGAAGAAAATAGTACTTTATACACTTCAGTTCTGCTTTTATGATAGATGCCTGCTTTGTTAGTAGACAAAATAGTCTTTATTTGTGTATATCTTCACCCCAGGTCCCTTGCGGGGTAGGCAGAAGGCCGAGCGCCATAAGACGCATATTTATTATTCACAACAATTATTATTAATTAGTAAGCATTTCTGGCGCATAACACCAAGTGTGCCTGGGAACAATACATTTTTAATTTAAGAATTGCGCTTAACAAAGCAGCCCGTTTGTGCAAGTATGTACCTCCGTCTTACAGAAAACCGCACCCACATAACAACTCTGGAGGATTGTTATTATACCGACCACCAGTAAGCTGGTGAGGGCTTGCTGTATTAGAAGCGGGCTTGGTAAAATGCAAGCGTTTATAGACTACAGAAACTATGTGAAATGGTTGCATTTCACATCAAGTCGGTCGTGTGCCTTCCGACGTAGAATAAAAAAAAATAAACGCAAGGCAAAAGAAAAATGTGAAGCAATCTAAATACCAGTACTCACTCACCGTAACCGTTTCAGCGTGTCGACATTGTTGCAGTTGATAATGAGCCTTATGTAATCCTCGAATGTCTTCGCATACTCGTGAGTTCGGACATGCATGGCGTTCACTTCTTTCTGCGCCTCCAAATATTGTAATATCTTCTGGTTGATGTAGTCGGGCTCCGTGACGAGGTCTATGGCCGGTTGTAACACTGAAAGTCCAGAAGAAAATTGCCAAAGAGGTTTCATTCTCACGAATAATCAAAATCCCCAAAAGCGAGTCGGACTGGCGCACCCTTCCTTGCATTAAGTTCGTATTTATTTACGCATGAAGGAAATAACCTATAAGAGAGCCAATGAGACCGATGTTAAGAAGTAACTCACTTCAAAGCTACGGGTCGGGGGGGAAAGTAGAAAACTCGGTGGCTCAGTCGTGAATGACGCGACTTTGACACCAACGCTCGTGTGTTCGATTCCCACACAAGGCAAACATTTGTGTGCATGAACATGTCTGTTTGTCTTTGTCTGGATGTTTTAAGAGAGGTAGGGCGCATCAAAGCAGCCCGTCTGGGGAAGTACCTCCACCTCACAGAAAAACGCAGCCAAATAACAACCCCCTAGACTAGAGGGTTGTTGTGTTCCTGCGTGTGAGTGAGGTCACCAGTAAGCTCCCAAGGAGTTGCTGTGTAAGCAGCAGAGGAGGCATAGCGCGAGTGATAATTAAATATATCGCAAACATTAGTAGGCTACGGTACCCGCTTTATATCAGGTGGGCCGTATGCTTGTATGCCTCCCAACGTAGTATAAAAAAAATATCTATAACTTCAGGCACGCCAAATTCATTGCGGGGTAGGCAGAGACCTCCGAGCGGCACACGACTCGATCCTCATAAACCTCACTCGCTTCTTTAACATTCATTGCTCTTCTTATGCACGCTCGCCGGTTTCTAAGGTCACAAACACGATCAATTTGGTCATGGTAGGTAAGTCTTGGTCTTCCTCGGCTTCTACATCCTTCTACTTTCGCGTTGTATATCTGTTTCGTAATTCTTTCTTCCTGCATTCTTTCAACATGTCCGAACCAACGGAGTATGCCTCTTCTTATTTTAACACCGAAACTCTCTTTCAGGCCAGCTCTGTTTCTAACATTATTTTACAGATCTATTTGTAATGTTACGCCACAAATTTTGTTAATGCACACAAATGTTTGCCTTGTGTGGGAATCGAACCCACGAGTGTCAGTGTCAAAGTCGCATCATTCACGACTGAGCCACCGAGTTCGTCAAAAGATAGATAGACATATAGCAGTAACATACCTTTGCAAGCTAATATTTCTCTCATTAGATGTGAAGCTGGTGTCAAGGAGTAGCAACGAGGCATCAGAAACATGACAATGAGTTCACTGATCTGACGCAAGTAATGAAGCTCTGTCTCGCATGACATCAGGTGAGGTGCCAATGCAAATACTGGAGGCTGATCCAACTCCAGCCTAAAATACCAATATCATTTCAAAAGTTCATTTCGTTTATGGTTAATTTTGGTGAAGATTTGATGATAGAGTAAGAAGTTATAATAAAAACATTTAATAATTTTAAACAAATAAAATTTATATGGTAAATTACATAAATTTCTTGTACATTTCATAGCTGTATGTTTGAACACGTAACCCTTGGAAGATTTTTTCAAACCATAAATTATCAATGGGATTTCGAAAAATCTTTTTGCATTTGATAGCCTAATTCTTGAGGAAAGTTAACAATAAAAACTTATAATAAGTAATTAAATTGAAGAGATTCTTATTATTGATTGATTTGATGATGATTGAGATGATTATGTTCAAAGCTCTAAGGAAGCTTCTCAATTAATGACAGAGTGCAACGTGGGCACTATCCGACTTCAGTGATGGTTTGGTGGGGTATTAGCTATGAAGGAGTGACTGTGCCATACTTTTGTGAAAAAGGTATCAAAACATCGGCACAAGTGTATCAAGATACCATTCTTGAGAAGGTAGTGAAGCCCCTTAACAACACCATGTTCAATAACCAAGAATGGTCCTTCCAGCAAGACTCGGCGCCGGGTCATAAAGCTCGGTCTACGCGGTCTTGGTTGGAAACGAACGTTTCGGACTTCATCAGAGCTGAAGACTGGCCGTCGCCTAGTCCCGATCTTAATCCGCTGGATAATGATTTATGGTCAGTTTTAGAGAGTACAGTGCTCTAAACGCCATAATTTGGAGTCCCTAAAACAATCCGTAGGATTGGCAGTGAAGAATTTTCCCATGGAAAGAGTGCGTGCTTCTATTGATAACTGGCCTCAACGTTTAAAGGACTGTATGGCAGCCAATGGAGACCACTTCGAATAAGCTTTTTATATTTTAAATTGTTTTATATTTATGTATTAAACTAACACACTGTAAAAGTAATAAATGTTATTTGCAATAGAAATTTTTTTTTCTTTGTTTCAGTATTTATGGCGAGACTAGGTATAATAGTGACATCAAATAAAAAAAAATACAGTAACTGACCATGAAATTGATATATATAAAACAATGAACAAAGTAGTTAAATGGCTAGAAATAAATAATTTACAAATTAAGTACCTTAGACAAATCAAATTACATACAATTCAATATATCAAAATAATGTGAAAGTCAAAATGGAATTTATTGATAACTTTATTTTATCTATATATGATCTAGACATAAACAATTTTAGGCTTCACTTTAGATTATGTCTTGAACTGGAAAGTACATGTAGAAAATCTATGCATTAGAATTAACCAATTTATTTACTTTCTTATCAAAATTAAAAACACAACTAATATTGAAACTGCTACTACCGCCTATCGCGCGTATGTTGAGTCTATTTTACGTTACGGATTAGTTACATGGTAATAGCACAGAAGTTAATAGAGCATTAATTGCACAAAAAAAATGTATCAGAGCTATATGTGGTATCACGCCACGTCTTTCAAAACATTATTTAAAAATCTTGGCTTATTACCGCTACCATCAATGTAACATCTATAAAGCTTGTAATTTTGTATGTGAGCAGATGATAGACGTAACAGAATGCAAATAGATCCCCACAGCTCGTACGTAGATTAGCTAAGTATGTCAAAAGCTGCCTGGCTATATGTGTCTTTATATGTATAATAAAATACTTGATAATATAAGGAATTAATTAGTACTCAATTTAAAAAGAAATTATATTAACACATTGACTGCGGCCATACTTACCCTATATACCTAGAAAACCGCGAAAGTGTGTTTTCAGCACACACGATGCACTAATTTTATAGCCGTACGAGTGTGTGGTAAATCTCACACCGCGTGTTTGTGTACGGCAGTGCGGATGCGCGCCTAGCGTGTTTTGAGACAAGAGTGCTGGTCAACGCACACCGTGTGTACCGCTAACTAGTATGATATAAGTGTAGAGGAAATTATAAAAAGCACATGAATACTTACGCACAACTACGAGCAATTCTTATACGTTCAAAGTGTTGTGTAATCTTCAGCACCATGTCACTAGCTAAAAGTTTCTCAGCATCAACCTTCAGAAGTCTTTCATACAAATTTTGTATTGCACCCCAAACATGTTCTTTAAATTTATCTATTACAGGCTCTGGTCTATGAGATAATTCTTTTAGCCAGCAGGCTACAAAATCTCTTAACACATAGTCTATTAGTTGTTGCAACTGGGTGTCAACTGTGCGTCCTAATATTACAGGCAAATGGGTCTTTTTGACTGCCTGTGGCCAATTACCTTGTTCTTCCTGCGGAATAAATTAAAGCGTACATTTTTTCTCTATAGTTAATAAAACATCAAAATATTTAACAAAATTAATAATATAATTTAATTTAGATACGTATATTTATATAGATCCAATAATTATATTGTAGCTCCGATAGTAAAACTCTGATTCACTTAGGTGTAGTGTTGTAAAAAACTCGAGTCTTGGAGTCTAAATTTTAGGACTCTGCTCAAATTCCGAGACTCAATTCATAGAAAAACAGAGTCTGATGATCGATGTATTACGAGCCCACCGAGTTTCCGAATGAACTTGAGTTCGACATTCGTGTTCGAGTAGCGCGCTCGGAGTCTGCTAATGTACAGAATCGCGCTCGTGTTGTGGTTGTCAATACTGTTGGTAAATTATTCGGTGTGGTGTCCTAGGATGTCATAAATGTCTGTTAATTCTATAGAAAAAGTTGTTTGTATTAATCCCCCATCCAATTCTATCCTAACCTAGCTAATCCTAACTAAAAATAAATAAAACACGCGATATTACGTTAAAAATTGTTTAATTCAATGTATAACAATCGCGAAAACCTAAGACAATACTAATCCTATCTATATATCATTTAATATTATAAATGCGAAAATGATATTTTGTTCGTCTTTCACGGCTAAAGCGCTGAACCGATTTTGTTGAAATTTGGTATGGAGATAATTGGAAGGCTGAAGGACATAGGCTACTTCCCGAGCTCCACGCGGGCGGAGCTGCGGACGGAAGCTAGTAAATGTGAAAGTCTGTTTGTATGTCTTTCACGGATAAACCACTAAACCGATTTTGATAAAATTTGGTATACAGATAAGTAGTTGGAAGTCTGGAGGACATAGGCTACTTTCTCGAACTCTGCACGGGCGGAGTAGCGGGCGAAGCTAGTACCTACCTTAGAAATTGAACAAAAATCATAGTAGGTCAATTCTAACTGATTTACTGTTTTCAGTTATCGTTAGTATTTTTTCATACTAAGCTGACAAACGAGTTTTTCCCCGACTACGGAGGGTATATGTGTTTGACCGGTATGTATGTTTGTATGTATGTTCGTCTGTTTATTAAGTTATGAGGAACTTTAAACCACTTATCACAATTTGACAAATAAACCATCGTTGAAGCGTCTTGATCTTCCGCTGGTTTCGCCTTTACGGCATTATCCTACGGGATAATGCCGTAAAGGCGAAACCGGTCGGTAAAAATAATTATTAAATAAAATTGTGAAGTGGAATCTGTACAAGTGCAAGTATTAACATTAACGCGATGTCTTCAAAATTCCACCAAGTGCCTACAATCAACAGTATCAGCATTACATTCACTTTACATACAACAATATTCAATTTTGAATAATTCTCGCTCGTTTATGGAGTCCGTACATTACGAAAACCATGGGGCACATGTGTATATTCTGTATATATATAGTTCAAATGCTTTGCTGGCATAATGCGTACGTTTACGTTGAGAAACTACAGGCATCCTGTATATTTTCGTATATATTAGGGGTTATAGTATGAAATTGTCGATTTATACTGAAAAATTAAAACTCGTTTTTTTCTAAGATGTAACATATTTATGTTACATCTCATCATTTATATATCAAAATAATAGGGGTCAAATTATGAAATTGCTGTTTTATGGTAATAGATAGTTTGAATTGACATTAAACCTTCATAGTGTGAGATTTTCGAGTGAAACTTTTTTCACATGATACCTACCTATGAGGTTTGTCTTTTTCAAAAACGTGCAACATTTGATTTTCAAATTTCAATTGTTATTTTTATTCACCTTCGACGGGAAAGATGGATACTTCGAAAATCGAGAACTAACGCGGCAGAAACGGCTCGCAATATCAATGCTGCGTTTGGAGAAGAGACTGCTAATGAACGCACCGTGCGTTTTTGGTTTCAACGCTTTCGTAATGGAAACTTCGACTTGAAGAACGAACCACGTGGAAGACCGGCTCACACAGGTGAATAACGCTGAATTGAAGGAGATGGTGAAAGCCGATCCGAGTCAAACTACCCAGCGGCATGGTTTAACGTTACCTTACCTACACAATATTGACTCATTTGCATCAAATCAATACGATAAAAAATATGAAAAATCGGTGCCTTATGATTCGACTGATCTGCAGAAAGAAACGCGTGTTAAAACTTCTGTTGCCTTGTTGATGCGGTATAGAAATAAAGGAATATTGGATCGAATTATGACATGTGACGAAAAGTGGATTCTTTACGATAACCGTAAGCGAAAAATGCAATGTCTGACCCCAGGTCAAACGCCGCAACAGTGCCCTTAAGCAAAGCTTACCAATAAAAAGATAGTGGTAACTGTTTGGTGGTCTCTTCATGGCGAGATTCACTATAGCTTTCTCAGGTCTGGTCAAGCAATAACAGCAGATTTTTACTGTAGGTAGACATGTGTAACACTGCGCTGCGCCGCGCAATACAAGTAAAGTAAGTACACTTCGTGAATGTATCAGCACACTTTTTCAAAATGTGTTAATGCACAGCGCAATACCTACTAAAAGTAGGTAAGTAGTAAAGCTAATTTACGATTTGGTCAACTATACGCAATCCTTCATTCGTAGACCAAAATAGGTGAGTCAAAATACGCAAACTAAGCGTGCTAGCTTCTGACAACAATCTACGTCGAAAAGCTACCGTTTACCGGCACATTAATATATTTCATTTATTCTCATACGTGGAATGCAAGATGCCTTTAACACAATTCTGTCAAATGTTTTCTCAATATACTTCTTTAAATCCCCCTTGTGCCTCCCACGGCATTCTATAGGCTTTCAGCCTCATCAAAGTACCCTTTACACAAGACACGGTAAATGCGCGTCTATAATCCGTTGTGACCGTCCCGGTTCTCCAGTATAATTTGCTTAGGTACCAGAGAGTGTCACGTATATAGGTTCCACCATCATCGGTTCGGTTATCGGTATCGGTTAACATCGTATCTGTTCCCTCTGACTTTCCATTTTTCAAGATTATTCCATATAGTTATGCCTTGACTGCTGATATTTTGGGGTCAGCAATAGACTCACTCTCAGTATTAACATCCGAGGTGTAGTCATGTATTTTCGAAAAATATTCACTTCACCGTTAAAGCACATCACATGTATTAGTAAGAACGATAGCATCATTAGACTTTGTCTTATCCCATTCTGGATGCTGACGTACCCTTTACCTTCATCCAGAATTGTCAGCCTCTCTTTCTCGCTTGAAATGTTTAATTCTCGCACTGACGAAATATTTTTTTGTTCTACTCTCTCATCAAACTAGCCAGGATTTTCTCTTTTTTTATCACGGAGAGTTTAACCTCTGCGTCCATTTTTTTATACAACTAGATTGGCAAACAAGCAAGCATGCGGCAGTATTAGATGTTAGGCGGTTACCTCAGCCTATTGACGCTCGCAACACTACGGGGATGTTACTCGCGCGCTGCCAATCTTGTGACCTAAGGCTATTTCGTCACAGTACCCATCAATTTCATGACAGAAATAACCGAATGCGCAGCTGGTAGAACGATTTTGCTTTGAAACAACTAACCCAGTCCAGGTAGATCATCAGTGACGCTTCCCTAACGCTTGTTCTTTGCCACATACAAAACAGCTCACATTTATTAGATCTATAAGCTCATTGATCTTATCATTCAATCACACTCACTGTCGCTCACAATCGACACTCGGCTCTCCTCGATCCGATGGAATTGGCGCTGCGTGAATGGTAGCACTCCACTTCTTCACTATATTTAGGATGAACGCCGCCTTCAGCCCGTAAGTTACATACTATTACGATTCGATATACGACTCATTTACAGTAATACACTCCCACCCCCTCCCCCCTCCATATTTCTCGGAACCACAAATGTTGAGATATTTATATATTCAGAAATCAAAAACATAAAGAAACAAAAATTCTTAACGTGAATAAAATTAATGAATACATAAATGGATATTTTATGTAGAGGAGTTTTAGTGGGGATTTTTGGAGAAAGAGGACATTTGGCGTCACATCCTATGTTCTACATTGAGCTTATGATATACTATATGATTACCAAGGAAGCAGTTAATTTAATTTGCCCTTTTCGATGTCTGTATAGATATAGTATCCAACAGTTACCTCGACTTGTACAACAGATTCAAAGGTCAACTGACAGCGTTAACTAGCTGATCCTTTCTCCTGAAAAAGAGGCTCTGTGTGATCTTAGTGCCCACGACATCAGAATTTTCAACTAAACAAAGCAGGGAGATCAGCTTCAGTACATGGAACGCAATTATTAATATTCAGGTTGAATGCGAACGAGATTCTACAACTTTCCTTTTAGGATTTTTACTAAGTGATCACCTCCAATTATTATCAGGGTATTAGGATGAGCTTTCTATTATTGCTGGATAAGCAATGCGCCTGTGCCAACACTTTCGCTAATACCATTCTGCACGACAGGAAATTTCTCTTCTGATTCAGCAGTAGTAAGTTCCTACCATGGTTTGAGGGTCTAGGTAAGACTCCAAGGTAAGACGTCCCGAACTATGAAAGGGATCTACCACTTAACATTTTGAAGTTTTTTTTTTCCCAGCCTCACAATTTATCCCAGCCTGCTCTAACACTAAAGATCCCTGGAGATTTAAATATTGATGCGCTTAAAAAAAGGTGGTTGACACCACTTATCCATGTAAAACCATGTCCAGTTCATGTAAAAGAAGTGGTATACCTAGATAGGGTCTGATTAATTCAACGATAGTTCCTGTAGGAATTCTTTCATTTTTTTTGATTTTCTAAATTTGAGGAAAACATAATTTGTGTCCACTCATGGTAATGGATGTGGCAAAAGTTACTATTTTCGAAGTTAAACTGATATAAACATGAAAATTATTTATAATATATAGTAGCAGGATATGTGACAAAATATATAGAAAAATAAGATAGTATGCTTAATAGATTCAGGCGTTACTTTGCGAAAGTCAAATCTACATGCAATTTGATCTAATCAATATAAGGGACAGCACTGCGATGGATTTGTCACTTGTAGCATGTTATTCTTACGATTAACGTCTACAACGCCTGATGATGCCTCGTGGAGAGGCGAAACACGTGTCGCAGCGACGACCAGGCCAGTCGTGGCAGCGACGGTGGTGGTGGGGGCATGCGGATTCTGTTCCAGATGACGGACGACCGCAGCAGCCGAGGCAGAGACTACCGGAGCAGCCATGGCAGCGTCGGCATGTACCAAGTACTAACAGTAGTGGGTGGGTGCCGGCCGGCGCTAGGCCGCATGAACTAATTGGTGGCGGAAGCACGCAAAGCAGGTTAGATCAAGATAGTATGCGTCACTCCAATATACGCCATGCAGTGTCGACCTCAAAAAGTTGCACGGCAAGTCACATCATTAAAAAATATGGCAGGTTACATCTCGGTGACCAAAAAACATCCATACTGATTTTTTGGTCACGCGCTTGATTGACGATATGGGGCCTGTTGGGTGAAAGTGAGGTGTGATTAATCTTAAATCTGTATATCGGATGCAGTAAACCAGTTGGACGCAGCATTCTTTGCAAATATTCGACCCTTGACACAAGATCATTAAGCCTTCGAGACCCGCGTGGCTTTATCAAACCATGCGCGTTACGGCAAACAGTATATAACGGGCCGCGATGGGTTAACCACTCGGGCACCGTCTGGTCATATATGACCAGGCGCTTATGGCGGAATGCATAGAAACGTGTATATAATGGGCCTTGAGTGGTTAATAAGATCAATAGAATATATATATATTGACACCAAAGTAATTTAAATTAAAAGTAACTAAAAGCCCACTACAAAAAATTCACACTCTAAAAAGTATGAAACAAGAAAGATTCTCAACTGAAATTATTATGTACAAACTATTTAATATTCATCCCGACATAAATAAACAATATACACATAATATATTTTAATGTATTTAATACATATTCATAGTGATGTAAAGGATAGCCATGTCATATGCCACCTACCGTCTCTAACAAAAAATACATTCTAACAATAGTAAACGATTATACATAATCTTTAGGACAAAATGGCATATGACCATGGCTATCCTTTGAACATCACTTCAATAGTAACTAAGGGTTAAAAGGTTGCATAGGAAATATATGCTCAGATGAATGTGTAGGCAATAATAGATGATTTGTAAATTTAAACTCTGCTTGACATACTAGAGACTTTGTTGAGTGGAAGTTGCTTCAAGTCTGGTTTAAAACTCGAGTATTGTTCATAACTCGAGTCAGGTTTAAGAATTGAGTTCCTTTTCATCTTGAGTCTGTGCTGTGATGACTTGTGCTCGATTCGACCCTTGACTCGTAAACATTTTAGTCAACCAAACACGCAAAATTAAGTTGAGTTGACAAATTTAAACTACCAGACTGGAGTTTATTACAAATTACAACACTACTTAGTTGACCAAATTAGAGAAAAAATGTTTACAATTAGTTACCAGTGTCATTTTTTAACAGTAACCATTTTTCTAAATATCTCATTTAGACTATGAAACATTTAAATAAGTACCTCGCATAGTAAATACATTAGCTGTTCATTTCGAACTAAATTAACAGAAACAAATTCAATGTTGATTTTATGTATAATTAAATAATCCCAGTTTCATATAAACATTCATATGATAGGCTCACTAAAAGTGCTACAAGTTGCGTCCAAAATATTTCTGGTAATGTTATTTGAAATACTCACTTTTATAGTCTCCTCTAATTGTCGTATCTCCTTGTCAACTTTGTCCAATAAAAATAAAGAAGTTTGATGGGGAGATGAGAGTGTGATGTGCCCCCACAGTGTTAGAACAAATATTGCTATTAACAGAAACAAAGTGAATAACAGCAAATAAACTAAACACCACATGACAGGAAAATACCATGACACAGCCAACCATAGTGGCCCAGCAGATATTAAAAGCCACTTTAACATTTTATAATTATTTTATATCAATTATTATTTCTAAGTTTCCAACATTGTAAATTCACTTTCAAATAAACAGACATCACAAAATAAAAATTTATGGTAGAAATAGGTTTAGAAACGTTCGCCGCGTACAATATTACATTCAAATATTTACAATGTTTATTTGAGGACAAAATTGGCGATTGATTTCTTATTCTCATTCACCAAACAGAAGGCGCCAATCCCCAACCTAAGTGGTAAACTACATCAACCAATCACAATCATCTGTTACAATTTTTGACAAACCATGTTATACTTTTTTTCTCACTGGCAACCACAATTTACTCGAAGATTATTATTGCTACTTTTGACAGTTACTCTATTTCAAGTTGAGTAAAGGTGCTTTATGAAAGTGTAATCCGTGATTGACATCAATAAATTAAAAGTAAAAAACCTTTTTAAAAACAAGCTTTTATTTAAATGCTCTAAAAAGAAAAAAATAAAATTTTATACTAAAACTTTTACTGTTAACTTAGGTCATTTCACATTTGACACAATTTATAGGATATAAAAGCTTGTCGCTAGATTTATGTACTCGTATTTGCTTAGTTTGAAAATTTTAATAGATAATATTATTCTCATCAAATTATTTAATTTACTTGTTAATCTACACAAGTAAATCTCGCGACAAGCTTTTATATCCTATAAATTGTGTCAAATGTGAAATGACCTAAGTTAACAGTAAAAGTTTTAGTATAAAATTTATTTTTTTTCTTTTTAGAGCATTTAAATAAAAGCTTGTTTTTAAAAAGGTTTTTTACTTTTAATTTATTTTTTACTTTTTAGTTATCGCTGGACACGTTTCTCAGTCTGTTCATCTCATTCAACGCATCATTGTTGCATGGTCGTGAGCTTCGTTTAGAAGGGTAAGAGCTAATACACAACAGGGTTCGCCCCGGTGCCCTGAGGTGGTACGTTCGCGACATCATATTACACCCTGATGCCACTCAGTCCTCGGCACGGCCTCACCTTGACTTGGGTGTTTAGAGAAATGTGCCACTTATTTCAGCTTGAAGCTTACTTGTGCCTTACGAAACACAGTTCCGGGTTTGATTTTGGAGTAACAATTCGACCTCAATATATCAAAATTCCAGACGGATTGGAGCAATGGAGTTGATATTCAACATCTTTTTTTTTTAAACTCGCATTCGTATTCTCAGTAAGTCCTTTCAATTCGTAGACAGAGTATATAGATAGACGCGTCGTCAGCGTATAGGGGTATGAGATAGAGATAATAAACATAACTTTGTAATCTACATGCCATACACAATAAGTATTGCCACTACGCAACTTTTAACCTCATTGATGGGGTAAACTTGGAACATAATCGGTTACAATCAGAACAGGGGACCGGACATTTCGAAAAGTAATTCAATCATAAAAGATTAATTTGAATTACTTTTAGAAATGTCCGGTCCCTTGTTGTGATTGTAACCGATTATGTTCCAAGTTTACCTTATTTATTTGCCATTGGACCCTCGTAGATACTTAGACACGTCTTACATTTTTTTAAATATAATCTTATTGGATCTTATTCAATTCTCAATATTACTATTGTTCTTTTTTAATCTGCGAATATTTCGGAAATGATCATTAGAGAAGAAGAAATGTCGAAACAAACTTGCCAATATAGGTCTCTTTTAAAATTGCCAATTTGATATTACAATAAATTCACATCAGCGTATTGGTACAATAATGATATCAAATGGTAGAATTGAAGTTTATGTTTGTTAAGGAATGATAGTCTGTGCTGAATTATTTCCAGATATCTTTGTCAATCACATATTCACCAGTTCTATAATAAGCTCTTTTTACAAAGAAATTTTTTAATGTGATTTTTAAAAATTTTCTTTGTAAAATTATTATACATTTTACATATGCAGCGGAGCTGAGCTTACCGGCAAATTTATTTATGTGGGGCCCCATTGTAATTTGGAGTCTACTGTAATTCTAAGAAACGCAGTATTATTAACGAATTCTAATTTATTATTCCCAATGAGCACTTCTGTATTGGGAGAAATCACATTCGGAAGACTAAATTTGATGCATTTGCTTTTAGTCGAGTTTAGCAAAAGATTACTACATGTGAACCAGTTTAAAATAGAAGACATAACACCATTTACCTTGTCAATGTTTTCACGCCGGCGAGTGACATTAATAATTAGAGAGGTATCATCAGTACATAATTTTATATATCAGTATCAGTAAATATACTACCTTTTTCTGCACCATGTAAGGCAGATCATTCGCATATACTAAAAATAAAAAGGGTCCCAAAATAGAAACCTGTGGCACCACGATATTAGGATTATTGCCTTTAGGTTTAACCCTGTTTATATCAACTGTCTGACCTGTTATTTAAATAAAATGCAATTAAGTTCTGGGCTTTAACCCTATCTACATAATAGTTCAGCTTGAGTAACAATGTCTGATGATCGACACAATGAAAAGCTTTAGAGAGATTACAGAAAACTAAAAAAGCATCCTGTGATCTCTCCCAGGAGTTAAGGATATGCTTAACCAATGCCAACTCTGCATCCGTAGTAGATTTACCACCTGTAAAACTGTATTGCGCATCATGACAAATTCATTGGTCTTAAAAAAGAGTTGCAATTGATCAAGAATTATCGTTTTGTATGGGCCCCTTCGATACGACCCGTACACGAGAATATAAAATAATATAGGTAGGTACTGGCGGATTAGTTCTTCCCACGTGTTGGCTAGAGAAATGAAAGGCTTGTATTGTAGTATGAGGCCAGAGGTAATGCTTCCAGAGAGCGATGGCTATCAAAGGAGATGACTTGTTTGCAGAGTAGCGAGAGATGATTATCCAATGACTGCAGGTTACAACTGTGTCGATCGTCGCGCCCCGGCCCATATTTATACACGCCGGGTGCGAGCGAGGCAGTCTGATTATGCAACCGAGAAAGCATGATAAAAATTAGCCAGCCCTGGAAACATTACCATATTGGGACCACTTTATTGGATCAAAATCGCAACAAGATGTACTAATTTTTCTTACATTCGACCCTTTATCATACAAAAACTTAAAATCTATATACTGTAAGGGACAATAATCAACACACATGAAAAACTATTTAATTCAACCACTTACTGTTAACTTACGGCTATTTAACTGTTATATAGGTACCTACTTAATCTATATGCACGTATATCTCCAAACTAAGACTGCCGCGGCCACCAAATCTAATAATTACTTAATGCAAATTTTCTTAATTCTGGGGTACACTTGCGCGCAGTTATATTTTTACATAAAAAGTCTAGATTTGTTGACTCTATAGAACATAGTAAGTCTGCAGTTTCTTGATTGATTTTCGTTTTCGTGGAGTGATCTCAACTTGCGTGGCTGACAGTACAGATCCTTTTTCTATTTTCTGAAATAGATATATACTTAAATATAAAAATAAACATTCCTATGACAAGTATTTTTAGCTGGATTGATGTAACAGGTACATTGTAAAGTGCTGAGCTCTCACGCTTTACTTTTTAGAAAATATTGACCACTTATGCACCCATTCTAGGTACAGTACAACCCTAGAGGGTTGTTGTGTTTCTGCGTGTGAGTGAGGTCACCAGAGTTGCTGTGTAAGCAGCAGAGGAGGGATCGCGCGCGTGATAATTAATATATCGCAAGCGTTAATAGGCTACGGTGTCCGCTTTACATCAGGTGGGCCGTATGCTTGTATGCCTCCCGACATAGTATAAAAAAAAAACGATATAGTTTAACGCAGACTGCGCATTAAACAATAGATTCTCTGTTGAGCGTAGAATTCAAGCATCTGATATAACTACGCCTTTCTATTCTACTCTATAACTTCACGCCAAATCCCTTACGGGATAGGCAGAGAGAACCGAGCGCCACGCGACTCGATCCTTACATACCTCACTCGCTTCTTTCACATTCATTGCTCTTTTCATGCACGCTCGCCGGTTTCTAGGGCTCCTGACATCACCTTCTGATAGAACACAACCAATTTGATCATGATAGGTAAGTCTTGGCCTTCCTCGGCTCCTACATCCTTCCACTTTTGCATTGTATATCTGCTTCGTCATTATTTCATCCTGCATTCTTTCTACATGTCCGAACCAACGGAGCATGCCTCTTCTTATTTTAATACCGACGCTCTCTTTCAGACCAACTCTGCTTCTAACCTCATCATTGCGAATACGGTCTGCAAGCGTTACACCACAGATTTTGCGCAACGCTCGCATTTCAACCGCGTTTATCCTACTTTCATGCTCTCTCTAACTACGCCACGAGTATATAAGACATTAAACTTACCGAACTACTTTCTATTTCTATTTCCATAGCTACTTCTTCTGACGACGGTTGGTCATATTTCACGTCCGAGTCGTCAATCTGAAAGTTACACTTAATTAGTAACATTCATCATACAAGCATTTAAGAGAGGTAGTACGAATCAAAGGAGCCCGTCTGGTGAAGTACCTCCACCTCACAGAAAATCCGCAGCCAAATAACAACTCCCTAGAGGGTTGTTGTGTTCCTGTGTGTGAGCGAGGTCACCAGTAAGCTCCTAAGGAGTTGCTGGGTTAGCAGCAGAGGAGGCATCGCGTGAGTGATACTTAATGTATTGCAAGCGTTCATAGGCTACGCTAACTGCTTTACATCAGGTGGGGCGTATGCTTGAATACCTTCCGACGGTGTATAAAAAAAAAACTAAATTATTAAAATATTTGGATACCATAGCATCATTTGTTGCTGCAACTGTGCCTATTTGGAAGAACTTGGTCGATCAAGGGTCTGTGAGCTCTAAAACAAATAAATAAATATATTCCCTTTTAAATGCATGTATGTTATGTCCCCCCCGCCCCCCCCCAATGGCACACATATCCTTTTTCTTCTCTCCACATCTGTCTCTGCAAATTCTTCTCTTCAAATCTTATATCTAAATTACATGTTTACGACTTCAGTATAATTAATTTTCATGGAAAGGACCTCCACAGAAATCCGCAGCCAAATAAAAATATCATTCGATCCTCGAGAGTTATTGGGTTCCTGCACGTCACTGAGGTTACCAGGAAGAAGTCTGAATAAGTTTTTAGTGCTTGCTTATAATATGGGTATCAATTGAAACGTAGACAGAGTATATAGATATAGACGGGCTACTAAAAGAATAATACCTACATGAAGAGAGATAGAAAATTCTAAAATACATGTGCGTGAGCAAGATAGACCATGAGTGTTTTGTCTCTATCTGCGTATGCGATTTTTATGTCTGCCACCGGGATTGTTCTGGTGTCAAACAAATTGTTCGTACTGACGCAATTTCGTTGATTTAAGTGTAAACCCTATGTATTTTATTCCCTTGTGATGTAGTGATTATTTTAAAAGATGCATTGATCGTGCAGTAATGGTGAATTGCTCTATAATTGGCTGTAAAAGCCGAAGTGAACGACAAGAACCCAACATAACCTTTCATCGGTAAGTCGCTTATTTGTCACAATATAATTCTTCTGGAGCCAAATAACAATTCGCTGGACAGATGTTGCGTTCGTACGAGTGAGTGACGTTACTACCTCACGAAAAATATGCTCAAAACTGCAGCCGAATAACAATTCCCTGGACGGTTGTTGTGTTCAGGCGGGTGAGTGACGTTACTACCTCACGGAAAACTGCAGCCACCGTCCAGGGAACTCACTCGCATGAACACAACAACCGTCCAGGGAATTGTTATTTGGCTGTAGTTTTCCGTGAGGTAGTAACGTCACTCACTAGCCTGAACACAACAACCATCCAGGGAATTGTTATTTGGCTGCAGTTTTCCGTGAGGCAGTAACGTCACTCACTCGCCTGAACACAACAACCGTCCAGGGAATTGTTACTTGGCTGCAGTTGCCTGTGAGGTGGTAACGTTACTCACTCGAATGAATACAACAACCGTCCAGGGATTTGTTATTTGGCTGCAGTTTTCCGTGAGGTAGTAACGTCACCCACTCGCCTGAACACAACAATCGTCCAGGGAATTGTTATTTGGCTCCATTTGCCTGTGAGGTGGTAACGTCACTCACTCGCATGAACACAACAATCCTCCAGGGAATTGTTATTCGGCTGCAGTTTGGAGCATATTTTTCGTGAGGTAGTAACGTCACTCACTCGCATGAACGCAACATCTGTCCAGCAAATTTGCCACCCGACGGAGTTTAAAAGTGTCCATAGGCTGTGTAACAGTGTCACATCAGGCAGGCTGAACACTTGTTTGCCACCCGACGGATCATCATCATCATCTGATGATTATGAAAAACAAAAACGAGCGACACGGTAGGCGGAGTGGGAGGTGTTAGGTTTTATTTTCGTTACGGAATTTCTTGATTCGGTCGCCGCAAAGCCCGCGATAAAAGCTATGCAATAGCTTAAAATCTTCTACCAATTTTCTTACTTGTTTGTCACCCGACGGATCATCATCATCATCTGATGATTATGATGACTGATGACAGGATACAAAAGTAAATCATCATCATCATCTGATGATTATGAAAAAAAAAAATTTCTTCTACCAATTTTCTTACTTGTTTGTCACCCGACGGATCATCATCATCCTCTGATGATTATGATGATTGATGACAGGACACAAAAGTAAATCATCATCATCATCTGATGATTATGAAAAAAAAAATCTTCTACCAATTTTCTTACTTATTTGCCACCCGACGGATCATCATGTGATAATTATGAAAAAAAAAATTCTTCTAACAATTTTCTTACTTGTTTGCCACCCGACGGAGTCTAAAAGTGTCCATAGGCTGTGTAACAGTTTCACATCAGGCGGGCTGAACACTTCTTTGCCACCCGACGGATCAAAATCTGATGATTATGAAAAAAAAATCTACCAATTTTCTTACTTGTTTGCCACCCGACGGATCACCATCATCATCTGATGATTATGAAAAAAAAACGAGCTAAATGGTAGGCGGAGTGGGAGGTGTTAGGTTTTATTTTCGTTACGGAATTTCTTGATTCGGTCGCCGCAAAGCCCGCGATAAAAGCTATGGAATAGCTTAAAAATATTCGCCAACTTGGGTGTTCCGCCATGTAGGATTTAGAATGACGTCACACAGTTAACCATGCATTGTCATCCAAATTGAACGTGTATACAAAATTTCAGCTCAATCGATTGAAGATATCTGCTTCAAAATTGATTTTCAAGCTTTAGAAGTCCGCCATATTGGATTAAGAGTGACGTCACATTATTTTTCGAGTTATTCTTAGCAAGCCCTTTTATTTGATACCCATATTGTAGGAGTGCATTAAAAATAGTTGGTCCGCCATCTTGGGTATGCCGCCATGTTGGATTTAGAATGACGTCACACAATCCAAACTGAACGTGTATACAAAATTTCAGCTCAATCGGTTAAAGATATCTGCTTCAAAATTGAGTTGCAAGATTTCACCCGAACATACTTACATACTTACATTGCAAGTTAAATAAAAGCTTGTAAAATAGCTCGACATCATCGCAGACTTGCCAAGAGATGATTCATAAAATATAAATTGTTCGGAATATACGGACATGATAGAGTCATAAGGTGTAGTGTAGCGTAGATAGAAGTGACCTATATTAGGTATGTATCTATCTTCACGCCAGTGGGCCGATTCTACTAAAAACTGCAACTGCACTGCAGCGCGGTGTGTGTCAAAATGCGTACATTTTGACGTTTGTTAAACGTCGCTGCTGTCAGATCGCTTGACGAAACGTCAAAATGTACGTATTTTGACACACGCCGCGCTGCAGTGCAGTTACAGTTTTTTTTAGTAGATTCGCCCTACTGGTCCCTCGCGGGGTAGACTGAGAGAACAGAGCACCATAAGACGCGATCCTTACATACTTCACTCGCTTCTGTGACATTCATAGCTCTTTTCATGCACGCTCGCCGGGGGGGGGGGCCTGATGACATCAGCTAAAAGCACTTCCAAGATATACAATCTCCTTCACTTGTTCCAACACTACATCATCAACCGTAACCTAGTGTTAGAAATATAAAACTTCACACACAAAAAATATTTAGGGATCAAAGAATTAAATTATATATATTTGTTTACCTTATATGCAACAAAAATATGTATTTAGATTGATAAAATAAAATGATTTAATGTGTCTAGAATCTGAAGATTACGTACTCGTAGATTTCAACAACGATTACGACGTAATTGATTAAATACGATACGCGTAACGGGTGGTTGCAAAAGAAATGTTTATTTTTTAGGCGTTCAATTATTCATTTAACTCGTTCCGTTCGTTTCGACTTTCGTTATGTATCTAATTTGAAGTTATGAAAAATAGATGGTTGTCAAAGTCGCCCACAACGATTGCGTTGCAGTTCAGTGACAACGTTTGGACAATGACCACATAACGTCCACCTAGTGGTCATCCTAACTAGTTTGACCACAAACTTGAACGAGAACTTCTGAGCATTTACTTATAAATTTAATTAGTCTATGTTATGTTTACCAGAGGGAGACTTTGAACAAAAGTTGTCTGCGTGGGCTAAGATGGTTTTATGGTTATAGATACGTCGTACACGCTCTAGAATGGCAATACGAAAGTAAGGTAATTGCCCAACTCGCATTCAGTCGGCCACGGTCTCACGTCACGTCTGTACGTATTTCCACAAAGCATAAATGTCTTAAGATATATATTCATCCCTTTCTAACGACAGGTATGTCCTTTCATTTGTCTCTTTGGTAGAGCACAGTATCATAATAAATAACTGTACGTAGATATAGTACTTTTTGCGCCATTTTAAAATACTATAATGTTGGTGTATAACGTGTCTACCTTTTGATACGTCGCTGTGCGACCTTTGTCTCACCTATTTCTACCGCCAAGCAGCTATATTTTTTCCAGTTTGAAGGGTGATATATGGATGGCACATAAATTACTGGGTACTATGACGAAACAGACTTAGGCATCGATGTACTTAGGGTCACAAGATTGGCAGTGCGCGATTAACATCCCCGTGGTGTTGCGAGCGTCAATAGGCTGCGGTGACCGCTTACCATCTTTTGCAGGCCGCATGCTTGTTTGACAATCTAGTTGTATAAAAAAAATGTAATTGGAAGGGTCCCATTGGATTGGAAACGCACAGTTATCGTGCTCCTGTATACAGGCAAGTGTTTACGTACGGACTGTGGTAACTATAGGGCTGATGGTTTGAACTGCTAAGTGTATGGAAAAATCGTTGAAAGGAGAATGAGGATGAATTCTGAAAAAATGCTTTCGAAGTGGCAGAGGAAGGATTAAATTTTTCAATCAGCAACATTGTGGAGAAGCATCTGGCTATGGACCAAAAAGTTTTCTGCAGTTTTGTGGACCTTGAGAAAGAATTTGATAGCGTCATGCGAAAGAATCTCTGGAACATTTAGCCCAGATATGGGGTTGACAGTGACCTACTCCGTGTTGTGGAATGCACTTATGAAGATTATACAGCTGGTGCCATACCCAGGTTGAGAGAGCATGAATGTAGACTAAATGGGCTCGAGATGCGAGCACTGTGAAATTTGTGACATAACGCTTGCTGACTGCGTTCATAATAATGACATAAGTAACATAAGAGATTTGGCCTTGAAAGAGAGCATCTGTGTTGAAATAAGAAAAGGCATGCTCCATTGATTCAGACATGTAGAAGGAATGTAGGATGAAAGAATAATGAAACATATGCAATGTGAAAGTGGAAGGATGTAGGAGCCGAGGAAGACCAAGGCTAACCTACCAAGACAAAATTGGTTGTGTTTTATCAGAAGGCATGTCAGGTGCCCTAGGAAGCGGCGAGCGTGTATGAAAAGAGCTATTAATGTTAGAGAAGCGAGTGAAGTGTGTAAGGACTGCATCTTATGGTGCTCGGTTCTCACTGCCTACCCCGCAAGGGACCTGACATGAAGATATACATACGAGGGTCATTTGAAAAGTTCTTAGCCTAACATGGTTAGTCATTGGTTTTTTTTATAACTACCCTCATTTTGTAGTTACATTATTTAGCAACAAGTATGCACAGTTTAGTTATTCACAGTAACTCATTGTTCGTTTACACATGATACCGTAAGTCAAGTCAGAGCTATTTTTGAAAATGGATAAAATTGAACATCGTGCAGTAATAAAATATCTGAATTTGAAAGGTTTAACTCCAAAAGCTATACATGAAGACATGTCTGCTACTTTGGGTGAGTCCGCTCCTTCGTATGCGACTGTTAAAAACTGGGTGGCAGAGTTTAAACGTGGTCGTGAGACCATTCAAGATGAGCCCCGTAGTGGCCGGCCTTCAACTGCTTCCACTGATCAAAACAAGGAAAAAATCTGTAATTTATTTTATCTGATCGAAAATTGACTGTCGAGGAGATAGCTAAGACTTTAGGCATCTCATCTGAGCGAACACATCATATAATTACTACTGATCTTGGATTCTCTAAGATGTCTGCGCGGTGGGTACCGCGATTGCTTTCAGTGGAACAAAAACGCAACCGACTCACAACTTCTCGCAACTGTTTAGAGTTATATGAAGCTGACCCAATAGAATTTGTTGAAAGATTTATAACCATGGATGAAACCTGGGTTCACCACAATACACCCGAGACAAAAGAACAGTCGAAACAATGGAAAAGAGCAGGATCGCCCACCCCAAAGAAGGCAAAGGTGGTTTTATCGGCGGGCAAAGTCATGGCATCCGTTTTTTGGGATGCAAAGGATATAATTCTCGTGGATTATTTAAGAAAAGGTGAAACAACAAACTCCGAATACGATTGCAACCTGTTGCGTCGTTTGAGAGAAGAAATCAAAGAAAAACGTCCAGGTTTATTGAGAAGAAAAGTCTTGTTTCATCAGGACAATGCGCGCGTTCACACCTCTGTGCAATCCATGGCAGAAATCCATCAATGTGGCTTCGAATTGTTACCTCATCCCCCATATTCACCAGATTTAGCACCGTCCGACTTTTATCTGTTCCCAAAGCTGAAAAACTTTTTAGGTGGTCATCATTTTTTTACAAATGAAGAGGTCATAGCCGCCGTGGACGCTTATTTTGAGGAGTTAGACGAAGATTTTTTTAAAACGGGTATCGAAGCCTTACCGGGTCGATGGAAAAAGTGTTTTGAGCTCAGAGGAGAGTATGTTGAAAAATAAAAATAAACTCAAAATCGTGTGGTTTCATTAAGTATGTTAGGCTAAGAACTTTTCAAACGACCCTCGTACATACATGTTTGTTCCAAGGAATATTATAAGTGAGGTAAGCTGCACAAAAGCAGCCCGTCTGGGAAAGTACCTCCACCGCACAGAAAACTGCAGCCAAATAACAACTCCCTTGAGGGTTGTTATTAGGCTGCGTGTGATTGAGCTCACCAGTAAGCTCCTAAGGAGTAGCTGTGTTAGCAGCAGAGGCCGCATTGTGCGAGTGACACTTAATGTATTGTAAGCAGTCATAGGCTACGCTAACCACTTTACATCAGGTGGGCCTTATGTTTGTGTATCTTCCGACGTTGTATAAAAAAAAATATTATAATATACCTACTGGTTTTTTTCCTTTCTATGTGATACACATACAACACATGAAACAATTTCTATGAAGTGAGAGAACAGTTGTGCAAGCTATGTTGAAGAAAGATGTAAGTAGAAAATTCTTTATATTATGTAGATAGTACTGTAAGAGGAGGAATGGGACAACAGGAATGTTATTATCACATCTACTGTCTGGGTCATCTATTATTTGAGTGAGAGCACATAGATAGAAGGTTGGCTTGACTTTTATCAGAGAAGAGCTATGAAGATTGTCTACAATCACTGGCTTTCTCATGATATTGAACTGAGAAGAAATTTGCCATTTCACTTGTAACATAGCGGTGATTGTACTATAGGGTTTGTTGTTAACTATTGAATATGATAACTACTGCTGGTCATCCAATTTCATCATACACCACTGAAACCAAAATTGTCACATATGAAACAATGCAAAACAGACGGTCTCTTGCAAGCCTTCAAATTGTGAACTATTCAAGTGTGTGTGAAAAGGTTTTTACGGGTTCTTACAATCTGGTTGGACAATGACAATTGCTTACCATCAGATGGTATCAGTTTGTTAACCCCCAAATAAATAAAAGATAAAATAACAATTATTATATATTCATCTCAGACAACGATCTCAACAGAATATTAACATAATATATAAAAATAAATAATACCACAAGCTTAAATCTAATCGAAATAGTCATCAATATCAATATCTGGGTTTAAAATATCGTCACCAAATGGTGACAAGTCTATCTGGTCGAGAATTAAATTTTCACACATTTCTTCTATATCTGTTTCTCCTATCAGAATTGCACCTTGTAACTTTCCATTCTGAAGTACAAACTTGATATATTCTAGGCGTGGCGTGGTTCGTAACAAAATCTCGTAATTATTTCCTAGTCCTTGTCCATTATATTTCCCTAATAATATGATCCTGTATCCAAAAAGAGTAGTGCAGTGAGTAAAGAGTTCAAAACAAAAATCTTGTAACACTTCTTGGTTTAATATTCTGCCGTGCATTGATTTAGCAGCCATTGCTCCCATCTGTCTGGCCTGTGTCCACAATCTCAGCTGAAACCAATGTGGAGAGTGTTCCCAACCAGCGTGAGCAACGTCACCAGCCGCAAAAACATCTTTTATTGTTGTTTCTTGGAATTCATTTACAGTCAGCCCTCCATCAACACCTATAACTGGCTCTTGATCCCATTCAAAATTTACAGCAGGATGCACTCCAGTTGCTGATACAATAAAGTCACATTCTATCTTTCTACCATTAGTTAATTCTACATCCAAAGGATAATCTCTGTCAACTTCATTAACACATTTTACTTCAACCTTGTAAACAATCTCCAATTCATGCTCACCTGTCTCATTCCTTACTCCTTCTAATTTGCGATACCAGTCTGGTCCTAATGCTGCAGATTTCAAATCCTTATTCAACGAAACTAATGTATTTTCCTCTGTAAAGACATGTCTTCTTAATATGGTGTTCTTTTCCATCTTTTCTTCTGTGGATTTGTTTTTAAATGTATCTTGAAAGAATTCTGCTGCTCCTGGATCAATAAATGTGGCTGATATGTAGTCATCTCTGATAACCCACACTTTCTGTATTCCTCGGGTTGAATGTACAATTTCAGAAGCAATACCTCCATTACCAACTATGACCATTCTGCGAGCTGTCTTCAATTTTTCTTGAAATTCTTGTACAGACTCGGTGTCTCTGATGCCAAGAATTCTTTTCGATTTCTGTGAATCAGCTATAAGTCTAGGTACTCCACCAGTACAAATACAAATAACATCATACTCTATCACTACACCCCCATCGGTTGTAACTATTTTATTTTTTGTATCAATATGTCTTAGAGAATCATAAACAATTTTAAGGTTAGGGTGTATCTTCATTAAAGAATTAGCTTCTGTTTCATGCACATCAAACTTTATTATGGTCTTCGCGAAAAAGCTAACATTGCTTACATTTTTAACCAATGACGAAGCGGTGATTATTAGTAGGGTTTCTTCTGGATGAAGTATCGCTAAAGTTTCTACACAAGTTACACCGGCGATTCCACCGCCGACAACCAAATACGTTGTTTTTTCTCGTGTCATAATTAATTGGAATATCCGCTTTTTAATATTTAGCACTATTTACAGAAATTACTATAATTGACACACGCACAACACCTAATCGCTACACTTGACAATGATTAAAATTTAAATATTTCTATTTAGTATTTTATTGACACCTCTTTGAATACTTTTTTTTTTTTGGTTCTTTTTATCCCTGAGGGGATAGGCAAAGGGATCTAGCCCATACAGCCAAGTCATCAGTTTAGAACCATTTGAAAATCTTAATTCTATGTTCCAGCTTCAGGAACTCTGCTGAAAAAATACTTGGGATGGGTACATAGACCCAATCAACCCTGTTTAAATACCACTTATAAAACGATAGTGATGTTATAAGGTTTTCTTGATGAACTTATTCACATCTTCCAAAAAGTGCATAAACGTGTTATATTTGAGTTTTTTCATTATTGTATAATTGCACTAGTACTTATGTTACAAAACACTATCGAAATTGTCACATAAAACTAATTTTACACTGAATTGTAAAACTTTCAAGTATAAGAACAATGTCACTCGTCAAAAGCGCGGGAAGAAGTCTTCCCAATCCAATGATATAATTGATAAGATAGGTAATTTTTTTTTTTGGTTCTTTTTATCACCGAGGGGAAAGGCAAAGGGATCTAGCCCATACAGCCAAGTCATCAGTTTAGAACCATTTGAAAATCTTAATTATTATTTTATTTTATTTATTATGTTCCAGCTTCAGGAACTGTGCTCAAAAAATACTTGGGAAGGGTGCTTCGACCCAATCAACCCAGTTTTAATATCACCCGTAAAACGATAGGAATTTTACAAGGTTTTCTTGATGAACTTATTCACATCTTCCAAAAAGTGCATAAACGTGTTATATTTGAGTTTTTTCATTATTGTATAATTGCACTAGCACTTATGTTACAAAACACTATCGAAATTGTCACATAAAACTAATTTTACACTGAATTGTAAAAATTTCAAGTATAAGAACAATGTCACTCGTCAAAAGCGCGCGAAGAAGTCTGATAAGATATGTAATTTATTGCAGTTAATATTTTTTTAGGTTCTTTTTATCCCCGAGGGGAAAGGCAAAGGGATCTAGCACATACAGCCAAGTCTTCAGTTCAACCATTTCAAAATCTTAATTCTAGTGTTTCAGCTTCGGGAACTGTGCTGAAAAAATACTTAGGGAGGATACCCAGATCCAATCCTGCAGCTTAAATACCACCCGTAAAACGATAGTGAATTTTACAAGGTTTTCTTCACTAACTTAATCACGCCTTTCATAAAGAGCATGTACGTATTATATTTGAGATTTTTAATTACTGTATAAGTACATTAGCACTTATGTTACAAAATAGTATCAAAACTGTCCCACAAAACTAATTTTATAATGAATTGTAAATCTTTAAGTATAAAATTAACGTCTCGTCAAAAGCGCGGGAAGAAGTCTTCGTTCTTTCATCTGAGGTTTTGTTCATTACGCTTTTTTTTTTTGTAATTTTATACTCAAGAAAAATATATTTAAATTATAATATTTACTAATATAATACTGTAACAGATACCATTTACCACATCTACAATTCTAAAATAACATCGTTGCGAGTCGTCCCCCTTTAGTGGGTAGCATAAATTAGAAACAAATTGGTGGCATAGTTAGATATGTACCATAGATATGTTCAGAGAGCGTTTCCTCACCCATGATAATGTGAAATCCTCTCCATTTACTGAATGATTGCTCGCAAGCGCTAGTTAGCATGAACTAACTGATATCGGAAAAATTCGAAATAGTAAATTAAATTATATGGTTAATAAAATCCCTACACCCGTTTCGGTGTATTGATTACATTTTAAAGATAAGTTCACTGAACAAGGTAATTTGTACCCTGAAACAAAAGGTTTTGGTATTTATTATGTACCAATATGTAGTTAAAAGTCAAGTAAAGCATTGTTTTCATTATCGTGTATACCGTGAACATGTTAATGTTACCAAACAAAAATATTGTATATTATAATCAGCGGATTACCTTGCCATTAATTTGCTTAAATCACATAAGCATAGTACAAATTTCCAAAAAAACATGTCACGAGCAATTCTCGTCTCACAACTAATACAATCTATTAAAAAAAACATCACAAAGGTCAACATCATCAGTATATAGGGTGATTTGTTGTGGTTTTATTGTTAAATTTATTTGTCACCTAGTTTTTGTTAAAGTTATTTGTTATCTAGTTTTAGATCCACCGCTTCTCGAAGAATTTTTAAAAATAATACTAAATTAATTTATGAATTATTGTATTAAGCTAGAGTCACACGTTACAGACGTTCAGCTTAAGACTGACTGTAAAGTTACAAAATCATGGTACAATACACATCGGACCACCCGCAGGAGACGAGCCTGTCAGCGCCAGACATTCTGAGAATCGTATGCAGTTTGCGCTTACGTTCGCATTTAAACAATTCTAGGCTCGGTACTCGGGTTCATAACTATCTTGTTTTTGTTATCGTTGACTGTTTTGAATTTCATTGTTAAATTTATAGCCACCTGGTCCATGTCAGGAGTACCACTATCGTCCATTATATGTGAAGCATAGTGATGGGTAATGGGTAAAAACCCAATTCACCCACTGTGGGTTTTAACCGGGTTATTACCCATATTTGGGTTATAACCCGGTTATAACCCATAATCACCCATTTTGTCGGGTGAAAATGATTTGACAATTGGCAATGAAAATTTAATTCGTATTTTTAAGTTTTCAACAAACTAACGATGCATTTTATAAATGATTTAATACATTTTAGTGTAAAAAAGGAGAAACACATTCTCAAAAACACAAAAATGGAAACTATTAGCCATTTTCATGGTTTCTTGGCCGATTTCAATGACACACAGTTCAGTGGGTGTATTTTGACATGGAAGGACTCTAGAGTCCATGCAAGTTAGCTGTTCCCGCCCTTTTAATTTTAATGTTGCCATACTAATAAACATGCGAAACCTTTTTATTACCATAATACCTTGCGGGGTAGGCAGAGAGAACCGAGCGCTATAAGACGCGGTACTTGCATACTTCACTCGATTCTGTGACATTCATAGCTCTTTTCATGCACGCTCGCCGGTTCCTGGGGCTTCTGACATCACCTTCTGATGAAACACGACCAATTTGGTCATGGTAGGTTAGTCTCGGCCTTCCTCGGCTCCTACATCCTTCCACTTTTGCATTGTATATCTGTTTCGTCATTCTTTCGTCCCGCATTCTTTCTACATGTCCGAACCAACGGAGCATGCCCTTTCTTATCTTAACACCGACACTCTCTTTTAGGCCAACTCTTTCTCTCACGTCTTCGTTACGAACGCGGTCAGCAAGCGTTATGCCACAAATTTTGCGCAATGCTCTCATCTCGACCGCATTTATTCTACTTTCATGCTCTCTCTGCCATACCCAGCTCTCACTTCCATAAGTTAGCGTTGGAATTAGCGCCGCGTTGTGTACAGCGAGCTGTGCCTTCTGGCTTAGATTTCTGCTGCCTAGAAGTTTACCCAACGCTCCATTCACCCTATTCCCGGCACTCACTCGTCTCTCAACATCAGCAGTGTACCTTCCATTGCTGCTAAAAGCACTTCCAAGATATACAATCTCATTCACTTGCTCCAACGCTACATCATCAACCATAATCCTAGTGTTCGCTCTGGTTGTCTCTCTTTCAAATACCATTATCTTGGTTTTCTTCGCATTCAATTGTAAGCCTTTCTTCATACAATCATCTTTCATTGATGTAACTAGTGTTTGCAGTTCGGATGGTGATTCTGCTATTAATGCCGCATCGTCTGCATAAAGCAGGCAGTTGACCACTGAGTCACCCATTCGCATTCCCACATTCATAATTCTTATTCTCTGAAAACAACTGTTCAGATACAGGATGAACGATTATTAACACACTAATAGCGTTTTACCGATATTTATAAAACAAACTTTTCCAAATTTCACCAAAAGCAAGGTCAGTAGTTGCTCAATAATTTATATGTCAATGAAACAAGCGACATAACATCGATTTTTTTATTTTTTATTATAAAAAGGGAATTAGAATTATTTTCTTTTGTTTTTGTAGTAAACCAGAAACTATATAACGGCAATACTCCTCATAACTAAATATATAATTTAAGAAATTATTACTTAGTAATAATTATTTTTACTAAAAACAAATATTATTAAGTTTTTTCTTAGAAGAAAGTGGGTAATAAGAAGGCAAACTACTGGTATCAAGCCCTGACGTTTTTGCGATATAGCTGTCTGTTTTGGTCCAAATGTCACCGTGTGCAAATGTGATCTGAACGGACTCTAGTGACTGTCTTAGGATATTTTTTTTCTGAAATAGTTTGTAAATAAAACTGAATATTCCAGAGTAATTCAAGATTATTAATATACTTATATTTTACTTATTTTTACTTATCTTTATAGCTTTAGTCCCAAAACCGATCGCAATCATGAAATTCGATCATACTTACGCCTGAAGTACCTTTTGTTGGCACGTTGGGGGCTATCAGGCGTGGCGTAGCAGTTGGTGACTTTGGTCTCACAATTGGTGATAGATCATATTCACATTCGTGAATATTTTCACCTAAACTATCTTCTTGTCTATTCAACAAGTTCCAGTTATACGTTATGAACGTTAATTTCGCTGCCCTCTCTGTAGTTAGTCGATTTCGTTTTATATTATGAAATGGTACTATGCACACGCTCTGCTGCAGTAGAAGTGCACGGGGCGGTTAGAATCCATACAGCAATTTTACTTAATGCATTAGATCCACATATACCTTTCCACCACGTTGTTGCGCTGATCTTTCTGATATTTGACCATACAAATCTTCAGCTCCAAGAACCATCTTTGGCCTTATAAGATGCCAAGGTTTAGTAAAATACTCAAACCCATATTACATCAGATTTGATGGGTATATTCCATGGCTTCAACATCTTTGATTTTCATTTTGCTTGTCTCCTTGGATGGTAGGGTATAGTAAATGTGCTGCCAAATGTATTAGTTTCACACACATGTTAATCCTCTTATCAAAACAACTCTGGAGTTCATTTGTATTATTATTGTATATTATAGTGATATCAAGTAATCTGAATAAAAATTTGGATTTCATATCCTTTAACGTGATAAATACTTTATGACTTATTTCCTTTGTCCGACTCAAGTTTAAAAATTGCTTTAGATATCGATTCTAAAATCATGATGCACTACCTTCTAAAACTCCAAAAAGTGTCATCCAACAGAGTTGCCTTGTCCTCTTTTGGCAAAAAGGTGGCTATTTCATGAACCGCTAATGTCTGCAAAGCAATTTAGTATTTGCCAAGATTTTGAAACTGGTACAGGAACTGCCCACCCGGTAGGGCATCACATGGAAGCTTTAAACTCTCACCAGCTCCTTTTTCTGTGACTATTGTAGTCAGAAGTGATGATAGAATTTGGCTTCTTTTAATGGTTTCTTAAACACCAATGGCCATGTCATTGAAAGTATTTATAACATTAGTATATATAATATCTTTACTCAGCAAATTCAATGTATGTGTAGTGCAGTTTAGATACGTAATATGTGGGAACTTCTCTTTTATAAACGAAAAGCTCTTTTGGATGTTGCTCGCATTGTCGCCAATGAGTGTCGCAAATTTATTTTTTCCGTACTCTGACATGATATTTGATATTTCTTGAGATTATACTCGCTTGTGTGTCGATTTTCTCCCGTTGTTAAGTTTTTCACAAATATTGGTTGTAGTTTTGATATAAGAAAATTAATTATTCCTTCATTTCTGCAGTTGCACCAAACATCGAGTTGCAAGTGCAAATATTTTTGCGACGATATGTCTTCTTTTAACACTCGTTGCATTTCAATATATATATTATCTAAAATGCTGGTGGAGAGATATTTTCTGGTCGGAAATTTATACAGAGGCTGGAGTTGTTCGAAGAAATTTATCCATAGAGGGTGTTCAACTGTGGATAAAGGAGTTCCAGACACATAAATAACCTTCGATAAATGTGGGTTAAGATTTTGGTTAGCTCCATCGGACAGGGAAAAAGACGCAGAGCTTTCCATTTAAGACAGTGGCTGGTCATATATTGCAGTAGCTGGTCTTATATCCTCATTGTTTGGAAGCGCTTGCAACATGTGCTAACGCTTGCAGGTTTAGTTGATTCTTGTTTGATGTTCCGGCCAATTCGGGCATTTAAACAAATGTTTAGTCATCCTCTGTAGACTGGCAGGTTTGTATCGTTTCTCGGAATATCTGCATGTAGCGATTTGTTTTCAGTTTCCCGATAGTGTGCTCATATGCGTAGGTTTTTTCTTCTCACCATAACGACTTAAAATAAAGTTAATTAGCATACAACTATGACCTAAAATTCAATTATTTATTTACTCACAGGACCTTTGTCTTTTATCTAAGGTCGATGAATTATTTTGGCACTCTTTCTCTACCTGTTACTAATACTGAATGACAAAGCGAGCGCGGTAATGTTCAGAGTACACGGTAGGCAAAAAAAATATTGGTAACTCTATAGTGACCAATACGTTAAAAAAATATTGTCCTACGACGATTATTTCGTAGTGAAAAAAAAAACCTTTTTTGTATGGCTGAAATCACATTTTTTATAACTTTACAAAAATCTCAACCGCTGTCAAGATGGCGCTCATTTTCAATAAAAATTTAGTCAACTGTTGAACTAAAAAAATCCAAGATTTTTTGACTCCATTATCTCCAAAGTACGCAGAAATCTTTAAGTGTAATACTAATAATCACTTGTTTTCTAACATAAGCGCCATCTTGATGACGACGGTGAGGGTATTGTATAATTAACAAACCAATCGAAAAGCAGTAAATCAAAGTCCGTATAACCAAAATCAAAGACAATAACTGACAATGGACGGCTTGGAAGAAAGAGACAGGTGGAGCCGATAGATCTCTTATCTCATTTTCACCCTCAGAATCCTATGACTATTATTCTTATTATGCATAGTAACCTTATTTACATATTTAAATACACATAGCCTAAGTAATTAAACTGTATAAAAAGCTATTCTTGATGAGCACTTTTATTAAACAAACAAACAGTTACATACAGTTTATGTACTATTACGAGCATGAACACAAGTCGACAAAACAAACATCAAGTATAAGTAATGAAAGCGGGCCGCCGACTGGCGGGCGGAACGCGGTCTCTCATGTCGGTAGAGCCTAAAGGAGCGCAGCGCGCATGCGCTGCGCGGGCGCGAGTAGGGTGCGGGACGAGGTACGGCTCCGCGAAGTGCGCGGACGAGCTGCGCGTTATAGTTCTCCCCCTCTAACCCCTAACAATGCGTCCCCGCGCTGGGGTTAGCCTTCTTACGTGGTCTTCCCCTTCTCCTCTTTTCCTGTACGGGAGCTGTCGCGTGGCCAACGAAAGGTGTCAGACACGAAACGTGATACTTGCCTAAGGTCGTACCGTCGGGAACGCGCTCCAGAATATAAGTTGACGCGCTGGTTACGTTTTGTATCATATACGGACCGTCGCGGCGAGGGATGAATTTAGGAGTTTGCCCCTTCCCCGTATCATTCAGACCCTGCGTTTTGAGCAGTACGAGGTCACCTACCTGGTATTCCGGTGCAGGTCTGCGCCCTGCATCTGCGTGAATTTTACCACGTTCCTCCTCCGGAACTACGAGACTAGCGTTGTCATCATCTTCATACTCAGGCCCGTGCCTGTACAGAATGCCATCATCGAGGAGGTAACCCTTGCCTGCCCAGGCCCTCCCCCTAAACGGATCGTCGGACTCGAGGGCGTCAACGATCTTATGTACCTCCGGGTCCAGCAGCTGCCCCTCTCGGATCTCGTGGGTACTGCGTGCCGGAACGTCAACTACTGCCGTGCACAGATCGCACTCCACGTCGTCCACACCCTGCGGGCGGGAGAGTGTATCTGCTAGGACGTTTGACTTACCCGGTGTATACTCGATCCTAAGGTTGTATTCTTGCAGGCTCAGCGCCCACCTGGCCAGGCGACCGCTGGTTGGCTTGACACTCATCAGCCATCTAAGAGGCTGATGGTCGGACTTAATAATCACCTCTGCTCCATCTATGTAGCCGCGAAACCTTGAGACGGCCCATACGACAGCTAAGGCCTCCCTTTCTGTCGTATTGTAGTTCCTCTCAGCGGCGGTGAGTAGACGGCTGGCGTACTCAACCGGGCGCTCATCATCCCCCTCCCCCTGGAGGAGAGCTGCCCCAAGAGCGTAAGCGCTGCTGTCGGTTCTGAGGGCAAACGGCATACTCTCGTCTGCCTGTCGCAGGATCGGCGCTGACGTCAGCAAAGACTTAATGTGCTCAAAAGCCTTCTGCTGACCAGAGTTCCAATGCCAGATACTTGCCTTCTTCAGCAACGTCGTCAAAGGCCGAGCAACCTCGGCGTAATTGGAGACAAACCGTCTTAACCAGCTCGAGGTCTGCAGGAAGCACCTCAAATGCTTGACATTTTCGGGGACCGGCATCTCTGCTATTGCAGAGGTCTTTCCGGAGTCTACACTTACCTTTATTTTGTGGGTGGCGAAGTCTGTGGCAGGCCCCGCCGAAGCAAACTGTCCCTCTCTGCTAGTTAAGAACTCATTAAGGGCTACCCTGTACTCTGGTGCCAGCCCAGCGCCTTCCCCTTCGCGCAGGCAGACGTTGGAAGCCTCCGCTTGCATTAACTCTGCACTGTTTAACACATAGGAATGGGCAAAAGGGAACTTCGCTACAGGGTCTGACGAGAAGTGCCAGGTATCCTTTGCTATGTCTAACACAATCCCCGTACTCGCAATAAAATCGCGGCCTAGCAGGGTCCTGGTCTCGTCACCAGGAAACACCATAAAATCGATGGTGACCTCCTTGTCACCGATAATGACTGGTACCGATGCGGCGAGTACCGTTCTAGATTGTCGCGACCCGTCGGCGAGTCCGATGGTACGGTCTATTTCTCTAAATGACACTCCATTCTGAATTAAAATCGAATGAAGAGATGGGCTTGCTACGCAGTGACTAGCCCCAGTGTCGAGAATGGCTACACCTACCCTACCTACGATCCCTATTTCAACCATCGGGTGCGTGACACTTTCGCTCACTAAAGTATTAAAATCCGCCGATTTTACGTTTTTACATTTATCACATTTCGATCTAATCACCCCTGGCTGGCCACAACCATAGCAACGTATCGAAGTATCGTTCCTACGTCGACCACGGGGAACTTCCGTATGATTCGAGTTAACATCGAGTTTAGCGTCGGTAGTAGTGGACGAACCACTAGTACGGGCCGCGTTCGTACCTCGCCCGAGTTCGCGCGAGTTTGTCGCGGCGGTCGCGCTTTCGTTTCGTTCGCTCGAGTTACTTACAACAGTAATACCTATTCGTTTCTTTACATCACTATTGCTACTATTAATATTAGAGCTTTTACACACTGATTCCGATATGGCGTCTTCAACAATTCGACACTTCTCTACTAAATCATCGACACTACATATTGAGTCACGTAATACGCGTTTTCGTACACGTCTGTTCATCAAACCGTATATAATGTCTACCTGAGCAGCATCTGGGAGCTTGTATGGGAGCCGAGCGATGCACGCGCGCACCCTGCACGCGAAGACTTCTGCACGCTCACCATCACTTTGCTCGGACGCGAACATATCACGAAACAGTTTAAAACCTGGTCGAGGGGCGCCGTACACTGCACGTAGACGCGCCACGGCGTCCTGCCACGTCGCGACACTAGCGCGGGCGCCGCGCCACCACACGGCGGCGGCACCTTCCAGCAGCATGGGGAGGCCACGTAGCGCGTGAGCGTCGGACACGTCGGCGCACTCCTTGTACACCTCCACAGCATCGACAAACGCTTCCAGCACCTCCGGGTCCTGCGAGTCACCACTGTAGCGCGCGGTGCACCGGGCGAAGTTTCCTCCTGACGCGCCGGCGTAAGCAGTCGTCACCGTCGTCGCAAGTCCCGGCGATGTTAGCGGCACCGACGCCGCAGTCGGCGTCGAAGCGGCTGGATTCCATGGTTGCTGCATTCCACGCAACGCCTCCATGAGAGTCCGATTCGTCTCCGCCTGTGCGCGGACGAAAGTCTCCATCATTGAAGACATCAGCCTTTCCGGATCACACACGAAAGGGCTGGCGTAAGTGCGGCTTTTGTCTTGGTCGGCGGCGGCGGCAGCGACAGCGTTGAGGCGATTAGCAGCAGCGGCGCCGCCGTAGTTGTGCGGTTCCGCGGCCTGAAAATCCTCTGAGCCACTGCCTTCCTCGTTTATGTCGTCTGCCCCTGAAGCTAGCTCTTCCGCAGAGCGGGCAGTGCGGGTCGTTCGTTTTGGCGGCATTGTTAGCGGGAAACGATAACACTAACACTGTACTGTGTGGCTCGGCCTCTAGTTGGTGCGCCAGTATAAAAAGGCTATTCTTGATGAGCACTTTTATTAAACAAACAAACAGTTACATACAGTTTATGTACTATTACGAGCATGAACACAAGTCGACAAAACAAACATCAAGTATAAGTAATGAAAGCGGGCCGCCGACTGGCGGGCGGAACGCGGTCTCTCATGTCGGTAGAGCCTAAAGGAGCGCAGCGCGCATGCGCTGCGCGGGCGCGAGTAGGGTGCGGGACGAGGTACGGCTCCGCGAAGTGCGCGGACGAGCTGCGCGTTATAACTGTAAATTTTTAAAACATGTTTTAAAAAATTACAGTTTAATTACTTAGGCTAATTCACATATTTTTGAAATAGGCAGTAATATTTTAAATGTTTATAAAATTCATTCATTCATATTACATTAAACCTAATTATATTATAAGTATAAAACACTAAATAAGAACTAAGAAATAAGAACTAGAATTTTGTAGATACATTTTTACCAGTGCTCTTTTATATCTAAATCGATAAAATTAATGTACAAATTAGCAAAATGGTTTTAATTTTTGATATTGTAAAGTCAAAAACGTGATTTTTGTCCTTTTTTGTCAAAGAATGCCAAGAAATCAACTAAGTTTGCAGTCCATGAGCTGCCATTTTGAATTTTCTGCTTAGTTTTACTCGTCAATGTATTTAAAATTGCCCAAAAACAGTTTAAAATTAATACAAGATAATAGATCTGTTCATATTAAATGATGAATCGTTTTCACCCGCGAGAATGGGTTAAAATTGGGTGATAACGGGTGGTAACTGGGTTTTTACCCACCCGTCGGTTTTAACCCGGGTGATTACCCATCTCTAAGCAGGAAACGGGCGAGGTGAAATAATGGCACAATACTGTAGTTACAATGATTGTCTTCTTTAATTTATGCAAACAATTACAGAAATCAGTTAGTACAATTAACCATGATACATTTATCCGAAGTAAATCTACAACGTTCCGCAGAACCCGTGGTGCGCGCACCCGATGCAAAAAAATAATGAATCCCGCGCACGCAACGGCCATATGCACATGAATAGATACTGTCATTCGCTTTCTTGTCACTCGGTTTGTTTCCCATACTCGATCAAATTACGAGTATATCGATAATCGAAAATTATAGAAGCGCGGGCCGTCAAATTTATTTGATATCTACTATTGTTATTGTTGTTAAAATTTGTCCCGGTACTGCAGTGAGATGCACGAAAAATCATGTATAATGTTATAAAGTACTTTGAGGAGGAAAAGAATGTGGCCCGTTATCATCCTCTGCAATATAGTAATGCAAGAGCGTGGACTTGGACAAAAGTCCGAAGAGGACTCAATAATACTAGAGTTCCAGTTGACAACTTTGACCTCACAGCTGCAAGAGGGATAATCGCATCGATTTATGAAGTAAAAAAGGAAGTTCCCACTTGTACGCGACAATAAAAAAATAAAAATGCCTGGGAGAGAGTCGATCCAATTATAATGTAATTAATAAAATATGTAAATTTGTTTGGATACCAAAAGAGGGATGCTTGAGTTTTTTGGCAGTATTTTTATCAGTGCTCACCTAGTCATAAACTGCACGGTAGGGAAAAAAATTGTGACGATTCCAAACAAATGTAGCCATTTTTACGGAATAAAAAGATTTTGACTTTGACTTTGAATATGTAAATAAAGAGGCCATCGCGTGAATTGCCACTTGTTTCGTAGTAATCTAAGATAATCAGATATGTGTGAAATGTTTGCTATGTACTTTATAATGTTTAGATATAGGTATAAGTTGTTACATAGAATGTTCATCCACCTTAGTAGTAACAACCTGTGTAAATATATAGTACATAAACATCTGTTTATAGCGCGTAAGATATATAGGTGCAAACTGTCCGCGGCCTCGTATGTTCACTTTAGATTTATATATATATATTTATACACACATCAAAAGTGTCTAGGGATCAACATATATTTTTGCAATAACTTTTCTCCTGATTGATATTAATTAAAATTTTCTTTAAGGAATCATCAAATAAAGTGTTTTCGTTTGTCTACAGTAACGATAAACCAAGTCACCTTTGTATTAATAAAGAAATTTGCCATTTTCATAATAAAGGGATTTTTGACATTTGAACCACTAACATTAAAGTTCGAAAAAAAGACTGAAATAACAGTTTTCTTTAAAATTTTATTGGGTAACTTAAACAATTAATAATCCGTGTTTCTACCGCGAACACTAACAACATAAGAACATCGGTTTGGCATACTCAAAATGAGTTCATCCAAATCACGCTGTGGAATGGCCGCCCATGTTCGTTGCAACAACAAAAAAAGGTCTTCTTGCGACTACGATACCCTCCATATTCGGCAGAGCTCTTCTCTGTAGCATATCCCATGCATGGACACGGAGACAAGACCGATACATTCAAATCACAACTCGAAGAGCTCCAACAATAACCGCCATGATGTTAGCCGTGACGCTTCATCACTCTTCAGGGAACTTAATTAGCGACCAAACAGTCAGAAACCGCTTGCATGAAGTGAACCTTCATTCCCGAAGACCGCTAAGGGTACCACCTATAGCAATGCACAATCGTAGGATTCGATATCAATGGGCTCTTGAACACAGAAATTGGGCCGAAGAACAATGGCGTTTCGTGTGCTTTTCTGATGAGTCTCGTTTTGGTATGAGACCGGATACAAGACGTATACGACACTGGAGAACCCCTGGACGCCAACAGCGATTAAAATCCTGCCAGGAAGTCCATCCTTATAGTGGTGGAACCATCATGGTATGGGCGGGTATTTGGATAGGCGGAAGAACTGAGTTGATTTGGATCAGAGGCAACTTCAACGCTCAAATTTATGCTGAGATGATTGTATCAGACGTCATCGTTCCTCTACAAGTGCAAATCGGTCCCTTATTTCAGTTAATGCATGATAATGCACGACCGCACACCGCAAGAGTTGTAAGACAGACTCTCGCCGCAGCTAACATCAATGTCATGCCCTGGCCTGCTCAGTTGCCAGACTTGAACCCGATTGAGCATGCATGGGATATGCTACAGAGAAGAGCTCTGCCGAATATGGAGGGTATCCAGTCGCAAGAAGACCTTTTTTTGTTGTTGCAACGAACATGGGCGGCCATTCCACAGCGTGATTTGGATGAACTCATTTTGAGTATGCCAAACCGATGTTCTTGTGTTGTTAGTGTTCGCGGTAGAAACACGGATTATTAATTGTTTAAGTTACCCAATAAAATTTTAAAGAAAACTGTTATTTCAGTCTTTTTTTCGAACTTTAATGTTAGTGGTTCAAATGTCAAAAATCCCTTTATTATGAAAATGGCAAATTTCTTTATTAATGCAAAGGTGACTTGGTTTATCGTTACTGTAGACAAACGAAAACACTTTATTTGATGAATCCTTAAAGAAAATTTTAATTAATATCAATCAGGAGAAAAGTTATTGCAAAAATATATGTTGATCCTTAGACACTTTTGATGTGTGTATATATTATATATATATAAAAATAGATTGCCAAACAAGCATGCGGCCCGCATCATATATGTAGTATGTAAGCGGTCACCACAGTGTATTGACGCTCGCAACACCACAGGGATGTTACTCGCGCGCTGCCAATCTTGTGACCTAAGGCTGTTTCGTTATAGTACCCCGTAATTTAATAATTCTGCCAAATCTCACCCTTCAAACCGTAACACAGCTATATAAATATAGCTGTTTGGCGGTAGAAATAGGTGAGACAGAGGTACCCACCTATGCAGACAACTTTTGTACAAAGTCTCCCTCTGGTGATTTATATGTACACATTTGAGATTTGGTGGCCGCGGCAGTCTAGTTTAAATGAGTGCATATAGTTTTAAGTACCTATAATAGTTGATCGTAAGATAGCAGTAAGTTTTTGAATTAAATAGTTTATCATGTGTGAGTCCGCTGCTCGGGGACAGGGAGATCGAGCGGATGGCCTCGAAGATCGAGGCCCCGCATCCCGCAGAGCTAGATAGCTTGGAGTTCGGCAGCCTGGTGGACGAGGAACAATGCAGGGCACACTCCAACTTTGCCCTGCGAATTTACACGGACTGCAGCAAGATTGAGGGCCGGGTTGGCGCCGCTGTATCCATATGGAACGGCGGCGCGGAAACCAAGGCCGTCAAGCTTGCTTTGTCGTCCTACTGTACCGTCTACCAGGCGGAACTCCTGGCTATCTGCACGGCGGCCGAGTACGCTTTGAGCTGCGATGGACCCAGTATCGGCATCTTCAGCGAATCCATGGCGGCGCTCCAGGCGGTGGCGAATGTCGAGTCCCCCTATCCCCTGGCGGTGTAGACACGGGACGCTCTTAAACTGTGCAAAAGCCAGGGTAAGAGCGTCTCGTTGTTCTGGATCAAGGCACACGCGTGGTTGGAGGGGAACGAACGTGCCGATGAACTCGCCAGGAGCGCCGCACTGGGGTTGAGGAGGCGGCCAGACTATGACCGCTGCCCTGTCTCATTCGTCAAAGGTATGATCCGCAAGGGGACCATTGACGAATGGGACAGGCGATACAAATCGGGAACAACAGCTTCGACAACAAAAGCCCAGGATGTCCGAGTAATGGCCGGACATCCTCGCTTCCTGCAGGCCAATGTCAACCACTGCGCTGGGGCTCAGGACCTTTTCCTGCAGAGCATGGCGCAGTGGGACGTGGACGTGGCGGTGGTTGCGGAACCATACTACGTGCCCTCCCGGCCTAATTGGGCCGGGGACCGGGACGGATCCGTGGCCATCGTCGCGAGGCCTGGCGCCGGCCCCCCACTCGTGGTGAGGGGCAGGGGAGCGGGCTACGTGGCGGCGGTTCGGGGAGAGTACGCAATAATCGGTGTGTACTTCTCCCCGAACCGCGACCTGCCGGCCTTGGAGCGGCTGCTCGACGCTCTTGGGTCGGCAGTGAGGCGGCTAGCGCCCGCCCAGGTTATCGTGGCCGGGGACTTCAACGCCAAGTCCACGGCATGGGGCAACCCGGCCACGCAAGCCAAAGGGCGGATGGTGGAGGAGTGGGCGTTGGCTGCCGGACTGACCCTCTTAAATAGGGGGACGGTCCATACGTGCGTGCGGTGGAATGGAGGATCGGTGGTGGATCTGTCCTTCGCCACCGCGTCCACCGCGCGCCGAATTGAGGATTGGAGGGTGGAGACGGGGGTAGAGACACTCTCGGACCATCGGTACATCAGGTTCGAGGTGTCCCGAGCCCCCGGGAGTCCGGCGATTTCGTCCCGGTGGCGGAGCCGGTTCCCGCGTTGGGCACTCACCAGGCTCGACCGGGAACTGGCAGAGGAGGCGGCCATTGTCGGCCGCTGGGGCCTCCCGCCAATGGAGGATTTGGGGGCGGAGCAGGGGGTTGGTCGTCTCTGCGACGCCTTCACGGCGGTGTGCAGGGCGGCCATGCCCAACGTTGGGCGTCCGCCCCCAAGGCGGGCGGTCTATTGGTGGTCGGCGGAGATAGCCGACCTCCGGGACGCCTGCAACGGGGCGCGCAGAGCGTACACCCGGAGCAGGCGTCGACGCCCCCGGGACGAAGGAAGGGATAGCCGTCTGCACGGCGTCTACGTGGAGAGCAGGAGAGCCCTGCAGACGGCTATAAGTAGGGCCAAGGAGGGAGCGTGGCAGGAGCTGCTGGAGGGCCTAGACAGGGACCCATGGGGCCGATCGTACAGAGGAGCGCGGAACAAGCTCCGCGCTCAGTCGGCCCCGCTGACGGAGACCCTCCAGCCGGCCCTGCTGGAGAGGGTTGTCGGGGAACTCTTCCCCGACACCCCACGAGGTTTCGCTCCCCCTAGGATGGCCCGATCACCGGATTCCAGAGGAGAGGTAGAGGGCGCTCCGCCGGCCGTCACCGACCAGGAGATGGAGGCGGTCATTGACCGCCTCCGAAACAAGAAGAGGGCGCCGGGTCCGGACGGGGTGCACGGAAGGGTGCTAGCCCTAGCCCTCGTGTACCTCGGAGACAGGTTCCGGGAGCTCCTTGACTGCTGCTTGCGGTCGGGGTGCTGCCCGGGACCCTTCAGGGTGGGCCGGCTCTGCCTTCTGTTGAAGGGAGATCGGCCCCCGGACTCGGGGTCGGCGGTTCGACCAGTCGTTCTGCTGAACGAGGCGGGCAAAGCCTTGGAAAGGGTTGTTGCCTCCCGCCTCGCTCAGCATTTGGAGGATGGCCCGGGACCGGGCCTCTCGGATGCCCAGTTCGGGTTCCGGGCCAGACGGTCGACCGTCGACGCCATAAGGCGCCTAAGGTCGGAGACGGAGAATGCGGAGCGCGAGGGAGACGTGGTGGTGGCGGTGTCGCTGGACATCGCCAATGCCTTCAACAGCCTCCCCCACAGTACCATCCTGGAGGCCCTCAAATACTTTGGGGTGCCTCCGTACTTGGGGAGACTCTTGAAGGCATACCTAGAGGACAGGGAGGTGTGCTACGAGGACGCGAGTGGCCAGATGGTGAGGAGGCCCGTCGGGTGCGGTGTCCCACAGGGGTCCGTTCTGGGCCCCATCCTGTGGGACCTCGCGTACGACTGGGTCCTGCGGGGCCGTCTCCTCCCCGGGATGAGTGTCTTCTGTTACGCAGATGACACCCTTGTCACATCCCGGGGTAAGACCTTCGTGGAGGCGGCGCGGCTGGCCGAAGTCGGGGTGGGACTGGTGATCAGCCGTATAGAGAGGCTTGGGCTTCGGGTCCGATTGGAGAAAACCGAAGCCCTCCTCTTCCGCGGGACCGGCAGACGGGGCCCTCCCCCCGGAGCACACCTCCAAATAGGAGGACAGAGGATCAGGGTGAGTGCCCAGATGATGTACCTGGGCCTCACCCTTGACGGGAGATGGACCTTCGGCCCCCACTTCGAGCGGTTGGAACCGAAGGTCATCAGAGCTGCGGCGGCGCTGGGTCGCCTCCTGCCCAATTTGGGCGGGCCCAGCGCCGCGTGCAGGCGGCTGTACTCCGGTACCTGCCGGAGTATGGCCACGTACGGTGCCCCCATATGGGCGGACGCCCTCTGCGCTCGGAACAAGGCTCAGCTGCGCAGAGCGCAGCGGGTCATAGCGCAGAGAGCGATAAGGGGGTACCGGACGGTTGCTTGGACGGCCGCGACCGCCCTTGCTGGCGACCCGCCCTGGGAGATAGTGGCGGTGGCGCTCGCCGAGGTGTACGTGTTTGTTGCGGAAAGGAGGAGCCTCGGCGAGCGCCCCACGTTGGAGGAGGTGGGGCGGTGTCGCCAGCGAGGGCATTCAGAGATGATGCGGAGGTGGGGGGAGGACCTGGCGCAGCCGCGGTATGGAGTCCGCGTTGCAGATGCGCTGCGCCCGGTCCTGGAGGCGTGGATGCGCCGCAGGCGCAAACCCCTCACCTTCCGCATGGTGCAGGTGCTCACCGGGCATGGGTGCTTCGGTGAGTACCTGCACCGGGTCGCGAGGCGGGAGGAGCAGCCAGGCTGCCACGATTGTGGCGCGGCCGAGGACACTGCCCAACACACGCTGGAGCAGTGTCCCAGGTGGTCTCGGCAGCGCCACGATCTGGTGTCCGCGCTTGGAAGCGCGGACCTCTCGCTCCCGAGCGTGGTCCGCTCCATGCTCGGGAGCGACAGTGCCTGGCAGGCGATGGCCTCCTTCTGTGAGACGGTCATGTCCCAGAAGGAGGCCTCGGAGCGGGACAGGGAGGACGATCCCGAGGCTGTCCCGCTCCGGAGACGGCGGACGGGAGTGCGGCGTAGTAACTAACTATTGCCGCCTCCCTAATATGTGGGACTAGGGGTCAGGATGGGAACCTGGCGCCATAGTGGTCCCGCCGCCGGAGGGGCCGTCCCAATTTGCCGGGATGGCCCCTAGAGAGAAGAAGTCCGGCCCCTTTTGAGGGGCTGGCCAGTCGCAGTGGTGCCCTGTTGCTGACAGATCCGGGGCACCACACCAACGCGGCCGATGGCAATTTGCGGGGTTGTTTAGTGGGTATACCGTCGGGCAGCCGACGGGGAGTCCCACACTACCACCGGAGGCCACCCAGGTTTCACCGGTGGTGTGCGTAACGCATTTTTCCCCGCGTCACAAAAAAAAAAATAAAAAGACGGTACAGTAGGACGACAAAGCAAGCTTGACGGCCTTGGTTTCCGCGCCGTCGTTCCATATGGATACAGCGGCGCCAACCCGGCCCTCAATCTTGCTGCCGTCCGTGTAAATTCGCATAGCAAAGTTGGAGTGTGCCCTATATTGTTCCTCGTCCACCAGGCTGCCGAACTCCAAGCTATCTAGCTCCGCGGGATGCGGGGCCTCGATCTTGGAGGCCATCCGCTCGATCTCCCTGTCCCCAAGCAGCGGATGGGGTAGCCCCCTCTTGGATACAAAGAGGCGACCTCGCGCACTCTGAGGTCAAGAGGCAGCACCCCGGTCAGCAGCAGTGCGGAGTTTAGGGAGACCGTGCGGTAGGCTCTGCAGATCTGCGCGAAGCCCCGCTGTACGCTGTTGAGCTGTTTCTGGATGTCCAGCTTATTGACCGCTGGAGCCCATGCGGCGGCAGCGTACAATATCGTAGGTTCCACTACGGCTGAATATATGATCTACACTACTTCAGGGTTGAGCCCCCAACTGGAGCGGGCCGTACGCGCAAGGCGCCCGTATATGGCTATTGCCCTTTTACAGACAGTAGCCACGTGCGCATTGAACGTCAGACCCGCGTCAATCGTCACGCAAAGTAAAGCAAATTGTTTCAGAGCTTGAATGTATTCAGAAACAAACTCATCAGATAGCTGTTTACGACTTGATAAAACATGGCGTGAATGTATTTCGTTTTTGGGTTTGATATAAATCTCGTTGAGCTGTTCGATTGCACTGTCAAATGTTTCACATTCGTCGATAAAAGTGAAAATTGTGGGAGATAAATGATTCGTTAATAATTTTAGTTTCATTGAATCAGAAACACTTGAGCCTTCTTCGGTTAAAAAATTAGCGAAAGTTTTGTACCAGTGTCTCCATTTTGAATCTGCTGCCGTCGTACCAGGTTCAATATCGAAACGGTCCGACCGCAGGTATTGTCGCATATTCGGAAATTTAGGTGATTCCAATTTGACTTCATTTATAGACATTATTAGCAGAATAAATTATTATGAATTAAAGAAGAAACGCCAACGGAAAACTTGGCTTAATTCTGCTAAAACACAAGATACATTTTATTAACCTTCAAATAGACGTAATAATGACAAGCATCAAAGACTACAGCCATAGACTCACCACACTTCGTAAACTAGCTTGGTTACTACTTCAGTGGTCTAAAAAACATACAATAATCAAAGGAATGTATGAAAATTTTTGTATACAAATGTATTTTATTTTAATTAAAAACAAAAATCTACGTGAAACGAAATGTAATTTTAGACAAATAGTGTAATTTTAATTTCCCCGCTCAAGCGACCCGGGAACGCGCGTACCCAGACCCAGAAATCAGACTTAAAAGCTTATTTTTGTTAATACAAGGTTTTTATTTGACTGATGGATGATTTTAAATGGTAATGATATCATTACTGGTTCTATTTATAAACAAAAAGTACTCCCAGCATTTCAAGTGGCGCCATTAGGATTAAGTGTTGACGTATGAGTCACAAAAAAAGTCTGTACAAAGTCGGTGAAATCAAATTAAAAAAATAATTTCTTCCTACGCTTTTGACGAGTGACATTGTAGTTATACTTGAATTTTTTACAATTCAGTATAAAATTAATTATATGTGACAATATTGATAGTATTTTGTAACATAAGTAACATTAGTAATAAAATAACTCAAATGTGTCAGGTTCATACACTTTTTGGAAAACGTTAATATGTCTATGAAGAAAACTTTGTAAAGACTCTATCGTTTTACGGGTGGTATTTAAACTTCAGGATACTGGAACCCTTTCTGAGTAATTTTTAGCAGGGTTCATGAAGCTGGACATTTAGAATAAGGAAGAAAGACGACGGCTGCATTGCTCTGTCTTTGCCTAGCCCAACGCATGGGAAGTACTTATTTAAAAAAAAATCAGAAAAGAAATCCTTGGACTTCTTCCCGCGCTTTTGACGAGTGACATTGTTGTTATACTTGAAATTTTTACAATTCAGTATAAAATTAAATTTATGTGACAATTTCGATAGTATTTTGTAACATAAGTGCTAGTGAAATTATACAGTAATGAAAAAACTCAAAGTTCAACAAGAAAACCTTGTAAAAATCACTATCTTTTAACGGGTGGTATTTAAACTGGGTTGATTGGGTCGAGGTACCCTTCCCAACCCAAGTATTTTTTCAGCACAGTTCCTGAAGCTGGAACATAGAATTAAGATTTTCAAATGGTTCTAAACTGATGACTTGGCTGTATGGGCTATATCCCTTTGCCCTTTCCCCTCGGGGATAAAAAGAACCAAAAAAGGCTTCTTCCCGCGCTTTTGACGAGTGACATTGTTGTTTTACTTTAATTTTTTACTATTCAGTATAAAATTAGTTTTGTGCGACAATTTCGATAGTATTTTGTAACATAAGTGAAATTATACAGTAATGAAAAAACTCAAATATAACACGTTTATGCACTTTTTGTAAGACGTGAATAAGTTCATCAAGAGAACCTTGTAAAAATCACTATCGTTTTACGGGTGCTATTTAAATTGGGTTGATTGGGTCTAGGTACCCAAGTATTTTTTCAGCACAGTTCCTGAAGCTGGAACATGGAATTAAGATTTTCAAATGGTTCTAAACTGATGATTTGGCTGTATGGGCTAGATCCCTTTGCCTGTCCCCTCGGGGATAAAAAGAACCAAAAAAAAAAAGAACAAAAAAAATATCTCCTTGTTCCCCTCCCCTTGTTTTTGTGCATTGGGAGTTGATTAAACGTATTGTAACAATACTATATAATTATACTAAGTTCGTTACTAATATTGTACCTTGAACAGTTTGCCACAAAAACAAAGAATTGACCTTTTTGTGTGTTTTTATATGTATAACAATATTGTGGTAAAATTATTACGTTGAAAAATTCTGTTTGCTGATTCATAATTTCTATTCAAGATGCCTATATTGTTTAGTGTTGTTGCTCGAGGCACTGTTGTATTAGCAAAATATGCTACATGTGCTGGGAATTTTACCGAAGTCACAGAACAAATTTTGTCGAAGATTCCGCCCCACGATGACAAGTTGACATACTCTCATGGCAATTACTTATTCCATTACATAGCGGAGAATAAGTTGGTATACTTCTGCATTACTGATGACGTGAGTATCTTCCTAAATTATGTACATAAGTAACATATCTATATTTCTCTTGATTAGTGAAAATTTCAAATGTTCTTTTATATTATTTGTAGAAATTCCAACGTTCTAGAGCATTCCTTTTCCTCAATGAAATTAAAAGGAGATTTATTACTGCATTTGGGGACACTGCGCAGACTGCAATCCCTTATGCAATGAACAGTGAGTTTGCTAGGGTACTTGCAACTGAAATGAAGCATTATAGTGACTCGCGAGATCTTGATGCCATATCAAAAGTTCACGGAGAGTTGGATGAATTAAAAGATATTATGATCAAAAACGTTGGTAAGTTTTTTCAGTGTTAATGCATATATTTTTTTCTTATCTATATACAATAATTTCTATTTAGGTATGCAATCTAATATATATAGGATGGCAGGGTATGTTTATTACAGACAACTTTGTTACAAACCTACTTTGGAATACATAATAAAATCTTTACTTATGAACTGCTTGTGTTTGTATGTAGAATCCAATATATGTTAGTTTTTGAAATTACTGCGATAGAAAAAGTTGTTTCTAGTGATTGGTACTATCATTCCTTACAGTTTGGCAGTGACAAAAATCTAGACGGTGCTACTTGTTAGTTGCTTAGTAATTAAGGGCAGGGGTCAAATCTTATTTAAATAAATATTATAAGGTACAAATATCAGAGTTCAGTATGATTAGATCTGAGTAATATTAGAGGGTCCAGTATGAATAGATCTGAGTATTAATAGATGTAAACAATACTGTGTATCTTAAGTTTTATCTACTGTGTTTGTATGAAGTATGAGTCGCATTATAGGGAAGTTACCTTTGTGTGTGTCATTGACTTAATTGTATACATGTAAACTGTATCATGTCTATAATATGAGTATCATTAGTCATATTATAGACATGATACAGTTTACATGTTAAGGTACCTCCACATTGGTGAATCTGCTACAAATAAAGTTATGCCTGAAAGTCTCCTGTTGTGTTTGGAGTTTGTCCTATCTATTCATGTGGTGTACATATGCTACATGCCCACATCCTATGGTGTGCACTTAAACTAACACTTATACTAGGTTTACAGAATTAAATTTATAAAGGACAATGTGTAAAAATGTATGGAACTTGGTACAACCCTCTAATAGCAATGAGGTATATGTCATGACATAGGTTTTTGTAATGGTAGATTCTTTGTTATCAGTTCTATATTATAGGTTATTTTAACTGTTTTAGGATGATTTAATGTTATATCTTAATAAAAAATAATATTGTCATGGCTAAGTTCTCCCCTTTGTCAATTGTACAAGGTAGGTAAATGTAAATTTAATAAACATGCTGTCCATTATTAGTAATTTAGAAATATTTCCAACATATGTATTGTTGCAATTGAGTGGTTGTACCAATCTGGGCATTGTTCTTTGTCACCAACACAAAACTTACCAATATAGGTTAAAGTATAACTTACTAATATAAGTTATAAGTAGATCTTGGATATAATAATCAAGGCACCCCAAGGTGCCTTGATTATTATCAATCAATCCCACAACTGGGATTAGTCATGACTGAATTCTAATCAAACAATGAGAATTAAATTCTTAAATAGCAATAATAGTGCCAGATTAGTTTTATCTTTGTAGTCAATTGTGGAACTAAATTTTATTGATGAAATTCAATGACATTTTGGCAAATCATAGTTCAGTTTACAAAATATTATTATGACATAGGGATTGAATTGTTATTGGAATTAGCGTCAACAGTTTATAGCTTTGCAATGTAATTTTAAATATTTGGAAATTTGTAGTAAATTGGTTGAAACTATCAAATACAATATTGTGTTAGTAATGTCCAATATTGATACAAAATACTTAAGATGATTTTAAACTATTTGCAGTATGTAAAATATATAAAAACTTTTTGTAAAATTTTTTAATGTGCTTAACTTTTTAACAACATTACTACAATGTGTTCATAGGTTGTGAGACAAAAGGAAACCATTTTTTTTTTTTTATACAATTAGATTGGCAAACAAGCATGATGCCCGCATCATATGGTAAGCGGCCACCGCAGCCTATTGACACTCACAACACCATGGGGATGTCACTTGCGCGCTACCAATCTTGTGACCTAAGGATTTTTTGGCACAGTACCCAGTAATTTCTCTGCCATATCTCACCCTTCAAACCGGAACACAGCTATGTAAATATAGCTGCTTGGCGGTAAAAATAGGTGAGACAGAGGTACCCATGCAGATGACTTTTGTACAATCTTCCTCTGGTCAAGAAAAAGTTAGAACTATGCTGCCAGTTTTACTTTATTTTTTAATTGTCTCTATATATTTCTTTCCAAATTGAAATTTATGAAAACGCCAGGTTGTGAGGGATGGATCATTGGTAGCAGGGTTAGGGACGTCATTACCTAGCTAAATAACCTGATGTATAGGTGATATTTAATGTTTTAACATTATTTAGACTTTATTGGAATTTCCTTAAAAATCTGTTTTGGGGCTAAACTCGCTAATTGTATTTCAAATATCACATCTGTATTTATGCATTCCTCTATAGGTCTCATAGCTGTAATATCGAAATAAAGCATCTTCTGGACCATTACAAACGGTGACTGACAATGTACTCCAGATTCTTCATTGAAATTGTTGTTATAGATGATTTCAATGCCCACTGCATAGAATTGCTCAAGTCACATTAAACTTACCAAGGAAGGGAGGGAAGCTCCTTTCCCTAGATTTTGCTTTTGTAAGGTGTCATCACACTCCCAATGCACAGCAGGCACTTTAAGTCAGCAGGAGCCATGAAATTTATGGCTTCATGCCCTTAGGGCCAGGTCCGTATCTCACTGAATGATCCCTGGGCCTGTGCCAACATTATCATTGACTGCAGCACATGGAAATTTCATTCCCAATTCCACTGTTCCCGTTGGTGGTATTGCCGCCAACAGCTTCAAACGTCGTATCGCAAGGATGAAGCCAGAGTTCCTCAATAAATTTGATGAGAAACTTGTGCGTTCATGCCAAGCTATTCAGGGTAACTGTAAGCCGTCATTCCTACAAGGGGATGACTCCCTTTTCCACATTGCAAAATAGGAAGCCGACCTCATTCTCTTTTTGTGTTAACTCAATCCTTGAAGTCCTGGGAGTGTGGTGGCGCCGCAGACGTTTTCGCAAAAACCCTTGTTGGTCTTCCACCCAATTTCGGGGGATATCCAAATTCCCGAGCATCAAAGTAATGTATTTCAGTATTAGCTCCTTTATACATAACCCTTAAGTGCTGACATACAACCCTTTGTTTTATCACTCTCGCTTTTTTATATTGTTACATGTGCCCAACATGCATTGCTATGTGGATTACAATACTCTGAATGTATGCTATACTTATCACGTCAATATCTTTCTAGATTGTGGAAACGAGTGCCGTAAAAACTTGCATCTGATATTGCCTCTGATTGGAGTATACTGAATATGAACCAATTAGTTTGGTCTAAGTTTTTCCAGTACACAAATGTTACCCCAATCAATTATGTATAATTAATTCATATCTGGTGATAGATAGATAGGTAGATAAGCCATTTATTCTTCTATTTAATCTGGTGCTTACACTATTGTTGTTAAGTTCCGCGGTATTAGTAATTAGCATTGTTTTTAAAGAAAAGAACAACCATAAATGTTATCTTAGGTATTGTATATAGGTAGCTGTTATCAACTCACAAAAAAATTGAGTTTTTACATTGGAAATGATAATCATGCCACTCAAGTTATAGAATTTATCAAAAGTTATCAGGAAACTGTTTGAGATATAAGTCAAAGATTGAACATACCACCCACAATATATGAAATGTGAGTTACAAACAATAAGCTAGTAGGTAGAGCGTTCACGTTAAATACAAAATTAAAAAAATAACTAATTTTGAAAAAATAGACAACATTTTGTTTAAAATAAAGTAATATATGTTTTTTTTTACAATGGAATGATCACAATTTGTAGTATATATTTAAATGTTGTCAAATACCCTATTATGCAACATTTTCGTTTAGCATTTCGATAAGCATTTTTAACTAGTACTGATATTTGTTTATTTTTGAATTAAATTTCCTGTTAACAAATCCTGCCTGTTTATATTAGCTACATTACAATATTACATATTCAGTAATGACGTGTAACTATGGCTGGACAAAATACCTTCATTTTAATTACAACCTGGCTCATATAAGCAGTATGTATATTATATTGTATTTTTATTGTCCAGTATTCTATGTTTTATTGTTTATCAACGTATAATAAAAAACATGCCTACTTTGAGATCTTTTTATCTTTTCAGTAAGTAGGCAATTTTTGTACTACTGACTAGTTTCAGATTTAACTTTAATTTTGTTTAAGTAAATACATAATAAGTTATACTAAATAAAAGAGTAGAGACAGCTTAGTAAATTAGTGGTATCGCTAGCAGGAAGAAGACTACTCAATAAATGTATGCTATGCGCTCCTGAATGTTTGTTTACAATCTTTATCTCAGCTACCAGAATGCACTTTAGTCGGAGTGCTTTGATATTAATCTCGTCGACCACATCCAACTTACCCAGCTACGCCTGTTCAGTTCTTGGCCCCAAGTCTAATCTAATCCAGCAAAACTCGTGTTTTATTCAATATTAGTGTTACCGATTTAAAAAAAAAGTGTGCGATAAAATTAATTACGAAAATTAAACTTTAATTAAACATTGATGTTACAAAATGAGTAACCATTCCAATAACTAAAAATAATTAGTACAATTGATATCATGGTTTGCGAAAGGAACTGTGGCACATATTGCCGAGGTATGGGATTGACGGTTCACAGCTCCGTGCTGTGCAGTCCACTTACAAGGAGTGCTCAGCATGCGTGCGGTAGCATATCACCTTGGTTTGATATCAAAATTGGTGCCAAACAGGGTTGCATGCTATCTGCTAGCTATTTATTCTGTATCTCGATAGTTGTCTACAGAGAATAAGGTCAACGGATGTGGGATTGCGCATGGGTGATCTACTGGTGAACTGTCTGCTCTGTCTCTGTATGCAGACGATGCCGTGATATTAACACCATCTGAACTGCACACATAAAATTGTGGCGTAATGCTTGTAGGCCGTATTCGCAATGATGTTAGAAACAGAGTTGGCCTGAAAGAGAGTGTCGGTGTTAAAATAAGACGAGGCATACTCCGTTGGTTCGGACGTGTTCGTGTTCAGAAAGAATGCAGGATGCAAGCATGACGAAGCAGATGTACAACGCAAAAGTGGAAGAATGTAGGAGCCTAGGAAGGCCAAGACTTACCTACCATGACCCTACCATAAAATTGGTCTTGTTTTATCAGAAGGTGATGTCAGTAGCCTTAGAAACTAGCGAGCGTGCATGAGAAGAGCAATGAATATTATTGAAGCGAGTGAGGTGTGTAAGGATCTAGTCACGTGGCGGTCGGTTCTCTCTGCCTACCCCGCAAGGTGAAGTTATAGATAGATAGAGAGTAAGATACTTCAAAGCAGCCCGGCTGGTGAAGTACCTCCACGTCATAGAAAACCACAACCAAGTAACAACTCCCTGGAGGATGGTTGTATTCCTAAAGAGCTCTTAAGGGGTTGCTGTATTATCAGCAGAAGTGGCAACGGTGATATCTCATGTATTGTAAGTGTTTTTTGGCTACGGTATATGAAAAAAAATTGCAAATGATATGTATTGGTGTTCGTATAAAAGAAGAAACCTTGAAAAGATTTCTACCAATTCATTAAATTCCACAAGGCCTTCGCTAGTTGGTTGTTTTGTAACGGAACTATGCATTATTGTTATATAATAATGGGCAAACCGATAATACTATGTAGTTACGATAAGTATCGATTTGGTTTGTTTATATATTTATTTATGTACAACGTCGGGAGGCATGCAATCAGACGTCCCACCTGATGTAAAGCGGTAGCCGTAGTATTTGAATGCTTGCAGTACAGGAAGTATCACTCACTTGTTGCCACTCCTGCCGCTACCACAGCGGCTCTTTATGCAACTTACTGGTAACCCGCACTCACGCGCAGGAACATAACTTTTTCTTCAACTGCGGTTTTTTTGTGAGGTGTAGGTATTTCCCCAGTAGGGTTGTTTTGATGCCTACCTTTCTTAAAATCATTATTATAAATATATTATAAATCTATAATAATGTACAAAGCGGAGGAGTTTTTTGAACGCGCTAATCTCTGGAATTACTAGTCGGATTAGAAAAAATCTTTTTGCATTTCATAGCCCAATTCTTGAGGAAGGTTATATCCGCTATTCAATATCACGATATAACCCTTATAAGCCGAGAAAATAGAAAGAAAGTAAGAAAAAGCGGGATTACATCAGCGGGATTGGCATAAGCGTGAAGTCGCAAAGTGCAGCTAGTTATTTTGTTTTGGCTGTGACCGACTGTAGGACACCGCTTTGTTGTGGTGTTTTCAAAAATATATAACACAGCTAAACGCAGATCAATTTGACATTTGAAGTTCGATTGTAACTCTTATTGCATACGGTATAGAAGCGGTACAAAGATCAAAGTGGCAAGCTTGAAGACTAACTTAGCTTACCACGTTACCGTCTAGGTATTACTTTTGCAAAGTAATTGCTGGACGGTTAGAGTTAGGAGAGGAATTAGTTATAATTATAAATGGGAGTCGCAGGTGAGGACTTCAATAATACGACCTAGCAATTGCCATTTCTGAATAAAAAAACAGAAATCAATAACAATCTACTGTTATATTTATCTATATTAGCAGTCAATATTAATGTATATCACTATTGCAAGTACGCCACTTATCACGATTTCATTTTCTATTTTTCTGATATTTCAACATACCTAGAATAGATATTTCGGCGATGTTGCTGACCATCATCATGATCACGAGATGAACTTCCCCGATATTTCCGCGTCTGCAACGTCGCCGAAACACAGAGATAATAGAAAAATAAATCGCGTTAAGTCTTAGTGTAATAGTAGTTAATATTAAGTTATGTTAGCGCAAATATTAAAGGAAAAGTAATTGTTGAAGAGTAGTTGTAGCGTAGTGAAGGTTCCTTGAAGGAAACTATATTCAAAACCAAACTTATTATAATTAAAAACACTTTAAAAACAAATAAAAGCACCGCCGCCATTTTGAGATCATCACACATAATTTATTTTTAGTATGATTTACTTCCGTTTACACCTTCATTTTCAAACATGATCATTGCGCTTAGCTGGAAATCATAATTTCTCCTGTGAAGATTAGCAATTTTTATAATATATCCATAAAACATGAACCAAATTGGTCGTGTTTTATCAGAAGGAGCCCCAGGAACCGACGAGCGTACATGAAAAGAGCTATGAATGTCATAGAAGCGAGTGAAGTATGCAAGGACCGCGTCTTATGGCGCTCGGTTCTCTCTGCCTACCCAGCAAGGGACTTGGCGTGAATATATACATACATACATACATACATACATGAAACTAATGAATCTTTGAAAATATGTTAAGAATGTTATACCATTACATAGCTATCACTTAAGAAAGTGTTGTGGAACTTGCTGCCCGTTCAGATCTTAACTCTTTTATCAGTAACACTGTCAACCTCTGACATCGATTGTTCTGAACTTGTTGTTGTGTTTTTATTGAGATATATAAGTCAACCACTTGCATAAACCTCTAGGGTAGGTGGGTAGGCAATGGTGGCAACGCGTAGGTGATATGTGTATTGCAAACGTGTTATTGTGAACCATCAAGCAAGCCGTATTATTGTGAACCATCCGACAGTGTATAAAAATCGTCATGCTCGGTACTTCTACCATTTGTGTAGCAGTGGATCTGAACCAAACTAAATCTAAATTACCAATTTTTTAAAGCTATCCCTGCTGCTAACACAGCAACCCCTTAGGAGCTTAATGGTGACCTTACTCACACGCCGGAACATAACGAACCTCCAGGTAGTTATTATTTAGCTGTGTTTTTCTATGAGGTGGAGGAAGACAGGCAGCTTGAATGTAATGTATTGCTCTACTTCGCCAAAAAGTCATGTTCATGCACACAAATGTGCTCTCTGTGGGAATCGAATCCACGAGCGTTGGTGTCAAAGTACGCGTTACTAGTCTCTGTACCACTTAGCTCGGCAATATCGTCAATTTATACAGGAATTACTCTATATATTGTACATAAATTATCAATGTGGAGGAGTAGTAATTAGTGGGTATTTTCAGGAACACCGTTCGTATATGAAATCTATATCTTTGTCTGTGTGCGTTTTTCGAATATTCGAATTTTGACTTAGATTCGGATTCAGCATAAAAAAGTAGAATAGGAATGTTCAGGAACATCGTTCCTATCTTTTAAGGAACATGGTCAAAATAGCCGACAACTTAAAAAAAAAGTTTTGAATTGTTATATAATTCAATTGACGACCAGGTGTTCCTGTGGCAATGCAAGCTTGCGCATTCTCTACTGGTTTTTTCTGTTTCAGATAGTATGGCAACGCGCGGTGAAAAGTTAGAGTTGTTAGTGGACAAAGCAGAAAATTTGCAAACAAATGTAAGTATCGTTAAACTCCAAATGTCTTCTTTCTAGTGTTATCCCGTTTCCTAAAAATTGGCGGGGTCCGATACCAAAGCCTAAGGATTTGGCGAAGATACTGATTTTGACATTGAGCGACTCCCGTCAGACCTCTACAACCAAGAGAAAAAAATCCGGTCTTATCGCATAGCAATCTCGTCGAGATAACCTTAGGCTAGAGAAAAGATAGTATATACTAGAAAACATTCAAGAATATTACTTAGAAACAAGACAACAATAACAATAGTTATTACACATTCATACACAGTCTTGCCATAAATACTGAAACAAAGAAAAAAAATATCTATTGCAAATAACATTTATTACTTTTACACTGTGTTAGTTTAATACATATATATATAAAACAATTTAAAATATAAAAAGCTTATTCGAAGTGGTCTCCATTGGCTGCCTGCACGCACTCTTTTCATGGGAAAATTCTTCACTGCCAATCGTACGGATTGTTTTAGGGACTTCAAATTATCATGGCGTTTAGAGCAAGCCAGCTCTAACACTGACCATAAATCATAATCCAGCGAATTAAGATCGGGACTAGACGATGGCCAGTCTTCAGCTCTGATGAAGTCCGAAACGTTCGTTTCCAACCAAGACTGCGTAGACCGAGCTTTATGACCCGGCGCCGAGTCTTGCTGGAAGGACCATTCTTGGTTATTGAACATGGTGTTGTTAAGGGGCTTCACTACCTTTTCAAGAATGGTATCTTGATACACTTGTGCCGATGTTTTGATACCTTTTTCACAAAAGTATGGCTCAGTCACTCCTTCATAGCTAATACCCACCAAACCATCACTGAAGTCGGATAGTGCCCACGTTGCACTCTGTCGACTAATTGGGAAGCTTCCTTTGAGCTTTGAACATAAATACGGTCATTTTGTTTGTTAAAATGTTGCTCAATTGTAAAATTTTCTCATCCGTAAACAAATTTTTTCTGTGACCTCCCTTTGCGTACCGCTTCAGTAGTTGTTTCGATTTTACCACCCTATTCTTTTTTAAATTATCAGTTAAGAAATGACCAGTACGTCTCTTATAGGCTGCAAGTCCTAAGTCATCTTTTAAAATACGCGACATGGTTCTAGGTGCTGTCTTCATTTCCCGAGATAAAATCTTTTGCTTTCGGACAGGATTTCTTCGAATTCTTTCCCTTACTGCTTTGACCACCTTTTTCGTACGAACACTACGTGGACGGCCAGGCCTTTTTCTGTTACAACCAGAAGAGGTCTCATTGTACCTATTAACAGCCCGGTACACAAACATTTTACTAATACCAAGCGTATGGAGAGTTTTAAAAATTGCATTTGGCTCCATACCTAGTTTGTGTAATATAGTCACAGCGATTCGGTTCTCTTTATCACCCCGCTCCATTTTAATATCGCAAAATATTGTAGAATGTATTGGCGCCAAAATGAGAAAACTCAATGAACAATCATATAAAAATGACAGATTCCAAATTTAAATGTAATATTTAGTTTATTTTTAATTGTAACAGTATTTATGGCCACACTAAGCATATTAATTCACGTAAACAAAGTTATATAGCAGTGACAGCCAGATTAACAACAGAACCACATTAAAACAGGTTGAAAGAAAGATAGTGAGTACGTAACTTGATCTTTAAAACTATGTATACGAAAGAAGTTGAGGAAGTGACAATTACAAATATGGACATTAATCCGTAAACACGAATTTAGTGGTACATTCCAGGATTCGAACCGGGCACCTGTTAGTCACGAGGCCAATTATTTATCCACTAGGCTATCACTGCTAAAAATATCATTACGTTATAATTGTGTTCGTCATATTCTGTGAATCCCATCCTTTTTAAATAAATAAGTTAAGTATGATTTCGTGATTATCTAAATTGTCATTGACTTGTAAGTAAATGAAGGTGAATGTCTAAATTTGTATGAAAATGAATGAAGGAAACATTAGTGTCCGTTTTTTTAATATGACAACATCGAGTTCGTATGATGATGGAGATCTGAGGAAGCAACAGGGATTAGTCTTCATAACATTGAAATGTATAAATTATATGCCATTGGCTTGCCAAGGCTTGTAGACCGTATTCGCAATGATGATGTTAGAAACAGAGTTGGTCTGAAAGAGAGCGTCGGTGTTAAAATAAAAAGGGGCATGCTCCGTTGGTTCGGACATGTAGAAAGAATGCAAGATGAAAGAATGACGAAGCAGATATACAATGCAAAAGTGGAAGGATGTAGGAGCCGGGGAAGGCCAAGACTTATCTACCATGACCAAATAGGTCGTGTTCTATCAGAAGGTGATGTCAGGGAAACCGGCGAGCGTGAATGAGAAGAGCAATGAATGTTAAAGAAGCGAGTGAGATGTGTAAGGATCGTGTCACGTGGCGCTCGGTTCTCTCTGCCTACCCCGCAATGGATTTGGCGTGAAGTTATAGTATATGCCATTTATACATTCGTATGACATGGCAGTTAGCTTTAATTTGACCTGAAATAAAACAGATTTTTAATTGTCGTATTTTATACATACAGTGGTAAATTGTATATCAAAACACTAACGAGGCCAATGACGAATTGTGTATGTACATATTTTAATTGATAATTCTCACAAATGTACAGACAACGACATATCAAGCTATATACACATACATTCTACATTCTGTGTTAAAACCAGTATCTTGGGCTTAGGTAGCGAACTGTGAGATTTCCCTATTGAGTATTACGCTAGTAGGGCTGTACCTCATCTTACTCAAATTACCTAAGAAATTAGCGTTTTATATAATAAAAAAAAATGTTTTAATGAACAGTAATTATAATTAATTATATATTTAATTAAGTATTGGCTATTATTGTTGATGCACTTTTGTCATTTTAATACAAATCCTTTGCTGCCTCTGCTGGAGAAATCTGGGTGAATCGTTAAAAATGTCAAGGCGATTTACACCGTCGTATCGTATACACATATTAAAATCTTATTCGATAGTATAACTTTTTCACCAATAATTATTTTCTCATTGTTTTCGAAATCGATTGAATTGAAAAGATTTGAATACAGTTTAATACAGTTTACACAGTTACAGTTTTAATCTGTTCAATACAGTTTAACCGAGAAAAGTGTTGTAATGTGAATTTTAATAAAATATGAATATGGAAGCTTAAAGCGTCCTACGAAAAATTGGCTAAAACTTTTGGCGCCAAGCTGTATACTAATTAAAAATATATATTTCCCGCCATATTTTCAGTTTGTTCGTGTAATTTGTAACATAGGATACATTTTATTTAAAACTAGCTGTGCCCGCGACTTCGTCCGCGTGGAATTTAACAAAAAAGTTATTGTTCAGTTCGCAGAGTTTACTATAACTTATTAATTCTGTATTTCGCGTATATAAATACCTATGCTAATTTTAATGAAATTCTTCTATTTTGTGAATCGCAAGATATTTCCCCCTAATTTTAACAGTTTTTCATATTTTACGCAGGAACCCTAAATATTTACGGGATAAAAAGTATCCTATATTGTGCTCTGAACAGTCGTCTACCTACCAGTGAAAGTCCCGTCAAAATCGGTCCAGCCGTTTCAGAGATTAGCCGGAACAAACAGACAGACGGACGGACAGGCAAACAAAAATTGAAAAAATATTCATTTTGGTATATGTACCGTGTATATATCCATATGCATTTAGTAAAAAGCGGTTATTTTAATATTACAAACAGACACTCCAATTTTATTTATCTGTATAGATTAAGATCCCAACGTCATTACTTCGCCCACCTGATGTAATGCAGTTAACGTAGCCTATGAACGTTTGCAATACATTAAGCGTGTAATTAATCTTTATTGTACTAAATAGTTCCATAATCAAGATAAACCAATTGACGACGCGTAAAGGCTCACCTAAACATAGGTTTATTGCGCCTAAATATCGTGCCTACTGATCAATGGGACGATTTAACCTTTGAGCCGATAAGTGACGCAATATTGGTCCGTGAACTAGCCAATAAGAGCTGGTTGTTCTACTTTACTCCCGACCCGTAACGGTGAGATTAGTTACTAGGCAAAATCGTGTCATCGGTTCTCCATAGGTTCTCTTTATGCTGTCAATCTACCCGTGCGAAGCCGGGGCGGGCCGCTAGTTGTTATATATACAGATTTAACAGTTGCTGCATCACAGGGAGTCTTAACAATTTAGACATAACGTCACAAGCTATTTTTAATCTACTGGCAAAACAAAAATGGCGTCGATTGTCTATAGATATTTTAAAGTCAAATGTAATAAGACTTATTTAAAGATTTCTAGCTGCGCTTGTGAGTTTAAGGGGATACTGGCGCTACATTTTGGTTCCATCCGCACTCATTTGTTCATTTGCTACATGTTTGATAAAGAGCACAACTGTATAGTAGTAAATTTTATTTTGGTAAATATTTTACGCATACTTGTGTGTAATTAGTATTATTTTATTATTTATATTGTATTATTTTACGTATACATCGAACAACGTGTTATAAATATGTGACTAAATCTAGTGAATAATTTCACCCTTGGTATTGATAATCTAACGTATCGTTACCTTTAGTAAAATCGGGCATAGTTATATATAATGTGAAAACATTGTTAATAATTGAAGACACACATGGAAAAAGGTATTATGTAGCATTCGTCTGCTATTCTATTTTTTAATACCCTATGTATATATTTTTGTTATTAATTAAATTAACGTACTTAAAGAAATACTTAACAGTCGAAATGTTACAAAAGTCTTAGCATCATATCTCTTGAACTGCAATTTCTAAATGTAAAAATGTTTACCTATCGTTTTCTGAATACCATGAATATCTTTTTTATGTCATATCACCATCATCCACTCATGTCATAGAGGATGGTGGAAAGTACTTTGAAAAGATTTAATGAAAAGCAGCTGAGAATGCGCAAGATTGCATTGCCAAAGGAACACCTGGCTCGTCAATTATATAACAATTCAATATTTTTTCATCTTCATTTTTACCACCTCCCTAATAGATAGGAACGGTGTTCCTGAACATTCCTATTCTACTTTTTTAAGTTGAATCCGAATCTGAAGTCAAAATTGGAATATTCGAAAAAAGCGACAGACAAACGCACGGACAAACGCACAGACAAACATATAGGAACGGTGTTCCTGAATATTTACCCATATAACACTTTTTTTTAGCAAAACTTTCTGAGAGATTCATGTGTTACTTTTTCTTTTATCATACAACTTGAAAATTCATCGCACTAACATTAACCTATGAACGCTTAGAGGAATAGTATCAATGCGTTGTTAACCTCGTGGAGAGCAAGTCCTTTCTGATAGGAGCTTATTGTAACCTTGCTCATTCTCAGGAACATAACAACCCATCAGAGAGTGGTTATATATCTGCGGTCTTCTGTAAGATTGAAGTGCTTCCCCGACACCACTAATAAATACATCTTGCACAGTGCAATTTATAGTGGAACATATTAATAGTGTTTTAACCGTAATAGTATAGTTTTATGTGTTCAGAGCCCGGCCGTGGTATATTATGTAGTTGCAATCGTTGTTTTTTGTCACTAAATGATGGAGACAATCATAATGAAAACATCGATACCACTACGTGGCGGCACCACTCGCACCCCAGCATTTAAGGCAATAATGTTAATTAACAATAATACATGTATATTTTGTTTTTATATCTTCACGCTAATGCTTTGCGGGCTAGGCAGGGGAAACAAAGTTTCACAGCTCACTACACAAATAAATATTGTCGGACAAATTACACAGCGCCAGCTAGCCTCAAAGTAAGCGAAGCTTGTGTTATGGGTACTAGACAACTGATAAACATACGTAAATACATTTTTTTTTTTGTAAATACATACTTATTATACATAGAAAATACCCAGACCAAGACAAACAGACATGTTCATGCATACAAATGTTTGTACTGTGTGGGAATCGAATCCACGAGCGTTAGTGTCAAAGTAACATAACAGCGCGTTCCGCCACCGAGCTCATCAGTACAATTATAAAATGAATATCTAAAATTATTTAAATTAGACGTGCCCGGTGGTGGAGTGGTTAGTAATGCTACTTTAACACCAACGTTCGTGGGTTGGATTCACACATAGGACAAACATTTGTGTGCCTGTGCATGAAATTGTCTACTTGTCTTAGTCATGGTATTTTCAGGCCGACTGCGAAAGTGCCCCCCCCCCCACACACACATTTTATAAAAAGAAATAACTTAATATTTAGTAGCGCTGCTAACTTGTGTATGTACGAAAGTGATATTTACTGGTATACTTTTTATTTGTTTGCAGTCTGTGTCATACCGCGCTACTTCGAGAACGCTACAGCGAACGCTGTATTGGAAGAACATTAAAATGTACGTGATTCTCGTCGTGGTGGCAGCCCTCGCTGTATATTTGATCGGAGCGATGGCGTGCGGTGGGTTCGCGTGGAGATCATGCGTTGGTTAAAATTCTTTGTAAATATTGTATACATTATTAATTCCTTTATCATATAGCCAGAAGTTGGCGCGATAACATATTAGACCCTGCTCATACCGTGCGATAGTTTGCCACTGTACATCTTCATATTGATCATCATGCACGTATTCATGACGTACTCGTATAAGAAAAACGTCAGTCGGAAATTGTCGCAATCCATAGTTCATCGCTGATAATTATCTATGTAACTAGCCGATCGCAATATTAAAATGTGACGACCCTACCGCTCTAACATGAGCTTTGGTAATTATGTTTAAAAAGGCTGTTTAATTATGTTTAAGAGCGCTAGTTAACCTACTCTCTCTATGCTGCGTCATGGACGAGTGTCATAATTGTCGGTAGGTTAATATAGAGCGATGATTGACATAAGATTAGTGTACGGGAGAAGTTACAACTGGCATTCTCGACGAATAGGGCGCTTGTCTTAATTTTAAAAAGCTTGTGCGTCACATGTGCGCTCCGCCCGCCTGTTATAACTGGTCCTATAAGACACAAGCCCGCAGATTTATCATGGATTGCAAACAAAATGAAATGGCGGTGGAACATGAGATTGATTCCCATCTACGAGGATGAATGTCATTTATATGTGAAAAAAAGTTACTTCTGAAGACCATGTGATTTTAATGAATTAATAGTTTATTCTAAATATTTAGAGCATTAAAATCATGATTGGCGACTTGATGTGCCTAAAATTTTCCGTGTAAATAGGCACTTGTTGAAATTTTGTAAAACACAATTTATAACCGATGGCTATTGTTTCGATGCGGACACGACTGTAGCCATAGATTTATAGCCAAGCTTGCATAATTTATTTAGAATTGAAAGTATTTTTTAATTTAAGCTACAGGTATGTTTTAATCTTATACCTATTTTAATTTACTCAGATTATTTTGACGAAATTTTCGAATTACCTAAAGTTTATCATATTATATTTGCATTGCGAGATTATCTCGAAAATTTACTTCCTTATGTATTATTAATTATCATATTGAAATTGAGAAGTTGAGCACTTTTTAAGAGAGTTATTTTTGTATTTTATTTACATGTATATTTCGAGCAAAATTACGAAAGGTTAGAGTACTGTTTAGAATCTTTCGTTCAACTTCCATTTAAATAAAAATACGTTCGCCATAAAAAATATTTTGCAACAAACTATCATATTTTTAATATTATTTACAAAATATTTGCTGTAATAAATTATAATGTAACTAGTATTGTCTTAGGTTTTCGCGATTGTTACACATTGAATTAAACAATTTTTAACGGAAGTATCGCGTTTTATTCCAGCATCCGTGGTCGCAGACTCTTCCGACCACGGATGCTGCAAAGCATTCGAAACGTCAGGTTAAACAAAATAAATAAAACGCGATATTTCCGTTAAAAATTGTTTAATTCAATTTATAAAATAACTGTTTATATTTTGTATGTTTGATTTACTTTGTTTTAATGTAGAAAAAGAAATAAAAATAATTCTCTACTATTGCGTTAACTATCCTGATTTAAACAAAAAATATATTCAGTATAATTTTTTTTTAATAATTGAAAAGTTTACCATATAAAATTTTTAATTATCTAAATACATTTTTTGTATTCATATCAGTATAATGAGTTACTTTTGGGATGGTATGCGACGCATTTGTTATTATGATTTAATATGATAATCTTAGGTTTAGACTTCAAAAATTTTATTAAAATCCTCTCAAATTTTTTTACGTTGTCGAGAGATCAGTGCGAATAATTGTGTGAAATATGTGAATGATAATAAAAACCAAAAAAAATCTTATAGTGTCGTACTGGTACTGCAGGGTTATATTTTATTTTTGTAAATATTTTTTAAATAATTCCATTTGTATGGCTATTTATATAAACTGATCCAGATATAACATGAACAACATAAAGCAAATCCGTACCCGAACGAAACATTTTTACAGCTGTTGTTAGAAGCCAAGTTTATATTGTACTTACTAAACTTGGGATTGCATTATAAGTATATATATATATATATATATATATATAGTCAAATCTCATTAGATTAGCAATAGTATAATATTACAAAAATATAAGTAATATCAAGATATAAATAGATAGGTTATATAGAAAAAAAAGTATACCCATTATTGTACTTGTATTCTTAATATTGTCAAGTGTCCCTCAATCGAGGCATCGTGCAGACGTAGTTTGACACAGTTTAGATTCCATGTGGATTTCCCGTAACATTAAGATTATTTACGGCGTTTTCATTTACGTCGAGTCAATGACAAAGTCCAGTTTGGAAAGAAAAACTTCTACAAAATTGTGTTGTTGCTTTAAATTGCCGTTTGAATGTTTCGAATAGTGACGCAATCAGAAACGCGAATACATTTATTTGTTATTTTTCGAGTTTCAGTGTATGTCTTAATATAAATCCAAATAATTATAATTTTAGAATTACACGAGCTCTAGTAGTATCTTTGCGTTTGTTTAATTTAATCAATAAAAGCTAGGTCCTCTTATAATATTGAAAGTATGAAAATATGCGGCAAACTGAAAATATCACGACATAATTCGGCATATTTTTAGCCATAGGTGTTCGGCATTGTCTGTTATATTTGTTATTTGTGAACGACTTTCTACCGTGTAAATATTGCGTGGGCGTGATTTATATGTTATATGTCTATAAATAGAAGTTCGTTCAAAAGAACTAAATGCAAAACATTGTACATTGACAGTCTCCGCTGACGGCTTATATGGGCTCGGGAGAGGTACCAAAAATACGGATTACTTGAAAAGCTGACCAAGTGCGAGTTTCATACAATGTTATCGGGCAATATGTAACGCTATATATTTTTTGTAAATAGTTCAGTAATACAAAAGCCCAAAGAGCACGTCTCGTATGGGGTGGGATCTTCGTTGTCACAGTGACCATGTATGTACTCAAACATTTTGTGAAAGTAAAAGTTAATAAAGATACAACCCTGCGACATACTGATGGCTGTACTTTCATTTACTAATGTCATCATGTAATGTAAATCATGATTCGTAATAATAATATGTAATATTTCATCAATGTATTTGGTGTACACGTGCGATATCGATAGCTATAGAAATAAGCCCAAGCATTTAGTACATTATTCTTCTCTGTGTGAACCATTTTTTTTATTATTTTTTGTTTAGTAGCCATTGACTGATATGAAATGAGAGCTCGATGACGTGATGGAGCATCTTCTTGATTCAGAGCTGTTTGCTTGGTCACGTTAAGGTGTGCGTCCCCACCGTTATCGATAGACGACAGTCGTTAAGCTGAGTTAAGACCTTCTGGCGGATTGAAAGCACTGACTTTCACCTGTCCACAGTTAAGCATCTTATGGGAGTGTGCCCTATACCCCTTCAGTTGAAGAGAGACTAGTATCTCTGCAGTAGGATGAGGTAAGGGATTTGTTGTGGATTTGGAAAAACGTATTCCTCAAATTTTCAATAATGACTATAGGTGAATTTCGGTCATTTGGGGCGATCACTTAGTATATAAATAGGCAAATACAAAACAGTTCAGTACCGTTTGCTCCTCTATCTGTCAACCGATTTCCTATTTTTATTTTGTTTAGTAGCTATTGACGAGCTTTAGTGTTATTTTTTGGTATTGTAAATGCATGCCTTGGTAAAAGCAAGGTCTACCCACGACAATTTTGTTTTTACTTGGGTGTAATGTGGCTTCCAATTTTATCAAATCTATATAATATATTATATTATATCAAAATTTCATAATATTGAATTAGAATGAAATTATTTCTTTATTAGTTTCGTATTAAAAAGTACACATTCCGACACAGGAAAGACCAAAAAAAACCTATAGATTTGTATTCCCGAACAAATTACCTAGATTAGTCTTGTCTTGAACTAATCAAAGTTTTTGCTATTTGTAAACAATACTATAGGTAAGTATTACAACTGATAAACAAACGTATGTACCTGATTTATACTACCACATACACATGGGGATCGAACCAATTTTTCGTTGAAATATAAAATTCCGGCATTATTTTTGTCCAAAACTATAAAGTACTTTTGAATTTAATATGTTTTTCATCTCTACTCTTTCTGGCTTACTGAAGGTCGTTCAGGAGTAATATATATACTAAAATTATAGTCAAACTTTCAATCCCGAAACACCACCGCAATTAATAACTTTACAGTTGCATCTTTTACCACTTATCATAAATGCAGTAGTAATAAATATTTCTACCTAAAATTAAATAACTCCACTAGTTTTGATTAGTACGCTCTAGTAATTTAATTTTAGCAATATAACGGCTAAATTATTTTTTGGGAACTCTTCGGTTTGTTTAGAGTTTGTACAGCCAACTGAAAATCCTCTCCTAGGCATTAAACTGGAGTGGTCGTTCCTAAATCCACTTTGTATTCGGTTGGTCGCTTCAGAGGCAATTTAGTTAAATGACAGTGAAGCACCGTCCCATATACATCCCACCTCTGATCCAACTCTGGTTGCCTTAAATACTTAACGTTGATAAAGCAGCCAACTGTGCTGTAGAATAATAATTGTAATAAAATAAAATAAATTGTTTTAATACTGTTAATTGGTGCTTCGATGTGCTACCTCTCTTTTGCCAGCGCCTTTGTATTTTATTATTACACTTTAGGTTAGGTTGTATTGGCAAGATAGCAGAAGGAATATATTAAAAAAAGAAGCAATTAAATGGAATTTATTGTAGGCACAGGTATCTCTCTACATGTGATGTTTCGTCAGACAAAATAAATGCATTTTTTATTCGATACCAGAGCTTTCAGATATTTGTATTGCTATACTGTTACTGTTTCCATAAAAATAATCAGTGTACAAACTTGGTCTTTACTGTTTTGTTCGATGTATAAATTCGATTCGGTCAATTGTGAATGCAAATGGGTTCGCCATCAAATGTAACTTTTTATTGGTATAATGTAGCAAACTAGCGTATGGCCTGCTCGATGGTGAACAGTTGTCGTTGCCTATGGATACGTGCAACAGAAACTCGTCCGTTTTCAACTCTTTTTGATAAATCTTGTGCTGGGAAAATAACTCTTGGGAAAATCTCGACAAAGAGTTCATTTGACAACTTAATAGTTCTTGTTAGAAAACTTCTTTGGAACTGCATAGTACGTATCATTACAATTCCAGTGTATGAAGATAAATTTCCAGCTGTAGGCATGTGCTATTGTACAAGTAAGCTGTTGGTATGTTATATCGAACAACTCCTCGGAACCCAAACCTTTTTACAATCGGTACAGTACAAGGGGATATAAAGTCTTTATCGTGTATAAACTTGGCATAGTCGACAACACACAGCTCATCTTTGAATCGAATCACAAGGTCATAGCTGGTCCCAAAGGACTCAGGACTCCGTGTGCTGTCTGATTTAGAGTTGTATAAAATAATTATTTACCCCGAGCTTAAGTACTGCTATAGAAATTAAGAGTTTATGCGGCTGTTTATTTATTTTTAAAGACAACGTAAAACAATGGTATTATTTTCTAAATTAAATTACCTATTTGGCCTTGTGCAAATTAATTTTCCATTACAAAATATGTTTATTGTATTCTTATCGTATTGTTACTCTGTAATATAGTTTTCTACATTTATACTAATATACTTATTATAAAAAAACCACGTTATTTTTGAATAGGCTAGGAAGTATTGTGATATTGCATGTATATTAAGAAATAAGTATACCTACATATTGTTTGTCTAAACTGAGTTATAAACTTGTATAGATTATTACCAATTAGTTGTTTTATTCGACTTCCTTTTGTGGGTGGGCATCGATCGTTGTTTAGTTCCCGTATCGCCGTATTGCAACGCCGATGGCATTGTATTCCCAAATATCGTGTGGCACTCCGCTACCGGGTCCTGTCAGATTGATCCCGATCCCGCAGTTCCCGCACCGCCCGAGCAGCGAGGGTGCATCCCCCGCCCTTCCCGCGCTGGCCGCGCTACGTCCCAATCCAATCGCCTATCCTCGCGGCAATCGCGCGTCAACCTCCGCCGCGGGAGGGCGCCGCTGTCGCCCGTCGCGTTCCTTTACTACGCACGTGCTTACTCTACTACAAATATCGGTGTGTGAGTGACTCCGTTGTTATTCCGTGTCAATACGCCTTCGCCCGCCAGTGCGAAGCGTGCCTAGAGTAGGAATATCCCGATTGCCAGTAGTGTGCAAATGAATATGTTTGTTCATGGGCATTATTGTTGTTCCCGAGGGACCGGCGGCGATTAATATCGCTCCTGTATGTGTTATTAATATTAATGTTATTCTTGCGCATCATTATTGGTAATGCTGCTTGTACTGTCACGATATAATGTATGATGAAATTATTATAGCGTATTTGTAATGGTTGGTAATAAAATAGTTTTTAAACTTGTACCTATTCCATATATTTCAATTATCGAATACCTTTGAATGAAAATGCCTAATCCCTTGGAGCTCATACTCGCTCTACCACATTTGATATTCAATGTGTATAAGCATATATTATAGGTGACTTACCTTTTAGGGTCGTACCGGATTTCGGCGCCTTTAGCTGGCCAAACATGAGGGTCTAAGTTGGACCCATGAATCCCATGATACATATTCATTAGTGGCTAACCTTTAGGACGCTTTCTTTGTTGACATTGATTAAATATCAGAGAGATATATAATTCAGTTAGGAATTTAAATAATGTATTCATAGGTGTATATTATTCAAATAAGTAAGTTATAAGTAATGTCGTCTAGTTAATAATTGAAGGATCACATTGTTTAACTTCATGAACATATAGGACAGAGTATAGGTATTTATGATTTTCTCGAAGGATTTTCGAAACAAATCGGTAAGTGAATGTAAGCCAACGAGTTTTTTTTGTTAGATCAGTAATATTTCTATCGTCTTTTTTGCCAAACATCGCACGGCTTTATACTACCGTTAGGATTTCATAGAAACTAGTTCTGTCGTTTCCGAGTATATAAAAAACGACCCGACAAGTTATTTATACCATGAGCGCAGACTAGGATGAGTTTCCATTCCACCGCCACAGTAGCGGAAATGACAGATCGCCGCAGAGTGATTTATTGAAACGTAGTCTGGATACTAGCTCCTGGTCTATTCGTGCGTTCGTGCTACTCACAATATTCTCGGACACGTGTGAGCGTGTGCGTGCACCGTCCAGTTATTAACGCCACAGGAAACGGTGTCGACTTTAGGGAAGGTTATACTACGAACGGTTCACAGGTCATTGTTCTTTTTTACTTTACCGTGTTTTTTTTGTGATGCGACAAGACAAATTATTGTTCGGGAGTAACGCTTTTAAGTAGGCTACCAGAGAGAGACTGCTTTGGTAGTTTTGGAAAAAGTATACTTACTATTAACTTAGTACAGTATCATGGGTATATCGCCCCTTCGCTAAACGTTTAGTTATCTAACACTAAGCCCATGTATTTTTACTCAATACAGCACACAAGTTTTTTCTTTTCGATGAATATTGGTACTGTATCTATATAACCAACTTGTTACAAATGAAATGGCTAACGATTAGGAATAACGATGAAATAATTATAGTTAGGTGTTAGGTCCTTCCCTTGCGGAGTAGGCAGACAAGCCAGCATTATTAGGTCCTTACCCTATGAAGTTGCTAATTTATAATGTAGTAGTAATAGCTAGTGTGAAGACATATCTTTCATTATATTTAAGATTGCAAATTCAAATCAATAATATAGATAGGTATGTAATTTTTTTTAAGTTCATTTGTTTTCCCGGTGTTCGATTTTTTATAGATATCGTTGTTGGTACATGAAAACATCGAAACTACGGGTTATTTTTAATTCACGTACTGTCATGGCACCAACATACCACATTGGTACATATAGACATGGTCCACACAAATAGACATGGTCCACGCCAACCGTTATTCATAGCACGGCAGGGATAAGGCTCTGCCTTCAACCGAAGGGGTTTAGAGCATGCTCCGTCACGCTGCTCAACTGCGGATTAGCGGAGGCCAGTGTTTTCAATTCGAGAGGCATATTATCATACAGCCCACTTGATCTAAATGGGCTATCGTAGCGGAATGAACGTTTGCAACAGGAAGTACCTACCGCTCGCTCGTAACCTCTCACTTGCAGGAACACAATAACCCTCCGGAGATGTCTTATCTTTGATGCGTTCTAGCGCACTGCATCTCTTTTAAAAATAGACTTAGATAAACATGCACGCAAATGTTTGTCTTGTATGGAAATCGAACCCAGCCTTGTTGTTAAAGTAGCCATTGCTAACTACTTGACCACCGGTCTCATCATAGTTTAATAGTCCATCTGTAGACAAGCTTCAGGCGACGTTGCTTAACTTGCATTTTCTATTACAAAGACATGCACAATTACGCCATTGAGCTCTTCAATAAAAAACCATATTACAGATTGAAACAGATTCAGCAAAATCAAAACAAGGTAGAAATTAGTAACAATTTTGAACGTAATTTAAAAATTAAATTAAATCATATAAAAATTAGAAGTACCCCTGAGCTTTTTACCCGTAGGAACTCACTGAACAACAACAACATAGCGCTGAAGTTTGGCCTAATTTGGGGAATAATGAGGGAAATATGAATTATCGTTGCAAAACGTCTGGCGCACTGGTAGGCGTGTCCAACGTAACGTACCCAAACAATCTCCCAAACACAAACAAAGTAGCTTGTGAGTGTATGGTGGACCTGTGTCGCCATTGTTCATGACAATTTCGTAAGATCTAATACAGCAATTATTGCAGAGGTGCACTTTGAAGAATTGTAAGTGATAATGGACAAGCTTACCTGCTGTTGAAAAAATTGGGACTTTTATAAAACAATTGGTTTTATTCCATTACTTCTTCAAGATAATGATGGTCCACTTAGAATAGCAGACTGTCTTAAAACTAACGAAGTTACGTCTAGAAGTTCTCTATCATCCACCATACTTTCAAATATTTCCAATTATTTTTTTAATGGAAAAGGTTTGAAATTCTGAGACGAGAAAAAATCTCTAGAAAGTTAATTGATTTCGTTCACAGGATGTCTATTAGCGGACAATACAATGGACTTTCATTATAATGGCTAAGTTGACAATAATGGCAAATAAGTACCTACTGTAATTTTATTTCAAACGAATTTCGTTTTAATGAAAGCTTCATTAAAATAAAATTTATATGTTTTTACTACCCATATGAAATTGCCATTACATAAATAAGGAATTAAAAAGTAGATAACTCCAAATGCCCATAAACAAACATACTTTTAGCTGTTATACTTATGACACGCTTTAATAAATTTAAAACTGATATTATTAGAAATTATGTAATCTTGGTGCTTATTTAGTAACTTTTGTTTACTTAATAGACTAAATAAAAAATCATTCACATTACATTTACATATACGAAAATCGAGAATTATTTTACTAAGTTTATTTATACGTATAACAGCTAATATGGGGTAGGTTGTCTACAATTTTGATGATCGCCCAAACGACTCCCTAAGTGAAAGAATGGATGCGACTTGTAAAAGACATGTAACACGTATTAAATAGTGCTCGATCAGTGTCGACAAAGATGGATGACAGTTCGCCAGATCTGTCGTTGAAGCTGCGGCGTGGGTCCAGCGACTCCAGGGAGTCGTTTTATATGGACTTCGCCCAAGGAATTGATTCAGATATTGAGGAGGTGACAACGATAGAGAGGGTGATCCCTGAGCACCCCGGAGGCAGAACTGAAGGCGATGCCGACACTTTGGCCACGCCGTCTGGTCTCGATGAAAATAAAGAATTGGTGCCATGGTAAGTTCATTAGGTATATTTTTTACAGATCTATCTTATACTTTCTATATTTATGCATAGGCAAACGCATTCTCTTTTATTTCTTCCTAGACTTCTGGAAAAGTAATCTTTATGGCTCCCTGGCATAAAATTCTACATTCTTAGGGCACTACATAGCAAACGACTGTTTTTAATTATTGTATGGTAAACGACTCAAATAATTGCAGTTATTCAAAAATAATTTACGTCGAAATAAATGTTTCGGACATTCAAAGTTAGTGAGTGCAATAATGTTTATTTTTCTCCAAACATTACCTATGCATTTAATATAATTGTGTACGTACGTAGTTAAGTACCTATTTGCTTTATGAAATTACCATATGAAGTCGTATATATTTTTTTTCTTGCATAGTAGCTCGTAAACAGCCTTATAACATGCACGCGAAGTGTGCCGTATGGTCTTGATAATGCCCACGATACAAAACAAGTATTTAATAAAACATAAGAAGGAGAAGAAAGAAAACAATATTGTATAAACTGAGTATCATCAGGTTATTTCTCTATTACGCATGCAATAAACTGAAATTAAAAAGATTTAACGGTGAACTAAAAGTCATCATTCGGTAAATTTTGTAATAAAGACAAAATTGTAAATCATGTTCACACATCCAAAACCTTGTAAGGAAGTTGCTTTCAACTAATAGAGCACGACTGGTCAAAGTGGGCTTGAATGTGTGCCGGCGCGATCATTCCCGCCAGACGAGTTATAGATATATCTAAGGCTTTCTCCATAGGCACCCTGAGCTCAGGTAACCGACCACATACCATGTGGTCGGCTTGTGGTGCATATACCGCACGTATGTAGCACACTTTGGAACTTAAGGCGTTGTTACATTAATAATTTGCAACAATTTTGTATAATGTTGCTTTTAATTTACGGTACGGGCGGTGCGGGCTGCCACCCACTACGCAGCGTCAATTCCGGCGGATCGAGGAGAACCGAATGCTGGATAGGCACGTAGAATATGAGAGGTGGATTGAATGATAAGATGAACGAGTTGATGGACGCAATGAATGAGAGACGCTTAGATGCTTTGTGTGTGACAAAGACTAAGCGCAAGGGGAGCGACACCGATGATCTGTCCGGTGAAATGATGGTCTGGGGTAGACCGGGATGATCATGCCAGTGCGGGTATAGGCGTCGTATACTCCTCTCGCTTACAGGAAATTTGATTCAAACTACTTTGTGTGCTTCCGCTCCCGATTAGTTCATGCGAACTACTGCCGGCCGGCACCCACCCACTACCGTTAGCATACGCTCGCGTAAGCTTCATCGCGTGTGCTCAAGAACTAAAGAAGTTTTGGGAGTCTGTGAGGGTTGTTCTGGATTTAGCTGAAGGGAATGAAAGAGTGGTTATGTGTGGAGATTTGAATGGATGGGTTGGGACTCAGCGAGATAGCTAGGAAGCTGTTTTTGGTCCTTATGGAGATAAGAGAGTGAACGAAACAGATAAGTTAATTCTAGATTTATGTATGGAACGAAACGTTCTCGTGTCGAATACTTTATTTCATCATAAGAATATTCACACGTATACATGGTGACGGACGGGTGATTGACCAGAAAAGTGTGTTTGATTTTATTTTGATAGACGTCTCCGAAGTACTACAATGGATACAAAAGCCTTTAGAGGTCCCACTCTTGAAATCTACCTGGTAAGAATGATACCAAGGTTTTAGTGAAAGAGAAGCCTGAAAAGCAAATTATGAATGAGGAAGAGAGGCTGACAAAAAACTTCGAGGCAAATACCAAAATATTTTGGAGAGAGGTAAGAAAGTGGTTCATCGGCTTCCGAAATGGACAAGATAAAGTCTAAAGCTGGTGTCATTCTTGCTAACACTCAGAAGTAAGTGTAAGTATTACAACGGTGGAGTGAATATTTTGAAGAAATGTATGATGAAATGACTATGTCTCGGACACTGGTAATGCGAGTGAGTCTGATGCTTACTCCACCTTGAAAGGGGCCGGCGAAGGTATAACTATGTATGCGATCGAATGTTCGATACGAAGCTTGAAAAATAGAAAGTTAGCGGGAATTGTTCTGATCACAGCTGAGATGATCAAAGTAGTTGGCACTTACCTCCCGGACGCCTTCTGGTATTTAAGCAATCTATGCTCGAGAACTGGAAGCGTCCCAATGGACTGGAAACGCGCAGTCATCGTACACTTGTATAAAGGCAAGCGGTCACGCATGGACTGCGCCAGCCATAGGGCCATCAGTATGATCTTCGATCAGTTTGGCAGCAAGAGTATATGGAAAGGTAATTAAAAGGAGAATGAGAGTGAAATCTTATGGAATGCTGTGGGAGGATTCCGAAATGGAAGGGGATGTACGGACACCATCTGAACAGCAAACACTAGTCACAATAATGAAAGACGATTGTATGGAGAAAGGCTATTGAATGTGAAGAGAACAAAGACAATGCTGTTTAAAAGAGAAGAAACCAGAACCAATGTAAGTATTACGGTTGTTGATGATGTATTGGAACAAATGGATGACATTGTATATCTTGGATGCGCTTTCAGCAGGGATGCAAGGTATACCGCTGATGTGGAAGGACGAATGAGTGCGGGGAATAGTGTGAATAGAGTTGAGTTGGGAAAACTTGTTGGCAGCAAAAACTTGAGCCAGAATGCACAGATCGCTATACACAATGCAGTGCTGATCCCAATGCTTACTTATGGAAGTGAGAGCTGGGTATGACATAGAGAGCATGAAAGTAGGATAAACGCGGTCTAAATGCGAGCGTTGCGCAAAATTTGTGGCGTAACGCTTGTAGACCGTATTAGCAATGATGATGTTAGAAACAGAGTTGATCTGAAAGCGAGCGTCGGTATTAAAATAAGAATAGGCATGCTCCGTTGGTTTGGACATATGAAAAGAATGTAGCAAGAAACAATTACGAAACAGATATACAGCGCAAAAGTGGAAGGTTGTAAGAGCCGAGGAAGGCCAAGACTAACCTACTATGATCAAATCGATCGTGTTCTATCAGAAGGTGATGTCAGGAGTCTTAGAAACCGGCGAGCATGCATGAGAAGAGCAATGAATGTTAAAGAAGCTATGAGCGATGAGATGTGTAAGGAGAAGATAACGCTCGGTTTTCTCTGCCTACCCGGAAAGGGATCTGGCGTGAAGTTGTTATTGGTTGTTGTTGTTGTTGTAAATTTGATAAACTACATACCCGCGCAATTATTAGTTTCCGGATTGCGTTTACCAAGTTTCAATTAGTATTGGTTTACATTGTAAACAGGATTAAACTTTGTTTATTTGTAAACTTAAATCAATTTCATTGTAGAACGATATTCTCAGAATATTATTGTAAGGTTAAGTCTACATATGAATATTTATTCATGTATTTATGTGTATAATTTTTATTATTACAATATGATCGAACGCAAATTCATTTTCAGACTTCAGTCCATTATTGATGCAGGGTTTGATCTTTTCACGCATGTCTTAAATGCATACGCCATCCCAAACATTCAAGGCATATCTAAGTTGACTTATACAACAGCGTTGAAGAATATCTATATATACTCGTGACATGTAATGTAAATCTGACATATTTATTTGAATTACTTGCTATTTTATAAGTTGTGGTCATAGAAATAGTGCTTTAGCTTTACATTTTCAATAATGACATTTTATAATCTTGCATTCGGGCTGAAAAGGCAAAATGTGGTAGTGGTAATCTGTTCATGTTTTCTTTTATACTAAATTTGCATGAATAAAGTTTGCGTTTGAAGTTTTTTATGGTCTCACAAAAGATTTTGATTGTGTCGTGAAATACAATTGAGTTAGCCCTGGTTGCATCTTATTTAAACGAAATATTCGAGATTGCTGATATCAATGGGGCGAAATCTAAGAAAAGTGAAAAGTTCTACGACATTTGTACGTTTTCATAAAATAAAATAAAGAAAGAAAAACATTTTATATGTTCGTCGACTATTACTCGTTAACCTGTAAAGCCTGCTTAGCCGTGATAGTTTTCCTTTTAAATTCCATAACAGGCCATGATTTTTTTTACATTTCTAAATACAACAGCTTCGCTGTCTTGAGTGTAACAAAAATTTACACTTTTAATATAAAAATTTCGCAAACGTATCACTATACGGAAAATAATCTTTCTACACCCACAATGTATTTAAAAAAGCTATCTAACATGTTTTATTTTTATATGTTTTATATATATCTAACGCCTCCCCACACCATGGGTCGGGCGCGAATCAAAAAATTCATCCCCACTTTACGTAGGGAGTAGGTAGGGGAGGTACGAGTACCACCAAAAAAATTTTTTTGTAAGATTTTATTCTACCACTTTGTCAGCGTAGTTAATATGTATATACATGCCAAACTATAGATTTCTAGTACCAAGCGTCTCTGAGCTAGGCCGCGAACAGACGGACAGACAGACAGACGGACATAGTGAAACTATAAGGGTTCCTTATTTACTACGGAATACTTTTTTGTAATAAATATAAGAATCGAGGTTTGTCCCGATTTAATGTAAAACAAGTATTGATCAATCGCCTATACATATACATGCATCATGATTTGGTATTTAAGCGTGTATCACTTGCCATAAATCAAAAGCGTAACACCGAGGGTTGTATTTAAAGTAGGGACTGTCGTGGTTAGACTGAATGACGATGCAAAATTTGCTGCATGTATTATGGACGAAAGCCAACACCATAGGGAACTACGGCACATCGACATTGCTTGCCCATTGCCACTTTTAGTTTATGATTACGCATTGGCAATAGTATCACTAGATATACAGCTCACAACCGCAGGTCTCGACTGGAGAAGTTTCCAAATACGGCGTACAGAAGAAAAACAGAATATTGTACTACCAAATTTATACAGATTTTGCAAATCGTGATTCTACGCGCTCTCAAATGACGAGCGATAGAGGACTTTTTAGACAGTACATATCTGCGCGAATCTGCGTCCCACCTGATGTAAGTGGCTACCGCTCGCTTTGCCACCACTCAACACAGCAACTCGTCAGGAGCAAACTGGTAATATCTATTATTCACTCGCAGGAAAACAACAACCATTCAGGAGTAGTCGTTATTTGGCTACGATTTTCTGTGAGGTACTTTCCTAGTCGGGCTGCCTTGATGCGCCCTACTTCTCTTATATTGTTTAAATTCAGTACCTACCATATGGAGAATGGTGTACCGATATTGCAAATTTCTAACTAGTTTAGCTTTTGAGATGAAGTCCGTAAGAAAATGGTCTAAAACTGTAGCAGTCCTCTAATTTTTATATCTGAGACGTAAAAGAAAAAAAAATATGTTTGTACTCGTTGAGTTCTAAACAATGATATCTTACATGGCAGGGTATAAAATATAATTTGTTCCGCTCTATGTATGGAATTACAAATAAAAAATAATTTAATTGCATTTTTTAACAAATATTCGGTTTTGGGTCTCATTCTACACAATATATCTAAATTTCAGGTCAATATTTCGTTTTGTACGAGTTATAAACTTGTAACGTTCTAACAGCCGGGCGAAGTGACAGCAGGTGACAGCAATAACGTTCTGTTTACCTTTACTATACATATATACATTAACTACACGTACCCCACCCCTCCTTTTTATTTCCTACATGTTCTTTGGAAAGGCGAGCGACCTTTCCCGTTACGCGCGCTCGACTTTCTTAATTTTGAGGCATTATTTACTCCGCTGGTATACTTCGTATACATCCATAGTAACCTTTATAGTAACAAATTTCAAATCTCTAATTGAAATTGTTCTAATTGATTCAAGAGATGAATAAATAACCATTTACTTCAGATAGGTTTGACGGACGCACAGTGTAAGGTTAATAATAGAGTCCATTTGGGAACGCAACGCTAAAAATATTAAAAATATATATTTGTACCTGTCCAACGAATGGGTTAAAATAAATGACAATGTAAAACCGCTTTTAATGTACGACACCCAAAGAAAATTACATCAAATAAATTTCTAAATAAATATTCTATTTTGGTCCATTACCTAGTTCCAATGACACATTGACAGACCTATAGACAGCAGTAATAGGGTTTCCGTTTTTCACTTTGAGCGATGAATTCCAAAAGGGCTACTCAGGTATAGCATGCAAATGTATCGTACAAAACGCTTAAATGCGTGAGCATCTACGGCGATCCATTCAAGTTCTTGTTTTGAAATGGACTAGAGAAGAAAATTTAAAATTTTGTATTCAGTACAGCTTATGCAGTAATCGGCTCGCCATGTACAATATGTACTTATATTTTATAGGGTACCGCCATAGATATATAAATACCATATCTGTGGGTACACAACTTTCACTTGTAGGAAACTATTTTATATCGGCCTCCAAGTAATTTGTTTATAGTTTCGTGCTTTGTTACGTAAAGTTTGCGGTTCATGTCCGTTTGAACAAATAGTTTCTTCGTCTGTAAGCCACGAAATCCCGGATGAGTATTCATAGAATGGCGGCTGAATCTGTTTTGAAACTGTAAAGTTTGTCTGGTTAGTATAAGCAAACTCAATTTGTATTTATGGGTTGTATCTTGTTCTTAACAGGTGGAGGAATGTCCTTATGCAGCCTTGAAGAATACTCTGTTGTGTACGAATACGCTTAAGCCTATGTCAAACAGCGGGCGAAGGGGTGAGAGGCTGTTAATTGCTATGAAAATCGTGTCACCACACAGAACTCATTACTCTTATGCCGAACTTAGCGAGTGAGGTGATTTACATATATTTTCATAATAATTAGTATGACAAGGACTCGTCAACGTCTCGACCCGTTAAATTCGCTATTTGACAAAGTTCTTACAGGTTTGTCTGTGAACACACTCCCTTTTGGACTGTTCTTATATTATTGTAAAAGAGATCATTTACGCAGTACCTTTTACACGTCATCTGTTAGTAACTGCGAGGAGCAATTTATAACAGATAAGTTATAATTTAAAAACTATTGTAATTAATGTTAATATGTATGTTAAGAAAATTCATGTAATTATCACTTCCTCAGCGATGAACGAAAACATCGTGAGGAAACCTTATGAAAGGTAACCTTAAGAAAGCTTATGAATGATCTGGTGTTCCTCATGTGTTGTGAAGTTCTTACGGTAGGTAGGTAGCTTAATGGATTAGGATATGGGATAACTAAGCTAGGAAGAAGAATGAGTTGAAGAATATCTATGTGATAAAAAGCAATTTCTCCTAAATTAAACTATATGACTGATGTCGAATGAAATACCAGTCTTGCAAGCTTTATCTGCGCGTATCAACATCATCAGTCATTCGGTATATACGACACGATTAGGCCGTTCTTCATGGGTTTTAATTTAGGTTTAAAGAGGTAGGGCGTATCAAAACTGGGAAAGTAGTTCCACCTTACAGAAAACCATAGCCAAATAACAACTACCTGGAAGGTTGTTGTGTTCCTACGGGTGAGTGAGGTCACCAGTATTTTTTTTTATACTACGTCGGGATGCATACGGCCCATCTGATGTAAAGTGGGTCCGTAGCCTATTGACGCTTGTAATATATTAAGTATCACTCGCGCGATGCCTCCTCTGCTGCTTACACAGCACCTCCTTGGGAGCTTACTGGTGTCCTAACTCATACGCAGGAACACGTCAACCCTCTAGGGAGTTGTTATTTGGCTGCGGTTTTTCTGTGAGGTGGAGGTACTTCCCCAGACTGGTTGCCTTGATGCGCCCTACCTCTCTTAAAACATCCAGACCAAGACAAACAGACAAGTTCATGCACACAAATGTTTGCCTTGTGTGGGAATCGAATCCACGAGTGTTGGTGTCAAAGTCGCGTCATTCACGACAACTCGAGTTGCTGTGTGCTGAGGATTTAAGACTGAAAATAATGTTATAATGAATTAATAAAAAATTGAATACTTATCCACATTAATTATAAGTAATTTTAATCGTATTAGATTTCTTTCGTCATTAAATATTTCAAACTAGCTTTTATCCGCGGCTTCGCTCGCATTGATAATTTTTTTTAAATAAAAAGTAACCTATGTTACTTCTCATACCTCCAAGAATAGGTGTACAAAGTTTCATGATGATCGGTTCAGTAGTTTTCGCGTGAAAGCGTAACAAACAAACGGATATTCATATTTATAATATTAGTAGGATTATTTCAAGATTGCTTAAAGTGTTTCAAAGTGTTAATAATTGGATGGAGTATCCTATGTTTAATTAAAGAATAGTCTAGCAAAATTTTCGCTTCCCTTTCTATGGAGACAAGTTCTACGAGTAGGTACCTACTTCCTGTCTCGCCGTAGTAGACATTATCTACTTACATATAATACGTTACTCTCGGATGTTTTTCAGCTTGAGAGTGCTCGGACTTAAAATTTTGCCTCTTTGTACTTTGGCTGGATTTACCAGACGGGGGGAAAACTGTCGCGACTAAAACGACTTAGGCCACGTTCGCACTAAATGTTCTTAGCAAGCGATTACTGCATTAAAAGATAAAAAAATATTTATTTGTCATTTGGTTCGAGCGGGCATTTACATACGTCTTACATTTTAAAAACAAATCTTATTATATTTACTTCTCATTCTTTTGTTTCTTTTTTTAAAATACTAGCATTCCGGTTTGAACTTACCAATATAGGTAAGTTGCCAATATAGGTGTTGCTTTTCCGTACATGTTAAAGTTTTTGTTCGCACGGTACCGACAATATGCTATGCGTATTCGCTGAGTCACGGTGGTCGATTGTGGGGTTCATAGTAGGATCTAACCTGACCGCGTACTCGCTCTAGTTACTTTGAAGCGGTTAATAATACGTTTAGTGTGAACGCTGTCTTAACATTCCTATTAACAATTTACAGATATTAAATAGAGGTGTATGTTTTCAGATAGCTTAAGCAACATCTACTACAGCCTGTAATGGAGGGGTTTATTTATCTCGAGCTTATTTGTGCCACTGCGAACTGGACCCGTCCATCTTCTAGGTGGCTCCATGGCGCGACGCGCAGGTGGAATGATCTTCAAGCCATCGACGGTCTCTCTTAGTGTTAAACTTCCCCGGACCTCTCTCAGTGTATTTTTATACAACGTCTGGAAGCATACAAGCATACGATCCACCTGATGTATAGTGATTACCTTAACCTATGAACGCTTGCAATTCACTAACTATTCCTTGCGCAATGCTACCTCTGCTGCTTATACAATTACACAATAACTCCTTAGGAGCTTACTGGGGACCTCACTTACTCGCAAGAATACAACAATCCTAAAGGGAGTTTTTATTTGGCTCCAGTGTTCTGTGAGGCGGAGTTACTTGCTTTGGTGCAATCTTCCCCTATAAAAACACCCAGACTAAGAAAAACAGACATGTTCATGCGTACAAATGTTAATTCTGTGAATGAATCTAACCCAAGAGCGTTGGTGTCAAAGTAACATAATTAACCACTGCGCCATCGAGCTCGTCGTTGACGTAGACACTAAGATTGCAAGCCTTAAAGGACGCCATGTCTATGTAAGTCATTAGACGCACTACATAACGCGCGTGACGAGATGCTTGCCAGACCATTGAGTTGCACGTTTGATGACGCTGTTAACTAGTTTTGTATATGAATCTCGCCGTTCATTTTAATTAGGCGGTGTGTTTCGTTCGAGGACGCGGCGTCCGTCTGGGTTCGTATTTAGCAGCACTCGCAAGCTACCGGCGTGAAATTTACTATGTTTGCACAACGACATATCTATTTAATGCTCTTAGAACTACTTAATTTTACACCCTTTCTACTAGTGCTTCGACTTGTATTCCCACTCGTATTGTAAATATGATATAAGTCTCAGTGCCCCTCTGTTACTTTTTACAGTGTACAGACATGAATGAGATAACCTATGGAGAGCCTATGAAACGGATATTACTTAGTAACTCACTTCAACGTTACGGTTCGGGAGAAAAGTAGAACGCGCAGCTCTTATTGGCTAGATCGCGGATCAACCTCGCGTTACTTATCAACTATTGGTTAAAATATTCTCCCATTGGTTAGTAGGCTCGAATCGCTGAGATATTGAGACGCTAAAAGGCAACGTTTTTGCGAGCGTGTGGTGCCTTCACGCGCAGTAAGTCGTTTGAGGGTACAAACGTCTTCAACCATAAAAAGGCTGCTTTTTGAAGTAAAACTTCTTAACGTACGCTTGACTTGGGGAGTAAGCTGGTGAATGCGTGACGAGAGCGTTACGAAAAGTGTGACTGGCGAGGCGAACGGAAGTTGAAAGGGAGATATAAGTTAGTGAAGATAGAAAGAGAGAGAGTTACATTTCGTATATTACTGTAGGGGCAAGAGAGAGAGGTGCGAGTACACAGTTTCCTTCTCTCTTTCTCTTATAGTGAGTTAAGTTTCGTATATCTACGAGTAAGACACAGTGCAGGCCTATTGTCTGTATCACACTATGGAGCTAAAGTTTTACTTCAGTCGTATGGTCTAAAGCACACTCGTTTTTTTAAAAACATAATTGTGTCTGTTTATTGTAATTAAATTCTTTCAGCCTGCATTTACTTGCCTCTCGACATTAGTCGTGTACCTTCCATTCCTGTTAGCATCACATTCTATCTCTTACCAGTAATGAAGATCTAGGTGTATCTGCAACTTAACCTTTTACCTTTCCTATTCCGTATGTAATAAGAGGTACAAACTCTAGCTGCACAAATGTGGTATGGATACAACAAACAATTCATCTTATCCTGGGATTTGGTTTGTATGATACCATGACAAGATTCATTAGTAAAATAAAAAAAATCACTTACATCCTAACTAGATGGATTTCAATCATGAAGTTATAGCTTCGATTACAAACAGAGATAGAGATGCAGACAGATAGACAACTAGTTTTGCTTTCATATTTACGATAATATTGTGAATTGTTGTGCTGATTTTTTGACAGTATTTGTGTTTTAGGCGGGAGATTTAATGTAATGAAAGGAGAGAAACGCTTGCACTGTAATTATTAATTGCATATGCTTACGAGTAGGAAACGGCAACTTGATGCGATTGCTTGCGATCACTGCAACGTGACGTGAAGCTATGTCACGTGTCTATCCATGCCTCTTCCGCCGGGTCGCGGTATAAGTGTGTGAAGAAGAACCCAAGAAGTGCTGGCTTGACGTCGTGAGGGATGACATGCATGCCAATGGTCTCAGTGTAAGGCAGAGGTTCCCAGACTTTTTTTTTCATAGTCCACTTTCAAAATTTAGCTGGTTCCGGTGCCCCCTGCAGCTACATTTCTGCCATATTCCCAAAATTCGGCATAAAATGAGAAAAATAAAATCTAATAGATTTTTCGTCATGACAACGTAGACCCCTGTCGAGTCTCCCGTGGACCCCTGGGTTCACCTGGACCACTCTGGGAACTAAGGGTACAAGGCATGACGAAGACCGCGCGAAGTGGAGGAGTAAAGTTCAGAGAACGGACGAAACCCTTGTCTCCGAAGCGAAAGTGTAGGACGCGGCCGGGATTAACATTTGGATGATGATGATGACTGCAATGTCACGTTACTATAAATGACCACGTTACCAGAAATTTCGCATATGAAGTACGTCACAATATAGCGTATCTTATTATAGGTGTTGCATGGGTGTAGTGGATTATGTTCAGAAGTTTCTTAAAGAAAAAAACGTACCTATGTTCAAAACGTACCTACCTAAGTCTACAAATGCTCTTTGCTCACAATTTTCCTCAAATACGCGATAAAACACTGATTTCCGTTTGTAAAAGTTTCTTACGTGACGAAAACGGTAAAAGGACCATTCTTAAACAAGTTCCAAGAGAAGTTATTTGTAGTAAACTAGATTTGGATTTCCGGAGCGGACTACTGTAAATTAAATTACCTGAGATGTTACCTTAATACGTTACATACGGAATATCAGTGGCGTGCACAGAGATTTTTGACAGGGTAGGCAGATTTTTTTAAAGCTATTAACTTACCAAAAAATACAGAATGTTGATTTTGGTTACCCAGTCTTGTGGAAATAATGATGTATGTGATCACTTGTTTTTATTCACCGAACACTACACACACCACATGAACAACTTTCGCAGTGAATATCATCCATATTTATCAACTTTAAAACTTTAAAATCTTATTTCGTCTGCTACCAGTCAATCGATTCAAAACAAAAACAATGGCGGCCGTTTTAAAATCAAAATAAAATTAACATCAACTTTATACGAAAAAAAGAAATGGCAATATCTTTCATTATAATTATATGCAGCAAACTACTTTTTAAAATAGTTACGTAGCAATGCTCGCGACACATAGGTAATTTACGTTATAGTTCAGCTGAAAAGACATTGTCTATACTATGCGATAGTGTGCGTTATTTGTGTTATTGTGGGCAATGTAATTACAGGAATGCACACTACAGTATTTGTATTAACAACACGGCACACATACGTAAATTTAGACAGAAATAGTTAGTGTCTTCCGTCGTTAAAAGCTGCCAATGCGGCGCTGGTGTAGCGTAGCGCCTAGCTGCGATTTGAATATGACTAGCGATGATTTTAATAACTTACCGATACCGATAGATGGAGCTGTTTTTAATTTTTGTTTTTGATACGAAATATTAGTTAAAAACTATGTTTTAGAATGAAACATCGGATGGTATTTATCAAATTGATAGGGTAGGCAATGTCTTTTTGTCTATATGGAGTGCACGCCACTGCGGAATATGTAGGTAGTAATTTATAAAGTTATTATCGAGGACGTTTGACCCTTTATGTACTTCCATACTCGAGTAGGATTTCAAGTTATGAGTAATTTATTGCTTGATTCTTACTTATTCCTTACATTCTCCACTTATTGAAGATTTGTACCTTTTTGTTTTAATTTTTTCGTGTAATCTGTTAAACATATTCCAAAAGTTTAAACTCAACAGGCTGAAATGGTTAGGATATTGATTGATAATTCTTAGGAGAGAGATTTATGTATTCGTTCTAAATAGAATATGAAAAAACGAATACATGAATCTACGAATACTATATAATATGAATATTATAGAATATTTATAATTTTTCTTTTGTGCGTTTTTTCTATTTTTCCTTACACTCGTTCGTTATTAGTGGAATTACACGCGGGTTGTAATATTTAAAATACTGCTCTTAGGACGTTAAAGTTTGTATAGAGAATTAAATAAAAAACGATAGTAGCTTTCTTTGTCTTTTCTTCTTTAGTATCACGAGCCGTTTATGAAACTGTGTAAGAGAGCCACTTTAACGATGTATTTTTCATACAACATCGAAAGGCATACAGGCGAACGACCCACCTGATGTGGTTACCGCAGCCTATGAAGTGTTATACCACCTCTGCTGCTAAGACAGCAACCCCTTATTGGTAATCCAACTAACTGGCAAAAACACAACAACCCTCCTGGAATTTGATATAACTTACCATCGACGAGAAGGTACTTCCTCGGGACGCCAGACCGTTATTTATATGCATACATTACAATGGAGGTCGAATTGGGTGAAAGCATAGCGAACTATGGGAGTTCATATAGATGCATTGCGAGTTCATATTTTGTTCTACTTTTCACTTCGATAATGCTCCCAGTGTGTGTTGCATACGGTATAAAATGCCGTTTTCCGTTATTTTCCTTTTCTCGCGTGGTATAATTTTCGCGCAATTATGCCCGGCTTGCTAGTTCGCTCTTTTTAGCAGCCAGCATTTCTTGATTTCTTTGTTAGAATTTTCCTTAGTATGTTCCCGTCATATGAGAACAAGAACGTACGGGAAAGAAAGGGGCTCAATATTGTAGGTGTTTTGTTGCGGCATGCCACTTGAACCGTCATGCGAAACCTTAAAAATATTTCATTCACGAAATTAGAGTTCCGTATGTATGAGTACTTACGTAAAGAAAATATTGGGACGTTTATGGACGGCACTTATACATATTATGTAAACATTGGTTTCCTTCGTCGCCCCGTTTCCGGTTTAAACTAGTTACCTATTACTAAGCAGTATATTTTAGTATAACATATTTAAACTTTTTAAAATATTTTTATTTATAAAGTATATGTTTATGTACATGTTTCACTCATTCATTTTCTGACTATATTTAATTTGTCTGACTGGAGTATGGAACCTCATTTGCGAGAGTTGGAATCGTACTTGTATGAATTTTTAATGTTCTCTTGTAAAATTAGAAAAGTCTAAACTTACAACTTTTAGTCAATGATTTTCTCAGCTTGTTTAAGTGGTTTTAACAAGCCCAAATCTAGTACCCAGGTGCTCCCGCCTCCCGCCTAGAGGTTACAATCATACTATATTCCGCCAGACTTGGGACTTGTTCACCAGTCGGTGTTCTGAGCGGAAGTACTGCTTCGCGGTATTGACCACACAAAGTTTTATGAATGACAATTTGACTTTTCCTCGATTATTTCGAAAAGAACGTCGCTGGAGATCTCAGCGGTAATAAACGCTGGGGCTCTTGATGTAAGAAGGTACTACTTTTCTACATGTGTTCTGGAAAAGTAAACCTAAAAGAAATGGGGGTATCTGTACAAGTTAACTGTAAGTTAACGTACCAATGTGTCGACATAATGATAAATGATTTAGTGGGGTTAAATTAAGTAAGCTCAATCACCCCTACTCAACATTAGCCTGACTACTCTCAATTTTAGATAAAACTTTAAATCTTATTTTAATGTAGATACATAAAAATTATGAATTCAGAACGTCCTCCTTTTTGCAATCGCTTAAAAATGGACATTCTCCTTAATTTGTATTATCATATAAGTATTTAGATGCGAGTTCACCTGCCGAAAGTGTTCACATACGGAACCCTACACTACTCGGATTCGTATATAACCTCTTTTATGTCTCTTGTTACACATGTTCTTTCAAGAGGCGACGCAAAGGAATGGAATTTCTATTCACTGAGATTTGAACTTGCTAGGACAACGTACAAAGAAAAACTAAATAATTCATTTACAGGCTAAGTGATATATATTTACACGGGTAAGATAAAAATAGTTTTTTTTTATTAAATCTAAAGCGTGTTGCATCGTTTTATACACCTAGACTCTCGGCTATAGGTATCTACATAATAACTTTGAATGGCATTACGCGAGATAATTTTGTATAGACTACACTACATAATTTATTTTACACACACTACATTATTTGCTACAAGTTATATCTATGTCAAATTACGCCAGTGATGGAAGTGGACGGGTCTACACTAAGTTGAGGCCACACTACCTTCCTTCCTCTTTCTACCTTGGCCCAGGAAATTTAATGTGACAGTATTATATAATGCATATTCATTCATATATTGAATTATGTAGGAACGCTTATTACTCCAATATTGATTCAAAAATGTGCATCAGATATCTAATGTTTCCCTTATAAGCACGTGTGTTTTTTCATCCAAGCTAGTAGTAACATAGATATCGTAGATGTTACCAAAACATGTTAACTGCCGTGTTGCCATATGTTTAGATAATTTTCAAAGGTAACATCGGTCTACTGTCAGGCAGGTACATCACCAGTCGAGTTGGTTCTAATTAAATATTATTGCGTCCTACCTCTCTTTCGCTAGATCTTTTAGAGGTGTGGCTGTGGAGAGAAACTTGGTTTTGGAATGATTTCAAAGGAGAAGAGTGTTAGTTAGTAATTTAATAATTTAAACTGTGTTCGGTTAACGTAGATCTGAATTTGAAATAAACATGCAAATTTAGTGTAGATTTGAAGATTGGTCAAAATGTAATTAAAGAGGAAACTTTCATCGACCGATGGGTTTAGGTTTTTGTTTTGACTATGATCTGATTTGAATTTTACTTATTTTAGTCTATCTATAACTTCACGCCAAATCCCTTGCGGGGTAGGCAGAGAGAACCGAGCGCCACGTGACTCGATCCTTACATATCTCACTCGCTTCTTTAACATTCATTGCTCTTCTCATGCACGCACGCCGGTTTCTAGGGCTCCTGACATCACCTTCTGATAGAACATGACCAATTTGGTCATGGTAGGTAAGTCTTGGCCTTCCCCGGCTCCTACATCCTTCCACTTTTGCATTGTATATCTGCTTCGTCATTCTTTCATCTTGCATTCTTTCTACATGCCCGAACCATCGGAGCATGCCTCTTCTTATTTTAACACCGACGCTCTCTTTCAGACCAACTCTATTTCTAACATCATCATTGCGAATACGGTCTACGAGCCTTACGCCACAAATTTTGCGCAGCGCTCGCATTTCAACCGCGTTTATTCTACTTTCATGCTCTTTCTGCCATACCCAACTCTCGCTTCCATAAGTTAGCGTTGGGACCAACACTGCATTGTGTATAGCGAGTTGTGCCTTCTGGCTCAGGATTTTACTGCCAAGAAGTTTTCCCAACGCTCCATTCACACTATTCCCAGCACTCACTCGTCTTTCCACATCTGCGGTGTACCTTCCATCCCTGCTGAAAGCGCATCCAAGATATACAAACTCATCCACTTGTTCCAACACTTCATCATCAATCGTAATCCTTACATTAGTTCTGGATTCTTCTCTTTCAAATACCATTATCTTTGTTTTCTTCGCATTCAGTAGTAAGCCTTTCTCCATACAGTCGTCTTTCATCGCTGTGACCAGTGTTTGCAGTTTAGATGGTGTATCTGCTAATAGCACGGCATCGTCTGCATACAGCAGACAGTTCACCACTTGGTCACCCATGCGCAATCCCACATTCGTTGACCTTATTCTCTGCAGACAACTATCGAGATACAGGATAAACAGCCTAGCAGATAGCATGCAACCCTATTTGACACCAATTTTGACATCAAACCAGGGTGACATGCCACCGTCTATCCGCACACATGCTGAGCAATCCTTGTAAGTGGACTGCACAGCACGGAGCAGTGAACCGTCAATCCCATATCTCGGCAATATGTCCCACAGTTCCTTTCGCACAACCCTATCAAAGGCTTTCTCAAGATCCACAAAACCGCAGAAAACCTTCCGGTCTATGGCCAGATGCTTCTCTACGATATTGCGGAGCGAGAAAACTTGATCCGTACATCCCCTTCCATTTCGGAAACCTCCTTGTGCGTCCCACAGCATTTCATCGGATTTCACCCTCATTCTCCTTTCAATCACCTTTCCATATACTTTTGCTGCTAAGCTGATCAAACTGATGGCCCTATAGTTGGCGCAGTCCATGCGTGATCCCTTGCCTTTATACAAGGGCACGATGACTGCGCGTCTCCAGTCCATTGGGACCCTTACAGTTCTCCAGCATAGGTTGCATAGGTACCAGAAGGCGTCCCGGACGTAAGTGCCACCTAATTTGATCATCTCAGCTGTGATCAGATCAATTCCCGCTGATTTTCCATTTTTCAAGCTTCGTATCGACCATTCGATCTCATCCATAGTTATGCCTTCGTCGGACGCCGTCAACGTGGAGTAAGCATCCGACTCACTCTCATTGCCAGCGTCCGAGGCATACTCATACATTTCCTCAAAATATTCACTCCACCGTTCTAACACTTCCTGAGTGTTGGCAAGAATGACACCAGCTTTAGACTTTATCTTATCCATTCTGGATGCCGACGAACCACTCCGAGACTTCTTTACCTCTCTCCAAAAGAGTTTGGTATTTGCCTCGAAGTTTTTCGTCAGCCTCTCTTCCTCATTCATAATTTGTCTTTCACGCTTCTCTTTCACTAAAGCCTTGGTTTCATTCTTGCATAGACGGTACATTTCTTTCTTCTTTTCTCTCATATTTTCATTTAAAGGCAAAGATGATACGTAATCCAGCCACGCTTTCCTCTTTCTTGCTACGGAGGATTCAACCTCCGCGTCCCACCAGGCATCTCCTTTCGCTGTTTTACGTCTCTTTGCGCATCCACAAGCTTCTTTTGCACTATTCACCATACTTTCTTTCAAAACTTTCCAACAATCATCCACATCTGAGTCGGAGAGGCTTGCATTTGCAAGTCTCTCACTTACCAGATGCACATACATTCTCCTTACACTTACATCTTGCAATTTTTCGCTCATTATCCTTTCATGATCTCCGAAAGGGATACGCACTCGCCAGTGCCTCCACTTCCTAAAAAGGCCCACAAACCGGCTTACCACCAGGTAGTGGTCCGTCTCAAGAGTGGGGCCTCTAAAGGCTCTTGTATCCATTAAAACATTTCGGAGACGTCTATCTATTAAAATCAAATCAATCACACTTTTTTGATCATTTCTTCTCCATGTATACGTGTGAATATCCTTATGATGAAATAAAGTATTCGACACGAGGAGGCCTCGTTCCATACATAAATCTAGTATAGACTTACCTGCTTCGTTCACTCTCTTATCTCCGGACCAAGAACAGCTTCATAGCTGTATCGCTTGGTCCCAACCCATCCATTCAAGTCTCCACACATAATCACTCTTTCGTTCCCTTCAACTAAGTCCAGAACATCCCTCACAGACTCCCAAAACTTCTCCAGTTCTTGAGCGCACGCTGAGCTTACGGGAGCGTATGCTGCAACCAAAAATACTCGCGTGATGCCCAGTTTAATACGAACCCAGAGAAGTCTAGGCCCTACCAAACAGTAATCTCTTACACCAGTGGCTAAGCGAGAGGAGAGTACGACACCTACACCAGCACTGGCATGATCGTCACGGTCTACCCCAGACCATAGGGCCATCATACCACCGGGCAGATCATCGGTGTCGCTCCCCTTGCGCTTAGTCTCTGTCACACATAAAGCATCCAAACGTCTATCATTCATTACGTCTATCAGTTCATTCGTCTTATCTTTCAATCCACCTCTCACATTCCACGTGCCTATGCGGCACTCGGCTCCCCTTGTCCCGCCGGAATTGGCGCTGCGTGGTGGGTGGCGGCCCCCACCGCCGCATGCAGCTGTATTCGCACCGACGGGGGCGGATCGGTGCGCGTCGCCTACGGGGGACGCCCTAATCCGCACGTCGGTGCGCTCTTGGTCCAGAATTGCAATCGACTGATTGGCAGGGGTCGCGAACGAGCACGCTTCTGGCACATGACCCCCCTACTTTTTTTAGTTGTTTGTTTATCCCCTGTAATTTTCTTGAAAATTTGATGATAAGCTACCAGTAAACGCAAAGATAAATCAATGACGTGAATAGGTGTGGTCAGTGAAGTCTGTTATACTTTTTTATTTAAAAGTTTTAATAGTTTTTAATGATTATATGACTCGCTCGCGTGGTTTGGGTTAGTAAGCGAATTTATATAATTTTCTGATAAAAAATATCTTAAACCCGGGACTGCTATAGTGTAGTGTAGTGCTATAGTTGATATACTGACCGAAAAATATAAGAAATTATTGGATTGCTTCTGTATTGATCATGTCGACTGCCAGTTATGTTTCTTATATATACATATATATATATATATATATAGATTATTCAATGTAACATTTTCGTGTTATCACCTATAATGAAACTAAAAGTCATAAAAAATGGATCTTCGTTACGAAAATATGTAAAATCATGTATGTTTATATTAGGTGTAGGTAGCTCTTTATAACCTCACCTGTACGTGACACACCCTGCTAAATACTTACTCCTTGGAGGGTTGTCGTGATTGAGTGAAGTTACCATTACGCTCATGAGGAGTGTTAAAAGCAAGGATATACTTCTTGTATTGCAAGCGTTCACAGTTTACGCTCGTTACTTCACATCAGGTGGGTCGTATGCTTCATTATCTCTCCACGTTGTATATTTAAAAACTGTATATTGGATTATAAACACTGAGAGACTTCCCGCATGTTTAAATGGTCGTGCCTGCCACAATATTAGCATGAAATGAGCTCTTCTCAATATGCGGTGCGGTGCAGCCCGCGCCTCCCGCCAGACTTGCAGCTGCTGCAACCTCCACGTCTCGCAAGGAGAATAATCAATGTTGCAACTTAACTTTATGTTCATTACTAGGTTCTGAGCATGTCTTCACTCGCATGAGATGCATTTATCGTGATAATAACTCTTTATTATTTTCCAGAGTACCTTTGTACCAATATCAATGCTCGCTCGCCGACGACGGGGATTTCATCCTCGCACGTTCGAATCGCAATGGTTGCGTACTGTACTGTTCCAGAGAAGTTTTCTTCCGAGAACTCTCACGTTGTGGATTGATGTTCAATCCAAAAAAAAACCCTGTCGAGGTCTTCCCAAAGAGCTACTACATCAGGGGGATTCTTTAAGAAAGACGCGAAGAGATTTTACGAGGTCGGAAACGCATAAAACCCCTGTTGTTACAAATACCCATGGGTTACTGCCACTGCTTGACGAGCTCGGTGGCGCAGTGGTGAAACGCGTTGTTACGCTACTTTGACACCGACGCTCGTGGGTTCGATTCCCACACAGTACAAACATTTGTGTGCATGAACATGTCTGTTTGTCTTGGTCTGGGTATTTTCTATGTATAAAAAGTATGTATTTACAAAAAAAGAAAAAATATTTACGTATGTTTATCAGTTGTCTAGTACCCATAACACAAGCTTCGCTTACTTTGGGGCTAGATGGCGGTGTGTAATTTGTCCGACAATATTTATTTATTATTTATTTATTTATTTACTGCTTACCATCTGGCAGACCGTATGCTTGTTTTCCACCTTAGTGGCATAAAAAAACATCACGGTTCATTCAGTAGTTAGACTTGTAAAAGTAAGAAATCTAGATATAAAGAGATTTATATTAGGTGATCTGAATAGACTGGTTTGTCCCACAGATCATGCGCGTCATCCACTGCTATCCAATTCATATTGATAAATAATATGAGCAAATAACAACTCCTGGAGGGCAAGTTGTGTTCCTGCGAGTGAGTCAGGTATTCAGTAGGCTCCTAAGGAGATGCTGTCTGTTGCTCACTTCTCTCACATCTGGGTGACATCACGCGAGTGATACCTACTTAATGTATTGCATTGCAAGTATTCATAAGTTATGGTAACTGCTTTACATCAGGTGCGTTCAAAAGCACACGTTCTATGCATCTCAACATTGTATAAAAAAAAATTGCTTATAAACTCTAGAGGGTTATTGTGTTTTAAGCTCGTGAGGAGTTGCCGTGTTATTAACAAAGGTTGCATTGCGCGAACGATACTTTCCATATTTCAAACGTTCACAGGCTACGGTACCCACTTTACATCAGATGAGTTGTGTACTTGTATGCCTCCCAATATTGTATAAAAAATATTATATTACGTCAGTTGCAAAAAGTATACAACCCGCCTGATGTGAACGGTTAGCCTATGATGCTTGCCATATAAGAAGTATCGCTGGTGTGCTGCTATCACTGCTGCCAACGGAATAAGTCCACGCAAGCTTTCTGGTGACTTTACTCAACTGCAGAAAATCCACCCTCCAAAACAACAATTTACTTAAAATGGCCATCTTTGGCTTTGTTACAGGCCTGTCTGTCTGGCCACGAATAATTGGATTTACGCACTATTTCCATCGGAAATTTAGCCACTGCCTGCTCCAGAGATTTCTTAGAAGACACAATGTTGGTGCGTCGTTTGGAGCAGGCCATGTCCTCTAAAACTGACCATAATTTGTAGTCTACGGGGTTCATATCAGGGCTAGACGAGGGCCAGTCTTTAGCTCTTATAAAGTCCGCATCGTTGGTTTCGAGCCAGGCTTGGGTAGTTCGGGCCTTGTTACCAGGTGCAGAGACCCGCTGGAATGTCCACGGTACATTTTTAAAAAGTGTATTGCAGAGAGATTGTACAACACGATCCAAGGCAGTCTCTTGATACACTTTGGCTGAAGTTGTCACTCCTTTTTCAAAAAAATGAATTGATTTGAAATTCAATGTTGTTACTTCTACATCTAGCTTTACATTATGTAGCTACACTTTTTATCTTCAGCGGTTTATGAGTAATATTGCTTCTATAACTTACATGATGTCTTGTGGGTAACAAATGTCCGCAGACGGGCTGCAACAGCTGGTGTACACCGCCGCTTAATGCTCTAAGGTTATCATAATGTTGTTTAGGTTATGAACAACGTAAATCATTTTTAGCGTCGAGGGTGGTCGGGTTAAAAATATGGCGTCTACGGGAAGTTTTTTACTATGATTTATGCAGATGTAAGTACTTACTTTTTAAATAAATAAAAATTAATTGCTTCCATGTATCCGTATTTAAAATACAATCATTTTTCTTAAGCTCATGTGTAATTTTTGTTGTACATGCTCGATTAGCAATAGTTTTCAGGAACACCGTTTCTATATGAAATCTATGTTTGTCTGTGCGTTTTTTTTTCGAATATTAGAATTTTGACTTCAGATTCGGATTCAGCATAAAAAAGTAGAATAGGAATGTTCAGGAACACCGTTCCTATTAGGAACATAGTCAAAATGGCCGACAATTTAAAAAAAATATTTTTGAATTGTTATATAATTGACGAGCCAGGTGATCCTCTGGCAATGCAAGCTTGCGCATTCTCAACTGGTTTTATTTGTAATCGATGATTAGATATGCACCTACTCAAAGTAAACCGATACGACCCTATTCATATTATATCACCTATGTATAATTTTCGGCTTTACCCTAGAAGTTTACAAACCCAAAAATCGGAAACAATTATAATATATTAGTATTGTCTTAGATTTTCGCGATTGTAAAAAAAAAAAAAAAACAAGTCCCAAACCCAAAGATCTAAGAAATGTTCGGACACTGTGAGCGATTTTTGTGTGAATCGGAACATATATAATTAATCCATCCATGTCGTCGTCGTACGTAGATGTAATAATTGAATAACTAATGTAAGACAAATACCACCTTAGTCTTCCTGCGACCACGGACGCTGCAAAGCGTTCGGAACGTCAGGTTCAACAAAATAAATAAAATACGCGTTATTCCGTTAAAAATTGTATAATATATTAATTTGACTTTCGCAAAATAACGCCTGAATCTATTAACTATTTAATTGGTGGCGGAAGCACACAAAGCAGGTTAGATCAAATAGCATGTAAATTATAAATTGATTAAGGTTTTTAAATTAAAAAAAAACATTACATAAATTAAATTATCAATTTGATAGAAATAAGAAATTAATTGGCAAACAAAGTATGCCAAGTTAAATTGTATACATGTACGAGTAATATAAGTTATGCCCCTTTTTTTTCATGACCATTACTGTTGCGAATGTACGTAGATATTGCGTGAGTAGCTCTCGGTTTTGACAGTTTTATTTATTACTAGCTGCTGCCCGCGGCTCCGCCCGCGTGGAGTCAAATAACGTAGCCTATGTGTTAATCCAGATCATAATCTACCTACGTGCCAAAATTCAAATCCGTTCAGCCGTTTAAGCGTGAAAGAGTAACAAACATCCATACATACAAACTTTCGCATTTATAATATTAATAGGATTAATAGGATTTCTTTCTACTGTTTGTTTTCCTGAGATAATGCCAGATACTGATGAACCAAATTTGGAATGCTTTTATTATACAGATCTAGTGCGTAATCTAGGCCAGTGCACCGCAAAGGTTTTTTATTCAAGGCACACCTACTAAATTAATAATTGTTAGACTTACACAATAGGAAAATCTCATTTTTATTTAATATTTTTGTTCGATCGTTGATAAGCTTGCATAACTCGTACCTATGTGTAGGTATCACCTCTTAATTTTTCGACAAAACTGGTTATATATATATATATATATATATATACATTCTGTGTACTAAGTATCGGGAATTTGTCAATAAAACAAAAAATACAAATTATTCATCTAAATTTATTTTATCGCCTTCAAAGTAGGCCCCATCGCTTGCAATACAACATCTCCACCGCTTCACCCAGTCTTCCATACATTTTTCATAGGCTATTTGCGGTATGGCCTTTAGCTCATTCAGCGAATTTTCTTTTATGGCTTCTATCGACTCAAAACGTTTTCCTCGAAGTGGTAATTTTAACTTGGGAAATAAAAAAAAGTCAGACGGAGCCATATCAGGTGAATACGGTGCTTGGTCGAGAACTTTTGTTGAATTTTTCGCTAAAAACTCTTTCACTATAATGGCTGTGTGTGATGGTGCATTATCATGGTGCAGCATCCATGAGTTGTGTTGCCACAAATCTGGACGTTTTCGGCGGATACTCTCACGCAAACGCTTCATGACGCCTAAATAATATTCTTTATTCACTGTTTCTCCCTCTGGAAGGAATTCGGAGTGAACCACACCACGGTAGTCAAAAAAAACTGTCAGCATCACCTTGATTTTGGAGCGACTTTGCCGCGGTTTTTTGGGTTTCGGCTCGTTTTCGAGACGCCATTCTGAAGACTGTTGGCTTGTTTGCATGTCGTACTCATAAACCCATGTCTCGTCGCCAGTTATTATACGTTTCATAAAGGTCGGATCCGTAGAAGCTCGGGAAACCATGTCTTCAGCGACATGCTTTCGCTGCGCTTTTTGAACAAAATTGAGCTCTTTTGGAACTAGTCGAGCGGCGACGCGTTTCATGCCTAAAATGTCAATGAGAATGTTGTGGACGGACTTAAAAGATATGTTCACCTCACTAGCCAACTCTCTCAGACTCATACGTCGATTTTCGAGCACTAGCTTCTTGATTCTGTCGATGTTTTCTCTGGTCGTAGCGGTTGAAGGTCTACCAGAACGAGGCAAGTCTACTACTACTTCTTTTGCCTTCTTTAAAAGCCTTATACCATTCATAAGCCCTTGTTTTCGATATACACGATTCGCCGTAGGTATTTCGCAACATTTTTAGTGATTCACCACATGAAATATCATTTGAAACACAAAATTTAAGGCACACTCTTTGTTCAACAATATTTTCCATTGTAAAAATCGCCGAGGACTCAAAACTATGACCAACAAAAAGTGTAGTTTAAAACAAATTAAATGACAGATCCCGCTCAAATTTTGCGCGCTAAATCAGTACAGTGCTACCAACATGCAGTAAAAAAATTAGAACGACCTCTTTTACGCGGGTCTTTTTATTGACATATTCCCGATACTTTTTACACAGAGTAGTATATATAAACTTGTTGTAATGTCCACGGTACACCAGTGTGCCGCTGCACACTATGGAACATTAATCTAGGCTACGTTTTATCCCCAAAATACCACACGAACGATGCCACGTATTTTCGCTTCTTTAATCAAAATAATACGGCTAAATTTAAAAGACCAGAATTCGTCATTTTTGGAGGAGTTCGACGTGTGTCATTATCATTAAGGTCATATTTCCACGAATGGTTTTACGTCTGGCGCTAGGAGGCTTTGAAACTTTACCGGCCACCGCCACCACTCGCCCCGCCTCGGCACCGGCTAAGTATTTGTATATACACGACGCGATCCCGAAGTTGCCTCGTAAATAGAAGACCTTTCGGACTACGAGTATATCGTTTATTTACAAGAAGTCGAAGTGGTTAGAAAACAGCAGATGTGTGACGTGTCCCTTGCTTGTTGTTGTTGCCGTTGTTGCCGATAAAATAATAAACTTTCCTTTTCGAGTAAACACTACTAATTAGGTACTTACGGTTCAACTAAAAATGGTAGATGTGAACGCAATGCGTGCGCAGTTAAAATCAGCTCTTAGCTGTTCTGTTACCGGTGCAAGATTTATACTTCCGCTGATGTATTCAATCATAATTCTGTCTATTTTGGTCACATCACACATCCATACATCTTATTCAATACAATACAAATGTCATTTATCCATACAAAAGCGGTAGGTACTTATTATCTATTACTTAACATTTTAATATTGTTTCACTTTTAATTCGGGAGTTAGTAAACTATGTATATATAAAGTAGCAAATAGATTCCGGGACCAGTTGCCACTTCATGCATTTTATAGTTCATCTATGCTTCTCCTTTGCCCACCGCACTAGGCAAAATCTTGTCCAAAAGTAGAAGACCATAATGACGCCACCGGAAGTGCTGTAGAAATTGCTATGTATTGGCGAAGTTCACTTTGGTATTAGTATACCATACCATATATGTATATCTATTTAAATCACTATTAACCAGCAGAACATGTTGTATATAAAATTTCCGAAGATGAGATAGATAGAGAAATTGTTATAAAAATAATTATAAACATAAGATGATGATGAAATCATCAATTATGATCAAATCAAAGTGGGCAAACTATTACATCTCTACTGAATCGGTCGTTTTGTTCCGCAAATATTTATTCCACCCTCTCTTTAGTTATAGCCTCCTCCCTAATATTTTACTAAACAAAATGCAACATCATAAATCAAGTATTGCATTACAAGAATTTATATTTAAAGTGGGGAAGTCGTCTATTTATACACAGTGATTCTACAAAATGTTATTTTATTTTGACACGCTCGGAAATGACTTGAACTGGCAACCTTTGACTTATTTTTATGATATATGACTTAATTTTGATTAAAAATACACACTTCTGTACTATATTTCCACTATATTAATTTTTATACTTCTATTTTCTATATATTTACATATAGTATGACGGGACGGATTATTTTAATTGCATATAAAGAACAGGACCCATACATATATTTTCGTAAGGTACTACTACGAAAATCGTGTTTTCGGATTTATATACATATTTGTAATTATCACTAGCTCGGCGGTGAAGGAAAATCAATATCTTCCCCAAATCCTTAGGCTCAGGTAGCGGATCCTGCAAATTCTAATAAATTAGTAAACGGAAGAACGCTACGAACATAAATATTTAGAAATTTTATACTTACCAGTTCATTGTGTCAGAATTAGAGTAAACATACATTGCATGTCATATTTGACGAAGCATGTTTGATCACATTTTTATACGAGTATTGTAACAACCATCTTACACCATGTTTCTGCAATGAATAAATGAATTATGAATCATAAAAACTTCTTCATTTGTTGCTGAAATTTGTTATCATATTTATGCCTACACAACCTAGCTCAAATCTTTCAATAGCATAATAATAAGCATTTTTGCATTGTAGTAATCTTCCTCTTCTTAGCGTTATTCCGTTTCCTTTTCCGTTAGGATGGGCGGGTCCGCTACCTAAGTCTTAGGATTTGGAAAAGATACTGATTTTTACACGGAGCGACTGCCATCAGTAGGGTTACTCTTGGCGCTAATTTCAATGACAATCCAATTCCCATGTCAAAGTTTTGTTTAATAATTCATAATGTATGCTATAATTTCGACAACGTGAGATTGATTATCATTAATAGTGCGTATATAGATAATCGAACATCAAGAACAAACAAATTTGACGCAACTGTCATGATTTAAGAGTTTAATTCCAATTCCGATATGTCGGAATTGGTTTCCAAAGTAACCCCCCTGATCTCCATAACCTACAGGGACAACAGGACCATTCTTACCTTCGAATTATTCTTTCGAAATATAATATCTTTGACGTGCGGGTTTCCTTCACCGCCGAGCAAGTTACATTTTTTTTATACTACGTCGGGAGGCATACAAGCATGCATCCCACCTGATGTAAAGCAGTTACCGTAGCCCATTAACGCTTGTAATATATTAAGTATCACTCGCGCGATGCCTCCTCCGCTGTTTACACAGCAACTCGTTTGGAGTTTACTGGTGACCTCATACACACGCACACAACAACACAACAACCCTCTATGGAGTTGTTATTTGGCTACGGTACGGTATTTCTGTGAGGTACTTCCCCAGATGGGCTGCTTTGACGCTTCCTACCTCTCTTAAAACATCCAGACCATGACAAACAGACATGTTCATGCATCCAAATGTTTGTCTTGTGTGGGAATCGAACTCACGAGCGTTGGTGTCAAAGACTCGTCATTCACGACTGAGCCACTGAGCTCGTGTGTGAATGAGGCCTCCAGTAAGCTCTTAAGGAGTTGCTGTGTAACAGCAGAGATAGCATAGCGCGAGTAATACATAAATTATTGCAAGCGTTTATAGGCTACGGTAACCGCTTTACATCAGGTGGGCCGTATGCTTCTAGACGTTGTATAAAAAAATATATAAAGAACTTTTCTTGTTAGGGTGCTGGAGACAGCGCCGTCTCGCCGTCGCCTTTGTTCAAAGATTGCAGTCAAAGCTAATGTTTCATTAAAAGATTAACACGATGGTACACGCTTCATTGTTTATTAACTTAAATTGAACACTTGAGTACACAAAAGCGACTTTAGTCTAACTTACGAGTATAAATAAATGGTACACAAAGCTTATAACAGAAGCACAAGTCCTTTTCACAATCTTATGTTCTTGCAATTGTATTTACTATGTATAAGTAAATATATTAAAATGCTCTTTATTCCAAAGAAGTAAATCAATGATAATAAACTACAATTACTTATTTCATTAAAATTTCGTTTCAATTACGAAGGAAAAATTAAAAATTAGCTAATTTACTATATTAAACTCAAATTTCTTAATTTAAATTGTTCAATAAATTCATAGACAATTTTTCAGTAATAGCTTAGTGGGTAAAGAACCAGGTGGAGTAGTGGAGGTCTGATGGTAGACGCTCCATATCATAATCGATATCTTGGGTAAATCCTTAGGCTTAGGTAGGGGATCCCGTCATTCCTAATGGATTAGGAAACGGTACAACGCTAGGAAGAAGAAGGTTATTTACCATAGACAAAGGTGTTGTATTTATGTGGTATGTGAAATGTGCAGTGTACGTTTATGTAGAGTGTCGTTACTTCGTAATTAGAATGGAGTATAATAATCTCATTTTCTGGTCGCAGGAAGACTGAAGAAGAAAAGTTTTCTTGCAACCACGGACGCTGCAAAGCATTCGAAACGTCAGGTTCAAGAAAATAAAAAACGCGCGATACTTCCGTTAAAAATTGTTCAATATCGCGAAAACCTAAGACAATACTGTTTTGATTAATTTTAAAACGACACAATAGTAGAAAACAGCATTCCTTCCAGAAAGTTTTGTGTTTGTTCCTTTAATTTTACTACATTATTATAACAGAACAATTTGAAAATGGTTTTATGTCCAATGGCAGCACAGAAATATAACTAAATAATGATTTAACGCTGCATAGAAGAATACCGATCATTTTTAGGTAACAAAATTACTGATACGCTTACTTATGGAAGCGAGAGCTGGGTATGGCCGAGAGAGCATGAAAGTAGGATAAACGCGGTTGAAATGGGTGCGTTACGCAAAATTAGGAACAGAGTCTGAAAGAGAGCATCGGTGTTAAAATAAGAAGAGGCATGTTCTATTGGTTCGGACATGTAGAAAGAATGCAGGATGAAATAATAACGAAGCAGATATACAACGCAAAAGTGGGATGATGTAGGAACCGAGGCCAAGACTTACCTACCATGACCAAATTGATTTGTGTGGACCAAATTGAACCGTGTTTTATCAGAAGGAGCCTTGGAAACCGGCGAGCGTGCATGAGAAGAGTAATGAATGTTATTATAGAAGCGAGTGAGGTGTGTAAGGATCAAGTCACGTTGCGAAAGGGATTTGGCGTGAAGCTATAGATAGATAAATAGATATAGTACTCATTATTACAAATGGCAGTCGAGCGGTTAGTTAATAGTTACGTATACACCGACGCTCGTGGGTTCGATTGCCACGTGGGATAAACATTTGTGTACTGGTCTGGGTGTTTTAAGAGAGGTGATACGCAACAAAGCAGCCCGACTGGGGTTTTACCTCCATTTCACAGAAAACCGCAGCCAAACAACAACTCTATAGAGGGTTGTTGTATCCCTGTGACTGAGCGCGCGCGAGGAGTACTATACGATACGATTACAAGCATTCATAGGCTTGTATATATATACATAACCTCTTTGCAGGTGAGGCGTACGCTATGTATTTCTACCGACGTTATAAAAAGGAAACAGCTTTTCATTGAGCCCACTTTGATATCGACTCAAAAATTTGAGCATCCTACCATGTAATGTTTAATTTATTGATTGATTGTATTCTGAAAGCCTATTTTGAATTTGAGCACCCAGTGACATTTAAAGCTAGACTTTATGGTCTTTGTGCCGTTCTTATGGCGCTCGCAATAAGAGTAAAAATGGTGCTATAAATCGACTTGTCGCTGTGTCTACAATATACACGATAGGACGATAGCAAAATATTAATAAGTAACTAGTTTACAATGACATACACAACGTTCCTTACAATTTAGGCAGAAATTTAAATAAATGTATATACCGTTCGTACATTTTTTTTTTTACTCTTTTGTCTATTTTCTTAAACGCGTAAAAACGCGTACAACGGTTATTAAGGGAAAATTGCTGTATCGATTTTAGTACAACATTTAATTCTTTAGTGTAAAAGTAATAAGTGAAATCACTTATTATTAGTTTTATTTCGATTCATTGTGTAAAAATGGCTGCATCGCAGGGGTCATGGTTGTTTGGTTATTGTGAATTACCCATGAAAACGAATCTACGAGTACGTATTTGCTAGAAAAGACTATGCGAACCCCGTATAAATAAGTTATCCTATGGGAAACACATAATGTTAGTGTTGCGAGTCTCGCCGAGTCTTATCAATTTTCTCAGGTCTTGATGACTTTCGTTTCCGCAGCACTTTCTCACCCCGCAGATCGATGGTGGCATCCCCTAGCGAACTTTATGTACCGTAAAGTTAGTTTCCCCATGACTTATTCGCTTTGTTTTGCAACTGACATCTATACAAACAAACTTTTAATATATAATTATTATAAGATTGTTCCAAGAAGTTTTTTTAGTTTTTACATATGTACCTACAGCTAAGGTGGAAAATAAACGTACGATCTGCCTGATGGTAAGTCGTTACTGATTCCTTTTTTTATACATACAAAGTCGGGAGGCTTTTACAGGCATACGGTTCACCTGATGTAAAGTTACTTATGAACGCTTGCAGTATATTAAATATCACTAGAGCGATGCCATCTCTGCTGTTAACACAGCAATTTCTTAGGAGCTTACTGATGACCGTACACGTAGGAACACAACATTTCTCTAGCTAGAGAGATGTTATTTAGCTGTATTTTCTGTGAGGTGGAAGTACTTCCCCAGACGGGCTGCGTCAAACCTCTCTTAAAAATACTTAGACAGACAGACATGTTCATGGACACAAATATTTGTTCAGTATGCGAATCGAATCCACGAGCGATTGATGTCAAAGTCTGTGCCACCGAGCTCGTCGTCGCATAGTTTATGAAGACTTGCGACACCCACCACACACCAGTTACCGACCCTGTAAAGACCTCTTCACGCTTTTTTTGAAGTACATCTTGCTGTAGGCCCGTGGAAAATCCTCGACAGGGAATTCATTCTACAACTTTAGTATTCCCGTAAGTAAACTTTAAGATATTACCAGTATCGTAAACACAATATGAAGTAATGAGTGAGTTATTGCTTAATATGATGAAATATGAATATAGAAAGGAATGGAATAGCTTTTATTGTACCTTGATGAATTATTGACTATATATACTACACAGAACATATCAAAAGATTATATATAATACTTAATATATGTTAATAACGGTAGGTTTGCGGTGCGTTCGGTTCGCTCTGGCTACCCCACGAGCGATCTGACTCGAAGATATATATGTATATATAAATACACATAATGCAATAATATATTCACATATCAATTTAGTCCTTACCTTCGATGCTACTTTATATTTTGAAATAGATACTTAAGTTTTTTATTATTAGTAATGTTAACCCTTTTACTCAAAGAATATCATGACTATTGTAAAAACTTGTATATCTAGGATAGCCAATTGAAAAGAGAAGCATTTGTATCAAGCCGAGTCTCGGTCATATCTAATTTAAAATCCGAATATGAATATCTGAACAGACCTTAAGATCTTGGCAAATTCTAAATAAATAAAAGTTGATAAACGCGAGGTAATCGCAAATCAAGTCGGTTTTACGGTGAGACTGCTCTCACGCTTAAAGCAAAAGTGTAATGTGCAGAGGTAGCGGAGGTTCAACAAAAGTCAGCAAACTCGCTTTACGAGTTTCAGCAAATTGCTTCCTAGCGTCCTGCCGTGTTCAGATATTTATCTCAACACAATGGCGGCCGTCCCAGTTGACCGAAACCCGATGAGTCAATATTGTCTCAATTCCTTATCTGAACCTTCCACCTGAGTGAACTAAATTGATTTAGATTTGTGCTCATACTTTAGAAAGGGGTCCTAAAACTTAGGGAGTGACTTTACAAAGTCCTCTCATTGAACGCTCTTATACAATGAAGTGTTTTCGTATGAGAATTTAGTGTAATGATGTTTGGCGTACGTAATGAACCTTTAAGTGAACCTTAACCTCAACTTTAAGCCAACAAATCTCTCAGTTATGGGCGCGCAAAAAAACATCTAATGCCTAGTCGAACTAACAACACGAAGGTAAAGGTACCACCTTAAAATATTTTAGACTACGTATTTTTCAAAAATAGTTAAAATAAATACATTATAAATTAATACATATATGTGGAGCTTGGTATAAGGAAATTATTTAGTATGCTTAATAGTTTAGATAGAAAGCAACAATTTTTTTTTCTACATTGTTCAAGGTAAAATGAATAAAAAATATAATTTGCACTCTACTCGGTGAATTCTACAATGACTTATCACAGACATGTAACGCTGTAAAAATGTATCTATATTTCAGGTCTATGATTCATTTCATTTACAAGTTATAAATTTGTGACACACTGGCAGACGGATGGACAGATAGCCGAGTGAAAGCAATAATGTGGCCTTTAGATATCTTCTAACTTGTTGGGACTTGAATTGACGTTGGATGTCTTAATTAATGGACGGGTGGCCAAATTTATGCAACAACAACTTTTGAATTAAATTATGAATTAAGTTTCTTCCCGTCCTCTTGCTTGAAAGGATGGCAACGTTAAATAAAAATAGATTATGATGAATTTTATTCAATCGTACTTATATTATGCAGTAAATATGCTATTTTAAAAGAAGCTTGATGATGTCGATACGCATGTTTCTCTAATCGAAGAATTGCATTGCATATCTCTGGAACCACTATTTTTTCGGAAAACACGTTAGTTAGTTAGTTAAAAAACGTTTCGAGTGTTGGCGACAGAAGGCCAAGTCAGTGTTCTTCGGATGGCTTAAAAACAAAGCAGCAGTCATGGTAGTAGACCAGCATTGTGGAGCTGTTCAAGTTTAATTTGTTTTATTTAGCATTCCGCCCTTTCAGGCACGTAGAAAATCTTCCATATTTTATAATTATAATTTTTCAATATAACGTACTCACGTTCCTATTTAAAAGAGACGGATGAAATTTGAAATCGATTCTCAAAACTGTTCCTTTATAAGAAATCTCTAAGAGTTCGATTGCTGCCTTACAAATATTGGTGAAATTACAACACAGTCACTGAACACAGTTTTAAGGGTTGAATTAAACAATTTTTAACGGAAGTATCGCGTATTTTATTTATTTTGTTGAACCTGACGTTTCGAACGCTTTGCAGCGTCCGTGGTCGCAGGAAGACTAAGGTGGTATTTGTCTTACATTAGTTATTCAATTATTACATCTACCGACATAGATGGATTAATTATATAATTATGTTCCGATTCACACAAAAATCGCTCACAGTGTCCGAACATTTTTTAGATCTTTGGGTTTGGGACTTGATTATTTTTAGGACTGGATCCCAAGCAGGTGGTACTTTTTTTTTTTTTTTTGTGACGCGGGGAAAAATGCGTTACGCACACCACCGGCGCCTGGGTGGCCTCCGGTGGTAGTGTGGGACTCCCCGTCGGCTGTCCGACGGTATACCCACTAAACAACCCCGCGAAATGCCATCGGCCGCGTTGGTGTGGTGCCCCGGATCTGTCAGCAACAGGGCACCACTGCGACTGGCCAGCCCCTCAGGAGGGGCCGGACTTCTTCAATCTAGGGGCCGTCCCGGCAAATTGGGACAGCCCCTCCGGCGGCGGGACCGTTATGGGGCCAGGTTCCCATCCTGACCCCTAGTCCCACAGGTTAGGGAGGCGGCAGTAGGTGCGCGTAGCGCCTACGCCGCACTCCCGTCCGCCGTCTCCGGAGCGGGACAGCCAAGGGATCGTCCTCCCTGTCCCGCTCCGAGGCCTCCTTCTGGGACATGACCGTCTCACAGAAGGAGGCCATCGCCTGCCAGGCACTGTCACTCCCGAGCATGCAGCGGACCACGCTCGGGAGCGAGAGGTCCGCGCTTTCTAGCGCGGACACCAGTTCGTGGCGCTGCCGAGACCACCTGGGACACCGCTCCAGAGTGTGCTGAGCGGTGTCCTCGGCCGCGCCACAATCGTGGCAGCCTGGCTGTTCCTCCCGCCTCGCGACCCGGTGCAGGTACTCACCGAAGCACCCATGTCCGGTGAGCACCTGCACGAGGTGTCTAAAGTGAGGGGTTTGCGCCTTCGGCGCATCCACGCCTCCAGGACCGGGCGCAGCGCATCCGCAACGCGGACTCCGTACCGCGCCTGCGCCAGGTCCTCCCCCCACCTCCGCATCATCTCTGCCTGCCCTCGCTGGCGATACCGCCCCACCTCCTCCAATGTGGGGCGCTCGCCGAGGCTCCTCCTCTCCGCAACAAACACGTATACCTCGGCGAGCACCTCCGCCGCCAACTCCCAGGGCGGGTCGCCAGCAAGGGCGGTCGCGGCCGTCCACGCCACCGTCCGGTACCCCCTTATCGCCCTCTGCGCTATGACCCGCTGCGCTCTGCGCAGCTGAGCCCTGTTCCGAGCGCAGAGGGCGTCCACCCATATGGGGGCACCGTACGTTGCCATACTCCGACAGACGCCGGAGTACAGCCGTCTGCACGCGGCGCTGGGCCCGCCCAGATTGGGCAGGAGGCGTCCCAGCGCCGCCGCAGCTCTGATGACCTTCGGCCCCAACCGCTCGAAGTGGGGGCCGAAGGTCCATCTTCCGTCAAGGGTGAGGCCCAGGTAGCTCATCTGGGCACTCACCCTTATTCTAACTCCTCCTATTTGGAGGTGCGCTCCCGAGGGGGGGCCCCGCCTGCCGGTCCCGCGGAAGAGGAGGGCCTCGGTTTTATCCAAACGGACCCGAAGCCCAAGCCTCTATGCGGCTGACCACCAGTCCTACACCGACTTCGGCCAGCCGCGCCGCCTCCGTGAAGGTCTTACCCCGGGATGTGACGAGGGTGTCATCCGCATAGCAGATTACACCCATCCCGGGGAGGAGACGGCCCCGCAGGACCCAGTCGTATGCGAGGTCCCACAGGATGGGGCCCAGAACGGACCCCTGCGGGACACCGCACACGACACGCCTTCTGACCATCTGGCCCCTCGCGTCCTCGTAGCGCACCTCCCTGTCCTCCAGATACGCCTTCAACAGCCTCCCCAAGTACGGAGGCACCCCAAAGTACTTGAGGGCCTCCAGTATGGTACTGTGGGGGAGGCTGTTGAAGGCGTTGGCGATGTCTAGAGACACCGCCACCACCACATCTCCCTCGCGCTCCGCATCCTCCGTCACCGACCTTAGCCGCCTTATGGCGTCGACGGTCGACCGTCTGGCCCGGAACCCGAACTGGGCATCCGAGAGGCCCGGTCCCGGGCCATCCTCCAAATGCTGAGCGAGGCGGGAGGCGACAACCCTCTCCAGGGCCTTGCCCGCCTCGTTCAGCAGAACGACCGTCGAACCGCCGACCCTGAGTCCGGGGGCCGGTCTCCCTTCAACAGAAGGCAGAGCCGGCCCACCCTGAAGGGTCCCGGGCAGCACCCCGACCGCAAGCAGCAGTCGAGGAGCCCCCGGAACCTGTCTCCGAGGTGCACGAGAGCCAACGCTAGCACCTTCCCGTGCACCCCGTCCGGACCCGGCGCCCTCTTTTTACCTCGGAGGCGGTCAACGACCGCCTCCATCTCGTGGTCGGTGACGGGCGGCGGAGCGCCCTCCTCCTCTCCTCTTGAGTCCGACGTTCGGGCCATCCTCGGGGGAGCGTAGCCCCGTGGGTTGTCGGGGAACTCTTCCCTCTCCAACCCTCTCCAACCCTCTCCAACACGGCCGGCTGGAGGGTCTCCGTCAGTGGGGCCGACTGAGCGCGGATTTTATTCCGCGCTCCCAAGCAGGTGGTACTTGCCAACCATCTTCTCTATTGAAATTGGGGTGTTTTCTTATTTCAATAGCCTCGCGCAACATTCTCGGCATGTTGCGATTCTCCTTGGCGAGGATTTGTGGTTTATCGAACCGGATGTAATGGTTTGGCTGGTCCAGTGTATGTTCACATACTGCAGAGTTGACTATTTAAATTAAATATTTATCGTCTCAATGATTCATACCGTTTTCTCAAATCAGTTTCCTTCAATACTCATGATCATCATTTCAGCCCGACTTCGCCGACTGCTGAACATAGTCCTCCCCTCCACAGAGCCACTTGCCTCGATTTTAAGCCACCTGCATTCATCGACTCCCTACAGATCTTTAGAGGTCGTCGCTCCATCTAGAGCAGGGTCTTTCCACACTGCACCTTTACCTCAGTACTCAATTCAAGACACTTTGACTAGGGTATTAGCAAGTTTACGTTTTCATCATTGGGGAATATTGAGAGGTAAGGGGAGAGTGCGGTGTCTTAACCGAGTAAGATGTGATTCCTTGCAAGAGACTTTTCATGAAGCCTGATAGTGATAAATTCTATTTTATTTCTTCAAATAAACAAATGTAAATAGAACGTCAGGTTCAACAAAATAAATAAAATACGCGATACTTCCGTTAAAAATTGTTTAATTCAATGTGTAACAATCGCGAAAACCTAAGACAATACTAGTTTTAAGGGTTTTTAAATATTTATTTAACTGCAGCAAATTTGTTTTTGTTATCAAGTGGTTTGGACGGTACTCGTATAAGTTTGGTGATGTAAGGATATTGAAATAAGTATGCATAGTTTATAAAAACTTTATTAGCATGGAAGTGCGCTATTGATAAATATTTTAAAGTAAAGTGAATATAACTCGAAGAGAGGCCCACCTGAACATCGGCCTATGGAATGTAATTACGAGGATACCAGTCCTTAAGGGCGCGTCAGGCCCTTCTCTTTGAATTCCGTAACAATTTAATTAAACGATCCTTCTTCCGAAATTTTTATTATTATTCAATTTGCTGTCACTTCGCGCTGGCTGATATTATAGACATACCCTATTATAGATGTACTTCCGTCTTAAATTTGGGCATAGTATCGTGTTCATGAAGTATTCCAAACACGTCTACATCTGATTTGACTTCTTTCCTTTTATGCTATCCGGCTGTTATACTTGCATATGACTCGACTGATATGCAGTGGTTTCTACAGCCTAAGAGAGGTTGCATTGGCTCGCTATTGCTGGAGTAAACCTCATCAGTTTCTTGGTGATCTTACTCATTGATGGGATGAGCATAAGAACTCTCGTGGGAATTTTTATCTTCTTGCTGTCTTTTCTGAGCTGGAGTTACTTCTATCTCTCTCCTATTTAAATATCTCAATATCAAATATTGTGGAGTCTTAACTCTGCACGCAAATGTTTGTCCTGTGTGGGAATCGAACCTACGAGCGTTGGTCTCAAAGTACCGTAACAAATTTGTCTGTTAATTGATCAACGCCAGTATCTATTTACATTTGTTTATTTGAAGAAATAATTTGATGAAATAATATAGAATTTATCATTATCAGGCTTCATGAAAAGTCTCTTGCATGGAATACAGAGAGAATGGGGCGCCATGTGACACGGTCCTTACACATCTTACTCGGTTAAGACACGCACTCTCCCTTTACCTCTCAATATTCCCCAATAATGAAAACGTAAACATGCTAATAGCCTAGTTAAAGTGTCATGAATTGAGTACTGAGGTAAAGGTGCAGTGTGGAAAGATCCTGCACTAGATGGAGCGACGGCTTCAAAAGATCTGTAGTGAGTCGATGAATGCAGGTGGCTTAAAATCGAGGCAAGTGGCTCTGTGGAGGGGAGGACTATGTCCAGCAGTCGGCGAAGTCGGGCTGAAATGATGATCATGAGTATTGAAGGAAACTGATTTAAGAAAACGGTATGAATCATTGAGACGATAAATATTTAATTTAAATAGTCATATAATTTCACAGAATACATACAGTCATATATTCGATTCATTATCCGATGGTCATGGGTTCGAATTCTGGCGCTTAATTCGTCTTTTCGGATTTATATACATATTTTGTAATTATCAGTTGAAAACATCGTGATGAAACCAGCACGTCCAATAAATTATATTTCGAAAGACGTGTGACCTAACCTAAGAGTAGTCTGGTTTCTCTATGTCAAAATCAGTATCTTAGCTAAATCCTTAGCTCAGGTAGCGGATCCGGCCAATCTTAATGTATTAGGAAACGGCATAACGTTAAGAAGAAAAGTCATATAATATCATAAAACTTGAAGTAGATATTTGACATGCAAATCTGGAACAACACATATATGTAATTTAATATGTCAAACAAATTCACCTACAGTCGTACATCATTCATTACATGAGAACCCTACTCACACCTGACAGCTTGATTTTAATCATCAATTCATTATCATTCACTGAATGGTCGGGATATAGGCCGCTTGCGAGTGTTAATTTTGTTACCGTTCACTTAATTTTGGAAAAAAATAAAACAATTATTTAGAGATTTTTGTTTAACGATACTAAACATGTAACTAAAATACAACTGAAGAAAAGGGAGGTTCATTTTTGGTAGGCTCAAACAATAACTTTTTTCTATTGACTAATTCGTATTACGTTTGACGAATTTACTTCGCTAAGAGTATACATTTCTTTGAGTACGTGGGGCTGATGCATAAAAGTATTTATGGAATTTTAATAAGTATGAGGTATGTAAGGATCGAGTCGCGTGACGCTCGGTACTCTCTGCCTACCCCGTAAGGTATTTGGCGTGAAGTTATAGATAGACAGATACATAATAAGTAATTCGTACTTTTGAAATATAAAAAAATATGGTGCTATACAGATTTTGTAATTATAAAGATAAAAATTATTTATTTGACACTGTTCCCTCGCGGGCACTTAGACACGTCTAATATTTTTTTGAATAAAATATTTATTGGGTATTCATTTCTACTAGTTTTAACTTTTCTTTAAACTAGGGCTGAACCTAAACAAACAATTCTATTACTGAACTGTAAAAAAGATCCCTCTCGTCACCAAGTCAAGTTAACGTGAGAAGTAATTATTGTGTCGTATTTTTTGTTAACACTTGAACTTTTAATGGGCATTTCTTTATTTCATACTTCAAAATTTCAACTCAGTTATATCGAATTGTGTTATTTTTATAGTAAATGTATTGAAAACTCATATAATACATCACAATTCGGCACTTTTTTACATGTAATCACTTACAGTTGAGAGCACATCACGTTTGACACTCAAAGTGCAATTGTAACTATTATTACGTACGGAATAATAACGATACAAACGACAAAGTGTTAAGTTTGTCTTACTACTTATCTGTAGAACACTTTATGTTAATCACTTCACATAAACCTTCACCAAGGTACACATGATAGAGAAATAAGGTGTTGGCAGTATAAGATTTCGTTGCGGGGATTTCTTGCATAAAATGTAAGGATTGTCTTCTACCAGTTTACGTGAAAGAGTAACAAACATCCATCTATCCTCACAAAATTTCAAATTTATTACATTAGTATTATTTATCAGTCAATCAAAGCAACTAAACTCGACTTGTGCCCTTTTTAAAAAAATATAGAAATTAAAAGCATTCAAATTGGTTGAGCTATTTTAAATTTTTGCGAAACTAACGCATGGCAACCATCCATTGACATTGATATACACCCGCCATATAAGTACAATAATAATTTATATCATCAGTAGATAGTTTTAGTAAAAAATATTCTATTATGAGTCCTATTCAAGAGTAACTACTGAAATATTAGTGAACAGTAATACGGAAATTGTTGTTTGTACGCCGCTCCAAAGTTTATTTCGGTGGTTCCAATAAATAGTCCTAAACAATTAACTAACGGTATACGATTTTACTATCGACAGTTGGATAAACGTTCGATAAAATTTAACGGACAGTTTTATTTATCACTTCCTTCCAGTTCTGATTAATTGGACGCAGATGTGTGTGCGGCGTGACTTGACGTGAGAAAATGGGGAGTAGGGATGTGTTCGAGGGAGATAACGCTAATGGAGTGAAAAGACGAATCTGTACTAGTCTATTTTAGGAATAGCTGTAAAAATAATAGGCATTTGTGAAAGGAATCTTAATGAAACTATGGGGGTCTTGTGAGTGGCTTTAGAAATACAACTGTCAAATTATTTTGGAGTAAGGAAGTTGGAGTGCTTTTTTTCGTGACAATGAAACGACTACCATATGTAAACATACGGTAATTTGTATTGTTAAATTAAACAGAATTAAGACTTCCAATAATATTTAGAGTTTCTGGCCTTAAATGCATGTATGTATGTACATCGGTTATTCATCATGTATCTGGACAGTTGTCTTCAGAGAATAAGAAATTTTAATGTGGGAATGCGAATGGGTGACTTAGTGGTCAACTGCCTGCTTTATGCAGACGACGCGGTATTAATAGCAGAATCACCATCCGAACTACAAACTCTAGTTACAGCAATGAAAGATGATTGTACTCGTAGAATGGCTTACAATTGAATGTAAAGAAAGCCAATATAATGGTATTTGAAAGAGAGAACCAGAACCAACACTAGGATTGCGATTGATGATATAGTGTTGGAGCAAGAGGGTGAGATTGTATATCTTGGAAGTGCTTTTAGCAGCGATAGAAGGTATACCGCTGATATGGAGACACGAGTGAGTGCAGGGAATGTCGTAAATGGTACGTTGGGTAAACTCCTAGGCAGCCGAAATCTAAGCGAGAAGGCACTGCTCACTGTACACAACGGTATAACGGCGGTGCTAAACCCAATGTTAACTTATTGAAGTGAAAGCTGGGTATGGCAGAGAGAGCATAAAAGTAGAATAAATGCGGTTGAGATGAGAGCATTTCGAAAAATTTGTGGCAGACCGCGTTCGTAATGGTGACGTAAGAGGGAGAGAGTTGGACTGAAAGAGAGTGTCGTTGTTAAGATAAGAAAAGACTTGCTCCGTTGGTTCGGGCATGTAGAAAGAATGCGGGATGAAAGAATGACGAAATAGGTATGTACAATGCGAAAATGGAAGGATGTGGAGCCGTGGAAGACCAAAACTAACCTACCATGACCAAATTGGTCGTGTTTTATCAGAAGGTGACGTCTGGAGCCCCAGGAATCGGCGAGCGTGCATGAAAAGAGCTAATGTTAGAATGAAAAGAGCTATGAATTTTAAAGAAGCGAGTGAAGTGTGTAAGGACCGTGTCTTATAGCGCTCGGTTCTCTCTGTCTGCCCCGTAAGGGCGTGAAGTCCCGCCCGCCGCACGTACATACGTAAGTTATACATGCATATACTACAGTGTGAATCTTCATAATGTGCACATATTGAAATGAGGTAAACTTAAGGCAAGGCCTTAAGGACCAATTTTACCGACGAAAAAAATTAAAAATTTTTTTAGAACCTTTATTTATTTTTTTATTGACTTTTTAAAAGTTTTGTTTGCATCTTTAATCCCATATTGATAAAATGCTGTAACTTTTAAACTAAATGATCTATCGCATCGAAATAAGCTCAATAGTGATTGAGAATAACAGGCCGTGCTTTTAAAACGTAAATTGGCGGAAAAAAGACCGACTTCGGTATGAGAAAAGATGTTTTTTTAAAAAAAAAAGACAAACACTTAAACTGTGCGAATGATATTCGCAATGACCCCGATATGATTAGGAGAGCGACGCAGCAAATTTTGCATCGCGCGACTTTGTGCTTGCAACAAAGAGGTGGACATTGTTTGTGACACATGGTTTGAGAACTTGATGCAGTAGTTTCTCTGAAATAATAAATGACTTTATTTTACTTTTTGTCTCATTTATTATCATAAATAAAGCATTTATAATAAATGGTGCGTTCATAGTACCTTTCTTTACCAGTTGATAGCAAGTGTTGTGATTGAGTTACAAACGTCATATTTTTACCATTAGAAACCCTATACGATGTAGAATAACTTAAAGTAATAAGAAATATAGGTAAAGTCGACGTTTTATTGAGATTATTACAATTATTTTGAAAAATGATTAAAAAATCTAGTTTTTTTTTAAAACATCTTTTGTCCGACCGAGGTCGGTATAGCAATGCTCTGACAAAAGTATATTGGTTGATCCAATTCAAAGCCATCATTTGTGTCTACGAGTATACAGAAAACTCCGTCCACAATTACAAAACGCGCCTTTTACCATCGTCAAGAGCATTAGGATTCTTGGTGACGTGATCTCTAGCGATGTACAGTTCTAAAGTCACTAGAACAGGATACTACTTTTGAAACTAGGCATGTTCAACAGAGCCAACCTATGCTTGCCTCTGCTGAGTGCAACTTTAGCTCGGGGTGAAACTTATACAAATTTTAAGGCAGACCGCATATGGAATACTGTACTTCTAGACATCTTTTAATTGTCTTTGGGTGGTCGCGTTATTTGTTTTATTTTAACATATATTGTACACATAACATATACCATAACCTGTCCATGGCAAAATCTGTGTGCAATTATCCACAGAGTTCAACACAATACATTTTATAAACATCTGAATAACTATAGGTATACTGATTTTGTCATTCATCCTTCTTTTCCGCCGCCTTAATACCATCCTTTCATAAAAGCTAATTTAACTTGGAGAGGTTTTACACCGCTAATTTCTTGCCCTCCGTGATATTAAAGGTACTTAAAGCCAATTAGTTCTCAGTGAAGACAGGTATAGTCGCTTCATAGGATTCCGTAGGGTTCCATGGGGCTGCTATTGTGTGGCTAGATGTTGAGAGCACTGGAGATGTCTCCGTTGCCACTCGACGTGTCGACGCGGTTTAGTCAAGGGAGAGCAGACTTTTGTATGGTCTGATATATGTAGGGAGGTGATGTAGTTCATATAGATCTTTCGCAGGACACCAATGGAATTTCTGCACTCATTCGGCACAACTGTACTTGCCGTGTAATAATTATGTATTTTTCGCAAATAGCCTTTTAAAATTACTTTACTTTGACTTCTTCAAAGTCAGGTGAAAAGTAAATGTGCCGTCCCGTAAAACAACTTTTTTAGATTTCTGGTCCAGTTACAAGTGATGACTGTTAAATATCGTACGACAATGTAATATATACAATTTAAAATATATATATAAATTATATCCGTCGAATAAAATAGAATACTACATAAACACGTCAATTGAACGTTACTATGCCTGTCACAGATAGAACCAAATTATTATTAGTCTTAGAAAATCAATGCAAAACGTAAAAATTTTTCAGCACATATCAAGTCCGTGAGAATATTTACAGACGCTAGAGAGATGTTATATGACTAGATAGCTGGTTAAAAATATGTTTCAAACATAATTACGGGATTAATCAATTATGATAAAAGCGATTGAATGATCATTGAGCATCACGCACCTCTCTCTCGTACATTTCTTTACAATTACCACGTACCTGCGTAGGGTACACAGAAACTTTCTAGAACCGGTCATCTCTAATAAAAGGAATAGAAAAACAATCTGAAAATTTAACTCCTGGGAATATGGTACTTTTTAGTTTACGGGATTGTCATTTGTTTTTCATTACGACGTTTTGAAAATTGTGGGTCGGAATTACAATGCACTGCACTTAACCGAAATTTTCACCATATAAGTTTTTACGATATTTGCTGCGGCTTAATTAGTTAGAGAATTATCACAGATTTCAATTAGTGTTTGGCGATGAAGCTCTTGTAGCTCGCGTATGCGTGGTTCAGTGACTTTTGAGGGTGGACGTAATCATCTCATAACGATGCGTATATTACATCAATTAATAGAAGCTGGCAAAAAATTGCTTGTTAGAAACTTCGTATTCGTGTATTAGACATTACAATAAGTTAAGTGTAAAAGATGTTGCATGTGCATTTGAAGGTACTGAAGCTTTGCACTAGATCAGAGGTTCCCAGACTTTTTTCTCATATACCACTTTCAAAATTTAGCTTGTTCCGGTGGACCCCCTGCAGCTACATTTCTACTATATTCCCAAAACTCGACAAAAATGTGAAGATTAGATCAAACTATGGCAGTTTGCGTTGCGGCTGAGTGCCAACCACGAATTAATAGTTTTCGAAAAAAAAAAGTGAGAATTAATGGGTTAATTAATTAATTGATTGTGCTGTGAATGGATGTCAAAAAAGTAAAATTGGTCAATCAAAAAAGTGATTCTTGACTTTTCGAAATTCCGGAAACAAATAGAGTAACGTTTATCTTTGCCATTCGTATTTATATTGGTGAAGAATCAAACAAGTTCGTGTAAGATTGCAAGCACACATACTATAAGTCATATTTCGTCCCTTTGCACGTCTAAACAAGCGTTGTGGATGGCGGCAGCGGCGGTGCTTTGCAAGTCTCGGCATGTTGTACTGAATATGGAATATCCAAGTTTTTACAAGTAATAGTTGCTGAGCTTTTGAAAATATTATCTACCTACATTGATACGTAAAGTCAAGCCAACATTTTAGTTCTTCACTATCGAAAGATAAAATTTCGTGGACCCCCGCTTACGAATTGTGAACCCCCATTATTTTGTCACGCCAACGTAGACCCCCGTCGAGTCTCCCGTGGACCCCTGAGGGTCCACCTGGACCACTTTGTTAGATCAGAAATGACTGCAGATTGCAGATTTGCTAACGCATGTTAGGAAAATAGAATCTTTGTAAGAAAATGGTTGCTTTTTTCGGCAAGTCAGGACATTACACAACAGTGTCGCTTCAAGACCATTGGTCTTAGAAAAATTCGTGAAAGGCGCCCTCGAAGCTATGACGTCCTTCACCACGATAATGCGTCTGCACATTCCTCTAAGGTAACAGTCGAGTATTGAATCGGTCGTAACAACAGTGATTTACCATGATACATCTGGATGTGTCCTTTGGTGGTATCATACGCAATGAACGACTGTGCTAAGGTCGCATATTAGTGCACTATTTCGACATCGAGGCCTATTAGACCCGCCAGAAGGGTATTATGCAAATGGCCACTTATAATCCTAACTGTTATATCCGGTTGTTCTCGCATCGAGTAAGCGATACGATTTATGGAGAACTCGAGACTAACAACATCCAATGAAATTTCACTTCTAATGCTTAGGAATAAAGGTCTTTATGTTATGTTATAGTTACGTGTTAGTTATGCGAATTGCATGGACGGTTGCTCTATATAGCCTGGAAGGAGACTGCGCGTCGCCTTGTCGTAGTCTCGAGGCAATAAATTAAATGTACACGGCAGCAATAAACGCCATGTTCTCAATTTATTATATCGATATAAGCGCCTATGCTCAAACTTGATATTTTTAGGGTTTCGTACCAAAGGGTAAAACGGACCCGATTACTGAGACTCCGTCCGTCCGTCTGTCACCAGGCTGTATCTCATGAACCGTGATAGTTAGACAGTTGAAATTTTCACAGATAATGTATTTTTGTTGCCACTATAACAACAAATACTAGCAAAACAGACTAAATAATCCCATACAACAAACGTGATTTTTTTTGCTCGTTTTTGCTCGATATTGATAACGGCAACAGGTAGACGCTTGAAATATTCACAGAATATTTAGTTATATATTCAGTTTAAAAATAGATATTTAAATAAAAATAAAATAAATATTTAAGGGGGGCTCCCATACAACAAAAGTGTTTTTTTTTTTTTGCCGTTTTTACAGATAATGGCACGGAACCCTTCTTGCGCGAGTCCGACTCGCACTTGGCCGGTTTTTTTTATAACGTCAGCGGGCATACAAGTACATGACCCGCTTGATCTAATGTGATTTCCGAGCTAACGAACGCTTACAATACACGACATATCACTCTCTTGCTCGCATTGTCACTGCTGCTATCACAGCAACTCCTCAAGAGCTTACTGGTCACCGTAATCATAAGCAAGAATGGTGTAAGAGATTACTGTTTGATAGGGCTTAGACTTCTTTGGGTTCGTATAAAACTGGGCACCACATGAGTATTTCTAGTTGCAGCATACGCTCCCGTAAGCTCAGCGTGTGCTCAAGAACTAGAGAAATTCGGGAGTCTGTGATGTTCTGTATTTAGCTGAAGGGAATGAAAGAGTGATTATAAGGGGAGATTTGAATGGATGGGTTGGGATCAAGCGAGACAGCGATGAAGCTGTTCTTAGTCCGTATGGAGATAAGAGAGTGAACGAAGCAGATAAGTCAATTCTAGATTTATGTCGTTCCATACATGTACAATTGACTGTATTCCACAATGTAGAATTGACTTACCTGCTCGTGTCGATTACTTCATTTCATCATAAGGATATTCACTCACATGGAGATGGAATGACCAAAAAGGTGTGGTTGATTCGATTTTAATAGATAGATGTCTCCGAAATACTATAATGGATACAAGAGGTCCCACTCTTGAAACGGACCACTACCTGGTGGTAAGCCGGTTTGTGGGACTTTTCAAAAAGTGTGGAGGCACTGGCGAGTGCATATCCCTTTTGGAGATCATGAAAGGATAAGGAGCAAAAAATTGCAAAATGACAGTGTAAGGAGAACGTATGTACATCTAGTAAGCGAAATACTAAATGCAAGCCTTTCCGACTCAGATGTGGATGAGTGTTGGAAAGTTTTGAAAGAAAGTATGGTGGATAGTGCAAAAGAAGCATGTGGATGCGCAAAGAGGCATAAAATAATGAAAAGAGATGCCTGGTGGGATGTGGAGGTTCAAGTTTCGTATTCGCAATGACGATGTTAGAAACAGAGTTGGTCTGAAAGAGAGTATCGGTATTAAGATAAGGAGAGGCATGCTCTGTTGGTTCGGACATACAGAGAGAATGCAGGATGAACGAATGACGAAGCAGATATGCAACGCAAAAGTGAAAGGATGTAGGAGCCGAGGAAGGCCAAGACTCCATGACCAAATTGGTCGTGTCCTATCAGAAGGCGATGTCAGGAGTCTTAAAAACCGGCTAGTGTGCATGAGAAGAGCAATTAATGTTAAAGAAGCGAGTGAGGTGTGCATGGATCGGGCCACATGACGCTCAGATACCTTTGTCTACCCCGCTAGGGACTTAATCATTATAATTATATTAATACATAAATTTAACAAAAATAGATTGTGCTTCTTTTTTATACAACATGCCAAAGGTCAATACTTCCACTTGCACTCGACTAAATAAAGCGAATCGGGCATAGAGGTGTCGGTCACGTGACGTCTGGGCATATAAATATAATTCACATTCGCTGCGATATACGACCTATTCAAAGATACTCCAGAGACATCGTGATCGAAAGTAGAATATGTCAGAAATAAACCACCCGACGAGGGCCAGGGCAAAGGTCACGGGACCTCGGTGTTCGCTTTCAATTTTGATAACAGTAAGTGTACCACGATCGCGGCACGGTGGATATTGACATACTTTAATCGCGGGTTCGATTCCCACATCGAGACTAAATATGTATTCATGTAAATCTTATATGTTTAAGCGATCAATTCTTGTATATATATATATATAAAGAAATAAAATTTGTATATCTCGATAACGGCAAATGTATTTAGATAAGGTTTTGTTAAAGTATCGTAAGTGACTCGATCGTTTTGGACATCAACGTTAAGATCGGTGAATACGGATTGATATGGTATATATTAGTGTCAAAGCATGTACAAATAAGAGGAATTTAGGATCTACCACACGGATTTGAACATCCAACGACGTAGAACATCCCTCTCCTAATAAAATAATTGAAGTATGAGAATAAATAGAGAATAAGTGACAGTTAAGAAAATAGTTATGTTTAAATTAACAAGATTGTTTTTTTTATTTTTTTTTTTATATTATCAGACAAATTACACCGCGCCATCTAGCCCCAAAGTAAGCGAAGGTTGTGTTATGGGTACTAGACAACTGATAAACATACCTAAATACATGTTTTTTTTTGTAAATACATACGTATTATACATAGAAAATACCCAACAAAGACAAACAGACATGTTCATGCACACAAATATTTGTACTGTGTGGGAATCGAACCCACGAGCGTTGGTGTGAAAGTAGCGTAACAGCGTGTTCCACCACTGCGCCGCCGAGCTCGTCAATATTATAGAATATAGGACGTGTATAGTTAATATATTCAGGCGTAAATTTGCGAAAGGCAAATTGCAAGGAAAACATTGTTCTGTTAATTATGGACCTGATGATATGATGGGTAGGAAACAGGTTAACTCTAAGAAGAAGAACGTTCCAACATTTCAACGAAGTGTGAACTTTTCAGTTTTACAAATTTCTTTGTTCTCTCTGGAGTCCTCCCTCCACGTGCTCTCTCTTCTTCCTCCTTAACTCTTTTTGTTATTTTTTGCCATGTTTTTTTTATGTTGCCTGCTTACTGCTCTCCTACTCTTTTTTTATACAACCTCCGGAGGCAGATAAGCACACGGCCCATCTGATGTAAAGCTGTTACCGTAAACGATAAACGCATGAACGATTGCAATACATTAAGTATCACAAGCGCGATGCTACCTCTCCTGCTAACACAGCAACTCCACAGGAACTTAGTGGTGACCTCACTCACACGCAGGAACACAACAACCCTATAGGGAGCAATTGCTATTTGGCTGTGGTTTTCTGTAAGGTGGAGGTACTTCTCCAGATGGGCTCCTTTGATGCTCCCTACCTCTCTTAAAAATACCCAGACCAAGACAAATAGGCAAGTTCATGCACACAAATATTTGTCCTGTGTGTCAAAGTCGCGTCATTCACGACTGCGCCACCGAGCTCGTCATAATAGTACTTGTTTGTATAAAAAATCGAGGAGGATGTGTTGTCTCATGGCCATAGCCTGCGCACTATCTCCGCCGCAGTGATTTGCAATATCCTCTCCACACTTCCCTCCGACCTCCCCCAATGTCCTTCGATCATGTTTAAATGTCGCACGTGACAGAATTCTGTACATTATAATTGAGATAGCGTTACAATGGGTATTCAATAAATGAAAATGCATTCCATTGCACATTTTTACTTGTATTATTAACCTTCCATTTAGGTTATTTACTTGTTTTTATCAATACATGCAAAGAAATTTTATCGTAGTCTTTAACATACATATAGTTAATTTGCTAATATAAATAAACATACATATGTATGATGTTGGAGCAGCGTGCAGCCATGTCTTCATACTATCTCTCGCACCATTCTCATTCGCGTACTACACTCACATACTCTCACACTACTACTTCATATCTCCCGTTGTATATTATTGTACCATGATATTTCACACGCATGACTCACACATACCATAATAAGTGGATTTAACTTACACGTGCATTGAGTTTCCCTTTATTTATAGATATTAGCTATCACCTCGATTTGGAGTTTGCAATAAGTAATTTGCCAAAAGATGTGTAATTTAATTGTGTATTGTAAACTTGTTTGTGGTGTTAACAATAAATAAAATAAAAAAAATCCATTGTACTTCACTTCTTGGAACTGGTTGCCATCATGAGTACCTATGCTTCTTCGACACCCAGTGCTGCAAAATGCTGCAAAGACCGACAATGACATTATTATCCTCGTAACTTGTGTATATTAATGATGAGTTTTCTTCATACACACATTGTAAGTATGTCTATCTATTCGTATAGGTACTATATATCTGTTCGCATACTCGATCACTAAATTTTTGTGGGCGAATATGCTGTGCGATGTAATTGTTGCTTTTATTATATTTTATCAATTAAAAACTAAGTTGTATATATTTTGAGATCAGCTTTCAAATCCCTTTCTTTGTATTGATACTCTGCTCGATAGGTTTGAAAGATTATTTCTTCAGTCTGCACAATACTGAGTACATTTTCAGCTGTTTTTATTATAAGGTTACATTGCCTATAATGTAAGGATTCTAACGACACCTCACACATCTGAATCGTTTAAGGCGTTTAGTAGTTATGGTCAAATAAAAAACTTACATACATAGACCCTGAAACCATTACACTCTTTTTTAGGGACAGTCGTATAAAAATAAATCCTTATAGGATAATTTTGTTGCCTACCTGTCAGTAATTCAATAAATCACAAATTGAAACTAATGGAATACTTCCAGTTGACGTGGGGATCATAAAGAAGCCTTATAACAACATACATACATGATACATATATATCATCACGCCTGTCTCCCGTTTGGGTAGGCACAGACTATAGAACGCCAGGTGATTTCAGGTGTAACTTCTACATTCGTAGCATCAAAACAGGATAAATTCTGAAAATTGACAATTTGTCACTATTAATTATTTTAAGTAATCATAAATCATTTCGATTTATGATATTTATAGAGAAAAATAAAAAATCGTCATTTAGTAGTATATATTTATATGTATATCAAAAAAGCACAAATCGAAACATATGGTGTTATAAATTGCAAGCCATTGATCATGAACGTTGTCATTTTACCACTTTATAATTAAATTAGATAAACATAAAATGCGTTGGGCAATCTACGAGTATACATCATTTTAACAGCGTAAATTCATACTTATGACGCTACTCGTTTTATACGTATGAATTTAACCGCTGAAATATACATTCTGATTATGAATAAACTAAATGATTAGAAATATTTTAAGCTCAAAGTGATCGAAGTGAGCTCTCCAGCTTTGGATTTTCGAAAGTTTTACTATATATCTATATCATGTTCCAGAAAGGGCCTTTCACGATCAGATATTTTTGAGCATGTGTGATCCTTAGGTAACAAAGGGTAGCCCTTGGTAGCCACGTATTTTTTTTTATACAACGTCAGGAGGCTCATAAGCATACAGCCCAACTTATGCAAAGTTGATACTGTAGCATATAAACGCTTGCAATACCTGAAGTATCTATAATAACTGAAATAACATATCATGAAACTGGCACGATGCCACCTCTGCTCACTCTCCTCACTGGTAACCTCACTCACTCATAGGAACATAACAACCCTCTGAGGAGTTGTTACTTGGCCGCGGTTTTTCTCTGAAGTGGAGGTACTTCCCTAGACACGCTGCTTTGATGCCTATCTCTTAAATATGTTCGATGAGGAAGGTCAAAATAACATAGAAAGCTTAGAAAATGTTCCTTAAAAAGAAAGTTGTTTGTATGAATGGTTACCGCAAATTAAGTCTTAAAATGTTTTGATTTAACCTGATGGTTCCTTCTGTCCATTGATTCTATCAAATGCTTATTACCAATTTCGCTCGAGAGGCCTCCTTCCCGCCCTCATGCTGCAATAATGGAGCTATGAAATTGCTGCAATCCAAACGGGCCTCGTTGTGTTAGAGCAGTTAATCCGGATCGCGGGGCTTCGGTTAATTCAGTGTGGAAACTGCGACCAGGGCATGTGACGCTCTTTCGAGATTATCTTTAAAAATGTTATCGTTTTTAACTAGGCCATATTCGGCTATACCTCTTTAGTGACCATATAAAAAAATACCTTTCGATTTTGACCAAGACTCTTTGTGTGAAGTCTAAAAATTACGACCACCGCTACTCTTTCATGACGTTATTCTAGAATACTTATTGTTAGACAATTAGTGATGGGAAATGCTCATATGAAAGTATCGATTTCATTAAGTTTCGTTCTGCTCTGATCTGCATCGAGAATGAAGATCACGGAGACATTGGCGTCTGGAAACGATGCTACTACAGAGGACAGGTAAAATATATTAAAACTAGCTTCTAGTTTTGCCTTTTGTTTTCACCTATGTATTATAATTAAACAATTCTAACACGATGACTAAGTAATGTGAAAGTGTGTTAGCATTTCATAGCTTAACCATGGTCGATTTTAATGTAATTTGGTATAGTAATGACTTCCCTTGATATACTTGATATACATTAGAGACGGACTTAGATTATTTAACCCGGTACGGAGGTCGAGTGGCTAACAATGTCTACTTCATCCCATGGGTTGTGAGTTTGATTCCCGCACGGGGCAAATATATATATGCAAGAACACTGTTTGTATTTGTCTGTTATTTTCTATGTATATATATATATATATATAAGTTTTATTAACATTTTTTTTTGTACCCATAGTACCTAGCTTTGCATAGGTTGGGACTAGATGGCATTATGTGATTTGTGCGGCAATCTTTATTCATTTTTAATTCGAAAAACATATTTATTTATTTATCTACACGAAGTCTACTTGACTGGAACAAAAAAGTGTTGTATTGTCGAGTTCGATTCGATGTATATTATGACTAATACCGTATTCGTAGATATATTTTATTTTGATATAGCTGTAGTAGTATGCCAGCTATCACGTTTTTGTACAAGCTAGCGGTCGTATGATGTACAGTACGGGATAAACGAAGCTCGCGGCGTGTCAGGTTACCGTAGATTCGCACGACACGTTAGAGTGGATAAGGGCGCAAACTAGATGTGAAATATGATCAAACTTTTGAACGTTTATCCTGATTCCTATGGAACATTTGGTTGATATCTTGGCTAGAGAAACATTAGGTTCAGGAAATATAGATATTGCACCGTATAGTCTTAAGTAATTTTCTCAATTTCATAAAGACGGAGTTCTAGCCAACCCACTTGTAACTTATATTTATAATATAGGTAAGATTGCTTACTACTAGTGATAGCCTGGTGGATAAGAAACCGGCCTATTGAACAACAGGCCCCGGGATTTATGTACCTACATATTTGTAATTATAATTTGCTCCGCGGTGATCGAAAACATCGTGAGTTCAAGAAATTATATTCCGATAGACGTGTGAGCTCAATCACGTCGTTACGCGTGTCATTCCAACCGAACACGCCGGTTAAGCAATGTCGACCGCAGCCTGTCTATGGACGGGTTTATCTATCTCGAGTTTTTCTGTGCTTCGGTGGGCACGTTAAACTATCGGTCCCGGCAGTTGTCGATAGATGACAGTCGTTAAGCTAAGTCAGTGGTCCTCAGGTGGCTTGAAAACATTGGCCTCCGCCAATCCGCGTGGTGGAGTATGCTGTAAACCCCTTCGGTTGAAAGGAGACCCATATCCCTGCAGTGGGATGAGTAAGGGTTGATATGATGAGACGTGTGACCTAATCTTAGAAAGGTCTGGTTATCCCTTTGGAGGTCTGACAGTAGTCGCTTCATGTTAAAATCATTATCTTCGCCAAATATTAAGGCTTAGGTAGCGGACACCGCCAATCCTAATGGATTAGAAAACAGGATAACTCTAAAAAGAAGAACGTACGTAAGATTGTTATATGTGTATATTATTTCAATTTTGCATTTTATTCATTCTTTTAACTTACCTAGTTCTTTGGTTTGCGTATGAGAGTCACTAATGGTCCTTTTTTTCTCTTTGAGGAAAATGTTATACAAACTCCGACATCTTCGCACTCATCAACTAAGTACGTTGGTAATTTATCAATTTGTTGTGTTGGAAAGATTTAATTGATGTCAGTTTGGTTTGTTTGTACAATATACATAGTTTGTTGCGGATATTGAATTGATTTAAGCACGTGTTCGTGTAATAAACGCGGTCGAAATGCGAGCGCTGCGCAAAATTTGTGGCGTAAGGCTTGTAGACCGTATTCGCAATGATGATGTTAGAAACAGAGTTGGTCTGAAAGAGAGCGTCGGTGTTAAAATAAGAAGAGGCATGCTCCGATGGTTCGGACATGTAGAAAGAATGCAAGATGAAAGAATGACGAAGCAGATAAATAATGCAAAAGTGGAAGGATGTAGGAGCCGGGGAAGGCCAAGACTTACCTACCATGATCAAATTGGTCGTGTTCTATCAGAAGGTGATGTCAGGAGCCCTAGAAACCGGCGAGCGTGCATGAGAAGAGCAATGAATGTTAAAGAAGCGAGTGAGATATGTAAGGCTCGAGTCACGTGGCGCTCGGTTCTCTCTGCCTACCCCGCAAGGGATTTGGCGTGAAGTTATATAAGTTCGTGGTTTATTTATTTGGAAATGAGGCATAGGCGATAGATAGACATAAAGATACAAAGAACGATAAAAGTACGTAATAGTACAGTAAGAAGAGTAAGACGACAACAATAAGGTAATTCATTATTATATATTACATCGTAAAGTCAATGTCTTCTAATATTCTAGAAAATGTTATAATAATACACATCTACGAAATAGCGTGACGAACACACAAAAACATTTCAATATTTCTGTATGACGGATATATAAGTTTTATCAGAAAGAGTATAATAGAAGTCTTTATTTACCCGTTTCCCTTTGAAGTCGTTTAATGTTCAGCAAGTGTGAAACGAAATAAGGAAATAATACAAAATTGCATTGTTTTATACACGAGACAAAGGAAAGAAATTGAATTTAGTTGTCAGCGTAATCGAAAATATACAAGAAATTGTAATAAGTGAACCTTGACATTAAGGCAGATATTGAGGACCATGTACATCATGTGCATTTTACTGTTAATTTGCTTCTAAATCATCTTTGACATGTATGCTTCCGACACGCGAACAATGGCATCAACACACTTGTTGCCACTTCAACCCTCCGTTGTGAATGGACATTAACAGCTGTATGACAAGGTGTAATCACTCAAATCAAAACTGATGGATAGGGACGAAACCATTCGCGCTTCGGCACAGCCCCCGCCCTACTTCCTGTTGTATTTTCCTACAGTGTAATAAACACTGGGTCGTCCTAAATACTCGGGGTCGATGACCGGTTACCGCACTCCATGACCGGTGACAGGGGTGGCCAGCGATTAATTTTAAAATGCTGTGGAATGTGGATACGGCACGCGAGGCGCCAAACAATGAAATAATGGACTACATTGTTTTGACTCAAACAAAACGCAGCAACCTTTAGATAAAAGTTGGTAACACAGAACAATGTAAGGGAAAAAACCCTAAGGTTTTTTTGCCGCCCTGCCACGGATGTGAGTATATACTGTATTTGTTATAATTATACTTTCATTTAATATCAGCTCAATATATACACGTAAAGATAAATAGATAAAAAAAAATGATTTGAGTTGAGTTTGTATTTAAGTTTGTAAGGATCGAGACATATGGCGCTCGGTTGTCTATGCCTACCCCGCAAGGGATTTGGCGTGAAGTTATAGATAGATATAGGTAAATATATTTTTATACCATTGTAACATATGCAATACATAAATAAAGAGTTAATAGATTCAGGCGTTACTTTGCGAAAGTCAAATTTACATGCATATTGATCTAACCTGCTTTGTGTGCTTCCGCCACCAATTAGTTAATGCGGCCTAGCGCCGGCCGGCACCCACCCACTACTGTTAGTAAATGCAACATGCCGATGCTGCCATGGCTGCTCCGGTAGTCTTTGCCTCGGCTGCTGCGGTAGTCCGCCATCTGGAACAGAATCCGCGTGCCCCCACCACCACCGTCGCTGCCACGACTGGCTTGGTCGTCGCTGTGACACGTGTTTCGCCTCTCCACGAGGCATCATCAGGCGTTGTAGACGTTAATCGTACTTGTAGCATGTTATTCTTACGATTAACGTCTACAACGCCTGATGATGCCTCGTGGAGAGGCGAAACACGGTTACGTCATCACCTGCATGTTAAAAAGCGCCAGTTTAAAATAAAAAAAATATGACAATTATATCTTACATTACATAAATCACTAGATCGTATTTTCTGAACAAACAAAGTGTCATACTAAACTGCTGCCTAACCACTTTAATTGGCTCACAATAAGTGTGATGTTTGTACTGAAAGTATCATCTGATGTAATTATTAAATTTGTTAGTGACCACACCAGTTAAAAATATCCATTTGATTTTTATACTCTAATTATCATTTTAAATTACTCTTTTAATACCTAATGCCTGTCTCAATTATACGCTACGTGTTTAAAAGACAGAATTATTTTCTTCGGTTCGTTCTGCGCTCTGTACACACGCCTTTCCTTTGTAGCTCAATGTTGTTGTACGATATTGCTATTCCATTGTTATCATAAAATACAGTAACAACAGACATTTCAGACAATGATTGTGCGTAAATATAAAATAATACCTATATTTATACCTTACTATACAATGGTAGAAGTTCGTTATTGCCATAATTATATAATATATATTGCTAAGTGTATTACGATAATGATTTATATACAGAGAAATTGTCTACTCTACATTTTCAACCTAAGAAACCGTGAAAAAGCTATGAGGATAGACCGGACCATAGATAAAGTTGTAGACGTTCTTTTATTGTAATCAGAAGAAAAGAAATTGTATTATTTATAGCATTATCTGCATAGAAGCTGCTTACTATCATGTATCAATCTGTTTTGTTACACCGTGATTTACTTAATACTACTTAAATAAATAAAGTAATTAATAAAATACACAAATTTGGCTACATTTAAATTTTCTGCAAAAAAAATATGACAGATTTGCATTTTATTATGCCGCAAATATGTAATATTTAATGATTATGAGGGGGCTATTTATTCTGAACTGAATTGAAGTTGAACTGATTTAAGCAATTCAACACATAGGTAAATATAGTATTTTCTGTATTAACCCATAGATTATTTTTTATTCATAAAGTGAAAAATTTAATCCAAGACAATAGCTTCATTAGTAAATCTTGAAAAACTTATCTGTACACTGGTGAAGACGCGAGCTCAAAAAATACTGTGAATTTTTTTTTATGCATGAAAGACTGGCCAGTTATTATCTATTTTGAAAATATAATTATTTATAAGTACGAGTAAAAATAGGTACGTTCTAATTTCAAAACTTTTGCGAGCTAATTTAAATTACCGTGTCTCATTGAAAAATGGATCTGCGCCGCGAACATTTTCGCGCTATGGTTTTTTACGGTTTCAAGTGTCGCCTGAAACCGTAAATCGTACGACAGATTTCAAATGGCATTCATGGATGAAGGCCCATCCAAGTCAACCGTGTATCGTTGGTATAACGAATTCTAACGCGGTCGACTAACTTTGGGGGATGAAGAAAGAAGTGGTCGCCTTTTGACGGCTGTTACGGAAGAAAACGTGCTAGCAGTGAAAAATTTAATCCAAGACAATAGGCGAGTTACGCATCAGGAGATTCAGCACATACTGCAGATTGGATCGGGAAGCCTTTACGAGATTCTACACTCGCATCTTCGCGTGAGGAGGATAGTTTCACGCAGGGTGCCGCACATCCTCACCGTTGCTCAGAAGCAGGCCCGGGTGGAATGGTGCCGTGATATGATAAATAAATTTGAAGCAGGCTCGTCTCGGCGTGTTTACAACATCATTTCAGGTCATGAGTCCTGGATTTATCGATACGATCCAGAAATCAAGTGCTAGTCGACGGTGTGGGTGTTTTAACACCTACCAAAGTGAAGCGATCTAGAAGCGGGGGGAAGATTTTGATCGCGACCTTTTTCAATTTTACTGGTTACCTGGTGTTAATTTCTTTACAGAACCAAAGAAGCATCAACGCCGAATAGTATACTAGTAAATGCATGGCAGAAGTTTTCTCTGTTGTGAGCAACAAGCGACCAAACACAGGGCTCCGCGGACTACTGCTCCACTACGACAAGGCGCCCGCGCACACCGCATTCAAAACGAGGGACTTCCTGGACAGCACGCCGGTCAACCTCCGGGGTCAACCTCCTTACAGTCCTGACCTAGCACCGTGTGACTTCTTTTTAATCCTGAAATTAAAAAATCAGCTTAAAGGGATACAATTTTCGTCACCGGAAGATGCGCTCTCAGCGTTCGAGCAGCCTGTAGTAAGGTGTTTGCGGCGGACTGGAAAAAGTGTTTCGAAAACTGGTTCAGACGCATAAAACTTTGTATATAGAGGCAGGTGGAGATATACGAGTAGAACACTTTTTTTATTTTCGCAAAACTTTCTGAGTGTCTCACGTATGCTTATAATAAATATATACCAGGGGAGTTATTGTTGTTACATATGATTTCAAATTGTCTTTACTACTCCATATCTTTATTATTTGTGTACTGTACATTTCTGGTTATATATAAATAAACTATAAATAAAAAATAATAATTCTAAGAAACAAATGTTGTAATTCGTTCAGAAACATGAAAATAACAACAGTTTAAACAATTTCGATGGATTGAAAACTCTAGGTAATAAGTCCAGAGATGGGGCATATGGGCTACTTCTATAGAGTGATACGTACGCGTATGGTAATTGACAATTATAATATGTGTAATAAATAAATACCTATTTTTTATTAACCAAACACATAAGTAATAACACAAGAATAAAGTAGGTTCATCCGTTTAATGTGAGCGATTTTCAATGGATTTCAATGGACTGGAAATCGCTGACGGATTTTATTCGTCAACTACAAATATATGGAACATTTCTCCTAGAAGGCTGATCAGTATACCTATCATCATGTATATAAATGTGTTATATATTAGTTGAACTGTCAAGGTTTATGTGAGGGAAGTCATAAAATGAACCCCGGGGGTCGCGTTTGGGCGGTTTTCATTACTTAAATATACATCAGTGTATTCTCGACTAAACCGACAGATTGGACCAGTACGTTAACAATAAGTTATAATACAGTAACAGAGAACATTATATAATAGGAAATATTCGAGTGCATACTGAAAAATATGTATGTATTGTGAAAATAATTGCAGAAATCTTAGTAATGCGGTTCAAGTAACTTAAATTTACCCGATTGAAATAAATAATGAAGCCATTTTCGAGTGGGAGAAAATGATATAACGGACTTCCTATAGGTCCACTAGATAAACTCAAATAAAACAAAAAAATAACGTTTTTTTTGTGTAACAAGTTACATACAAAAACGAATGTCACAAAAAATCCCATCCTGAATCGCTGCCGCTTTCCCGCGAAATACACATCGAAAATTATGCAGTCGTTTTTACGTGATGCATGTACAATAAACATACCATTTTGACTTCTGTATCGATTGCCTCAAAAAATATTCCATGTAAAATTAGACCCTAACTGGGTCGATTTCACGTTTTGAATTTATGTGACGCTTTTTTTTCTATTTCTGTAAACTTCCGGTTTATTGCTTACTTAGAACTTGATATGTTTTCTACAATGATGTTATACACGTGTTACCTAAGGCAAATATAGTTCAAAGCAATAAAAAATCAATATCAGGGAAACCCGAATGAGTTAGGTGATTACATGAATGACATTCTTTTAAACACTAATGATGTGAAGGTCGCACTAATGATTACCTCACCTTTTCTCCCATACTAATATGTCTACTATTAAGTTAGTACCGCAGCCATATTGGTTATATTCCTTGTTCCTGCGGGTAAGTTAGGTCGCTAGAGCCCTCTTAAAGAAGTTGTTGTGCGGACAGCGAGGGGAACAACCAGCCCATGGCTCTGCCGACCATTACGGCTATATGAGCTGATTCATGAGAGAGCGCACGGCACTTTGCTCTGAGGCATTTTCGAGCTGTGGGCAATTCATCACTCTCTATAAATTATTTATCTCTCCGTCCTTTGTCCCTGATAACGCTCTCTGTCCCTTCTGGAGCAGCAACGAACACAGTTACACATTCACCTCTGGCCGTAAGCGTATCTTCCTCATATGCCTTCTCGGCGATTTCTTCCTTGGCTTGGCTGCGGGGAGCGCAGAGGGAGTATCTCAAAGGATGTGGTTTTTTTGCAAAAGTTTATTATGTTGTTACACTAATGATAGAAAAAAGGGATTGCACATTTAAACTGGGAAAAATCGTATTTTTACATTATAATAATTAAAACTGCAGGAGCCACTCAATTATATGATAATTAATGTGTAGCTGGAAAACATAAAAGTGGGATTTCGCAACGTAATATATTTATAGGTCAATGATTTGATGAAAAAACTGGATAGTATTACCAATTACCACGAATGTAAAGTAGATATTATTTTTTGAATTCACCCGAAATTTAAATATATATTGTAATGTTTCTTCTATATAAGGATTATATGGATTTCTCTCTTTAATGTTATTTCTTATTTCAGAGGTTATTTAGCAAACACGCTCGCAACAGAGACTTTATTATAACTGAATGTATGAATGCGATAGTGACGAAATTAAATACGTTGCTTTCGCCACAGGCACTTTATTCACTCGTAGGAAGGTAAAACTCATGTGTCAGTGGCTAAAATGTTCGATAATAGGATAGTATATTATTGCAGTAATGGCCTTACAATGTACTTAACGATTTATGTGGGTTTTTGGATTCTTAGGCGTAATGGTAGTCTTAATGAATAATGTGATTGACTAAAATCTAGGATATATTTATCCTACCTCCATCTGTTACATTATTATGGTGCTGTACCAAAAATACAAAAAAGGAATCTCTATACTGCCGCTTCATTTTTCATCGAAATCATTAAAAGCTTCATCAAACAAACTTAAGTATGCAGTTTAAGGAATGCTAATTAATTAAGTAATTTCAGTCCTCTTGTACATGTTTTTTTTTATATCAATCAGGTATTAGAAGTAGGTGTACATTGTAGAACAATGTAGGATGAAAGAGTAAAGAAACAAGTATACAGAGAGAAAGTGGAAGGGTTGTCTGAGGAGAGGAACGCCAAAACTCCACAAAGAAATTGGTCGTGTTTTATCAGAAGTTGACGTCAGGAGACCTAGGAATCTACGAGCGTACATGAAAAGAGCTATGAATGTTAAAGAAGCGAGCGAGGTGTGTAATGGCCGCGCCTTATGGTGTTCGAATGTCTTAGCCTACTCCGTAAGGACTTGGCCCGAAAATATACATACATACAGATATTATCAGTCACGGGTAAAAGTAAAGTTTCTTTGAAGAACATTTTTCCAAAGGAACCAACGCTTTCATTGTCTGATTTTTGAAAATGCAGACGTCTCTCTGCATGCACTCGGCAACAGAGTGCTATGTGTGAATAATTCCGCGGCGAAAGCTTGTAGCTTGTTTTTTCGTTGTCACTGGAGAGGCGAGGAACGGGAAAGCCATGTGCGCCGCGCTAACTATCTATTCAACCATGCTTCGTTAGCATAAACCCTACGATCGTTTTATATTCGTTAGTCATATTATTAGGACATTTTATATAAATTACACGGAGATTATTATTTACGAGTATGATATGTCTCACGTTTTTATATGTTCAGTGCTAAAATGGAAAAAGGAATATTTTTTACTTACTAAGGTGAAAAAGGTGAGTATGGGCTGGCTGATGCTAAGCTTTTACCGTAGCCTATGCTTATTTGCAACACCAAGGGTGTCGCTCATGCGTTGCCTACATTTTTCATGTCTGCATACATAATGGTTTTATAAATATAATGATAGGCAATAATATAAAGGCGTTTTTCATTTTCAATTCAAGTTCATTAAAATCTTTGAAGCAGGTGCAAGTTGCATACGCTAGTTGGTTGGGATTACTAGGATCGTTAGGTCTATTGTTATAAATTGTATTTGATTCTATAATAACATGCCTAAAATGGTACTGTCTTTTCCTAACCAATAATCCAAAAGGCACATCAAAAAGTCTCTTTATAAATAGGCTTATTAAGTTGATGAATATTTGACAGATAAGGATACTGAAGGATGACTTGTCACAATTATTATTGTACCAATTTCCTGACATAAATTTATTTTAATATCTAACTGACGATTAAAAAAGATATCTATATTGGAAAGTTCCTTGCGGCATCGCATCTTTGCCAATGATAATTTCCGAAATGCCAGTGGATTAAAAATAAAAAAAATGAATAAGCCAGAAGATTTTATTTATAAATGCAAGACGTTTCTAAGAGCCCTTTGCGTTGAAATAATTCTTTATTTGTTATGTAAATAAATAATTATATTCTTTACTTTGATAAAACTTGGTTGCCTGTGCTTACCATTAAACCCTTGTTTGCCGTTTTGATGATATTTTAGTATATATTATAATATTAGATATTACTAAATTTAGTAAATATTTCTAGAACAGGTCTCGGAAATGTTATGAAGTGTAAATTTAACTCAAAAATAAACACTAATATATTTTATTTTTTCAGGAACACCGTTCCTATCTCTTAAGGAACATGGTTGACCAATGGCCGACAGTAAAAAAAAAAAAATTGTTATATAATTGACGAGCCAGGTGTTCCTCTGGCAATGCAAGCTTGTGCATTCTCAACTGGTTTTTTTTTACTATTTATACTAACATGTCGTTCTAGTCGCTTCATTTCAGGATAAACGTCCGCTTATTTGCCATCTGACGCAATATAAAATGCCTGAATCTATCGATGATTAAGAAAATATTGCTCTCTCCTTCACTCATACTTTATTGTCATAAGTACTTTTTATGTTACTCATGTGCGTAATCGCACTTACAAAATATCTTTCATCTTAAGTGCATCCCGGCTGTGTAGTGGTCATGTAAACAAACATGCCACCAACGTAGTATCTAGTACTAGAACGAAAATACGTGCGGCGTGAAAGACCGCTGGTTCAGACGCCCATTGATCAAGGGCGGGCGGGCGGAGTCGACGGGGGCTCACAACGAAAGGGAACTTACGAGCAGCGTACTCAGCTACGACATCAAGCTATAATTCACATAGCGCGTATTGACATAAGGTTCATTTTAGATTGGTAATCGACCTGGATGATACTACAGTTTTCGTTACGCAATGGCAGTTGTATACAAACATCTATAGAACGTGTATTCGTAACCCCGACGCTGTTCAAAGATTAGCACTGTTTCGGATAGTGTTCAGATTTCTCGCTAGCTCTATTTTGTGGTAAGGAAGTTTTCTTAGGAAAAAGGAAGGAAATGAAATCTTTATATCCAAACAGAGTGTAATGTTTTTGATAATTACAGTTTATCGCTGCTTCGACTCTCATACAGCACAAACATTTGTGTGCATGAACATGTCTGTTTATCTTGATCGGAAAGCAGCCTGCGTGGGGAAGTACCTCCACCTCACAGAAATCCGCAGTCAAAAAACAATTCCCTGGAGGATTTGTTGTGTTCCTGCTAGTGAGTGGGATTACCAGTAAGCTTTTAAGGTTTTGCTGTGGTAGCAGCAGAGGTGGCAATGCGCGAGCGATACTTAATGTATTCTTAGATTCATAGTCTATCGTAATCCCTTAACATCAGGTGGCCAAATTAGTGTGGAACAGGATTCAATATATTTAAGCATGTTTTTTTATACAACGTCGGGAGACATACAAGTAAACGGCCCACCTGATGCAATGTGGTTACCGTAGCTATGAACACTGGTAATACAGGAAGTATCATCCGCGCTTTGCCACTCCTGCTGCTAACACAGCTACTACTAGTAGCGACTTAGTAGCGATGAGTCATATACTTGCATGCCTCCCGAAGTAAGATAAAATAAAAAATCGGCCAATTGCGAGTCGGACTCGCGCACGAAGGGTTCCGTACCATTATCTATAAAAACAGCAAAAAAAAAATAACGTCATTGTATGGGAGCCCCCTTAAATATTTGTTTTATTTTAATTTAATTATTTGTTCTTAAAGTGAATATATAACTAAATATTCTATGAATATTTCAAGCGTCTACCTGTTGCCGTTATGAATATCGAGTAAAAATGAGCAAAAAAATCACGTTTGTTGTATGGGAGCCCCCTTAAATATTTATTTTATTCTATTTTTTAGTATTTGTTGTTATAGCGGCAACAGAAATACATCATCTGTGAAAATTTCAACTGTCTAACTATCACGGTTCATGAGATACAGCATGGTGACAGATGGACGGACGGACAGCGAATCCTCAGTAATAGGGTTCAGTTTTACCCTTTGGGTACGGAACCCTAAAAAGACTAATAGAAAAAAAAAATGGAAATAACTATTTTGGTTTTTGTAATAAAAGTATATTTGCATAATTATTAAAAATGTTCCGTGTACATATTAAGTTCCGCTACAATTTCATTACGCAATGCGTGATAAACCTCGTCATGACGAAATTAATTTAATAAATACAGCACTATCTAGCCAAAGTAAGCGAAGTTTATGTTTTGGGAAAGCTAGACAACTGATAAACATACGAAATAATTTTTTTTTTCAATACATAGGTACTTATAATACATAAAAAACACCAAGACCAAGATGACACAACATGATAGTTCTATGTGGGAATCGAACCCGCGAGCGTTGGTGTCAAAGTAGCGTTACTAACTACTGCGCAACCGAGCTCGTCGAGACGTCGTCGTTAGGCTAGCCTTATATAAAGAAATCACCGGAGGCATTTAGCGAGATGCATGGTCAATGGTAGACAAATAATAACAGACAAAAGCAGCTTCAAAGTTGACGTTTTGTTTAGCCTTTATATATTTATAAGAGAGTTTAGCTGCATATACAAACCTGACCCTACTTCAACTTTATATTATGCATGTATAGAAAACTGTGCCCTCTTTTCCTAAAGTTATGAAGCTGAAATTAAGATGCTGGGTGCGTATAGATATAATCTAGTTGACTATTATTAGCAATGACAGTTTGTTCCAAACCTGTGCCTCAGCAATGTAAAAGAATGGAAGAAAAATAGTGGCTGAGATTAGGGATAGTTTAAAGATGTTGTCGACGAGCTCGGTGGCGCAGTGGTGAAACGCGTTGTTACGCTACTTTGACACCAACGCTCGTGGGTTCGATTCCCACACAGTACAAACATTTGTGTGCATGAACATGTCTGTTTGTCTTGGTCTGGGTATTTTCTATGTATATAAGTATGTATTTACAAAAAAAAAAATGTATTTACGTATGTTTATCAGTTGTCTAGTACTCATAACACAAGCTTCGCTTACTTTGGGGCTAGATGGCGCTGTGTAATTTGTTCGACAATATTTATTTATTATAATTTTTAAGGATTTCGTAAGAAAATTGATCCACCATTTCCAGAATCTTCTTAATCTTTATAATTCCAAGGCACTCCAATACCATCCAATATCTTGTCCAAGTTTTTCACTTAACCCGTCCTAACGTACATATGTGTGGAATTCTGAAAAGGCAAATAGCGAGCTCCAGTCGTGTATGAAATTCAGACGCGATCATATTTAAGCAACCGAAAATATAGTGGATAAGTTTTGTACAGCCAAAAATATATCAAATTAACTATTAATATCAACTATAATAGTAAATTTATGGTTACTTCTAATTGTCTTAGAATCCTGAATTCCAGTTTAAAGGATCACAATTAAAACGAAAAGTTTTAAATAGTTGTTACTAAATACATGGATCGATCAACAAGACTGCATGATTTTTTATATCTGATTTGGTATATCGTTATATCGGGTGCGAACACGCACACGTAGTTATAATAGCGTATCGCTTGCGATTCAAGGTGTGGCTTAGTTCCATACGTAGATATAGCGTATCGGTTGCGATTTAAGGTGTTAGTTCCATGCGTCCCATTGAAACGAAAGCACTTACCGCCTTGCCTTGCCTATGTACAATTGCAATAGCAAGGATGCCACTCATGCGTTGCTGATCCTGCAAAAATCTCTCACGCCTTTTTTGAAGAACCTCATGCTGTCTAGGCAAAGTTTCGATAGGGAGTTCACCTGCCAACATAAGAGTTCTCGCTAGAAAATGGAACCGCACGCGACCATTGAGGCTTCAGTGTATGAGTGCGAATTCAATCATAAGCGTTGGTGGGCGGTGTGTTTGCTGATGCGGTGATGTTGGCATCATATCGAACAACTCCTCGGAACAAAATTATACAAACTCAGAGATGGCTACAGTACTTCATGTACGATCTGATTTAAGACTGGTATAACAGAAGTCTATGTCTCAAACTGAAGTACTGTTTCGCTCTATATAGATCACCAAGTTTCTTAGACAGCCAGCTTAACCTACTCCTCCAAGTGTGTTTGGAACTGAACTTAGCCGGAAATTTCGACACCAAGAATCGCTATACTTTTGGCGATGGTAAGAGGCATGTTCCAGAAATGAGCGACTACAGCAAATGGAGCTTTGTCGTTGATGAACGCGTAGACTTGTGTCTTGATAGGGTTAAATTGGTCGAAGTTTAACAGTCCTCAATCAAACACTTTAGTCAAGGTGCCCTCAATTTCAAACACAAGTTGTTCGTGGCTTTTCCCCGTTTTCAACAAAAGAGAACGAGGGAGATTAGCTCGGCCTGTATAGTCCCCAGTGCTATCATTTGCATAGCAACAAATGCTATTAATTGACTACAAATCATTAACGTGCAGTGGTAAAGCAGTGATAGTCAAAGCAACTGGTCCCCGGTGCGAATTCCGGTGTGGGCATGTACCACTAAAATTCGTGTTTTCGGATTTATATACATATTTATCACTTCCTCGGCGATGAAGGAAAACATCGTGTCCAGGAAATATTTTGAAAGCCTTGTCACCTAACCTAAGAAAGATCAGGCAGGCCGTATGCTTGATTGCCATCTTAGTGGTATATAAAAAAAATCTGATTTTCCCTCCAAGTTTTGGAGGTCTGACGGTTGTCGCTCCATGCAAAAATCAGTGTCCGCCAAATCTTTAGGCTGTAGCGGATCCTGCCAATCATAATGGATTAGAGAAGGGGATAACACTAAGAAGAAGAAGATATCGTTAATGTGCTAAAAATAGCGTTGGGGACAACACAGAGCCTTGTTTTTTATTGTATTGTACGGAGTATTAATATTGCTCGATAACTTTGTCAGTCGCCATTTGCAGGCACTCGAATAATCGAACTGTTTCTGTATGTCCGCTATGGGACCTGTAAAGGCACGCGTAGATTCGGGTGTGGCCGCCATGATCCACGCGCACCCAACACTAATAGGTCCCTGTCTTCGAGGCTATGATATAATTCTTTCTAATTCAATAGTTTAAAAGAATACTTGAATAATTAATTCGATACGTATTTTATATAAAAATAAAAAGGTAGTTTCGGCAGAACAAAATACTAGTATGCGCGCGTGGATTTAACTAACTAACTACCTTGTCTATACAGATAAATAAAATTGGAGTGTCTGTTTGTAATATTAAAATAACCGCTTTTTACTAAATGCATATGGATGTATACACAGTACATATACCAAAATGCATATTTTTACAATTATTGTGTCTGTCTGTCTGTACGTCTGTCTGTTTGTTCCGGCTAATCTCTGAAACGGCTGGACCGATTTTGACGGGACTTTCACTGGCAGATAGCTGATGTAATAAGGAGTAACTTAGGCTACCTTTATTTTAGAAATTTTATTTATTTTTGTTAATATAAATAAATAATAAAAAAAAACTATTCCGCGCGGACGAAGTCGCGGGCACAGCTAGTTAAGTAATACACTAGTGTGTATTTTAGCGAAAAAGTATGTAATACGAAGTTTCATAAACCCCGTAACGCATTTGAGCATTGATATACGGGGTCCATTTTTTCTGTGATCTAAGCTCGCAGTTATTTACTCTCGCTGTTAGAAACCTCACAATAAAGTTCCTGGTGATCCTATAAACTCCCATGAAACATAAAGAGAATTGCTATGTCAAACATGAATATGTGTGTGTGTATGTCAAGAAAATTCCAACGAAGCCAACGTATCCAATCACCATAGGTAGGCAGTGTGTCGTCATTGCTGGAGATCACAGCTATAAATGATTTCCTAAATTTTTTAACACAGACATACAAGATTTATTAAATTCTTTAATATTCGAGTGAGTACAGTCACTGTAAACTATAGAAAAGTCGTAAGTTACCCTATTTGCGTTTCTAGCATCGCAGCACTACTGCAGCAACAGCTACGGTAGATATTTAAAACGTACTTCTGGCAGCTTGTATTTTTATTTAGAACCCAAGACCTATACACATATGTTCATTACAAGATATAAGTGAGCATAGTACAGCATTGCGACTGCGATAAAAATGGAAAGACACATATAGAAAACCCTTTTAAGTTTACATGTGTGCAAACACTGAATGTGAATGAAATGAACTGAAAAACGACGGTATATTTGTCCTGTAATGTCGCCTCGTGTGAAATTCAGACGCTAATGACCTGTCCCATTACGTGAGGAGTGTGTGTATAAATTATATTACATAGATGGGTGCATTTATTATGGAGCACTTCTGTTAGCAGTTATTTGCATGATATCACAAGTAATATTTGCGTACTTTAGCATTTTCAATTTTTAGTTCACACACTGTGTTACTATATTTGTGCAACAGTTCTGTGACAGACTAACTTACAGGTTGGCATACAACGCACAACCTAAACAGCTTTATCCAGAAACAGGCATCTGGTGGTTTATAGAGCAGTGATAGCTCAATAGATAATGAACCAGCCTATTCACCTGCGATCCTTGGTTTGTATCCTAACCACCACCACAAAAATTGTCGTTTCGTATTTATGTACATATGTAGTTGTCATTTGCTCTTCGGCGAAGGAAAACATCATGGGGAAACCCGCACGTCCAAGAAGTTATGTTTCAAAAAGACGTGTGATCTAACCTAAGAGAGTTCTGATTTTCTTTGTAGGTTGTGGAGGTCTGATGGCAGTCGCTCCATATCCTCGGGCTTAGGTAGCCGTCCCCGTGAACCCTAATGTATTAGGAAACGGAATAGCGCTAGGAAGAAGACGGCATTTTGGGAAATTTTCTTTGTTTATTTATGATGCTAAGGTTGGAAGATATGATAAAAAGAAACCCAAATGGATACCGAATCCTTTTCTGAATCTGAGCTGAAGCTCATCTCCCCATGTTATCGTTCCTTTTGGCAAATTTGAGATATTTCTGGTGTACTTCTGGGGTGCACACTGCAGACAGTCTTGACGATACTCCGTAAGGTGACCTGTACCGTGAACTTGTGCCCTCGACTCTATCTTAAACCACCGATGGCTCTCCCCAAGAAATTAGCTAAAAAGATTATGTAATAGTCCTCTAGACTATACATGAACACTAATATTACAAACAGGTAAAGCTTGTTGAGATATAGGATGTAATCTCTAGAATTGCGGATCCGATTCTGATAATTTATTTACTATTAGAAATCTTCTCTGAAAGTCCGACCTTTCAAGAAAGAGAATATCAGGAACTATCGCGAGGAATAGATATTTAATATCACACCACAACTGCAGAATCATTGAATGATCTGTTGTAAGAGTTCAACAAAAAATATTATTTTCATACATTTACGACCATTTAAAATGGCGATACATTAGTTTTTGTTAATTTTGGTCCTTTGATAATTAAGCGTTTGTTAATTTTAGTCGCGAAAGGGGTCACGATTTTTGTTAATTAAGCGTCGATCGAAAAAGAGTTCTGCCTGACTTTTTATTATTTTTATTATTTTGGAACGATAAGACGTGTATTTTTGTCTAAAAGCCAAAGTCTAAAAACTGGCGGTTTTGGTTTTTAATGTCAGGGTGACGGTACTTAGAAGTCGACTGACATCTTTTTGTATATCAATTGTTAAGCAGTTGTTGATTGCAGCTACTCGTAGGTAAGTCACATGCATTGGATTGCTGGCTTCCTGCATGAGCGTAGAATCCGCGTCCTTGCAGATGGATGCGCTTCGCGGTTCATGTCAGTGAATGCCGGTGTCCCACAGGGCTCCGTTCTATCGCCCACCCTCTTTCTTCTGCATATCAATGACATGCTGCCACTTGGTAATATTCATTGCTATGCAGATGACAGTACGGTCCATGGGCGATATTTCGGTCGGCCTGGTGCTGGTCGGACAGAAATTTGTGAGAGGCGTGAGAGTCTTGTCGTTGAACTGAATCGGGTTTTGAATCACATTATTAAATGGGGTTCCAATAACCTGGTTGAGTTTAATGCTGAGAAAACTCAGGTATGCGCGTTTACAACAAAATGTCCCCTTTCCTTCCCACTCCCAGTCTTCAGGGCGCTTCCCTCAGAATGCGAGATAGCCTGAATATGCTAGGTATGAGTATTCATTGCGACCTTAACCAGCGTTATTACATCGAGAGCCTCATCTCAACAGCTTCAAGAAAACTCGGAGTCCTGAACAGGGTGCGCCTTGCGGGGGTGCACTGTCAGGCCTTCGCCGATGACGTCGTGCTGATGTTTGACGGCAACACTGCGCTGGATATAGAGAGACAGGCCAATGCCGCTCTCGAGCATGTGAGGACGTGGGGTGTTAAAAACCGGTTGAAGTTTGCGCCGCATAAGACCAGCGCTATGCTGGTCACGCGCAAACTTAGGTATGACACTCCGCGGCTTACCATGGGCGGGATAGACATTGGCATGTCTCGGCAGATCAAGCTGCTGGGGTTGACGATTGACGCGGGTCTGACGTTCAATGCGCACGTGGCTACTGTCTGTAAAAGGGCAGTAGCCATATACGGGCGCCTTGCGCGTACGGCCCGCGTCAGTTGGGGGCTCAACCCTGAAGTAGTGAAGATCATATATTCAGCCGTAGTGGAACCTACGATATTGTACGCTGCCGCCGCATGCGCTCCAGCGGTCAATAAGCTGGGCATCCAGAAACAGCTCAACAGCGTACAGCGGGGCTTCGCGCAGAAGATCTGCAGAGCCTACCGCACGGTCTCCCTGAACTTCGCACTGCTGCTGGCGGGGGTGCTGCCTCTTGACCTCAGAGTGCGCGAGGTCGCCTCTTTGTACGAGGCCAAGAGGGGGCTACCCCATCCGCTGCTCGGGGACAGGGAGATCGAGCGGATGGCCTCCAAGATCGAGGCCCCGCATCCCGCGGAGCTAGATAGCTTGGAGTTTGGCAGCCTGGTGGACGAGGAATAATGCAGGGCACACTCCAACTTTGCCCTGCGAATTTACACGGACTGCAGCAAGATTGAGGGCCGGGTTGGCGCCGCTGTATCCATATGGAACGGCGGCGCGGAAACCAAGGCCGTCAAGCTTGCTTTGTCGTCCTACTGTACCGTCTACCAGGCGGAACTCCTGGCTATCTGCACGGCGGCCGAGTACGCTTTGAGCTGCGATGGACCCAGTATCGGCATCTTCAGCGACTCCATGGCGACGCTCCAGGCGGTGGCGAACGTCGAGTCCCCCCATCCCCTGGCGGTGCAGACACGGGACGCTCTTAAACTGTGCAAAAGCCAGGGTAAGAGCGTCTCGTTGTTCTGGATCAAGGCACACGCGGGGTTGGAGGGGAACGAACGTGCCGATGAACTCGCCAGGAGCGCCGCACTGGGGTTGCGGAGGCGGCCAGATTACGACCGCTGCCCTGTCTTATTCGTCAAAGGTATGATCCGTAAGGGGACCATTGACGAATGGGACAGGAGATACAAATCGGGAACAACAGCTTCGACGACGAAACTGTTCTTCCCGAGTGCGGCGGAGGCGTACGGCATCGTGGGCAAAATGGTGCCGTCGAGCATCACCACGCAAGTCCTCTCGGGGCATGGTGGGTTCTCCGCGTACTTGCACAGGTTCAAGTGCGCGGATGACCCATCCTGCTTCTGCGAGCCGGGCGTGGATCAGACAGTGCAGCACATATTGTTTCGGTGTCCCGCATTCTCCAAACAGAGGTACGATTTGGAGCAGGAGTTGGGAATGCGGGCCACCGAAACCACAGTCTCCGAAATAGTTTTGGGGGGAAATAAACCTAAATTTATAAAATACTGCGTCAGTCTAGCTACAGTTGTCATTGATCGCAACAAGCAGAGCAGCTCTACCTAGGACTAATGCTGTATACCTCGGCTATACTCGCGGTAGCTAGGTGGAGCTGTGAAGCCCGCTGTCGCCCGTGGATGGACTGACGCAGTATGGGGAGGGAAGTTCGAAAGCAGATAAAATAATTTCACCGGCGTTCAAAAATGGGCAAATATTAGAATTTTAGATAATAACACTGAAAGATGATGAATGAAAAAAAACGAAGCGTGAAGAAGCATCTTGCGGGTCAGTATGGCAGCGTCAACTGCCAGGATACGGTGTAGTATTTCGTCAGTTGCAGTTGCGATTTGGGCTCCTCTTTCGCTTACCATCAGGCAAAGAGGAGCCACTATGCTGAACTAATATAAAAAAAAAAATGCTCATTAGTATTACAAACATTAAACTAATGTGGTCTAGACTGAACAGAATTTGCGGTTACCGCTAAAAATTCCTTTTACTAGAACTCCAAAATTCCATAGCACACTCGGTTTTGAAAGTATGAATTTAAAAACCCGACGGCTTTCTCAAAATATTGAACCATTGAGTCTGTGGCGAAGGTGTCAAAGCAGAATGTGTGCAAGGTACAATGGGTTATGTTCGGGAGAGTTGTTGGATGTGACGCCTGTAGTCTCTTTCTACCATCACCCCGTTCGCTTTCGACAAGGAGTTCTCACACACTGGAACTGATTCTTGCCAAGGTTTATCCTAAGAGATATGTTACTATGGCGTAGAATGAAGTTGCTGTTACAACAACGCCGAATGATACCTCTGATAATTCAAGCGCACAGTGACTGTTTACTACCGTACTGGGCACCATAGTATTAAAATTGGAAAGGTTAAAGATAGTAAACTAAATATTCCTAAAATGTAACTAAACAAAAGTACTAGACACATATTATTCTTAGTACTTATTTACGTTTATTTCAAGGGCGTATACACTAGCAACTACATCTTCTACATAAAGAGTCACAAGCTACCACCATTTTCAGCATTTGCCGTTCAGCTCACCCTTTGGAATGTAATCGAAAATTAACATATCATAATAATTTTATGAATATTCAATTGCTCAGCTCGCTAACCACCCTTTTAGATGTTAATTTGGTTGTTTCGCGAGACGCCAGAGAGGACAAAGTTAGGTTCTCAGCTATAGTATGGGCATAAATTAATTAATACAAAGACTTCGTGTTTCTGCTGAATTATGGCACTTGTAAACAATGGGTTTAGGGAGTGTCACGTCTTGTGAAAATTAAATAAACACAATATTCTGATGCTTTGATATTGTGATATACGTGTGTGTTTTTTAAACGGTGTAAAATAATAAATCACAAGAGATGTAGAGAACTTGCCTTTGAAACGACTTGCTTAAACTTACATATAACTTAAAATATAACAGGTATAATATGAAAGTTACATGTAACTTAAAATATGACTATGGCAAATTTGTTTTTATAATAACAATGTAATGATATCTAGAACAGTTTTCTGTATCATATGGTTCAGAGCAGATTCCCATAGCATATTTTTTTAAAGTCACTTTTTTATACAACGACAGGCGGCAAACAATCACGCGACTAACGTGATAACAAACGGTTACCTATGAACGCTTGCAATAGAAGGAGCATGGCTCGCGCGTTGTACCTACAGCCTGACCTTCTACTGGCTGCAGCCTATTGTAAGGAATTGGAAGTGCTTTCCAGATCGTGCTGCTTTGATGATTGATGGATTTACGGTATGCAGTTTATTCTATACATGTTATTCGCTACTCAAAATATATAATCGCATTTATAGGTTGACGTTGTAATTTTCAGATTTGCGAAATTGGTTCCATAAAAAATGTTCATAATACTGAGTACGTTCGTCTTCTTTCTGGTGATACATCCTTTATGATACACACTGTATATTTAATAAAAACATAATAACAATAACGTCGACGGCTATTCATATCGTGGTTTTATTGTTATTGGCACAAAATTCAATAAACTTGGTTTCACTTTTTTCATTGGTTCATAGCTTTGTGGTCTTTGAAAGTTTCTTTGCCATAGTTATTAAATGACGACCTCAATGGCGCAGTATTTAGTAACGCTACTTTGATGCCAACGCTCGTAGGTCCGATTCCTACACAGGACAATCATTTGTGTGCATGAACATGCCTGTTCATCTTGGTCTGGGTGTTTTTAAGAGAGGTAACGCTCGAAAGCAGCCGTCTGGGAAGTACCTCTCCCTCACAGAAAACTACAGCCAAATAACTCTTTGGAGGGTTGTCGTGTTTTTGCGTTTAAGTGAGGTGATCAGTAAGCTCCTGAAGTAAGCCATACACTTGTATGCCTCACGACGATGTATAAAAAAAATGAAGTAGGTTTCACTTTTTCATCTTTGAAAGCTTGTTTGACATAGTTATTAAACTTTCCCGAAATTTATATAGAATCACATTTTACAATTACAAAGAGGTTCACGAGATATCGGTGAACATCGTACATAGAACCTCTTCCTTGAAGTCGGTCATGAAATACTAGTCATGGTTTGCGACAGGTAGTGTTGGCTTAGTATTTCCGAGGATGGTGTATTTTAGTCCGTTTTATTGTTGTTCTTAGACGGCATTATGTTTTCTCTAACATTCGCCTTTCATTTGTTTATCTAATCATATATTAGGCATATTACTACAGAGGCATGATTCCAAATATACAAAACAACAACACTCCATTAGTTTTACTAATTCTGTTCAGAGTATTATTAATTTAGTAGAAGCCGTTTCCATTTTAAGGCAATAATACGCGATCTCTGACAGTGTCATATAGTACTATAAGTTACATACAAAAACTTAGATTTTGTGTCACTTACTTACTTACATTGAAATGAAAATAAGCTAAAAATATATAAAATATATAATATATAATATAAAAAAATATATATAAAATTGTCTATTCAGGCGTTGAGTCGAATTTAAAACTTTCTGCCAATGAGTAAGTAGGTACCAAAGACTCCCCTTCTTGATTATGGCGAAGTTTCTTTCTTCAGCTCGTCGGGGATATTAATATGTAAAAAAGTTATGAAATAACTGCGTACAAAATAAGTTTACAATTTCTAATGCGTACATAGATATAAAAACAATAATTTATAGACATTTGAAATTGGTAATAGTACGAATGAGTACCTAAATGAATCATGAATTTGTAATTTTTTATAAAATGTCGGGAGGCATACAAGCATGCTGTCCACCTGACGTAAAGCGTTTAATAGAAGAAAAGTCTATGAACGCTTGCAATATATTAAGTATCACCTCTGCTGCTATTACAGCAAATCCTTAGTAATCTCACTCAAACGCAACTATTAACTATCTAACCCTCCTGGGAGTTGTTATTTAGCTGCGGTTTTCTGTGAGGTAAACTTCCCCAGACAGCTTCTCTTAAAAATTATCCAGACCAAGACGAACAGACATGTTCTCGCATAAAATTGTTTGTCCTGTGTGGGAATCAAACGCACGAGCATTGGTGTAAAAGCAGCGTTACTTTGCGCCACCGAGCTCGTCCATATCCATACATCCAACATAAAATATTACTGACCCAAGATATCAGGAGCACTAACCAAGTGCTTCCTACACGGCATTTGTAGGAAGTAACCGTTTGTGACATTATCTCATCAACTGGGAGCGAGTTCCATAGATATGCTATACTAAAAGAGTTGGTATAAGAATAGAAGATAGCGACAGGAAAATGAAGTACAGGATTAATGCTTAATAGCATATATATATACCTAACGTAATACACTTTCTTTTTGGAAAGTAAATTGGAGCCACAGGATAATAAAGTAAAAGACGAAGAAAATATTCCGTGTTATCAAAATTCTGCCAACAAAAACAGTCTAACAGGAAGATATTGTCGAAGCCATTTCAAAGTGCGGAAAGTCAAAGATCTTGCTACTCACTTTGCATATCCGCAGAACCCAGGACTAGGACAGAGATTGATTAAAGACGATGCTTAAAGTCTTGACAATAAAAAAACAAGGAACGATGTTACGATCAAATACAACGTCAGAGAATACTATTGTTATACTCTACCAGTGTCAGAGGAAATAATGATTGCTTGTAATTTGACTGACTTCGTTTGACAGTATAAAATATAAGAAATAAAATTATTGACGATGTTAATTGTTCCAATTAAATTATCAAGCCAAACAGCACATGTTTCAAAGAATCTCTCTCCTCATCGCATTGTTTCTATATTGACATATAGATACTATATATAACTTTCTTGCTGAGAGCAAGAAGAAATAATTTACAGAAGCGGACACCAGTCTGATGTAGCTAATAAAAAATGAATTTTTTTACCAAGTCGAGGTCATGAAAGCATAATGGCCTTTTACAATACAGAAAGTACCGTTCGCGCTTTGACTTCCCTGCTGCTAACACAGTAACTCCTTAGGGGCTTACTGGTGACTCATTTATAATACATATTAAACATCCAAATTTTATATAAAAAACTACAAAGTGGAGTACTGCCATATTTTGAGCGATAACCACCCAATAGCAAATGATGCTCTAGCTAAAGAAATATTCATAGATTACGGTAACGCTTTACACATATGTTTATTTGCCTCCCGATGTAGTTAAAAATACATAGAAACGCAAGGGATGCTTCTTGTGCTGCAAGTGAGTTTATATGGCTATATATTAACAAATACGAGTACTTCTCTTGTGAAAGAAAGCTGCGATCAATTTGGGTCTGAAATTAAGGGTGCGTTGACTATAGTATGCGACTGAGACAAATTGTACCCTATCAAGACACAAGTCCGCACATTCACCGCTAAGAAAACCCCATTCCTCAATTCCAATAACACCTCTCTTACCATCGTCAAGAGCATTGGGATTCTTGATGTCGAGATGTCCAGCGAAGTTTATTTTTGTCACCTAGAGAATGTCCGAAAACTCGGTATTGTCAAGCAGTACTTCTGCTTGTAGCAAAGATTTAACAAAGAAATATATTATCTATGTAATATGTTGTATTTGATCGGGTGGTAGACATAAAATATGTATGTGTCTAAACTCTAGTATATTACACTTATTTCCTTTCACTTACGCATTTTTCTTCCAGAGGGAAGGAATTGTACACTGGTTATTCTCCGTTTTTTTTTATTTTTTCGCTCAGAGGTGTGAGTGGGTGTAAAGCTTATATGAGTATTTATATATTTTATGAAGTGTCATAAGAAGAGTAAATGTAAAGAGACAACTGAAAGGATAGACGGTGAAAATATGCCAGTCAATTCAAAACAGTCGGAGGAAATGTAAGCTCTTGGGAATGAAATGCGCGGCGTTACCGTTAGTATACATTGGTAAGGATCTCACTTGTATCCTGTGTATATCACTTGTCATGTCAGCCGTGGCAGACTGTCAGACACTCGTAAGTAAAAAGGCGTGTCTGCATAGACATCACGTTATAACTAAGGGGAATTTAATGATATCTGGAATATTGACAGCTTCTTGCCCGGATGTAGAATACTTATCGTTTCCAAAAATAAAGATGTTTCAATGGGATAAACATAAACACTATTTTTTCTTAACGAGTAACTCGAGTGAACAAAGGCATTCAGTGTAATAAATGTTACTCGCAGACCTCTGCAATAGGCAAAAGAATTACCAACTTTTATAGTTATGCGCTGTTAGTAGTTATCTTATTGAGATCTTAGTTACACGCGTGTTTCCCAAGTTTATCGTAAAATGTATTTTGTAATCCTGATAATGAGCATGAAATGATTACTGAAAATATCAAAATGCTTTAGAGTCTAGAGTAACATCGATTATACAATAATCATTCATCAGTCATTGTCTTAAAATCTGTAAATATGTTCTTTTGAATATTTAATGTCTCTTTGCGAGAAATGTACTAATGAAGATAAATGTCTCGAGCAAGTATGACCACAGACGTTGCGTGGAGTCGTGCGTAATGGTGTTACTAGACTAAATCTCAGTTAATCGAGTTTTTCTCTACCGATTACACAAACACATCTACAAATTGTTATTGTTAAGGAGTTAAGGTGCAACGTTGGCAGCAGGGAGCAAAGCGCGAGCTATATTTCTTGGCCTGCGGGCGTCTTCTCGGCTATCAAACCTCAGGAAATCAATATCCGATGTTAAATTTAAAATTAGTTCCTTGAAATCTTTTCCGAACAGCGAAAGACGTTTCCTATACGAAATCGATCTCATTGTAACTTTGGAAAAAAGTTAAAATTACGATCATGAGATTGGTATTAGGCAATGCTTGAAGTATTCTGTATTCTGAAAAATCTTTTCACAGGTTAGGTAATTAAGGTTATTTCCTGTCTGTACCAAATTTACAATCATTAAATTTAAAGTATGTCTTTAACGCGCATGGGGTATACAATACAATACTCTTTATTGCACCACATAGTCTACATATTAAAATGACAACTTAAAATTAAAGTACAAAAGGCGGTCTTATCGCATAGCGATCTCTTCCAGACAACCTTAGGGTAGAGGAATAAATAAAAGAACAAAATAGGTAGGTGGCGCAGCACAAATAATAAACATACTTAAGTTAAATACTTAGTTCAAATAAACTTACACACACATAATATACATATCCATACATACAAATACCTACATAAAACTATATATATACGTACACATACAGATATACATGTACATAAAACTGCCACTCTGACTAAATAACCGAATAGATTAAGCCACAAGTTACCACAGTTTGTGCATTACGGATTGTTATTAATGGGTATCTATAATGCATGTGTTTATTCGTCGTTAGCATTTTTTAACTAACATGATGATGGCGTTGTAATCGAGATTGTATTTCCGTATCTATCCGTTCTCTCTGCCTACCCGGGAAGGGACTTAACATGAATATACAGATAAATAGAATCCTTCAATATATATTTTTACGTAACCGAGTGACGAAGTTCTGAAAATTTCCCATTTATTGTAATATTGGGTGGGCGATTCCAATAAAAACCGTTTAATTTTCGTCATGAAAATGTTGGAAAAAGTAGGATCTATTTATAAACTTTTTCTGAATAGACTATTAATATAAGCAGAAATGTTGTAGAATAGTACGTTCCTAATACAGGCAATGTTAATCTCATTTTAAGCAGCATCGAGTAGTTTGTGTTCAAATTATTTTCAGGAACACCGTTCCTATATGAAATATATATGTTTGTCTGTGTGTGTCTGTCGCTTTTTTTTGAATATTCGAACTTTGACTTTAGATTCGGATTCAGCATAAAAAAGTAGAATAGGAATGTCTGAAAAACCAACCTCCTATCTATTAAGGATCATGGTCAAAATGGCCGACAAATTAAAAAATAATATTTTTGAATTTTTTTAGATTCGAAAATTAAATTAAAAAGCAGAATAGGAATGTCTTAAAAACCAATATCATATTTCTTAAGGAACATGGTCAAAATGGCCGACAAAATTAAAAAAAAAAAAAAAAATTGTTATATAATAGGCTATTTGACACTATTAAAAATATGCTACGAAATGTGGTGATTCTATTAGGTAATAGCATAAAAAAACATATTTATCTCTGTTTTATCCAAAAATATTTATAGATTTTTCAAAATAAACAAAATAAATTCAAATTATTTTTGAAATTAATTCAGCGACATGAACGTTCTGTGATTGGCTACGCCTCGCGTGACGTCACACGCTAGTAAACATTGTTTATTGTTATACGCTGTATGTGATTCTATCATTTTTGTCGTATTTTCTTCGTTTCTTGTGCTATTTTTACAAGAATTTTTGAAGATTCCGCAAGACATTAATGTCTAGTAATAAAAATAAAAGTGTTTGCTATCAAAATGGACGAGAATTTTGTACGAGCCGACAATAGAAATCTACCTACGATAGACGCAATTATGGTTGCACTTTTCTTCAAAAATAATACTGATTATTATGCTGCAGAGCTGAAAAATATAAAAACTGCTGTATAAGTATCTACTTATTTATTTATAATGATATTTTTTATATAAATTTGCGTCGCGGTTCCACAAAATATTTAGGTTATGTCTATTAATACCTTTCAAAATTTCTAAGCCCATTTTGTACTTCATGTAATTAATTGTATCTTTTTCCATCTGAAATGTAATAATCGAAGCTAGGTAAAACCAGTTTTTGCTATCAAGTTGATGGAAACAACACATTTTAATCAAATGGTTTTAGGTTATGTATATGTACTATATTTATTTCGTTTTACAAAAATCAATTTTTACTTATTTCCTATTACTATTCGAATCAAATATTACTGGCATACTTACATCAAAGTGATCTTCACACATGAAAACATTTGTATGAGATAAAATGCTGTTTGGATCTCTTCGAGCTAACTGTAACCACTTATTACGTCTCTTAGGGTTCGTTGGAACAGAAACAAACACTTTTTGTGGAGTTTTTATAGAAGTATTTGTACATTGTGGCACAATACACCATTTATACACCATTTTTTTTTAGTAAATTGATAAGAAAAATATTAGAAACACGCTGAATGTACACTTCGGTACACTCGTTTACTTGTCTGTGACGTCACGCAGATCATATGCACCCGCCATTAAAAAAACAGCGTTTTTAGCGCGAATATTGTAGTTTAAATTTCAACACAATATTTTACGTAAAATACTGCAAATTTCGCAGAAATATGCATGTGGTGTATTCATCATATACCAACGAATAATTGAAAACAATTTTTCAAAATCAGTCAAATAGCCTATTGACGAGCCAGGTGTTCCTCTGGCAATGCAAGCTTGCGCATTCTCAACTGATTAAATCTTTAAATTTCTTTTGTCAAAGCTAAATACATAGCTATAATAACTTTTGTCTGATACTGCTACAGTACTGCATATTACATTGCAGTGTCAGTGCGTTGTAGTTAATAAGCAGCAGTATTGAAAAATGTGTGTATCGTCCACATAAGACAACGACTATGAATAAATACACATTTAACTTGAGTGATTTAAAGAAACTTTAGCTACAGAGCCTCCTCTTATACTCTTATCTTATTCATCCATTGATGACATCGGACGATGTTTCAGGTTTTACTATTATTTTGAGATCACCACGTATCGTAGACAGTTTGGACACCTGATAATACGAAGCTAAATCGTATAGTGTAATAAAAATGCTTGTATTTAATTAAAAATAACAATGTAAAACATATCCATTAAATGTACGTTTACATAAATAAGAATGCTGAAAAAAATAAATGTGAGAAACCATTTTGCACATTCGAAGTACTCAAACAAGGTAAACTGGGAATGGCTCATTTTAACACAGAAAATATACAGCTCTGGTGTGTCTATAAATAAACTTCAATAAAATTTTGATTTACATTCGTATCGTCGTATCAGTAATCGGTTTAATGTACAACTGACGTAGGTACGTACGATTCGCCGGCTGTGATTAAAATAAACGTTGCATGTAATCCCGCGTAAACCGTTTACAGACGGGACCGGAGATCGAGGGCCATATTGGAAGCGGAAACGTAGTGCTCGTCGATCGAACGCTGTTATTTGATTTTCACGAGTTCCGCAGACAGAAACAATTCTTTTGATTTATTACTAGCTGTTTGTTTTATTCTTCGTAGCTTTCTGTTTATATGTTTACATATAATAGAAAGCAAGAGGAGCTTTTTCGCTTGTGAAAGCTCGTGGATATCTCTAAAACCCTAATCCAATTTTTAATAAAAGCATTTTCATGACTACATTGTTCTACTTTTGTTCTACTTTTGTTCATCTTAATCCAAACCTAACCCGAGCCTGAACCAATATACACTTCAAATCAACCTACAGCCGATCCAACCTATACCTATATGGATAAACTTGATTTAAATCTAACCCAAACCAAACGCAAGTCAGACTTGCGCTGTACGTTCCTTGGACCAAACTTAATGCTTGTGAGAATCGCACTGTGAGTTTGTTTGTTTAGTATTTTTGATGAACCATTAAATACTATACCATTTCGGAAGAATAATATATTATGTATGTATATCTTCACGCCAGGCCCCTTGCGGGGTAGGCAGAGAGAACCGAGCGCCATAAGACGCGGTCCTTACACACTTCACTCGCTTCTTTCACATTCATAGCTCTTTTCATGCACGCTCGCCGGTTCCTAAGGCTCCTGACATCACCTTCTGATAAAACACGACCAATTTGGTCATGGTAGGTTAGTCTTGGTCTTCCTCGGCTCCTACATCCTTCCACTTTCGCATTGTATATCGGTTTCGTCATTCTTTCATCTTGCATTCTTTCTACATGTCCGAAACAACGGAGCATGCCCTTTCTTATCTTAACACCGACACTCTCTTTCAGTCCAACTCTCATTCGTACGTCATCATTTCGAACGCGGTCAGCAAGCGTTATGCCACAAATTTTTCGCAGTGCTCGCATCTCGACCGCATTTATTCTACTTTCATGCTCTCTCTGCCATACCCAGCTCTCACTTCCATAAGTTAGCGTTGGGATTAACACCGCGCTGTGTACAGCGAGCTGTGCCTTCTGGCTTAGATTTCGGCTGCCAAACAGTTTACCCAACGCTCCATTCACGCTATTCCCTGCACTCACTCGTCTCTCCACATCAGCGGTGTACCTTCCATCGCTTCTAAAAGCGCTTCCAAGATATACAAACTCATCCACTTGCTCCAACACTACATCATCAACCGTAATCCTAGTGTTCGTTCTGGTTGTCTCTCTTTCAAATACCATTATTTTGGTTTTCTTCGCATTCAATTGTAAGCCTTTCTTCATACAATCGTCTTTCATTGTTGTGACTAGTGTTTGCAGTTCGGATGATGATTCTGCTATTAATACTGCGTCATCTGCATAAAGCAGGCAGTTAACCACTGAGCCACCCATTCGCATTCCCACATTCATATTTCTCATTCTCTGAAGACAACTGTCCAGATACAGGATGAATAGCCGAGCCGACAGCACGCATCCCTGTCTGACACCAATATTGGTATCAAACCAGGGTGATAAGCTGCCGTCCACTCTCACACATGCTGTGCAATCCTCATAGGTGGATTGCACAGCACGTAGAAGGTCACCGTCAATCCCATATCTGGGCAAGATGTTCCAGAGATTCTTTCGCACGACCCTATCAAATGCTTTTTCAAGGTCCACAAAACCGCAGAAAACCTTCTGGTCCGTAGCCAGATGCTTTTTCACGATATTGCGGAGCGAAAAAACTTGATCCGTACATCCTCTGCCGCTTCGAAATCCCCCCTGTGCTTCCCAAAGCATTCCATCGGATTTCACCCTCATTCTCCTTTCAATGATTTTTCCATACACTTTAGCTGCTAGGCTGATCAAACTGATGGCCCTATAGTTGGCGCAGTCCATACGTGAGCCCTTGCCTTTATACAAGGGCACGATGACTGCGCGTCTCCAATCGCTCGGGACTCTTCCGGTTCTCCAGCATAATTTGCTCAAAAACCAGAAAGCGTCCCTAACGTAGGTACCACCCAGTTTGATCATCTCAGCTGTTACCATATCGATTCCCGCTGACTTTCCATTTTTCAAACTTCGTATCGACCATTCAATCTCATCCATGCTAATGTCTTCATGGTACGTTGGCACTGCCGAATCAGTCACAGACTCATTCACAGTGCCAGCGCCCTGGACATAATCATACATTTCTCTAAAATATTCGCTCCACCGTTCTAACACCTCCTGAGTGTTAGCAATAATGCCACCAGCTTTACCTTTTATCTTGTCCATTTCAGATGCCGACGAACCACTCCGAGACTTCTTTACCTCTCTCCAGAAGAGTTTGGTATTAGCCTCGAAGTTCTTCGTCAGCCTCTCTTCCTCATTCATAAGTAGTCTTTCACGCCTCTCTTTCACTAAAACTTTGGTTTCATTTTTGCATCGACGGTATATTTCTTTCTTCTTCTCTTTCATACTATCACTCTGGTGCAAAGATGATACGTAATCCAGCCACGCTCTCCTCTTTTTATCCACGGAGGATTGAACCTCCGCATCCCACCAGGCATCTCCTTTCAGTGTTCTACGTCTCTTTGCGCATCCACATGCTTCTTTCGCACTGTCCACCATACTTTCTTTCAGAACTTTCCAACATTCGTCTACATCTGAGTCGGAAAGACTCGCGTTCGCAAGTCTTTCACTGACTAGACGTACATACGTACTCCTCACACTTTCATCTTCCAATTTTTCACTTCTTATTCTTTCATGGTCTCCGAAAGGAATACGCACTCGCCAATGCCTCCACTTCTTGAAAAGGCCCACAAATCGGCTTATCACCAGATAGTGGTCCGTTTCAAGAGTGGGGCCTCTGAAGGCTCTTGTATCCATTAACGACTTTCGGAGACGTCCATCTATCAAAATCAGATCAATCAGACTTTTCTGTTCATTCCGTCTCCATGTGTACGTGTGAATATCCTTGTGATGGAAGAACGTGTTCGTCACAAGGAGGTTTCGTTCCATACATACGTCTAAAAGTAACTTACCAGCATCGTTCACTCTCTTATCTCCGTATGGACCAAGCACAGCCTCATAACTGCTTCGCTTGGTCCCAACCCATCCATTCAGATCTCCACACATAATTATCCGTTCATTCGCATCAGCCAAATTCAGAACACCCCTTGCGGTCTCCCAAAACTTCTCGAGCTCCTGGGGATTAGTAGAGCTTACAGGAGCATATGCTGCAACCAAAAAGACTCGCGTAATCCCCAGTTTTATTTTAACCCAGAGAAGTCTTGGCCCTACTAAATCGTAATCTTTCACACCAGCGGCCAAGCGAGATGAAAGCACAACGCCTACGCCAGCGCTGGCATGATCGTCCTGGTTCACCCCGGACCACAGGGCCATCATGCCACCGGGCAGATCTTCGGCGTCGCTTCCCTTTCGCTTGCTCTCTGACACACACAAAACATCTAGGCATCTCTCATTCATTATATCTATCAACTCATTCATCTTATCTTGTAATCCACCTCTCACATTCCATGTGCCTATACGACACTCAGCTCTCCTCGACCCGCCAGGTTGGGCGTTGCGTGGTGGGTGGCGGCCCCCACCGCCGCATGCACTTAAACCCGCACCGACGAGGGCGGATCGGTGCGCGTCGCCTACGGGGGACGCCCTAATCCGCGCGTCTGTGCGGTTTGTTTTTAGGTCCAGAATTGCAGTCCAGTGTTGGACTGGCAGGGTCGCGACGTGCACGCTTCTGGTACCGACCCCAACAAAAATATTATGTACATTAACTTTTACTTTTACCTTAACTTTTACTACGTGAGTCATTTCCATTTTCGCATTACTTTGCCTCGGAGATATCAGCTAATTGGAAATATTAGGGGATGCTAGTGAGAAATACCTTTCTGGTATCTAAATAAATATATACATATATATATTCCGATAGTTATTTTAGATATTTCGCTGTACAAAGCTCTAAGATAACAGACAGACAGTGTCGTGATTCATAAGGTTTACCTTTTTCGTACAAAACCCAGCGACAGGATATATTTTGACACCTAATAACTCTATCGAGAATAGGACAGACAGCTGTCAAGATTTCGATATTTGATAAATCCAAAAAGGTAAATTATCGATCAATGTGAATGTGACCTTAGATTTGACGGATTGTAACTGTGTACACGAAATTTAATATTTCTAGAGAGAAAACATTTTGTTGTTAATGGCGGCACAAAATCCCATGGTGAGCGAAAACAATAAATTATTATGCATTGCACTTTGATATGAAAGATGAAATCATTCAGAGCAGACGACAGTAGTCGTTAATCGTTAGCCGTGGTGAATTATTAAAAATAAACAGAAAAGAATAAGCGACAGTTTCTGTTCATGGCCTTACGTCTAATGAAGAAGATTTATAGAATATTTAAAAGAATTATTTGGTTATTTGGAAAAGATGGATGTGTGGTCGAGATACTAGCGACAAAATCGCTGTTGGTTGTTTAGAAGTCGAAGATGATGATTGATAAATCAAAATACTTCTACAATTACTTAAATTTTTTTTCATCATAAGTATGATCTAAACTCATGTACATTATAATGCACGTAGGCGTCGTAGGCAGGTATCTACTTCACTGCCGGCAAGTGCAGTGAACTATTGATAAACAGTTGGTAGGTGCCATGTGACACGCAGGCGAGTGTGGTCATGTCATAGTTCGATGATTATACTTAAGACAGTGATTCAAGATACGTGACAGGGTGCCACATATATTAATCAATGTCTTACATTGTACTTAAGCCTTAAAGTTCCTGTAATCGTATTTACTGATCAGCGTCCGTGAACAAACTGGCTTTTGAAATGTAATCATGAGCGCTGTACTTTAGTCTCCTACATCAGGATCATCCTATGATTTGTCTCTTTCACCCAATGAGAAATACAGCTCTCAATCGCAATACTGTTTAATTTACAAATTAAGTTACAATTTAATATATATTTTTTTATACAACGTCGGAAGACATACAAGCATATCGCTCACCTGATGTAAAGAGGTTACCTATCTATCTATCTATCTATAACTTCACGCTAAATCCCTTACGGGATAGGCAGAGGGAACCGAGCTCCACGTGACTCGATCCTTGCATACCTCACTCGCTTCTTTAACATTCATTGCTCTTTTCATGCACTCTCGCAGGTTTCTAGGGCTCCTGACATCTCCTTCTGATAGAACACGACCAATTTGATCATGGTAGGTAGGTCTTGGCCTTCCTCGGCTCCTACATCCTTCCACTTTTACATTGTATATCTTCTTCATCATTCTTTCATAGTAAAGCGGTTAACATAGCCCGTAAATGTTTGCAATACATTAAGTATCACTCGCGCGATGTCACCTCTACTGCTAACAAAGCAACACCTCAGGAGCTTACTGGCGACTTCGTCGTTATTTCGCTGCGGTATTCTCTGTGAGTTGGAGGTATTTCTCCAGACGGACTGCTTTGATGCGCCCTATCTTTCTTAGTAATAAAATATACAATTACAGAATTACAGCATTTGCATGACCAAAATTCCCTGATCTGGCGCTGTGTGTATCTTTTCCTATTAGTAGATATTGAGTGACATTCGTTTTAGGGTTCCGTGCCCGAAAGGGGGAACCACATTACTGTCACTCTGCTGACAGTCCTTCCGAATTTCACAGATTTCTAATTTGTAAACAAAAAGTTTATACAATGATCTGAATTATAGATATACGCTATATACGTATATATTATCAGGAACGTTGAGACAGAACTGATCATTAAAATTCAGTTTAGTGTTTCTCATGGAAGGTCTCATACAGGAAAAGAAGTCCAAAATTTTTTTTCTTGCACCCTGCCTTATGGGGTGTTATTATTTATGGGTCATAAAGTGGAGTAAAATATTTTTTCCACAGACTCACCTGGGGGCACAGTTGTCAACTTTTAGCTATATTCGTCGAATTAATTTTAAGAGAGGTAGGGCACGATTTTAGACCGACTGGGGAAGTACCTCCACCTGGCAGAAGACGGCAGCCAAATAACAACTCTCTGGAGGGTTGTTATGTTCTTTATTTATTTATTTATTTATTTGGCTTTTCAACAACAAGTACACCATTACATATGCAACATATATATATACATTATAAATAAAACTTAAGTGTCTCATTACTTAAAGAAAAGCACTGCATGCACAGAAAAATGCGCCGAACAATGTATGTAATTATCTTGAACAATGTTTTAGATTCTTAAAACAAACAAACAATAAAAGAAATGTTGTAAGTGCAAATTATAGAAACATAGAAATTGCATCCTGCCTTATTTAAATAAGTAAACACAAGGAAGGTACTGAACTGAGCACAACGTATAAACTATTAATTAAACATGCATCTTAATAACTGTATAATAATATTGTACAATTTGGTTGAGCTAATTAGTTAAAACCATTCTCCTTACAACAGGTACAGACGTAGAATTCAAATCTATATGCATTTCATGTTCCATATATGCTGCGTACATTCTGGACAGTGGACCGTGTCGTCTTAAATTGGTTCTTGCGTTGCTTCTTGTCTTTTGAGCAACTTACGCATCTTCTGCCCGTGGCTTTGCTTTTGACTAGCGATCCCTCCGCGACTGCGAAGGAGTGGAATTGGGATTTGTTCACAATTTCCTGGGTTTTATTTTTTCTCCGCGGAAATCTAATTCTCTTATAACATCAGCTATCTGGCAGTGCAAGTTCTGTCCAAATCTGACCAGCCGTTTTGGAGACTAGCCGGAACAAACTGAGAGACAGATAAAAATTTAAAGAATTTATTATTTGGTATATGTATTATATTTATTTAGTAAAAAACTGTTATTGTGAAATTAGAAACGGACACTTCAACTTTATTTATTTCTATAGATTGTGCGTCCTTTATCAAAATACTTTTGACCATTTTGACGTTCAGTAGAAATCCATCCCTACCAGAAACTAATATAACGAAACACATAACTCGTTAATATTAATTGGATTTATTGCAAGTCGAAATGGCGACACGATTTCCGGACAATATTGATCCAATGAAACTTATTGTAAATTACGGGGAATCGTAAGGTCCAATTACGCAAGTACCGACTGTCAACTTAGTTGCGCCCGACAGAACCTGCCAATTCAGGATTTTGGTCACGTATTCGGCACGTCTCTTTAAATAGTTCGTTATGGATTGAATACTGCGTGAAACGGATGCAATTTTCATCAATTACGAGAATAAAGCTATCGCTATGCGACAAGACTGCATCATGGAATTTAGTTACAAATTTATAATTTAATATTTTACTGTTTGTGTGGTTCAATAAAGTGTCTGATTCAATATAAGTTTCAAGAAAAGAGATATTCTAAAATAGGGTATTACGAAGCGGTATGCTCATTTGTTTGGGCCATGTATAAATAATTTAAGCGGTAATGACGAAATAGAATATAGATGAAGATGTAGGGCTGAGAAAAATCTAGACTCAGTTACCATGGTCAAATGGGTCATGTTTTATCAGAAAATGATATCAGGTATACTAGAACTAGTGTAGCGTATGTAAATAGCTATGAATTTTAAAGAACCGAAACTTTTAATCTGAGTTGTATTAAATGATACAATGTTAAAGTTTAACAGTAAATAAATAATTCCGGGTAAATTACATAACGCCATCTATTCCGAAATCGAGTAAGCTAATATTATGAATATTAGATAATTTATAAACAAGTATTTATTTTAATTTATAATATAATAAATGTAATAGGTTAGATTCTATATTCCATATGAATATATTCCCAATCTAGATTCTATATGATTTATGCTAATACAGTTTCGCATACTAGAGTTGTTTTGGTCAATTAATATTATTCTGGCGTTATAAGATGTAATTAGCTCTGAAGCTCTGAAAGGTTATGTAGATATTCGTATGAAGTTTTAATTTAAAATCTGTTTTAATTCATTAAAAGATGTCCATTGCGTTAAATGACATCAGATTTATGAAAAGAAAAGAAAGTATCTATGTATTTAAAACAATAAATATTTAAGAGTTTTTTACTACTTTTAAATACTTTCTTTAAAAACCGATTTAGATTGAATTAAAATATCAAGTAACACGTACAAGACAAGTCCAAAGCGAACCTTCATTGAAGTTGGTGTATTTATAAGTATAATATGAAATATGACTATTATAAGGACCCTGTCAGATCCTTGAATTATTTTCGACTTTTGACTCAAGCTTGTGAGGGGTCCAGAGCTCTCCTAACAGCTCCTTGTAAAGTTGTTTATCTTATCGTATTCAAATCTCGTAGTCGGCATGATACCTCTCGAAATAACTATGACATGACAGACCGCTATCAATTTTTCATTGCAGGAAAGAACCAAGTGTGTACGAATCTTTGGACTTTTTTCATCCTCTAGAAATTTGCATGCGTTTTTAAGTTCTGAACTAGAAGCTCGTGCAGTTCACGGACTTTCGGGATCCTTTAAAAAGTGTATATGTATGTAGCCTTAAATTGTTTTCCTTCATTCGTTCATTCATTCTTATAGGACAGGCATTCACAAAAAAACAATGTCGTTAATTTCTACTGGGCATCGAGATAAATGCATAACTTTCTATATTAAAAGAAATACTTTTCCGTATTTGGAAAAACCTTTTTTCCAAGCTGTTTAGAAACGTAAAACGAGAAACTATTGCGACTTCCTTTTTTTTATTGTCTGGGTGTAGTATTGCTTAGAAAATTTTCCGTTCCTTCAGTGGATAACGGAACAAATTGAGTCTTCTTTACTTTGAGAACCCCATAGAAAACTTTTGGACGTCTAGTCGTAGATTTGTGGTGAACTTCGTTAAAGTTGAATACAATGTAAGAATATTGTAAACGAAGCAAGCGTACGTTTCGTTTCGACAAGCTCGGTGGCGCAGTCGTGAATGACGCGACTTTGACACCAACGCTCGTGGGTTCGATTCCCACACAAGATAAATACATGTGTGCATGAACTTCTCTGTTTGTCTTGGTCTGGATGTTTCAAGAGAGGTAGGGTGCATCAAAGCAGCCTGTTTGGGAAAGTACCTCCATCAACAGAAAACCCTAGCCAAATAACAACTCCGTAGAGGGTTGTTATGTTCCTGCGTGTGAGTGAGGTCACCTGTAAGCTCCTAAGGAGTAGGAGTTGGTGTGTTAGCAGCAGAGGAGGCATCGCGCGCATGATATGTATTATAAGCGTTCATAGGCTACGGTAACCGCTTTACATCAGGTGGATGTATGCCTGTATGCCTTCCGACGTTGTATAAAAAAAACGATAATTATGCTAAACTGCTCTAAAAATGCTTTCCAAGAATATTTATAATATCACAATGTCAAAAAATGTTTAGAAAATGGTAAAACAATTTGCTTAAATTAATTACGGCTAAAGAGTTTGTCGAAATCGATATTTACGAATTTATTGGATTGAAAGCGGCTTTTTGTAAATATTTTAGCTTTCATTATTTACCTCTGGCAGAGAGTTATCTCTATTGATTATGATTTTCCTAATTGGAACGTTTTTAGGAAATTTAAGTATTACATTAAGTGTACAAATTCAAAAATCCATTGGATCTTCGGAACGACTGAATAAAATCTTTTAATAAAAAGGGAAATCGAATTCATTAAAACAGATGCCATTTCTTTCAGTTGTTACCTTAATTTTGGCGTTGACTTGAATAAAGTATAGGTGGTAGGTAGGAAATTATTTGATTTATTTTATGAGTTTTTATTTTATTATACAATCTTCACCGATATTATAGGTATGTACTTATCACATGCGCAACACTATACTCATGAATCAAAACTGTTCATTATATTAGGTATATACCTAATACAATTAGAAAAGCAAGATTTTGAACATTTGTAATTTTTTAAATATTATTGGACTTAAAATATTTTTACTTCATTTTTCAGTTTAATTCGACTATCAAAAACAATAGAAATTAATTAATTCTAGGGGAAAATCAAATCGATGTTTATAATAAAAATTCTTGCTGGCAAGACGTGATGTTCCAAATTACTTTCGATGTAAACTGGAAAATTCAACCACCCTGAAATTGCTGTCTCGACTCATCCTGTTAGAAACTTACTCCGCCCCAAATCAAACTACATATAAATTTGTCATAATATGTATTTGGATTGGCGCTGCACTGTAAAGATACGGAAGCGATGGTCGCAGCGTGTTAGACGGAATCTTAACTCGTCAATAAAGAGAACTCGTAGGAATTGCCAATGCTAATTGGTTACACCGACACTGGAGAGCAGCCGTTTTGTACGGAACTTCGAGGGCTTGTCAATATTGAAAGTTAGACGTGCAGCCCTCGCAGGTCGGTGTGATCTTAAAATTGTCTTCCCTGAAACTATTTCTTAATGTCTGATTGGAAATTTCTACATTAGTGGCCGTCCTCGGTGTATTTTGCAAATCTTATACTGTGATTACCCAAAGCACACATAATGATCTTGCTAAGAAATGATTTTTCTCGTTCGAGTATTGTTCCATTTCCTTGGCTTCTTTTACATCACTTTTATCTTTAAATAACAAACGAGGTAACTCCTAGTTAATTTTCTACATACCACATATTTCAACCCATTTCAAACAAAGCTTATAACTCGGGAGACTTTCATATTCAGTCAGGTCTGACATGATAATTGATAACTCTATAAACGAAATGAACAACTGAATACTTGAAAGGCATTTTAGCTATAAAGCAATGTATAATTCAGAAGTGACCGGATCTTCTGTAGGTAGAACCAAAATGTTAATCACTCCTTGGTTACTGCGATACAGGCCTGCGTGTTTAGTGCAGTAACTATTGCAAATGTTGTAATAATTAAGTTTTATGTGCTAATAAAGTTTTACTTTACTTTACTTATTTTAAAATTAGTTTTTTGTGGTGAAAACTCAAAGAAAAGCAATGGCGTTGCTTTGATTTAAGTGTACGTGGGTAGTCTTGATCACTATAAATAAGAACTGCTAACAAAAACACTGACTTTTTCGTGAGCATTGTCACTACGTCTTATATATTATTTAATTATCAGTTATAATAAAAACCGTAAGTAAAAGTTTTAGTTCTACTTTAAACTCTAGTACCTCTTATTGTTTTAGGCGGTATAATTAAAAGGCTGAATGAACCTGACTGACTGACAGACAATGCACAATCCAAACGTATAACTCTAGGAACATGAAATTTGATAGAAGTGGTCCTTTTAGTATGTAGATGCGAATAAGGTAGAATTTTTCAAATTCATCTAGCGGAAATATTATATTCAGGTCAGATTTTAATTTACAAAAATATATTCCATGGGTTAATTAAACTTATTTTATTTAGTGGTTTTATTTAAATCTTTACTGATATTATCACGGCGCAGTTTTAAGTATAAATTGCAGTCATTATAAGTCAGTATAACAAGATTACTTTTGTTTTATGCGTTTTATTAAAATTAAATGTTTATTACACACATCAAAAGTGTCTAGGGATCAACATATATTTTTGCAATAACTTTTCTCCTGATTGATATTAATTAAAATTTTCTTTAAGGATTCATCAAATAAAGTGTTTTCGTTTGTCTACAGTAACGATAAACCGGATTATTAATTGTTTAAGTTACCCAATAAAATTTTAAAGAAAACTGTTATTTCAGTCTTTTTTTCGAACTTTAATGTTAGTGGTTCAAATGTCAAAAATCCCTTTATTATGAAAATGGCAAATTTCTTTATTAATGCAAAGGTGACTTGGTTTATCGTTACTGTAGACAAACGAAAACACTTTATTTGATGAATCCTTAAAGAAAATTTTAATTAATATCAATCAGGAGAAAAGTTATTGCAAAAATATATGTTGATCCCTAGACACTTTTGATGTGTGTATATACACAAACGTAAAATGTTTATATAATTGTATATTTTCCATGGTACTTTTACAATAATTGTCTAGATCAAGCAAGACTAGTACATCATGTCAACTCATAGTCATTCCACTGCTGGGATGCGACTCTTCCTTCAATTGAAGGTATATTGAACTACTATACTCCGCCACACTGCTCAACTGCGGGTGGGCGAACGACGATTGTTATCAATCGAAAAGAGCAGGAACCAACGGTTTAACATCATCGTCATCCAAGCGTTTATACCGGTCGCGTTCTAAGTTTTTGTTTTGGAACCCCAAAGGATCGACGGTTTAGCGTCCCTAATGTCCTAACCGATGGTCCTAACACAACAAAGTTCGAAATTAATAAACACAGGTTGCGTGCCGACGTTACATAACATGTGCATAACGATACCATCAAGATCCTTATGGCCTTTTAGAGAATTCAAGTCATCAAAACATTTTGTAAGCAAAACCATAGTACGCTCAATACCATCGAGGACGAGATGTCATCACGTTATTTAAGAATTGTTCATTACGATCGTACTCATCCATAAAAGTTCTAAGATGTGAGTCATAATAAGAACTTAAGAAGTATTTAAAACAAAATTTTCTTATAAAAAGGAAGCAAGATTTTAATTAAAGTTAAAAAGATTTCAATTAACATCCAAGAGCCATGGGCTAGTAACTTTTTAAAATTCACCACTCGTGTTGAGATATCAAAGGCTTCGTTCGTGCCTCTTAGGGTTCTGTAGTCACGCAATCCTTATATTGGGATCCTCTATGGATACGACATCTATCTGTTCTTCTGTACGTGTGCCTGCCTATCTATTCGTCCGTCTATTATATATAAAGCAAGTATTTGAATTATAGCAATTAAATCTATTTTCAGATCGTTAAGATGACAAACAAAGCGTGCGAGCGCAAATATTTAATTCTTTGACACTATTTCAATACATATATAATAATTTAACTCTTATTTTATTTGTATATATTTTTTTGTTCTAGCTGTTACTCCATCCCTGCGAACAATATGTCGGGAGGGTCCCACGTGTCGCGTGGGACCTTCGGCGGAGCGGACTCCGAAATATCAGCGGGGAGCGCCCCACCGCTGCCTAGCCCGGCATCAGCGGGGGCCGCTCTGGTGTCTCCGGAGACTTTGAGTCGCCACAGCAGTCCTCCACCCATACCAGCGCACCCATTGCACCAGCCAGCGCCGTCCTGTTCTTCTCATAGGGTGCATATGGAGTCTCCTCTCAGGTACCTGCAATTAGATATTAATACATTTTTTGCTGCATGTGCTTGTGTACAATATAATCTGTGTTACTATCCGTCTGACTATTTAACAGATAAGCAAAAAATACTACAATATTCTTCCTAGCGTTATTCCGTAGTAATCTGCAATGTTTGTTGGGGTCTGCCACCTAAGCCTAAGGATTTGGCAAAAATATAGATTTTGACATGGAGCGTCTGCCGTTAGACCACAACCCATAGAGAAAATCAGATCATTCATAGGTTAGGTCTTTCGAAATACAATTGCTTGGACGTGAAGGTTCCCTCACGATGTTTTCCTTCATTGCCGAACAAGTGCTAATTATCCTAAATGCAAGTGCTAATGTATTCACTAAATTCATGTTTAGGATTTATATGGATATGTAGGAACCAGGGGCCTGTCAGTTAATAAGCCGGTTCTTTATCCCCTAGCCTATCACTGCTCTCGAGCAAAATGTACTACAATGTATCATAGTGTATCATTCTAGTAATCTCGGAATTCATTTGTCGAAATCGAAACGTGAATATTTTACCATTTACATATCTGTGCGCTTACCTTTATGGAATAAATACTTCGAGGTAAGCGCACAGATATGTAAATGGTAAAATATTCACGTTATCTAAGTATGAAAAAACATACCCTTTTAATTTGCCATTATATTTTCTCGACGATATTGCCATTCCATTGATATGTAATACGAGAATTTTTTCGTGAAAAATGTAATAAACCCTTATTTTACCTCCCCTGAGAGGAAACAAATTCTTTACAACTTTATATTACGGTGTCGGACGTATTTCAGATTTTAATGTGGCAATTTTCTTGCACGGAAGCGTGTACAAACAGCGGTAATGAACTTTACATAGGGCTCTTGGGAAATGGAAGGACAGAAACGTGTACTCAGTATAGATGGGTACCAATTGAACGGGAGTTTCAAATTAGTGCGAACAATATTATAGGGTGGAGTTTTAGTAAACAAATTGGTTTATTCTTATTTCAGCTCATTGTATGCGATACTCCGATTTAATCCATAAATAATAACAACGTCAGCGCAAAGCTGATTGTACTCTGTCTCAGGCGACACTGACAGCGAATCGTGGCAAGATAATTTAAATTAAGATGTTTGGGCACTAACTTCCTCTGGGATTCCTGAAATAAGATGTTAATAAAATCTGATATTAGCTAATATACGACCTTGACTCTCTTATCGATGTTATCGGACCCTACATTTTATCAGTAGCTAATATTTCGGTGCGATACACAACTATTACAACCCCGAAAAGTATATATAAAATTGCTCATAGAAGGCACATTGTTAACAATAGATTCGTTAGTACCTTAGACCTCTCATGTATAATTAAGGGCAGCGTGAAGGAAGGCTCCGTTGACCTCATGTTTTTCTTTTTTTTGTAACGTCGGGAGGCATACAAGCATATGGCCTACCTGATGTAAAGCGTAACTTTAAACTATGAACGCTTACACAACATCAATTATCACTCGTGTAATACCACCTCTGCTCACGGCAACTCCGTGCGCCCAATCTCATAATTATATAATGCATCCAGACTAAGACAACAGACATGTTCGTGCACACAAATGTTTGGCCTGTAAGGGAACCCACGAGCGTTAGTGTCAAAGTTGCGTTACTATCCACTGCGTTACCGAGCTAGTCATGTTGATCATATTCGTGGTGTTTAATTTTACTGAAACACCACGAATATGCAACCCCCTAATATTTATTTTATACTCTGTATGAAATAATTCTGCAGCAGATGTAACAATGCTTGGTAATACTTCGCAGTATTACTTGTGAGCTGAACTCAAGTATCTGCTGCAGAATTATTTCATGCATCAGTAATTGAAACATAGCGAACAAGTTGTTGAGTTCATCTCTTTAATATTTTGCACATTATTTCTCGTCAGATTGTCAAGTCCTCCATCCTTATCACTGGGTGGGTCTCTTTCACTCCAACCGGTGCTATATGGACCGCCGGGAGGTCCAGCGCACCCGCCGTTGCCACCAGCCAGACGACCTTCGAGACCAGCTGCCGCGCAGCCAATGCACGTCATCAGTGCGTAAGTATCTCTTTCTAATTATTTTCTTTACCCAATATAGATAGTCTTAGACTGTAGGCTCAGGTCTTAGATCGGGTGCAGTTGGGAAAATGTGGGTTAGTGGTTAATAGGTATATAAGAATCAATGTAGATATTAATATTATATGAAAGTGGCTTTCTATGACTATACCAGGCCATTCGTTTTCGGCAACTCAAATCGGTCACAGTATCAAATAATATTAAATTCAAAGTTTAAAAAAAAATTGGTTTAAAAAAATTATAGCACACTTTAAGCCAAACCATGGACCAATGGAGCACACTATATATCACGAAAAAGTCGATTTTACAATCGTATAGGTGACCATCTTGACAGAAAAAGACATTTATTTTATTTATCTATGTTTATCTTGACACCAAGTTAAAGCCAAATGACTATTCATAGCGCTTTTCATGCAAACTCACACTTTTTTTAGAGGATTTTTTTTAATGTAAAATGTTTTGTATCTATTTCAGCCAATGATAATAGGCATTAGTTGTTAGACTTGATATGGTTAGACAATAATGTACTTTGTTTCTATCCTTAATGTTTTTCTTTTTTAACCTGGCTTAGTATTTTACTATGTTTTGCATACATATGCCTAACAATTAACAAACGAATTTCGAGTATAATATATAGTAATAAAAGGGAAGGAGTAAAATATATAATTTATTAGGAAGAATGTCAAATTCCAATACTATTATTAATAATTAACGAAACTCCCCTACTTCTCTCGCTTTTACACAAGTACACTTAATATTAGGTACTATAATAATAATAATAAATATTGTCGGACAAATTACACAGCGCCATCTGGCCCCAAAGTAAGCGAAGCTTGTGTTATGGGTACTAGACAACTGATAAACATACGTAAATACATTTTTTTTTGTAAATACATACTTATTATACATAGAAAATACCCAGACTAAGACAAACATACATGTTCATGCACACAAATGTTTGTACTGTGTGGGAATCGAACCCACGGGCGTCAACGTAGCGTAACAACGCGCTTCACCACTGCGCTGCGCCACCGAGCTCGTCAAATACTATGTATTAAGTAAGTACTATATGAAGATCTACAGCGCTGATACAAACACGCAGCTTCGCAGTAAACATAATAGGAATTAAGGTGAATATATCACATACTGAATAATCAAAATGCATTAAATATTTTGGGACAATTCCACGCGGTCATCATTTCTCAATTGGCTGTTTGTCAAAGAGCTATATCTATGTTTGAACGGTAATAGGTAGACGCTCGAATTTTCACCGCCTTATGTATTATTATGTCTGGTTTTTCGGCGCATTTTTTACTAAACTATTAAAAAAATAAATGTAGTGTGTAACAAAAAGAAATTAAAATAAAAAACAAGCCACTTACTTGACATAATGTTATATATATATAACATTCTAAAATAGAGTTACAAATAGTGTTCTATATGTTATGATTGTAAAATGTTTAACTTATGTTAACGAAAACACTGAATAACAAACTCATTACACAGTAGTACTAGACAGTTTCCAATATATAATAAATGTACGTGTAAATCTCGTAGATCCGAGAGGAAATTAAATGTCAATAACTGCGATGCAAATATCAAAGTATTGTCAACGCTGAATGGAAATAGCAGAAAATAATTTCCACCACAAGCTTGCACTGCATAGAATTGACGAATTTATAACGATTATTGTTTGTCTTAGTTATTATTCGAAATATATATAAACATTTATAATGATAAATTCTATGTATCCAGGCTTTATTTTACATGTGGTGTTCGTTTGATTAGAAAACGAGGCTATGGTGAAAAACACGTATAATATAGCGATTTCTTTATACTACGCACCTACACATTATACCGATATTACAGTCCCTGAATCAGAAATGGTAAAGCAGCAACTTACAATAAAATATATATACAAAATTCCTTGTATTGCCCGCGTCTATAGCCTGCGGTAATCGCTTCGCATGAGGCACGCCCTGAGTTTATGTTCTTCCCGACGGAAAGGAAGCTTAAATATGTATACTTATAAAGTTTATGACATTTGAAGTTACATGGATAACGATTCGCAGTATGAATAAAGTAATCTATGAGCGCAAATACTTAAACCAGCAATAATCGGTTTTTATTATATTATCTTTATTTACCTATAGTTGGATAGGTTTTCCTTAATGTTTTCTACCAACAAATATTATCTCTTTTTCACATGCAGCCAATATCGGCTTCACTTTTGTGTGCATTGAACGCACGGCCAATGCAAAATACTCACTCGAAGCTTTCCCTTGTTATCACAACTGCCATCTGTACCATCACTTACATGTTCACTTTGACAGCTGTGTCCAAATCTTTAGTTACCTATCGAATTTTTTCATTTTCTTAAATTTGTTTTTTTAATGACCCCAAACTGACGATGAAGTCAATGGGCTTGTCTGAAGTTGATTTCTTTATCCCTATGCACAAATTAAAGCAATGGTAATGATGATAAGCTGGTCATGGTTTACCTCTTATCTCGTACGAACTGACTGAAATCATTCGGCGACTTAACCACTAGTAGTAACTTGAACGACCGAGTTACGCTCGGGGTTTTTTGGACTTTTGTATAAAATCGCGGTTTCTCAGGAAGTATACATATGAACTGCAAAGCGTTCGAAACGTCAGGTTCAACAAAATAAATAAAACACGCAATACTTCCGTTAAAAAATGTTTAATTCAATATACATATGAACGTTGAAATATGAAGTTCAAAGGAAAAATCTTATCTGGACAGAATTTTATCCAAATTGTTAGAGCCGTTTCCGAGATCCACGTAATATATTTTTTACGTATTGCTTAACAAAGTACAAGAATTACTGCTTTAAAGTAGTAAGATGACCACGAGGTTTAACAACTAATAAATAAACCATAAAGTGACTATAATGCAACGATTTATATCTGCGATATAGCGCCTATATTTGCACAAGATGATAAAGAATTTTCCCATATTTCGCATTTTGTAGAGTATATGATAGCAAAAAGCCAATTTATTACACTCATTTTAGGATCGTAAATTTTGCCTTCCTTTTTACACTCGCTGTCTTACATGCAGACCAGATGGTGTTATTACTTGGCAACATCGAAATACATTCTCCTCAAAATATTCAGTGAGCGTATTTATTTGTGTGCAGATTTATTTGACGAGCTAATGAAAAGCGAAAATGTAAATATTCTGCCATTCTGGCTTTACATCGACATTTGCATATAGCATGCATTTGCATGTAGTTAACATGAAGTTTTACGTCATCTACATTTTATATTGATATATAAAATATAGGTAACGTGACAATTGATTTTGCCTAAAACGTTATCTACCTATATAAAAAATTAGTCTCAAAATATATCTCAAAACACATTGCGGTTATTCTTTAGGCATGATGAAAAAAAGATTATGAATATTTTTAAATGTTAATGAAATAAATAAAAAATTTATTAAAAAATATGCAAGACTTGACTAATTGCCCGCAAAGGTACCTACATTTGAACGATTGTTTTAATTCAATACATATTTTTGCCTTCATACCAAATCTTCACTAATATTACAATTGTGTGAAAATATGTGTGCTTGTCCTTTCAAATTTGTAATGGAGAAAGGACAACTGACATATTCTTATGAAGTCATGGGCATGACACATAATGGCTATCAATATGTAGGTAATATGTATCTCATAAATTCATAAATAAACAAAAGAGATTATATGACCGGTCTAAACATATTTTTTAATAAAATGAAATTGATTGTTGTTATTAATGTATTCCTAATGCTATGCTTTTAATAAAATCGTAGCAGAATCAGGAGTACATGGAATAATTTTTAAAATTGTGATGTAGCTGAACTTTACTCTCAAAAGACTTTTTTATTAAAAAAAAGGTATGTACCTATGTGTCAGCTCCGACGCACGACTAGAGTTTACTCCTTACGAAGGATAAATATCATATATATCGAATTGAAAAAGAGGGTAAATGAATGCATCCGAAATAATAAGAATATAATTTATATTATTCATAAATGTATAGTTCATATCCTACCGGCTTACGAATAAACCGCATTCATTTGTTTTTCGGATTCTTCTTCGTTACGAATCGAATTTCTTATATTTTCCAATGTTATTTTTTTAATTTAATTACTTGATGATTTGTTTAATCCTACTACTACTTATAAATGTGAATATCCGTTTGTCTGTTACGCTTTCACGCGAAAACTACTGCATCGATCATCATGAAACTTTGTACACATATTCTTGGAGGTATCAGAAGTAACATAGGATACTTTTTATTAAAAAAATAATATTTTTTATCAATGCGAAGCGAAGCCGCGGGTAAAAGCTAGTAGTATATAAAAATATGCGTAAAATATACCGAGCTTCGCATTACACAGGCGCGCACACTCACGTACTAATACACGTACAGCGCTCAGTCGGTATCTTCGTCTTCGCGTTCGCGTTCGCCTTCGTCTTCGCGTTCGAGTACGAGTTCGCCTTCGCGTTCCCCTTTGATTTTACTATCGGGTGATACTTAATGTATTACACGCGTTTATAGGCTACGGTAACCGCTTACATCACATGGGTCGTGTGCCTTCCGATAAAAAAAAACTCAGTTTAATCCTTTAGATTCCATCTCACTCTCTCGCACGTTAACTTCTACAGATGTATATGTTCGTCTCTTTTTAAGCGGACGAGCGTAACGGTTTTTGTTAAGGCGTTCACTTGAGTTTACTCCTCATAAAATTACCGTACCGGGCCTTATAACTCGATTCTTAAGGAGTAGACTCCAAAAACGCCTGTAAATTTGAGATTACGTAAATACGAGTAGTACATGAATCTATTACCTTCTTTCCGTCTGTCTTTGTCTATACGTCTTTGTTTCTGTGTTGTTCGTTTATGTACGCAAAAAAAATAATGAAAGAATGTTCATGTTTTCCTTTCAAAGCTTGTACCTCGGATCCCAATAATAAAGGAAATCTCTGGAATATTGTAAATTTTGAAAAACCTAACTCCACGCGGATGAAGATGCGAACATGTGGGCAATATTAAAACTCCGTGCGTATATACTCATATTACTCATTCCATTCCCCTCGGAAATGGTCTTAGCATCACAGTAGCAGTGAAGACATAAAGGCATTACTTACGTGAATTGAGTCCGCGAGAGATTCATATTTTACGATCCATATAAATCTTCAAGCATAATGACTTAACGTGTGAGTGTTACCTCGTAAACTTTGTGCTGAGTTTAATATCTCATTCTTATAACCTCCGCTTAGTTTCCTTGAGTACTATTTATTGTAATAAATATGGCCCTGGAGACTAGCCTTACCATCTTCTTTATAATCAAAGCTAACCTTTAATATACAAAGTCATCGTAGCCCTTGAACGCTTGCAATTGATGAAGTATCGCTCGCGCGTTGCCAACGTGTGACCTCACTCATTCGCTGGAACACAACAATCCTCCATATAGATGTTATTTAGCTACAGTTTTCTGTGAGGTAGATTTACTTCCTCAATCGGGCCGCTTTGATGCGATTGTCTCTCTTTTTAAAAACACTATTTATTTAAAATATAATGCAGTTAGAAACTATTTAAATGTTGCAGGGGAGGTAGTAACGATGTATTAGTAACAGACAGATGGACCTACGAAGTTGCAACTTAATGCTAAAAAGTTGACTATACTCCATTTACAGTTACGAACTCCCGTATCGACTTTCCACATGATCATACTCTGCACGGTTCACATATATAAATAAATAAACAGTCTTCGTTCATGGTAGTAAATCACTAATATAATATATTGAGAATTTTAAATGTAAAAAGCTATTTGAGTTCATTGTAGTATATTTTTAATTTGACTTCGTAATTGGAATGAGGTGTGAGGTATACAAGTCTTTTCTACGTCATTCAATAGAGTCGACTTTGTATCACTTCTATTAATTTACTTCACTCAATTCCCTAATGACATCTTTTCTGCAGATATCCTTTCAGACATACACCTTTCATGACATTGATTGATTGTTTTATCTCTTTTACAAAATGTCGTTCACGAATTAGTTTCGAATATAATGTTCTTACATACATTATCATTACTTTTTTGTGGTAATATTAAAATTTACCCACAACATTTTTGGACGATATATGCAATAGAAAGCCAATAATGTAATACCGTTCAGAACTACCGACACACTATATTAGATTACGTTTTTTTTTTCAATGTCCGCCGCAGATATAAATGGGCATTGAAATAGGAGAGCGCGAATAAAAAAATACACTTCAGCCAATCATTGGTCGGGTGGTAAAATTGCCCGAGTGAAAAATGTGGCTGCTCCGAGTACGACGACGGCGTAATAAATTACAAGAATACGTAAAAGCTTACAACTCGGGAGTGTTCTGTGCACAGTCTCCCCTCTGGAAGATAAGTGCAGGGAAAACTCAGGTAATGTAATAATCGATTTACGTCATTTTTACGGGGACGTTCCTTTTTGATATTTTTATAACCTTGTATTCACATTAAGTAAATAATATGAGGAATACAGCACATCAAAATGTTTCTTTTGTTACAATAATTTAGAATAGATTTTATTAAACTTTTTTATTTACTCGTTATTATCCATGCCGGTAAACAAAGTTACAGTATATTAGTGTTAACTGTAACAAAATATTAATGTCAAGACTATTTAATTGTTGACTAGGTATAACATTTAGTTATCGTAAACACTACACTTTTAGAAGTTAGGTAGTTAATGACACTAATAGCTTCCTATTATTTAATCACAGCGTACAAACAAGTTAAAATGACAATCCATATAGTTTCGTTTTACTTAATTGACATAGTGTGCGACATTTAGGCTATAAAAACCAATGGAGCATTCATAAACAAGTATGTACAAAATATTTCTTTTCGGTTTTGAAAAGAGAATTCTAATTGAACACTATTTATTAGTAACCTGTAATCATTGCTTTATTTAGTTCAACTTGATAAATAAATTTTTATGGCAAACTTTAAACAGCATGAATTGACATGCTCAGTTTCTCATTGCGTCTGTTTCCTATGCTTTGACGTTTCAATGTTTTAATACATATGTATATACATATAGCGATTTTTACATTATTAAATCGTCATATTACTCGTATTCCTTTATCTATCAAACGCGAGGCTTAATGAAATATGGTCTAATACCTATTAATTTTTCCTGTGTGTTAAGTATAAAATCAGTATATTATCGCTCAGCTATATCTTTTGGAGATATGTTTGGAATTAGATAATTTGACGGTGCCAGTAAATATAGACATTATTCAGAGCAAGTTTGAAACTTCTGTACCTATCTGTGTGCCGCCTCTACAAATTATTGTTTAGAACCTTCAATAATTTATTCGAGCTGTTAATCATAATTCTTTTGCAGTTTTTACTATTTGTGTCAGTTCAGAGAGAATCTAAAAAACATGTGAAGTGAAATGACGGATGAAGGACAAGTTTTAGCACAAAATATTATTTTGAATGACACTTAGTTGTATAAGTAATACGAATATGATTCAAATAAATTTTGTTGTAACAAAATTATTGTCGATGCGATAAAAATATATTCCTATTCCCATCCCTAACTCGCGTTACAATTCGCACTCACAAGGGAAATTGCATTTTCCCCAGTGACTGTGCACTCTAATGAAAAGCTCTCAGCTCGGTGACACAATGTAGTCTAGTGCTTGGAAATTAACAGAGGTATACATTTGCATAGTCACAACATCTTAAGAGGCCATTCTCATTTGCGTGTGCCGCAAACAGAGTACACGGAACGCCTATGTAGAGCTACCAGATAATATTAAATGAAAGGGTGTTTCTGAGCGCAAATTTGTTGAGTGGTAAAATGGAAATTTTATGTTTATTTAGCAGAAATTCTTGAGGAAACCGGCTCAGTTGATATTATAATTATTATGAGTTAATTTGTGAGGTCGGCGAAATCATACTTCGTTCTTAATGTGAGAGCCCATTAAATATTTTGATTCTTATAAGATTATGAAGTAGGATTCTTAAAGTTACGTCGATGTTATTATCATTCTGGTAATAAATAGTTAATATTTGTATGGTTTAGCACAAGGAAAAAGTTTAGTTTATATTATTCTGTAACTTTACGTACGTAAAACATTTTATATATACGCAGTGACAAGTCATGTGAGACACTTGCAGAAACATTTTTACTGTTATTGCGTGTGCCATAAAAACGGTGCAAAGATTTAACATGTATGTTCAAAGATTAAGTATGAAAGTACAAGTACATTTTATTGAAAACATGTTACTGTTCATGAATTTACCTGTGTGAGAATCCCGTAATCGTAATAATAAGCAGCCTATATTTTTCTCCAGGTCAGGTTTCTCCAAATTTAATTACAATCAAAAATGTAACAAAGTGGCATATAGAGAGACAGTCAAAGTTACCCTCGCAATGATGTATATAATTGACTGTTGTAGTATACATTTATTTTTTTCAACTCTTTAAATATTTTGAATTTGGAACGCGTTTATTATGTTAAAAACTTCTTTCGATTTCTCGCCGTTTTACATACTTTTTTCGTGTTTAGTATCAAATTACAATATGAAATGGGGCGTTGAAGAAAATAGGATTACAGTGATTGTCTCGCACAAGATGGAGCCGTCGGTCATATTCAAGACACTTCTAAAGCATTTATATTGTACTATCGACAGATACCAATACCTACTTCCTCTGTTGAAGACCATAAAAGATCGGGTCGACCGCGTGCTGTCAGAACTACAAAGGCAGTTAATTCTGTTAAAGCCGAATTTGCCGAAACCTCATTAGGAAATAAAAAATCTTATCGCGAGAAATGAAGATTGCCGCTAGGACTCTGTCGCGTATAATAAAACAAGATTTGAAAATGAGGTTTGATTGCTTATCGTCGATATACAGGACATGCCCTAAATCAATCCCTACAGTTGAAGAGAGTGGATTGATCAAAACGTCTACTGTCCCGATACGCAAGTGAAAGACACAGAAATATACTCTTTACTGATGAAAAAACTTTCACGATTGAAGAGCGCTACAACAAGCAAAATGACAAAGTGTATGCACACAGTACTAAAGAAGCCGCCCAAGTGGTTGGAAAGGTACTCGTACAACGAGATCATCATCCTGCGTCGTAATGGTTTGGTGCGGGGTGTCTTATCAAGGAGTTACAAAGCTTCATTTTGTGAAAAAGGAGTGAAGACTTCAGCCAAAGCGTATGACTGTCTTGGACCGTGTTGTGAAATATCTCAGCAATAAACTTTTTAAAATGTACCGTGGACTTTCCAGCAGGGCTCTGCACCTAGTCACAAAGTACGAACTACCCCAGCCTGGCTCGGAACCAACGTTCCGGACTTTATAAGAGCTGAAGACCCAGATCTGAACACGTTAGACTACAAATTATGGTCTGCCCGAAACGACACGTCGGCATTGTGCCTCTTAAGAAATCTCTGGAGGAAGCAGTGGCTAAATTTCCCATGGAAACAGTACGTAAATCCATAGATTCTTGGCCAGACAGATTAAAGGCCTATATCAAACCCAAAGTTTTGCTGAGATTTCCATAAATATGTACATATAAGTTTTGTTAAGATTACATTACTTACTTCATAAAAAAATAAAAGCATATTCATTTGTAATATAACTTATGGCCGGACTAGGACTAAAAAGGTCTAACTTTCACGGAATATTTAACAGTGTTTTGTGGAAATCGAATTTACAAGCAGTTTCGATGAATTAGCGTCAACAGTCACCCAGCTACTATTAGTAGACGGATGCAATCGCGGGCATGATTGTCGTGGTAATATCTGGTTCAGTCGCTAAGGTGTGCTGTATACGCCATCCAAAAAAGGGGCTGTAGTTGTATCATGGACACGCCCATGAGTAATGCGTGAATGCGTCTTGGTAACGGGTAAATGGAAGCAAGTTATATGATACAGCGAAATGATTTCGAAATGGTGGAGCATTCCCTCCCGCCGTGCCCCAGCGTCACAATACTCACTCAAATTTTAATTGATTCTTTAGCTATCAAGTGGTGTAATTACATTTTGGACGTAAATGTATGTAGTTGCAACACCAAACTGTATTCCCCGATTTTGTCATCATCGGTTGTCTGAATTGTCACTCACTATGAAAACAAATTTAAAGACGTATTCATGTCAAAAATAAGTAGGTACGATGATGTTCAATTGTGATTTCATGAGCATATTTAATAATAAATTATCTCACTCACTAAACTGTAACTATATTTTATTGTTTCGTATGAATTATTATTAATGTATTACTGATATATAAAATAAACGAGCTTCATCGAGTCGTTAACGCCTGAGAAAGTGGCCGAAACGAAATAAAATGTGGTAAATGAGGAAATGGACCCTCATTTATTGCTTTACGAAGAGTGATTTTATCAGGAGAGCGCCTAATTACATTATTCTCAAATATGTGCTTTTTCTTATAAATCTGAAATAATAGTAGTACTGTATTAAATAGAAGAGAGTTTCTTTGTTTGAATGTAGGGTAATCTCTAGGACACTTATCCGTTTCTGGATTTTTTTCATCTGAAGTTATATTATCGGAATAAATAATATGTATGTATGTATATCTTCACGCCAAGTCCCTTGCGGGGTAGGCAGAGAGAACCGAGCGCCATAAGACACGGTCCTTGCATACTTCACTCGCTTCTGTGACATTCATAGCTCTTTTCATGCACGCTCGCCGGTTCCTGGGGCTTCTGACATCACCTTCTGATAAAACACGACCAATTTGGTCATGGTAGGTTAGTCTCGGCCTTCCTCGGCTCCTACATCCTTCCACTTTTGCATTGTATATCTGTTTCGTCATTCTTTCGTCCCGCATTCTTTCTACATGTCCGAACCAACGGAGCATGCCCTTTCTTATCTTCACACCGACACTCTCTTTTAGACCAACTCTTTCTCTCACGTCTTCATTACGAACGCGGTCAGCAAGCGTTATGCCACAAATTTTGAAAAAATTAAATAATAAATAATATAATATAATCTCTTTAGAATAATAATCAATAGATAAATGTTATAATGCAAGTAAATTATATTATAAATTGTCATAGTATAATGTAAATTGTCATAAGTAAAATGATATCGTAAATTGTCATATATTTGATAAAAATAATAATTATTGTAAGGTCAAATCACGTGTGCATTGACAAGGTAATTTATAACATATTGACCATCCCGTATACCACTTTTAATAGTACTAAATTAATGTTATAAATTGAAGTGATTATAAATAAATAAATAAATAAACTTCTTTTTCTTACAAATTTATTTATTTATTACAAATTTATTACAAAAGTTACTTTTAAAATGGTGTTGGGAACATATCACATTTCACTTTATTTTTTTGAAGTAAGTTTACATAGCTCTCTTTATTGAAGAATTGGCTTTAAAAACTTGATTCACTGAATCGAATATCCATGATCATGGTCAAAGTTTTCATCCTGATTTGAAGTCTAATGAAGAGAAATTGATAATGTTATGAAGAATTTTCGGAGATAAATATTATTTCGTGGTGCTTGTACTTACTTATGGTACTTACAAAAACTGTTTCAAAATAAATAGTAGGTAACTTGTATCTTTTTCAATGACTTATGTTATACGCTGTCGGATCAGTTGGATACATAGTATCTGATACCGAGAGAGTCAATAATTCTACCGATACAGTTTTCAACGGCCAAGCTATGAACGAATGCATGGCTAGATGCCGATATCATCGAAGTGTTTGCGTTTTATTAAATTTTTGTTAAAGTTTTGTTACTCTGGCAAGCGATGGTCACAGCGACGTCGCAGCAGCCCTGCAGAAGATAACAACTCGCTATTCCATTAAAAAAAATGTTAACTACAGCTGCATGTTTACTACAGTTCGGATATGTTGTCCACTCAGCTCAACTCAACGCTCACTGTACATGCATATAGAGATATAGTTTTACGACTTGTCGTCAGCGTATACGGAATGAATGGAGTAGGAGGAGGGAGAGTTCACACACACGTAGTCGTGGGTAGGGTGGGTTCAACACGCGTGAATCCAGCGATGTGCTGTGGAAATACAAGCAGGCAAATTAACCCACGCAGCTATGACGTGTAGCTTGCGTGCTCATTGTGCGTGGCAATGAAACCGAGTCTTTATTTTGTTAATCTAATAAAAGTTTGAAACTACTGTTTGCTATTTGCATAGTAAAAAGCGTAACATTCTATAGTATATGGTTAACAGTTGATTGCACGTCTATATTAACGAAGTTAGGCCAAGTTTGGTCGTCACGTCAGTTTTCATTAAAGCAAAGTTACTGAAACTTCGGCATTCCGACCCTGTAATGAATTGCACAGGTTTCAAAGATAAAAGATTTGGCGACAAACGGCCCGGCGGCGGCGGCGGCGCCGTGGTTGCGGCTCAACTGTCGGAGGCGTGTCGCACAACTTCAGTAATTATGCGCTTCGTACTTCGACCGCGCAGAACTTTAGCAACTCAGCCGCAAATCTAATTGTCATGCTGTTCGTATATATGCTGGCTTTGTTTGAAAATAGATTTTTATTACTATATCTAATGTGCTGAAACTTGAAAAAGTTTCACTCGGTACGTATATTTTTCATATTGCTAGTTTCCCTAAATAAACTTCTTTTTTATGTCTACGAACGAGTATACCTCTTTTTGTGACTCATTTTTCATAACTTCTTATAAACTTGTAACTTTATAAAGTTTTTGAAGACTTAAGATTTAACCGATACCGATAGTTATTTAATTGCTCTATACTTGCCTTTTCAGTCATAGTCTAAATAGGTGGTTCAGTGTTTATTTAATTACGCATATCACTGAAAAAAACGGCAGTTCTGAAAGAAAATGAAATCAGATTAAGGAATGATGAATTTACATAAGGCACGGAGTACAGTGATATCATCAAACAGTACCACGATGTACTACTATTTCTGAGATAACGGTATATAAGAAGACATGTCGTAATTGGACGACTATAACATAATTGTGTTTTCTTCTATTTAACCTACTTCTACGTAAACCTACAGCAGACCCTACTGGTTTACGTGGTCTATTTACGGGGTTATGTATAGTAGTAAGTAGCATGTAAAGGGCTGCACCTAAAAACATGTAATTGTCAGACGATGTCAGGTGGGCGAAAATTTCAAACGACTGTCCTTGTACGTAGCGCCAATTGAAAAATATCTAAGTTTAGTAGTAAAATTTCAAAAACGTTTAAATTTAGTAGTAAGTTGTAACTGAGAACTCTTTCATTACTGTGTACGTTAATTAAAATAGTGGAACTGTTGAAAGAAACAAGGCAATATTCGTACGCATATAATTTTGAAGTGTTATCAATAATTAAATATTTATTGAAATATTAGTGGTCACTGAATTAAAATAACTAAAAATTAAAAAATAATAATAACATAATAAGGAATAAAATAGGTTTTGATTTTTATCAAGAAAACTAATAGCTAACAAAGATACATTCAGTTTACGTGGTATATTTAGTGCAGCTTAGGTTCTATTCACACAGACATTTCACATTAGTAAATTCTAATAAATAGAAACGTACCTACTAACTTTGTGTGTGCAAATTATTTAATATTTTATGTTGAATATCACAAATCGCGCGGTGCTGTGTTGTTTGGTTTTCATTTATGACAATGTCAATTTTCAACATAAAATATGAAATCATTTTCAGAAATAACGATAGTATGTACGATTATGTTTCTTAGAATTATATATTTTTATTACTAAAATTATTACCATAATGTACTAACTTTAGACCAACGTTACGTTAATATATAATTACGTCAAAACGTTTTACTGTTAATAAACCCTCTAATTCAAATATTCTTTATTTTCATCGCACAAATTACAAATTATTTTATATGCATTTTGTATAACTATCTATTCTAAATGTGAAGACTGGCGCTTGAAATAGGTTGTGTTGTTCTTGTGCTACAAGATACCAGGTCTTCACCCCCTGACTTATGACATTAATAACTGTAATGCATACTATTTATCAAACAATATCTAGTGTACGGTGAATGAGTCATCAATTATATTGATATATATATATGAATGTATGGAAGTAGTGTGAGCTTGATTATGTGAGTGAATAAGTATGATGTGTGAGAGAGAAACAAAGTGTGTATGGGTGTGTCTGTTCTCTGGTTCGAATGTGGCGTGGGCATGTACCTACCACTAAATTCGTCTTTTCAGATTTATATACATATTTGTAATTATCATTTGCTGGGCGGTGAAGAAAACATCGTCAGGTAATCCGCACATCGAAAAAAATATATTTCATAAGACGTGTGACCTAAGGAAGGTCTGATTTTCCCTATGGGTTGTAGAGGTCTGATGGCAGTTGCTCCATGTCAAAGTCAGTATTTTCACCAAACCATTACGCTCAAGTAACGAAATCCGCCAATCCTAATGTATTAAGGAACGGGATAACGCTAAGAAGAAGAAGTGTCAATCTATCTAATTATTATATTTTGAAGCCAGGTCCTGTGGGGTAGACAGGGTGGACCGAGCCCGCAGTGCTTGGCTTAATTAAAATACATATAGTAAGTAATATTTAACTATCTGAACTGAATCTAGACTAATATAAAAGTGGAAAATTTTTTTTTTGAACGCGCTAATCTCTAGAACTATCAGTCGGATTTGTAAAATTATTTTTGCTTTTCATGGCCTAATTCTCGAGGAAGATTATAAGCTATTTAACGTAACGAAGAAAAAGGGAGAAAATAGAAAAAAGCGGTTGTTAAGGGATACCCCGTGCGTACCATGACGTGGGCTGCAACTAGCCCTTTTAAAATACAAAAGCCAGTTGAATACCTTCTGTATTTTGATATTTGTCATCTTATTTATTTCAAGATCGAGTTCTTATAATTAGCTTTGGGTTAATTTCTCAGTATTTTGCAGACTTACTGAGAAATTAACCCAAAGCCAAAGTCGCATGAGAAGTAGAAACTTCTCTAATATTGTAGGGATAGATGAAAATTTGTGATACGGAAGTAAAATAACAACAATGGTAGAGGTTGCCCGCAACTTCATCTGAGCGAAGCGCGGTATCTCGTGGGAATATTCAATATGCGTCTTTCCTTTCTTGACAGCTGCCAGTACCCTTTGAGGAAGATCCACGTGCATTATGCAGATACAGTAAATAGTTACAATTAGGCAAACAAGTTAGCAAAGAGTACGTTATGAAAGCATTACAAAGATGTATGAGAAATTAACCTACCCTTATGAGTTCGTAATTATGTACTTTCTCAATAATTAATCAATGTAATAATAATCGTAAACAACTAAATCCCTGAATGCGCAGTTTGACATTAGTTGCCAGTCAATCAATTGTTTTTGTATTATGCTGACGACTATTTGATTACGTTCGGTTTGTTTTTATATCTCTAAGACGGCAAACAGGCATACGGCGTGCCGGATGGTAAGCAGTTACCACAGCCTGAACATTTGCAACACTAGGGGTTACACTCGTGCGTTATCAACCCTTTGTTATATATATACCTATTGACTACAGATTTATTTATAACTATGAGTAATATAATATATACGTGGGCGACCAATTAACATTAATAACCTCTTATTAATGTTACTCCATTGAATATATTGAAAATAGAAATTAATGGAAACCATACCCTTGTCTGTTAAAGAAACAATTGATTACCCGGCTTAATTTCATAACGTTTGTAATTACTTTGTCAGTATAATTTACTTTTCTAGCTTCACAACCCTATTTGTGTCACAATACCCCGTAAAGTTCAAAAGTCCCCATTCATCAGGTGACGTCATAATTGGTTACTGCCTCCAGACGTGTACCTCCCGTTTGTGTCATTGTCGGGATACAGTTCCTGTGTAACCGTACTAGACGCAGTTACGTTTGCTGTGGGGAGCCAATAACACGCCGTTGGCATGGCAACGGTGCGTTCAGAAGGGGATTCTTCCCCCTGAAAGAACCGAGGGCTTACCGGAACCAACGCACGAAGGCATCTGCAGATTCAAATTATCTCTATTTTCGGATGGCTCCTACAGCTCTCAATATGTTGGTCATGTATTATTTAGTGCTTTTTGGTTCAAGCACTTCCTAGAACAGTACTTTCGATATTTACGATCGCTATTTGTCAGCGACGGATTAGGGTCGAATCAAGCCGCGTTGTTTTCCGTGTTGATTGGTGAGGTGAAATTGAATTTCTGCCTAAATTTGTTGCCCATACATTTGTTGCCATTGAAATCGAGATCTGTGTTGCGCTAAAATAATTTGGGCTTCATGTGAATAATTAAACGTACAAATTCTATATCTAAGTAATACATTGCCCGGCTAATTATTATATTTATTTTATTTTATTATTTACAGACAAATATTCAGCCTTACTTACCTTATTTATCTATCATTCATTATCATCATCGTCATTGACATGTAATGGACAGAAAACGAAAGACATATTACTGCTTCAAATATGGTTTAGTTAATATTCAATTTATGTAAAATGTGTAACTGATGGTTACATAAATTTAGATGTATTAGGTTTAAATCATTGATACAATATAAATAAATGTTCACTTGTTATGAAGCATAAGCAGAGGATGATAACACTCTTGTTGTTGTCACTTATTCAGCTATATATTAGTATTGCGTAAGAAAATGCAGCATTTTAGCAAATTTTAAAAAGGAGTAAATAATTTCCATTATTTCTTTTTGTATATATGCTGTAATCTTATTAATTGTACGCAGATTTTTCCTTGGAAGTAAAAAGAAGAAATAAGAAACAAATCCCATCATCCTAAAAGACAGTTTTTAGGCTGTCTTATTACCGTATTTTAAGTAAATCTTCTTTTTTACTACTTATAATATTCCACTCAACTGGAAGATTTTAATAAGTCTAAATAAAGCTTATTAAGGCTATGGAATAGTTTACATGAAACTATACGAACAATATAATCTATTATAACAAAAACTATATAAGTTATTTACAAGAAATATAATTTATCTTTGATTATAACTTGTATATCACGCATAGGTACGTGTAGTACCGTATACATTATTGTGTATATTATGTATTACTTACTATAAAGGATATATTTTTATTTCATTATGTCAATAAGTGCAATTATTTACAATTATTTATTATTATTAAGTAAAGGACATTAATTTACCAACAATTTATTTGTTTCAACATTTCCAAATAAAAATTCCAAATCGCAAAAGCATTGTCAGTGTCAATAATAAAAAAAACTCCGTATACCGATTCTTTTTGTATATAATTTAAGTGCGTCTTAAAAGTTTCCTATTAAATTAAAGCAACTGTATGCTCATTGAATTGTGCAAATATAGCATTAAATATTTTAAATATCTAATCTAGGTATGTATAAACTCTGTAATTTTAATTCAGATATTGCTATGGTATATAAGTATATAGATGTGATGTTCGGGTAGGATTAAAATAATTTATAAAGTATAAATGAAAATACGGTTTAGAGTTAGAGATATTCATTGATAGAACTGTAAACAGAAAATAGTGGTTTGAAATTTAAATTTTAGGATATTAAAATATTATAAAATTTTAATATCCTAAATTGCGGACATATGTAGCTAATAATAGACATTTATCAGAAGGAAATTACAATGCGTTAATTTGAAAGGCGAACCGTATGCTTGAATGCCTCCGGACGCCGTTATAAAAAGAAATCTAATTTTAGTAGTATACTGAATTTAAACTATAAACACATTATGAAAACGTCCACTGATAATTATTTTTTAAATAATGAATAAAACAAAAGAACATGTTTTTCGTTTTCATGGGATCTTACAATGTAAGAAACAAAGCAGAAAAAAACATGAAATGTGTACAGGTATGAGGAGCGACTTAACATTTTATAACAATGTTCACTGTTATGAAGAAAGGTTAGTTTAGGACACCAAGGTAGTTCTTTTGATCATTTGCAATTAGGAAATAGCGTTGAAGCAAGGGTGGACTAAGAGTAATTTATAAACGGTGTAATCTTTATTAATATATAAAGCGTTTGTTGTTGTTTGAAGAGTTTGCTGTTTGGACGTGTTAGTCTCTGGAACTAGCAATCATATTCAAAAAAATCTATTTGCATTAGATAGCCCAATCTTGAGAAGTTATAGGCTATTCAACACCACGATATTATATTTATTTATATTTAGCAGCTGAAAGAAAGAAAGTAAGAAAAAGCGATTCTCATGAGATACTGAGATACGCGTGGACGAAGTTGCAGCTAGTATATTATACGAGTATGTCTGTGAAATTTCGCATTCCGTTCTGCTCAGAAATATTTTCTGACGAATACCCCGCTATTAACTTACGGTCGTATAAAAACAGGCCACAAGTATAACCAAGGATTAACATTAATTTCAGTGAGTGCGTAACGGCCTCTGCAGTGATGAAAGTTGAATTTTAACAAGATGGATTACGTTTAATTATCGCGTAACGGCACAGGTTTGCTTTTGACAGTCCCGGCGCGTTTCTCTAATTAGCGATAAATTATGTACACTGCTTCGCTAAAACATTTCCAAAACAGTATACGCGGCAGACTAATTAATTAAATTCGATAGCATATTTTCTATAATAAATATCTAGTATATAAATAACAATTTTTTGGAAACAGATTTGTTCATTCCATATGTTACAGATTAACTTTTACTCGCATTTTCATCCCGTTTTTTTAAACAACGTCGGAAGACGAATAATATACGACCGATTTGATGCAAAGTGAGTAATGAGCCGTAGCATATGAGCGTTTGTAATAAATAATAAATAGTTTGTAAAAAATACAAAAGAAGTATCACCGCGTGATGCTATTTCCTTTGCTCCTACTGCAAGAAGTTATTATTTGGCTGCATAGAATGCAATGCTGTGAGGTGGAAATTCCACAGTTAGGATGCTCTTTCGCCAGATCCTCGTTCTATAATGAGCAAGTTGCACTATGAGCAGGCGAGGTTGGTATTGAATGATATAGTTTGGTATGTAATATGTTTATTGTAAAATAAGTTCACTAAAAGAAGCAAATAAGTAGTACAAATGCGGAATTTTTCCTAAGGGATCACTTCCAGTTAACCTTAAAGTATTTCAGAGGATTGTAAATAGGTGAGGAAGAATTATATATAGAACTGTAGGATTCCGACAGATGTTATCCTTCCCAAAAAAAAAACTGGTTGCACTCAGGGAGTGCCGGCAGAAATGAAAACTTGAACATTAACGTTGTGCATTTTTGAATATGTTGGAATGGTTAAGGAATAATTTCGCACGAATTGATTTATTTATCATTATAAAAGTACTATCATGTATGTGGTAAAATACAATATTCATTTATTGCGCTATCGTACACAAACATGACAATTTATGTTACATTAAAAATTTAACACTTCAGAACTTTTACAATAATTTTACATTAAAAAGTTTATCTCTCAGAAAAATCAACTTTCATCCATAATTTCAACTACTCTTTCACCATCATCATTACCAGCATCATCATCGCCAATCTCTAAAACTCAAACACACACGCTCGCGCAAGCGCCCTGTGCCGCTTAAACCAAACAGCGATATTGATAAACTACGTTAAACAAAACGCGTAAGCGCCAAGAATTTCATGGCGCTTACAACGTTTTGGTCGCGAGAAAATAATGCCCTATGAACATTCTAGCGCTTAGAGGTAACTAATGTTTTAGCGCTGCAGCGAACTTAAGTTCTAATTCCCACCAAAATCTTACGGTCAGGGTCACGTATCCTAACGCGAGTTTAACATTTTTTACTCATCCCAAAAAGTGCACAACGCCGCTAAAGAAGTTTTCACTTCAAAAAAAGAAACATGAAACCCGTCCAATTGTGAATCTAAGCCCGCCAGCGACCCACCACTCCCATCGGTCCAGCTGTTTAGGAGGAGTTGAGTAACGTACACATATATATTAGAATTATATATATAAATATATAATACTTACAGCTAAAAGAAATGTCAAATTTAGATGTTACACAATGCAAAGTGGTTAATGTATTTTCTGAAAACTCAGTTAATTAGCTAACAGTTCGAAGCTTTATCAAAGGACCTATTTACATCTGCAAAGATGATAATGCACTATTTACAACTTAGAGTTGAAAATGTCGGAAAAATTCAAGCCGCCTGTGAGTTTTCATCGGATATTATACGGACATACAGTATTAACTTTTCTGCATGTATGTATATGTAATATGCTCTACTACCCATTTAATGTATTGTATGAGTTCAAAAATTCATCTATATTAATAAAAATGACTAATTTACTGACTCATCAACGCCCTGGCCAAACCTTTGAACCTAGAAAGCTGAATTTTTGCATAGATATAATAAGAAGTAAAATAATTATTTTTGTTTTACTTCTTATTTTAAACTGTAAAACTGCTAAATTCCAATATCTACGCCTGCGAAGCCGCGGGTAAAAGCTAGTATGTTATTTTGATATGTATCTTGACTATAACGTATTTTTACTTTTAATTCTCAATTTTTCACTATGTATTCATATTAAGTATTGTATTATTCCCGTAGTGAGTATTTTTTTGAAAATCAAGAAAAAACGAAACGTAGAAAACTGCGGCTACTTTTTATAAGCTGCACAAAAGAAAAATTCTCATAGATGGCTGAAATAACTCGTTACTTACAACTAAATCTCTCGTGCCCATAGAGTATTGGTATTGGAGAGTATTGGATACGGCGGGAGCCCCGTCCTTTGCGGTCTTTGAGGTCCTGACCCGTCATTTAATCTGTGTCTCTATGACCTCTAAATTTACACCTGCAATAGCTCTATTGTCACTAGAGACCGGTTTCAAATTCAAAGAACAACACTACATTTGAAACTTTTGCGACGTATAATGCTAAGTGACATTTGGGTGTATTAAATTTAAGAATTATCTTTTAAGAGTTATCATTGATATCAATTAACAACTAAGACAGACAAACTTTATTCACTTGCTTTTGTAATGTTCAGGGATATGATAATCCGACTTCAAATAGAAGAAGTTCAATTAGGCTAGAATTCTTTTTTTGTGTATTGAGAAATGATTTCGATAATCTTTTTATATTGGTAACATTTTGTCGTCGGCTTGGTCCTTATCGCAAAATTGAGATTTCATTAAGCTTAGGGATCGTCTACAATTCTCACAGTTCGTCTCTGAACGGAATCACACGATCCAAGTTGGTATCCAGGTGCTCCCGCCCAGGTGATTGCAGTACTCTATGTGCGGTCTGACTTGAGACTTATATAACATAAGTCTTTACCCCGCACTGAAGTACTGCTTTGCTCTGTTGAGCACACCAAGTTTTTTGGACGCCAACTTGACCTTTTCCTCTAGATGACTTCTATATTGAACGTCACTGGAGATTACGACACCAAGCATTTTAATGCTGTTGGTGATGGTAAGAGGTGTGTTCTGGAATTTAGGAACCCACAACAAATGGAGTTGCTGTGTTACGGCAGAGAAGGCATCGCGCTAGTGATACTTAATGTATTACAAACGTTCATAGGCTACGGTAAGCGCTTTACATCAGGTGGGCCGTATGCTTGTTTGTCATTATGATAAAAAAAAAACAGCATTCATTTATAATATGATTTCCTCATAAACTAAGTAGTTTAATAATCTCCGTATATACTATTTTGTATTACACTGTCATTGTGCAAGGTACTGAGGAGTTGCAATTTTATCAACGGCACCACCGTTGATAAAATTGCAACTGTAAGGCGCAATAGTCACTGTATTGGCAACGTTCGTAATATGCATAAGTACTAAATCAGGTGGGCACGTATTTTTGTTTGCCTCCTACATTGCATGAAAAAAGCTTCTACCAGATAACGCATAGCCTAAACTAATGACAAGCTTAGAAGCGTGAATTAGTTGTTTAAGGTGAGTATTAAGAAAGCATTTATGAAAATCCATCCAGAATCAAATGTTATATAATGTGATGATAGTTTTTATGGAAGTTAGCAAATCTCATCGGGCATACAGCTAGTGGCAGCATAAAAACAAGAGACATTACGAGTCCGCGGCGGTTGAAGATTAGAAACAGAAAAAAGGAAATGAAAAAGTCGACCGCCGAAAGTAGGCCTCCGTCGCAACAAAGAAAGGCACGGCGCTGGGAATTATTCCCCAGATTAACGGGATCCCAGTGACACCGTCACCCGCTATTCATCCATATTTATGGAGAGATATTCCAGTGAATTTAATGGGTTTCGCCAGGGTTCGTCGTGTGAACGTTAAATTATTATGACCTCTTGCGGTGTTATTGAGTGAATTATCATATGCGCTTAGCGGTTTTGTCGTTGATCACTGTAAGAGAGAAAGAAGGCGTAATATACTTCAAATTTGTACTAGCTGAACACCTCGACTTCGTTCGCGCGCATCCCGGTATCTCGTGGGAACAGCTTTTTTACTTTCTTCATTTTTCTTGGCTTCTAAGGGTCGTATTGTGATGTTAACCTTCCTCAAGAATTGGGCTATCAAATTCAAAAAGATTTTTTACATCCGACTATTAGTTCCAGAGATTAGCTCGCTCAAACAAACAAATAAAGTCTTCCGCTTCACATAGTATACAATGTTTTTTTTTATACTACGTTGGGAGGCATACTAGCATACGGTCCACCTGATGTAAGCGGGCACCGTAGCCTATTAACGCTTGCGATATATTAAGTATCACTCGCGGGATGCCTCCTCTGCTGCTTACACAGCAACTCCTTGGGGGTTACTGGTGACCTCACTCACACGCAGGAACACAACAACCCTCTAGGAAGTTGTTATTTGGCTGCGGTTTTCTGCGACGTCGAGGTACTTCCCCAGACGGGCTGCTTAGATTCGCCCTACCTCTCTTACAAATATGACAATAGATGGGTTTAGTATTAATAAAAGTAATAGTGGATAGCTTAATTTAATTTTAACCGAGAGTTGGGCTATCAAATGCGAAAATAATCTTTCAAAATCGAATGGTACTTCTAGAGTTTTCAAACAACCAATCGAACTCTTCAGTTTTATATACTAGTAAATAACAGCAAGCTGTGTAGGCAGAGCTGATATTTTTTAAATTTAAAAAATATTTAAATATTTTATTTTTAATTTTTTAAAAATATACGACATCTAGCGACGAATGCTGTTACTTTTTCTGTTGATGGGAGTGCAGTGCAGACTCTGCACTGCAGAGTGGCCATACGTTTTCCCATATGTTTTTTTTTCTAATTGGAACGATTTTGGACCGTTCTTCCTCACCAACGAACATTTAAATTTCAAATTAAAGGATACAAAACTACAATATGTTAGCTATTAGTGTGTCGATTTTGGAGTTTCTCACTATTACCGTCTAAACGCTAGCTGGATGACATCAGTCTACCCCAAACGACAATTTTGAGGGTAATGTGGCTCCGCTGGCTATCGCAGCTCTGCCAAATAGTATAGGTTGGAAAAATGGGGTTGTCTCATAGGTTATTGTTATGTATAAGCGTCAGAACAACGTCGATGGTCATTGGTTAACACTACGGTCTAACATGATGGTATGTATATTATCATCCCTTACGTAATGTTCGGAATAAATGGAAGACATGGAAACGCTTGTCAAGGTGTATCGTAGTTTGTGACACTGGTACACACACGAGATACAACGTCGGGAGGCATATCAGCATAGCCCACCTGATGTAAAGCAGTTACCGAAGTCTATAAATGCTTGTAATACATTAAGTGATACTCGCGCGATACCATCTCTGCTGCTAACATAGCAACTGCCTAGGGGCTTACTGGTGACCTTACTCACACGCAGGAACACAAAAACCCTCTAGAGAGTTGTAGTTATTCGGCTGCGGATTTCTGTGAGGCGGATGTACTTCCCCAGACGGCTTGCTTTGATGCGCCCTACCTGCCTTCATGCTCTCTCTGCCATACCCATGTTTCACTTCCATAAGTTAGAGTTGGGATTGGCACCGCGTTGTGTACAGTGAGCTGTGACTTCTAGCTTAGATTTCAACTGCTTAGAAGTTTATCAGACGCTCCAGTCACGCTATTCCCTGCACTCACTCGTCTCTCCACATCAGCGGTGTACCTTCCATATCTGCTGAAAGTGCTTCCAAGATATACAATCTCATCGTCTTGTTCCAACACTACATCATCAACTAGAATCCTAGTGTTCGTTCTGGTTGTCTCTCTTTCAAATATCTTAGTTTTCTTCGCATTCCACTGTAAGCCTTTTTTCATATAATCACCTATTTTATATTATATCGATCTCGTGCTTTCGAATGTGGTTAGAATATATGATAGGCTAAACATAGTCTCTGTAGAGGACCATTGTCCATTTATTCCCTATTATTCACTGATGCACACCACGGCGCGCGGTGTCTATTCAAGGGATTTACATACATGAATGTGGATATCGTGTCGTTCATTGTGGTCGAAAGTTGAATGGGAGATGTATGTATCGTAACAATGAATATTAATTTTATACGAAGTATTCTTTTGTTTATTTCACTATATCATTTTGGTATTTGCAAGGCTATATAAAACTACACTCTGTTCATTTTATGACACAATTTTGATATGTTATGTTTTTAATTTTCCATGAATCGGAAAGGGATAGAGTGGGCTTTTAGAAGTGCATTAATAAAATGGAGGGAGTTTAATTTTATAATATTACGTATAAAATCTATCTTCTTCACATTATAGGATAAAAATATATATAGGTACTATAAAAAAGGCAGCAAGGCGCAGGACATAAACGAATAAACCACTTGACTGGTTGTGACTTGGCGACACACAATCCTTCCTGATCTAGTCTACCAGGGATTTGTCCTTAGTCAGTTTTTGTTCAGCGTAACATTAGACGTAGTGTCGGACAGTACCAGAGATGCACATGAGCTGCTTCCATGGTTACTTGTTTGTTTGTTTGTAATATCTTTATTGTACATAAAATAACAATGAAAAATTACTTATGTATATGTATGTATGACTTATGGTTACTTATGTATGTTGATGATATTGCGCTGGCGGATGCGAACAGGGTCGCTTGAGAACGGTGGTCTGAAACTGAATGTGACGAAGACCGAGTACTTGGCCTGCAATAGCCAAGATCCCATACCTATCCGCATTGGCGAAGACACGGTCGAGCGCATGGACCGGTGTAAATTTTTGGGGACTGTCCTCCACGCGTCCGGTGACATTGATTGTGGCGTCAACGATTGCACGTATTTCAGCAGTTTGGCGTAAGATGGCTGGTCATCTGTGACCCAAAAAATGCCAGTTAAGCTGAAGGACAGGCTTATAAATCCATCATTAGACCTGTCCTTTTATATGGCAGTGAAGCGTAGCTGGTACATGAGCGGCACAAGCAGGACCTGCGTGTCACGGAGACGCGGAAGGATCGTGTAACTCCCGCATTCGCGGTAGCCTTTGTATCCGTGACATAGCAGACAAATTGACCGGCAAGTTACATGTGAATCAAATGTCTGACCGTGTCACCTCCGCCTGGTCCCGGTAGAAGGGGTAGGCCCAAGAAGTGCTGGCTTGACGTCGAAAGGGATGACATGCGTGCCAATGGTCTAACAGTAAGGGATGCCGAAGACCGCGCGAAGTGGAGAAGTAGAAGTTGAAAAGCGGATCCTGGGCTCTAAAGCGAGAGCTTGGGACGCGATCGGGACTAACGCTCGGATGATGTTGATGACTGAAAACGTTTTAGCGCCTCAATATCTCAGTGATTCGAGCCTACTGACCAATGGAAGAATATTTTAACCAATAAGCCGATAAGTGCCTCGATGTTGCTCTGCGAACGCTCATGATCAACGCTTCATTTATGCTCCTATATAACCTTCGCCCAATCAGGTATGTTTACAATACAGAAACGGGAAGCCCCAACAGAGTACTAAAGACAATATGGGTACTAGATCCGCAGAGCATTGTATATCTTTGACGTAACATTGGCCCATTTTTGCCTTTGAAAATAATTTGCCTGATCATTACAACGTCAGAATCTATATACTAACAATTGTCTTGGACTAATAATGTTCGCTGAAATCAGAGTTCGAGCCCAAACTTCTCTTTTAAAATTTCAAACTCACCGTGCCCAAGTATCTACTCATACTGTACAACATGTTAAAGGTATACCTCTAAACATCGGGAATATATTTTTATTTACGAGTACGTTATATGTCGGCGCCTGTCAACACCAGGTGTTGATAAGTAGCACAAAATCACCCCATCAACCTTTGCACGTGCGCAGTGGCGCGATGGGCTGTTTACAACGTCGACCGCTCTATGAATCAGGCGATGTGCGAGTGAAAGGGATGGTCGAGCTGGCCTTACAAGACAGCAGGCAGCGTGCCCGAGGCAGTCTCGTCGCGACCGCCCTGTCGTTCGCACGAATAAAAGTGACACAGATCACTCCTGAATCATTTTCATGTTTTAATTGATTTATTAAGTATTATTTATTGTAATTGTGTTTGGTAATTAAATTATTACTAAACTATCAACGCCTTTCCTTCCATGGAAAATAGTTCTGGACAAGATGAACCAGGTAGATCATCACCGATTCTACCTGGACCCTACAGTCGCGCCGAAATCAGAAGCGGGGATATCCACAAAACACCCGCACATGGAAATCCTGACGGAAGTTCAAGCCAAGCCGTCTCTGATTCGACATTATCTGTATTCACCACTCTTCTTGAAACGTTGACACGACAACAGCAAGCGAACATGCAGATGAACAACGATTTTCTATCAGCACTGTTGAATAAAACCACGGTTCCGGCTCAAAGGCCAAGGCTAAGTGACGTTTATATAGCTCCGTTCAATCCTGATGGTGACGTTCCTGTTAGAGACTGGTGTGAACACGTGGACAAAGCAAAGGAACATTGGAGCCTGACAGATTATGAAGTGTGCATTAAGATCGCGAGTTTGCTGCAAGGAAGAGCTAAAACTCTCGGAGACACTTGGCTTGTTAAGTCTCCAGTTTGGACTGATATGCGTAATGCCCTGATACAGACTTTTGAACCGGAAGCCAGTATTCGAATGACATTATTAAGTTACGAAATTACAGGTTTGACGTTTCTAACCCTTCAGAATCTATAACTAAAGCTTGGAATATTTGGAAAAGAGTCATCAGTGGAGATAAAGAAGGGGACGCAGTTGAAGCTGTCATAGGTTGCATAGACAATGAGCACCTACGCCTACGGCTATTGTCAAGTAAGTGTTCCACAGTACCTGAACTAATTTCAGTGGCGTCAATGATCAAACCTCGAGAACCCGGCCTAGATGAACCTCCTATGAAACATCCAAGGTTCAGGGCAAATAGAGAGGACACCACAGTCTGTTACAAGTGTGGAAAAAGTGGTCACATACAAATGAACTGTCCGAAAAACAAAGAATGTATGAATGATCCTAAACCATTACTTACGTCCAACCACTTAACACCAAAGCCTATTGAGCGACCAAGAATCAAATGTAACTATTGTGAAAAACTTGGTCACACTGAATCGATTTGTTTTAAAAAGATGGGTGATGAGGCTGACAAAGTAAACTTAGCTGGTGAAAATCAAGCCATATCCACACCTATGGCTATCAAGATTGGTAATAACAGTTACACCGCGTTATTCGACAGCGGTGCAGACCGCTCGCTAGTAAAACGGTCAATTAGCTGTTCATTACCAGGAAAACGCGAAGACTGCACCCTTTTGCTCAAGGGATTAGGGAATAATGTTCCAGTTATGTCTTGTCAAAGAATCTGCGCAATAGGTGAAATTAATAGCATTCATGTAGAGATTACTCTACACGTTATAGAAGATCATGAAATGTCGTGTGATGTCCTTATTGGTTCAGATCTAGTGAAAACACTTGGTCTGTCTGTAGTAATTACAGGAAGTGGCGCGACTCTTATGAGAAAGCACACTATATTGACAGTAACAATGGATGATGAAAGCATTTTGAGCAATTTGGACACTGATTTGAAGGAACCTGAACTTGGTGACTGGTATCAAGTTAAGAAAATTACCGGCAGTGGAAGACCGAAGATGGTAGCACACAATCAACTTAGGTTAGCACCAAAACCAGGTGAAAATTTCACTGAAGAAAACGTGTCGGCGGTAGAAATAGAACCAGAGAAACGTGCTGATGCAGCATGTACTAGCGAAAGGGTTAATGCAGACAATACTGTGCTGCAGGTATGATTACTTTCTTATTACAATAACTTGAACACTTTTCTCTGTTTTGAAAAATGAGTTTAAGGTAGAGGACAGGGGCGTCCCTATCTGCTAAGCAGTGTTAAATTAGTTTGGTTGAGGACAGGGGCCTCCCTATCTGTTGAGCTGAGTTGAAGTAGATTGGTTGAGGACAGGGGCCTCCCTATCTGTTGAGCTGTGTTGAAGTAGATTGGTTGAGGACAGGGGTCTCCCTATCTGGTAAGCTGTGTTGAAGTAGATTGGTTGAGGACAGGGGCCTCCCTATCTGTTAAGCTGTGTTGAAGTAGATTGGTTGAGGACAGGGGCCTCCTTATCTGTTGAGCTGTGTTGAAGTAGATTGGTTGAGGACAGGGGCCTCCCTATCTGTTGAGCTGTGTTGAAGTAGATTGGTCGAGGACAGGGGTCTCCCTATCTGGTAAGCTGTGTTGAAGTAGATTGGTTGAGGACAGGGGCCTCCCTATCTGTTGAGCTGTGTTGAAGTAGATTGGTTGAGGACAGGGGCCTCCCTATCTGTTGACCTGTATTGAAGTGAATTGTTTGAGGACAGGCGCTATAATCACAATTGAGTTAAATGTTGACTATCAGACTTCTCGAACCAATAGAAGTTAACTTAAAATTATTGTAATGTTGATAGAGCTGTTGCTGTGTTAATTTTTCTTTATCAGGTCGGGGGCGACCAATGAGCAGAATGGCCGTGTCGGCGCCTGTCAACACCAGGTGTTGATAAGTAGCACAAAATCACCCCATCAACCTTTGCACGTGCGCAGTGGCGCGATGGGCTGTTTACAACGTCGACCGCTCTATGAATCAGGCGATGTGCGAGTGAAAGGGATGGTCGAGCTGGCCTTACAAGACAGCAGGCAGCGTGCCCGAGGCAGTCTCGTCGCGACCGCCCTGTCGTTCGCACGAATAAAAGTGACACAGATCACTCCTGAATCATTTTCATGTTTTAATTGATTTATTAAGTATTATTTATTGTAATTGTGTTTGGTAATTAAATTATTACTAAACTATCAACGCCTTTCCTTCCATGGAAAATAGTTCTGGACAAGATGAACCAGGTAGATCATCACCGATTCTACCTGGACCCTACAGTCGCGCCGAAATATATCCTAAACCGTCTCATATACTTTAAGTCTTCTCAATTAACTGGCGTACATATTTAAATACAAATAAATACAGCGGTTAAGGCTACGGATAAATCTAACTGTATATATTTTCACGCTGAGTTCTATGCAAGCTAGGAAGGAGGAGTCTACCGCCACCAGACGCGGTCCATACTCTCTTTTACTTGGTATTAATATTCTATAGTTATAATAAAGATATATTGTTCCTACAATTCGATTCGCTGTATGTGTAAACCGGTCGGGGCTCTCTGACCTCACCATATTACAATAAAATTTGTTGGAAATATGCATACATACAATTATTATCTTCTTCCTAGCTTTACCCTGTTTCCTAATTCCTAAGATTGGTAGGGTCTGCTATCTAAGCCTAAGAATTTGGCAAACATACTAATTTCTACGAACCTCCCACACGATGGATCTTGCGAAGATCGCAGCGAGTCGATAGATGCAAAGCAGCACAGGGCCGATCACTGTGAAAGTCTGGGGGCGGTCTATGTTCAGCAGTGGACGTTCTTCGGTTGATATAATGATGATGACTAATTTTTACATGGAGGGACTGCTGTGAGACCTTCACAACCCGAAAGGAAAACCAGACCTTTCTTAGGTTTTCTCACGATGTTTTCCTTCGCCGTCGAGTAAGTGATAATTACAAATATGTATATAAATCCGAAAATCCGATTTTAGCAGTACATGCCAGGACTCAAACCGGGGATTAATAGGAGGTTTCTTTATCCACTGGGCTATCACTGCTCTGATCTATCTGCACACATACAAGTTATATTATCTGTTATTGAAGACTACTTATCTTATTGAATATTGATGTCTATTCTCGAGGGAAAAGCATTCAATGTCATCGATTCTGTACTATTGATATATAATAAATATGTACCATGATGACAGTTTCATTCATTGTCTCTTTTTACGGTATAAGTATATGCATATCACGTAATAATCAAGTAGATTATTTTTTGTACCTATTAATGGTATCGTGTTTGAATTTGTTCCATATTTTGGTCAAGTTTTGTAGAATAGTCACGCTCGCCGGTTCCTGGGGCTCGTGACATTTTTTGACTTTCAAAAGCTGACATTTTAGATCTCTGTTATATTTATGATTGCTTTTCATTCTTCTTTCATAGCATTGTCCTTTGATGATCCATTGTAATTTTAGTGAATTTATGTCCCCCGATGTAAAGGGGTTACCGTAGGTTATGAACGTTGGTAATACATTAAGTATCATTCACGCGATGCCACCACAGCTGCTAACACAGCAACTCCATAGGAGCTTACTGGTGACTTCCCCCACACGCAAGAACACAACTACCCTCCAGGGAGTTGTTAGTCGGCCGCGATTTTCTGTGAGGTGGAGGTACTTCTCTGACGAGTTGCTTCGATGCGCCCTACCTCTTTTAATATTAGATGATGAACTAAAGCTAAAACTAAATAAAAACTTTTACCCGATTATTGAAGTATCCGCTAGTAAAAATAAAGCAACCATATCAATAAAATAATAGCGAATAGTCTTTAACCTGTTGCGTGCCGAGCGGTTTGATTTTAATGGTGAGCACACTCTTAACCATGCTTAATAGTCATCCAACGAAAGTAGCCAGGACCGACTGCTGCATGGAGGAACTTGAGATGACTGAACAGGCAGCTTATATCTATAGACAGGCTGCTTAATTTATGTGTTAAATTAGATGACTCGTGACAAACTGTTTTGGCTGCTGTATTGTTATCAGATAGAAGCTGCCTCACTATTATACGAGTATATAAAAATTCATGTTAGTCCCATTCTGTTACGATTTTATTGCTATTTATGGAAGGTAGTCTCATAGAGTTCGTTTAGGGGAAAATATAAACAAACCACCATGTTCCGTCTACGACATTGACGGGCAATTCAATCTAGGAGGGGCATGACAAACATTGCTAATATTTTACGTTTATTGTGACAGGAGCGATGCACTGGCGACAACGCTGTCCGCCCTCTACGGGAAGTTGCTGGTTGTGATGGGCGTCGCGTTCCCTATGGCTGAAGTGATCTCCACTTACATTCCACCTTCGTTTTATGAAGTACGTATACATAGTTATAGAGACACTACGTTTGAACTTCAGTTTTTTCATACCACTGAGGTGGCAATCAAGCGTACGACCTGCCCAATACTAAACAGTTATAGTAGCCTATGGACAATTGTAACACCAGGGATGTCACACTTGCATTGCCGACTTTGTAAATACTTCTTTACACCTTTAAATATACAACTACAATTTTTATTTTTAAACCGGTCGCTTCCCTTGTTCATACAAGTAAGGTGGAAAAGCATACGGCCTGTCTGATGGTAAGCAGTTAACAGATACTTGCAGCCCCAGGGGTTTTACTCCTAAGTTGCCAACGCAACGTGAAAAGTTTATTGAAGCATTCCAAAAATTGATAGATATTTTTATACAACTTTATACAACGTCTTTATGCTTACGGCTCTTCTGTAAAGTGGTTATCTCACCCTATTTATGCTTACAATACGGGAAGTATCGCTAATGACCTGTTGCTAACACAGCAAATTCTTATGAGGTTACTGGTAACCACACACATGCGGAGGAATAGAACAATCCTCCAGGGAGCAGGTGTTTGGCTGCGATTTTCTGTGCAGCGAAGGTATTGTACAGCTGCTTACGCCCTGGCTCTCTTAAGACAAACAGTCGTGTTCATGTACATAAATGTTTGTCCTGCGTGGCAGTCGAACCCACGACCCTTGGTATTAAAGTAATCACTGGTTAACTGAGCTTGTCAAAGTTCTTCATTATGAGTTAATACAGTCCCACTTTCTAATTTGTGTGTTTTTGCCACCAGAACACAACAAGTACTAAACTGGCGTGTGTATGTACATTATGGATATCTATCTATCTGTCTATAACTTCACGCCAAATCCTTTGTGGGGTAGGCAGAGAGAACCGAGCGCCACGTGACTCGATCCTTACATATCTCACTCGCTTCTTTAACAGTCATTGCTCTTCTCATGCACGCTCGCCGGTTTCTAGGGTTCCTGACATCAACTTCTGATAGAACACGACCAATTTGATCATGGTAGGTAAGTTTTGGCCTTCCCCGGCTCCTAACTCCTTCCACTTTTGCATTGTATATCTGCTTCGTCATTATTTCATCTTGCATTCTTTCTACATGTCCGAACCAACGGAGCATGCCTCTTCTTATTTTAACACCGACGCTCTCTTTCAGACATTATGGATATATAAATATTAATACCACTACTAACAGTCCTAACTCACTGCAAGGGGGGTATGGGTTTCCCCCCAACCGTGGGGGGGTTTAAAGCATATTACATATGCTACTCAACTACGATTTGGCGGATGCCAGTGTTTTCAAGCCGCCCGAAGGCCAACTTAGCTTAACGACTGTCTTCTATCGGACAACAGCCGAGACCAACCGGCTTAATGTATCCTCCGAGCACGGAGAAGCACGAGATGGCAAACCCTATACTAGGACATGCTGCTGTTGACGTTGCTTAACCTGCGTGTTCAGTTAGAAAGACACGCGCAACGACGCCATCGAGCTCTTCTAATAATGTGCGAAATTTCATGTTACTCTACTAACTATCCTTGTAAGTGTATTTTATTTTCCGTTTGTCCAGGGTTTCTACCTGTACCTCTACATCGGCAGCATGGTTTTCCTCCTGTACATGTACGCAGCCCTAGTGAGGGACAGGTCAAGATCCAACACAGACACCGCCGTCGTTGCAAGTTAGTATTTTTTTATATCACATATATATAATATATATAATTATACTGATATCTGATATCACAGAAACGGTTTAACAATTTTGGATAGTTGAAAATATATACCTGTAAGGGTTATTGTAAGGAATTTGAACAGTTTAAACTGTAGTACTAAGGCTATTGCGAGTAAAAATATATGACTTTGTTGAAGACTGGATCATTAGTCAAAAAGTTGTAAAAATAAATTTTATACTTAGCTTTTATCTATGTATTAGTTTTATTTGCAATAGGCGTTTGATTGTTGTTTTATGAGGACATTGCTATATGATGAATCCATATAATTTTCTTGAACATTTAAGGAAGATTCGACATCACTGTATTATGTTACTCACTCACAGGAACAAAACAACCCTGAAGTGAGTTATTAGTTTGTTTTAACCTTGGTTGATATTAAGTTGTTGCCGTAGCTTATTGACGCCTGCAACACCAAGAGCAACATTCGCGCGCTGCCGACGTAAAAATATTTTTTCACTTTTTGTGCACTCAATCCATTACACAGATTAAATGTTACAACAGTTTTGTTTACATTTAAGATAAATTTCTCTGGAAGCACACAGTAGTCCTTCCATGCATACACGAATATAGCTAAGATACGCCTACTTTGTATAACGAAAGTTTACGTATCTAAGCTTTCACAAGCACATACACATGTACTCAAAGTTGCTTCCCAACACTCAAGTTTCACACGGACATCCACTGACACTCACTTTTACGTACCGAGTTATACCTTGCTATGCATACTTCACATTTACACTCTACCGTTTTTCTGCATATAGCAGTGATAGCCGAGTGAATAAAGAACCAGCCCATTAACCGATGTCTCTGGTTCGAATCCTAAAACTGGAACCGTGTCTCACTGTAAATCACCTCTTGCATACTACGTGCAACGTGCTACGTGCAACAACTATACCGAATGAACTCCTTTCATCGGCAGCAGGCTTTGACGTTTGTCGGGAGATGGATGAAATTTGTGTTGTGAATGCCTTAGGTACTGTGAGCGGATGGATGACATACAATCAATTTTTAATTCTTAGATATATTATGTGTTAGAATTATTTGTTGTTATTTATTAATAAAATTTTAGAAATATTATTAATTATTTGAAACTTATTGCGCAATAGTTATGTAGTCACTGTAATGTGACATATTTTTGTCCGATATAAATAAATAATAATCCTGGAGCTTGCATGTACCACTAAATTCGTGTTTAAGAATTTATGTACATATTTGTATAGAGTGGGGCGTAACGTGACCCATGTGCAATGGTAATTTTTCAGGCCTAAATCGAGGTGCGGGGGTGCCCACGTGCTTATCCATAATCCATAGCAACGATGCAGACTCGACTCTTACGCAGTCCCTTCTCGTCCCTCTCAAACCGCGTACGCCCCTCGCTGTCCTAGAGTATTGTCGCGTAGAAAAGTTTAAGGCTCAATTTACACCGCGGCGGAATGGAACGGAATGGAAGCGTTAATTTCGCCTCATGACGCGGGAATTCGCTGGAATGCTCGAGCATTCCCGCGAATTCCCGAGTACGCATGAAGGAAGTTCCGTTGTTTAGTCTGTCTTTTGAACTTGACAAGAATGGTTGACTTGGATCTTATTTTTACATTGCTTATTTGTGAGGCAGAAGAAGAAGAAAATGTAAAAAAGAAAAGTAATATACGACAAAGGAAAAGACGTATGTGGGTGCATGATTTATGGAAAAAAACGAAAATGTTTTGGCCAATACGAAATATTTTGCAAAAACTACATCTGTATTTATTTTTCATTTAATAGTAATTAAATTTTTACGTCTCTTTTTTAAGTCTTACATATAATACACATGTTTAAAATTATGTAGTGATAACACTTTACGCAGCAAGTGCACCTGCGCCGCCGATCGCCATTTTAGGTTAACTTACGCGCCGGGATTTGTCATTATTGCTTGCTCGGCGATGATGGAAAACATTGTGAGGAAACCCGCACACCCAAGAAATTATATTTCGCGCGGCATGGAGGGCGCGCGTGACGCGGGGGACGACGTCGTGGTAACCGCCGCCGCCGCGCCCGCGCGAACTCACTCGCCATGACGTCCGCGCCGTACGATATTTCGAACATTTTCGTACATTTTGATAGAATAATTAATTTATACAGTTTACTTTTCTATCATTTATCTCCAACCGGGACGGATCTCCCAGGAACACAGTTTGTAGGGCTCAGGCCCAATCTACAAATATACAATACTATATAATATTTGATAAAAAGTTATTTGTTTTATTATATTTATACAACAAAAACAAATTGAAGTAAATAAATAGTAATTCCATGTGATGTGATAGATACATTATTTGAAATGTTTAAATGTTGTTTTAAAGCATCGAACAAATGAATATATGAAAGTATATTCGTTTGCTTTAAACCCACAAGTCAATTTTAAAGTACTACTTTGGTGTACAATCGAGTTGAAATTTGACATATTCTTCTAATTTTTATGATACGATATTTTTTTCTGAATCTTATCTTTACTTTATACAACGTCGGCAGGCATACGGCCACCTGATGAAAAGTGGTTACCGTAGACTATGAATGCAAGTAATACATGAAGTATCGTCATAGTAAAAACAAATAGCGAACGATAATAGCCTAAACACATAGGGATGTCGCTTATAGTTTATACAATCGTCAAAAATGCATAGTCTATCTATATACAAAACAATTTTGGGGAATCATCAGGGATCTATAATACAAAGTTTTTCTTAATAATTTTTTGTACATAGACCAGGAGCTGACTACATGACATTTTTTTCATTACCTACGTTACCTGTTTAGTGATTTGAACGGCGACGACGCATACGTACGGGCGTGCTCACATATAAACCGCGTTCGGTGCGTATGTATCGTACTTATTTGTTTTTACTATGGTATCGTTCTCGCGTTGCCATCCCTACTGTTAACACAGCAACTATTTAGAAACTTACTGGTAATGTCACTCACTCACAGGAATGCAACAACCCTCCAGGGAGTGTTTATTTAGCTGCAGTTTCTGTGAGTTGGAGGTACTTCCCCAGTCGGACTGCTTTGAGGCACCCTACCTCTTTAAAGATGGTGATGACTGAAATCTGATCTGACTCCCTCGTAGTAAGCTTAATAGGGAAATAAAGTAATTGTTGGATGTAAGTGTCAAAGTCATTTTATAGTCAAATCCAACCTCAATCTTAGTCAAACTAACGTTTCCCTAAGATTATTAAAGCTTTTTTAAACTATATACGATAAACTGAATAATATACATATAGTACTTACTACTGATAAAATCAAACAAGTCGTAAATTAAGATATTAAATAGTTACAAATTGTTTTTCCACTTACATATACGTAAGGTACAGTCTGAAATTTAAAACAAAAAGTATTTTCGTGATTAACATCGCACTGTTATTACTTCGAACTGTTCGTTAACCGGTTTTCGTGCGAAAGTCCTGAGTTAACGCCTCCATTCTCTTAATTAAAAAGTTGGTATTAAATTGAACTCTTGTTCCATAAAAAATACTAAGGCACTAACAAGAAAGAACGAGTTGATAAAACGCTGCAAGCAATTTGTTCAAAGAAACGCTTCGACTGCGAAGAAATTCAGTCCAGGAACATTGAAGCGATAGTTTTATTCAATGTCCCGGTTCGCTTTATTTCTTTTGTCTATGGGTTACGATAACAAGATTGGATGTGTTAGTAGCGTTCTCTATTAGAGCTGTGTCAAAGACGTGAGTTTGATTGGAGTAGACAAATTTCGACGTGACAAATGGAAGGATGGTTTTACCTTTACATTACTTTGTTCACATGTTATATTAATTAACATAACACCAATTAGGGGTTTGTAAATAACTTTTTATCATAATAACGTCATAATATGTGTGCAAAGTAAACCGTATGTCCTTTATGCACATGAGTGTAATTGTCTTTACACTATATCCTACCCATACGTCAAATCCCATACATAGATGAGCCCCGTCCCATACACGAAAAACCGCAGCCAAATAACAATATGATAAATAAGAAATCTCAGGAGAGTTGTTGTGTTAAGTGAGGAGGTAAGAGCCTTATTGGGCTCTTAAGGAGTAGCTGTGGTAGCAGCTTAATGTGTTATAAAGATAATATGTATGAACTGTTATCTGTATGTAATACATTCAATAATATTTTATATTGACTTGTTGCTTATTTATAATACATAAATCATAGCTGTAGCAATAGGTCTAGCCTTTGCTTCCAATTTGTGCAATTGTATGGACATTGAGCAATACCTACTATTTATATAGCAAGCGTTCACTGGCTAAGGGGTAGCTCGTTTGTTTACCATCTGACGTTGTATTGAACAATCAAAGTAATGTTTTGTCTTATTCCCGACGCTATTATTATTGCATGTATATCAATGACATGTTGTCAATTGATGGCATTCATTGTTATGCGGACGATAGTACCGGGGAAATACAGGCCGTGCTCCTTGTTCTCTTGTGAAGGAACACCACGAACAACTTGTTTCTGAAATACTGACATACATATACAGATAATACAGACGTATACTGTAGTTAAAGTACCTGTGGGTACTTACAATATTCGTCTGTGGGCGATTTAACTTGGTCCAATTAAATCATACAAAGACACGAGTCTGCGCGGTCACCGCTAAACAAACCCACCATTATATAGGGTAATCCACCCAATTATTGGCACTTTAAGAAGCAATCTCGAAATAATTAGAAATATTTAATGTGACATGGAATCTAATATTATTAAATTAATTTATAATGAATGTGGATTACTTATAATAAAGTCTCTCAAACTCTTTATCATTATCATAAAAAACGATTTAAGGTTTCCACACGCTAAGACCCTATAACTGTCACATTCAGTCCACAGTATTGAAATTTTGTTATTTATCTATAAATGTAAAGATGCCAATAATTGGGTGGGTGCCGAGGTTAGGATGGATTACGGTAGTTCCTCAATTCCATAATACACTATTGCTCTTACTATTGCCAAGAACGTCGTGATTTTTGGTGTTGAAATCTCGTGTCTCCTCTGAAGTCATCTGGAGGAGAAGGTCAAACTGGCGTACAAAAAATTTGCCGAGTCGTGCCTTCAACTGAGATAAGATATACTACAGATTAGGGCAAAGACTTATGTTACACAAGTTTCCATCCAGATCATACGTGTAGTTCTGTAGTGACCTTTGCGGAGCTATATCCTAGCTAGGATCTTGTGATTTGGTTCAGAGACGAGCTGTGAGAACTGTTGACGATACTAAGCATACACATAGAGCAGTGATAGCCCAGTGGCTAAAGAACCGGCCTATTGACTAACTAGTCCCCGGTTCGAATCCTAGCATGTACTACTAAATCCGTCTTTTCGCGTTTATGCACATATTTGTAATTATCACAAGCGTACCGGTGAATTAAAACATCGTGAAGAAACCTACAATTCTAAGAAATTATATTTCGAAAGACGTGTGACCAAACCCAAGAGAGGTCTGGTTTTTCCCCTCGGTTGTGAAGGTCTGACGGCATTCGCTCCAAGTAAAAATCTATATGTTCGCCAAATCCTTAGGCTTAGGTAGCGGGCCCGCCTATCCCAATGGATTAAGAAATAAGATAACGCTAAGATGAAGACTAAACTTACACATTTGAGGTCTTAAACTTAAAGAGCAACTTTGCCTTCCTTTGAAGGTTCTATCAATTTTACAAAGGGTTGTGTTCCGAGGAATTGTACTCGTACAATATTAAACCAGCAGCTTCTTTATACAAACTGTACTGCTCGCCATCGGCGGGAAATTGATTTCCAATAATATAACCGCAATGACCGCGAATGTGCAGAAGTGTTCTTCCAAGAGCTATTAAGTTGTGAAATGTACTTCTTGTCGAAATTTTCCCAATTATTTGAATTTTTCCTGGCAATATTATTACAGTATAACGTATAACTTAAAAAGGCGTACAGAGGATTTTACAAGTATCCATAGGTGTACGGTAACTGCTCACGATCAGGCAGGTATGCTTGTGTATAAATGTATTTCATTCCTCATAAATAATGAGATGAGTTGAGAAATATTAACAACTGAACACCTGTCAGAAATTCCTGTGCCTTCCGGAATTTATTAATTATAAATAATATCCTCTTTGTAAATATCACTCTACTGCTCTTGATACGCAATGTACTATTGCGTAACCCTGTTCTTGATGTTCCATCGTTAAAGTACTACACCAAACAAAAGACATAAAGCCGATTTGTAGTAAGCCGCAGCACAACAAAACTTCCACATGTAACATAATACCTAGCTTTCGTTGTTTTCCTCGTATATTTTATCCTTGTTCTTCAGTCCCTTCATTGTGGCCGTTATAAAAGGAGAAACAGTGGAAACGATTTTTCTTATTCAGCCAGGCGAGTTCACATTTGTTATTTAAATGGCGCGGAAAGCCCCAGTGTCCGTGCATTTTTTGTAGTTGGCAATTATAATGTGGACGCTGATCTACACTATGTCAGAACAGATAAACAAGAACATTTAACATTTTTTATACTCAGTTACATAGTTTTCGTTCTATTAGTAGATTATGTATATATAACTCACGCCAAATCCTTTGCGGGGTAGGCAGCGAGAACCGAGCGCAACGTGACTCGATCCTTACATACCTCACTGGTTTTAGTAGGTTATATTATAAGTAGTGGCATTATCAGTAGAAGTGGTATGTGTATTTATAAATTATTAGCTCCTGACCGCGGCTCTGTCCGCTTTGAGATTGACTTCTCAAAGAAGACAGGAGGTCTAAATAATTTTTTTTTGGTTCTTTTTAGTTCTTCCCGAGGGGAAAGGCAAAGGGATCTAGCCCATACAGCCAAGTCATCAGTTTAGAACCATTTGAAAATCTTAATTCTATGTTCCAGCTTCTGGAACTGTGCTGTAAAAATACTTGGTAAGGGTACCTCGACCCAATCAACCCAGTTTAAATACCACCCGTAAAACGATAGTGATTTTTACAAGGTTTTCTTGATGAACTTCCAAAAAGTGCATAAACGTGTTATATTGGAGTTTTTTCATTACTGTATAACTTCACTAGCACTTATGTTACAAAATACTATCGAAATTGTCATATAAAACAAATTTTATACTGTATTGTAAAAATTTCAAGTATTACAAGAATGTCACTCGTCAAAAGCGCGGGAAGAAGTCTAAGAGGAGGTCTAAATAAATAAAAGTAAATAATCTTGAAGAATTTAATATAGAGTGCTATAGTATAGAGTTGTATATAATATAGAGTGGATTTTTTTCACAAGCAGATTAGTAGCTACGAGACGTTGTGGCTGAGAGCCATAAATTTGTAGGCTGCCAAGCATTGACCACGGTTTAGAACAGAGTATTTGCTGCACTGAGGCTCTGTTCCATGCCATGGGAATTTCCACGATTCGGCTCATATGATCGTTAGGTCGATGGACTCATGGGGCGGCTGTGTGACAATCGAATTAGTAGTTTCAGAGATAAATCCTCCTTCACAATTAATATATCAAATCGATAACCTTTGCCTCTTTGTAATATTAGTGTAAATTTAGGCTTATAATAAAATCGTAGCAGGTTCCCAGCTTGTACATTACTATGGCTCCGTCTGCCCTCCGTCCGTCACAGCGCTGTATCTTTTGAATAATAATAGGTAATATAGGACTTAAATTTTTCACAGATATATTACTATGGATAATATGCAAATGGATATATACAAATAGTAAAAATAAATATAATGACCGTGGTAAAAAAAAAAACAGTCGTTTAAAGTACTTGGTTTTTCATTACATATAAGAGTGGGTGTCACCTGAGTTTAAGTGATCACCGTCGCACATGGCAGCATTAACACCAATGCGTCACTGATCTGTTACCATTATTTTAAGGGATGACTTTGAAGGGAAACACAGTCTTTTCACTTGAAGACTCCATATCATATTTGTACGAGAACACTATTGAAGAAGGCTCGTTGCCTGGCGACAACTGGCTTTTCGATTATTTTTGAGCGTCTTACTTATTAAACACCAAAAGCATATAATAAATTCAGTGATCTATTTCTCCCAAAGAAAAGAGACATTATAATTGCGGGGAATGATTCACTAACTTCAAATCCGAGATGACTCATGACAAATGATGAATCCAAAAAATATTTTTTTTATTCATCACATTTCATGAGTCACGTCGGACCCATATTATTGCTACTGTCCAACAGTCATGGATGACTCATGACAGATGAAAGCTTGTGGTGTTATTTACTATATTCTATTAACAGCATATCTTGGAAAAAATGGCATGTTAGTATGTATTTATGCCATTGCATTAAAATTAAGGAAGGCCTAGAAACGCGCGAAGAAAGAAAGTGATGAAGGGCCCTATTCCTTCTGTTGCAAGCGTCCTACGGGTGCAATAATATCTTCGCATCAGCGGGACATATACTTGTTTGACTTTCACGTTTAAAAATATTTTTATTCTTGAGATTTCAATCATATAGAATTATTTTTTGTGTAAATAATTTATACGCACCACAACAATATCTTCCTTCAAATTTAAATTTTACTATCATAGAATGAATCAACATCACAAGAACACATAATGTATTTGCCATTAATTTTTATATTATGGCGTATGCGTATGGTCTAGATGCTCACATCTTTTATACAAATATTCTTATGTTCCCCAAATTACATTCAACCTATTGACAATAATCATTTGATTAGTATTGTGTGGTCTTCATTTTCTGGCTTGTAGCCAGAAAATTAAGAACTACAGTTTGTGGTTAATGTGACAGAAATTTAATAGTATAACTGTTTTTCAGAATCTGATTCAAGCCCGTCACCCTCGGAATCAGATTCGTGTTCTTCTCGCACGGAGCGGAGTACAGCAACAGCGGCGCATGCTCAACCCCATCTGGCTGCGAAGAGACTGTCGCTCGGATTCGCCCTCGCCACGCGTACTCATCACTATGGCAGTTTCTATCTAAGAATGGGAGCAGTCGGTAAGTTTTCGTAAATATTAAAATCACGTTGGCGTAGCCACGTCGAGAGACTCGGCGAAGCTTTCATTAGGTAATCAATTACTCTCTGGAAAGATGAGATGGAGGTAGACCTACGAGAACTCGCAGTCTTTAGCTAGCACGAAATTGTGTGGGACCGTAAACAGTTTCAAAGTAGACCTTCCACTTCGCGACCTTACACAGTAAGTATTAAAAAAATATGCTTCGTTTAAAAAAAACCTGTGCAATTTGGGTTATCGCTTTGAGCTTTCGCACGTGTCTTAAGGTTGAGCGACATCGCCACAGATTATTAAATGTAACTCAGAAACCAGCTACTAATAAATGTTCAAGAATGTGCCCCTTAAGCTTATTTGACAGTCACATGATTAATATATATATATATATATATATAATAATAGGCAGGGAAAAGTTTCTTCGTATTTTATATGTAAATTGCAGTAAAATCACTATGATTGTACTATTTCTATCTGTCTGGTTTTGATACCGTTAAATATATGACATTTTAAAAAGGGAATTTTGAATTTTTCTATTGTTTTTCTGTCCGCCAAAATGAGCGAATCTAATGTAAAAACTGATTTCTTCCCGCGCTTTTGACGAGTGACATTGTTGTTATAGGTACTAAAAATTTTTACAATTTAGTATGTAATTGTTAGTCTGTGTGACAATTGTGATAGTATTTAATAACTAGTATTATGTGAAAATATAGTATTTTGAAAAACCCAAATAGGTATTTGGGGTACTTATTCAAAATAGTATATTTTTACATAATACTTTTTACAAAATACTTTCACTATTGTGATTGTCTATGCACATTTTTGAAGACGTGATTAAGTCTACGAAGAAAGTCTTGTAAAATTCACTATCCTTTTACGGGCGTCGAATGGAATGAAACTTATGAAAAATAAAGATATGGCTTAAAGGTCTTTGTCACCAGGCCAGGACCATAATGAAATATAGAAAAAACATAATGAAGAAATTCGATATACATTTTAAAGTTTTATTACAAAAAAAGGAAAAAGCGACACCAGCGGAGTAATATTTGGAACTTAACCCAGTATCAGTAAGAGTAGTACAAAATTGGTTCAAACGGTTTCAGTCTGGGGATTTTGATGTCAAAGATGAACCTCGCTCTGGTTGACCAGTTACAAATAAAGTTGATGCCACTACGTAACTTAAGAGCTAGAGATAGATCACAAAATAATTTTGACCCTTTATACTAGTCTGAATATACAAAAAAAAACTTCATATTTGGATACAATACAAGGTCACTAAAAGAAATGTAATAAATCGCGATTCTCTATTGCAATGTAATATAACCGACCTTTTTTTGAAAAGATTGATCACTGGTGATAAATTATGTACGACAAAAACGTGCTAAAAAGATAATGGTCAAAGGGTAGTCAAGTTCCACAGACTAGCGAAACCCGGATTAACTCGCAATAAGGCGATGCTGTGTGTGTATGCATTGGAAGGGTTCATTATGATCTTTACTGCCGCGCCGGTCTAAACTATCAATTCGGATCTCTACTGCCAACGGCTGATGAGTCTCAAGCAAGAAATTGAGAAAAAACAGACAAAGCGAAACCACACACATCTTTAGCCACTCAGGAAATATTGAGAGAGCTTGGTTGGGAAGGGAATACATCCACCATATAGCCCTGACCTTGCAACTTCAGATGCAGATCACCTGTTTCGGTCTCTTCAGATTTTTTTTAGGTAGTGTTAGGTTAATATCAAGAGAGGAGTTTTTTAATCAGAAGCCCCATAATTTCTACAGCAAAGGGTTTATGTTACTATCTACAAAATAGCAACAAGTTACTGAACATGACACATATGAATTATAATAAAATGTAAATAAATTATGATAAAAATATCTTAAATTTGTGTATAAAAAATCTTTTTCTCCGATTTTATATTTTTATGTTTCACTTTTTATGCCATCTAACTTGAAACACATTATTTTTGAGAAATTTTGAAATGTTATATATTGACAGGTACTCGTCGTATCGTATTCACGAAAATTTTCTGTTCGAATTTCAATTGTTCGTAAACGGTATGACGAAGTTTTATCCTAGATCTTTTACATACTTTGTGTTTCTAGAAACTTAATTCATATTTGTTTCGTTTTCTAGAAAAACCGTTGTCCGGTTATCAAAACATGTAACTTTACTTTAACAGATGTTTTACTAACAATCATTGTAAAATCTAGAAGTATTAAAGATAGAAGTAACTTTTTCATATTATTATTTACACAGATATTATTTTACTATCAAACCGAAAGAAGTAGGATAATGAGGAGGGAGGGTGACAAGAAAAAAATACCAAAAATAAAAAAGTGGTTCCCCACCGCCCCTTTTTGGCGGAGCCTCCCCCACTAAGGGGGATCGGGGAGAAGCCCTCGCCATATCATAAACAACTTGACCATGGTGGGTAGGTTAGGTCCGTTAGGTTTCCTTATGAGCAAAACATGAGCGAGCGAGCGAACTCAAGTTTGAAACTCAAGGGTGACAGTAACAAAGACACAAAAACAATTTTGCCGCGGAGTAGGTTAGGTTTGTTTGGTTTTTCTTGTAAAACTCTATTTAATATATTGTGGATTTTAATTATTTGTCATTTAAAACGTTGTCTTTTCATAATATGGGAAACATTTTAAAAATAAATTATTTAGCCATAATACCTGTAGTTAAACGTTGAGTTAGAATTGAAAACATATAGCATTCGAAAAAAATAACAATCGAAAATAAGAATTTCAGCAATATGTCAGTTGAATTTTCGGTCCAATGAAAATATAGAAAATAAAAACTGAACGTTTTAGGTATTTTAAAAGTCGTACTTTATGATAGGTAACCATGTTGATATTATACTTCTATACCAAATTTTTAGTTTGTATGCATAATAACTAAAAATAACTAAACTTGGTGTTCCCCAAGGGAATGTAATAGGACCATTGCTATTTTTGGTATATATTAATGAATTATCAAATACTATGGAGCATAAAAGCATATTATTTGCGAACAATATCTCCATTATTGTCACTGATAAAATACAAGATATTGGCAAACATGAAACAGTAAATAAAACTGTTACTTCTGTCATAGAATGGTTATCGAATAATAATCTAAATATAAATATTACTAAAACCAAATATCTTGACTTCGTCAATCCAAGCAATAAACCATTAAACATTAGCCATAATGGACAAATACTACAAACGTCTGAAACTGTGACTTTCTTAGGTATAATAATAGATAAAAAATTAAGATGGGAGAACCACATAAATAAAACTTGTTCTAAAATTAACAGATTTGTCTATGCACTTAATAGACTGCGAAATATAGTGACACAAAAAGCTGCCCTGTCAGCATACTATGGCTATGTCGAGTCAGTTCTTAGATATGGATTAATGACTTGGGGTATCAATCGCGCTTTTATAGCACAAAAAAATGTGTAAGAGCTCTATGCGGTGTTGCACCGTTTATCTCGTGTAAGCCATTGTTTCTAAAGCTGAGAATATTGCCCCTACCTTGTATATATATATATTGGAAATTGCAAAATTTGTAAAACTAAATTTCCAATCATTTACAACTGCTTCGATGATGTACACACGGAGTACAAGAAAAGGCAATAGGCTTATTTTATCACACATTCCTAGGACGGCACTATATTTACGAGTAAGAAATACTTATGGTATGTGTACGAAAATTTACAACAAAATACCACAACCCATAAAAGACCAGCCATATAAAAATTCTGTAAACAGTTACACAAATTCATATAAGCCGAAAGATTTTACTCAGTTAACGAGTATTTAATATATAAATGACTAAATGTAAGAATAAAATAGACTATCTTAAATATGACATTGTAATTTCAGATATTGTATTATTTTACTGGAAAAATATAATCAATTAAAGTTTGCATATGTAAATTAATAATTATTTATAAAATGTTAATTCTACTGTAGAGAACATCTAATAGCATGTAACTGATAAATTTTGTACGCCAACGAGTTTGGCAAGATATGTGAACCTAATACCTATGTAGAACCAACACCACTACATGTATACCATATCTTATGCAAATAAACGATTCTGATTCTGAATACTTTCCTGTCATATACGGAAACAGTAGGTACTCTCTGTTTAACAGAGTTATAATGATCTCTTTTCACAATCCTCACTAATAAAAGCAAAGCTAGATTTCGTTTTGTCAATTTAGTTAAGCACGTCGGATTAGTTACGAAGTAAGTTACCTTTGTATTTTAGTTCAACATCCGACCGGCTTTGGGTAATCCTCTTAACTCTTTCGCGAACTTAGCAAGTATAGTACTGCAATGTAACGATGATACTTATATCTTTTAATTTAATTTCAAATTAGGTTTACTATTTTAAATGTTACTTTGTTTTGTTTATTTGTATAACATATTTATTATACAGAATCTAGATTACATTTTTTCAAAGTATTGTACTAGGGCGATATCAAATTTTAAATACTATCGTAACTGCTCATGATTCTAGTATAGTGTTCTATATATTTATACTAATCATGTATAATTAAAGCATTTGGTAATTGATTAGTCCTTCTAATATTGGGTGACCTTGATATGGCTTTTTCCCAAATAAATAATATAAGATTTAAGACACCATTTAACTCTTCTTATTTCTATAAGATACTCGTATCTCTACCAGCCTGCCTGAGTATCAGGTATTTTATGAAAAATTCTTTATTTGCCTTTAGACCCTCGCGGGCACTGAGACATTACTTACATTCTTAATATTATAACTTATTATTTTTTTAAAGTTTTGATTGACTTTTTAATCTACCAGCATTTCAAATGACCATTGGCGAAGAAGAAATGCCAAAAGAAACTTGCCAATATAGGTCTTTTTTTCCAAATCATCACTACATATTATAATAAATATAATTATATGAGTGTGTATATAGTGGTATCAAGTGGTACAATTAAAGTTACATTAATATATATATATTTCCAATGGTCTGATAGATATAGACGATATATAGATAGTTGCTAATATACTTCATATTAGCAACTATCTATCTATATGATGGATTCGTTTCTTTTACATAATTTAGGCTGATAAGGTAGGTTTTAACAGTAATAATGACGGTATATATTTACATACTTAATTGTATACATACTTAACTTGTTGTGGCTATACAATTGAGTTTTAAAATGCAATGTGTGTTTTGTGCAGCCTTCGGCATCGGCTCCATGATTTACTCCGGACTTGAGTTTGGCCAGTATTGGGAACTGGAGAGGAACACCAACTGTCACAACGTGCTTCTAGCGCTCACCCCTGCCACGAGGATGGCCTTCATCTTCATTCAGATGTACTTCATCTTTCTTAACAATGAGGTATGTTTATGATTTCATGTTTTATAAAAGTTTCATTACAGCTGATTCCAGTGTTATTATACAACTATGTAGAGTGTCAAAATCTTTTGTTTTTAATTTATTTAAAAATATATAATATATCAATCAGTTATTTACATACTTACTTGTTTCAATTTATATTGCAACAAATAAGTAAGTACATAAGTAATATTACTGTTCTAAATAATTTTATAGCATTTAAAAAAAAACGTTATAATTTGAATTTATTCCCACAAGCATGCAATTAATTTAGATTATGTGTCCGTGTGACAAGTAATATCAATCTTTTGCGTACTTAGTGTATCGAGCACTATACACACAAATCAAAAGATTCGCTAAAGGTTTCGTAGACCACAGAGTTGGATCCGTCTAAATTCTTCCGCATTTCGACTTAATGTTGTTTACTGACTTCGCATTATCAACACGGTCTGCATATATTTATGGATTATAAAAATCTTTGTCGATCTATGATAACTATGTAATGAAATTCAATAATATATTAATATCTTTATAGTAAACTTTACCGGGTCGGCAACGCAAGAGTGACGCCCCTGGTGTTGCAAAATCGATAGGCTGCTTACCATCAGGCAGTATAAAAAACATATAACCAACCATACATATATAAAAATCACACTTATAATGAAACCGAAAATATGCCATATATTGTTAGTTTTTTTATACAACGTCGGGAGGCATACAAGCATGCGACACACCTGATGTAAAGCGGTTACCGTAGCCTGTGAACGCTGTGAATAAATTCAGTATCGCGCAATGCCACCTCTGCTGATAACACAGCAACTCCTTAGTAAGTTACTAAATAATAATCACTGAAGATATTATTATTACAAATGATATGATACGATGATTGTTCAACATCAGTTTTAACATCAGGTGAGCCGTAAGTTTGACTCCCGGCATTCTATAAAAAAGCTCATAACTCATATACACTCCTAGGATTACCATGAACAGACGTAATACACGTACCTCTAAGATAACTTCAATCGTTTTTTTGGATGGACCATTCCAAATAGATTCTATTCGATGAACTATCCTTTCCACTCCAGCTTACCGGTAGAATAATATGCTTAAAGGAATTCTTATAGAATAGCTTAAAGTATTTTTTCTTTCGGAGTGTTTAGGTAAAGTTTCGGTTGGGCTTACGTCGGATGCGGCTCGGATTCATGTAGGTTTTATATCAGGTATAAATTGGATTCGTGTGGGTTATATTGCATTTAGTAAGATTAAGGTACAGTTCAGGTCCAGCTTTTGTTCGGCTTAGGCGGAACTTAGGTGAGGCTTATATGATTTAGAATCGGTTGAGGACGGTCTTATCTGGGCCGATAACAAATTGTCAGAGACTTGATTTAAGTAGTACCTAAGTTGAACTTAGATGTCTTAAGTGGTTGAGGTCTAGTTTAGGTGCAGTATAGGCTGAAAACTTAAATCTCCAATTTTCCCCTATCTATCCATATCCAAATCGCCATAACTTGTTACATAATTCATGAAATTCGTCTCTCCTTTCGGCGGGGCCATGTCATACTTATATACATATATATTTATTATATGGATATTTCTCAAAATATCATATTTAACAAAATCCGATCAAAAGCGAGACACGTTCGCAATTTCAGGGTTTTATATTATGGGCGACATCATTAGCTCTATTCTCATACCAATTTCAAGTTTCTTCATTTTCAAGAAAACCATTTCTGACAGATGGACGGATGACTATGGGAGTAGTCTTAGCTAAAATTATATACAAAAATCAGTCAGGTAAGATTTATATATATATATATATATAAATCTTATTACTTTAAACGACTAATTTTTGTATATAATTTCATATAAAAGTCGGGAGGCCACTTTTGCTGCTAACACAGCAACTCTATAGGAGGTTACTGGTGACCTGACTCACACGCAGTGGCACAACGACCCACTAGAGTTCTTATTTGGCTGCGGTTTTCTGTGAGGTGGAGGTACTTCCCCGGGCAGGCTGCTTTGATGCACGCCTCTCTTAAAAACACACAGACCAAGACAAACAGACATGTTCATGCACACAAATATTTGTTCTGTGTGGCAATCGAACCCAGGAGCGCTGGTGTCAAAGCCGCGTTATTAACGACAGCGCTTCCGAGTTCGTCATATCATAATCAACTAAAAATCTAATTATATTTTGATAAGGTAATGTGTGTAAAATGTGTACATATTGGTAATTTAATGTGGTTACAGATGAAAGTGTACAAGCACAAGATTGTGGCCCGGTTTGGGTTGATGCACATGGTCGGCACCAATTTGAGCGTTTGGCTGAACGTCCTGGTACAGGAAACGAAACACGAAATCCTCACATTCTATGATCCAGAGAATAAAACCATCGGGTTATCACATCGGTTGGGTGAGTAACTAATTTAAACAGAGTGAAATTGACATAGAAGCGGAGCACAACCCACAACAACAACCCACCAGGGAGATGTTATTTGGCGAAAGTGAAATATCACTTTCGCTTTCCGCTACCGTAATAAATAATTTATATGTAAGGAACTGTTAAGATACGAATTTAATAAATAGTACGTGCCGATATTCTGAATTCATATCAAATGTGGTCGCAACCTGTCAATGGATGGGTTTAGACGTCTCAACTTCCTCCGCCGCGCCGACGGAAGGCACCGTGATAACCGGCCTATTCGTCGTTTCATTTTTAGAGTGTCATCGAGTTCGATAGATGACAGTCGTTAAGCTAGCCTAAGAGTGGTAGGAAAGTACGTTAGCGCGAGCGATACTTGTTGTATTGCAAGAGTTCATAGGCTACGGTGATCACTCTCGGAGTAGTAATAACAAAAAAAACTTTACTAGGGGTGTACTTGAATATATCTATAGGTTCTTGATATATCTTATAGATATTATAAATATGAAAGAGGTAGAATGTGTAATAATCATAACACACCATAATACTATGATTCCTTTGATTTTTATATTTTTGGAGATTTCCTATTAAACCTCATACAATTATTTTTTTAGTAGGTGCGGTTTATTGTACCCAAATACTGTATATTTCTTTATTAAATACGCAACGCACGCATTTAATGACGCTTTAAGAAATATATATCATTCTGTTGTACTAAAAAAAATTACGAGTATTATACGAGTATTATGGGTTACAATATAAAATTGGCGATTTCTACTCAAAAATTAAAACTCGTTTTTTACTAATATCATATTTATTGAATCAAAATATTTACCCTCATTATCTATTGCTGCCATCTAATTGAAAGTTTTTTTATGTCATTGCGATAGAACTCTGGGGATCTAGGTCGACAAACTGTGTGAAAGCATTTTGTACTGCCTCCTGGGAAGAAAATTTTTTACCACGCAGAAAATTGTCCAAATCACGAAAAAAATGGTAGACAGTTGGAGCAAGGTCGACAAGAGGATGACGTATGGTTTCTAACTGCAGCTCCTGTAGAGTTACAACGGTTTCTCGTACAGTGTGCATAATGCATATGGTGAAGATCGCTTCACGAGTCGGGACTGTTTCACTGCCAGTTTCACCATTTTTGTTTGAAGTTCGGCACAGTAAACATTTGCTGTTATTGCTTGACCAGATCTGTGAAAGCTAAGTGAATAACGCGATGATGAGACCACCAAACAGTTATCATTACCTTTTTATTGGTAAGCTTTGCTTTAGGGCACTGTTGCGGCGTTTGACCTGGGATCAGCCATTGCATTTTTCGCTTACGGTTATTTAGAATCGACTTTTCGTCACGTGTTACAATTCGATCCAATATTCCTTCATTTCTGTACTGATTCAACAAGGCAACACAAGTTTCTTTCTGCAGATCAGTCAAATCATGAGGTACCCATTTTTCATATTTTTTTTATCTTATTGATTTGATGCAAACGAGTCAATATTGTAGGTAAGGTAACGTTAAGCCATACCGCTAATTCCTGGGTAGTTTGACTCGGATCGGCTTCCACCATCTCCTTCAATCCAGCGTTATTCATCTGTGTGGGCGGTCTTCTACGTGGTTCGTTCTTCAAGTCCAAGTTTCCATTACGAAAGCGTTTAAACCAAAAACGCACGGTGCGTTCACTAGCAGTCTCCTCTCCAAACGCAGCATTGATAGTTTCTGCCGTGTTAGTTCCGCGTCGGAACTCGTATTCAAAATTTTATGGAAATTTGATTTTTCCTCGGATATTGAAATTGTTCAATAGTAAAAGTGGTCTCTTTTCGTGAGTATATTTATCTGCTAAGGTGTAGGGGACGAATTCGCCGCTCTGCATGTTATAGTACATTGGCACAGGATTGTGTATGGACGGTATTTAATGTAGGTATCAATGGCTAATCTACACGCGAAAACACGCTCGAAAACAACGTACTAAACGACAACGAATGCTTCTTATGCAATGTAGTTGCATGTTTTATAAATGAAGTCATTACCCTTCTTTCGTGTTTATACTCGTAGTATACAAATCAATACAAGCGCAGTAATTGGCCCATTTAGTTGAAAAAATGCATCCAGAAATAACGTATTTTATGCTGGTCCGTTGGACTTTGTGAATGAAACGCGTGCTTGCGTGCCTACTACGTGTAGGCTGTCCCGTCAATCGATAATTTGTACCCACATAGACAGACTTGGCACGCTCGCTGGACGCCCGTTTGTTTATTCAGAGTTCTTAGTAGAAACAATGTAGTATTTATTGAATTAAATCGATACATAATTCTATTTTGTTTTAGACAGTTTACATGTTAGATAAAGAAATTTAACAAGTTGTAACTGCTAAAAATAGCAGTTAAGACTTGTTAAATTTCTTGTGTTATTATTACTTCCTTTACAATCTAATATTTACATTGTTAATTTTTTGATGATCTTTTGAAGTTGGATCATCTTTGAAATAAAGAAAAACCAACAATAAAATACTTTTTAATTGACGTCCTGTATATGACATGTTTCTAGATACTATTAATAAAAACATAAGAATACAAAACTTTATTTGTTCGTTTGTTATGTATTATATTGAAATAATATTTCAATGGAAATCTTTTTTTTAATTTAAAAGTTAAGCTTTTGCTGCTGTGTACATTACTAGATTAGTGCTTGTTACTTGACATTCAAAATACAATACGAGTAAAATTTCTAAGTTACTTCTACTTCTAAATTATTGAGACTCTCTCTAGTTTCCAGTAGGTAATCCGAATAATACAAGTTATGTAGGCAAGAGATATTAGTCAGTTTAGATAAAAGCAAATTATAGACGTCGAGTCAGACCACGGGACGAATGGTTATTTATAACTTTAGTGTCCTCAGAAATAATGGCCTAAAAAGGTATATTTGTTTTTTTTTTATTTAACGTCAAGCATACAAGCATACGGCTTACCTGATGTAAAGCAGTTACCGTAGCCTGTTAACGCTTGTAATATATTAAGTATTACTCGCGCGATGCCTTCTCTGCTGCTTACACAGCAACTCCTTAGGAGCTTACCTGACCTCACTATAAAGATAAAATAAACATAAAAATTCTTTATTTGTCATTGGGCCCTCGCGGGCCTTAGATTATATAATTTAAGATAAAAAAAATAAGATTATATTTCAAAAAATGTATATAATCTTATTGTATCTTCTTTAATTCTCTTATTTTACTTTTTTAATCTACTAGCATTTCGAAAATGACAATTGGCGAAGAAGAAATGCCGAAAAAAACTTGCCAATATAGGTCTCTACAAAAATTTTCAATTAGATATTACAAAAAATTTTTTACATAAGCATTTTGGTACAATAATGATATCACATGGTAAAATTGAATATTATTAAGGAGAGGTAGTCTGTGCTGAATTATTTCCACTCGCACGCAGGAACACTATAAACCTCTAGGGAGTTGTTATTTGGCTGCGGTTTTCTGTGTGGTGGAGGCACTTCCCCAGACGGGCTGTGTTGATGCGCCCTACCTCTCTTAAAACATCCAGACCAAGATAAACAGACATGTTCATGCACACAATTGTTAGTCTTGTATGGGAATCGAACCCACGAGCGTTGATGTCAACGTCGCGTTCAGACATTTTTATATGATGGCTGTATGTGTGTATGAATGTACTTATAATCGCGTGTATGAAATCAATATTTTGCGCTTTATTTTCTATTAATTTGGCCCTGATCCAGTTTGTAGGTCCATTCAGAGCAGTACCTAATATTTTATTAATCAGATAGTGGTAATTGACGCTTCTTACCGTCAAATACCTTATTAGCCTATTGCAGAAATTACGCTATCAAATTTTGGAGTATAAACGTGTAAATTCTTTATCGACGATTCTAGACTTTTTCATGTTTTGACAGTTAGTAGATACATGTTACAAATGTTTAAAATGTTTTTGACGAAACATTAAACAACTTCGTTCGTTTTTGATTACTCTAAACACGAACCATTAAACCACTTGACAGCGTGTAAAGGCACTCCTCACTTATCAAAACGTAGTGCACCTAGTTTTGACGAGCCGGTGGCTCAGTCGTGAATGACGCGACTTTGACACCAAAGCTCGTGGGTTCGATTCCCACACAAGGCAAACGTGTGTGCATGAACATGGCTGTTTGTCTTGGTCTGGATGTTTTAAGAGAGGTAGGGCGCATCAAAGCAGCCCATCTAGGGAAGTACCTCTACCTCACAGAAAACCGTAGCCAAATAACAACTCCCTAGAGGGTTGTTGTGTTCCTGCGTGTTAGTGAGGTCACCAGTAAGCTCCCAAGGAGTTGCTGTGTAAGCAGCTGAGGAGGCATCGCGCGAGTGATACTTAGTATATCACAAGCGTTAATAGCGGCTACGATACCCGCTTTACATTAGGTGGGCCATATGCTTGTATACCTCCCGACGTAGTATAAAAAAACCTAAATAAATAAATATTGTCCGACAAATTACACAGCGCTATCTAGCCCCAAAGTAAGCGAAGCTTGTGTTATGGGTACTAGATAACTGATAAACATAAGTAAATACATTTTTTTTTTGTAAATACATACTTACTATACATAGAAAATACCCAGACCAAGACAAACACAAATGTTCATGCACACTAATGTTTGTCCTGTTGGGAATCGAACCCACGAGCGTTTGTGTCAAAGTAACGCAACGGCGCGTCAAATATCTCAACGTTTCTACTGACCAATGATAGAATATTTTAACCAATAAGCCGATAAGTGCCGCGATCTTGTTCCGTGGACTATCCAATGAGAGCTGCGTGTGTTTCTTTACCGTCCTATCCGTAACGATGAATTTGGTTACTACGTAAAATCGCTTTCTTTGATTCTACATTGCTTAGTTCCTTCACGACTTACGATTGATCAGGGGACGTATTGTAGACGACGGATACGTATTATAGACGACGGATTGTAAATGAAATTAGAGCGAGCTAGTGACAGTATCTCACGCAGTCGATACTTCTTCGCAATTAATTGATTTAACTAAGCGGGGATTTTAGTGACGAGTTCGAAGGAACATCATAGGCTTTATTACGTTACTCAAATTATTTAAGCATATCTCTTTAATTATAAATTAGGCAACATAAAGTTACGATTACATCTATGTGTATAGAAATATATAATTAAATCATTGGGGGACTGACTTTAAAATTTGAATGGTTTTAGAGGGAATTCCGGCATCTAATAGGAACCAAAATAATATTATCCTGAATGACACAGGTTTGACAACAACGCTCGTGGATTCGATTTCCACTTAGGACAAGCATTTGTGCGCATGAATTGTTTGCCTTGGTTTGAATGTTTTTAAGAGAAGTAGGGCGCATCAAAGCAGCCCGTCTGGGGAAGTACCTCCACCTCACAGAATACCGCAGCCAAATAACAACTCCCTGGAGGGTTGTTGTGTTCCTGCGTGTGAGTGAGGTAAGCCCAGTAAGCTCCTAAGGAGTTGCTGTGTAAGCAACAGAGGAGTAAATATTTTTTCGAACTATCGATATATTTTTTTATGAATTAAGACAGTTTAAATTAGTAATAGATTGTAGGTACTCTCTGCTGTGTAATTGTGTTTAATGCCAATAGCAGTTTAATGTTCTGTAATATGAGAGAACCCTCGTCATCGCTTAAGGGAAGATATCACAGGAAGTTATGTCAATTGCATTCCTATCTCTCTGATCGGCTCCGACTCCGAGCGATCCTGACCCAAATTCCCAATACCGAAGTACTTGTACGTGAGACTGAAATATACTTAACCATAGTAATGTTACAGTCATTATCATATGTTTTTTATTCATATAATTGGGCTGCTCATTACTTTACCTAAAAAAAAATGAATTTGTCAGTTATTCTATATTTAATATTTTGTTTTGGTAATTTGACACTATAATCTCTACTATTTACTTTATAATTGTTTTTTTTTCTTTTTCAGCTTTTCAAAAAGCCTTCGCGTCGTTGTCTACAGAAGTGCCTGCGTCACATCCAGCAGCCGCTCATTTGCGCGTTCCAAGAGGACTGAAAGGACCGCATCACATCTTCGAATGTCGAAGAACCAACATCATGGGATCTCTAGTGCAGGATGCTTCGCCGTTTCTATTTCCTTGCACAATCGAATACTCATTAATATGCGCAGCTATATTATACGTCATGTGGAAAAACATATCTAAGTACCCATCAAAAGATGTAGCAGCCGCCATAGCAAAAGCCAGAATACTGGAAGGCCTCGCATACAAAAAGTCACCACATTTATACAGTGTCGATTGCGCGCGAGCACACAAAGGTCTATTTTTTGGAATACTAGTCTTAGTCCTTACTATTATATCACTAATATTGTTCTTCGTCCTGGTATCGAAGAAAGACTACGCAACATTGGCCGTTGTGGAAGTAAATTTATGCGAATTAGCTCTGTATGCAATGACTACACTTGCAAGTTTAGCGGGAATGGTCTGTGTTAGAAACTTGAAATATGATGGCAATCGAAATCTTGAATTGGACAATATCTTGTTAGTAGGCGCTCAAACTGGTATGTTTATTTATGGAACGTTTACTATCATTGGCGGACATTTTACTATTGAAAAGAATACTATTCTTATTCTTGTAACTGCATTATCGTCCTTGATTCAGACTACATGTCAAACAATGTTTATATTGGATGCTAGTCGGAGGTCAGCTAAAACACCAGAACAACTAAGAAAGAAGCCAGGAAGGGAGATTGTAACATTTCTTTTGGTGACAAATCTTGCGATGTGGGCTATTAATACATTAGAAAAATCTCGTGCGGAGTCTCATCCAGTCCAGCTTCATTTTTATGGTCTATGGGCTTGGACAATTATAACACATGTTTCGATGCCATTAGCTATATTCTACAGATTTCATTCAACGGTATGTTTGTGCGAGATTTGGAAGCGGGCTTACAAGATGAAACCTGCTTACATGTAGCGACCGGCCCGAAAGTTCAAAGTGCATTTTATCAGAACATGAACTATGGTACATTCTAAATTATAGGAAGTAGAACAGTGGTAGTTAGATGTTAGTGCCATAGATTCAGCCAATCAGGTACAGTACGACACAACTTGTACACGTCAGTCACATGATGGTTCCTGAGTCGAGAACCAACAGATTCAACACGATTGTTATTTTTAAATTTTATTAGATTTATGGCGAATTATAACTTCGTAGATATTATAACTTCTCGGCTATTTTATCTTTATTTTAATTAGCCGTGTAGTACTGTATCTAGGTTAGATAAAAATTGTAATCGTCGAACTATTATTTGAATATGTCATCAGAGTTCGGTAATATCGGTGTAGGTCATCTTATGCATAATATTTATTTTAAGGTCGGGTTGTCACCATCAAGATTTAGCTTGTAATTACGTACTATGATTATTATAATGTAAAAAAAGTATTTCTTTATCTATCTGGTATTTACTATGACTATGAACTTGAGTTAGTTTTGAAGTTGACTGCTCTAATGTTAAGTTATTGTATTAAAATATTTTAATGTGTTATTTATTTGTAGCTTTATTGAACGCTTTAACTATAGTTAGCGGTACTGATGTGTTGATAATGATATTTAAATCACAGTATTTCTCAATTAAACGGGTTAAATTTTATTCATTTAGCGCTTAATATTGACCTGTTACTTTTTCTGCAAATGTAGCGTTATTGTTAAATATACTTATTTGTAAAGTTATATAAGTTATTGTGTTCATATTTGTATCCTGTTTTAGTTAAGATAAGGTTAGAAATTAGTGATCTACCTAGATGGTAGTATAGAGTCTGTATCAACATTCCATTTCGTAAATTCACCTCGATTATCAAACACGACTTTCACACACTCTGATTCAAAATGAATGTCTTCCATTAGGTTACACATTTCAGTTGCAGCTGCATCACTTTCAAGCGTCTTTTTCTAATTTATTACTTATTCTAATACCACATTTTTTTCAATTGTATTCATATTTACAACGGGAACAATATCGACCTAATAGTATTTTTTTGAAGTTTTTTGAGCAAGAGCTTTGATGATGATTACAATAAAAGATAATAAATTTTATTATGAATAATCATAGTCTGATCAGAGTTTAGAGATTTTGTAGCAATATTTTACGAAGAAAGTGTAGTGTCAGTATTTTGGATAAACTTTTTAATGTAGCAATACCGAGGACCCAGTAGGTAGAAAATATAACACCAAAGTTTTATATGAGTAGAAGAATGTTTGGAGCTTATTATGAAAAACGTTAAGCGCATATTTTTCAATTGCAGACATTATGCTTAAACGCAATATTTGGTATTTTGGATTACTTATAGTGATCATGGAAAAGTTAATTTTTTCTTGCATTTCAAAAATATGCGCCACTTCATAGAGTCCTATAAAGTTAATTTACTATGGCGTAATGATATGAACGAGTTGTACACTACAACCATGATTATGATCGATAGACTTAGCTATTTCGTCCAATACATCATTATCAATTGCATGTACGAGTATATTAAAATGTCTAGGCACTACTTCAATTTTATTGACCGAATGTGAAAATGATATTTCTCTCTGAAATCTTGTACCGTGAACAACTTATACAAAATATAGATTTACGTATTTCTTTTGTAATATCTACTGCTAGCTTTAGCGCACGACTTCTGCTACTACTTCTATTGCTCAAATATTACTCTTGTTTAAAGCGGCTTTATTTATTTCTGTAGGATAGTTTTTATTGGATCAAATATCGATGATCTTCTAAAATAGAGTTTAATTCTTTATGTGTAAGATTCAATATTGTACGCGTTGTTTTATTGTATAATATTCCTAGTTTAAATATGAAATTAATGGAGTTTGTCCTACTTTGCTTAGGTGTCCCAATTTCTGAAAGAGGTTTCAGAAAACGAAATGATTTGATACGTTTTTAATATTATAGTTAGTTTTAGTCATATACATACATATTTATTAAAAATGTAAAAATCTTTTAAGACAAATTTAAACATCCAATACTCAAATGATGACTATTAGCTTTAAAATGTAGAGTGAAACGTCGAATTGAATTTTATAATTAGAACTTATTCATGATTATAACTTTTTATATTTTTACATTGCCGATATTATGACTGTATCATGAACAATCATGGATTCATTACAATGGAGGTATTACAGTTAAGAAGGATACGATTTCAAGACTTCTGGAAGAATCTCGAGATTGGTTTTGGTGTCATATTTTTCATTAAAAGGTTGTCATGGCTAGGTGTGGCATGTTGTGCAATATTTTGAAGTAAGATTTCGCTGACGTTTTGTTGTGTATCCATATCTTTTGCATTATTCAAGAGTGTCATCGCTGAACACATTTTTACATGAATACAGGCAATAGCCTATATAGAAAGGATGCATAGGTAATGTTTGCTATGTGTGCTTCAGTCAGGCAAGCAGGTTAGATAAATTGAATGTAAATTTGTGTTCCACAAAATAATGTATGAATCTATTAACTACACATAGATAACTTATCACATGAACCGTTTTACAAATCTACTGTAATTAATATGCAGTGTCAAGCTTTACTTGACAGATTCAACAATGATTACATGAGGTTAGCTTCAATATTGCCACATAATTACTATAATGGTAGTAATATATAATATATATATATATGATGAAATGATGGTACCACGTAGATTAAGTGATGTACGTGATATGTTTGATATGTTCTTATTATAAACTTATACCCCCTTTTCTGCATTTTGGTACACACACATACTACTGAAACCAACAAAGACATTAATTTGGTTTTCTTATATTTTTCTTTATTGTGTTGTAATATCGACCCTGAGGCAAATGTAACTGACTCCATTGGCTTTGCTGTTGTATAATTTTGTAAGAAAAAAATAGTTATTCATTTTCTATGAAAATTTTTGATATGATTGTGATCATAGCTAATGCAGTGCCATATAATGAATATCTCTTAGTTGTAAACATTTTTGTCTAACACTACTTGAAGACCTGTTGTATATATTTTAATACAGGCGATATTAACCTTATGCATTTGTCACAATCATAATATCGACATAATATCAATAAATTTGTTTAAATCTGCTTTAATCATTAATTCTATAGCATATTTTAATCTAGTTATAATCCTTGCTATATTGATTTATTTTATTACCAAATATCATTTTATTAGAATAGGTAAAGATATTGGTTGACCAACATGTCTTTGGTTATTTATTATGGTCTTTATTATGCTTATTCAACAGAAATAAAAGAAAAACAATTACGATTTTAGTATGTATGTGTAGGCAAATATTTGCCTAATCATTCATAGCAAAAATGTGGAAAATAATATGTTGTATTTACTTAAATCTCGTAATTGTCGCTTATGAAATCCTTCACATTTCATTTAACTAATGTGCAATCGACACTACTATAGTATTAAGACACCTTATAGTATTATAAAGTAAGGAGTCTTATACATATTAGTTTTATGTACTACACTCCCTCTTGATTTATTGGTACGGTGCGATACGGTAGTCGGAATATCAGCATGGACGTATAATAAATATCTCTAATTACATTAAATCAATACTTTTAAAACCAACGTTCTTTAGTATTGAGTAGCTTTCTGATGGTGTGTGTGCAAATCGTGCATACAAGTAAATAATATCATTGTACATACTTGGATGGGTCTATCTCATGCCTGTCTATGCTTCAGAAAATATCCTATGCACAGCTCCATTCTAGATGACAATGTAGTCTCCGGGTAGCTTGAGTACTCATGCGCCACATCATAATACTGCTGCATTGCGATTCTTTCTTCAATTAAAGTGAAATCTGCATTCCTGTAGTGGTGTGAATATGGATTAATATAGGGAAAGTAGAATATTGGTCTGTCAAATCTCTACTTAAGGGGGCTTTTCACTAAGAATATAGTACTCATTATTTACATGACTGAGGAGTAGTATTGCATACGGAACCCTAAAAACCGTGATTCTGAGAATTATATATGAGCGTATAAATAAATGATGTATTTTACTGTATCAAACACTTCGAGATATGTAGATATTCTTACAAGAAAAAAATAATTAAAATCACTACAAAGCATGTTTGACTTGAATATTGTAGCACTGGCAATTATGAAGTATATATTCTTTCATAAAAAAATGCTGTATTGGCCGTAGATATAAAACATCAATAGAATAAGGTGTCAACTACCCGAATATTTTTGTCAATATCTACGAATAAATAATAAGTCTAAACTCTTTAATATAACAACTTTCGCAAATTAATAACAGTTAGTGTCAATATACAATAAAATAAATATCTTCATCGCAATTAATTTCTGCTTTATTTACGGGAGAAAACAAAACTTATACTAGCAAAACAGGACGCACCTTAAATCATGGTGGTTTTATAATACCAAATATTTGTTAATATTATCTATTAAGTATATGTCATTTTTAAATATTTTTAAAACACTTTAGGTTTGTAAAATAATAGTGATATTAGATTAATGTTTTTAAACTATATATTTGTGAACTATTTATTTGTTTAGGTCAGACTGTGGATAGCTCTAAGATTGTCTTCTTGGATGTTTCAAGTTATTGAGCAAATAAACTTTTTCGAAAGTATGTGCATATTTTTTTACTCGTTGAGTGACTTAAACGCACTTTTGGATTACCTATTATATATTTCTAAAATGTCTTAGACGCCGTCGATCTATGTACCGATAATTCTGGTGGAATTATAGATGGAGAGCCAAGTGGTTTACTGTATAAGCTGAAGGCTTTTTGTGCTGATGTTAAATAACCGTGAGTGACTGTAAACGTTAGTAACTACTTACCAGTAAGCAGGCCGATTGCTAGTTTGTCACCTTAGTAATATTTAAAAAGCTCGGAGCCTAATGGACTCACTGAAAAACCCCTCTATAATATTTCTTTAGCCATGATTTTTAACCAATAGGGTATCCGTATATCATATGCATATACCTTAGAACATCGTGAGAGTGAAAGTCACTTACCTATACACCAAATGCATTATTTTCGGCATTACTTAATTCTACGTATAATAATCTGTAATATCTACGAGGGAAAAATGTTAAACTATCATGCGTATTTTTATATGTATGTTGACGTGGCTCAGTGAATATGGATAACTCTTATAATGTAGTAAGATGGTACAGGAAAGTAGATTTTAGTCTCTTAATAATTGATGAACATATTTATATATATGTATATAAGAAGTGCCCCTTTAAAGGAAAAAATATGCAAATAGAGATTGCTGCCTGTGGGTTTATATCGGGACCCATTTTGGCTATAAGATAGACTGTACCCTATGTGCGACCAAATACTTTAAAATTATACCGATGAACTGGTATTAGTGTTTAACACTTTTTGATAAGTATCTCGAGAACTGAGTTTCGCTCAGCGTTTTTATGTTTGTAATGTTTAAAATATCTAATGTAATAACCTTTTTGAATAATATATTTTGTAAAACCTTTTTAACCGAATGATGTTTGTCAAAAAATATATTATTAGTAAATTTTAAATTTTCAACTTATAGATGTTTAGGACGTAATCCGAAAAACAAGTCAGTCTGGAACTAGTTTTGAAGAGGAAAAGATTGAGGGCACCGCGTTGGGAGACCTCCAGCCTCCTGCTGTGGGCTACGTGGTGAACCGTCGGGAATTTACTCACTTTTCCAAACCCGTTAAACACCGGACGTCTAACTAATCCCAATTATAAAACCTACAGCCTCTGTTGTGGACCACGGCGGCTGACGGAGTTACCGCTGCGGTGTTGGTCCGTAAGGCGGTCCACCAACAACTTCTACATTTCGATCTGCGTGATCTCACGCTAACCAGCTGTCTACCGTCGTCGGCCACTATAGACGGCGGCCTCTCATTTAAAAAAAAAAAAAAAATGACCGCCTTACGGACATTTGCTAGTACATCGTATTAAATACGTAACAACTACATATGAAAGCTCAATTCGACGCGGGAGTACCATCGAACCCGCTAAGTCGTTTTAGGAGCCTATAGTTTGAGAAACCCTAATTTCCACAGGAAACTCATTCCATAGGCGTGCAGCTTGTACAGTGTATGAATGCCAGAAAGTATTTGTAAGTGAGCCTGGGATCTTCAGTATAGGATTTCCGCAATGCCGACGTTCGTCCACTTTTCGAAAGTGAAAACTTTCGCGGAGATATTTTGGAGAAGAACGGTTGAAAAGACATTGTATAGGTGATAATGTGAACTATGCGATGCTGCCTTATAGGTAGCCACTTAAGCTGCTGCCGATATTGAGAAATATGGTCATAGTTGCGAAGACCATAAACCTAACTTACCGAATTGCTTGATTTTGCGGCCTGTTTAAGTTGGCCAGTAATTCTTCTGAAGGATCTAGAAAGGCTACTTCGGCATAGTTAAGAAGGAATAGGAGAATTGAATGAGCCAGCATCGCTTTGGTCTCTACGGGAGGGATGTTTTGAAGCCGCCTTAATGACTGAAGCGAGGCGAAAGTTTTGCGATTTATTTCATTAACATATGGCCGGTCATAGGGGCAGTCAGGGGTTGAGCAATGAGGTATTACTGTACCATTATAAACAGCACTCCGAAATGCACCAATTTGGACCATCGATATAAAGTAAGGACTACCTATCACAAAATTTTCAGATTTTGCTGCATTAATTTTTAAGCCGAAGTTCTCAGTCCACTCATCAATTGCACTGAGGTTCGAATTAATACCATTGATAGTACTTGTGAAATTTTGGAATGTGGCAGCAGCATATAGGTATTTGTAAGTCATCAGCATACAAATCAAACGAGGAGGTTAAAGATGACGTAATGCCGGGATATAGCACACTACCCTGCAGGGCCCCAAAGCTAACCTCGCACCAGTCAGACCTGCACTCATTAAACTTTAGTAATTGATGTCGATTAGAGAGAAATGATTGAAACCAATAGAGGGAAGTAGATGATAAATTTAATTGATGAAGTACGCCCAGGCATAGACGTAATAAAAAAGTCAGACGGAATCTCTCTGGAAGAAAATTTCCCATTTCTTTAACTAAAAAGAAATAAAAAATTATATGATTCGTTACTGTCTTCGAAACTCGAATTTTATGGACCGGTGATTTGTAACTTGTGTTGTTTAAAATAGCTATTGATGAAAATAGAATAAACACATGAAATATAACATTACATATTCCTTTTATTATGTAGGACAAACAGATGCATACTTATTTGAAATAAAAAATGCCCAAACAAATACACCAATTTTAATGACCAAACGAGGCTCTGGCGAAAGAGGTAGGGCACGTTAGGCTGACTGGGGAAGTACCTCCACCTCACAGATGACGGCAGCCACTCCTCACACTCCTCAAAATGTATACTGCATATTACACTGGATCTAGATGGAATCAAGCCGCTTTCTTTTCTGGACTAAGAGAGTCCAGAAAAGAAAGCGGCTTGATTCCATCTAGATGATTGATGATTTGTACCTAATCATTCTTCCATGCATCGTTTGACGATGGAAATCTAAAAAATATTAAAGGTATGAATAATAGTTGTTCAGTAAAAGAATCATAGGATGTAAGTTTATATGTCTGTTTAAACAAAATTAGGTATCTGAATTAAGTAAAAATTACAAGAGAACAAAAGAAAAATGATCTCCGACACTTTTACGCTAATTTAGAAATGTGAGTTATGGCAACACCGGTCGATTTATTGTTTTCAAAAACCAATTTAAGTGAAAACGATTAGTTAATCAGAAAAATTACATGCTTACCTATGAAAAGTAATCCCTTGGCTTTTTTTAATCGTACCACTATGGTTCCGACTGCTCTTCACTACGCACGACGGCATTATTATTATTTTTCGACAAGGTTATCACGCGGCGAGGTGTCGGTGCGTAATGGCGGGCGGTAGACTTACTATGGTGTGAATGTGTGCGTGTCGGCTCGTACGTATAGCGACTGACTTACTATGGAGGTGTTTCAGTGTTTAGTTCGGGAGACGGTGTCTGCTTTTTTTATTACGACTATGCGGGCAGCAAGATATCACCTACCATGATGAAGGCATTAGAAAAATCAAGTAAGTTGAGTAGAGTTTGTAATCAATATTTTTTTCTAATGTCGTTGGTAATATTGATATGTGCCGTGACAGTGCTATGGCCGATACGGAATCCAGATTGATGCTGACTCAAAAGATTATTTAGTGTAAGATATCTAGTTAGTCGTTCGTGCACAAAGTGTTCCAGGATTTTGGAAAGAAACGGTAGGAGAGTAATAGGTCGGAAATCACTGAAAGAGGAAGGATTGGATTTTTTTGGAGGAGGTACTGTTCCGAGGTCCCGGAAGATATGGTATAATTTAAAATGTCAGCTATTATGGAGCTATTAGATCTGTGATTGGCTCGACCATAGATAGAAATATGTTATCACTACCGCCTTAGAATTGTCTTAGGTTTTCGCGATTGTTACACATTGAAATTAAACTATTTTTAACGGAAGTATCGCGTGTTTTATTTATTTTGTTGAAACCTGACGTTTCGAACGCTTTGCAGCGTCCGTGGTCGCAGGAAAGACTAAGGTGGTATTTGTCTTACATTAGTTATTCAATTATTACATCTACGGACATGGATGGATTAATTATATATGTTCCGATTCAGTGAGCGATTTTTGTGTGAATGAATTGTGTGGCGCAGGCAAATGTTTTACTTTAACAGGTCGGACCGGAGCATGTTTATCGTAAATTGGCTGAAAAGAGAGTTGGAAGCAGGGGGCCTAGAATCAGGACCAGTAGCAGAGAAAACGGAACTCCAGTTGGCATTCACGAAATCCTCCCGTAACACGTCATCGTCCTGTAGTTTCGCAACATTAAGACCTTATATTTGTTTTTTTGGGGCTCGTAGTTTTAAACAGGCGAAAATAAGATCATGAGCACAGAATGCAGGTACGTTAAACTGACCGTGACACGCGACTAAATCGGATGAAGATGAGAGGAGGATGATGAGCTCAAGCATGGGGGACCATTATGTGGGAAGTGAGTAGGACCACGTAGGATCTGATATAAATCTAACGATTAAAGCATATCTATTAGTTTTTTGAGCGCGTCATGTTTAATAAGACAGGTATTAAAATCATCCATTATCACCACGTGATCGTATTGTGGGCGAACATCAGCAAGAATTGATTCTAAAGAGTCAAAGAAGATAATGTGTAACGCTGGATAATAACAGATACTCGTACCTAATAATACTAACGTAAATAGATTGCTACACCACCATAGCCCACTCTTTTAGAAAATTCAGACGGATCTTTAGTGCACGCTCTGTTATTACTAATTAACTATTGTTGGTATTGGATACAGTGTTGAGGGTAACCACGGTTTTAGAAAAGTCTCCGAGACCAGAATCGTGTGAATATGTTGATCTGTGAAAGAAGCAAGCATGCCTGAGTAATGCGATGCAATGCTTTGAGCATTGATATGTACTATATTAAACTTTTTAGCGACGGAAGTAAACGTGTTTTTCAAATTATCGAATAGAGAAGGTACATCTGTCAAATCACCATCGGCGCTGCAAAAACTATCAGATGTGTAAGACAGAGAGAAGAAAGGCTACCCACTAGACGGAGCGACGACCTCAAGAAGGGAGTTTGTGGGGAGTCGATGGATGCAGGTGGCACAGGATCGAGACGAGTGGCACTCTAGAGTGGGGCCTATGTTCAGCAGTGGACGAATAGAAGCTGAGCTGATGATGATGACGAACCATCATCACCTTCCATAAGTTTATATAAACACAAAACTCACACATGTTTATACGTTCACATTTCCTATTATACAAACACCACGATATTTTGGTTTTGCCAAAGCATATTGTATCTAGGATATTATGTTTGTGAAATAATTCAACGCAACAGTAGACTATAATGTAGAAGTATAATATGATGTGTACACGAGGCCTAAATCCCACTCGAGGGTTGAGCACTGACTCCTGTAAAACGGGTATATCCTACAATAAGTATTATCGACTGAACAACTATAGAATTTTAAGCCTTAATGTGTCAAATGGCGCTTTTGACGACGCTTTAGACGACAGTGCGGCCCATGGGCGATATTTCGGTCGGCCTGGTGCTGGTCGGGTAGAAATCCATGAGATGAGTGAGTCTTGTCATTGAGCAGAATCAGGTTTTGGATCTCATTAGTAAATGGGGTTCCAATAGCCTGGTTGTGTTTAATGCCTAGAAAACTCAGGAGTGCGCGTTTACAACTAGAATGTCCCGATTCCTTCCTAATCCCAGTCTTCAATGTACCTTCCCTCAAAATGCGAGATGGCTTGAATATGCTAGGCATATTCGCTGCAAACTAAACCAACAAAACTACATCGAGAGCCTCATATCTACAGCTTCAACAAAACTCGGAGTCATAAACAGGGTGCGCCTGAGGTTATATAAAAAAGAAACACGAAGAAATAAATGTTTTTATTTATTTTGTAATAGGTTCTTTGGAAAGTTCTTATATTTAATACTACATTTTTTGAACAATTGAATGTTATAAGCGCCTTGCATATTTTATACCTTATTTGTACCAGGGCGACCGGCGACTGTCTTTTTTTTTTTAGCAAAGATGTCTTTTTAAATAATTTTTAAGCAGAAAAATTCATCTAATTCATTAGAGCCGTTTCCAATATACACGGCATATACGAAAATGCTATGCACCAAATTCATACACTCAAAACAAGGCGTTTCTTGAGACCTACGAGTAAAATTCCATTTCTCTTTGGCCATGGGGTTTTACTACCTTCGAGCTCTGTCCAAATATAGCATATTGCAATTTCTTCCATATTTTCCAAAATTTTGAAAAGTTTATTATTTTGTTTTAAAGTTTATTATATTCTTTAATATTCTTTTTCATTCATTCATCGCGGCTGCTCAGCGTTGTTATCTGACAAATTTGACCCATTGGTTGGTAGAGTCGATACTGTATACAGGTGTGGTTTTAACTGCTAGCATTAGCACAGCAATGGTAATCGAGTAGTGATGGTATAAGGCAATAGGTACTTTCTTTATGCCCCAACATCGCCTTCAATAACGTTTGGTCAAAAAGATAACTAATCCTTTATTAAAGAAGAGTTACCATTTAGGTCAAAAAGTCACGATTATAATAGTTGTTAATATTAATGACTAAAATCAATTCATTTCGGTTTGTCTATCACTTTCTGAGCCATCTATATATTCTCAACAATAAATGGTCGTTGGAATTTTTGAAATTGAAACTTGAATATAAGGATACGATAATATCTGAAATGGGATCTTTATAGGTGCTGAAGCGGCTAAGTTCAATGGCCGGCGTTTGAAGCCAGACGTAGAGAGAGTACTAAAGTCTTACTTTATTTATAGCAATATGAAATACTATGAAAACAGTACAGAATATATGATACTCCTCGCCAATATAACATAATACACCAAACCATACATGAGGTGTAAGATGCTTACAAAAAATCATGGCTGGAACGAACACAGTGGGTGCTGGGGTAGGAGGTATTGAGTGGAATATTCGAAGCCTTCCTTCATGTATCTCATATTGGGATTTAATAATTAAAATAAAACTTTTATCTATAACAAATGTTTACACATTTAGCACATTAAGTAATTACTTGCATTGCATTGCCCTTCCTGTTGCATATATCAGTTTTTATTAGTATGTTGTAGCATAACCTGGCAATCTTCACGATTACGACCATATAATAACGGTCCACAGGTTAAAGTCTGCCACATCTTGCATCAGCAACACAATGCAGCAGCAGGTTGTTCACACTGACCTGAGTCGGACTGCGTTGTAACGCGTCGCGATGCATCTGCAACACCGTACGTCCGAGACACCGCGGTATATTTCACAGCTGCCAAATTTTATCGAGATATCAACTTAGAAGACTGTATAAATCTCCCATTTAAAACAAATAGTGGCTGGGTACTATTTCATTGAAGTTCTGACGCTTTGAGTACATATTTTAAAATCCATGGCCACTAATCACTTTGTAATGCTATTTTCATAAATATCCACAATTGTTTGTTTTCCTGCTGCCTAGCTAACGTGTCCCAGCGGCACGTATGCGACACTGTGTTCTTCAATAGGAAATCCCAATCTCAACGTCATTATGCCGATGCGATGCATCTGCGACCCTTTTAAAAGGGTCAGAACCAGCCAAATTAGCGAAGGCCAACACCTATTAATAGGTGTTGGCCTTCGCTTGTTTGGCTGGTTCTGTAACGTTATATTAGAGTCATAAAATTAGTCCCTGTGTATCTGTAGCAACGACCTACGTGCCTAGTTATCAGAAGAGCGTTATGATTAACCGGCGAATAAAAGCAAAAGGACGACAAAATGACGGATACGGCTACTTGTTAATAGCCTAAAATGTGTTAGGTATCCTATAGTTTTTGCATATTATTTATAAGGTCGCTTATTGATGGTTGATGATGATTATAAGATGTAAAGTTATGCATATAAATATACACCTTTACGTTGTATATTAATCCAGTATAGTATCGAGGCACATCAATATCGATGTATGCACATATAACAACGTCTTGCGCTTATCCTACAAATACTGTCAAAGATGTATGCGGGTCTCATGATTGAAGACAGTTTCTGTCAGGGCCCACATAGAGACCGTATAAAGTCATAAATTGATCAGAAGTGAACTTAAATACTAAAATATACATTTTCATGTGAACCCCTGATTAGTGTACAGGCTCTATTATCGCTTATAGAGCTATTTATTATATAGAGATATTTATTTGTTGCAAAGTAAAATATTAAAAAGTATCGTTTCGAGTATAATATAATTAAAGATATAGGATTATTTTGGCATTGTCATAACGAACATTTTAAGAATTGGAAATTTAGAATTTAGGAAATTGGGCTTTCGGAAATAAAAGGAATAATAATATTTTTGATAACATTGCATATATTTTCTAAATGAACTGTCATAATATGTACAATGTACAAGACCTATATTCCCGAATTCTGTGTGCTATAAAAACAAGTTAAAAAATATATAACTAACCCAAATTTCGCAAAATCAAGCCTATAATGCCATACACCCTATGTGGTTTTTATATGTGGGAATATATCTATCTAAATAGCAGTGCATATGATTGGTCAGAAAATAAATAAAATAATTAACTAAATGTATAATAAATATGATTTCAATATATGTGCACAGGGTTTTAGTTAAATAATGTTCTTTTTTAATTTTAGCGTGCTGACCATTTCGCCAGTGTCAAGTATTTAGATTCATTTTATTTCTAATCATGTATTCAAATAATTCGAAAAGCATTGCGTTATTAAAATTATGACGGAGTCAGCACTAGAATTGCAACTGATTTGGGTGTCTGTGTGACATATTACGATAAGCAACGTTCTGCGTAGATTCCATTTGAGCAATATTTTCTATTTGTCTCTTATACAAGTGCCGTATAAATATAATCAATACAATCCAGAATGTTCTGATAGATAATCTTTTCGTCTGCTTCTCCCTAAAGGTGCCAACATGGTAGCTTACACTATTGATGTGATTGTTACGATTGAGGCTAATACCCGAGCAGTTAGCGAACGCATAGCTAATGAAGTTCTATGCTTAGTAGGCGTATGGGGAGATGACCGAAACATACTAAGATTCTCCCCGACATAGGCGGCGAAGGCGGCGAAAGAGAGGCTTTAGCGACTCGTTTTTTATAAGCTCGCTGGGTGTAGCTGAAGTGTTGTATTGACAACTGCCCTCGGAGTAGAGCTGAATCGGATCCTGCATTTTCTTCAGCACTCCACCCGAATAGGGGAGCTCGCTGCAGCGTGTTTTGGTAAGATGACTACGTACGTGACTACGTTCATATTTGCAGCTGCAATCTGGGACTATGTTTGTCACAGTGTCGTTCTGAGGAATTATAGAGGGTCACTAGTTCTTTTAACGAAATCGCATAGGTCCACCAGGACCCTGCCTGTGCTGGCAGGAGTTCGCCTAGCAGATTTCGAGGTTACCCATACTGCGCAACTGGAAGGCGTGCATAGGACCTCGATCGGGCGGGAGGGAGAGCAGATGGAAGCGCAAAATTTGGGAAGCTCGTGTGACAATTTCGGTGGGATGCAGAATTCAAGGTAGGAGGAGAACGCAATGAGACAACAGATTAATTAGAATTACCCACGAGAGCCTTTTAACGGCAGCGAACGCATCTTTGTGTGCTTTGCCACCCTAGAAAGGGGAGATCCTTAGACTCTAGAAAGGCTAAGAGGTTAAACATAGACACTGTGGATAAACAATGAAATAACTTGAAGGCAGCTGTGAGCAGCACCTACCCAGCTACCGCGATTCGTGGACGCGTGAGGTCGGTAGAGCCGTAGGAAGCTGGTGGGACAGTTCACCCTAATGTACAAAATGCTACTTTGAGATGATAATATATCACATTTAATTAAATACGTCTTATCTCGTTGAATTCTTACGAAAAAGTCCACATACCGTGCTGTGGCAAGTTAGACTTAGCAAGTTTCTTTCGACATTTCTTCTTCACCAATGGTAATTTACGAAATGCTAGTAGATAAAAAATTAAAGGAAAACATGAAAAATAATTAAGATACAATATAAGATAAAATGTTTACCTTTTATGTACTCTAAACTTATTTGAGTACAGTTATCTAGTATTTACGTGTCAGACGGTTAAGTTAACGCTCCAGGTTTGGAACAAACGTTTGATTTAATTTACAAGAAGTTGCCAACCCCATGTAGATTTCTATCAGTAGGTGCAGTACTATTGATTGACAATACAGAACGTGTATTTAATGCATCGCCCACGATCTACAATTTATCTCGCACCTGTAAGCCTTGACAGAGAAATCTCTTTGTACGTCGAAATACTAAGCTGTCATGTTTGATAACACGTGATTGGTTTATCGGAGACGGTTGTAAGAAATGAAATGTATGTTTTGCCCTGCTTTTGACAGGAATATTAGAACTAGAATATCAATAATATTGTAAAGACGTTGATAAATCAAGTCTTGATTTATTAATAGGAGTGAAAGTATAAAATTGCCGTGTTATAGTAATAGATACTTTGAAATGACATTAAACCTTCATGATGTTTTCGAGTGAAACTTTTTTCACATGATACCTATGAGGGGTTTCTTTTAAAAAATGTGAATGTGAATGTCAATTGTTATTTTTATTCAGTTTAGGCGGGAAAGATGGATACCTCGAAAATCCGAGTAATTTTTGAATACGAGTTCCGACGCGGAACTAACGCTGCAGAAACGGCTCGTAATATCATCAATGCTGCGTTTGGAGAGGAGACTGCTAATGAACGCACCATGCGTTTTTGTTTTAAACGCTTTCGGAATGGAAACTTCGACTTGAAGAGCGAACCATGTGGAAGACCGTCCACACAGGTGAATAACGCTGAATTGAAGCAGATGATGGAAGCCGATCTGAGTCAAGCTACCCAGGAATAAGCAGCACAGTTTAACGTACCTTACCTACAATATTGACTCATTTGCATTAAATCAATAAGATAAATAAATATGAAAAATGGGTGCCACATGATTAGACTGATCTGCAGAAAAAAACGTATGTTGAAACATACGTTGCCTTGTTGAATCGGTACAGAAATTAAGGAATATTGGATCGAATTGTGAGATGTGATAAAAAGTGGATTCTTTATGATAACCGTAAGCAAAAATTGCAATGGCTGACTCAGGTCAAACGCCGTAACAGTGCCCTAAAGCAAAGTTTAGTAATTGTTTGATGGTCTCATCATGGCGTTATTCACTATAGTTTTCTCAGGTCTAGTCAAGCAATAACTGCAGAACTTCGGACAATGATAGTGAAACTGGCAAACAACCCCGACTGGTGAATCAATCTTCACCATTATTGCTCCATGATAACGCAAGACCTCACACTACACGAGAACCGTTGTAACCATACGTCATCCTCCATACTGGCCAGACCTTGCTCCAACTAACTACCATTTTTTTCATGATTTGGACAATTTTCTTCCCAGGAGTCAGTACAAAATGCTTTCACATAGTTTGTCGAATCTAGATCCCCAGAGTTCTAACGCAAAGGCATAAATAAACTTTCGATTAGATGGCAGTAATGTACAGATAATGAGGGTAAATATTTTGATTAAATAAATATGTTACATCTTAGAAAAAAACGCATTTAATTTTTAGGTACATATCGGCAATTTCATAATTTAACCCCTAATATTATACATATAAAAGTAAAGTACTGACTAACGTATAGACAAACCGACAGTCTAAATTGCTGGCTCTAGAAACACAAAATTTGGTAGTATTGCTTCTTGTAGTGTATAGAGATTTTATTTTATATTCTACCAATGTGGGGCGAAATGAGGATAAATATTGTGAAACGGACTTCAAATTTATACTTCAGATATTTGTTCGAAATTTAGAAGCAAGGTGAGAGAATGTATGGTAAGGGGATGTATAGATAGGTGAACGATATGTGGAAACAAATAACGGAAATTAAAAAATGTATAGATAAATGAGCAAAGTAGGTCAACCCTTAACTTCTTATGATTTTGAATAATAAAATTCCGTTTCTAAAGTGAATTTAGTAAATGTGTGTGGTGTGGATTTTAGGGAAGAGGAGGAGACGAGAGAAAGATTGAAGAAAAATAAATATAGAGATAAATTGCTCGGGTTGGATAAATAATATGAATGTGCAGATTCACCGGACTTACGGACGGGAATATCCAATTAAAAGCCTTCACGCATAAATACTGACATGACTCTATGGTTTAACTTTTTCATATAACAACGGGAATCGTAAAATAACATCAATATTTTCTTATTACACTAGCTTGTAAATATTGTATATGTCATAACAAGTGCGCAAAGCGGACGATATCGCTTTTATGATAAACTTAATTAAATCGCATCTTACGTCTAACTTTATGCAAAGGTATTGAAACAAAGAAAAACAATTCTTTCCTACGTATCAAACTTTATTTATTGATATATAAAAAGCACGTCTACACTAAAATTAATAAAAATTAAGAGGTTTATATTATAGTTAATAGATTCAGGCGTTACTTTGCGAATGTCAAATTATACAGGCAATTCGATCTAAACAACTTTAATTAGTTCATACGAAGTACTGCCGGCTGGCACCCACCCACTACCGTTAGTAAATGCATACCGCCGCTGTCATTGCTGCTCCGGTCGTCTTTGCCTCGGGTGCTGCGGGCGTCTCAGCGAGTGTTCGCCATTTGAAATATGAACCGCATGCACCCACCACCGTTGCTGCCCTGGCTGCTCCGGTCGTCTCCGCGACACGTGTCTCGCCTCTCCACGAGGCATCCTCTGGCGCTGTAGATGTTAGTCGTTAGAATAACATTACTAGCATGTTATGCCACGTCAGCAACGGCGGCGGGTGCATGCGGGTCACATTTCAGATGGCGAACACTCGCAGAGACGAACGCAGCAGTCGAGGCAGCGGCTGCATGCATCTACTAGCGGTAGTGGGTGGGTGTCGGCCGGCAGTAGTTCGCACGAACCAATGGAGAGCGGAAGCACACAAAGTAGTTTAGGTATAGTTTATTTATTTACTTGGATTTACTTATAATCTCGTAACTACTGATCAGATTCTGAAAATTCTTTCTCTATTGTGAACAACTGAACATACTCGTATATATTTCATTTTATTTAGAATTCTATAATTATTGAAATGATTTTTATTCAATTTTATGATTCCTTTTTAGGGTTCCGTACCCAAAGGGTAAAACGGAACCCTATTACTGAGGCTCCGCTGTCCGTCCGTCCGTCCGTCCGTCCGTCCGTCTGTCACCAGGCTGTATCTCATGAACCGTGATAGTTAGACAGTTGAAATTTTCACAGATGATGTATTTCTGTTGCCGCTATAACAACAAATACTAAAAAATAGAATAAAATAAATATTTAAGGGGGCTCCCATACAACAAACGTGATTTTTTTGCTGTTTTTATAGATAATGGTACGGAACCCTTCGTGCGCGAGTCCGACTCGCACTTGGCCGATTTTTTTATACAATGTCGGGAGGCATACAAGCATACGGTCCACTCAATGTAAACTGGTTGATGTAGATTATGAACGCTTGTACGACGTTAAGTACCTATCGCTCGCACGATGCCATCTCTGCTGCTAACACAGCAACTCCTTAGGACCGTACTGGTAACCTCACTCACTTGCAGGAACATAAAAAATCTCCAGGGAGTTGTTCTTTGGCAACTCTTCCTCTACCTCACAAAAAATCGCTTTTTTTGAGGTAGAGGTACTTCCCCAGACGGACTGCTTTTGATATGCCCGATATCTTTTGATGTACCTATATTCCGCTAGTGCCCGTTTTATGATTAAATACAAAAATCGTCTTTGAAAAGCACATTAAAAAAATCTGTTAGGGCAGAACTTTTTCACCTTTTAGCCAGCAAGCCAGCAGATACTTTATACCGATACTTATCCAAGTATAAACATTATTTTCATTGTAAAAGTGACAATCGTATAACTGCAATTTAAAATTATCTATTCAACTTCTATAATTAACATTAGTAATTACTTTGTCTAGCGTGTCTTCGGTACCTAAAGATTATAATCAGGAAATTAACAAGTACTTCCACTGCACAGATCGATCTTCAGATCTGAATTCGCTCTTGGTAACGAGTACAATTAACGATTGCGCTCAGTTTATCAAAACTAGGTGTCAAATAGCGCCGGAGACGATAATCGAACCGCAGCTAAATTACAATGCCCAAACAAAAAAAGATCAAATAAGTACAGTGAGCGAGTTGCATCATGCGGGATGATGCTCACAGGCAAGCATTTATAGAATGCGGTGTACTCGTACTTGTTGTCTCGGGTGGTCAAAAAGCATTCGGTACTAAAAGAATCAGATAAACAATATTATATATCTACGACTGCAAACCGTGATTGAAATATATGTTAACAATATATATTCCGCGTATACGACACAAGAGGCGCAAATTGGGTACTGAATAGGGATTTTGGATTATCTTATCTAGGTTCTGTAACGTTATATTAGAGTCATAAAATTAGTCCCTGTGTATCTGTAGCAACGACCTACGTGCCTAGTTATCAGAAGAGCGTTATGATTAACCGGCGAATAAAAGCAAAAGGACGACAAAATGACGGATACGGCTACTTGTTAATAGCCTAAAATGTGTTAGGTATCCTATAGTTTTTGCATATTATTTATAAGGTCGCTTATTGATGGTTGATGATGATTATAAGATGTAAAGTTATGCATATAAATATACACCTTTACGTTGTATATTAATCCAGTATAGTATCGAGGCACATCAATATCGATGTATGCACATATAACAACGTCTTGCGCTTATCCTACAAATACTGTCAAAGATGTATGCGGGTCTCATGATTGAAGACAGTTTCTGTCAGGGCCCACATAGAGACCGTATAAAGTCATAAATTGATCAGAAGTGAACTTAAATACTAAAATATACATTTTCATGTGAACCCCTGATTAGTGTACAGGCTCTATTATCGCTTATAGAGCTATTTATTATATAGAGATATTTATTTGTTGCAAAGTAAAATATTAAAAAGTATCGTTTCGAGTATAATATAATTAAAGATATAGGATTATTTTGGCATTGTCATAACGAACATTTTAAGAATTGGAAATTTAGAATTTAGGAAATTGGGCTTTCGGAAATAAAAGGAATAATAATATTTTTGATAACATTGCATATATTTTCTAAATGAACTGTCATAATATGTACAATGTACAAGACCTATATTCCCGAATTCTGTGTGCTATAAAAACAAGTTAAAAAATATATAACTAACCCAAATTTCGCAAAATCAAGCCTATAATGCCATACACCCTATGTGGTTTTTATATGTGGGAATATATCTATCTAAATAGCAGTGCATATGATTGGTCAGAAAATAAATAAAATAATTAACTAAATGTATAATAAATATGATTTCAATATATGTGCACAGGGTTTTAGTTAAATAATGTTCTTTTTTAATTTTAGCGTGCTGACCATTTCGCCAGTGTCAAGTATTTAGATTCATTTTATTTCTAATCATGTATTCAAATAATTCGAAAAGCATTGCGTTATTAAAATTATGACGGAGTCAGCACTAGAATTGCAACTGATTTGGGTGTCTGTGTGACATATTACGATAAGCAACGTTCTGCGTAGATTCCATTTGAGCAATATTTTCTATTTGTCTCTTATACAAGTGCCGTATAAATATAATCAATACAATCCAGAATGTTCTGATAGATAATCTTTTCGTCTGCTTCTCCCTAAAGGTGCCAACATGGTAGCTTACACTATTGATGTGATTGTTACGATTGAGGCTAATACCCGAGCAGTTAGCGAACGCATAGCTAATGAAGTTCTATGCTTAGTAGGCGTATGGGGAGATGACCGAAACATACTAAGATTCTCCCCGACATAGGCGGCGAAGGCGGCGAAAGAGAGGCTTTAGCGACTCGTTTTTTATAAGCTCGCTGGGTGTAGCTGAAGTGTTGTATTGACAACTGCCCTCGGAGTAGAGCTGAATCGGATCCTGCATTTTCTTCAGCACTCCACCCGAATAGGGGAGCTCGCTGCAGCGTGTTTTGGTAAGATGACTACGTACGTGACTACGTTCATATTTGCAGCTGCAATCTGGGACTATGTTTGTCACAGTGTCGTTCTGAGGAATTATAGAGGGTCACTAGTTCTTTTAACGAAATCGCATAGGTCCACCAGGACCCTGCCTGTGCTGGCAGGAGTTCGCCTAGCAGATTTCGAGGTTACCCATACTGCGCAACTGGAAGGCGTGCATAGGACCTCGATCGGGCGGGAGGGAGAGCAGATGGAAGCGCAAAATTTGGGAAGCTCGTGTGACAATTTCGGTGGGATGCAGAATTCAAGGTAGGAGGAGAACGCAATGAGACAACAGATTAATTAGAATTACCCACGAGAGCCTTTTAACGGCAGCGAACGCATCTTTGTGTGCTTTGCCACCCTAGAAAGGGGAGATCCTTAGACTCTAGAAAGGCTAAGAGGTTAAACATAGACACTGTGGATAAACAATGAAATAACTTGAAGGCAGCTGTGAGCAGCACCTACCCAGCTACCGCGATTCGTGGACGCGTGAGGTCGGTAGAGCCGTAGGAAGCTGGTGGGACAGTTCACCCTAATGTACAAAATGCTACTTTGAGATGATAATATATCACATTTAATTAAATACGTCTTATCTCGTTGAATTCTTACGAAAAAGTCCACATACCGTGCTGTGGCAAGTTAGACTTAGCAAGTTTCTTTCGACATTTCTTCTTCACCAATGGTAATTTACGAAATGCTAGTAGATAAAAAATTAAAGGAAAACATGAAAAATAATTAAGATACAATATAAGATAAAATGTTTACCTTTTATGTACTCTAAACTTATTTGAGTACAGTTATCTAGTATTTACGTGTCAGACGGTTAAGTTAACGCTCCAGGTTTGGAACAAACGTTTGATTTAATTTACAAGAAGTTGCCAACCCCATGTAGATTTCTATCAGTAGGTGCAGTACTATTGATTGACAATACAGAACGTGTATTTAATGCATCGCCCACGATCTACAATTTATCTCGCACCTGTAAGCCTTGACAGAGAAATCTCTTTGTACGTCGAAATACTAAGCTGTCATGTTTGATAACACGTGATTGGTTTATCGGAGACGGTTGTAAGAAATGAAATGTATGTTTTGCCCTGCTTTTGACAGGAATATTAGAACTAGAATATCAATAATATTGTAAAGACGTTGATAAATCAAGTCTTGATTTATTAATAGGAGTGAAAGTATAAAATTGCCGTGTTATAGTAATAGATACTTTGAAATGACATTAAACCTTCATGATGTTTTCGAGTGAAACTTTTTTCACATGATACCTATGAGGGGTTTCTTTTAAAAAATGTGAATGTGAATGTCAATTGTTATTTTTATTCAGTTTAGGCGGGAAAGATGGATACCTCGAAAATCCGAGTAATTTTTGAATACGAGTTCCGACGCGGAACTAACGCTGCAGAAACGGCTCGTAATATCATCAATGCTGCGTTTGGAGAGGAGACTGCTAATGAACGCACCATGCGTTTTTGTTTTAAACGCTTTCGGAATGGAAACTTCGACTTGAAGAGCGAACCATGTGGAAGACCGTCCACACAGGTGAATAACGCTGAATTGAAGCAGATGATGGAAGCCGATCTGAGTCAAGCTACCCAGGAATAAGCAGCACAGTTTAACGTACCTTACCTACAATATTGACTCATTTGCATTAAATCAATAAGATAAATAAATATGAAAAATGGGTGCCACATGATTAGACTGATCTGCAGAAAAAAACGTATGTTGAAACATACGTTGCCTTGTTGAATCGGTACAGAAATTAAGGAATATTGGATCGAATTGTGAGATGTGATAAAAAGTGGATTCTTTATGATAACCGTAAGCAAAAATTGCAATGGCTGACTCAGGTCAAACGCCGTAACAGTGCCCTAAAGCAAAGTTTAGTAATTGTTTGATGGTCTCATCATGGCGTTATTCACTATAGTTTTCTCAGGTCTAGTCAAGCAATAACTGCAGAACTTCGGACAATGATAGTGAAACTGGCAAACAACCCCGACTGGTGAATCAATCTTCACCATTATTGCTCCATGATAACGCAAGACCTCACACTACACGAGAACCGTTGTAACCATACGTCATCCTCCATACTGGCCAGACCTTGCTCCAACTAACTACCATTTTTTTCATGATTTGGACAATTTTCTTCCCAGGAGTCAGTACAAAATGCTTTCACATAGTTTGTCGAATCTAGATCCCCAGAGTTCTAACGCAAAGGCATAAATAAACTTTCGATTAGATGGCAGTAATGTACAGATAATGAGGGTAAATATTTTGATTAAATAAATATGTTACATCTTAGAAAAAAACGCATTTAATTTTTAGGTACATATCGGCAATTTCATAATTTAACCCCTAATATTATACATATAAAAGTAAAGTACTGACTAACGTATAGACAAACCGACAGTCTAAATTGCTGGCTCTAGAAACACAAAATTTGGTAGTATTGCTTCTTGTAGTGTATAGAGATTTTATTTTATATTCTACCAATGTGGGGCGAAATGAGGATAAATATTGTGAAACGGACTTCAAATTTATACTTCAGATATTTGTTCGAAATTTAGAAGCAAGGTGAGAGAATGTATGGTAAGGGGATGTATAGATAGGTGAACGATATGTGGAAACAAATAACGGAAATTAAAAAATGTATAGATAAATGAGCAAAGTAGGTCAACCCTTAACTTCTTATGATTTTGAATAATAAAATTCCGTTTCTAAAGTGAATTTAGTAAATGTGTGTGGTGTGGATTTTAGGGAAGAGGAGGAGACGAGAGAAAGATTGAAGAAAAATAAATATAGAGATAAATTGCTCGGGTTGGATAAATAATATGAATGTGCAGATTCACCGGACTTACGGACGGGAATATCCAATTAAAAGCCTTCACGCATAAATACTGACATGACTCTATGGTTTAACTTTTTCATATAACAACGGGAATCGTAAAATAACATCAATATTTTCTTATTACACTAGCTTGTAAATATTGTATATGTCATAACAAGTGCGCAAAGCGGACGATATCGCTTTTATGATAAACTTAATTAAATCGCATCTTACGTCTAACTTTATGCAAAGGTATTGAAACAAAGAAAAACAATTCTTTCCTACGTATCAAACTTTATTTATTGATATATAAAAAGCACGTCTACACTAAAATTAATAAAAATTAAGAGGTTTATATTATAGTTAATAGATTCAGGCGTTACTTTGCGAATGTCAAATTATACAGGCAATTCGATCTAAACAACTTTAATTAGTTCATACGAAGTACTGCCGGCTGGCACCCACCCACTACCGTTAGTAAATGCATACCGCCGCTGTCATTGCTGCTCCGGTCGTCTTTGCCTCGGGTGCTGCGGGCGTCTCAGCGAGTGTTCGCCATTTGAAATATGAACCGCATGCACCCACCACCGTTGCTGCCCTGGCTGCTCCGGTCGTCTCCGCGACACGTGTCTCGCCTCTCCACGAGGCATCCTCTGGCGCTGTAGATGTTAGTCGTTAGAATAACATTACTAGCATGTTATGCCACGTCAGCAACGGCGGCGGGTGCATGCGGGTCACATTTCAGATGGCGAACACTCGCAGAGACGAACGCAGCAGTCGAGGCAGCGGCTGCATGCATCTACTAGCGGTAGTGGGTGGGTGTCGGCCGGCAGTAGTTCGCACGAACCAATGGAGAGCGGAAGCACACAAAGTAGTTTAGGTATAGTTTATTTATTTACTTGGATTTACTTATAATCTCGTAACTACTGATCAGATTCTGAAAATTCTTTCTCTATTGTGAACAACTGAACATACTCGTATATATTTCATTTTATTTAGAATTCTATAATTATTGAAATGATTTTTATTCAATTTTATGATTCCTTTTTAGGGTTCCGTACCCAAAGGGTAAAACGGAACCCTATTACTGAGGCTCCGCTGTCCGTCCGTCCGTCCGTCCGTCCGTCCGTCTGTCACCAGGCTGTATCTCATGAACCGTGATAGTTAGACAGTTGAAATTTTCACAGATGATGTATTTCTGTTGCCGCTATAACAACAAATACTAAAAAATAGAATAAAATAAATATTTAAGGGGGCTCCCATACAACAAACGTGATTTTTTTGCTGTTTTTATAGATAATGGTACGGAACCCTTCGTGCGCGAGTCCGACTCGCACTTGGCCGATTTTTTTATACAATGTCGGGAGGCATACAAGCATACGGTCCACTCAATGTAAACTGGTTGATGTAGATTATGAACGCTTGTACGACGTTAAGTACCTATCGCTCGCACGATGCCATCTCTGCTGCTAACACAGCAACTCCTTAGGACCGTACTGGTAACCTCACTCACTTGCAGGAACATAAAAAATCTCCAGGGAGTTGTTCTTTGGCAACTCTTCCTCTACCTCACAAAAAATCGCTTTTTTTGAGGTAGAGGTACTTCCCCAGACGGACTGCTTTTGATATGCCCGATATCTTTTGATGTACCTATATTCCGCTAGTGCCCGTTTTATGATTAAATACAAAAATCGTCTTTGAAAAGCACATTAAAAAAATCTGTTAGGGCAGAACTTTTTCACCTTTTAGCCAGCAAGCCAGCAGATACTTTATACCGATACTTATCCAAGTATAAACATTATTTTCATTGTAAAAGTGACAATCGTATAACTGCAATTTAAAATTATCTATTCAACTTCTATAATTAACATTAGTAATTACTTTGTCTAGCGTGTCTTCGGTACCTAAAGATTATAATCAGGAAATTAACAAGTACTTCCACTGCACAGATCGATATTTAGGTCATGCAACTGTAGCGCTTTGTGAATGGGAAATTGCGCAGTAAATTATGTCCCCCTTTTGTGGAATTCAAATGTGTAACGGTTTGTTATTTCATGGCTGACTTAAATTGAGTTTCTAAGGCACAGTGTATAAGAAAGAAAGAGAAAGAAGAATATATTTCGAAATGTTACATTGAACACACAAAAGAATAAGTAAAAATAAGACGTTGGTAATTGCGACTCCATGAACTAATTTGAATCTTCAGATCTGAATTCGCTCTTGGTAACGAGTCCAATTAACGATTGCGCTCAGTTTATCAAAACTAGGTGTCAAATAGCGCCGGAGACGATAATCGAACCGCAGCTAAATTACAATTCCCTATAGTATTATAACTAGCTTCTGCGTATCAAAAAAAAAAAAAACAAATAAGTACAGTGAGCGAGTTGCATCATGCGGGATGATGCTCACAGGCAAGCATTGATAGAATGCGGTGTACTCGTACTTGTTGTCTCGGGTGGTCAAAAGCATTCGGTACTAAAAGAATCAGATAAACAATATTATATATCTCTGCCTACCCCGCAAGGGATTTGGCGTGAAGTTATAGATAGACAGATAGATATATCTACGACAGCAAACCGTGATTGAAATATATGTTAACAATATATATTCCGCGTATACGACATAAGAGGCGCAAATAGGGTACTGGATAGTGATTTTGGATTATCTAACCTCTCTTTTATAACACATGGACCAGGATCCCTTAACTAAACGTAGGATAAAGTGGACAATTCAAAAATGCGGGTAAAACAAAATTGTTTTCTTATTCAGTCTAAAAATAAATTAAATCCAATTTTTTTGTTATATACTTACCAAAAAAATATCACATAACTATAAAATTGTTCACAAGTTTCATATAATACACACATCTAATTAAAATGAGCTTCTAACACGCTAAGAAAATGTGAGTCAATTCTTGTCCGTGGATAATACTTTAGGAAATTGCTTTGACATTTACGAACAGAAAATCAGCGGCGACACAGATATTGCAAAGTGAGGAAACTTGGTAAGTACCAACATTACCAACATTTTTCCATACAAACAAGCTAATCAAAAGTGTGACTCTGTAGATGGTCCTACAGACTGCGCGTGTCTTCATTCTTGTCAATCAGTTGGGAGTCTTTCGATTTTCCAATATAATGAAGAACCAGAAAATTTTCCGGACGATATCACTTAGTTTGATCATTACGGCCGAGATCATATTAAATTTCCAATGATTATTTTTTCAATTTTCATGCTCAGTATAAACCATTTGGTTACATCAATACTGATCTCTATATTGGACGCTCATACTGTGGATGTAGACTCGTTGACAGTGTATATATATTCAATTCACCGAATAGCAAGAATGCACGAATAGCACTAGTGTCGAAATGCACTGAAGAAAGTGCAGTACACATCGAAGAATGACTAAAAAATTTAATGTACACTCATGGAAGCTAATATTTTGTTTCTAACTACGAGTAGGTACATCGTGAGACAAATGTGCAGCGACTGCAGTGTACCACAGCAATACTACGACTATCGCGTTTTCATCTCGTAGAATTCCTCCTCTTACAGGTTATGTGTAACCGAGTAGTTTCAATGAAGAATGACGAGCTTGGTGGTGAAGTGGTTACCATGCTCTTTAACATCCATTCGATTTTCACACAGGACAAACATGCACGCAAGCATGAACATGACGATTTGTCTTGGTATAGATGTTTTCATGAGAAGTAGGACGCATTAAAGCAGCCTGACTGGAGAAGTACCTTCGCTTTACAGAAAACCGTAGCCAAATAACAACTCCCTGGAGGGTAGATGTATTCCGTTGTGCGAGTGAGCGAGGTTACCAGTCAGCTCCCAAGGAGTTGCTGTGTTGTCATTAGCGTTGGTTACGCGCGAGTGATACTTCGTAACCACTTTACATCAGGGAGACCGTATGCTTATATGCCTTCCAAATATGTAAGAACAGAATAAGAATAATAAGAACAGAATAAGAATAAGAACAGAAGAAGAGCTATCTACAAACTTGGTCCCCGGGAGAGCCTTAGAGAAAAATTCAAAGAAATAAATATTTTAACAGTCGCATCGCAATATATCTATGAAAATCTTTTGTATGTCCATAAAAACATAGACTCATTTTGTAAAAAGAGTGATACTCATAGCATAAATACTAGATATAAGCATAATCTTGTTTTTGGATACCAAAAGAGGGATGCCTGAGTTTTTTGGCAGTATTTTTATCAGTGCTCACCTAGTCATGAACTGCACGGTAGGGAAAAAAATTGTGACGATTCCAAACAAATGTAGCCATTTTTACGGAATAAAAAGATCTTGACTTGACTAGAATCAAGCTAAATTATTATTTATTATAAGTGAAATTACTAGGTACTTTGCAAGTGCTTTTGTATTGCACTGCCTTAATCATCTTTTTTTACCGTAGACATCTACGCGCACCTACCTATCCATAGATAGTTATATTGCCGACCCCTCACATACACATGCGATGAAGCGAGGGTACGTTTCTAGGAGGTCTGCACTCTGAGTATCGATCCATGTACGACGCAGCTAGGGAAGTGCAACGGCGGCGTTCGGGGCTTGGCGTGAATAAACTACATTAAAGTACAATAAATGGAGGTGGTAAATTATTTTACTGTTGAATATTTCAATATTAAGGTCCACAGTGATATCATCCCACCACTTTGTAAAAATCGAATATATAAAAATAAGATTTGTTTGTATTTGAAAGAGAGGAAACAAGAACGAACACAAGGTTCAGGGTTGATGATATAGTGTTGGAACAAGTGGATGAGATTGGATACCTTGGAAGCGCTTTTACTAGAGATAGCAGGTACACCGCTGATATGGAGAGGCGAGTGAGTGTAGGCAACAGTATAAATGGAGCATTGGGTAAACTTCTAGGCAGTCGAAATCTAAGTCAGAAGGTGTACACAACGTTGTGTACGCACGCTGCGCATAACGCGGTGCTATAGCAGAGAGAGCATAAAAGTAAAATGCGGTTGAGATGCGAGAATTGCGCAAAATTTGTGACGTTATGCATAAAATAATGGCGAAACGTATAAACATGTATAGACCATTGGATCTTTTTGTCTAAGGAATTCTAAAAACAAAACGTAAAAAGTATACTGCTAAAATACAACCAATTTCATCGTGGCAGGTACATTTTAGTCTGCCTTGGCTGACACTTTCACAATATATATCTGTAATTAATAAGAGAGTAAACTGATATGCGCTGACAGAATATATAGTAACATTAATTATCGTTTATTTCAGGTCTCATGCTTCGAAATGCATCGAAAATTTTGAGGGGAATGCGTACTTTGATAGAGTTCAAGTCTTTTGTTCTGCTTCGAATGCGTCTGTTCTGAACATATTCCCTTAAGAAACTCTTTAATTATGTATTGTTTTCTTATAAGGAACAATAACATTAATTATTTTTTCTTATAATGATGATGGCAAATTCGGCATCTTTTAAATGATTTTATATCTAAATGTACAATTTGTTCAAATATAGATACCCATCCACAGGTATATTTGTAATACAAAAATTTGTTGAAACTTAGAAGATACTCGTACTTACAATACGTGCTCATTTTTTTTTATACTACGTCGGGAGGTATACAAGCATACAGCCCACCCGATGTAAAGCAGGTACCGTAGCCTATTAACGCTTGCGATATATTAAGTATCACTCGCGCGATGCGTCTTCTGCTGCTTACGCAGCAACTCCTTGGTAGCTTACTGGTGACCTCACTCACACGCAGGAACACAACAACCCTCTAGGGAGTTGTTATTTGGCTGCGGTTTTCTGTGAGGTGGAGGTACTTCCCCAGACGGGCTGCTTTGATGCGCCCTACCTCTCTTAAAACATCCAGATCAATACAAACAGACATGTTCATTCGCACAAATGTTTGCCTTGTGTGGGAATCGAACCCACGAGCGGTGGTGTCAAAGTCGCGTCATTCACGACTGAGCCACCGAGCTCGTCAATATTTATATTTATTAATACAGCAACAATTCAGCAATTTATGGAGATTATCAGGGAACTCCTGAGGAAATTGTGCGTTGACAGCAGGCGATTATAGGCGGGGTAAAGTGATTATTTTAGAAGCTTTATTTTAAGAATATCGGTCGGTCTGATATGAAAGGTTTACCGTAATTTAAAGGCGATTGTAATACAAGAAGTGTCGGGCCTTACCACCTCTGCAGCACCTTTAAACCTGGTTCCTGGTGTCTTTATCCACTCACGGAAACGTCCACACAAGAGACTATTCGGCTACTGTCATCGGGAAGGCGTAAGTACTCCGCGAGTCTAGATGTGATATATATATATACATAATTTATAAATAAGGTAGTATCGTTAGGTTTTAGATTGTTATTATAGTTTACAGACTAATCCTAACAAATGCGTATTAAGAAAATACATGCGCCGTGGGATGGAAGTAGCTCACTACCAACTAGAGCCAATGCCAACCCCACCAGTACGTGTTATGCCATTATAGCCAACTAAGATTATTACAATAAAAAAAATCTGAAGTGTTTGTGTGTTTGTATTACGCTGCCATATCCTTCATCCGACTACAATAATACTTTGTCAACTTATTGCTCACACTTACGCGAAACTTATGAAATTTTAGGGCCCATCACAGCAGCCCGTCTGGGGAAGTACCTCCACCTCACAGAAAACCGCAATCAAATAACAACTTCCTAGAGGGTTGTTGTGTTCCTGCGTGTGAGTGAGGGCACCAGTAAGCTCCCAAGGAGATGCTGTGTAATCAGCAGAGGAGGCATAGCGCGAATGATAATTATGTATATCGCAACCGTTAATAGGCTACGGTACCCGCTTTACATCAGGTGGGCCGTATGCCTGTATGCGTCCCGACGTAGTATAATATATATATATATATATAAACTATTAAAAACTATTAACATGCCTACAATGTATGCGCCGGATACCAGCTAGAGTATAATAAGAAATATCTTGACTGACAAAGTACTTCCTACCTTTCCTAACTTAGTATAGTACCTCAGCCAAGTAACAATTCCTGGGATAGTTTTTTTTAAACAACGTCGGTAGGCATACAAACATACGACCTTATTTATAAATTATGTTAGTGTCAAAGTCGCGTCATTCAGGACTGAGTTACCGTGATTGATACGTGTGATTCATCACAGGTATATTTAATTATTTGCAAAATGGTTATTGCCCGCGGCTTCGTTCGTGTTAAGTGCAGCTTTTCAAGTTTTAGATAAGACTTTCTATAAAAACCTGCATCTAGTACTTCGGGATAATAAAGCAAACAGTAAGGTAATTTACGTTATCCTAACACATGAACTCTATAAAATATAAGTATAGATTATCAACGAAACTTCTTAATTTTTTATATAAATCAAATAAAAATATAATCAAATAATGACTCAACAATGGCCGACGATGATACATAATCCATTAAATAAATTAATATCTGCATAGTCCATTTGATTCTCTACATACCTAATTTCATGTTCCATGTGCTGGTTGCATCTCGTACCACGAGCCACCCCTCTGTTTTGATCTGAAACACCCCTTATAAACGCACGTGCGAGAGGTGCAACTAATAGCTATGTTACAAAGGACAAGCGGTGCCACAACTTTGGTAATTTTTTACACTAAAAATATATATAATTTTTTTATAAATAATAATTATTTAATTTTAGTATAAAAGTGTATATGCTTATTAAGTTACAAAGTCACTGAAGTTTTTCCCTGTGTTGGCAGCGACGCCCGAGGGAAGCAATGCGCAAGTGATACTTATGGTGTACAAACGTAATAATTCTAGAAATAAGTCCATTTCGATCGATTGAAATTGGATTTATATTTCTAATGACAGAATGGTTTATACTTGGTGACCACTTGTCGAACTAAATTTTATCAGATTTAATCTCATATTGGCTGATATAGATGTTTGGGATTTATTTATATTAATACTTTGTAATCGGAACCTGGACCAAATTTCAAGAATACAGGTATTTGACCAAAGAATCGAATGAAGATACAATGTCAGGAAGCGAATAAGAAAATAAGCATATGGCTATCATTGCTTGCAATGCAAGAAGTTTCGCTCGCCTATTATCACCCCCGCTGCTAGAACAACAACTTCTCACGATCTCGCTCATTACCAGCGAGCTTCTGAGCAGTTGTTGATCAATGCTCAATACAGGGAGTATTAGATTGCCTTTTGTGAGATGGAGGTACTACCCGAGTAGCGATGCGCCCTACCTCTCTTTCGACCAAGCCCCGTCTATTAATTGTTAGTGTGAGGTTAATTTTAATTCTAAAGGCGATAGTTAGCCACTTACATTTGAAAATTTATAATTTCTGGATTTCAAAGTGCCCGACAATATATATATATATATCAAATATATTTTTGTAAAGTTTAAAAATCGCTGACTTAATAAAATATTAAGGTACCCGAAACTTATATATAAAAAAATGATTTTCTTTTGCTTATCTTTTCTTTTCACAAAGGTTAACTGAACTAGTGTTTACCGTTATTAACCACAAACGGTAATTCAGGTGATATATTTACAACGAACAGAAACTTTTGCTTTAATTAGAAAAGGTATATAATTAAAAACCACTTCGTAGAAGTTTAACCCTTCGTTTTACTAGGTACGCAGATGAAAGTGGATTTGCATTACTTACCTACTAATAGACAAGTGTCCGATTGATTACCTTAATTAAGAATAGATTATCTCCGAATAATATCGAGTCGTTATCATCAACACTTTCACTACTCATTTCTAGGCCGCGTTCGAATCAATGCAGTATATGTAGATTGAATCATTGAAAGTAGAACTAATACATTCATATGTAAATTATTGTCCACGGTAACGGTACATTCTCTGTATTGACAAAATAATGAACATTACGCTGCAAACTAGTATGAAGTAGAATTTTATAAAGTTTTTATAACAGTTCTATAATACGCCTACAAAAGCGACTGTATTGGAAACCACTGTCGCCTACACTTACACCCACATCCTAATTTATTTAGACATAACATTATTGATTTTGTGCGAGATAAAGACATTTTGTTTACAGACATGATAGTAAATGCTAAGAAAAATATTTGTCTATCAAATGCATTCATTATGAACGCTATTTCAGTAGCAGTAAGGTTGTTGATGGTAGATCTACAATCAGATAGACGAAAGATCTGTAGCTTTGGTTATAGAATAGCAGGGTTGGCGTGTCTGCGACTACGGTACAATAGACCCCCGTGGCCGTAGCTATGGCGCTATGGATGTGCTCTGAACAAACCGACGCGACGTATCGCGAGTTGACTTCGAGCTACGGACATGATCGCGCGCTCGTGCTAATTCTAATTTCGAACGAACTGTTTTTATATTTGATAAAAAAAGTGACACAAAGACATTTCGAGTTCCATTTTCCTGCATATTACTGACAGTTGCTTATCTTTTTCTGTGCATTTGAAAGTGGTAAACATTGACAAAGAGAATAGAGTTTGGGTCATTTTTTTGTGAGGAGGTAGTGAGTGCGCGTCTTTACAATAGAACATCGCTGAATGGACACAATGGAACTACTCTCCTAGTAATTTTCGTCACGAGAAAATGAAAGCGTAAGCATTGTATGCTTTATGTTTTTTTAGATGTAACTTGCTTTAAAAACGTGTTCCATCAAGAGTTTCTAACAAGTTGCTGCAATTTTAATTCCCGTATAAATGCGCTTGTAACTATAAGTCATAAAAAAGAAAATTGTAGAGCTTAGTTGGCTAACAACCCGCCGGACTAACCGCATGCTGATGTGATGATGTAGCTAAAGACACACTTGGAACGCCAATTACCTAAGCAGATCTTGATTTTATGTGTAAACTAGCTGCCGCCTGGGGCTGTAACCGCACAATAAATAGTTAACAATAAATAGGAGATAAGCTATCACTATATAAATCTCATCAAAACTAATTTAGTTGCTTTTGTGTGACTTGAACAAAGACTGACAAACATTTTTAAATTCCTGTTTTAGCTTCTCTTTCAATGGTAGAATGCATACATACATATCGTCACGCCTGTCTCCCACTGGGGTAGGCAGAGACTATATAACGCCATGTGCACCGATCTAAACATAACCCTCTCGCTTCTTCCACACTCATCAACCTCTTCATGCACGCTCTTCGGTTTTGGGTGTTTTTGTTTTGGCCCTTATTCATCACATCATATCACACCAATTTGATCCATATGTGTGTGTCTAGGATGGCGCCTCCCGTAAACATCATTCACTCTTGCCTGATACACTTTTTTTGTAACTTTTTTGTCATTCATTCTTTCTAAATGACCAAACCATCTTAGTTTACCCACCCTTTATATATAGTTTACATACACTTTATAATTTTTGTTACTACATCATTTTTCATTCCACAAAGTTCTTGTATAGTGCTATTTTTTACTCCATCAACCATTCCACCATCACCACTCCACTTATACTCCTCAGCGCTTCCATTTCTACGGCGTGCACCCTGCTTTCATGCTTCTTCTGCCATACTCTTGTTTCACTGACGTACATCAATGTTAATACACCGTGAATGATAACAAACGGCGGAAGAACAAATGGGCACTGTAATGAATAAGGTTTAAAGGCCAGGAGAGGTATGAAAATAAATGTAATGAAGACGAAAGCGATGGTGTTTGAAAGCAATGAAAGTGTTCCAGTTCGCCAGATAATGAAAGAATATGAAAAAGAGGAACTAGTGAATGCATTTGTTTATCTAGATAAACAAATTCATTCACTTGTGATGAAAAAGATGAACTAGTGAATGAATTTGTTTATCTAGATAAGCAAATTCATTCACTTGTTCCTCTTTTTCATCTTCCTAGATTCTATGTTTACAACAGATGGAAAATGTGACGGCAATATTGAAAGAAAAGTGAAAGCAGGAAACCACATCGAGCAAAGCTCGCCTTGCTAGCAGAATGCATCTTTATACCATATACAAACTGCTTCATCATAATTTGAAAAATGTCATCTCACGTTTTTGTTTTTATATATTTAAGTATGATTGTTTTATATATCCACATATAATAAAATCCCAGCCGTGAAGTTATGAAGATTTATGTAACTTAAATCGTCTATTCTGTAGTATATCATAGTAGTTCCTTATGATTCTCAAAAGTATGTTTATCTGTATAAATTTTTAGCACATTGGAAAAGATAACTTCATTCAGTTGTGAAAATATAAAAATTTTTTTTTTTTAGTTTTAATTAAAGCTTTACCTAGCTGATATTATACGAGCAATCTACGTATACGTTCTGTGTTCTTAAAAGTCTCTCTAGCGATTTCGGTGACAGAAGCTCTAAAAACCAGTGAGTGTACATGAAAAGAGCTATGAATGTTAAACAATTGAGATGTGCTAATACCAAAGCGAGCGACGTTCATTTCTTCTGCCTCTCGCGCAAGAGTCTTGGCGTGGTATGGATATAAATAACACGTTTCGATGTAATTTAGATGAAAGATGATACCGTTCCATAAAAATACATGAAATTCAAAGGATATGACTTCAATTATAAAGATAGAATGTAGGAGCTCAAACAAATTAACTAAAGATTACTAATACAATAATGGGTCCTTTTTGAAACATAAAATTGTAATCTAATTTGTGTTCTGCTAAGTAATAGTTTGCAAGAAGTACTGCTCCTAGTACAAATAATTTTTATAATAATATTTTAAGCCTATTTGATGAAATTAAGAAACGGTAGAGTCGTTTTCTCATGCTTATGCTTTTCGTGTGACACACATATAAAAAAAACTAAAAGATCAGTATATAGATACTGGATATTAATGTGCTGTAAATGAACATTGATTGTCATATGATAATGGCCCTAGGTTTTGGATAGAGTTGCAAGAGATAAGGACCTATTCTTTGCAATACAAACAATGCTATATTGCTTTCATCTAGGATAGCTAATAGATGTCAATAGGAAATTTATGAGGATGTGTTGCGTTGGAAGCAGGACTGGTCTAGCATTTATAGTTAGCATCTTTACTAACCACTTCACATCAGACGGGGCAATGTTTGCTTGCCTCTGACCCACAAAAATATAAAGAAATGATGTAATATCTGGCTTGTAAATAATTGATAGAGTATCTGGCGATATTTATTCTGTTACGCCCATGATAGCATTGTAGGCCGACTTGTTTGCAATACTTGAATGGGTGTCGTTCAAGGCTCGGGTTGCGGGCTCGGTTACTGAGCATGAACTCTGTCCTACTTACCGCGAATCTTGTAACTGGATGCATATTAGCAGCAATCTGCGATTTTAAATAAATGTAACAGTAGATTTTGTAGGTAATAATGAATAAATAAATAATGTTAAAATTTTTAAAAATATCATTTTTAACAATCCCTTATAACGTTTTAGAATTAAAAGTAATTTTTAAAACACTTTCTTTTTGCACACTTGAGTAAAATTTTTTAATAGGAGTTTCCCCACTGGTATCCTAGCTGCTTGTTAGAAACTCTTTAGTAATTGCACTTACTCGCAAAACAACAATAATTAGTTTAGCTGCAGTATACTGTAATATGAAGATTCTACTGCAACTCTCTTTCGCCAGAGCTTATTGATTCCTTCTCAAATCTGCCAACATAACAGATTTGGATAATGATAGCAGTGACATCTGAAATGTCATCCATTTATTTAGTATGGGTAATATTAGTATATCAGATTCTATTTGTCTCAGTCTGGTTGTTTTGGGCGCATCAAAGCTGCCTATCTGGGGAAGTACCTCCACCTTACAGAAAACTGTAACCAAATAACAACTCTCTATAGGGTTGCCTGCGAGTGAGAGAGGTTACCAATAAGCTCCAAACGGGTTGCTGTACAAGCAGCAGGGGTTGCATCGCGCGAACCATATTTAACTGATTTACTATTAATAACATGACCGTTAAGTCATAGTACAGGTTAGCCTAAGTGAGATAAGGTTCATCAATTCTGCTTGTCTGGAGAAGTACTCTCGCCGCACACATAATAAGCAAATATTAACTAAGCGAGGTTACCATAGTACTGGTGAGGTTATTCTGTCGCCAACAATCCTCAGGAGGAGGATAGTAAAGTCCTAAGGTGGTGCTGTAATGGCAGGGAAGGCAACGAGTGTTTCTTCATGTATTATAAGTATTTATATGCTGCGGTACTATTTTTCATCAAGTGGAACAAGACGTTTTAAAAAAAGAATGTAGGTACGTAAGTCGTAAGTTCACCAAATTTATTTGGAACCAATCGATTAAGCTCTTAAAATAGATTTTGCAAAATCGATTTATAATAAATTAGTGATTATATCGCATACGCAAAATAAATGCGTATCGAATTGAACGGTTTTTTTTCTTGAACTCGGTTTAAATTTAATAAAAAGGGGCGAAAGTACGACACGGGTTCAATACACGGGCGCAATGGGTCCCTATCACCGTATAAAAATAAACATATTTTTTTATTTCCCTTAATATTTAATTATATTTTATGTTCATTATTTTTTTATTATAGTGACCATAATAGTACATACACACTCTGCGAAATTTCAAGTCCCTACCTATTCAAAAAATTCAAAAGATTACCCTGTGACAGATAGATAGACGGAGAATTAGAATTACAAACAGTGGAGTCTTAGTAATAGGGTTCTAATGATATGCTTTGGATACGGAATCCTAAGGTAAAAGCTACACAGTTGAAAATTTTGTAATAATCTTATTCAAAAGCTATGCTTTGGGGTATAAGTAGCTCATTACTATCTTTAGAGTTAACCTCACTGCTAATTAACTAACAAAGCTTTGGTGATAGGGCAAAGCGTAACTGGGGACTGGATGTGCTTCCACCTACACCGAAGCCAAATAACAATGCCCTGGAGGGTTTTTTTGTTACTGTAAGTGAGTGAGGTTACTAGTAAGCTCTTGAGGAGTTGCTCTGCTGCCAACATAGTAGCAGAGCCGACAAAGCGCGAGCGGTAATTATTGTAGAGCAAGTGTTTATAGGCGATGACAATCAATTTACATTAGGTGAGTCATGTACTCGCTTGCCTTCCCACGTTTAAACAACCAACCAAATTACTTGTTTGACTTCAGTATCAATAGGATAATCCAGCTGCCTCAGTATTTAAAAAACTTGACTCTACTATTATATTCAAAGGAAGGAAAGATGGTTTCTATACAAAGAGAGGAGCTTGGAAGAATAAATGCTTGTCATCTATTGTGTTGACACCAAAAATAGATTGGTTGTTGTCTCTCTATATTAACAAAGGAAACCTCATATGACATGATTATATTTGTACAGTTACACGTATGAATACTATTGTATTCATGGAAAACTGCAGCCAAATAACAACTGTATTTGGCTGCAGTTGCAGTACGGGCTGTTGTTTTTCTGTGAGTGTGTCAGGTCACTAGTAAGCTCCTATCATTCATAGGTTACAATAATGGCTTTACATCAGACGGGTAGTATGCTTGTATGTCTTCCGACATTGTATAAAAAAGGCTACGGTAACTGCTTCCTATAAGGCGGGCCGTACGCTTGCTTTACACCTTAGTATTATAAAAAAAATGGATCACCTATATCTCCGGAGACGAAATGAGGTACTGGCATATGTCATAAAGAGCGTATGGCATCTATCTAACTATTTATATCTTCACTTCAAGTCGCACGGAGAGTATCAGGCATAGGGATACTTAATCACTGCTCAGTCAGTGCGAAGCAGTCCGACAGGTAAATAAAATTTACTAGTTCTGATGCACTGCTACGAGTGAGTTGATAAGGTTAGCAGAAAGCTTGCGAGGTTGCGGTGGGCGGAACTGCTAATCAGTGAGTTGTGTAGGTAGTGCTTTGATAGCGATTTTATGCCATTATGCCTATTTGTTTCTTTTTGTCGGTGATGACATGACACAAAGCACAGTAATGCTCGAAGGCCGCCAAAAGAAATAAAGTAATGGAATTCGAAAACACAATGATTTAAGTACATTTACATTTACAGGGGGGTCTCCGAAAATGGTGCATTGTAAGTTTGAATGCAACAGTCAATCATTTTAAACGCAGCCGACCGACACGTTCGGCGCCGGTCAAGGTTTGCAATTCAGGGTTAAAAAGAGACAGTTTGTATGTACCATTGTCTCTGTCGCGCATTAATATAAGACGTGTGTATGTGCTCAATATTTCAGATTGTTTCGTGGTGTTATATAATAAACGGTGTTATTTATATAGCATGAATCCATTAGTCAATCGTATCCATTTATTCGACGGCATAAAACGGCAATGAACGGGGTCAAGATTACCGCATAACTCTATTATTATATTTGTGCCACATGTAGGCGGCAGATATAAGTGTTGGATGTTTTATTTAAATACTTTAATAAAATTTTCTTATTCCGTAATATGAGCTACTAGTAAATATAAATACTTATTTAATACTTTTGTCTTATAGTTTAATTTGACAGAAATAATTATGTTTTATTAGATTTTGTTAACTGATTTCATTTACTATAACATTTTTTATTCCGTGGCAGAAACTACTGATAAATACATATTATACATACATTCTTATTTAATATTTTAGTTTCATAGTTTAATTAGGTCGAAATAATTATGTTTTATTAGATTTTTAACTGACTTCTGTTTTTGTTTAGTAAATGATTAAATAGGTACATATTTAAAGGGATAGACAAACTTTTCATGTTAAGCTTAAAACTATAGTCAAAACGATATTCTTAAACGAGAAAATGAATAACAAAGTTTCTAAAATCTATCCTGATGCAAATTTTAATAAGCTGGAAGTAATTGCTCTCGCTAGGTTAAATGTAGTAAGCGGCATATATTGTAATAGGACTCGTAATATTCAGAATTAATCCATTATATACCTATAAAAATACAATATTTAACCTTTTTTTGTTTTAATTTTTTTTGTAGGTAATTTCCTATAAAAAGAGAATATTAATCATAATTAAATTAGTTATTAACTAGCAAATAAACTGCTATCGATCGTCTGCAAACTCAGTGGAAACGCGGCTTAATATGGCTTGCGGTGAAACTGTACTCTTGATTGTCAACATTGATATTCTCACAATTATGCCGTTAATTATGCCCGCTTCTTGTTCGTCGAGAATTCACTCTGCGGGATATTCACATTGTTTAATGTTTATTTAAACCTTTTTGTCACGATTTCGATGGCGTGATAATCACCATTATGGCTGTTTGATTTGTAAGCTACAGTGGTAAACAAACAGATACCTTATTGGCACTAGTGACGGTGATAATAATAGTCGTGAGTAACGAGTCGCGTAATATAAAATTATAATATCTCGCTTTTTACTTGGCGGTCAATAAATAAGAATAATGACTATCTCAACCTTGCTTGACATTTATTTGTAGACCCTAACTCGAGCTAAGCTATGCTATGCTAAAGGAACTGCTGAACTGCATTATCCAAGTAGTGGAACTAGTGTTTTATTTACGCTCTTGTTACTGTCATTGACTATAATAAGTCAAATTCATGATAGGCGCTTGACTAAAAGTAACAACTTATAGCTCTCATTTAGGTAAAAATGATGAACTCACTGTCAGCTTTAGAGCAATGGATAACCATATAAGCACGAGACGTGCCTTACCGTTTATCGAACGGGGCTCTGGTCAAAGAAGGTTATAACCCTTCAATGGTTAAAGAATTCAGCCTGACTTGTGCAATACACCTTCCAGATGATTGCAGCTAAATAGCTAATTACCAATATCTATACAATATAACTAATAATTCGGAGAAATGCTGTAACTTTGTGCTAAAATATCCAAAGGCTATAATAAATTCCAGTCCATAGGCTGTTAGCTTCAAGTCAGGCGAGTCGCATGCTTGTTTTTGATCCATGGGAGACTTTATCGACTGTATCCAACAATTGTTTCATACGATATAAATCTCAACAGGCAACCCCTAACATTATCATCTTTAAATTCAGGTATAAATTCAGATAAATTAACTTGCTATAGTTTTATACATTTATGTGAGCTAAGCTAGGTAGGTTTAGCATTTAAGACGTCAGAATATTTTCTGAATATTTACATCAACATCTTCAATTTCACTAACTACGGACAAAGAAAGAATGCCTAAAATGAAACTCCGACATCCTATTACCTTCAAACGAGCAATTGTAAAAAACATTAATAACTGCGGATCGTGTTAAATCAGCTAAAGCAGTAAATTCCCTTCATGCCTTTCTCCCGATGCTGTAGTGCGAAAACCTTGGTATCAATATCCGTTCCAAAACCCGAAAGTACGGGGAAAAAACTATTTGGAACCGCGCACTACAAAAAAAAAGTTGTAAGTGACTATTGTGTTTCCAATATACCAGGAAAATTCCACTATACTACTTTGGCAAGCGGTAACCAGCCGTGAAAATCGTATCAAGCAACATGTCTGGAAATACAACGTGTGCCCCGTGCTAACTGAAATATTGCTACGCACCATTTACCTTGATATTATCCCACAGGTGATTTTATAATTGCGCGTACTGGAAAACCAACAATAATAAAATTCCACTACTCTTGAAGATAGAAACTCAGTAATTGTGTAGCTGCATGCAGCAAACTTGCAACTTGGTTGAGGTATCGTTGATTGCACCAATTATAGTCGTCTGACTATATGTTCTTCTTATAGTATTCTCTATAATTCTTATAATAACAATTTGCATTTTATCAAAAGCCCACACACGGATATACAGCGAAAGTCTCATTATGCAATTCCCAATTAAATCGTTATGATGGAATATAAGGCCTCTTGTTCCCCTACACAAGCTCACCAAGTCGCCTGCCGTGACTATCTTAGGGAGCCATCTAATTAATCTGGCTTATATGGGGAGCCTCGGAACAAGCTTTGGTTTTATTTTAAATTATAAGCAACAGCGGCTGAGCTTTGAAAAATTTATATCATCCACATGTACTAGTCATCTTTGTTTGTTTTTGAAAATATGGGAAAGGATCTTTTATATCTCTGAAAGTAGTGTGGAGGACAAAGAATCACAACGTTTTGTTGATTTATTCATTAGTTATGTCATCCTTAGTTATTTATTATAGATTGACGTAATACTTCTTGATTTAAATATTTAGCGTAACGTGATAATAAAATACGAATCCTTTCAGTTGGAATTAGTTTAGAATAAAAATAATTCTTGATATAAATGTTGCACCTACGTAGATTCAAAGAAAAAGTAATATTAACTATTATAAATTTAAGCAATCAAATTATTTCATATTTTTTTTACAAATAATATCGTTTTCGCCTTAAGTAGAAAATCAAAATAAGTGTCTAAGCCTATGTTCTGGTAATTGCCTATTCTTATGTGTCTATTTGCTAAATAGAACACTTATTTGATTTTGAAATACAGTACGTTTGTTGACTATACATCTTAGGCTGCGAGCCATAAAATGAACTAAAATTATCCATACTGTAATGACACACTTTACGCTTCATCTAAATAAAATTAAATATTACTGCGTTACCACTTGAATTTTTTTTTGAATTTTTAACGACTGAGCCCCCGAGCTCTTGAGATATATATATATGTATCATAATACTAATGCCCAGTTTATAGTCTAGTCATTTGATTTGTTTTATTGAAACTTTTGGAAAGGTTTTTTTTTAGAATGATGAATGTAAAGCGGTTACTGTAACCTATGCATGTTTGTATTATAGGAAAAGACTCTCACACGTTGCCACACCTGCTGCTAACACAGCAACTCCCCAGGAGTTATTGGTAACTGTTAACCACTCTGCCGCCGGACTTGTAACAAAAAAAACGGTATTGTACAGTTATTTGAATAAATAAGCCGAGATTACTTTACATTTATATATACATGGAGTATTGAAGTGTAGGCCTGCCCCTACACCTCAATACTTCGTGTATATCTTTGAGGGTAAAATCGAACAACTAACTCTCTATCTATGTCTCTTCATTCCGAATATATGTTTGTACACATAACAATGTATACTTTTCGAAGCTGTTGTTGTATTTGAAAAAGTTGATATGTAAATATATTGATCGTACCCACAGCGGCAATGCCTACAGGTGGTGCGTGCATTGTTTTTGTGCGTTCGTTGACCCTATAGCCGCCCCTAGGAAGGGCGGCGGGCTGTCTGCCGCACCCTCACTACTTCAAACGAGCATGCGCTAAGATCGCCTTTGAATTGCTTTAATTGCATAATGGTGATAGGGCAAAGAACTTTATTACACTAGGCGTTTTGTATTCATAGGTACTTTAGACACTTATAATGGCTTGAAATACTTTATTAGAGAAGAGAACGTTCCATGTAATTAATTATATATGTGGGTGGTGGTACTGTTTTCTTCTTCTTCTTAGCGTTACCCCGTTCTTAATGCATTAGGTTTGACAGGGCCCGTTATCTAAGCCTACGGACTTACGGATACTGATTTTTATATGGAGTGACTGCCGTTGCAGGTTGCAGGTCTAGTTTTCGAAATACAGTTTCTATCTGGTTTCCCCAAATATTTTCCTTTACCGCCGAGCAGGTGATAATTACAATAGGGTACTGTAACATAGATAAACAGAAAAAACTTCATTCTTTATTTGAGATTCTCTACTGTTTGTGTGTTTGGGCTATTTGTGGTCCTATAAATTCCTTATTTCTTATTAGTCAGATAACTTAAGAGGTTTTATGTTTAAGAAACTTTTTATACATACATACGTCAATAAAATTGTTTTCAAATAGGAACCGGCAGATCTCTTAAAAAATGATGACAAGTATTATTATTAAAAACAATTTATAATTTTATATCTTTCGTGACCCGATTTTATGATTTTTTTGGGGTCTTGTACCGAAACTAAAGTTAAAATGGAAAGCTATTTATTCTGCAAATGTCAAACCGTATGTCAGGGGTCTCTAACTCCTAAACAAATTGAGATGCTTTAATTAAAGGGTTGGCATTAATTCGGAATACAATTTAAGTACTTCGGGTGGAGTCTAGGGGATACATGAGAATACATTGGGTACAAAAGGGGGCTTTTTTATCCTGATGTACTGGATGTCATTATTTAGATTTAAGTAAAACAGACTTTTTTACACCACTAAGGTGGCAAACAAGTATACGGCCTACCTGATGGTAGTATTAATAACGGTCACAAATTGTTTAAGAAGTCCCATAATTTGAAAGCAAAAATAAACAATACCAATTATATTCCCAAGTTTTAGGTCATTTTACGTATTTTTCCATCTGAGAAATATGTTCTTCCTAAGCTTTAAACTTTTCACGTGATACTGACATTCTGGTCATTTATACATATAGAGGTTAATTTCTTTCTCTTATTATACAGGTTATTGTTTAGATTCTTGACAAATAATCATCATTTCTTCTTTGAGAGAGAGTTGATTTATTTCGATGGTAAGAGAGTTAACAAATATGTCATATTGTGACTTACGACGTTCGATGCTTACCCTAAAAAGGGTGCTATTACTTTGCAGCCCTTGTTTGTGTCTGTGTCATTCTACCTTTCAGACGAATTGACCGGCGTGTTTTCGTGGTGGGCGTTATGCTCGCACGTCGCAATATCCGGCGCGAGTGGACCATTTTCAAACGTTGCATAATGAACGAGCCCTTTGAAGGAAATCGTTTACGAAAACACACACACGCTGTTTTTATTAATAGTACGAATAACAACCTAAACAAAGTACCATGCTTTTATGTTCCTTTCGTAAATAAACTGAAAAAATATTTCATATTGAACTATATTCTAATAACTGTTGTAATGGGAACGAGTGTTATCTTCTTTGTTTCTACTCGTATTTAAGATAACAACAGTATTGTGGTATTCTTATCTGGCAGGAATAACTTAGTTCACATGTTTATTATAAATCATAAGTTATATATACTTACATTATACCTATTCAAGTACACTCGTTCCTTTTTATACAATGTCGGAAGGCATCGACACATCCCAACTAATGTAAAGCGGTTACCGTAACCTAACGCTTGCAACACAGTATCACTCACGCGATATCACCTCTGCTGCTAACACAGTAAGACCTCACTCATATGCATGAACACAACAACCCTCCAGAGAGTTGTTATTTGGCTTGGGTTTTTCGTGAGGTGGAGGTACTTCACCATACGGCTGCATTGATGCGCCCTACGTCACTTAGAATACCCATACCCATATCAAGACAATCAGACATGCTCATCTAGCAAATGTTTATCTTGTGGGAATCGAACCCACGCGCGTTGGTGTCACAGTTGCATTCCTAACCACTGCGCCACGAGCTCGTTATTATGTATTAATTTCTAGAAATTATTTTTTTAATAAGTTAATTACTTTTTAATATTATCCATTTTATTTAACACTCTATAATAGAACACAAAAGTGATATGTCTATTCGTTTACCTTTATACAACTAAACCACTAAACTAATCGCAATCATATTTGGTAAAGGGGTAGACTTGACCCTGAAGAAGAAACTTACTGCGACAAGGTAATTCAGGCGGGCGAAGTCGCGAGCAGAAACTAGTGATGGAAATCTATGTATACATATCGTGAATTTGAAAGTAGGTTATGGGAGCTACGGCTTTTTTACAAATTCGCCCACTTAGCCGATGCCGGTGGCATTGCGTGACTGGCTTAGAGTTATGGAAGACGTTTGTATAACTATAATAGCACTATTTCTGGCTGACTTAATGAGTAGAAGCCAAATATAGACAATGCGGCCCTATATTAGTCGACAGGAAATGGGAATGGAGAGATATTAAATTTTGTAATTCTGAGTAACGTACGAGGAGGAAAGATGTGTTTGCGTATAAGTAATTGTTAAGTAATATATATATTTACAGTTAGGGTGTAAAATATCTTACTATCAACTTTAGAGGCAGAACCAATTTCATATGTAAAGCATTATATTAATATTTTATTTAAGTTTAAAGGACGGCGTTCCAAAAGGTCTTTATATTCAAATTAAAATATCAAATGAATTTTAGTACTTTGTTATATAACATATATTAAGCATTTTCTTCCAAATAGAACATTATGGGACTTCTTAAACAATTTGTGACCGTTATTAATACTACCATCAGGTAGGCCGTATAATTGTTTGCCACCTTAGTGGTGTAAAAATCTGTTTTACTTAAATCTAAATAATAACCCCGTACGTCCCGTACGTATAACAAAATGGTTTGCTTTTTAATTTAAAGAAGTTTACACAAAAGTTCGTCATTTGAACTATATGAATAGTATAGAAGTTATACGTGGACATATTATATGGATGTGCTGCGCGTGATATGGTGGCTTACCATTTTAGTAACCAAGCCTATTTGGTAGACACGCATGTTGGGACGTGGCTACTGCCTTAGGGAACAAGAAAAATAGGCCCTAATATATTACAATAATATAATATAATATAACATAACATAACATAACATAACATAACATAACATAACATAACATAACATAACATAACATAACATAACATAACATAACATAACATAACATAACATAACATAACATAACATAACATAACATAACATAACATAACATAACATAACATAACATAACATAACGTAATATAATACAATACAATATGATACGAGTATATATGTGAAATACGGATTAATATTTTTTCTGTAACATGTCCTAGCCACGTTCCATCGGACGGGTCTACCAAATAGGCATGATTAGTAAAATGGTAATCCACCATATTACGCGTAGCACATCTAAGAAGCGCGACGATTATTATTTTACCTAGTACTAGTGTAGTACTACAAACTGACAAGGATTTGTGTAAACTTCTTATTTTGAAATTGAAAAAAACAAACAACTTGGTTATACAATAAAGTACTAAAATTCATTTGATATTTTAATATGAATATAAAGATCTTTTGGAACGCCCACCCTTAAACGTAAAGAAATATTAATATAATGCTTTAATTGTGATTCAAAATAAAAAAGCATAAGGCACCGACAAATTGCATTATCACGTACAGACAGACGGTCTTGAGTTATGATTACATTAAGCGTACACTGAACTTGTTTCCGGCGCGGATCAGGCTAGTTCCCAACTGATAAATTCGACTACAAGTTACACAATTGGGGCAAAGCGTTCGTTCCCGAAACAATAGAATGATATAATATTGTTATTTAAGCTTGTACTACAATCTGTATTGAAGGGGATAACTCGAGTCACTAAAACCTCCGGCCTTTGTTCTCATGCCTCTAATTATTCTCTAGTTTATAGCGTTTACCGGCCGTATTACACACAATATTTTTATCGCATTTGCAAGCAAATAAATAACAATAAATTATTTGAGATCATGTTTAACAACTCTCTGGAGGGTTGTTGAGTTCCAGCGTGTGAGTGAGGTGACAAGCTGCTGCTGTTTCTGTGTTAGCAGCAGAGGTAGCATCGCGCGAGTGATACTCAATGTATTACAAGCGTAATTATAAGTGTTCATAGGCTACGGTAACCGCTTTACATCAGCTGAGCCGTATGCGTATATGCTTTCTGACGTTGTATAAAAAAAGTAATAACTTGGACGTAGTTAGATTTCGTTTAAGGACTTTAGTTTTATTTCTTGGGCCTATTGACCATTAAAACATTTTGTGTTCAATTATCAATGAACTCTCTATAACTCTATTGAACTAATGACAATACTAAAATAATATTCTAAGAGAAAAATGAGTTTAAATGCAACATTAGACATATTCCTCGAGCTTTTTAACTATGCTGGTAATTACAGATTGGAAAGAAATATGCATGAGTAATTCGTTTATGGAGGCTTATGGTTTATGGAGAGGAGGTACACATAAGATAGTTGTGAATTATCTATTTTAGATAGAAAATAATTGTAGAATTGCAAAAAGGGTAAAAAATATTTCAAGCAGATATATAATATATTTAGTAAAGTATATAATATCATACATGAGTCTAGTTTCTGTATAAGCGAAGCTTTGCTTTCATTTCGTTTGACGCTCGGATTATATGTGATGTAAATAAATAAATAAAAAATGTTATTACATTTGTGTATGATTTGAAGGCAATAAGGAACATCGATGTAGAAATCAGTTTGTATATGTTTGTACATTATGCATAGTTATGAGGAAACAAAAATAAATCTGAAACTGGTAACGCAGACGTCTATCACGTTTAGGAATGCACACTTGATTTCGTCTGATCATTTCGGGTCGATGTACCTACTAGCGAAACCGGTCCAATTTGTTAAAACAAACAGGTACACTTGCGGTAAAAAATATATATTTGGCGGTAAATATAAATATATACATAACAGCTATAGTTAATAGCTGCTAGCTTGAGTTAAAATATCGACAGGGGCCGCTCTAGATGCACATGTGCAAATTAAATTGCTGATGAACAGAAAAAGGGCTAAATGAAAAGCACCCAAAACCGAAGAGCATCTATGAATAGGTTAATGTGAAAGAAGCGAGAGACGTATGTTTGGATCAGTGCAACTTTCGGCGTTTCATAGTCTCTACCTACTCCAGTGGGAGACAGGCGTTGTGATATGTATGATGTGTGTATGTAAAAAGGAAAAATGTTTAATGTGAACGAACACCCTTAACAACAATTAACGCCCCATGATCCGGTTTTGTGTACCTAATTTTACCAATAATATGACTACTTCAAAATACAGCCTGGTTTGCTTTGGTTTTATATGTATTTAATAAAGACCATTTAAGAATTTTTAATTGAATGAAACATGTCATTGTTTATCAGTATGACCAGACATAACGTTCATTAACAACATGCATCTAATTGTACAAGAAGGGAGACAAAAATCAGACATATTGCTACGAATATTCTTTAACCATGAACCTGTGGGTCGATAGACATTCACGAATGCTATATAATAATATTTATATTATTATCTAAATATAATCATTAATGATTCTTTATAATTTAGAAGAAATTCATAATTTTGAATAACTAATGCCATAAAAACTGAAATAGAAATATTAAGGACGTAATTTTTCTAAATAAAAGAACGATTTTTACAAGTATCATTGAAGTAGTCGAGTTATACAGCGCTACTGTGGTAGTTATTATGACAGCTGTCGGTCACGTAAATAAATGCGCGTGCGCGTGAGATGAAATCAGTTTGTTTGAGCATACACCGACTCTAGTTAAAGATCGTGGTAAGAATTCTCGGTAGCGTGACCTGCGTGGAACAGGTTCAAAATATATAAAAATGTCCCTTACGTACATTTACACTCTTGCGTCGTTCCGTTCCCCTGGGACGATCGCTTCCGATGAAGCCTTACGGCTTTCCTGGCGAAAGGTAGTACCTAGGTGGTGTTTTAGTCAGGAAGAATCTCAAATAATCCGTTCGGCCTTCCGAAAGAGTATCCATGAGGATCTCACCATCTCCCTCGCATCATGTCCCCTCAGAAGAATGACTAATGCTCCCCATGGTGAGTTAGTCCCTCTTTTGTGGGTTGTATTTTTAATTTTATGGCGAAAAAAAAATATTTACACTCATAGTAATAATGTCGGAGATAACTCGCATTTGGGAAGAATTCGATTTCGCATGATTATTTTGTGAGGAGAAAAGATTTGCTAAAATAAATAAACCTATCGTTAGTTAGAATAGAGTTTATCCTATAACTACAAAAACATTATATTGTTCTAGCGTTATACTTTTTTTCTAATCCATTGGGATCGGCGGGGTCCGCTATGTAAGTCTAAGGAGTTGGCGAATATATTAAATTTGACATGGAACAAGTGCTGTCAGACCTCCACAACCTAAAAGGAAAGCCAGACCTTTCATAGGTTACGTCACATATCTTTAGAAATAAAATTTATTTTCGGTTACGCGGATTTTCTCCCGATGTTTTCCTTTACCTCCGAGCAAGTGATAATTATAAATATATAGTACCTACATACATTCTAAAGCACGGACTTCGTGGTACATATCTATGAGGAATTAGAAACGGGAACCAGACTGTCAATAGCTATGGTCTTTATCCACTTGTTAAAATCACTGATTGAAAATGCTACATTGTTCTCTAATTATAAATAAAATGGTGTAACCATAGATAACAGAAATTCTGTTATCTATGGGTGTAACAATTTTTCTGTAAATAACAGTGCAATCCTACAATTTTGCTATTTGTTTTTGATAAATAACCCACAAACAAATTATTTTTTGTAATTTGTGTAATTAAAAAATTAATGAGTTATAAAGCAGTAATTATATCTAAATATAATACAGTAGAATAGAGATTCAATTAGGACTTATTAAGTCTGATTTCTGGGTCTGGGAAAGCGCGTTCCTAGGGCGTTTGAGTGGGAAGACTATATTACTAATATCAACTGTTCCAATATTCGAAATTCAGTTGATTCAATATCCGTCTATCCCAGAAAAATCATTATACAAAGAAAAGGAATTCATGTTGATAAATTACAACTCAACATATTTATGGCGGCATAGTGTGAAATACTATGAGTGCATGGGACAATTCAAACCCCAGCGCTCCGTCGTCCGCCCCCATCTGTTTCCGATGCATCCATTCAATCGTCTTACGCTCGTGAGAATAATGTGGATTGATCAATGGTGCTGTTAAGCATGTCAAGTCACAATGACGCGATAAATTGGTGAGTTATAGACGCAACATTAGGCATCCATCGCGTATCGCACATATAATTGTTTGGATAGCTTTGTGTCTTAAAGCTATAACGTGAGTGTCTTAAAATTTAATTCTTTTCAATTCTGTAGTGAGGACTTACATATACAGTACAAAATAATATACGTGCTTCTTTCCCATGTTTTTGCCTTTACGCGTTTGTCAACTTTGCAATTAATTTGCTGCAAATCTTTAACTTACTGCAACTAATATAGATTGAGAAAGTTCTTTCTTTTATTTGTGTAAAATGTGCCTTAAAGACTAGAATGTCTGTAATAGACAAAATTTTATACGTATTTAACTACTAAAATGTTAAAATGTTTCTACGTAGGATCGTAACCTAACGATTTACTTTTTAAAGGTACTTAAATATATGACAATTCTTATAAATAACAAACGAAAATCTACTTTGTGAAGATGTACATTAGTTGTAATTTCATAGTATCCATATACTCCCTTCGTAAACGATATCACGATGCACAATCAAGGGATGACAATGGGGGTATTAGTGGGGGCGTTCAGGACGGACGTGATGCGGTTTAATATATTGTTCCAGTAAAGTGCTTTGTATTTTGCCACTACTGGTCTTGTCATCTTACGTACAATGATGATTAGGTGAAATTAGATAGCCCTATTTCTCATATATTTTAATTTAATTGTTTAATGTAAATTTATAGAACATTTTGGATGTAGTCAAAATTTGAACACTGACGAGGTAGTATATTATATACATCTTAAACTTGTGACCCAAGCGGTTTGCCTATTTTGTTGGCATTTCTTAACACTATAAAGAACTTTTGAAAATTCGTCGCGTTAGGAATAAAGGGGATTAAATAAAAGAAGAATTAGCGCGAACCATCCACTTTTTAAAAATACGAATCTTTTCACATAATCTGCGATATTGCATTACCTCGTGTTAATTTTCGTTTGTAATTATAATTTTTTACTTTTAATTGTTTATCTATCTATGTAGTTTATTTCCATGATGTAATTCTTACACTATTTTGATAAAAATATGAAATCATTATCACTTATATCAATCAATATTCAATGTATTAGTAACTAGCGTAGCATTCAATGACTTGCTTTAAGTGCCCAACATTCACTGCTATTCGGATGATAATACTGTGGAAGAAACGAAACGGTCAAGTTAACATCTCTTAGAATTACGTTAGTAAGTGCCGAACAAAATTTGTGTCTGAGATTGAGTCGTCCCTTATATAGGTTTCTGATTGGGGTAGCCGGAATTTGGTTCGCCTCCTTATACCTCCAAGGCATAAGTGTTTGCGTTCATCGCAAAAATGTTCCCCTTTGTCGTAGTTTATCGATTCGAGGGCAATTCCTTAGTATTTTGCTTAATATCGATGTCCTGGGAGTTGACATACCGAGTATACAGTATCACTTGGAGTACAAAGCCAAATTGTGCTGAGCAAAGCAAGGCAGTATTTATGCCCGAGTAACGCCTTCAACTCCTTAAGGTTCAGATCCGGTCTTACATGGAATACTGTTTCCACCACTGACCTAATTCACTTAGTTCATTTGACCGTATGCCATGTATAATCATATATCAATTGGATTTACTGTCTACACGAGGTCTACAGACACCCTGACTCTCGTTGTCAACCAATATCACGATGAGTTTTCGTAACAGCTACTATTATAATTATTACGATAAAGTTTGAATTAATCAACTCCATTGTGTGATCCTAAAAATATAAATGAACATGCAACAAGAAAAATATGTTATGATCACAGACACTCCTCTTTGTCTTAAGATGGTTAAAAATAAGCAATTTTATGAAAATTATTAGCTCCTTGACGTGTTCCCATTTATTTTTATGGCTATTCCGTGTTAAGCCAACGTCTCACCAGGCTGCGAGTACGGCTAATACGGGCCACGAAGCGCGCCGAAGTCTACCGAAACTTTATGGTTGTTTTTTGTTCCGTCTCGCTCTTTCACTCTAACAAAACACCTTGTTTGAAAGCTCGTGTTAAAAGCCCTGCTTGCTTATAGTGTTCGTCTGTGCCTCTGTGCCGGAACGTGATCGTGTTCCATAACTCCCGTGTTTATTTATTATATTAATCGACATTGTTGCGATTTATTTGTACGTTAATACGTTGAACTCGTGTACGAAACGTTGCACAGCGCAGCGTTCTGGTTAATTTCGTTTTCGTGTAAAACCAGCTCTGTGGGGTAATTACAGTTTGTGAAATAATGGAAATGTGAGTTGAATTCTGATGATTTTCTAAGATCCTTTACTTTTTGATATAATGAGAGTAACTAGTTAAAAGCACAAGAAAATTAGTATCGATGGTAGATACAGATTATAATTCATATAGATAGATTCGTTTATAACGAACGTCTATTCATGTTTGAAAATCATATAATGCTTATAAATAACTGCAGATATCTATTGGAGGTTACTTTTCCGTCGCTGTATCTGTACCTATGCTATGCCTTAAATTACGTTTTCACTTACTACTCGTACTAAAATGTACTTTGGTAATGTTCGGCGAAACTTGATTCTTTGTTCGTTTTTATACGACTCGGGCGACAAGCATACGATAAATATCTATGGATTGTCAAACATCAAGCTATTATAGATCACTGAAATAAGTTTATTTCTTATTTCTGTGATCAGTGAATCACACATCACAGAAATAAGTAAAGACGTTTCATTTTATTGTTAACCGAAGTGGTTAACAATAAAATAAAATATCTGAGTATATGCAAAAAAATCTTTGGAAAATGATAATGACAGTTTTTGTACCCGTGGGTTCGAATCCCGTATACATATAACACACATTTGTGTGTATTACATGTGTGTTTGTCTTGGACTGGATGCATTCAAGATTGTAGGGTACATCAAAACAAAGTGACGTATGTACCTTTACATACGGGCCATACTACATACCCATATAGATGGTCTTGACGGACGGACGGGACTGCCTTGATGCGCCCTACCTGTCTTAAAATTACCTGTTTCAATACAAACAGACATGTTCATGCACACAAATGTTTATCCCGTATGGAAATCGAACCCATGAGGGTTGTGTCAATGTAGCGTTATCACCCCCTGCGCCACCAAGCTAATCAAGATTACTTGAAGTACTTGATTGAGTAATTCTCATAAAATATTTTGGCCCTGAAGCTTTCTTTTATTATTTAATCGTAGTAAGCTACTCGTCATTCTGCAGTATTGAGCGACATTTAAATAATATTTTACGACTTTAGATTTCAAGTACAGTCATTATCGAGTTTACAGCTCGGAACCAATCGAGTTTTAAGTACATTTCAATTGAACAGACTGTGTTACACGCATTGGGATAATTCTCTGGCTCGTTAAAACGGAGCTTGTGTTCAATTTTACAGCTTTATAATTTATCACGAGCCAGAACCGTATATTAATGTCCCAAGCTGGCTGATATCTTTTGAGTTTGCATTGAGAAATCGCAATTAAACTATCATGTGTGAGAAATTACTAGCTACAGCAACCACTTTAATCTAGAACATATGCTTTTAAGAATCCCGACATGTACAAAAACAAAGTTACAATTGAAACTATTTTATAACTTTAATTACGATTATAACTTCCTTTTTGTCGAATGTTGCTTCGCTCCAATTGTATGAATTTGTCATTTGCATATTTTTATTCGTCGTTGCGAAGCATTGAAGAATACGGCCCCCTGATGTAAAGTGGCTACTATAGCCTATGCCGCTTGCAATACAGGAAGTATCCCGCGTTGCCAGCCTTGCTGTTAATACAGCAACTCCTTAGGAACTTATCGGCAGTCTTGCTCACTTGCAGGAACGTAAAAATCATTTAGACAGTTATTATTTAACTGTGGTCTGTGAGGTATAGATACTTCCCCAGTCGGGCTAATTTGATGGGCTCTACCTCTGTGAAAAATATTTTATATTTGATTTTTCTATGGCAGTCCTTTGTCACTGTAATGACAAAAAGGATATCAAATAAAAATGGGTGATACAATAGCAAAGTATAAGTTGATTTTGTGGTTTAAAATGTAAATATCTAGAATAGATCCATTCCATACTATCAAATTATTATAATAACGGTCTGTATTTGTAATAAAAAATATTTAATATGTATCCTAAATGAATGATGCATTTTAAAACTGATCACGAGACAAGTTAATTCGTTTTAAATACCTATGTATACGCAATATTAGAGCAAATAGTCACTTTTAAATAATAGTTTACATATAGTATATGTATAATAGGTTAGGACAGAAGGGACTTAATATGATAATTTTGTAAAACGGCATTTTTTTGGAGTACAAAATATATGTAAATGTTATATATAATGAAATCATGAATTTTAATATGGTATTCATTATATAACTATGCTATTTTGGGAATGCGGTATAAACGTAGGCGAAAGCTATTAGACCAATAAGTTCGTCTCTACCTATAAACTTTGTTTTACCGTGGCTTTAATAACTTTCGCTAATCTGTTTACTAACGCATAAATTCGTGTCGTACAAAGGTACCGTTAACCTCATTAATTCCGGTGGTTAATCCCACAGTTAATACGTACTTTTTTAACATTCTGTTTAAAAAAAGGATGTTATAACTATGTTAGCAACATAAAGATAGCAAGTCTACGTATGCCATCGTACCTACGATGCCAATGGACTAATGGATACAGATTTTTTATTTCAAAGGTGATTTATTTTTTCATAAAATAACGTTTTAACTGTATAATGAAAATTGGTAGAGTACATTATGAGATATATATAAATTAAAAAGCATATTATTCAAAATTTGTTAACTTTACTAACAGAAAATATTAATAGTTTACAAGTAATAACTACGATAAACTTAAAATATGTTTAATAGTACTTGCGTGTGTAGAAACTTCACAAAATCATCATATAAGATGAAATAATATAACGGTACCTGCAAAAATAACATTTTTATATTTATTTTACCAGGTATTTGCAAATTACAAAATCCCAAACATGCATTTATTGCGTTCGAAGTATTACAAACGCCAGACTTAGGTACGAAAATGTTGCCATAGTCGACAATATAAATTGCGACAATTTGTTTTTTAATATAAAATTTGTACTATTATCAAGTTTTGCATTGAGAAGTAGTATACAAAGTAAATATATCACCACAGAATATATTGGTAGAGTCACAGCAATACCAGTGTTTTAAATAGAACAAAAGTAGAAAGCCAAATTCTCGGCTGCATTTCGGATGGCCACTCACTTTGTGTCAGTTACCGTTATTGGGTAGCTAGTTCCATTTAGTTGCACTATCCTTATATAACACTTTTTTCTATGATAGCACACTAAAACTATTGCTGTAAGGAAATGTTGATGGGCATTCATGTATGAGTAATAGGTTCAGCTTTGAGAACGTTGACTTTTGATTCTATCATTAACTATTTGTTATGTTGATTGAAAATTATAGTATATGTACGTTATAAGTATATATATAATACTAGCTGAATAATAAACAGTGATCTGGTACCCGTAGTATAAGCTTTGCTTAGTTTTGAAAGCTATGTAAATTACCGTAGCCTATGAACTCTTGCAATACATTAAGTATCACTCGGGCGATGCCACCTGTGCTGCTAACATAGTAACTCCTTAGGAGCTTACTGGTTACCTCACTCACATGCAGGAATACAACAACCCTCCAGAAAGGTTATTATTTGACTGCGATTTTCTGTGAGGTGGAAGTACTTTCCCAGAAGGGTTTTGATATACCCTACCTCTCTTCAAAATACCCAGACCAAGACAAACAGATATGTTCATGCACACATTTGCCATTAATGTAGCGTTATTAAGCACTGAACTCAATACATTAAAATATTTTAAAATAATTAATTTGATCTGTTTGCAAATCTTCCCTTCATAATGAGTCCCATATATTACGTAAGATTGATATCTTGTTTTTGAAAAAACAACAAAATGTACACATTTTTTTATGATCTTCATACACTACATGTAGTAAAAAGAAAAGCGTACTCTATGCATCTATCAATAGCTTCCATAGTAGGTATACATTCTATTTGTTGTTACTCATGTGACCTCTTATTTGAGTAACTGGAGTCAATGACATGCGTTCAAGCGCCATACGGACTGATTATATACGGTTAATCAATTTTGACAATCTATGATGGTATCATAGTAGGTACAGTATCTACGATAGTATTATGCTTAGTAGAATGCGGTTACCATTGTTGTACAACGAAACAAGATCAGAATCAAAGGCAAAGAAGGAAAGGCATTGAATGGTGGTAATGTTATTGAGGGACAATTTTATTACCACTAAGGTGGAAAACGGCATACTGCATGCCTGATGGTAAACAGTCACCGGAGCCTCCGGATATTTGCAACACCAGGAGTATCACTCATGCGTTGCCGACCCTCTAAAAACGTCTACACGTCCTTCTTGAAGAACCCCATGCTGTAGTCCCTTGGGAAAACCGCCCAATTATTGGTACTTTAAAAAGCAAACTTGAATTAATTAAAAATATTTAATGTCAAATGGAATCTAATACGTTACTTATGTTATATCTTATATTACTATATATTATTATGTTATATATTACGTTTTAACGAGATGGTGGAGATGGTAGCGCAGGTAGTAACGCGAATATGATTGACACCAACGCTCGTGGGTTCGATGCCCACACAAGACAAACATTTGTGTCCATGAACATGTCTGTTTGTCTTGGTCTGGGTGTTTTCAGGAGAAGTAAGATGCATTAACGGAAGGTCTGGGGAAGTATCTCCACCTCTCAGAAAACCGCAGTCATACAACAATATCTCTGGATGGTTTCCTGTTCCTCCGTGTGAGTGAGGACACAAGTAAGCTCCTAAGAAGTTGCTGTGTTGGTAGCAGATGTGACATCGCGCGAGCGTTCAATGTATTACCAGTCTTCATAGGCTATGCCTATGCCTCCCGACGTCGTATAAATAAAACGTTACTTACGTTGCTTATACGTTTATAAGTTATTAATGCCCTTCAGTAGTTCAATAGTCTCAGTTAATGTAAATAAAATATTACAAGTATCAAAATGCTAAAACCCAAGAAGAGAGGTAGGGCGCATCAAAGCTGCCCGTCTGGAGAAGTACCTCCACCTCACAGAAAGCCGCAGCCATATAACAACTGCCTAGAGGGTTGTTGTGTTCCTGCATGTGAGTGAGGTCGACAGTAAACTCCTGAGGAGTTGCTGTGTAAACAGCAGAGGAGGCATCGCGCGAGTGATAAGTACTTAATATATCGCAAGCCTATTAACGCTTGCGATATATTAAGTATCACTCGCGCGAGGCTACGGTACCCACTTTACATAAGGTGGGCCTTATGCTTGTATGCCTCCCGACGAAGTAAAAAAAAATATTACAAGTATCAAACAGCTAAAACCTAACTATTGGCACATTCTAACCGAAGTATTAGAATCTTATTACTTGCCTAACGATGGCAATAATTGAGTGTCAACATTAGAAAGAAATACGGTACATGTAATAAATAACTAAATTAGAGGTACACATAAATGCATTTTTTCGTATCTTAAATATGTAGCGTCATATATAATGATTTAATGCGAAAAACCAATATATTGTCAATTAATCAAAATCTATTATGCGCCCGCTGAGCCATTGTTTAGTTACCCATTGTTAAGCACCCGCCTATGTAGCTCATTTCGGTAGGTACAGGCGTAGGTAGCCCATTTTACGGCTTGTCTGGTGGTAAACAGTTATCGTATGGATATAGACACTTGCAACACAAGAGGTGACACTTGTTCGTTGCCGACCCTGTAAAAACCACTTCAGACCTTTTTTGGATAACCTCTTTCTGTAATCCTTCGGAAAACCTGAATATTTTTGACGAGCTCGTAAATGACGCGACTTTGACACCAACGCTCGTGGGTTCGATTTCCGCACAGGACAAACATTTGTATGGATGAACACGTCTGTTTGTCTTGATTCGGATGTTTTAAAAGAGGTAGGGCGCAACAAAGCAGCCGTCTGGGGAAGTTCCTCCACCTCACAGAAAATCGTAGCCAAAATAACCAATCCCTAGAGGGTTGTTGTGTTCCTGCATGTGAGGTCACCAGTAAGCTCCTAAGGAGTTGCTGTGTAAGCAGAAGAGGAGGCATCACGCGAATGATACTTAATATATTACAAGCATTAATAGGCTACTACAACTGCTGTACATCAGGTGGGCCGTATACTTGTATGCCTCCCGACGTGGAAAAAAAACATAGCTTGAATTCTTGGATGAAATCGTTTCTGAAACGGCACAGTACGTGACTATTGTGATATCAGTGCGTGAGGACAAATTTTTCACTGTTGGCGGCAGAGCGGTTGTAGATGACAGCTGTTGGCATCATATCGAACTCCTCGTGATACAACCCATTATATATATATATTATATAATACGCAGACTACATAGAGGGAAGTAGAGTCTCTCCTCAATTTCAATGACTCAATGCCATGTGACAGCTTAGAATCGTTAATAATATACACATCCAGTTTCTGAGCTGCTCTGCTCTCGTTCAATGATAAATACAGTGCTCCATGTATGATCTCATGTATGATCAGTTTAGGGCAAAGACTTATGTAATATGTTAGGCCCATATTACATAAGTCTTTGCCCTAAACTGAGTTTCGCTTTGTTCACATCAAGTTTCATGGATGCTAGCATAATTTTCTTCTCCGAAATTCGAAATTCCAGTGCTGTACATGGTGGTCTGAGCGATGAACATGCAAACTTATGTCTTGACGGGGTTGAAGTTCAACCATCTGCAGTCATATTTAAACTTCAATCAAAGTACACTCAATTTCAGACACTAGTTGATTTGAATCTTTCTTCCACAAGGACACGACGACGGATGCTAGCGCGGCCTGTGTGATGGGTAACACGGGGGCTACCATCCGCATATCAATGGCTGACATGAATTGACAATATTAGGTATCATTAATATGTAAAAGAAATAGCATCGGGGACTGCACATAGCGCTGTGCGGGATACTGGAAATGATATCCAAGCTATCGGAGCAGGTACCTTCAGTAATGATTTTTATGCATTCCACATTAATTCTTATTCATCCCACTGCAGGGACACGGGTCTCCCTTCAACCGAAGGGGTTTAGAGCATACTCCACCACGCTGCTCAAATGCGGATTGGCGGAGGCCAGTGTTTTCAAGCCGCCCGAGGGCCACTGACTTAGTTTAACGACTGTCATCTATCGACAACAGCCGGGACTGACTTAACGTGCCCTCCGAAGCACGGAGAAACTCGAGATAGAAAGCCCATCCATAGACAGGCTGCGGTCGACGTTGCTGAACCTGCGTGTTTGGCATAGGTAGCGGAACCCGCCAGTCCTAATAGATTAGGAACCGGGATAACGTGGAGAAAAACAATACGTTCTTCAAATAAGGCAACAGAAACTCTGACGATCTACCGACTGAACTGAAGAAAATTTTCACTTATCCATCCAAAAACCTAAATTACTATAATAGAAATACAAGGAAATGATCCTCCATCGATTTAAATTGTATACACCTAATGCGTTAGCCCCCAGATCAAAACAAACATATCCCTTCGTACACGTGAATATTTGACTTGTGCGAGTATAGAAGCCTAGTAAATCCTTAGGATTAAAGTAGAATTGCTACCCATTACACCAACGGGTTCCATTCAATGTAACCAAATAGACAAATTATGTAAACAAATATGTCAAAATGCTTTAGATATGTTAATGCGAGCAGTAAAAACTTCTGATGCTTAAAAATTTTGGATCACGCGTTAAATGACAATTCGATACTGTTGAATAAATTTGCTATAGGTACGTGTGAGTATACATACGTAAGTAAACGCATTAGCGTGCAACGGGGGCACATAGCGACCATTACCCGGAAAGTCGATTGTTTGCGGCGATCGACATTTGTTTGTGCACCGGACCACCGGAGGTTGTCCCTTGCATTCTTGAAATAGTTACCTGGTTTGTAACTGAATACTTTAAGACCATCGAGCACTCAGCCTTGCGATTTCTAGGGCATTTCAGAAGAATTATGGTTCCTCAAAATTGCAAAATGACTTTACTTTTCGACCACTGATTGTTGTAACGTCATGATAAAAGTGAACCTCTACTATATATCTGGTCTGCAAATGGAGGTCATTTGTAGATCGAGCATTTAAATGGTGGAATGCTACATTAACTCCAAGGCTCATGGGTTCGATTTCCATACAGGACGAACATTAATGTGCATAAACATGATTGTTTGTCTATGTGTTTAAGAAAGGTAAGCCGCATTAAAAATCCACTCCAGTCCACTGCTAACGCAGTAACTCCTAAAGAGTTTACTGGTAACCTAATACATTGGCCGAAACACAACAAACCCCTAGGAAGTTGTTACTTGGACGCGGTTTTGTGTGAGGTGATGTACATATACATGTACATACGTACCATGTCCATAAAACCGAAAACACGAATCATCCATACATGCCTCTATCAGGATTCGTACCGGGGACCAATCGATTAATAGGCCGGTTCTTCATCCACTAAGCTATTACTGTTCCTTATTGTAGCTGTTGGTATTATCAAGTATTCTTTGATTTATATCGCTGTTAAGGAGAACGCTCTTTAACCTTCAAGTCTCTTTACGCCATTTGCGTTATGCATATATATATATATATATATATGGGTATAATAATTTTAAATATAATTGTGTACACAACCAAAGTTAGCGTCTTATGAACGAATTCTATAAGTGTTCAGATCGGAAATGATATAAACATAATCTGTTTCTTTACGATACCATACCATTACAGGCGTAACTGTTAATGTAACAGCTAAAAAGTAATCAAAAAGTGATCTACTCATACGTAACGGAACGTAATATTTAGTGCATCATACAAGTATAGAGCGCAGCATCCCGCCTGTTCACGTGGCCCGTAATAAAACGTGCAATTGTGTAACGAGCGAGGCTAAACTGCTTTTTTGTGAGCACAGCGAAGTTCCCGCTCTCATCTCAGGTTGAGTGTGGCGCGAACAGCAACAGTAACGCAGCTGAAAGGCGCACTATCTCAGTTGAATAGCGGCCCAGCCCTCGCGTCGGCTGCTCGCTATTTGCAGAACAATGCAGGCTTGATGCGCACGCCGCCGGGAAAGCGCGGGAGGGAAAACGCGCGCGAACCGCTGGCAGTATCGGCCCGCCAGCGCGACCGGCCGCGCGCCGAAGCACGCCCCACGACGCTTGCGCCCTGGCGCACGCCGCCACGCGCCGCGCTCGACGCGGCGTTACGTTTTCCGAATCGACCGCGGACGGCAACACTGCCACCGTGACTGAATTTCAGTGTCAAAAGGTTGGTGACCCCACTTCAGTGCAACCAAAAATCCACCCAACTGCCAAGAATTTTGGCTTCGACTTGCTTCCTTCCGAGCGGGTGACATGTGTCACAAGTCGTGAACTGTAGTAATTTCCTCGTGCGCCCGAAATGTCAAACGTACGCGCGTACGGACACCGAGGGTTGGACATGCTACTTACCCTATTTCGTCATCATTCATAGTATTGCGTCGCACTAGACCCCCACTGATTTTTTTTATTACTTTGTTCAGATAATTCCAAATTAAAGTGACAGCATAGTTAATATAAATAAGGAAAGAACCAGAAAATACACAAACATTTTCTTCCAATCCTGTTTACTGTTGCTTCTCTCTCAAATCTTACTGAATTTTTTTGAGTCACGTATGTTTATGAATTGAGTTTTTCTAAAGATCCTTCATACTCATTTGTCTTTTACAAAAATCTGTCACCAATGTACGAGTATGTATGACATTTGTTATTCGTCCAACCTTCTGTATAATAACATGACTGGATGCAGTAGAGATTCTGCCTAGTAATCAAAATAGCGGCACGTAATCTAACTGCCGTCACAGAGAAATTGTGACCCAAATACACGTCTTAAACTGAAATTAGATTGTGGCAATGCGTTCACTAGAACTGTATAAACGTCGTAGACCAAATCACGCCAAGGGATATGTCATGCCCCAGAAATAATAGTGTTTCAATGCTCAGAATACGATGGTGAGATCATCGTACGCAAATGACATCGTTCTTGATGTAAAGATGTTGTCAATATACGTGATGACTTGTATCTAGACTCAATCATTAATAAAACATTGAGGTGTAATTGTAATGTAAAGAGTTAGAACAACATTACCTGTCTAAGTGCTGTGGTTGTGCGAGCATAATTTATAACCTTGGAAACGCCGTTGTGGTAAATGCCTTGTATCACAATCAAGTATCAATATATTTTTTTAATTTTACACTTAATTATAGCATAATTACAAATAGTAGGCTCTAACTTAATTTACCTTCTCACTTATCTAACTTCTTGGTAAATTACTACCGGTATAGGTTGTCTGGAAGATATCGCATCGCGATAAGACGGCCGTTATATTGGTACTTTATTGTTTTTGTTTTATGTATTTTTCTTTTGCTACAATAAAGTGTATTGTATTGTAGCGCACGCTTTAGAAAAAATATATCCAATCATTAACAATCATTTCGTTTAGATATTTGCTAAAATTCTTAAGCAGAACCACTATAGTGCTCATGGAAGGCTCTAGACTCTACTGTGGTCGGTATTGCTTCGGTTGAAAATGGTCGTTGCTTATTCTGTTTTATATTATGAATCTTCATAATAATTTGTCAAATATTTGTTTATATTGTCGTACACTAGTTTGACATGATGTCTATAACCTCCTTTGACAATTGTACTGCTCAAGATCAACCAAGAATTTCAATCCTCAGACGTTGAATACGAAAGGATATCATTTGATTCTTGAAGTGTTTTCTTCGTAAAGATTGTAGAACAAACTCGACCACAGAGCAACTAATAGCCTACAGAGGTTTCATCAAGATGCTATAGCATAAATTTCTCAAATAAGGAGTGAAAAGGATTCTCCTTTGTGCTTTGGTGCTGCAAGCATGCACTGGTTATGGTAAAAACTTACTATCAGGTACTATCGGAGCAGGGATAGCCTAGTAGATGAAGAACCAACACATTAACCGAATAGTCTTGGTTCGAATCTTGGCAAGTAATACTTAATTCGTGTTTTCAGATTTATGTACATATTTGTAATTAACACTTGCTCCGTGGTGAGCAGTGATAGCCCAGTGGATAAAGAATCGGCCTATTGACTAACTGGTCCGCGCTTCGAATTCTAGTGGGGGCATATACCACTAATTTCGAATTTATGTACCTAATTATCACTTGCTCGTTGGTGAAGGAAAAACATTGCAAACACGTCCAAGAAATTATATTTAGAAAGACGTGTGACCTAACGTTAGAATGATCTGGTTTACCCTCTGGGTTGCCGAAGTCTGACGACAGTCGCTTCGTCTGAAAATCAGTATCTTCGCTGAATCCTAAGGCTTAAGTACCGAACCCCGAGAGTGTTAATGGAGTAGGAAAGGGTATAATGCAAACAAGAAGAGTGAAGGCAAACATCGTAATGAGACCCGCAAGTACGATAAATTATATGTAGAAAGATATGTGACCTAACCTAAATAAGGTCTGAAGGTTGTGTCTGTGGACGGCAGTCGCTTCATAACAAAATTGCATGTGGCATTACACAAGATTCACCCCTAGCGTTGTAAGTGTACTGCTTATAATATGCTTGTTTCCCACCTTAGTGGTATTAAAAAAGGCTTCAGCTAGGACCCTAGTGCCTACGGTGGATGCAATTGCCCCAATGGTATCTCATGACTCCCGTGACTATGATAAACCATATCCTCTTGTGAGATAATTATGCGTAATTAAGATCGACGATGAACTGCGTGCACAGGTATGTGATCCTGAGTAATTCATTTTAATCAAGTTACATCCTGTAGCATGTTCAAAGCTCTAGCAATGAATGAGAAAAATTATGATCATTAAAATGCCATCTGTTTGACCCGACAAACGATCAGGACAAACATTTTTTTTAATGATAGTTATTGATTTTATAAGTGGAATGAATTTTGAATGAATAATTTTCCATATGTTTACTTTTAGAACAGAAAACTAAATAAGAACCAATAAGACTATAACTAAAAAGAAACCAATACATTACTGAGAAAAAAGTAGCACTCTCTGACGTGAACAATGAAACAATGCAATGTAATGAATAATGAAAGTTTCGGTTTTAGCAGTTTAGAAGCTTCGCGTAGGCAGACAATAACCGTACAAGTGCGACATGGACTAGTGGTAAACGGGTTCCGTCGTTCAGCGATTTGTCACGTTTATATTTTATTAGCTATTATGGCGGGGTGTTAAATAGCCTATAACATTTCTCTGAACTATCAAATGCAAAAATATCAAATCCAACGGGTAGATCCAAAGATTAGCGCTTTCAAATAAACAATCCAACTCATCGGCTTTATATATCAGTAGTTTATACTTCCATAACGGGATGTTAAATACTCTATAACCTTCTCCAACAATTGGGCTACAAATGCAAAAATAATTTTTCAACTCCGGCTAGTAGATTCGGAGCGCAATGAAGCAAAGAAATAAATATATTCTTCCGATTTGTGTATAATATTGTATTGGGTATAATATGTATACTCACAAGGTAAAATTAAGACAATTTCAGAATAAAACAAAACAACTAAAACAATGATCAAAATAATCATTACATTCACTGATGTTTATTTATAGTCATAGATCGTACATATTTTTTTCACCTCAGAACTTGTGGTCACTTATGCAACTCAACTCCTACAATGCTATATTTGTGTAATCATTAAGCACCGAAAAATAAAATTACAAACAGGGACATTTGTGCTGCGAAAAAATAATCGGATTTGCCAAATATATACCTATATATACAGGGTTACTATATGCTTGGATGACGAGCTCTTTGGCGCAGTGGTTAATAATACAAGACAAATATTTGTGTGCATGAACATGTCTGTTTGTTGTGGTCTGGATGTTTTTTATGAGAGGAAGGCGCATTAAAAAGCCCGACTAGGGAATTACCTCCACGTTATTGAAAACCGCAGCCGAACAACTCCCTGGAGGTGTAGTGTTGGTTATCACCTGCGAGTGAGGTTATCAGGAGACTTTTTTTATATACAACTAGATTGACAAACAAGCATGCAGCCCGCATTAGATGGTAAGCGGTCACCGCAGCCTATAGACGCTCGCAACACCACGGGGGTGTTACTCGCGCGCTGCCAATCTTGTGACTTAAGGATGTTTCGTCACAGTACCCAGTAATTTCTCTGCCATATCTCACCTTTCAAACCGGAACACAGCTATATAAATATAGCTGCTTGGCGGTAGAATTAGGTGAAAGAGGTAGCCACGCAGACGACTTTTGTACAAAGTCTCCCTCTGGTAAGACTCCTAAGAAGTTATTATAATAACAACAGAGATGGCATCATGTGAGTGATACTTAATGTATTGCAAGCGGTACGCTAACCACTTTACATCAGGTGGGCCGTATGTTTGTATGCCTTCCGAGGTAGTACATATAAAAATCTTGCAATATCTCTGTGCCTTACTTTTGTCAGCATTTTCTGAGATGCTTTCTGCTACCTACTACCAATATTACTTGTTGCTACTTGACTGTACTGTTCCATAAATCGTAAGCTTACTTGCGCCTACCTGTATTTCATGTAGAGTAAACGTCTCTTAAAATAACTTTGATGGAATATTGACTTATTGGGTTGAAAGGGTCTCACTTCATCTTTAAGGGTAACCTCCCCTCACTGATTATCAGAAGGAGACCTACTGAAACTGAAAACGTCATCATATAGTTTCTATTAAATGTACTTTCTAAATAACAGTTTGTTATATGTAAGCATGTGTATCGCTTTTATATAACTGAATTATATAAAAAGCATTATTGTTCACGTAGAATACAATAAAATAATTTATTTATCACCAACATGCCACACAGTTTGTTGTGAATTGCAAACAGCTACATAAATTATACTTATAAAACTGGAACTGCTGTTGGTCCCACACTGGGCTATGCCTGTAGTGTGATAACCACATTAGGGCAGTAGAAGGCGAAAGTGAATTATCCAGTAACTATTAAACTGCGAGTTAAAGCAAGTTTACTGATATTATTTCTGTCAGTTGACCAATTTTTTAACCGTTTATTGACACTGTTGACATCCTGGGCACAATTAGCAAATAGGATAAGGTCAAAGGCTTGGTCGGGTTGGGATCGCTAGAAAGGGTTCTGCTAATGAAACAAGAAAATGCCCCTCCTCTTGCATATATTTTCCCGTTCATCATATTTGCGTGTTTTTGAAACTGGGAAATATAATTCGAAAATAAAAACCATTCGTATATCTTTTACCCGACTACGATGAAGCCATAGGAGGGTTACGACGTACGTATGTATCTGTTACAACATATCTCCTAAACGTATATTAATCAATGATGTATCATTGGAAGCGTTTTACTATACCGCTTAGAAAATCATACATGACGATCATATTATGGAGTATACAGCTATATTAAAAAACAAACAAATATATGTTATAGTGTGAATTGGTTGACGAATGAAAGTAGGTAATACTTTCAATCTTAAAATAGCATTATTAAATTATTTAAGATCAATTTGTGAGTTGTTTAGTGATCATTGTTATAATTACAACATTAGAATTTAATTACGGTTAGTGTTATATTTTAAAGGCAGGCATTGATTAAATGCCTTCATGTATGCTCGCCACTGATACATACGTGCATAGAGACGTAATTATTTTAAACCTCATTAAATCTTTATAATTGCCATTAGTATCAACTAATATAACAAATAATAAACCAGCTCAGACCAGAGTTTAACGAGCTCGGTAGTGCAGTGGTGAAATGCGCTGTTACATTACTTTGACACTTGTGTGCAAGAACAATGAACATATCTGGTTGTTTTTGTTTGACTAATTTTACGAGGTGTAGGGCGTATCAATGCAGCCCATCTGAGGAAGTGTCTCCACCTCACTGAAAATTGCAACCAAATAACAACTCCCTTGAGGATCGTTCTATTCCTGCGTGTGAATGAAGTCACCAGTAAGTTCCTAAGGAAATACTGTGATAGCAGCAAAGGTGACATTGCGCGAGTGATACTTAATGTATTGCAAGCGGTCATAGGCTACAATAATCGCTTTACATCAGGTGGGCAGTATGCTTGAATGCCACCGGATATTGTATAAAAAAAAAGACCACGATTGTTCACAAAAACGCACACATCAAACATATCACTCACGACTGTCTTTAATAAATATAAAAATTGTATGAACTTCAAAAGGTACTTTACCTTTTTATGTTTTCAATAATAAGATTGGATCGCCCAAAAACAAAATATTAGCTTGATATGCATGAAGAATAATCCTTGTATATCAAAGGATGCACTGATAAAGATATTTTAGAAATGCCCAAGGCTAGAAAGTATGACAAATGAAATGCCTGAATAAGTACTTCAAAGTAGGTTAGGACGACGTTAAGAATTTCAAAGATTTTCCGCTTGCTCTGAATAAGAAAAGGGTTGAATTATACTTGCGATGAATGGTTTGCGATCCATTATATTTGTACTGAGTTATTTGAATTTTTTATATAAGGTATTTGAAATATTATGGATATATAAAATATACCTTATTACTTGGCTTAGCAATAGGTCCAAATAACTGATTGATTGATGATTACTCATAATTAAATTTAAATGTACATATTAATGGAAGTCTCATCTATTTTCTTTACTCCATAATAATAAAATAGAATTGACATTACTCCATAAGAATATAAATGCATATTTATTAGTAACAGAACTTATGGCCGAACTAGGTATTTTAATATTGATGCGGAGGGATTCTTCTATCACTTTTTATAAATTTGTAAAAGTTGAATATTATCATACAACTATATTGGATGGGTTTATTGTTATTTATATATTATTGTAATGCGATTATGAAAGAGGAAATATGGAGTAAACCAATCACTTGACATATTATTGTGCTTTTTTCTCTTGATCGCTATTTGGACCTATGAGTAATCATAATTAAATTTAAATGTACATATTAATGGAAGTCTCAGCAAAAAATAAAAATGTTTCTATTCGAAATGGCCACCTTTGGTTATCATATACTTCTTCTTTAATCTGTCTGGTCACGAATCTATGGATTTACATGCTGTTGCCATGGGAAATTCAGCCACTGCTTGCTATAGAGATTTCTTAAGACACACAATGTTGGCGTGTCGTTTCGAGAAGGCCATGACCTCTAAAATTGACCTTTGAAATTTGTAGTCTAAGGGGTGGGGAACGGTTACGTGCACGTCTCGAATAGAACTTCTAAAAGAGGTACAGACAAAAAGAAATGATATGACATTAGTTTTCGTATCATTTCTTTTTGTCTGCACCTCCGTAACAAAAAAAATATATAATCTAGGAAAAATGCTTGTTTATAGTTTTAAGATGAAGCACTTGTACGGATCATATGCAAACTAACAATATTAACAATAAACATAACAAAAGGAATGCATGAGTAAAGCCGGTTGTGTTACATTATTTTTAAAATAAAAACACTTCATTTGGCTTATTTCCGAAACACTACCTACCCATAAATATAAAGATAGAGCTATATATAGATGACGACCATGAAGACTTATTCTGTTCCTGCTAGTGAGTTATCATCAGTGATCTCCTGAGGAGTTATTATATTAGCAACGGGGGTACCAATCCTCGAGTGACATTTCCTGTATTTTTTATACCACCAAGGTGGCAAACAAGCACACGGCCTGCCTGATGGTAAAAAGTCACCGTAGCCTACGGACATTTGCAACACCAGGGGTGTCACTTATGCGTTGCCGACCCTCTAAAAACTTCACGCCTTTCTTGAAGAGCCCCATGCTGTAATCCCTTGGGAAAACCTCGGCTGGAAGTTCATTCCACAACTTGAGAGTTCTCGGAAGAAAACTGATCTGGAACCGAACAGTACGCGACCATTGCAGTTCCAGCATTTGAGGGTGAACTTCCCGCCGTCGGCGAGCTGTGCGGTTATAAAAAGTAGCTGCCGGCATCATATCAAACAATTCTTCAGAATATAAGAGAGGTAGGGCGCATCAAAGCAGCCCATCTGGGGAAGTACCTCCACCTCACAGAAAACCGCAGCCAAATAACAACTCCCTAGAGGGTTGTTGTATTCCTGCATGTGAGCGAGGCCACCAGTAAGCTCCCAAGGAGTTGCTGTGTATGCAGCAGAGGAGGCATCGCGCGAGTGATACTTGATATATCGCAAGCGTTAATAGGCTACGGTACCTGCTTGACATCAGATGGACCGTATGCTTGTATGCCTCCCGACGTAGTATGAAAAAAATAACTCGTTGTATAAACGGTAGAAGACCCCGATGTCACACCTGATCGAACGTCTTCGCCATATCAGGGCTGACAGCCAATGCCTCACCTTCACTCTCAATCGCCGAAGCCCAACGGTGTGTTAGATACACTAAAAGATCACCAGTCGAACGACCGTGACGGATACCGTATTGACGGTCGCTGATCAAATCGTGATCTTCAAGGTATGCTAGGATGGTAGGAGGTATGTTTATCATATGCATATCCATCACCCTGGAGAGAAGGGAGGTTATGGCAGTAGGCCTGTAATTCGATGGACCTGATTCATCAGCCTGTTTGGGCACTGGATGCACATTGGCGGTCTTCACCCATACCCTCGGGTCATTCAAAGTCGAGTTAAAGGCAAAGAGATTACCCAGTAAATCGGATTTCTCCTTAGCACTATTGGCCAGACTGCCATCCGGTTTCTGCAATGGCGGCATGGACGATTGGCAAAAGTTTTCCTCGGCAGTTTTAGCCAGCGACCAGAAAGCACGGCTCCCAGAGGGAAGACTTGCTAGCCGCTCGCCAACTCTGCCGACGAAATCGAACTTTGCTCTAGCAATCGCCCTCTTACTGGTTCTCGAGTAATGCAAGTGTTAGGCTACGATAACTACTTTATATTAGGTTGGTAATGTACTTTTATACTTCCCGAATTTTAATAAAAATAAAGATTAATTGGCACATTAAAACCAAGAGCTTGTGTTGAAATATTTTTTACGTTATTATGCATTTAATCACGTTAATATAAAAATACAACCACACGAACATAATCCCTTTACTGGAGTCGCTACTCGTATATTGTTTCATCTTTAAAATCGATAGTTAATTATGGGTCTTCGAACGAAGTAGGTGAGTATGGCATAAGCTTGCATGTTTATAGTAGCCGCTATATATAGAGTCACATAACTGACTTAACCCTTTGAAGTAATGCGTTTAAAGTTCAGTCAAGTTACAGCAGCGCCTTATTACCTTTCAGAGGTTATTTTTACCGAACTGAACGTTCTAAAGGCGACTTTTTACGGGTTAATGTTTTATTACGGTAGTACTACAAGTGATATGAACATCTAATTAAAATGTAAAAGACAAACGGATGTCACTTGTAGATTAAATATAGGTATATTTCCTTTGATAAAAGTATTTTTGTTCTTTTTTAGTTGGGAGCCACAATATATACGATTCGCTTTTTTCCGCTGTTTTTGATATAATGCGGTTATAACAAAAAAATGATACTTGGTAGCTGTTACTTCTTTGGTGACGCAACCGTCCAGGTGTTGCTATTTGGATTCCGCCTTTTGTAAGGAGGTACTTCTCTAATTAGAATGCTTATCAAATATCTAGGCGTGTATCGTACCGCTCTCCTACGAGTAGAATCGAATAGAAAAAATAGAAGAGATCTTTGATTCTGAAAATTATTGTAAGCCACTACATTAGTCTAAACTATTTTTAATTTTGGAGAATTTATTGTAAACCTAAAGAGGGAATTTATCTTGTTAATTTATATTTATTATCTTATAACTAGCTTTTGCCCGCGACTTCGCACGCGTAGATGTTGGAATTTCACCAGTTTTACTTATTTTTATTTTACTTCTTATTTTTAAGTACAGTCGGCATTAAATAGTTAGTAAAAGTACCAAATAGCCTTACTTGTGTAGTAATGAGATATATCAGGATCTGTTTAGTTTGAATTAACTACTTGAAACTGACTGTATACACTCAAAACACCTGTTTATACACAACATTACCTATTTTAAAAACATAAAGTTTCAAGTCTGGAACTTGAAAAAATATCTGTCTTGGTTGAAATAAAAAAAATCCTTTCTTATCTCTCTCATATGCATTACAAAAGGAACTTCTTGATGAGTCAGTGAATTAGTCAGGAACTGTATTTCTATTAATATAGATTTATTAATATAGATTAGCGTCTTGTCTAAACATAATTTCAACCCCCTTTTCACCCACCTAAGGGAGGAATTTTTGAAATCGATGAAAACTTTGTATTATAATAGAGAGTATATGTACAAAGTACATATACTCTCTATTACACTAACTTCAAAAAATATTTCTACTCCATACAAAGTGTCAACCTCTTTTTCAGCCCCCTAAGGGTGGACTTTTGTAAAACGCTGTAATTACTTTTTTGATGTCTTGATTGAGAGTATATTTACAAAGTCTAAAGTAGTTCACGTTAAAAAAATCAAATTCTTAACACTTCAACTTTTAATTCAATACAATATAATACTTTTGCCTCCCATTCCACCCCTTCCCACACCCTTTAAGGGGTGGCATTTTTGAAAACGCTGAAATCACTGTTTTGGATTCTAATAGAGAGTGGCTATACAAAGTTTCATGTCACTGAGTTGAAATAATATTTCTGCTCCATACAAACTGTCAACTCCCTTTTCACCCCTTTAGGGTTTGAATTTCAAAAAATACTTTCTTATCTATATCTATACAAAAGTAACCTCTATGTAAAATTTCAGCTTTCTAGGTTCAAGGGTTTGGGCGTCGATGAGTCAGTGAATTAGTCAGGAACTCCATTTTTATTAATACAGATGTGTAAGGCTCCCTATATTACTGATCCAATATTTCATATTACGGAAGAATTACTTCCAAAATAAATTTTTGATCTGTTACTTTGTATGGCTGAAAAATTTGAATTTGACCATTTTTAAAAAAGAAGATAATTTTACTTGCATGAAAGTCCTCTTAATGTTCAAGATAAAGTATATTCTAGAAAAACATTTTAGCTTTTTAGAATATTAATCTTTACGCCAAATTTCAACAAGATTAGGTTATTGGTGTGGGTAGAATTATTTTTTTATCTAGTTCTTAGCCTCTATTAACACTTCGCTCAGAAGTATTTATGTCGAAATAGAATGTATCACAACTTTTATTATCTTAATCATGATCTCCAATGGCTCCAACATGACAACAATGTTGCTAAATATTTCAGTTTATGGCAATATTTTCTATGATCTATTTATATTTGGTAATATATCATATAACGCACGGAACCCTTGGTACGAAAGTCCAATTCGCACTTGAGCGGTTTCATTTACTTTATATGTATTGAAAGCAAAAGAATTTATGATTCTTAGTCGTAAATTTAATAATAAATTTATGAAATAATCCTATAAGATTTTATGGTTATAGCATTACAGTGTTGATATACCTAGTAGGAAGCAAACACTTCCATCGTAAATAAACGCAATCTGATAGACGAAGAGCATAGGGTTGGTAGTTTATGCGGCGAGATTTAGGCCGCACGTTCTGTTTATGACTTTTCATAGCCGTCTTATAGCCGATACTCCAGAGGCCGGGAAGTTAGTGATTAATGGACCGCTGCATGTTAGCAGGAGGAGCTACCACACGATTCATGCTATGTAGCAAGTGTCTAGAAATCTTTATTTCGATTGAGGCATGCATAGTGCTATTCTCAAACATGTGAAATAATAAAAGACAGAATGAGAAAAGTTTCCTAAACTTCGAGGTATCTTGTTCATGTAGACGACTTAGCGGTAACAAGTTCTGCTTGGTAAATTCTGTCAAATAAATCTTAAAAGCGAGATTTAAGTTATCTATATGTAAAGTTGAATTGTACCAGACGGTATTATAGTACAATTTTTGGAATTTTTGTTGTTTTCCTGCATGTGAGCTCCTATGGAGTTGCTGTGGAAGCAGCAGAGGAGGCATCGCGCAAGTGTATACTTAATATAATTACAAGCGTTAATAGGCTACGGTAACTGCTTTACATCAGGTGGGCCGTATACTTGTATGCCTCCCAACGTTGTATAAAAAATATCTAGATGTAAAACAACGAAACCAGTACAATGCTAATGGATTTAGGATGTTTTTTCATTCCGAGTCAGTCATCAATTACTAACTTCATGACTTTTTTTAAACATGCAAACTTTTTCTAGCATATTTGAGAAAATACTTTATACATACTGTCACATATACTTTCTAAAACTATAAATGTTGCATTGTATAATATGTTGTGACAGCGGCATCGCTTAATATATTTGCGACGATCATATCACGTCTCCACGAACCCATAAAATACAACACTCAATCTATATTAAAGTGAAGTGTTATATTAGCTATTTATTTGATATGGAGCAAGTATTCATACAAAATGCAATGTGTAAACATAAACAGTACCTACGCTTTAGGAGATCACCCAGCCCTTATATAAAAAATCGGTTTCATAGAAATTGCTCATTCAACAGTTTTTTCCGCGATTTGATCATTGTCCCCGTAATAAAATATTTTTCCGTGTACTAAATTGGCTTACATAGGCGACTGTGTTATACTTATATGTTCATTCAGGCCCCATTAAAGAATAAAATGCTTTCAAAGAACCCACGTTTCTAAAGCTTCCACCTACAAAGCGATAACAACAAAAGTTTTTATACTTGACATTGATCTTTGAGCAGTCAGAACCCGTTTTCCCATACATTTCGCGGTCGTATACGACCACCCGGGTTTCGAAGGCTGAAATGTAAAATGATCTATTATGATTTAGTACCACAGTCCAATGAAAACGCATTCAGATATCTTATGGGATCGTTTAATTCCGACGTTTCGAGTTGAATTCACGAACATTACGGGTCGTGATCGCGCACACAAATTACGGCACATTCGATCTTGTTATTATGCAAATGCCTAGAGCTTCGATACATCGCTACGTCGTGAATTACATTATCGGCTGCTAGGATCCATTTGTCGGTTTGTTGTAAGGCATAGTCTGAAAACAATCGCCACTCAACAATACGTTTTATAGATTGCCTATATGGTTTATGTATTTTAAACTATCATCTATGCAGATATCCAAACGTAGTGATATCAATCTTTTCATCGTGACAAATACACATTTTGGGATAAATATCTTTAAGATGTTCAGTAACTACATTTTATGTTTCAATAAATAATCACACAGATTTCTCTATGGGATAGGAACGCTATCAATGAAAGTTTCGTGTTGTAGTAATATATAAGGTAGACTGAATTAATATTAGTATTTGAACTGATAGTGTACTAACTGTACTTATGTTTCAATGCATTATAAGTATAGTAGGTAGAGAATAAATATAGTAGATAAAGACAATCTTTTCACGGTCATGATCGAACTAAGATGAATACTTATGTTTTCATGAACTTCAAACATTGCCAACAACAAACAATGAACATATTTAATATATTATCTTTCTACTATCGTTCATAATATTTATTGTTGTATGGAGCTTTTTTAGGGTTCCGTGCCACAAAAGGATAAGCAGAACCCTTATAGGATCACTTTGTTGTCCGTCTGTCTGTCAAGACTTTTTTTCATAGCGACGGGTCGAGCTATCAAGCTGAAATTAATAACAAATATTCAGGTCTTCAACCCCTTCAAGCAGTGAAAAAATCAAACTTCTTAGTCAATGCAATCAAAATATACAGTTGTTTATGCCGCGTTTATGTGCATATTTTGACACTCGCAAGGGAATCAAAACCTATAGGGTACTTCCCATTGATCTAGAAACATAAAATTTGCTAAGAAGCAATGTTATGTAGCACAAGAAAACGAAAAAATCCTAAAACCGTAAATTTGTAGTTACATCACAAAAAAACAATGCGAAAATATTGTTTTACAGAACTCTCGATACGCTAGTTTCACTTACACTTGACGGTTTTTTTTTATGTAAAACTAAGAAAAATTCAAAATATTTTCATGACTATATACATTCTGACAAACCTATACCGCACGGTTTCACATTACTACGAGTAACAATCGTATTTTAACATGGTAATTTTGACTGGAATAGTTTCGGCAACTATTTGTAGTTTAAAAGGGTATGCTGAAATGTTTTGGTAATTTAGAAAGAATGAATGACAAAAGAGTTACGATAAAAGTATATTAAGCAAGAGCGAATGGAGATATCGGTAGGGGCCGCTCTAGACGCACACATATGGATCAGATTGGTGATATGTTGAAAAAGGGCCAAATCAAAAGCACCCAAAACCGAAGAGCATGCACGAAGAGGTTGATGAGTGTGGAAGAAGCGAGAGGGCGTTCTATAGACTCTGCCTACCCCAATGGGAGACAGGTGTGATCATATGTATGTATGTATGTTTAAATATAAGTATTTTTTTTAAATATAAGTATGCATTTCTGGTGAGTATGAAAATGATAAACCCTTCTTTTATACAGCCTTGGGAGGTAGACGAGAATAATGGCCGATATGATTACTTATGCCAATAATAAATACTTTCAGGAAAGGATTCTATATTGTATCGCTCATGCATTGCCACCTCAAAATTATATAATACCGCTATATATCTTCTCAGAGATGACGCCATAGAGTATTTTAAAACTATTCCCATGTTTTTTCATGTTCCAATGTGATCAATAAAATGGTGTGGAAATCTATACGCGATGTTTATCAATAACATGACCTGAATACTATTCGTTAGAAAATTAATTTCCACAGATGTACAGATATACGGATGTTCTGTCTCTTGCGTCACATATTCTCTGGATCAAACCTAGTTAAGCTTCCGTTCGGTGGCTTTGTGCTATTTGCGGTGTACCGCGGCCGATTGGAAAAATAGTGGCCATTTTAACAAGAGCTGCGTAGCTGAGTATTCAATAGAAAGGAGTTAATCGAATGGGTTCTCATACAATATCGCATTATGACCATTTAAAAAGTAAGGATACATTTTTTTTATAATAGATTATTAAAAATATTATATACCTCCACGATTATTTAATCGTGGCGGTACATAATATTTTTACAATAATACCTACTAGCGTAGATATTGTAATACTATTAGGTTGTAGAGCTATTAGTATTACAATATCTTAACATTAGGCTTACGTGTTTCGTTCAACGTAGTTCATCAACATCGCTGTTTGGTTTAAGCGGCGCAGGGCGCTTGAGCGAGTGCGCGTGTATGTTTGAGTTTTAGAGATTGGAGATGATGATGCTGGTAATGATGATGGGAAAGAGTCGTTGAAATTATGGATGAAAGTTGATTTTTCTGAGAGATAAACTTTTTAATGTAAAATATGTAATTGTAATAGTTCAGAAGTGTTAAATTTTTAATGTAATATAAATTGTCATGTTTTTGTACGATAGCGCAATAAATGAATATTGTATTTTACCACATACATGATAGTACGTTTATACTGATAAATAAAACAATTCGTGCGAAATTATTCCCTAACCATTCCAAAATATTAAAAAATGCACAACGTTAACGCAAAGACTTCTATGTATACTACGCTACGACACAATATTTATGTCACTCAGCCTCTCTAGTAGTATACATAGAAGTCTTTGCGTTAAGGTTCAAGTTTTCACTTCTGCCGGCACTCCCGGAGTGCAAACCGTTTTTTTTTTCTATGAGCACGTATATGATTACAGCATCTTGGCAAGAAATTCGAGCTAATCGTAGTGAACACGAAAGAAGTTGTAAAGTAGTTTTGAATCCTGCATTTTATTATGTTTTCTCTAGAGAAAGGAGAGATCTAGGAGAAAATGTTCAAAATAACTATTATATAACTAATACATGAAATTTAAATTACAAAACATTACATAAATACACCTACAGTGGTACAACCAACTGTTTGTAATAATTGGATATGTCGCGGGCACAGTTAGTATATGACAAAATTGTAGTTGGGGCCAGTTGCACATTTAAAGTTTTTGTATATCTGTCGATTTCGTAAACACAACGCTAAAGCTAATGAGAGGATTTTGATGAAACTTATGAATTTTACACGTTAATAACTTATATCTGGATTCAACATTTGGGTTATTTTTTATTTGTAAATATTTATGGTTGCCTTAAATGGTTATAGTATGTCTTAAAAACCCCAAACTCAACGTAGGTGAAGCTACAAGCCGTCAGCAAATGTTCAGTAAACCTGTCTTGTTGTTACTATTTCTTTTAGCAGTAAATTGATTTGCGTGATAAACGAGCCCACGGCTCAAGCTATATTGGTCGATGAGTCCATTGTTGATTGCTATTCTACAAGCTGATCTGAAATTAAGGTGGATAGGTAGTTCTGTTTACATAGTGGCCCACAAAATAGCTCCATCAAAATACGTACCTTAACGCCTGACCTACTTTTTGTGCGTAATTTTGTTTATACTACGTAGGTATACCTACATTTTATATTTAAGGGGAATACCTCCCAGTTCTTTTTAAATAATCACCAAGTATGTTGTGAACTCACAATAGCTATATACCAATAGAGCAAATGCAACTCTTTTTAAGACTAATGAAATTTTTCATGTTGCACAATACGATTTTACATTTGGTAAATCTACTACGGATGCAGAGGTGGCATTAGTTAGGCATATCCTTAACGCTTGGGAGAGATCACAGGATGATATTGGGGTTTTCTGTGATCTCTCTAAAGCTTTCGATTGTGTTGATCATCAGACGATGTTTATGTGCAGATGATGATAACGAAAAAGTACAATAAGAGAATTGAATAAGATACAATAAGCCTATATTTCAAAAAATGATAGAAGTGGCTAAGTGCCCGCGAGGGCCCAATGGCAAATAAAGACTTTTTATTTTATCTGTCTATCTTTTATTTTTAATAGTTCTGACTTCATATCCTACTATCGGGAAGAGTTTGAATTACAACTTCAATAAAGTCTTTGTAAGCTTAAACTTCGTTCTTAATAAAAAAACAAAAAATACATGCTTTACAGTGCTGAGAGGTTGGCTGGTCATGAGATAGTTTTAGTTAAAGATTCAATTTATTTTAAGGGTGCAATGATTAGGACATTCCTTTGATTCCTTTGATAGGATTATATTTACTTTAACAAAATATCGTGTTCACATATCTACGGTTTTCGCATAACGCATGAATTATTGTTCTACATTTTTGTTAGTTTTGAATATTTCGAAGCTACTAAAATGCTCAACTTACAACACCACACACATACAACGACTAAAAATCATAAGATATCCCTTGATTGTATAGGAAAAAAGTAGAAGTAGAATGAATTCGGTCCCACAGTTGAAGGTTGTTCTGTAATGAGGTGAATCCTTTCGACTTTACTATATTTTTTGGGATGGGTATATACTTAAGGGGGTTTAATTCTTTTACTGCACTTACAGTTACGCCTTTGTAGTATATAATATCATTATATTTTTATCAAACGAAAGCTTTTATGGAGTTATGGTACTGAGCTTCTTAGACGGGTAAAATCATACTTTAAGAAGAATATCCCAATGAAATGTCTCTATTTCTCTGGAAACAACAATGCATTGTTAACTCTAGAACCGTAAAATAACTACTAGTATCTATCAAAAAAATTAATAACACGAATGAAGAAAGTATAAAGCGAAAAGAAAAGGAGATAGCAAAAAGTAAATTCTTCACTGGCAACCACTACACAAATGAATGTCTCGGATGACACAAAAAATCGAAAATACAATCGTCAGCAGACCATCCCCTTAATATTTTATTGCCAGTAGAATTTGTGCTCCTCGTAAATTTCTAAAAATATTTTAACAACTTCTATTGTGTTGGGAAATCATCGCGGCGATGGTATAGTAATGACCTTTAGTTATTAATGTACTTATTTTCTTGTGTTTATTACCTTAATGAATATTTGTTTATTAAGGTTACGCATATACGATACTTGTTGTGTTACACTTGCTTATAGGCTACTGTAACCACTTCATATAGACGCTTGAACTAAACTGTGTATTTAAAAAAGTACTTAAATGTGCTAAAAGAAATCTTAAATGGGTGTGCAAGGAGATGTTATTTGGCTGCTGTTTTCTATGAGGCAGAGATACTTCCTCAGTCGGGCTGTGGCTTGTTTCTCTTTACTTAACGACCAAGCGCGGAGGAACTCGACACGACACAACCTATCCATAAACATTCTGCGGTTGACGCTGCTTAACTTCAGTCACATTAGACTGACAGACGCTTAAACGCCATCGATCTCCTCGGAATTAAAATTTTGATTTTATAATATTGGTATGGAAGTTGTTTAGCATTAGCACGTTATGCAATATTACAATTGAGTGTACCTAATTGTAAACTGCCTGTCCTGCTTCATTTCCGCAGATATTTTTGTAGTCGAATGTTAAAATTTGAACGACAACGACGACGACTTTGAACTGGTATGATAACTTCACAAAAATTTGTAAACTTCGTAAAATTTAAATTAAACAAACGCATAACTGCACATGTTTAAGAGAGGTAGAGCGCATCATAGCCCGTCTCGGGAACCGCAGCCAAATAACAACTCCCTAGAGGGTTGTTGTGTTCCTGCGAGTGAGTGAGGTCACCAATAAGCTCCCAAGGAGTTGCTGTGTAAGCAGTAGAGGAGGCATCGCGCGAGTGATATTTAATATATTACAAGCGTAATAGGCTGCACACATCAGATGGGCCGTATGCTTGTATGCCTCCCGATGTTGTATAAAAAAATACGCTAAATGCTTGGTACTAAATAAAATCCCGAAAAGTCGGACAAATACACACTCAAGATGAAGGACGTGTAAAAAAGACACTCGTGAGTACCGACTTGAGTGCCTCAGAGGGGCCAAGTGTTGACACTCGACTTCTGACTCGATGAAGTTTGTAACGTAGTTTAGTCAGTGAACAAAAAAAACATTAGTATGTGTTATTATTATAATATTATAGAGTAGTTTGTACAACTATAGATTATGGCTAACTATTATATCATTCATAGATGTTTTTTGGATTAATTCGCATTTTTTTGTTTGATGCTTCATTTATAACATACGAGTACATATCATCATCCCTGACTCTCATTGAGGGTAGGGAAAGTCTATGGCACGCCAGGTGCACCAATCCAAATATACTCTCTCTCGCTTCTTCCATGCTCATCAACCTCTTCATGCATGCGCCTTGGTTTTGGGTGCTTTTGATTTGGCCCTTTTTTAATACATCACCAATTTTAACTAAATGTGTGCGTCTAGGGCGGCCCCTACTGATATCTTTCATTAATTATTAATCGTATTTTAGATTAATGTCGTTGCGTATGGTGATCCCGGTTTCTCATAGATTAATCGATCACGATATACGGTATACGGTAAATTGTGACGATTCCAAACAAATGTAGTCATTTTTACGGAATAAAAAGATTTTGAATTTGACTTTGGTACTTATAATTTCACTGTAAATAATCTACGCTTTCTATAGGCAATAATTTTTCCTAGTATACATTACTAGTGGGCCACTAACGAATATTGCACCCGAAACAAATAACAACTTGGCAAAGTGCCAATTTACATGTAGCAATAACTTCCCGGATTAATGTGTAAAAGGCTCCCTTTTCCTACAATTTTTGTTAAATATTAAGAAATTATAGAATTGAAAATCAAAATTGGGTCAAACTAAAACACGCGAAACCGAAGAGCGTGCGTGATGAGCAGAGATCGGAATTTCCACAGACATGACGAACTCAGGGGAAGAAATTTAATAAAAAAAATAAAATTTAATAATTTTTTTAATCCATGTTCTTTTACATTAGTTTTCTCTCAAAACGCAAAAATTAACGTTATTTCAGTCACGAGCTGTAATTTATAGACTTGCATACTGGCGATTTGAGATGCGTGCTATCTGCTCGCCTATTCATCCTGTAGCTGGACAGTAGAATAAGAAATATGAATGCGGGAACGCGAATTGGTCTACTGCCTGCTTTATGCAGACGATGTATTAATAGCAGAATCACCATCTGAACTGCAAACACTAGTTACAACAATAAACGATGATTGTATGAACAAAGGCTTACAATTGAATGCGAAGAAAACCAAGATAATGGTATTTGAAAGAGAGACAACCAGAACGAACACTAGGATTACAGTTGATGATGTAGTGTTGGAGCAAGTGGATAAGACTGTATATCTTGGCAGCGCTTTTAGCAGCGATGAAAGGTACACCGCTGATGTGGAGAGACGAGTGAGTCCAGGGAATAGCGTAAATGGCCATTGGGTAAACTTCTAGGCAGCCGAAATCTAAGTCAGAAGGCACAGGTCGCTGTACACAACGCGGTGCTAATCCCAACGCTAACTTATGGAAGTGAAAGCTGGGTATGACAGAGAGAGCATGAAAGTAGAGTAAATGTGGTCCAGATGAGCATGAGCAATATTTTTGGCATAACGCTGCTGACTGCGTTCGTAATGATGAGAGTTGGCCTGATAGAGGGTGTCGATCTTAAGATAAGAAAAGGCATGCTCCATTGGTTCGGACGCGTAGAAAGAATGCAGGATGAAAGAATGACGAAACAGATATACAATGAGAAAGTGAAAGGATGTAGGAGCCGAGGAAGACCAAGACTAACCTACTATGACCAAATTGATCATAGTATATATATAGAAGGTGATGTCAGAAACCGCAGGAACCTTGTGCATGTTGCATGATATATGGTGCATGATAAGAACTATGAATGTTAGAGAAGCGAGTGAAGTGTGTAAGGGACTGCAAGAGACCTGGCGTGAAGATATACATACACACATATATACAAATAATATTTTAATTATATATGGTATCATGGTGAGAAGCTCGATGGCATCGTTGCGCGTGCTACTTTAATCGAACACGCAGGTTAAGCAAGGTGTCTATTGATGGGTTTATCAATCTCAAAGTAATACAAGCTCGTAAGGTACGTTAAACCGTCGATCCTGGCTGTTTTGGATAGATGGCAGTCGGCAAGCTTAGTCAGTGGTCTTCGGGCAACTTAAAAACACTGGCAGCCAATCCGCAATTGAGTTGGTGTGGTATGGTCTCAATTCGTAGTTAGGTAGAAGTAATAGTGATATTTTTTTAATATATCTTTCCCGATCTAATCCCTTTTTTAGGGTTCTTTTCTCAAAAGGCAAAACGCAACCCTTTTACTTTGTTGTCCGTCTGTCAAGACCCCTTTTCTCAGGTACGGGTGGAGCTATCAAGCTGAAATATCATATACCCAAGTCTGCAATCTCTTTGAGCAGTGAAAAAACTAAACTTCTAAGTCAAGGCAATCAAAAGATACGGCTGTTTATGCCTCGTTTATGCGCATATTTTGACACTCGGGAATCAGAATCTATAGGGTGCTTACTGTTGACCTAGAATCATGAAATCTGGTAAGAAGCAAGGTCGCTAAAGTTAAGAAAAAATCCGAAAACCGTAAATTTGTATTTTAATCACAAAAAAAAACATTTTTTCTGAAAATAATTTATGACAATATTTATTTACGGAACCCTTGGAGAGCGAGTTGGATTCGCAATTGACGACTTTTTTATATTATGTTGGAATTGAACTGTGTTTTAGCTTGTAATTCGAACATTGATCGCCCAAGCAGCGACAGATTAAGAGTTGGAAAGTCGCGGCAGAATTACTCAAGAACAGATAAGATCACCTTACCATTAGATATGTTACTTCAATAAATTAAACGAAGAATAAAACAAATTGACAGCCCAGTTCTTTGTTTCATTTTATAATGAAACGGGTCACAACATAAAGGTACAGGTTAAGGGATGAAATTTTGTACTGGAATTCTACGACTAAGCACACGGCTAGCATATAATATCCCAATTTACTTTACCTTTACATGGATAGTGAGGGTTTAATTATTTGTAATAGTAAGAACTGATTTCTAGTTGCGGTTTTGCCAACATGTCTATTAATATCATGCGTAATATTAATTCAATGCGATTTGTAGGTCATCGGCCGGATATCAAATCAGAACGACATTGATTCTCAATGGTATGATGATTTTACTGAACATATCTACAAGAAATTGAGGGTTAGACTAAACAAAGCTACCGTAGGATTCACTATAATATAGTTGTATATCTAGATTATATCGTATTCCATTGTAAATGACCAAGCCTCTTCTTCCTAGAGTTATCTCGTTTAAATCCATTAGGATCGATGGAATCCGCTGCCTAAGTTTAAGGATTTCGTGAAGATACATATCTTGACATGAAGCGAGTGCTGTCAGACTTTCATAAACCAGAAAGAAAATCCAGGCCTTTCTTAGGTTAGGTTACACGTCTTTCGAAATATAACTTCTTGGACGTGCGGGTTTCATTGAGGATTTGAACCTCGAATCGTCAGCTGGCTTTTTATCCACTAGACTATCAACTGTTCTGCATAAATGATCAAGTCTGTTTGTTATTATCATGAAGCAAAGATGACATAAAAAATACCAATTTATTATCTATACGAAATAAAATATATCAAACAAACAAAAGGAACAAATTCGCACACTAAATATTTTACGAAATACATGATGCCGAGAAAAGAATAGGTTTGAAAATAGTATTTAATATCTCTGTCTGTCGTTCCCAAGAAAACCCTAGCTTCACATTGGTCACAGTCTGCTATATGATTAATAAAGAAAGTTCCCAATGCAGCCATAGGAGTAGCAAACTAGCAAATTATATGTAAAATAACACATCTTCCATAACTTGGACGACACCTCCGAGCTCTCCATCCCTAAATGTATACACACATACATATATTATTAAATGGTTATTGTATTATCGGCTGCATCCTTTTCGGACTTCTCACTCACATTATGTCTAAATTATGGTGCATAGAGATTTCTGTTGATTGTAGTTCTAAAAACCTTTTCTTCGATCATTCGAGTGAAACGTCTATTTTTGTAAAGGCAATCAATTCAAATCGATTAGATCTGTGTACGTGTAGATCAAGTTTCATCGTTGACGTGACGATCGCCAGTTTGAATTATCTATAGGTCAACAAATAATATTCGATTTCTTACTCGTTGATTAGATGCTATAAGTTCTTATGACATCAAATGCCAACTTCACTTATGTACGTATATATTCTAATGCTGGTTTTGTCAAATCGGTTGTCTATTGCGTGACGCCACAGCGCAATATTTTCTTGGGTTTAATAAATAGCAGTACCTATTTATTTCATAACATTCGTTGTGGCCCATGTACTCGTATTAACACGCGAGGAGTTTAGTTTTCTAAATTTTACGATGATAACGTGACTGAAATATTATATACAGAGATATATAAATTTCTTTAATGGTTTTTAAATAAACGTATGATTATTTTGGCTACAGTATCGATAATAGAGCAAAGCTGTAGCGTTATTTAAGAAGTATATTTAATGTATGAAATTCTTATACATTTTTTTCTCGTCTTCCTTTCGTCTGCTTTTTCTTAGGCGTCATATTTAATTGTGCCATACGCGGTTTCCAATTTTTCCTATCATGTAATAAATAAAGCATTATTGCATCTGCCATCACATTCACACCCATAACTAAATGATCCTATGATTATCAGTTTTTGAAATTTTGTAATAAATAAACTTATAAATATAATATATAATTAATATTTTAGAGGCTACCAAATACAAACATATTCCCCTATTTCTTTCTTATGTAGGTTATGTTTAGGTTCAATTAGAATATATTAAATAACTCTCAACATATATAACTAGCTGCATTCCGAGACTTCGTTCGCTCTTTTTCTTATTTTCTTTCTTTTTTAAGGATTTTAAGGATCGTATCGTGATTTGAATAGCCTATAACCTTCTTCAAGAATTAGGCTATTAAATGCGAAAATATTTTTTCTAAACCGATTATAGTTTCAGGGTTCAGCGCGTTCAAACAAACAAATAATCTCTTCCACTTTATATACTAGTATAGATAATATGCTTTTGTATACTTCTATACGCCTCCGTAATACCTTTATGTCTATATCATAATATATTTTAAACTATTTTCCGATAAATAGGTATACGCAAAATTTGTGGCCTACTTTTTACTTGGATAAATATTGCACTAAACCTTGCTACTATTATGCATTATGCGACAATTACAAATACAGCGTTAAATTTACGCATGTTGGCTATGAAACTAACGACCTACATATCAAAGTAAATCCTCTAGTAAGCTAGTGCTATGCGATATTAAATCCATCTATGTCGGATATGTCAACCATTTGTTTTTATTAAACTTCGAGGGCATTTGTGACAGTTTTACCCACACATGGTCAACGGACACTCACCAGCTAGACGGGAGTGACTGGTATTTTCACCGCTCACAACAGTAGCGTTTCACTCGACAAAAACTATTCTGCATTCACCCTCCTTTCCGCAAACTCCGCGTGTCTGAATTCATTAAGGTGTTGTAAAAACAATATACGAGTATTTAGGTTTCTGTTCTTGTTCCGGTAGCAGCGACCCTGTTATGTGTACCCTTTTATAACCTTAACTTTGTCATCTTTGATATGCGTATAGCACGTAAATTGATTATTATTTACGTATACTAGCTATATTCATATACTTCGTCTTCGTGAATCCCGGTATTCCGTGGGAACCGCTTTTTCTGACATTCTTTCCTTTTCCTCGTCTTCTAAGGACCGTATCGTAATGTTAAATAGCCTATTATATCAAATGCAAAACGATTTTTCAAATCCGCCGGATAGGTCTGGAAATTAGCGCGTTCAAACAAACTATTCTGCTTTATATATTAGTATAGATGTTTAACCTATTAAGTACATGATTGTCGATTGTTCCAAATGGGTTAGTATGAAAAGTCTAGAACACAAAATTGCCACACTGCTCTTAATCCGAATATCATAGTCCAAACCGCATGATATTCGATATTCATAATGAATATAGTGCAATGTTTATTCACTTAAAAAAATTACCACAAATTTTTAACATACCTATTGACCGGAAAAAAGGATATTATGATGTAAACGTAAAGGTAGTTCGGGAGAGATATACAAAAGCTTTAATACATGTATATAAAGCGAAACAGTTTGTTTGTTTGTTTAAACGCACTAATTTCTGGAAAGTGGGTTTTGATAAACTATTTTTGCATTTGGTAGCCCAATTCTTGAGGAAGATTATACGCTAAAATGCTTGACTCATTTTCGTTCTTTTTTATCGGCGGTGCCCATAGGATATGTTAAAATATTAATTATGCTGTTAGTCAAATCTCAGAACATCACCTACGTGGTACATATGTAGGTATATGAAACAATGTTCATGTAGCAAAGTATTTACTTTAGTCAAAATGAACATCATAAAAAGTCTAAATAGTTACGCAATTAGTTTAGTGAACAGAATATATAATTACATAGAATGGAATAAACAACAAAAGAAGTAGATGACGTGACATTCTGTCTGTTGGCAAGTTGCAAAAACTGGCACATTGTGTGATATGAAAAAATATATTTTTGTTTAAGTTATTAAAATACTTACTACTAGTCCGATTACTATGAAAATATAATTAGGGCTATGTACCGCCAAGGTACAAGGTACACAACAAAATATCTTGGTTTAGCAATTCGGGAGAAATTGAGTGCAGAGAAACAAACAATGCGAAAGTAGAAGGATGTAGGAGCTTAGGAAGGCCAAGACTTACCTACCACGACCAAATTGATCGTGTTTTATCAGATGATGATGTCGGGAGCCTTAGAAACCAGCGAGCATGAGAAGAGCTATGAACGTTAAAGAAGCGAAGGTGTGTAAGGATCGAGTCATGTTCTGTCTGCTTACCCCGCAAGGGATTTGGCGTGAAGTTATAAATAGATAGGATTCTTTTTGTATAACTAAGTCGCTACACTTAACGCAGGCAAAGGCGAGCTTATAAAATTACATAGAACGTCAATGTTTTTTAAATGACAAAACAGATATACAAAGCAAAAGTAGAAGGATGTAGGATGTTAAGGAAGGCCTACCACGACCTATTTGGCCGTGTATTATTAGAAGATGGTGTAAAAAGACCGAGGGTGTATGATAAGATTTATGAATATTAAAGAATCGTGTAAGGCTCTCCCTGCAAGGGCCTTGGCGTGAACCTTTAAACTTCTTACAAAGATATTTATTAAGTACGTAACATTATAAGTATAAATTCATTACATTATTATTTTTGTTCGCCTTTTATTAACGTCAAAGGATGTAGACATCAGTCACCTGTCGCAGAATAAAAGCCGTGGTGTCTCGCTTGTCTCTTTGTCGTCGAAATTAACTAGGACTTGTATGTTAAACGTTTTCCTTGCGCGCGGTCTACATTGATGAAGTTAAAGTAGGTCATGGCAATGTAAATTTGTACTCTGACTTTGTTGCTACAGAAATGGTTGAGTTTCATATTTTATACGTGCAGTATAGCTAGTGGATGTTTCAGAATAGCATTTTGTTTAACACAAAGTGTTTATTTTTGTACAAGCGCTAGTAGTGAAATAACCCGAGAAACCATGAGACCTTTTTAGGGTTCCGTACTCAAAGGGTAAAACGGAACCCTATTATTAGGGTTCCGTACCCAAAGGGTAAAACGGAACCCTATTACTGAGACTCCGCTGTCCGTCCGTCCGTCCGTCCGTCTGTCACCAGGCTGTATCTCATGAACCGTGATAGTTATACAGTTGAAATTTTCACAGATGATGTATTTCTATTGCCGCTATAACAACAAATACTAAAAAATAGAATAAAGTAAATATTTAAGGGGGCTCCCATACAACAAACCTGATTTTTTTGCTCGTTTTTACTCGATATTCATAACGGCAACAGGTAGACGCTTGAAATATTCACAGAATATTTTGTTATATATTTACTTTAAAAATAAATAATTTAATTAAAATAAAACAAATATTTAAGGGGGGCTCCCATACAACAAACGTGATTTTTTTTTGCCGTTTTTATAGATAATGGTACGGAACCCTTCGTGCGCGAGTCCGACTCGCACTTGGCCGATTTTTTTTATATTAGTTCAGTATAGTGGCTCCTTTTTGCTTGATGGTAAGCGAAATAGGGGCCCAAATCGCAACTGAAACTGACAAAACACTACACAGTATCCTGTCACTTGACGCTGCCATGAATTGAGACTGATTTTATGCGACAGAACGCGCAGTTCTTATTGGTTAGTTAGCGGTTCTACCTCGCGACACTTAACCGCTTATTGATTAAAATATTCTCTGATTGGTCAGTAGGCTCGCATCGCTAAGATATTTAGGCGTTACAACACTTTATTGTGAGCGCGGGGTGCCTTCATGTGCAGTCAAGTGGCTAGTTGGCTTGATACAAATGATACCTTTCCTTTTACTAATAGATGATAAGACTTATTTTACAACTTATATTGTTTATTTTATGATATTGTGTTTACGCATGTTAAACTAAAGATTATAGATTGATGAAAGTAAACGGTACGATATTATAATGAAAGAAAAGAAAAGCGAAGCGAATATAAACGGTACTAAGGAATGGCTTAAAGAATATAATGAATTTAAAGAGGGAGATCGTAACAGGATTTCGATGTCTTACTTTCCAGGGATCAAGTTCGTAATATATGATATTGAGAAAGGCCGAAACTCACATTATTCACTCACTCACCTATTAGTACAAAATTGGTCGTTTTTGGGTTCCGTACCCAAAGGGTAAAACGGACTCTATTACTGAGACTCCGCTGTCCGTCCGTCCGTCTGTCACCAGGTTGTATCTCATGAACCGTGATAGTTAGACAGTTGAAATTGTCACAAATGATGTATTTCTATTGCCGCTGTAACAACAAATACTAAAATACGTAATAAAATAAATATTTAAGAGGGCTTCCATACAACAAATGTGATTTTTAGGGTTCCGACCCAAAGGGTAAAACGGAACCCTATTACTGAGGCTCCGCTGTCCGTCCGTCCGTCCGTCCGTCCGTCCGTCCGTCTGTCACCAGGCTGTATCTCATGAACCGTGATAGCTAGACAGTTGAAATTTTCACAGATGATGTATTTCTGTTGCCGCTATAACAACAAATACTAAAAAATAGAATAAAATAAATATTTAAGGGGGCTCCCATACAACAAACGTGATTTTTTTGCCTTTTTTATAGATAATGGTACGGAACCCTTCGTGCGCGAGTCCGACTCGCACTTGGCCGATTTTTTTTGCTCGTTTTAGCTCGATATTGATAACGGCAACAGGTAGACGCTTGAAATAATCACAGAATATGAAATTATATATTCACTTTAAAAATAAATAATTAAATTAAAATAAAACAAATATTTAAGCGGGGCTCCCATACAACAAACGTGGTTTTTTTGCCGTTTTTGTAGATAGTGGTATAGTATGGAAACCTTCGTGCGCGAGTCCAAGTCCGACTCGCGCAAGAAGGGCACTTGGCCGGTTTTTTTATACAGCGTCGGTAAGAAAACAAGTCAATAGCAATACAGCCCACCTTAAGTGAAATAGAATCATCGTCTATAAATGCCTGCAGTATAGGGAATATTGCTCGCGTGTTGATATTCCCTTTGTTGACACAGAAACTCCTCGGAGTTTACTGGTAACCTCACTCAATTGTAGAAACACAACAATACCCCATTCTTTTTACTAGATTAAATCTGCATTTGGCGAAAAGGCGGCAAACATGCAATCGGAGAGCTTACATAAAAAGAGCTATTAAAGAAATGATTGCCCTGTTTGGGAATCGAACCCATATTAGTGTTAAAGTAGCATTGTTAACCACTACGCCACCGAGCTCGTAAAATGTTATGCCATGGCAAAGAGATTTGATCTGTAGTACGTGTATTTTTATACAACTGAGAAGAAAAAGAAAAAATGCTCTAAAATTGGTAGGTAAGATATTGAATTGTGCAAATTACTATTTTTTTATACTTCTATGGTGACAAACAAGCCTACAGCCCACTTGATGGTAAAAGGTTCCCGTAACATATGGATATTTGCAACATCAGGAGTGTCACTCTTGCGTTGGGGACCCTGTAAGAACTTCTTGACGCTTTTCTTTAAGAATTAGGTAAATAACAAAATTAAATTTCCGCACCTTTTTTAGGGTTCCGTACCCAAAGGGTAAAACGGAACCCTATTACTGAGGCTCCGCTGTCCGTCCGTCCGTCCGTCCGTCCGTCTGTCACCAGGCTGTATCTCATGAACCGTGATAGTTAGACAGTTCAAATTTTCACAGATGATGTATTTCTGTTGCCGCTATAACAACAAATACAAAAAAATAGAATAAAATAAATATTTAAGGGGGCTCCCATACAACAAACGTAATTTTTTTGCTGTTTTTATAGATAATGGTACGGAACCCTTCGTGCGCGAGTCCGACTCGCACTTGGCCGATTTTTTTTGATTCATCATTTCGCTATCTTAAGTTATTAATTAAAACCTGGCTGTTCCTAACCCGTAACATTAGCTTATGGATACATGCAACATTAGGGGCCAGCCCCCAGTTGTCGACTATGTAAAAACTTCGTCACGCCTTTTTAAAGAACTCTTTTATTTATTGCTATTTGGTGCAGCACAAGGAAAATTTAATTTTTATTTTCTCTAAAACGGTAGCAGGAAAATTTTGTATTATAACACTACATTACAAACAAGCATAAGCCCTGCCTGATGGTAAACAGTTACCACACTATATGGACATTTACACCACCAACGGCGTCATTCATCTGTTTATGCGTTTTTTGAGGAATTTAATATTACACATAATGATAAATGACCAATGTAAAACAGTGACAATTGAATATATTTTTACTACGTTACAAATATATGTTAAAATTTAGTTATTACGATTTCCATAAAGAACAATGGAAATCCTCCATATATATTTATGTCGGTATATTTGTTGAATGTACATGTGATAAATATACTTTTATTTTTAATTTATTAAAAAAAAATTATTAGATAATAATATAGAGTTTGAACTCTTAAATAATATAGGTTTATTATTATATTATACAACGTCAGGATGAAAGATTACACCAGCTTGACACCAGCGAACGCTCGTGGGTTCGATTCCCACACATAACAAATATTTGTGTGCATGAACATGTCTGTTTGTCTTGTTCTGGGTGTTTTTATGAGAGCTAGGGCGCATTATAGCAGCCTGCCTGGGGAAGTACCTCACAGAAAATTGCAGCAAAATAATGACTCCCTCCCTTATCCCTCATGAATGGGTTATTGTGTTCCTGCGTGTGAGAGAGGTCGCCTGTAAGCTCTTGTGTTAGCAATAGAGGTGGTATCGCACGAATGATTCTTAATGTATTGCAAGCATTTATAGGCTACGGTAACCGCTTTACATCTAGTGGGTAGTATGCTTGTATGCCTCCCGAAGTTGTAAAAAAAAACTGCATATTTGGCGGAGCTGAGCTGACAGGCAAGCTTATTTAATATCCAGTGATGTTTGTCTTTCGACATATAAAAAATACTAAAGAACTTAGGTCACATTTGTTCTTGGCATACATATGATTCCTCATTACATGTGCAATGAGGTTCACTTACATATTCCATAAACAAAGGGCATAATAAACATTCTATGCGTTTAAAACACACATCCATTAGCGGCGGCATCGATTCGTTGGTAGATGCAGCGAGGTTGACACCCATGTTTGTGGTAACGTCTATAATGTTTACGCTACACATAAATAGATTTCTCTAATGGATATTTATAGCTGGTATTCAAATAGTGCACAATGAATGATGTCGAATAAATAATTTAAAGGGAATAATTCAAAAATTTAAATAACGGAATAAAACACGGCGAACTAACTATATGGTTCTGAAGTTGATGGAGGACTAAAATAATTGAAATAGCATGTTTTTAATTAAATGACATAGAATTTTAATTTTCTTATTTAAAATAAACAAACTTATAAGGTTTTTTGAAAAATTACATTTTGGCAATAAATTACACGTATGACAGAAAATGACAATAAAAACGTAATTTAACCGTATTTTATTTTTGTTGCTTTCTTTACTATCGATTATGTCCTCCTCTTTTCTGTACACATTCGTGAAGGCGCGAAGGCATGCTCTCAATCAAATAACTGTTTCTTGGTGGATTTGCTTCCAGCTGGTTTTAAGCACGTGTATATGCTGTCTCTCATTGTGGACAGGTTGATTTGTCTCACGGACACTTCTTTTCAATAGATCCCACATGTGTTCGTTTGGATTTAGATCCAGGCTATTCGCTACGGCAGCACTTGTATACGGGCCTCTTCTAGAGCAACCCTGGTGGCTCTAGCAGTATGTGCGCGAGCATTGTCATGCATCAGCATAAATCTTTCGCCCGCTCGCTGTGGGATCTTATGACATCCTCCATGTAACGTTGAGCAGTTGTTGTGCCTCCGGATAGAATTACTAGCCCAGTTCTTCTTGTTAGAGATACGCCTCCCCACACCATTAGCATCTGAAAACCGACACGTTAATCCGTCACTTTCATGAATACAAGCATCTGAATATCGCTCATCTTCTCGTCTCCACACTTTTATACGACGATCGTCACTAAACAATTCCTTTACACTCATCAGTAAACAGTATCATGTACCAGTCAGTCATGCCCTACTCCAGATGCTGAGTTGCAAATGTTAATCGGTTTGCATGATGAACAGTTATTAATGAAATTCTTACAACACGTCTTTTGGAGAACTACTGGTCTTCATGCAAACGGTTATGTGTAGTTTGGTCACTTACGCCGGTTCCTGTAGCCTGACGTAGACGGTTTAGTGTGGAGCGAGCGGTGACGGTACACTCTCTACGCTTAAGCATATGTGTCGATCTTATTGTGCGATAGTTGCTCTAATCCTGCTCGATCCCCGTCTTCTAGTCTCTTGAAACCGGTTCCAAGCGTTCTGGATCGCTCTCCATGAAAAACCCAGCTGTAAAGCAATCGAACGCTAGGAATAGCCTTCTTGAATCAATGTTATGGGCCTGGTCGTGGTAACCACGATCATATGCCGTCGAACCCTCGGCATTGCTGTTTTAAAATGATGATTCACACTTAAGTAACCAAAATTAACTGTACGCTGCGGAACTTAAATGTAAAATGACTTGAGATATCATGACACAACAAATTTTACAACTTGCTACAATTTGTTATCAATAAATAAGTCATAATTACAAAATAAACACGTGTCCCTTATTTTGTTTTGAATAGTATATAATACAACTTCACTAAAAAGGCCGTCTGGTGGTTCTTAGACAACAGTGGCAGGGTTATAATTTTCGTGCCTATTTAAACATAGGAAAACGTGCTCAATGTATTCCTATTTAAAATAAACTAAAAATTATGGGCTACACGTGATTTTTTTTGAAGTTAGAAATCAAAAGTTACTTTCCATCGAATCATTGAATTAACATATTATTTAATTAAATCACAAAAAGTTACAATTATGTGTCCGTTTTACATTTCGTACAGCAACACCTGTCGGATCCCGCAGTTACTGTTATTCCATATTTGTGCCATAATAAGAAAACCACACGTGTGGTTCGCGGTACTCACCTCTCCAAATACTACCAATAACAAACTTTACTAAAATCACACGTCCAAGAACAGTCAAACCAACGTCATGATGCTATAAATATATATATTACAGCTTACGATTTTTATTTTATTTTAAATAGGACTACGTTGAATTGCCCTCAGAAAAGTTCTGAGCTCGAAACCTCACATTCTCTTTTCTGTTGTGGCTCGTATTATTTCAATTATTTCTAATACAAAGACAAATAATCATCTGTAAACATGCAATGTACATCAATCATTGTTATAATGTAGTAACAATTGGTAACCAAATAAAAAATTCCATTGGTATTTTTCTTGGTATTTTTTTTTTGGTATTTTTTTTTTGTATTTTTTATACTTTCTTTATAAGTATTAGGAATGATTTCATGGCGATATGATTCATTTTATTCTTCTTCGAGAGGCAATACATCCTGATGTCTGTCCGTCTGTAAGTCCCAACTCTGATCGGCTTGAAATTTTGATATTCTGTGTATAATGTCTACATAAAACAGAGGGACCACCAGAGGAAGACTTTGTACAAAAGTAGTCTGCGTGGGTACCACTGTTTCACCTATTTCTACCCTCAAGCAGCTATATTTACATGTCTGTGTTCCGGTTTGAAGGGTGAGATATGGCAGAGAAATTACTGTGACGAAACATGCTATGATCACATGATTGGCAACGCGCAAGTAACATCCTCGTGGTGTTGCGATCGGCAATTGGCTGCGGTGACCACTTACCATCTGATGCGGGCCGCATGCTTGTTTGCCAATGGTGTTATATATAAAAAAAGAGTATATAATGAAAAGTTCTATTAATCATTCGTACACTCAATTCATAAAAATGTGCGGGAAAAAAGAAATACTTTATGTCATGATCATGATCTTTACAACAACTAATCATTAAGCTTAATGCTTAGCTACTAATTGATATTTCAATACCATGCTATAATAGACATATTGTTTTGCCCTTCAAAAGTAAAGAAATAGTCGGAAGTCAAGTAGTTAATTGTAGGCTTTTTTTTGTGTTTCGTGGTCTATTTTAAAAACTAAATTGGAAATATTTTTTAATACAGAAAGAAAATTACTATGTAAATAGCAAATACTAAAAACGACGATTGTTATCATAGTTTGTAAGCTGTGACCAATATGAACAAGTATAAATAGTTTTTTTTTATTTCATGGAAAACTATTTGTTATATATAGAGATGCTCAAAGATGCATCAGCAAATCGAGGAGTATTTGATTATTTCGATGACATCTCTGCGCGTAAATATTTGATTGGATACGCAAGTTAAGCAGCGGATTAGTTATGTAGAATTCCTCTGTGCTCAGTAGGTAATCAAAGCCGTCAGTTTTGACTGTTTTCAATAAATGTCAATTTTTTTATACAACGTCAGGCATACAAGCATACGGGCCACCTGAGGTAAAGTCCTTACCGTAGCCTATGAACGCTGGTAATACATTAAGTATCACTCGCGTTATGCCACCTCTACTGTTAACACAGCAACTTCTTGAGAGCTTACTGGTGACCTCACTCACACGCAAACACAACAACCCTCCAGGGTGATGCTATTTGGCTGCGGTTTTCTCTGAGGTTCTACTTCCCCAGCCGGGCTACTTTGATGCGCCCTACCTCTCTTAAAAATACTAAGATCAAGACGAACAGACATGTTTATGCACACAAATGTTTTCTCGTATAAGAATCAAACCAACGTGCGTTGGTGTCAAAGTCGCGTTATTAACCGCGACGCCACTGAACTCGTCAATTGTTAAGATAAGTTAAGAAAATTCAGAAATATCACAAATAATAACTAGGGGATTGTTATGCCCCTGAGTATTTAGCGTAGTCTTGAGTAGTCAAGCGACACTCTTTGTATGGCAAGTTTTCATAGTCTAGGTTATGCACTTATTTCCACAGGATTGTGTCTCCAAACGTTATATGAAAACAATGAAACATAAGTACTCGGATATAAACGGAATCCTAATGGACTAAATTAAAAATAATATTATATAATAATTAAGCAGATTAAGAAATGTACATGTAGGTATCTCTGTACAGTTAAGAAATGTTTAATTGTAAAAGAATAACCATAGATTAATGATTGTTATACGCTCAGAGATAGTGGAAGTGTGACGTAGAACAATCATTAATCTAAGTTTTAAAAAAAGAATCAAACGTTCATTTCTATCAGTATCATCTGCCCCACATAATGTTGCAGTCATTCTACGAAAAACTTCAAAACAAAAGAGTACTACACAATGCAATTACTTTCGAAATGAAATGCGACGCTCTATATTGTGAGTAATTATGAATACCCGTAATTTAGGTCAACGAGGAGCGTTTCACACGCAAAATGGTTCCCATAGATGATTAATTAGTCGGCATTATGCAATGGTATTTCTTTTTTGTATAAACTATAGTTTATGTTACTAAAGTACGTACCAACGTAACGTTCTATGACTACATACTGGACAAAATTGAAACCTGAACGCAGCAAGTTCGGGGAGCTTAATGCGGAAACGATGACGAACTCGGTGATGTGGTGGTTAGTAATACGACTTTGACACCAACGCGGGTGGAAAGTGGGTCCGATTTCCACACAGGACAAACATTTGTGTGCATGAATATGTGTGTTTGTCTTGTACTGGGTCAGATCAACTCTGTTTCTTACAAATTGCGAAGGCGGTCCAGTCATTGTCAGTCCGACGAGCTCGGTGGCTCAGTCGTGAATGACGCGACTTTAACACCAACGCTCGTGGGTTCGATTCCCACACAAGGCAAACATTTGTGTGCATGAACATGTCTGTTTGTCTTGGTCTGGGTATTTTCTATGTATAATAAGTATGTATTTACAAAAAAAAAAGTGTATTTACGTATGTTTATCAGTTGTCTAGTACCCATAACACAAGCTTCGCTTACTTTGGGCTAGATGGCGCTGTGTAATTTGTCCGACAATATTTAAATTTATTTATTGTACAAGTAATATAATAAATAGAAATAATACCTAATGAAAAGAAGATTCCCTTTTTTACTTTTAACTCCTAATTATTTGTTTTTTTTTGTACAACGTCGGGGGCATACATGCTGGGCCCACCTGATGCAAAGCGGTTGCCGTAGCCTATGATCAACAACATATTAGGTATCACTTGCGCGTGGCAAACTCTGCTGCTAACACAGCTACTGGTGACCTTACTCGCTCACAGGGACACAACAGTCCTCCAAGGAGTTGTTGAGGTGGAGATTTTTCCCCGACGAGCTGCTTTGATGCATCCCACCTCTCTTAAAACATCCAAACCAATACAAACAGACATGTTTATATTGGTCATGCACACAAACGTTACGTCCTGTGTGGGAATCGAACCCACGCTGGTGTCAAAGTAGCGTTACTAACCACTGCGCCACCGAGTTCGTCAAAAATGAAGAAAGACGTGAACGAGATGTGTAAGGACCGATGGCATTTGATTCTCTCTGCCTACTCCATAAGGGACTTGGCGTTAAGATATATTTTGAATAATAATGAGATGTTTACGATATTCAGCTATTTGTTTTAGTAATTGATAAGTTTCTGTCATTTTCACTCATATTAAAAATCCAAAACCTTTTTCGGACTAGCTCCGCTTCTGTCTTTGAAATGGGTTAAAATCAAAATTATGATTGGATATCATCTTCTACTCCACTCAACAAGCCTCTCTAGTGTCGTAGTCGTAGCAGATAATCTTGGACACACAACAAAACCTCAAGGAAGGAAAATTTATAATATCAAACCACAATAATCTTAATCACAACAAAAACATGAATTCGAAAAAGGAGCCAAGTTCGATAGACACGAGCTTCGGGCTAGTTGGAGCCACCGATGGTTGAGCTCTAACGGATGCCATAGCAGGTTTTTTAACCATAGCCGAATTAATTTACGTTCTCTTACGTTCATCAATAAATTAAATAAATATATTTTATAATTAAATTTTATTTTAATTTAATTGTCAATAAATTTCGTTCCATGTATAAATTACTAATATGTTGCAACTACAATTATGAATCAAATGGGTCACATTATTTTAAATGGAATACCAAGGGAAGTTATTCAACATGATAGCCTATTAGGCTTCCATTAGGAAAACTAACTACCTTATTAACTAACTGGTCTCAGATACGAATCCTGCCTTGGGCCACTAAGTTCGCGTGCTCGTATTTACGCATATTTATAATTGTAACTTATTCGGCTGCGAAGAAATCCGCATCCGATTAAGAGATTTTATTTCGATAGACGTGTGGCCTAATAATAAGCTAAAAAAGGTTTGGTTTTCCCTCTGAGTTATGGATATCTGACGGAAGTCGCTCTATGTCTAAATCAGTATCTTCGTCAAATTGTGCATGTCTAATAGTTTTTGATTTGACTAATGGCTTGAGGGGAGCTCGTTATTTTTCGTGTAATACACTGGCCGGTGTGTGCCCTTTTCTTTTCCGAACTTGGCTGTCACACGGCCGTGTGACCAATTTTGATGGCGTAAATAGATTGTTAGTTGAAGATTTCAAGAAATCGAAGCGCCGCTATTGCAGCGCTCAAGTGCGGTCGCTGATAACATCAGCAATCCACATGATGCTAGTTTAATCTTCGTTCAGCCATTGTTTTGGTTTGGTACAAGAATATAACGTAATAATCGTGTTTTAAGGAGTACTATTTAATTTAATTTCCATTCTGTTTTCTCGCCATAGATTGAAATAATGTACGCAAAATTCTCTATTTGAATCAATTTCAATTTGGTTTTCTCGCCATGGACTGAAGCAATGTACACAAAATACTTATAACTTGTACATCGTACATATGCTAGTTGACACGACTGACATTGATCTGCCCGAAAATACAAATATTTAGGTTAATTTTTACTTTTGATAGTAGCACAAAAGGATACAAATATAAATAAATCTAAATCGTTCAGAACTCTCGACTCGGTCCTTGCTTACCTCAATCGCTTAATAATTTTATAATAATATTATCAGTACCCGTTGAGTACCGCAAACACGTGGTGGTTTTTATAATCTTCTATACAGATAAATAAAATTGGAGTGTCTGTTTGTAATATTAAAATAACCGCTTTTTACTAAATGTATATGGATACATACATATACCAAAATGAATATTTTTACAATTATTGTCTGTCTGTCTGTTGTTCCGGCTAATCTCTGAAACGGCTGGACCGATTTTGACGGGACTTACTGGCAGATAGCTAATGTAATAAGGAGTAACTTAGGCTACTTTTATTTTAGAAATTTTATTTATTTTTATTAATATAAATAAATAATAAAAAATAACTATTCCGCGCAGACGAAGTACATATAATACATATCTATTATTAGTTTTCTGTTCGCTATTTTACTCTGCTTATTTAGGTACTTATAATCAAATCAAATAAATAAAATTATAACTGAACAATAACTTTTTGTTAAATTACGCGCGGACGAAGTCGCGGGCACAGCTAGTGTTTATATATATTCGTATTAGAGATGCGCCCAGTATGCAATTAACCTAGTAACCGAGTAACGAGTATTACTCTGTTTTATATTTACCGAGTACTCGGCCGAGTTACTCGGTTCAGTTTAGGTAGTGCAGCGAGCGATACCTAGCCGCCCTCGCTTCTCGCACCTAGTCGCGTCCCGAAGCCAGAATGACCAGAGTGCATAATGTTCATGTGTTAAATTTCCAATATTAATTTATAAAAATTCATACCATTTTATAGCGTATTCTTATTTCTTGATTGTGTGATTCAAATAATTAAATATTAGTTACATAAATCAAATATGCTTATTTTTTGTTTGATAAAGTAATTTATGTTAATTAACCGAGTACAAACCTAGGCCAAGTACGCCGAGTACCGAGTAATAACCGAGTACTCGGTGCATCTCTAATACATATGCTTATAGTGAGAAGTAACATAATGATTATAATATTATATAATAATTATAGACTCTCCTAGCCTTCTCTACATTGAATTTTAATATTTTTACCCTCCAAGTTTTCACGAATAATACGTCGTACTATAACCCAACCGTCAGAAACCGTCGCCAATACAACCAAATTCTGGCCTCCAACAGAGAGATCGATATTTTCCACCTAAATCTGTTGCAGTTCCGGCGACAAATAAGCACAATTATATTTCAATACTAACTTCGATTAATTTAATAATGTTGATTGATTTGTTATTCAATTGTTACGTAATTAATGCTAATTATAAATATTTCCAACAGTTATCTAATTTACAAAGATAGATATAAAATTTATATATAACGGCGCTCTGCTATTTATTAATTTTCAGGAACACCGTTCCTATATGAAATCTATATGTTTGTCTGTGTGTGTGTTTGACTTCAGATTCGGATTCATCATAAAAAAGTAGAATAGGAATGTCTTAAAAACCAACCTCCTATCTATTAAGGAACATGGTCAAAATGGCCAACGATTAAAAAAAAAATGATTTTTTATTTCACTTTCGAAAAGTAAATTAAAAAGTAGAATAGGAATGTCTTAAAAACCAATATCATATTTCTTAAGGAACATGGTCAAAATGGCCGACAAAGTTTAAAAAAAAATAATTTAATTGTTATATAATTGACGGGCCAGGTGTTCCTCTGGCAATGCAAGCTTGCGCATTCTCAACTGGTTATGTATAGAAGCTATTAGGCACACATTTTTTGGGTTATAATTTAGAACGATATCATAAATTTATACACTATTTAATAATAATTGTAATCTGTTTTGTGTGTCATAATTAAATAAATAAATAACAGCCCAGTAGATAAAGAACCGGCCTATTGACTCGCTGGCTCCTGGTTCTAATCCTGGAATGTACCACTAAATTCGTACTTTCGGATTTATGTACATAATTTGTAATTATCGCTTGCTCGGCGGTGAAGGAAAACATGGTAATGTTGAGATAAAGAAAAAAAACTTAAGAAAAATATACAAATTTAGTACATAAATCTGTCACGGAAGTTCAATGGCTATGGCTCGGTTGACGCTCAGCTAAGCGTTGACTAGCCATTGCACTTTGACCATTAATAACACATTGTTTTTAATACAACGTCGGGAGGCATACACGCATACGGCCAACCCGATGTAAAGCGGTTACCGTAACCTATGCACGTTTGTAATACGTTAAGTATCACTCGCACGATGCCACCTCTGCTGCTATCACATAAACTCCTTACGAGCTTACTGGTGACCTCACTCACACACAAGAACACAACAACCCTCCAGAGAATTGTTATTTGATTGCGGTTTTGTGTGAGGTGGAGGTACTTCCCTAGACGGGCCGCTTTGATGCGCCCTACCGCTTTTAAAAACACCCAGATCAAGACAAACAAACATATCCATGTACACGAATGTTTATCATGTGTGGGAATCGAATACGAGCGTCGGTATCAAAGTCGCGTTATTAACCACTGCGCTACCGAGCTCGTCAAAATATGTAAACAAAAAATTGTATTTTTTCGTAATGTTATTTATATACATTACTCCTACAACTTTGTGCAACTGCGGTAGGAAAATTTGCTACATTAGAAAAAAAACCATAGTGATGCGAAAATTGTTCAATGTTTTTTTTTATTCAGGTGCGCGTACGCGAGTTCTACATCGCGATGCAGCGTTGCCCCTACATCCACGAGATGAAGGAGCGGTTGCTGGGCGCGCCGGTGGAGGGCGCCGACCGCGAGCCTCGGGAGCAGCGCGAGCGCGCGCTGGAGCCCCAGGACACCCAGGTCGGCACCATCGTCAAAGTGAGACACACCATCATCTATTCACCTATACTGTACTCCACTTTGAACTGTCATTGGTAAAATTCGAAACTGTGACTACTTATTACTAAATTTAAAATAAAAATATGTAGAAAAATATAATGTTTTATTAAATGAATAATCACTTATAAATGTAATGCAGTTAATTTAATAGTATCCTAATTAAAAATACAACTACAAATTAAAATACCTATACTTAATCTATCAAAAAGAATTTAAAAAATTGGGTCCTTTAAGTATGGTCCTTTAACGCAGGCAGCGTTCACGGGTTGGATTGCTAAGCAAAGTCTTTGCTAAGTATATCACATGATATAAATACTTAGTTGCCATATATGAATTCGGTTGACAATCGACAAGAGAAATAAAAATTAACCACGTGCGAGTCCGACTCGTCGTCTGAGCCTCTAAACTCTTACAGATACACAAACTACCAAAGAAAATACGTTTCTTGTATGGGATCCCCCTTAAATTTTAACTTTTTCATTTTTATTATTTGTCGTTGTAGCACCCATTGTAATACACGCTCTGTAAAAAAACAATTCCCTACCTATTACGTTCTAAAGAAGCAAGACTGTGACAGTTTGACGGACAGACAAACAGATAAACAGGGTATTCTTTGGGTACGCTATCACAAAAACCATTTTAAATTGTGCTGTGGAGAAAGAGAGAAGGAAGTTGAGACATTTTTAAAAAGGCTAAAGTCATCTCTGTTGTCCGTCCAAAAACGATTCTGTTTCAATTGAGTTTGCAGTTCTGGAGTGGAGACTAATAAGCTCATAGCTTCAGAACTAGATTTGGAGCACTCAATGCAACAGTTCGAGGTTGATTACAGTTCTCACTATACATTAAATGTTGTAGCAGTTAACGCACCTAGCGACTTTATACACTTACATCATTTAGATTTCCTTCTCAAAATTACTTACATATTTTCTATAATTGGTACATTTGTAACAATTATAGAAAATATGTAAGTAATTTTATTTACAATTATATTAGTATTTACTCTGGAAGATATATATATGTCTTCTAGAGTTCTATGTATATATATTTAAGGGAGGTAGGGGCATGGGAAGTACCTCCATCTCATAGAAACCGCAGCCAAGTAACAACTCCATAGAGGGTTGTTGTGTTCCAGCGCGTGAGTAAGTGCACCGATAACTTTTGATTTGCTGTGTTAGGAGCAGATGAGGCACTGCGCGTGTGATATATTCATTCATTCATAGGCTACGGTAACCGCTTTACATCAGGTGGACCATATGCTTGTTTGCCTTCTGACGTAGTATATATAGTTTTTTTTATACAACTAGATTGGCAAACAAGCATGCGGCCCGCATCAGTTGGTAAGCGGTCACTGCAGCCCGTTGGCGCAACACCACGGGCATGTTACTCGCGCGCTGCAAATTTTTGACAAGGATGTTTCGTCACAGTACCCAGTAATTTCTCTGCCATATCCGTCAAACCGGTACACAGCTATATAAATATTACAGCTTGGCCGTAGAAACAGGTGAGACAGAGATACCCATGCAGACGGCTTTCGAACAAAGAAAAAATTATGACTTTCTTGACTAATGTTCCCAAATTGCACCGCCTTCCAGCTGAATTCCGATGGGTATGGCTCCCACACGTCGCCGGCCCGAGCGCCTCTCGTCACGGATGAGTGCGAAGCGCCGGCGGATGAAACTGACGCCCTGACCCCTACTGAGGCAGTGTTCCGGTACAGGGCCTGCTGTCAACCTGAGACTACTCCTAAAAATGCCAAGTGAGTATATTTTTGAAGTAAAACTTCTTTACGCACGCTTGACTTGAGGAGTAAGCTGGTGAATGCGTGACGAGAGCGTTACGAAAAGTGTGATCGGGCGAGGCGAACGGAAGTTGAGGGGGAGATATAAATTGGTGAAGATAGAAAGTGAGAGAGTTACGTTTCGTATATTAGTGTAGGGGCAAGAGAGAGAGGTGCGAGCACACATTTCTTTCTCTCTATCTCTCATAGTGAGTTAAGTTTTGTCATCTAAGACACAGTGCAGGCCTATCGTCTGTATCACACTATGGAGCTAAAGACACACTTGTTTTTTTATTATCAACGTACACATTCCATTGAGGAGATCGAAGGAGTGCTTGTACATGTTAGTTTAAACGTACATGGAAGTTTGTTCGAACATATTTAATATCGTCGACAGTAACCATTAACATGATGTTCTCCTGCGAATTCCGGAAGCTGTCTTGTATATTGTTCCATAGATCCTATGTAAATCCAAGTCATTGACCTTCCGCTGGCTGAAATTTAATTCGCATTCGCTGCTGTTATTTTCATTTAGTACAGCTTGTATATGTAGATAACTGTCTGTTGTTGGTTGTTACTATTTCATTTGTCTTTGGTTGTTTTGACGTGAATACCTACCTCTTTTTCGCTTCCATAGTGGGAGGCAATTCAGAAAACTAATGATTACAAAATAGGGGGCTACAGTTTGGTGTTGTAGCTAGATTTCTATCGTTTATATCCACATTTTAATTACATCACTTGATAGCTAAAGAATCAAAGAATTCGCTACGTTGAGGTATAATGATAAAACATGGCGCGCGGCAGGGTGAAAAGCACCTTGCGCTGCCGTTGAGATCATTTCGCTGCATTATATCATTTCCTAATAACAACAGATATGTAATGCGAAAATGGAAGGATGTAGGAGCTAAGATCAAGACTAACCTACCATGATCAAATTGGTCGTGTTTTATCAGAAGACGATGTCAGAAACCTTAGGAATCGGCGAGCGTGCATGAAAAGAGCAATGAATGTGTGAGAAGCGAGTGAAGTGTGTAAGGACCGCGTCTTATGGCGCTCGGTTCTCTCTACCTACCCCGCAAACGACCTGTAGGGCGATTCTACTAAAAACTGCAACTGCACTACAGCGCGTCGTGTGTCAAAATGCATACATTTTGACGTTTCGGTATTCTGTTAAGCGATCTGACAGCAGCGGCGTTGCAGGAATGCTGCAGTAAATGACTCGCTATTCTGTGGGCCAATTCTGCTAAATAACTGCAACTGCACGTTTACGCCTGTCACTTGAGTCGTGCCATAATAGTGCAGTGCCGATAGGTGTATTCTACTAAAATTTCCTGCACTGCAACTGCGCATATGCTGCACTGCAACTACGCTGCAACTGTGCGTATCCTGCAAGTAAACTACTTAAAACCTGAAATGTTGCCATATTTCAATCTAATAAAACTGAAATTTTATTTAATGTTGACTTCTATAGTTTCACTGTTGACCTTGGTTGCCGGAGTGGAGGTATTTCTAACCGAAAAGAAGCTTTACTTAATTATATTTATCCACAAACATCTCCCAAAACAAAGCAAATATAATTCACCGCTTCAGAATATTAATTTCACTTTGCAAAAGTTGCTCAAGAGTAACGTTAACAAAACTGCAAGTAAACTCCTTCAAAACATTGTCACCGGTATACAAATGTCAAAACAATTTATCAGAATACGATTATATTGCAGGAAACGTGCAGTTGCAGTGCAGGTTTTTTAACAGAATAGCGATTCATTTACTGCAACATTCCTGAATACCGAATACTGAATACAGAATACCGAAACGTCAAAATGTACACCTTTTGACACACGCCGCGCTGCAGTGCAGTTGCAGTTTTTAGTAGAATCTGCCTACTGGCGTGAAGCCATACATACATATACTTTTGTTTCAGTATAACTTACGTTCGTTTACCCGTTATGAAGACATATTCACGTAAAACTCACGGTCGTGTCTACGACAAAGCCACACCCCTCTTTTACATCTCTTTTGAATATATATATACACATATATCCGAAAGAGATATATGACAAAATTAATATTTCGAAGGAATATCAGTAGTTAGTGTAATAATTAAATAAATATTGTCGGACAAATTACACATCGCCATCTAGCCCCAAAGTAAGCGAAGCTTGTGTTATGGGTACTAGACAACTGATAAACATACGTAAATACATTTTTTTTTGTAAATACATATTTATTATACATAGAAAATACCCAGACCAAGACAAACAGACATGTTCATGCACACAAATGTTTGTATTGTGTGGGAATCGAACCCACGAGCGTTGGTGTCAAAGTAACGTAACAACGCGTTTCACCACTGTGCCACCGAGCTCGTCAAATCTCGTCAAGTCGTAATATCTACAAGGTTTGGTGGCTCAGTCGTGAATGACGCGACTTTGACACCAACGCTCTTGGGTTCGATTCCCACACAAGGTAAACATTTTGTGTGCATGAACATGTCTGTTTGTCTTGGTCTGGATGTTTTAAGAGAGGTAGGGCGCGTCAAAACTGCCCGTCTGGGGAAGTACCTCCACCTCACAGAAAACCGCAGCCAATTAACAACTCCCTAGAGGGTTGTTGTGTTCCTGCGTGTGAGTGAGGTCACCAGTAAGCTCCCAAGGAGTTGCTGTGTAAGCAGCAGAGGAGGCATCGCGCGAGTGATAATTAATATATCGCAAGTGTTAATAGGGTACGGTACCCGCTATACATCAGGTGGGCCGTATGCTTGTATGCCTGCGGAATAAAATGTGTATAAATATCAGTATGTTTTCGTGCCGGTATCGGTAGGTGCCAGTAGTTAGTCTTTAAAGTATTCTCTTCAGTTCTCTTTATAAAGCGACGTCATATTAAATATCATAATATAGCTTCGACATAACAATAAAATTGCTATTGGTTTGATTCCCCTAGCAAGTAACCCGTTATATAACGTTTATGGCCGCACAAATATGAACGCGGAACAGAGTTCGCCTCGAAAATAGTGAGTTTCGAGCAACTGCATATTATTACGGTATTAGTCATCACTATAGCCAAATTTGCGAGTTAAACTTGTAATAATAGCTTTAAAATAAATAAAGGTTTATACGTTGTCAAAATCAAACGAGGTTGTCTGTGATACGTAATGTATAAAAATATGTATGCTTAACAACCGGACATAATCCGTTTACTTCTTTATATAACAAAAAGCTTTAACCCTTAGTATAAGCTTGAGCATAGACTGCTTGATACCACGATGCCATGATTGGCGCTGGTGCTAGAAAGTGATGTCGTGCTTGGAAAATAATGAACCAGGTATGGCGCGATTTTTGAGCGTTCGGAAGCCTCCCTCATATTTTCAACTAGCTGTGCCCGCGACTTCGTCCGCGCGGAATAGTTATTTTTTTATTATATTATTATATATATTAATTAAAATAAACAATATTTCTAAAATAAAAGTATCCTAAGTTAATCCTTATTACATCAGCTATCTGCCAGTCAAAGTCCCGTCAAAATCGGTCCAGCCGTTTCAGAGATTACCCGGAACAAACAGACAGACAGACAGACTGATAAAAATTGTAAAAAAAATAAAGATAAAAGATAAAGATATGTATGTATAGAAGATTTCGACGTTATGATTTTTTATACAACGTTGGGAGGCATGCATACGACCCACCTGATGGGAAGCGATTATCGTAGATTAAGAACGCTTGCAATACCTGTCGTCTCCTCTGCTTATAACACAGCAACTCATTAAGATCTTACTGGTAACCTCATTCACTCTCAGAAACACAACAAACCCCCAGGATCATAATAGTGGTCGGAGGTTGCAAGTTCATATAGTACCTAAGTGTAAAAAAAATTACCTTCGTCTATTTATCTATCCATATTTTTACGCCAAGTGCTATGCCGGGTATACAGAGAGCCAGTACATAATTTCATGATAAAATCTTACCCTTTCCTTTCTTCTATTAAAGATAGGGATATCTTCTATGCTAAGTGCACTCTTCTCTCCCGCTACCCCAACCTATTTAAAGGAACGTTTTATCTTTCATAGCGATTCGCATGATCGTACCCTGCGTAACGCACTGTTACTCCGTCTCAAAACACCACACCACTCCACTGATTTCTACACTAATTCTTTCTCGGTTGAAGCAGTGCGCCTGTGGAATGCTCTGCCTTTCGATATCCGGAATGCTCATTCACTTCAATCCTTCAAACATCTTGTCAAACTTCATTATCTTTCCCTTAACATTACGTAATTAGCATTATTTTCTTGTATTTCCCGTCAGTCTCATTTAGTGTGTGTATATTATTCAATGTATTAATCAATTTGATAAATTGTGTGTACATGTGTACTTGTTATATATAACATATGGAGTTATGTACGTTTGTGTATTTATTTATATAATTACATACTTTATTTCCTTTAAGTTATGCTCTGCGCCACCCTACCTTATTTCTTTACTTCTCCTCTACCCTAAGGTTGTCTGGAACAGATCGCATCGCGATAAGACCGCCGTTGTACTGATACTGTGTTAATGTTCTTTTCTTATGTATTTTTCTTTTGGTGCAATAAAGAGTATTGTATTGTATTGTATAACATTACATGCGTGGAGATATACATACTCATTCTTCCTTTGTGTTACTAGACGTTAATACATATATGTTAGTCCTAAAATAAATACGTGATTATGCATCGTAAAATATTTGGACGAACTTTGGACTCACTGCCAAACACTCCAGTCAGGAAATATTTTTTTACGTATCGGTCAGTATTTAATAACGGCCTGAATAAACGCAGCAATTTGATAACCAATCGGTGAAGTAGAAAAGAAACAATTGATCCTTACTTAAGAAGTCAGAGCCGCCATGAATAAATGTATGACGCAAGGATCCGTCAATGAATAATTTATACTCAAACCTGTAATAAATCATCGTATGGAAAGCAGGAACTGTTAACTATGTAACAGGATTTATTTCAAGTGGAGATTTACCGTGATTTACCGGGTTCTAAATTAATTTGTAACTCATAAATATGCCAGGATTATTACAAAATTACAATATCCCATTAATTCATGGGTTTGTAATCTATATGATGCCCACAAACCCATAAACCACTTGACAATGAATAAAGGCCCCTATCACTCGCGAAAACGCAGTGCTTTAGTGCCCAAAATTTTCAGTGATTTAAGCATACGGTCTAATGGTAGGATATTTTAACTAATAAGCGGATAAATGACGTGATGTCGATTCGTGAACTAGCCAATAAAAGCTGCGCGTTCTACTCCAACGTCTACTTTTTCATCTATTTCAATTATTTGTACGCTACTTGCATACTGTAGTAACATACATGATAATCTATTAGTTTAGTACTGTAGTATTGTATTATCTTTGCCATTAGTCTAAATCATGATGCCAGATTCTTTCCGAAATAGGAAACAACGGAGACTAATTTAGGTATCTAATTATAGTATAGTATAGTTATACTCGTAGCAAAGCGTGTCAAATTTGTGATATTAAATTGATGTTTTAATATTTTTCCCTCAAAATTTAATAAGACTGTCGCGTATTTATTGGTCTATATAGCTAACGAAGCACAGAATGCCACTGTCGCGCCGTGAACGTACCTACAAAAAGCTTCAATGAACAATTTAAAAATAAATAAAGGGGAGGAAGCTGTAATCAAAGCACTTCCATGTCGCATGGATGGACAATCGATTAAATAGTACCCATACCTACACGGACAAGACTAAATAAGGACACGTGTGGCAGACAGAAAAGTTGATATGGTTCTTATTTGCTCGTTACAAGGATTAATGTCGTGTGTAGTTTCGTGTTATTACGTATTTTAGTGCGGCCAGAAGGCGTTCGTCCGTTCTGGGATCGGATGTGGACGGTCCCTTGATGATGGAAGGATACCGTTAGTGTATTCACATGAAGGTTGAAAGACTGCTTAATATTTGTATTAAGTAGATACATATACACTTACAAATACATTTACAAATATTTACCTTTTGCCTTTAGACAGAATGTAGCTTTTATGATACCTATGATTTCATGCGAGGTCTCTTGCAGGGTAGGCAGATAGAACCGAACGCCGCATGACTCTGTCCTTACACACCCCCTTTTTGATTTCCTTGTTACAGCGTTGATGAACTTAGGTTCTTGTTTGTAAAATAATGACAATCGTACATAGATTCTAACTATGAAAATGTCTCTTCTCCTTAGCGTTAACCCGTTTCCTAATCCACTAAGATTGGCGAGGTCCGCTATCTAAGCCTAAGGATTTGACGAAAATACAGATTTTTACATGGAGCGACTGCCGTCAGACCTCCATAACCCAGAGTGAAGACCAGACCTTTCTTAGGTAACATATCTTTTGAAATATAATTTCTTATACATACGGGTTTCCTTCATCACCGAGCAAGTGATAATTGCAAATATGTACACAAATCCGAAAACACGAATTTAGTGGGACAAGCCGGGATTCGAACCGGTGACCTGTTGGTCTATAGGCCGGTTCTTTATCTATTGGGCTATCACTGTTTTGATCTGATATGAAAATAACTAGTATAAAATAGCAAGTTTTGGACAAAACATACGTCTAATAATTTCTTTATGCGTGAACTTACTTTCATCGGAAACTCGAAACATTTTTGATTGATTTTAATGTCAAAGGACAAGACGTGACACTGGTTTCAATTTTTTCCTAGTGACTCATAAAAAAACTTATTTCGTCGTTTCCGCCCATGGTCCTTTCAGAAATAATTCATTCGTTTAACATCATTCTGATCATAACGTCACTAGATGGACGTGCATTGCTAAATACGGCTATACTTCCGCAACAAGCAATGCACAGTTATTAAAAAGTATATCTACTGTTGTGAAGTTTTCGAAGTAAGGAATAAAATATTTTTAAGTGGTACATTAACTACTTATTTACAGTTTCATAGTTGTTTTCAGCATAACTTGGTGATTAGAAATAGAAATATCTCAGTTTTTATAACTTTTACGAGCTTTTATTTAATACAACTTACCGTGTTATGTAATAATAATAATAAATAGATTTATTTTATCAGAACAATCACATACATTTTTAAACCTATGGCACCCGCACTAGGCGCAGCCTGTCACGCGGGGACCAAATATAGGATATCCAAATAACAAGAACATAGCAAAAATAGCGAGCGGCACAGTAAACAAACAAAACTTAGATAACATTTATAATATGGAATCTAGGGGTAAACAATTTTTTTTTATTATTTAATGAGATTGAAATAGGAATGAAATAATCATTATTATATTACTTAAACTACGCTCTCTACGGTGTGTGCGTGCGTACAGATGTGGAAAAACGTGTTTACGTGTGTGCACGCGAACCCGCGCTTGTCTCTCTCTGGGTATGTGTGTGTGTGTGCGAGTGAGTAGTGTGTGTGTGTATAAATTATGGGATAAACCGTATAATTTTCTCCGAGTCTTCATAATTTAATGATAGCAAATATCTTTGTATTATTGTTTTTACGGTATATGTTTGGCAGTGCTGTATTTTGCATTTTTGTACCAATTGATTATATATCTTTGGAAAAATATATGAACTAAAACGCTTTGCAAACGATGTTTTTACTTCAGGTATTGGTATTTTAAATATTCTTTTCGTGAATAGCGATTTATATATGGCACTATTGCTGATTTGCCTGTGCATGTAAATGGATGCACGCATTAAAAACAGTCGGCGGATACTCAAGACCTGCGCCTCGGCATATAAGTCAGTAGTGGGGTGACGACGTAACTTCCATAGTGATGTCTTGAGAACAGCTCACTGAGCTCTCTCAAGTGGTATTACAGTTGAGGTGGCTGCACCACCCCATACTAGGATACAATAATTGATGATGGACTGGCACAGTGAAAAGTAGACAGATTTTAGTAGCGGACCATCAGTAACCCCTTTTAACAGTTTCATTGTGTATATAAGTTTCCTAACCCTTTTTGATGTAACATTATATACCTATAATTTGGGTCTTAAAAATTAAATTTTCGTCCAGCACTACGCCCAGATATCTTAAAGAATTCAATTTTTCTATGCATTCACAGTTACAGCCTGAGTAAGACGTGTTCACATAATAGGGACAATTTTGAGAGTGTACTTTAATCTTAGAGAAAGACTTAGGTGGTTTTGAAGCGGATGTTTTATGAAAACATAGAAATTTTGTTTTAAAAAATGTGTGGGTCAAATCTAAATTAGAGCCACTTCCTGATGTTCGATTCGACTCAAATTTTGTATACATGCGTATCTTTGATGACATTATAATAATGTGGTACCATGGAGCTGGTCTGGCGACGGAGACAGAAGGTGGCCGTAGGAACTCCTAAACGAAATGAAATAAACTCATCGATCTTGGTGCTCTTTGTTTTATCTTGACAAACGCTCTGGTGTTATATAATATCCAGGGCTTGAAGATGGAGCAGGAAGGTGGTCAAAGGAACTCTATAATAAAACCACGCATCCCTATTGAGTTTGGAGTCATTTGTTTTGCAAGACAATTGTTATTTGGCTGCAGTTTCTGTGAGGTGGATTTACTTCCCCAGACGGACTACTTTATTGCACCCTATGTATGTATGTATGTATGTATTTGATGTCAAATTCGCGTCATACACGACTGCGCCGCCGAGCTTGTCAAAATGAGAATGTTACAGAAAGCATTATACAGTATTTATTACGGGGACCGATCATAACAGTACGTTGTATAATATTTTTTTTGTTAACGCGTTCACTAGATTTTACTCCTTATAAAATTTTCGTATCGGGCCTTATAACTCAAAATCGTTTCTTAAGGAGTAACCTCCAATAAAATTATTTAAAAACTTAAAAAAAAAGCTTTAATTCAAAAACTCACTTGTACTAAAACCAAACTAAAATTCAGTTATACTAAAACGAAAATAATAATTCCATTAGGCACAAACTATTTCAAAAGACAATGCCGTGGTTACGAACCACTCCTAGACAGGGAAGTGAAAACATTTAGGTTTCAAAAGTAATATTACTGAAACCTCAGTGTACACTTGACTTGACAGTAAACGCGAAAGATAATTTTCTCAGTAATGTCAATAACGAATATCCATTTACAAAGATAACTAACTTCAACTGTAGCCGTCAAGTCACTAGACGGGATCATAAAGACAGACGATGTACATAGTGTAGGTAAGTAGGCATTGTTTATACCAAGGCCACGTCTAGCAGAATTATGTCATTGATAACTTTACCGACAATTATTTTTAATTTAATGAGATAGCCTAGCCAATTGTTTTATTAGAGGATGTGTTTAGCAATTCTAATGAATCTGCTTGCTAATTGCCTTTATATTGTAATGATACTTTGTAGCCAAAATGTATGCCTAGCGACTCTCACGCCTGACTTTTGTTATTGCAACGCTAACTTAAAAGCTTACAAGGTGTGGTAATACTTGCAACCCTCGGCTTGTACTTAAAAAAATGAGTTATCATCATCATCTCAGCGTATATTCGTCCTCTGCTGAACATAGGCCTGTCCTTTAGAGTGCTACTCGTCTCGTTCCTGTGCCACACGAAATTAGCCATGACCAGATATTTGTCATATTCTAACGAGTTTTGTGGTGGAGCATGTCGCTTTAACACCAACTCTCGAGGGTTCGATTCCCAAACATTTGTGTACGTGATCATGTCTGTTTGCCTTGGTCTGAATGTTTTCAAGAGATGTAAGGTATCAAAGTAGCTCGAGTGGTGAAGTACATCCACCTCACAGAAAACAACATAACTTCCTAGATGAGTTTTGTAATCCTGCGAGTGAGAAACGTTACCAGTAAGCTCCCAAGGAGGTGCTGTGTTATCAGCAGGGGTGGCAACACGAGTGACATTCATGTATTAGAAGCTTTCATAATCTACGATAACTGCTTTAGGTGGGCCGCCCTGACGATGTAAAAAAAAGGATATATTCCCTTCCCGCAAAGTCTAATTTTCTATTAGAAATTATTAATTGTCTTCATTATTATTCCGAACAGGATCAAACTACGTTTGTATGGACCTAGTTCGAGGGATCGTCAAATTGGCATATTGTTCATTGATGTCACGCGCCAAGTGTCTAAAATTTAAATGCAGGTATAAATCTCACTGTGCCCTTGATTGCATTTTATTGGCCTATGCGTCTTCTTCTTTCTAGCGTTAACCGGTTTCCCATTAGGATTGACGGGGTTCGCTACATACGCCAAGAATCTCCACAACCCAGAGGGAAAACCAGACTTTTCAGACTTTTATTTTCGATTATATAGTATGTTGAGTATATGAATCTATATGTGTAAATAAGTATAGTCATAAATGCGCCACTACCTACTTGTATTTTAATGATTGTTTCTCTTCCTTTGATATGGTTGTCTGGAAGAGATCGTTTTAGCGATAAGACCGCCCATTGTACTCTTTCAATAACATGTTACTTAAATGTATTAATTTTGGTGCAATAAAGTGTATTCTATTCTATTCTATTCTAAAACCAGACTTTTCTTAGGTTAGATGGTTTGACTTTCGAAATAACAATTTCTGAGACGTACGGATTTCCTCACGATGTTTTCCTTCACCGTCGAGCCAGTGATAACGACAAATATATACATAAATCCGAAAATATCAATTAAGTGGAAAATACAAGCTACCGGGATTCGACCCGAGGATCAATCGGGTGATAGACCGGTTCTTTCTCCACTGGGCTACCTGATTTTGTGAGCTACTACTCATAAAATACTAAATAATACCTAAAAAAAATACAAAAGTTCCTTCGTCATTATACCAGTGATACTGGTAAAATTTTTGAGTCTATGAAACACTGTATATATGTATATCTTCACGCCAAGTCCCATGAAACACTATGACCAATATTTATAAAATTTGCGTCATATGTTCTAACATGGACTTCTAATTGAAACACAATAAACCGACGGTCATTGTCATGTCTCTGTGATAGATAACCGGTGCGGGTTGCACATCTGTTTTCCATACATTATACCTCAGTGCTAGGGCCCCGTTTTGGTTGTGGCTGACCAAAAAGATATCTTCATTCGTAGAAGTATAAGTTTGGCAACGTTTATTGTCAAGACGTGATAAAAATAACATAATTAAGTTATAGCCCACGGCTGTGTTTCCAATGTCATATTATTTATCTGATAGAAAGTGGCTAAACTCGTGAACGCTTGCAGTGCAGGAAGTATTGCTCGCGCTCTGTCACAGCTGCTCTTCAAGAACTTATTAGTAAACAATTCATTCGCAGGGATATCACAACTCTCCGGGACTATATATTCTACGAGTATATGGTTGCGGTTTTCTTAGTTGCCCATTCGGACTGCTCCATAAATTAAGATCTGATAAAATCATATTAAAAAAAAACATGTACGTATGTATACACGCCAGGTCCCTTGCGGGATACGCAGAGAGAACCTAGTGCCATAAGAAGCGGTCCTTACACACTTCACTCGCGTTTTTAACATTCAAAGCTCTTTTTATGCACGCTCGCCGGTATCTAGGGCTCCTAACATCACCTTCCGACAAAACATGACCATTTCGGTCATGGTTAGTCTTATTCTTCTTCGGCTCCTACATCCTTCCACTTTAGCATTGTATATCTGTTTCGCCATTCTTTATGCTACAATTTTTGCGCAATGCTCGCATCTCGATCGCATTTATTCTACTTTCATGCTCTCTGCCATACCCATATCCTGCTTGGTCTTCCTTAACATAGTGATACCTTTTTTTAATACGATTTTATCATACGATTATATCATACGATTATGATATATTCATATCTTTACTTCAATCTTCTTTGGCGTCGATTGCAATGACGCCAGTTAACCTTAGTTATACTTTATTTGTAGTTTAACTTTAGTTAGATTTCATCCGTAACAGTAATATAACTCCATTAAGTGCCGCTCTAAAATATAGGTTGTGATTTTTCGTATTATTAATTAAATTAAGGAACTCTTCAATATTTTTTGGAAGTATTGTAACTTTAGTAAGAAGGAAACACTTTCGTACAAGAATAATGGAATAATATCCTAAATCTAAAAATAGTAAATACAGCAATGTTATGGAAATTACATTAAGGTTATTATATTAAACAAATTACATTAGGTTGAATATTAAACACGTAATGCTTGCAGACCATATTCGTAATGATGATGTTAGAAACAGAGGTGGACTGAAAATGAGTGTCGGTGTTAAAATAAGAAAAAGCATGTTCCGTTGGTTCGCACATGTAGAAAGAATGCAGGAAGAACGAATTACAAAAAAGATATACAACGCGAAAGTAGAAGGATTTAACAGCTGAAGAAGGCCAAGACCAAATTGATCGTGTTTTATCAGAAGGTGATGTCAGGAGCCTTAGAAACCGGCGAGCGTGCATGAGAAGAGCAATTAATGTTAAAGAAGAGAGTGAGGTTTGTAAGCATCAAGTCACGTGCCGCTCGGTTCACTTTGCCTACCCCGCAAGGGATTTGGCGTAAAGTTACAAATGGATAGAATATTAACTGGGTAGTGGATAATTATGTACCTACATTCTTTTCTCATACTAGATTTTCTTTCTAAAGCTTAACCTCTTGATACTAATAAGGTGGCAAACAAGCACTCAAGGCTTGCTCGATAGTAAAAAGTAACTAAGTCTATGAACACTTGCAACATCAAAGGCATCACTCGTACATTGCCGAGCACGTAAAAGCTTTTTAACGCCTTTTTTGTCTCTTGGTAGAACCTCGGCAGGACAGGAAATAATTAATTTTACAGCCGACAAGATGCGAAACCAATTATTTCTCGAAAGAAAAACCACTGTGATTCCATGAGTGATGATGAATTTTCTATAAAATATTAATTATCAAAATTTTAATGGAAAGATAATTGAAAGGTGATGAGGGTGAAATCCAATGGAATGCTATGGGAGGTACAGGAAAGATTCCGAAATAAAAGAAAATGGACGGATCACGTTTTCTAACTCCGCAATATCGTGGAGCACTTGGGCAACTAGAAGGTTTAATGCGGTTTGTGGATCTTGAGAAAGCATTTGATTGGGTTGTGCAAAAGAACATATGGGACGTATTGTCGAGATATGTATTGACGGCATACTGCTCCATGCTGTCCAGTTCACGTACAAGAATTGTTTAGCACATGTGCAGCAGGTTGTATGATATGTGATCGGCTGTTCTCTTGTAATTCGTTAGTTGTCTGCAGATAATAAGGTCAACGAATGTAGGACTGCGTATGGGACCTCGTGGCGAACTGTCTGGTTTGTGCAGACGATGTTGTGTTATTAGTAGAAACAACAGCTGAACTGAAAACACTGGTCACAATATAGACAGACGATTGTATGGAAACGAAGCTACTACTAAATGTAGAAGAATAAAAAGTGTAGAAGAATAGTGAAGAAAACAAAAATAATGGTATTTGAAAGAGAAGAAGTCAGAACTAATGTTAGGATTACGGTTGATGATGAAGTGTTGGAACAAGTGGATGAAATTGTATATCTTGGATGCACTTTAAGTGGGGATGGAAGGTACACCGCTGCTGTGGAAACATGAGTGAGTATTGGGAATAGCGTGGAGAATAAATGAAGCGAAAACTTCTTGGCTGTAAAAGCTTGAGCCAGAACGCATAGCTCGCTATACACAACGCAGTGCTGGTCCCAATGCTAACTTATGGAAGCGAGAGCTGGATATGGCAGAGAAAGTATAAAAGTAGGATAAACGCAGTCGTAATGAGAGTTTGTGGCATAACGCTTGCAGATCGCATTCATAAGATGATGATAGAAATAAAGGTGGTCTGAAAAAGAGTGTCGTTGTTAAAATATGAAGAAGCATGCTCCGTTGGTTCTGACATGTAGAAAAAATGCAAGAAGAAAGTATTACGAAACGGATATACACCGTGAAGGGGTCGAGGAACGCCAATACTTGCCTACCATGACCAAATTGATCGTGTTTTATCAGAAAGTGATATCAGGAGCTCAAGACACCGGCGAGAGTGTATGAGAAGATATATGAATGTTTAAAACAAGTAATGTGTCTAAGGACCGAGTCATTTTGGCGCTAAGTTCTCTTTGCCTACTCTGCAAGAGATTTAGCGTGAAGTCATTGAGGGATAGATTTCGAAATTATATAAAGCGCGCATCACAATATCTGAATCGATTGTTGTAAAATTTCATTATCAAAATTAAAATAAAATATAAAAATTACAATATGGACATCGAACGAGAGAGTTCCGAATTAATGATACTTAACCTAATTAAAATTTGCAGTTAAATTAACTAAATCAGAGTTCCATGCTGTGATGGTGACGGAAGTGTACGTTACAAAACGCATGAAACGTGAGGCCTGACTATGACGTGAACATATTTCTGGTATAAAAATTCATATCTCTAATTTGAAACTTTTGCGTAGCAATACAATTCAATCTTAAATGGAAGGTGATCATCTTGTTTAACGGTATATGATTAATATTTCTGTGAAGTAAAACAATTGACGTCCAATTACGTAGCATTTTCGAAACAACTTTCAAAAGAACTCCTTTATATATATATGTATCCTTTATGTACCGAGGCACTCAACACTCGGAGATTAAACGGGTCAGTTAGTATTGTGATAAATATCGAGCATTATGCAATACTGCTTAGAATGCATATGACAATTTTAACAAAGCCCAGTGGCATGAGACTACTAATTACGATGTCGCAACGTCTGTGTGTAACGAGGAGTACAAATTGAATGTGCGCAATTGTCACCCTAATTATTACATTGTGCAATTTGTAAACTGAACATCCGAGTATTTTTTAATGTTAATCGCTTAAAATTAATAGATATACTTAGTTACTGTAGTTTTAAGATTAGTTACTATAATTTGAACACGTTTTTATAAGGTAGATATTATTTCAACCACATTTGTTGTATCCGCATCCACCACACCAACCCTTATTCATCCCACTGTACACACATGAGTACATTATGAAACGTGGTAATGAATGTACCTATAGTTTAAATGACAATAAACACAATAATATTAGTATACGATACAATACTATTGTATTGTATCGTATACTAATATTATTGAGTTTATAAGGTGCCACGAGCTGGTATGATAAAGAAAGTTGAGTTACATTATCTCATTATGCTAGTCTTAATAGTTTAGTAGTAATTTTATACGCATTTTTTTGTTGAAATCATAGAAATCATATCAGCGCATGTAATAATCCAATTTTTTTAAATCTCATAAAAAAAATTCTTGAGTTTCATTCATATTTCCGTGAATTTGTTTTTAGTTTTCTTTTATTTCATATCCTCATGTTCAATTGGCCTCTACGTATTATATGTCACTTATTAAATGTGCGAATGCACAAAATTTTCAATATATTTTGATATTTTTTTTATCCATAGGAGTACTATATATATAAACCTGTTCTGGCAAATAGTTTATTTTTTATAATTTATTTATTTTAACGCCTGTATTTAAGTGTTTATCAAATCGGCCACTTCTAATTGGCATGTATGTCGTTAAGAATAAGGAAAATATATCCTTATCTTATATCATGGTACCTAATAGCTATCTTCATACAAACTTTCGTTAAAATCAGTTTCACCTTAAAAGTTGAATAAACCCCTAAACCAAATTTACAAGCAGCTATTATGTTATGTACAGAAACGCTGCATATTGGTTCAAATTTATCAGGGACTGTGTCATTTTTAATGCAGGGCAGTTACTGCTAGAGGCGTTGTGCGTCATTTAAAATATGTATATAAATGTTCTTACAATCGCTATCCACCAGAGTTAGCAAACTAATAGCTTTTAACTTTCTACGTCTCGGTTTATTTCTGAGAAAAATGTCTATGACAGGTATGGATATGGACGGATGTATCCTTAGTTGGTACTGCCATTCCATTTATGACTTGCTCTTGAAAATCATTAACATCTTTTCCCTTTTACTGACACAGAGAATTCTAAAAATATACCTACAGTAATTCGAGACAAATAATATAAATATTAATGGTAAAAAGCCGTTGTATAATCAGTGCCAATTAAATCCATCATTATGTCATACCTATCTAAGTGAATTGGATCACCAGACGAACTCATCTGCATTTATATTTATATTTGATACGAGTACTTTAAATTGTTAACAAATTTTATTAACTCTAATGTATATGCTTTGTGACCGTAATAGCAGACGATTCCATACTGTTGAATAGGTCTGCTGCGATGGAATGAGATGTCCGTATCATTAGTACCAATAAAGCTAAAATAGGCGGTGATTGGTCCTACCCTATGAAACTTTTGAGGAGCTCGCTGGTATTAGTGCGTGTGTCAGTCTAATCGAACAATCAAGTTAAGCGGCGTCAACTGCAGCCTGTTTATTGATTGGTGTATTCGTTTGTAGTGCTTATTAAACTATTGGTCCCGGCTATTTTTTATAGATGAGAGTCATTAGCTAACCTAAGAGAGATAGGGTATATAAGTCAGACTGGGGAAATACCTCACAAATATCTGCAGCTAAAATAACAACCTCTTGCAATGCTGTTCTATTCCTACAAGAAAGTGAGTTCGAAAGAAAGAGCTCCTAAGTTGCCGTGTCAGAATCAGAGACAGTATCGTGCGAGCTTATACTTATACTTTTAACAGCTATTTACATCAGGTGGGCCGTACACTTGTATGACTCCCGACGATGATAGAACAACTAATGGTGCTAATAAAGTCGGCGTATAAATAACCAATATTTTTATACTAACGTGTCACAAGTAGATAACACAAACACAAAGTACTGCGCTTGCGGGACGTTATTATTCTAGGTACAACTGTACCTACTAAAGTTCATCGACCCTCGACTGGATACTAGGAAGATTGGTTGTATCTATAAAGAAGCTGAGCATGCGCGTCCTTTATGATATTCAATAAATTGAATGTAGTTATTACGTTCCTTTTTCAAAACCCTGCTTTTACGCTCTATTTCTAAGTTATTTGTGGTCTACGCTTTGTGCATGTGCATTTCTAGGGTTGCTACTACATAGGGTACGTTCTTTATAAGGGACGTATTTCGGTGGGTGAGGCTAGGGAGAGGCCGGGTCAGTGGGTCGCTCGCGCAGCCTCCCAAAAGCTCTCCGGGAGAGACGCGCCTCTATCGACCGCTTGTCGCCAATTGCTATAGGGTTGCCAAAATATAGGAAACGAGAAATAATTTTATTACTGATAATGCAATAGATTTTTTAAATAGGTTTTTAGTTGATATTGACATTTATAGAACTATCTAATAGCATCTAAAAGAATTGTTTAGTATTGGGATTCGGTTTAACTTCTTTTTATAGTACGAAAATAAAACTCGACAAATAAGTAGCTGTGATGTTAATACAACACATATCATCGAGCTGATCTGCTAATAGAGATGATTACAGGAGCATTTCCACGGTTTATTGCAGGCCATCTATTACTTGTTTGACTTCTCTGACCTGATCGTACTATTACTATAGATATAGTTAAGTAAGGAACTACATATTTATTTAACTTTATTGATTTCAGTTATACTTGTAAATTATTTTTGGGATAGATTCTAATTCATTTGAACGTTAGATTTTTTAGTGCTAAGCATGTCATTGAACAGTTGCAGTTGCATATGCAGTTGTTTTTATTCTTTTTTAAGGATGAACAGTCAGGATACAGGATAGTACAGAATATTTAAAACTACCTCATAAATATATGTAAATAATTCCTACATAAAATTAAGTTAGGAGATAAATAACGTTTCACGCCTGCATAATTATCAAACAGACCTAGTTTATAGTTAATTATGATTTAATTTAGAGCTTTACACCCGATTTTTTTTTGTGTATGTAGTCACGATATCGTGAAACAAAAGGATTGCAATACTTATGTATGTATGTATTAGAAATGCATTTAGGCAATGGATTGTAGACGATGCATTGTAGATGCATCTCCAGACGTCTCCCTCCTAATAACCGACGTAATACCAATGCCGTACAGAAATTACGACCCTCTCGCCATTGTGAGTGCAATTTAAACAAAATAGGGTGCGTTCGGGAGGGTCGGTGCCGCCCCTGTTTTTGGACAATCAAGCGCGCAGCATCCGTAACTGCGCAACTCTCGGCGCACTCGAGCCGGGGACACGGTCTTGTGCCGCACCTCCGCACTTCCGGAGCCTTTTGCTTTAAAAGACCTCCTTGTGATCCATTATCCTGCCCTCACCTTGCTCCCTGGCCTTGAACCTCTCGTTATGGGCACCTTGTAGACTTTTGACCCGAATAGTGAAGTGTCAGTTATGGGGAAGGACAAGCACCAGCCCACCGAGGCTGAGGTGAAGGTGGCCACCGTGGATCTAGAAGCAGTGGACAACATGGCGACGCTGCCAGTTGGTCAACACCGGCAGCAGGGGAGCGATATCGCCATAGCCGAAAAACATAACACGGCAAACAAAGAGATGGAGTTGAAATGCGTCCAACCCAAGCCATCCAAAAAGTATGTCGGTTTTCTTCTGAATTATTTAGTAGATTTTTTTATCAGATATTTTTTCGTTTCATTATTATTAGTATTTGTTATTCGGTGTTGTACTATTTTACGTAATTTCTGATAGGTGAAATTTTCACAAATATCTAGATTTTATCTAAAGTATTTTTTATTCTAGTTCGTCTCTCGAGTAGATTCCATTTGTTGTCACTTTGTTATCTACTGCATACAATTGAATTACTAATAAAGATTTAGGTGGTTGAATGTATAGCGATAGCTATATTAGCACTGGTTGCAGGTTCATATACTGAACAAAACAAACAATATCTTGGTGATTGTTTGCCTAACAATTCATACGCATAATATAGGTACAGAAAATGAGAGTATTTTCTATGTGTAGTATTCTGTGAAAGGACTGAGTCATATGGCACTCGGCTCTCTCTACTTACCCCGCAAAGAACTTGGCATGGAGATATAAGTAGATGAGTAAAGTAAAATATAAGAATTTATATAAAGTGTATATGTATAATACAAGCTTTGTTTAGTTGCCTAGATGGCACTATGTAATTCATCAGGAAATAATTTAAAATTAAAATAATTGTAATTGCAATAAAAAAATTGCTTGTGAAATTTGTATAGATATGTCTGTATGAGATATTATGTTCTTTGTTCTATAGAACAAAGACCAATACGAATTCTATAACAGCCTAACATTTTATTAGCATCAGTTATGTGAGAGAGAATGTTCGTGTAAGTGCAGATTTATCTTGACGAAATATCATTAAAATTTCATGGTTTTCCTCATTGGTTCCGGTCTTACTTTCTAAGGGTAAATAATTAATTAACGAATCCAGCAGCTGGTTGTCTATAGTATGTATATAACATACTTTGTGAATAAGGATTTCAAGCAATTTAAGTTGATAAAACTACCCGTGTTGTTAAATGACTTCATGGGCAAAATCAAACAATAACAGCCTCGAACACTGTCATTGTCAACCATTGAGAATCTGCATGGTTACCTCTGGTCTTTACATTATGTCAGTTCGGCAGTATACGGGTATTTACAAGGTATATATTGTCATTCACAAGTTGTATTATCATAATACTACATCCGGACAATAAGCTTGAACCTTGATAGGAATAAAAACGATTTAAAAAAATCGGCCAAGTGCGAGTCGGACTCGCGCACGAAGGGTTCCGTACCACTATCTATAAAAACGGCAAAAAAACACGTTTGTTGTATGGGAGCCCCCTTAAATATTTATGTTATTCTATTTTTTAGTATTTGTTGTTATAGCGGCAACAGAAATACATCATCTGTAAAAATTTCAACTGTCTAATTATCACGGTTCGTGAGATACAGCCTGGTGACAGACGGACGGACGGACGGACGGACGGACGGACAGCGGAGCCTCAGTAATATGGTTCCGTTTTACCCTTTGGGTACGGAACCCTAAAAAGTAACGTATCATGGACACTGGCGAGTGCAGGCGAAACTAAAAACTCATACTGATAGCTGCAAATATACCCATTATTATCTTAAGCATGTCGGTGACACCAACCCATAAAATTTTCTCCTACTAAAAATATCTCAACATGCCAAAAGACGTTTTCAGTTCTAAATTAATTAATTTTAACTCGAAACTAACGCAATAATTTAATTAGTTTGTACATTACTTATATGTCTGTTTAAAACATTAATATAGATACAAAACACGCGGCAGTTTATTATATCTGTTTCTAATATTTTCCGTTGTCCTTAATATTGTACGATTACCCTAAAGTCTATTTGATCATAATGTATACAGTAGGAACATAAGCATAACGCTTGTATTCCTAAAAGGATAAAAATAATCCATTAACGTGCCATTTGTCAACAAGCCGGCTATTTAGAAGAACTATCGATCTACATTAGCACCACCGCTACATCGATTTTGCATATGTTATTACGTCCATTGAAGGGTTTTCAACGAGCTCCACTGTTCCAGTACGGATTAGCTGAAACCTGTTTTCATGTTTTGACTTCGGGTGTTGACTTGATTTAACGTCTATTTATGAGATCAGCAGATTAACATTTCTTCAAAAGCCCGAATAAGCGCTAAATAAATCGACTCGCGTCATTCAGTCTTTGGAATGACGCGAGTCATAAATGTTGTATGTTGTAACGCCATGTATGTTTAACGCCATCATTGTTTTTAATCAATTTATTAAAAAGATTTCGTTATCTGTAATGAAATATGAAAAAAAAATGTATCTTTATTACGGTCTCCCTAAATTCAGCGATTAACAGCAACTTTGATCCTCAAAAGTTTCAAATCAAAGTACCGAAACGTATTTACTACTCTGTGTAAAAAGTATCGGGAATATGTCAATAAAAAGACCCGCGTAAAAGAGGTCGTTCTAATTTTTTTACTGCATGTTGGTAGCACTGTACTGATTTAGCGCGCAAAATTTGAGCGGGATCTGTCATTTAATTTGTTTTAAACTACACTTTTTGTTGGTCATAGTTTTGAGTCCTCGGCGATTTTTACAATGGAAAATATTGTTGAACAAAGAGTGTGCCTTAAATTTTGTGTTTCAAATGATATTTCATGTGGTGAATCACTAAAAATGTTGCGAAATACCTACGGCGAATCGTGTATATCGAAAACAAGGGCTTATGAATGGTATAAGGCTTTTAAAGAAGGCCGAGAAGTAGTAGTAGACTTGCCTCGTTCTGGTAGACCTTCAACCGCTACGACCAGAGAAAACATCGACAGAATCAAGAAGCTAGTGCTCGAAAATCGACGTATGAGTCTGAGAGAGTTGGCTAGTGAGGTGAACATATCTTTTAAGTCCGTCCACAACATTCTCATTGACATTTTAGGCATGAAACGCGTCGCCGCTCGACTAGTTCCAAAAGAGCTCAATTTTGTTCAAAAAGCGCAGCGAAAGCATGTCGCTGAAGACATGGTTTCCCGAGCTTCTACGGATCCGACCTTTATGAAACGTATAATAACTGGCGACGAGACATGGGTTTATGAGTACGACATGCAAACAAGCCAACAGTCTTCAGAATGGCGTCTCGAAAACGAGCCGAAACCCAAAAAACCGCGGCAAAGTCGCTCCAAAATCAAGGTGATGCTGACAGTTTTTTTTGACTACCGTGGTGTGGTTCACTCCGAATTCCTTCCAGAGGGAGAAACAGTGAATAAAGAATATTATTTAGGCGTCATGAAGCGTTTGCGTGAGAGTATCCGCCGAAAACGTCCAGATTTGTGGCAACACAACTCATGGATGCTGCACCATGATAATGCACCATCACACACAGCCATTATAGTGAAAGAGTTTTTAGCGAAAAATTCAACAAAAGTTCTCGACCAAGCACCGTATTCACCTGATATGGCTCCGTCTGACTTTTTTTTATTTCCCAAGTTAAAATTACCACTTCGAGGAAAACGTTTTGAGTCGATAGAAGCCATAAAAGAAAATTCGCTGAATGAGCTAAAGGCCATACCGCAAATAGCCTATGAAAAATGTATGGAAGACTGGGTGAAGCGGTGGAGATGTTGTATTGCAAGCGATGGGGCCTACTTTGAAGGCGATAAAATAAATTTAGATGAATAATTTGTATTTTTTGTTTTATTGACAAATTCCCGATACTTAGTACACAGAATGTATATTTGATAAAAATTATTTATTTAATTTTATTACTAGCCAATAAATTCTGCCCGAATTATTTCTAAGACTCTTTTGGAAAATTTTATTATTGCCCGCAAAATAAATATCACAATATTGAATTCCTGTAACTATTATCGAGCTTTAGTGCTATCAATAAAATAAATAGAATTATTTGAAAAAAGTAGGAACTTTTAAATTTATATGTTTCTCTCAAATTTTCAATAATAATTCTCATCGAATTTCGACTATTAGGGCGAGTTGTTGAATTGTAACTATTAATATAATAATGAAGTTGCAAAGTAATTATGTAATGTTAAACTACTACCTATTATTCAATTATTATACTTGTTACTAAACCGTGCCGTTATTTAGTTATTATAGTATCAGTTTTCGTAGCATAGTCAATGGCATTATTTATGGTAATTTAAAGCTTTACACTTTTATTGAATTATACAAGAGCTATACATAGTGTGTAATATAATTAATGAAACGAAAAACCCATAAATTTAATAAGCAAACGTGTTACGGAACGGCCTTTAGTCAATGGGTATAACATACAAATTATCTGATAAAATTTGTTGAAATAATTTTGTTAAACTATGTACTGTACATGAATTCATCTTGTAGAGTACATTAACGCCGAATATTTACCACAACATCTAGTCATCAGCATTATTAGAAAAGAAATCATGTACTTTTATTTATAAAGCTACATAAACATTTTTTGTTCTCTTTCAGAACTTCGCTGTTCATCATATCAAGTTTCATCTACGCGAAGCTTTTAGTAGTGGTATGCATTGCTTACGTCATAAGTGACGTCATTACCCACAACCTACCCCTGTACTACTACGAGGGCTTCTTCACCTACCTGTACGGCATGAGCATATTATTTTTGTTATACGTCTTCTGCTTCTTACTTCAAGGTCAGTATGATAATAAATAAACTATTTCACCTGACCTAGTTCTTATTTTTTGGATCCAAACATTTCTCTTATTATCCAGAGAGTGCTTGCTGCAGTGGGAGTCCCCCTAAACCTAAGCCTCCCCCGAAAGAGAAGAAACCGAAGAAAGAAAAGGAAAAGAAAACTAAAGATAAAGATGGAAAAGAAGGCAAAGATGGAAAGGAAGGGAAAGATGGAAAGAAAGATGGCAAAAAAGATGGCAAGTCTAAGGATAAAGATAAGGAAAAGGATAAGGAAGCCGTCAAAGAAAAACCAACTAAAGACAAAAAGCAAAGCCAGTTTCAGGTGAGTGCATACCTTCAACATTAAATACAGCACATCCATCATATTTGTATTTAACATAATCATCCACTCTCGTCGCTTTATCGTGTCGTCCTGTTTTAGATAACCACATATTTGTTTAATATTGATTTCAAGTATTTGATTATTTAAATATTTTTTCTAATTTTATGCACAAACGCGCAGGTATATGATTTTGCGTCTCACAAAATTGTCACGTCAAAGCTTCTTCAGACGTAATAAGCTGCATGATTTCTTTTTGTTTACGCTGCCTACTGTTTTGTTTTTTCCATATCATTTGGGCAGGAGGTGTATCCCCGTAAGATGCGTGATAAAGTTCGCCAGCAACAATTGCAAATTCAAATGGCGCAATTATATGCGTCCGAACAGGTGAGGTACATTGACGCATCTCGCTTGAACACTTTGTGTATTATATCATTTCGGAGAGCTTTGGATGTGCTGTTGTAGTTCATTTGTTCGAAGTTCGTTTATATTTAGTGCTTTGTCGTTGTCTGCTATATCTTTCATTTTGCTTCCGTATAACAGGCTTGTGTGTAGTATAACCGACCGCACATCAGGACTAATATACTAGTTGTACAGCAAAAAAAAATACACAAGAAGATAAAATCATTATATTACTCTTTATCTGCAGTCGAGTATACATGTTATCACCACAATAAAAAGTTAATTGAAAATGTTTATTCTTCCAATAGATATCATCAACAGTAAATTAATTTCATCTTTTGTATCATCTCGTAAGCACTAATTTCGCATTCATTCTAGATTTATAACTTTAACAGGTATTCCAAATTTTTAAAGTTAAATCTACCAGAAGGTCACCCTGAATTCGTGAATTGGAAGTATATGAATAAAGTAGTACCTAAGGCGTGCTGTGTCCTGTCTATAATATTTGAATATATATTACCTTTACACAGCAACAAGATATCGTGGAAATGGAAGCAGGACCAGTGGCAAGACCAATCCGTAGACGTAAGACTTCGCAAAACGATCACAGCCATGGAAGTTTCTTTCTTAGAATTGGTGCTATTGGTATGTACTATTTACTTACGTTGTCTACGTAGTAATGAATTATAATTCGATTGGTATCTTTAATAAAATTAAACATCATTTTCAGCTTTCGGTCTCGGAACTATGATCTACAACGGTTTAGAATTTGGCACATTCTTTGAATTACCACTAGAGTCACCATGTTATCTTATATTAAAAGGAGTTAATCCGGTACTTCAAATGATATTCACGTTCATGCAAATGTACTTTATTTTCATGAATTCGAGGGTAAGTGAAGCGGTTTATGCTAGTGACTTAAATATTGTCTAAAGTTAATCTGGTTTATCCAAATCATGTGTTTTTGCAGTTAAATATTCACAGATTCAAAGTAATCGCTCGTTTTGGCTTGATGCACGTGGTTGCTACCAACATCTGTGTTTGGATTCGGACATTGGTTCTAGAAGCTCTAAAAGAGATTACTGACTATCATGTGAAAAATCCTTTGGGAATACCCGGAGAAGGAGTACTTGGGAGTAAGTTTTCATAATTAGAGTTTGTTAAGTGAAAACTTCCTTAGGCACGTTGGGAACTTTTATTTTGGGAAAAAAGCAGTGAACTCGCGTGACCGTCACGTTCAGATATATATGAATTTTTTTTTTTTGTATTATTATAACTTCACGCCAAATCCCTTACAGGGTAGGCAGAGAAAACCGAGCGCCTCGCGACTCGATCCTTACATACTTCACTCGCTTCTTTAACATTCATTGCTCTTTTCATGCACACGCGCCGGTTTCTAGGGCTCCTGACATCACCTTCTGATAGAACACGACCAATTTGGTCATGGTACTCGTAGGTAAGTCTTGACCTTCCTCAGCTCCTACATCCTTCCACTTTTGCATTGTATTACTATATTAATTAGTGATAAAAAGATTTCTTATAAAAAATACGAGGTATAGATATTTCTTAACAACCCAAAAACAATGATGACACGTTTGTGAAGGTATGAAGTTTTCACTTCTGACTTAAATAAAGATTGGTTGTCATATTGCAAATCAAGATTTTATCACCATGTAATTTTTCCCAGAAGTCATCCGTAAACACACATTAAGACATTCGGGTAAGGTGTTTGGTGCAGCTACTACTGCCGCTACTACAGTTGTATCAACAGCAGTTACTACTATGAAAACTACCGGTGAACAACTCTTGAATGTTATTACGACTACAGTGCCAACTACTACATCGACAACCACAAGTAAGCATTGCTTACTCCGCTTTTAAGTTTAATTATGTATACTAATAAAATTAACACGGTGTCAAAAGAGTTCTTTTCATTGTGCATGTATATGTTAATATTCAAAGTTTTCCACTAATTTTTCAGCGACCACTCCTTCTCCATATTATAACATGGGTGATGGGTTCCATCTTAAATCAAAAATAATTGATACTATAAAGAGTACTGTAGGGCATGACAACGGGATGGGATACGGTCACGAATACAAAGATTCGTGGCCTAACGATAATCCTTTCACAACCACCTCCACTATTGCACCGCTAAAAATAGAGGGCGAAAAAGTGACTCAATCTCAAACAGCCATGTTGGAAGTATTCCAGTGGTTGTCTTCGACTTTCAAACCTGTTGTAAGCACTTTGTCCACTATAGTGCCAACCTCTACTTCTGGATCTTACATAACTGATAAAGATGAGTGGGGAAATAATATTGAAACATATTATCGCGTAGATGAACCACCACATTCGCCAGGTTTGTCGGAGTGTCGTTTTGAATCTCGTTGTGTTCTTCGCCGTTGCACTTTTAATTTGCAGATTATCCAAAAGTTATTTTGTGGTATCGTAGAATATCATAGATGTTTACTGCACAGTTATTTTAAGTCAATCTCACTTTAATTTTTTCTATCAGATTACAATCATGTGCATGTTTGTGCTAAGATCTCCTAGTCATATTAACTTAAACTTTAACTGTAATATTATTATTATTTTCTACATAAATTATATTATGCATTACAAATCCATCATACATTTCCTTTATCTTTTCAGCTAACAATTCTACGGAAATCTTCGAGTCGTTTGATGCCTTGAACCCGGCTGCGCTGATTGCCAATATTGATAACACCACCGTATGTGGAAGGAACCCAATAATGGGCACAATCGTTTCTGACTCGGCTCCTTATCTTTATCCCTTTATCATTGAATACTCCCTCATTGGCGCTGCGGTCATCTACGTCATGTGGAAACATATTGGCCGCTATCCAAGGTAAATTTTGCGATTTTATTTTATGAAATTCTATTTATAATTTTTGTCATTCCCACGCTAATTTGTTTAACCAATATAGATTACTCTAATAATTATGACACGATTCTTTTAATTAAAAAATATTTACTATATTATGCCCACCTAAATAATTAGTTACATGCAACCAAATTAAAATCTAAGTTCATTATTAAAGCACGAATCCATAGTATCTTGGTAGTCCCTAAGGATAACTAGTGCATGGGTAGCATAGTAAGAAAAAGTCAACGTCACGTATGTGACTGATTTCCACGCACGCGTTTGGTTGCAGCGTGGCCAACGACGAAGATCTGGAAAGACGTCTGGAGGCTGTTCTCTCCCGCAGGGCGGCGGCGTTAGCAGCGGCTCAACGTGGAAACCGTGTTGACTGCGCTGGCGCTTCCAAGGGACTCTTCTGTGGACTACTACTTTTGGTGGCTTCTCTGATCTGCTTGATTCTCTTCTTCGTCCTAATCAGACATCAGGAGTTGAAGCGCCTATCGATTTATTTGGCTGATGTGTCTCACTGTGCTCTGATGATTCTGTCTATACTGGCGATTTTGATTGGATTTATACGGTAAGTTATTATTAATTTATAGTACCTACGACTAAGAAATTAAAAAATATCATAATGATATACTTTTTATATAATATGTGGGAAGGTAAACAAGCTTACGGCTGACATGGTAAAGGTGCGAAAAATTATTCAAAGTAATCCAACAATTTGTCACGAGTAAGACGCTGCCGGTGGCGTTGCCTCGCTATATTGCAATTGGTCGAGCTACAAAACCGCCAGTTCTGGTGGTCTCTCAAGGCTCTTAGATAAGTAATTCATTCGCGGGGCACGAATCTCTACTCCAAATTGAACAAGCATACATTGCAAGCCGTGGCAACGGTAAATTATTACCCGAAATGTGACTATATTATTATATAATTTATTGTAATCTTTTAATTAAATTCTTGTGACCTTATTTTTCATTTATGTTTTCTATTTTTTTTTTTCTCTTATCCTAAACCCTCTTATCCCTCACTCCATTACTTTGCGCACAAACCTGTGCAACTTTTTGTTATTCAATTTTGTTGAATCACTCTCTAATATCACAATTTTATTTGGTGTTTATCACCACATTTTTTTTACCGTTTTTGGTTTATTCTGTTCAACGACCAGTGGTCGAGTAATGAAATGGAGTTCTTCTCCCTCCTTTACCGAGCCTCTCCGCAGGGTTCAATCACTGAAGTTCCGCTCCGAAGAGCAGTCTGATTTGAACGACATCTTGCTCCGCGTATCAGCGTTTGGTCTCTTCGTTTACGCTGTGTTCAGTGTAATCGCCGGTGGAATGGGAGCTTTCACTCACGAACCGAATTTGCTTGTGATGATTACTGGCTGCCTGAGCGTTCTTCAGGTATGTACTATGTGCTTAATATAGTATAATAAGCCCCTTATTAATTATTAGCAAGTATTATATAACGTTGACTTCAGATTAGGGTTACACATATAATGTATTTTGACGTTCAAACATTGTGATGGTAAATAATATGGCGAACGTAGAATTAAACATTTCTAAGTTATAAATCGAACCAGGAGTTCAAACAATCTAAACATTTTTAACTTAATTTTTAAGATTTTTTTTTATATAGGTACAAGTATCAAATACACTATTACAAATAATATAAGCTCAGAGCACTCGTATACGTCGTCTACTAAGAAATATCAAACATCAAATTTAGGCATATAGTCACCACAAAATTAAACTTATCGCACAATGAAGATTTCAGATGGATAATAAAGTATTTTTAAATCACTTAAACAATTGCATTTAAATTATTGCACAGTACCAAAGAGACAATAAGCTTTAAGCTAAAGCTAAAGTACCTAACGCTGTACTATAGCTAGGTCCATATGAAGACTTTATTATATATTGTAGGTATTTGTTTGATAAGTTTCATTTTTATTTTGTTGTTTATGTTGTTTGTGAGCTACCATTTTTTTCCACGGCGGCGTTAGTTGTGTTGACCTTAATTTGGCATGAACGATACGTACGAGTACTTAAAGCAAGACTGTGATCGAAAGTTTGCGATTATGTTGTTGGACATTACTCTATATACTTGAAGAATGGAAATTATACATTGTTGTATATGTACATACTAGTAAATATTAAAAAAATGCTCTACAAGAAAAAGTAAAACACTTACCTACAGGTTAAATTGTTCGCTTATTGACCAATTGAAATTAAGTATAATTTAATCAATTCCGCTGTTAAAAAGTACTTATTATTACACTAATCAACATGAACAGCCTAATGTAGACATTATTGAATAGTTTTAAACAGAATTTCATATTTGCGCTATACCTATAATTTTTATACTGAACAATAAATTTCAAAAACAATATATGTACCTATATTGTGTTGAAATTTAAAACTAACAATTGGTAAAAATGCAATTTATTATAAGCAATACAATATTATAATTCTAATATAATATAACTAACTACTAATGTCATAAAATCAAAATAAAAATATAATCATACAAAAATAATTATTTCCAGGTGGTTCTCCAACTACTTTTCATCGCTGATGTATCTCGCCGTCGGGTCCACCTCCCTGAACAGGAACGCAGCAAACCAGCACGCCAGGCTGTCACCTTCCTTCTCATCTGCAATGTCACCATGTGGCTTATTTACACCTTCGAGGCTCAGAAAGTGCTTGCTAACCCGGTGAGTAACCAAAAGAAATACGTTCGAGAGACTCTGGAGATTGAGAGAGTATTATACCGATCATAGATATTAGTAAGTTAATACCATAAACTTGTATAACGTAGGAACAATAAGATTATATTTATAACGTGATATTCCAATTAATTTATTCACCACTAATCCAAACTAAGCAATGGTTTGTTCTGGCTACATAAACGATAGTTTAGTCTAGATAATAGAATTATGGGACTTTTCTAAGTAGATGGTATAATCAACTTATGTACCAAATCCTTAACGCAAGGTACAGCAAAATTTGGGCACAACATACTTACACGTTATGTATCTGAATGAAAAGATCCGTTATTTAATTAGAATATAATTACAGTGTCCGGCGGTAAATATTGCACTTCGACCTTTGGAAAGAGACAATCGGCTAATTTACATTATTTACTTGGTTACACACGGGTGCATGACATATAGGTACGTGTATATAATTGCGCTATTAAAAGTATATCTTATGCATTTTTGATGGTACTTTTTACTTCAAATTTCAATTTCAGTAAATTAATTGGAATATCGTGGTATTTTTATTGGTATTTATTTACTACTACTAGCTATTTAAGGAGCAGTTAACCCAGGATTACGAAATCTAGCAAGAAGCAAGGGCCCGTACGCAGTAAAATCACAATGGATCGTTTTGCAATTACATTATCCTTTATACATCGTGTTCTTATTTAGTATTTTCGACTGCCTATGAACACTGGCAATACACGGAGTATCGCTTGCACATTGCATCCTTTTGATATTTTACAACAACACCTCAGGACTGTGCTCTTATTTGGCTACAAAATTCTGTGAATTAAATAGTCGAGTCCACCATGTCCAGATGAAACTTGGCTTTGACTCGAAAGATGAAGTGGGCCACTTACTCCGATGTAAAGGAAAACATTTACATTTTCGAAAATTGTATTTGAGTTTTTTTCTTTTCGTAGTAAAGTAGGTACCTAAGTTCGTAAGCATTCACATTTAACGATACGAAACCACAGAGGGCGAGGAACACCCAATACTTTTTCCTAAAAAGCGGTGAATTAAATCGTAAATAATTTATTATAATATTGTATGCTATTTTCAGGTACAACTCGACTTCTACGGTTTCGTGGCCTGGTCATTGGTTCAACGTTTTACACTTCCGCTGTGTATTTTCCATCGCTTCCACTCAGCCGTGACCCTCGCTGAAATCTGGAAGACTAGCTACAAGGCACGCCTGGAGTGAGCGCATTCGAAACACAGGGAAAATTGGAAACCTTAGTCCAATCGTCAACTTTAATTCTGCCCTAGTTTTTACGAGGGAGAAAACTACCGATTTCGTCCTAGTCCGGGACAGCAATTTTGTAGTTAGAAGGAATACAATTTGTTGCTAGTTTCAAAATCATCAGCTAATCATAAAGTGTTATAATTATAGAATCGTGTGACGAATTTAGAATGATGATGTTTTCATTTTTTATAGAGCAACGGTAATAATTGCTTTCCCGGAATGAATCGTAGTTCAAATTTAATATATCCGGACATAGCCTGCATAACTATCACATCTATTACATTGTTTTCTATAGTTATTTCATACTGTTTTCCTTTCACATTCCATTATACTTTTACAGTTTTGTCAATAAAATCTATTTTTCTTGGAAGACTGATGGTGGAGACTTAACGCGACCAAACAATACATATTTTTTCAATTTAGTTTTCTTTAATAGATACGTATACATAATTGCTCAGCATTCGGATTTCTATACTTGTGAATTTTTTATATTTGGATGAGAGAATTTGTGAACCTTGTAAACGAATCATGATAATAGAAGTAATCCCCAGTTGTGAAGCGTTCCCTCCTTTGTTAGAAATAATTTGTGTGCCATGGTTTTAGGGTTAAGGCTTGATTGAAATTCGACAATATTTTACATTTCTTAATTGTTTTAAATGGGGGAATTTTACCAAGTATCAATAAATTGAAAACTTCGCATACGCATTATACTTACGTATCAGAACAGATGCAAGGCATCGTTGCAATAGTTTTTGGAAATAATCACTTTTACGTGCCCACTTGAAATTGCTACATATTTTTAGAGTTAAAAATAAAGTTAATTTCTATAACTTAGTTATTTAAAGTTTCAGAAGATTTATTAGCCAACATAAAATCGGTATAAGCTAGTAGAGATATTATTGGAAGTTTAAAATACGATAATCGATAAGGTGGTATGGTAGGTAACGTGAAAAAAAAATACATTTAATTATAATTATGTACTTAAATATAGACGAATACGAGATTAGAAATACTGCTTATGCTGCAGTAAAATGCTTTATACGGACGAATCATTTGAATATTGGGTTTATTGCAAGGGGCCATGAGTTATTAAAACTAATTAGTTGACTCTACAATGCACACTTTTTGTAGCGCTCATGGTAGGACTTCGACGATAGTGGAAACTATGTAGGTGACACATGCTATTAGTGGCAATATTTGGTACGAGTTGTGGGATTATAACGCAGGTTTGAATCTCAATTGTAATGTAATAATGCATCCTGGTGTTTTCGATTAATTATTTTTATTCTTTAAGATTTCTACATTGTTAGGAATTTTTCTGCAAATATTTTCTTAAAGGTCTTTATGTGCAATCTATTTTTATAGGCTGGCTAATTTTACACGTCTATCTATTTGTAGGATGTCACTAACACGCGTTTCTGACACGTGATATCATTTCGATGTTGGATTTTGTATAAAATAGTTCATACTCAATTATTTATAATATATTTATTACTTAATTTTGTAAATTAACATAAGGTAAATTTATAACTTATTGCTCTAGGGGTCTGAGAGTAACGTGTGCTTACAACGTGAGATTTTGAGTGAATGTAGCTAGTTTACGACTGGTTTCTATTCTAATATTACAGTATAAATGTTACTTTATTAGTGCAGAGTATGTAAGAGCTAAATCCGAGAATTCGTTGTTGATTTCTAGGGTGGCGCTAACACTCTGAAGAATGTTAATTGTGTAATAGAACCAACCTGCGTGTTAGGCTTGTTTTATCACTGCCGGTATTTTTAACAACATTAAATTAATAGTAAGTCCTTTGATAAAACTATACTATTTCTAACTTGTTCAATTTTGTAGGTAATATTTACTGTGTACCTTAAATGTTTGGAACAATATGTACCGAAGTTTGTAACTTTAGGTTTAACATTATTATCATAAACTGTGGATACTCTCAATCAGTGTTATATAGAGATACCAAAAATTTGGAAATTCTACTTTAAAATATATAATTAATATATGTAAATGTCTATTTGAATAAATCAAATAATACATTATATGTGATTGTGAGTTTCATTTCATTAAGCTTGTAAACAACAATAGGTCATTAACCATTTGCAATGTCTTTTTAAAAGCTAAAACTCATTATCTATATCGTTACATTTTTAAAAAATCTGATTTTTTAGTAGAAAATACAAGCTTTCATTTTGTGGGGAAAATAACACGCACTGCTTTATTTTTCCATCTTCTTCTTAGCGTTATTCCGTTTCCTAATCCGCTACCTAAACCTAAGGATATTGCGAAGACACTGATTTTTACATGGAGCGACTGCCATCAGACCCAACTCAGAGGGACAACCAGACCTTTCTTAGGATAGGTCACACGTCTTTCGAAAGTTCTTGGATGTGTGGATTTCCTTACGATGTTTTCCTTAACCACCGATCAAGCGATAATTGCAAATATGTACATACATCCGAAAACACATATTTAGCAGTACATGCCGGGATTCGAACCGGGGACCTGTTAATCAATAGGTTCTTTATCCACTGGGCTATCACTATTCTAATCAATGTATCATTGCTCCATCATTATTTGGTTAATATATTATTTATTGATCGGTGAGTAGTTGAATAGCTGAGTGTCGAAGATAGGTAGGTGTAATCAACACCATCTTTATACCCAAAGGCAACCTTATCTTCGCGTGATGTGCCCTGCCAATTAGCAATACAAAGTTCTGACTAACGAGTGCCAGAGCGGGTCCCCTATCAACAATATCATACATATAGTAACAATGTCAGTTCTAGATATAGGTAATTGCAACATAATTCAGTTTAAGTCCCTGTTTGTGTATGTACGTTTGTTGCAGCTAAATCTCAAACGTGCCTATCGATCTGGATAGACTAATAGGGCAAAGTGGTATCAGAAACCCTAGGAACCAGCAAGCGTGAATAAAAATAGCTAAGACGTGACGTGTTAAGGGACCGCGTCATGTGGCGCTATGTTTGTCAGAAGTTCTCAAACAAAAAAAATCTTTCTGTCGTTGTCTCTTGTTATTATCCGTTTTAAGCCATTTATAACCGTTGACAACGGTTGAAAACGAAAGTTTTGTATTACGTCTATGGGTACAAAAGTATAAATTTGTACTTTTACCTTGATTTCTGGCTGGGTGTTATTATTGTCATTAAATTAATGTAACCTAAATATATAAATTCAGTTTAAGTTCTTTACACTAATAACTCGATTTATTTTATTGTGGTGTGTTTTATATGAATATCAGAGAGTTAAAAAAAATCGTCAGTTGTTACTTTCGACCACGTAGGCAGGCCGAAAGTAACACGTTATGGGTCGAAAGTAACAAGACAAAGGGGTTGGTAATGAATACAATATTACATGTTAAATCAAAAAAATATTTATTTTTGACGACTTTATATTAATAACAGGATTTTAAATGCTCAAAAATTATATATTTTAAGAAAACAAAAAATAAATTAAATTAATTAGATCAATGTTAATCATTCTTTTAAAATCAGACTATTCATTATTATTCTCCTACTCAGACTCGCAATTATGGTACACATCATTCTTATCATCATCCACGCATTCTACATGAAAGTGTAATGTTACATGGCAAACATATTTTTTTATTGCCAGGGCTCTAATTTTTGCACCATCTTTGAAATGCTCAGCCGCTTTTCGATACACTTCCATTTCGACAGTTCCTCGTCCAGTAGTTCTTATCCGTTATCGCGGCATTCTGTTAAAGTAAAGACAAGACATACATAAAAATAAGATGTAGGTAACTAAATCATTACGGGGACAAAAGTAACATGTTACTTGTGTACCCATACGACTATGTTACTTTTTTACCCTTCCTTATTTTTGTCACAACAATGTACAATCAATCTAATCAAGAATGGATATGCAAACATTCAGATTACTATCATCCTTTTACGATTACGTAAACAATACAATAAGAAGACATACTTTTAATTTGTGAAAACACGTAGCGTCCTGTCACACAAACTAAAAACGCGTAGCGCATGCGTGCGCCGACTGATTGCAAGTGAGCAGGGCGCTCCCGGCTATCACCTGACGGCGGTGTAGCGATATTCGCCTATTGGATAAATCTAGAGAGCATTTGTTACTTTCGACCCGCCGTTACTTTTGTACCCGGTCTCCCCTACCTGTCTTACATACAATTTCGAACTTAAACTTTAGTGCAAAGACACGGTAATTTTTAAAGTAATTAGAAGGCATAACTATGTCAACCATCAATGTCATCTTAATAACAACGTACCGCTGCAACGTACATATTTTATGAACGCAACAATCACTCATCAGCAATTTTCTAATGGTGGCGGTTTATTGACGGGAGTTACTATCATTATAATAATCGTGTATTAAAATTTACATTTTGGCACGTACGTACTTACTGTCTTATAATATAAATCTCTTATGACTTATGTGATGTAACGCAAACCATTAGTGGGATTTGCAATAAAATGTTTGCTTTATAAGTTACTTCAGGATTTGTAGGCGTATCTACATCGTCTCGGAAAGTCATGTTCGAAATGGATTCGAGACGTTTTCTCTCTAATTTGTTCACTGCTCTCATGCCATACATTTTAAGTGAAAACTTTTTGATTCGATTCGAATATTGTATTTCGAGGCATGGTCAATACTGACTGATACTAAAAGTAGAAAAATAAAATTACTCTGTGGGTGTACTCAGTTAAGAAAATTGAGTTTTTCATGGAAATTTCCATAATTCTCGGAAATAACAAGGAGTCAAGGACTAGGCGGTATGGTCATTAAAATCTTGTTTGAAACAAAATAAATAAATAAAATTCTAAAAGTAATGTCAGTGTTCTGACAGGCGCCAGACAAGTCAGTTGCGAGGAATATTACCAGATCGTCCTAAAAAAGTCTATTTTTGCCGTTTTTGACGATGCGCCGTAGTGTCGACCGTCTCGTTCGATACACAATACTCTATCATTTTAACCAAGTCTGAATTTTATTCGAGTTCGGGTTTAAATCGTCCAGGAAGAATTTATTTACGACATTATTTTAAGATGTTGAATTATAGATGATAACGATAAAAACAAAAATTTGAATCTTCATCTTTTACAATGAAAGTATCTTCGTGGACACATTTTACATTTCATCACGCGTCCTGTAGTCACATGAGACAGTAATTTTTAAGTTTATACCGCATCCAACGCTGTCAAGAATTTAATTTACAACAAAAGATTTACCAGTCTCAGGAAATCTATATTCACATTGTTTCGGAAAGTCATATTCGTAACAGATTCCATGAATCTTGACAGCAACTTTCCGGTTCATTTCCTTTAAATACCTTTCTGAGGCAATGTGAATACTCCCACTGGCCAAGTTTTTGATATCGCCCTATTTCCCAAATACTTAACTATCCCTTTTCAGGGATTTCATCCTCAAATGAAGAATTTATCAGATCAAAAATGTATACCACATACTGGCAACACTGTGATTTAATCATCATTCATCCAACATTCTGTTGAAATTAATACTTCAATTGCGTTTTCCTTGAATTTTTACCGTAGGTAATTCCTAACTATTGCAATAGTTATTTATTGAAACAAATCTATTGAATCTAATTAAACAATTTATGCGCGGTAACATAGGTTTTCGTTTTATTCTAATATGTTAATACGTTGTATTGTGTTATTGTTGTATATAAGTTGTGTGAGGACGTCAGAGATTACTAATGAAAATGGTGCGGTTGAGAGTAATGAATTTGATACGAGATTTACCTACTCCTTTTGGCCTTCTGCACACAATGGTGCGATGATGATGAAGCTGCGAAAGCGGCAAGCCGAAGAGAATAAATTGAATGAAGGCGGAGATATCAAGAATACGCAAACGAAAACAACATCTCCGGCTCAATCCCCGACCAGTCAGCCTAGTACTGTGAAATCTCAAGAGGTTACGAAAGGTAAAACTACTCATTACAAATTAAATTAACTCACTTCACGTTTTTAATTTATAAAAAGCATTGACTGTGCTTTGCTAGGTATTGTTAGTTTAGTTTATGATTCATAATAATAGTGTATTATTTTTTCGCATTCCATGTCGCTATATAGTGTTATGTTACAAGTAAATAAATGAGATTTATAATTAAAAGTGAAAATGTATGCAACAGTGAAATTGCTTTATCTATTTTATGACTCACCAATTACATTGTTTGCATTTATTACTCACTACTTATTGTTTTCTTATACTAGTAAATTTCAATTATGTAGTTACCATAGGTGACGCCTCTGATGTTGTAAGTGTCTATGGGCTACAGAAACCGTTGCCGTAAGTCAAAGTGCCTGGATGAACAATGATTATATAAATCATAACATTTAAATCTATTATGATTTAATATAATCATTGTTGTTATTTATTGCGATATATATATATATATTTCCCAACAAATCATCTAGTATCAAATCACAGCGCCATCTAGTCCTAAACTTTGTAGAGCTTGTGCTATGGTTACTAATTTTAATAAACAATAATGACTGATTACTGATTGTAAAGCTATCTTACTCATTTATTTACTGAATCTTTGAAAATGAAATGAAAGGAGAATGACCAAATATGTATGGGAGTTCGGCCCACTTGCATCAGTCATGCGTCTTGACCAAACCATCGGTAAAACAAAGGAAATATGTTGTAGATGACTCAAAAGAAATATTATTTCAATACGAATAGGGGTTATTGAGTATTTTTAAATCAAATTAGGCATTTTGAGGTTATGTTTTGCGAGTGTAAAACTACATAGGTAAACTACAAGGTACAGAGGGGATGTTATATTTTAGTAAACATTATATGGATTTGTAAATACAATGCCATGTGCATAGATCAAGCAGTCTGAACACCTACATTAAATGCATCTTCAAATAATTAAACCACAGGATAAGTAGTAGATATTCAATTTCAACTTTTTATGTTCATATAAATGTATTATTCATTTCAATTGGGGTGAAGTAGCTCAACATCAGTTTTGACTGAAACAAACTTTACCTGGATGTTGTGCACCCCACGATACTGATGGAACAATAGCTTGAATGGGGAAGAACACAGCAAAAGATTATTTGGAGAATTGTTTTTCACTCGGGTGAGTGTGGTGGTAACCATCTAGCACCTATATTGGCAGTTAGGGTGGCAATGTGCGACTTACAATACTTGTTTGTAAGCATTGGCAGGCTATGGTAACTATTTAACATCAGGCGGATTGTATGCTTATATAATTACTTACATTGTTCTTAATCACAGAATATTCATTGGAGATAAATAAGAATACATTAAATATAAATCTAAAAATGGAGTAGGAGCCTGTACATCCTTAAATATACCCTAACTTAAATACCAAATTAACAAAATTATGTGCACACTGTATTGTTCATTTTCCTACAAAGCAATTGCAGCAGTAGCCGACCAATACCTCTCTAGACATTTAACTCGTCAAAGCCCGTTATATACTATTTTCCATACATTTCGTGGTTCATGGTAGGTAAGTCTTGGCCTTCCCCGGCTCCTACATCCTTCCACTTTTGCATTGTATATCTGCTTCGTCATTCTTTCATCTTGCATTCTTTCTACATGCCCGAACCATTGGAGCATGCCTCTTCTTATTTTAACACCGACGCTCACTTTCAGACAACTCTATTTCTAACATCATCATTGCAAATACGGTCTACAAGCCTTACGCCACAAATTTTGCGCAGCGCTCGCATCGCATCGTCTGCATACAGCAGACAGTTCACCACTTGGTCACCCATGCGCAATCCCACATTCGTTGACCTTATTCTCTGCAGGCAACTATCGAGATACCTGTTTGACACCAATTTTGACATCAAACCAGGGTGACATGCCACCGTCTATCCGCACACATGCCGAGCAATCCTTGTAAGTGGACTGCACAGCACGGAGCAGTGAACCGTCAATCCCATATCTCGGCAATATGTCCCACAGTTCCTTTCACACAACCCTATCAAAGGCTTTCTCAAGATCCACAAAACCGCAGAAAACTTTCCGGTCTATGGCCAGATGCTTCTCTACGATATTGCGGAGCGAGAAAACTTGATCCGTACATCCCCTTCCATTTCGGAAACCTGCTTGTGCGTCCCACAGCATTTCATCGGATTTCACCCTCATTCTCCTTTCAATCACCTTTCCATATACTTTTGCTGCTAAGCTGATCAAACTGATGGCCCTATAGTTGGCGCAGTCCATGCGTGATCCTTTGCCTTTATACAAGGGCACTATGACTGCGCGTCTCCAGTCCATTGGGACCCTTCCAGTTCTCCAGCATAGGTTGCATAGGTACCAGAAGGCGTCCGGGACGTAAGTGCCACCTAATTTGATCATCTCAGCTGTGATCAGATCAATTCCCGCTGATTTTCCATTTTTCAAGCTTCGTATCGACCATTCGATCTCATCATAGTTATGCCTTCGTCGGACGCCGTCAATGTGGAGTAAGCATCCGACTCACTCTCATTGCCAGCGTCCGAGGCATACTCATACATTTCCTCAAAATATTCACTCCACCGTTCTAACACTTCCTGAGTGTTCGCAAGAATGACACCAGCTTTAGACTTTATCTTATACATTCTGGAAGCCGACGAACCACTCCGAGACTTCTTTACCTCTCTCCAAAAGAGTTTAGTATTTGCCTCGAAGTTTTTCGTCAGTTCCTCATTCATAATTTGTCTTTCACGCTTCTCTTTCACTAAAGCCTTGGTTTCATTCCTGCATAGACGGTACATTTCTTTCTTCTTTTCTCTCATATTTTCATTTAAAGGCAAAGATGAGACGTAATCCAGCCACGCTTTCCTCTTTCTTGCTACGGAGGATTCAACCTCCGCATCCCACCAGGCATCTCCTTTCGCTGTTTTACGTCTCTTTGCGCATCCACAAGCTTCTTTTGCACTATCCACCATACTTTCTTTCAAAACTTTCCAACAATCATCCACATCTGAGTCGGAGAGGCTTGCATTTGCAAGTCTCTCACTTACCAGATGCACATACATTCTCCTTACACTTTCATCTTGCAATTTTTCGCTCATTATCCTTTCATGGTCTCCGAAAGGAATACGCACTCGCCAGTGCCTCCACTTCCTAAAAAGGCCCACAAACCGGCTTAACACCAGGTAGTGGTCCGTTTCAAGAGTGGGGCCTCTAAAGGCTCTTGTATCCATTAGAACATTTCGGAGACGTCTATCTATTAAAATCAAATCAATCACACTTTTTTGATCATTCCTTCTCCATGTATACGTGTGAATATCCTTATGATGATGAAGCGTTCGACACGAGGAGGCCTCGTTCCATACATAAATCTAGTATTGACTTACCTGCTTCGTTCACTGTCTTATCTCCATACGGACCAAGAACAGCTTCATAGCTGTATCGCTTGGTCCCAACCTATCCATTCAAGTCTCCACACATAATCACTCTTTCATTCCCTTCAGCTAAGTCCAGAACATCCCTCACAGACTCCCAAAACTTCTCCAGTTCTTGAGCACACGCTGAGCTTACGGGAGCGTATGCTGCAACCAAAATTACTCACGTGATGCCCAGTTTAATACGAACCCAGAGAAGTCTAGGCCCTACCAAATAGTAATCTCTTACACCAGTGGCTAAGCGAGAGGAGAGTACGACACCTACACCAGCACTGGCATGATCGTCCCGGTCTACCCCAGACCATAGGGCCATCATACCACCGGGCAGATCTATTCTATTCTATTTTTAATAATGTGGCTCCATCGTTGATTATTTAACGATGATTTTGCCAATGTCGAGGTTGAGAAAGCCACATTCCGGTTGGTATGACTATTGATCGGTAGCGAATAGCGAGTGGCCGCTGGGTGATCTAAAACAACACAACACAAACATACAGTTAGTACCCTGCCCAGACAAATGTAGATTAGTACATAGAACAAATGGGGTATAAAAGAGTTGGTATATAATGGACTACGCAACAGAAGGACAAAAATGTTCTAAGGCTTACAAATACAAATTATTAATTTTTATGAACTTGACCAAAACGGATATAAAATGAGAATACACCAGGGTAAGTAGAAAGGGCACATTAACAGGGCGAGGTATATTGGGAGGGAGCATATCGTACAATGATACCTGTAGTTTCGTGCAATTAAAAAAGAGATGTTCAAGAATTCCACGTGCCTATGCGGCACTCGGCTCCCCTCGTCACGCCGGAATTGGCGCTGCGTGGTGGGTGGCGGCCCCCATCGCCGCATGCAGTTATACTCGCACCGACGGGGGCGGATCGGTGCACGTCGCCTACGGGGGACGCCCTAATCCGCACGTCGGTGCGCTCTTGGTCCAGAATTGCAATCGACTGATTGGCAGGGGTCGCGAACGAGCACTCTTCTGGCACATGACCCCCTAAAAAATAAACAATGGCATTTAAATAAATTACAATTAAGAGCTTTTATGTCATTACTTAGACCTAGTTGTAAATTTTAACATGATACTTATATACAAGTAGCCTGGGTCTAAGTATACTTTCTAGTGAAAAGGCGCAATATGTTATTTATAGTAGTTAGTTGGCGGACCCGTCCCAGGGGTGAGAACAGTACTCCATGCATGGGCGAACTTGCGCCTTGTATAAAAGGCAGCGCTGCTCTGGCGTGAAGAAACGTCTTACCCTGTTCAGGATTCCGAGTTTTTTAGAGGCCACAGAAATAACGCTCTCGATATAGTCTTTGGGGTGGAGGTCGCCCATGATGTTGATGTCGAGGATGGTAAGGCTATCATGTATGTGTAAAGAGGTGCTCTGAAGAGAGGAAAGAGGATAGAATGGAGAGATCTTGGCACTAATTGCACCTGGTTGCGCCTGGGTTTTTTGTCATTGAACTCATCCAAGTTATCGGAACCCCATCGCGAAATACGATCCAACACCTAGTCGAGCTCAACGACAAGTGCACGTCTTTTATCCTCTACTTCGGCCTGTCTTGCCGCGTGTCGTCCAACATATCGCGCATGAACGGTACTATTATCCGCATAGCAATGAATGTTACCAAGTGATAACATGTCATTGATACGCAGTAAAAACAGAGTCGGCGACATGACTGATCCTTGCGGCTCCCGGCGTTCACACATAGAAACTGTGATGACTGACCGTCGCAAAGGACTCGTATGCTGCGCCCATGGAGAAAAACAGCGATCCAAGCGCATAAGCGAAGTGATAGACCATATGCTGGAAGCTTGGAGAGAAGCGCGCGATGCCAAACCCGATCAAAAGCTTTGGCAATATCTAGGCTAATTGCCAAAGATTCGCCGTGCTTGTCCATAGCTTCAACCCACAGGTGAGTTACGTACGCTAGAAGATCATCCATAAATCGATTTGGTCTGAAACCGTATTGACGATCATTAAGTGATCCTCCAGGTAGCGCATGAGTTGCGTATTTATTTATATTGCAGATAATGGAGGTAACGACTATGGGTCGGTAGTTGGCAGGGTCAGACCGAGGACCTTTTTTGGGGACCGGTTGAATGTTTGCCTCACTCCAGGCCTTTGGCACGATTCCCGAAGCGTACGACATTCTATATAAGCGAGTTAGCACAGGAGCAAGTTCAGGGCACAGTCCTGAGTACCACGGCCGGAATAACGTCGGGGCTACTTCGGAGACTAGCCTTTCGCACATCGACTGATTGCAGCGCTGCGCGGACATCACATTGCCTAATGTGTATGTCTGGCATCGTTGTCCCACAATCAGCAATTTGGGGTGGTTGTGCACCACAATCATCGATACGCGAATTGGCCGCGAAGAGATCAGCGTGAAGACTGGCTTTCTCCTGCACCTGGTGGGCGAGTGACCCGTCCCGATGTCGTAATGGCGGCAGCGCAGAATGACAGAAATTGGATTGCATGGATTTGGCCAGGCGCCAGTAGCCACGACTGCCCGTAGGATGGGATACCAATTCCCGACCAATCCAAGCAATTCGTTGCGCATCCGCTCTTATGTAAGCCCTCTTACATTCCTTTGTGGCTTTGTTATAGGTCACTTTGAGGGACTCCACGTGAGGGTCGTGACTAGTCCGAGCCCTAATCCAAGCGCGATACGCCGCTTGTTTCCTTTCGACAGCATCCGCGCATTCACGATTGAACCAGGGCCGAGATCTACCTCCGCTGGTGACATTCGTAGTGGGTACATACATACCCAACACGACCTCACCAGCTATGGCCGACGCTCTCTCTGATACGGTTTTTCCCTCAAAGCAACGCTGCCTCCATAGAATAGAGGCGATATAGTCTCGCATCCCATCCCAGTCTGTCGAAAAGTAATGCCAGAGCCGTCTCTTCATTTCGGTTGATGGCGTCCGAACTGTGGCACGAACTAAACAATGATTGGATGATCCAAGTGGCGCACGCACCCGCATCTCCTATCCTATCCTACCGGGTTACTCGTCAGCAGAAGGTCTAGTAACGAGGGTGCCTGACCAACAACATCGGGAATCCTAGTGGGCTGGTTTACCAGTTGTGTCAGGTCATGCTTGAGAGTGAATACATGCGCGGGTCGCCCTGCGTGCGTAGTTCTGAAGGACCTGAGCCAAGTCTCATGGTGGTCTTTAAAGTCCCCCAGAAGTAGTACATCTCGGGATAAGGAAATCGTTCTTGTGCTTCGTCAACCGCTCGACTCAGGCAGGTGTTCAAAGAGTCGAGACGTCTCGATATCTCCAGAATGAGAACGATAAAGGCACACGTAAATTCGATTCATAAAGCCAAGGTTTACGAACACCCAGAGGGTGGACAGAGAAGGGTCTTCAAGACAGCGCAGGCGGCGACAGCATACATCCGCCCTAGCAAACAAGCATACACCGGCTTTGGGACGGAAAGATTCTTCCAGCATATAGCCAGGGCAGTGTAAGTATGCTTTGTCAGCAGTGCGGCTTATTTGCGTCTCTGCGAGGAAGAGCAATGCGGGTTTAATCGTCTCGAGATGATGATGGACGGCATTGAGGTTAGAATGGAGTCCGCGGATGTTAGCAAACTCCACCTCAAAAAGTTGGTTAGTAATGGGAGAGAGATGCCGCTGTAGATCCTGTGAAAAGGGATTATTAGGGAAGAAGAAGAGTTGGATGGGAAAAGCAAAAGAGGCGTGAAAGAGACGATCAACGCAGCGACAATGATGGATAAAGCGTGGGTGTTGTAGGCGGTTGTAGGCATAGGCACAGTTGGTACTACGTAGTTCGGAGTCGCAGTAGCTGACACGCCGGGTCTCCCATCCCATACCCCCCACAAATGGTCGCCGGGTCTCATTAATTATTGGCAATTTTGGTTTTAGTTTGTCAAATAAGCTGTAATTCATTACAATGCAATACAGTTAAATCTCCTTATTCACGGGGTATATATATATATATATATATATATATATATATATATATATATATACATATATATACATATATATATATATATTTAAAACATATAATAATTATTAAAAAATATTATTCATTATTATTGCTTGAATTATTTGTTTTAAAATATTTTGTATATTTTTCTGCTTTGCGCTTTCAAAGGCCTTTTAATTCCACCTGATATTCAGCTGACGCATCATCAATTTTCCTTTTAAAAATAAGGCTTTGCTCCAAAAGTGGAACAATTGTATGAAGTAGTTCACTTGCCACTCGTAAACGTTCGGTCAGATTTTTTACGCCGGTAGCGATATTAGAAACATTGTGACATCTCTAAAAGGTGGTGTCAGCGAAGTAGGCTTTTATCAAAGAACTTTAGGCTCAACACAAATAATATTTAATTTTTTTATTAATATTTTCAAGGCTACTTGTTCGTTTTGATATATGTTAGTAGGGAAAACGTTGAATATTGAATAATTAATATTATCTTTTGTAAAATTATATGTCTAATCATAATTTACGTATCCGCGAAAAACGAATTTTTCCGACGCGAATACAGGAAGTGGTCTCCAATTTTCTTCCGCGAAAACTGAAACCGCGAGTAACGGAACCGTGAATAAAGGAGTTTTTACCGTTATAAATTCTGTTAAAATTATAACATTAAAATCTATTATTATATTATAATATATAAATTATGGTACAAAGTCAAATAAATAGACATTAGAAAGTTACTTGTTGTTAGAACTTGAACTTGTGGGTTAAATAATTTTATACTCTGTAATATCCCAATTTTACAGAATGCAAATGAATAAGCTTGAAGTTTTATGCAAAGTTACATGTAAATATTTATTTTGTGTATTCCAGCAATTCCAGAAAATGCAACTGTCAACGCAAGTGAGAAAGTTACCACGCCTGTCCCTGTAGCGTCCAAGGATGATGCTAAAGCTAGTAACGAAACTAGCATAAGCAAATCAGTGGAGATGAACTTAAACAGCCCAGGAGTATTAAAGAGAGGACTCATCGTGTTTAGTGGTTTTGCTCTTATGGCTATTGCATATTTTATATTTTATAGGTAAGATTTTATAACTATACTGCATTCATTTTATTAAGCTATTTCTACTTTTGACAGGTCATTCTATATCTTTCAGATTTGAGAGATACGCAAGTGTTGCGTAGTTATCTGTTTCTTTCTGACTCGTTAAAATAATTATCTGTCAAAAGTTTAATTATAATATGACAGTGTATAGTTGACATAATTAAATTTAAACAGATGTAGGGTATAGTGATATATAATACGGCGCAGCCTGTATATGGAGATCACTAAGAAATTACCATTCTCTTGAAGGCTGTTCTGATCCACTGGGTGAGTGGGCTCATGATAAAGTTTCTATGGGTTACGCAGCAGCTCGACGATGTGTGAGCACTTTGACTTACATAGGTCAATAGCATCATGGTGAGTGCTCTGAAGAACTGTTCTCCCTTATCCCACCCTCTGCTTTCCATCATAGAACCACACGTGCAGGCTTGCGATGTCATCATTCCACTGTTGAGGAAATTTCTTATCGTATGAAAAAGTTCGGCAACTCCTACCTCAGTCGTAAAAAGTGGAACGCCTTGCCTGCACATATGTCCTTTTCTACAATATGAGATCCTTCAAACGAAGTGCGTAGACCTGTATGACGTTCAGCGAATACCGTTTGGTAATTCTGAGTATAAGGTACGCAACCCTCTCAGACACAGCCTCAATCTGTGATACAGATTTTACTTAGCATGTTATTCTTACGATTAACGTCTACAACGCCTGATGATGCCTCGTGGAGAGGCGAAACACGTGTCGCAGCGACGACCAGGCCAGTCGTGGCAGCGACGGTGGTGGTGGGGGCATGCGGATTCTATTCCAGATGGCGGACGACCGCAGCAGCCGAGGCAGAGACTACCGGAGCAGCCATGGCAGCGTCGGCATGTAGCACGTACTAACAGTAGTGGGTGGGTGCCGGCCGGCGCTAGGCCGCATGAACTAATTGGTGGCGAAAGCACACAAAGCAGGTTGGATCAAATTGCATGTAAATTGTATAACAAACTGATATATATATCTTTTAAATGTGTGTGATTTCTATAATCAAGTTTAGTATCATTGCAAATATTTATACACAATACTAGAGATTACCCGCCATTTCTTCTGTGCTACGACAGGTATTAATCCTGTTAGTATTGCTAAAAATCGTCAGTTGCTAAGGACGTTCACGTAGCGTTGATGTGGCAGTCAGTTTCCCCTTTTATATGTATAAAAATTTTTCTTGATAGATTCTTTGTGTGCTTCCGCCACAAATTAGTTAGTATGAACTAATGCCGGCGCATATAATAGGGTTATCCGAAGTCCGAAAATAGGGGGAGAACACGGTGATCCTTAAGTCCGGCATTTTGCTTACTACTGGGAGGGGGGGACCATCTGTCCCAAGGTGGTGTCGGGTTTGTCGTCAGTAGACCCCGCATCAGCAATGTACTAAAGATCGAGGCTGTGTCTACCAAACCGTATTCGCTGAACGTCCTACATGTCTACACACTTCGTTTGAAGGATCTCATATTGTAGAAAAGGACACATGTGCAGGCAAGGCGTTCCACTTTTTACGACTGAGGTAGGAGTTACCGAACTTTTTCGTACGAGAAGAAATTTCCTCAACAGTGGAATGATGACATCACAAGCCTGCACGTGTGGTTCTATGACGGAAAGCAGAGGGTGGGATAAGGGAAAACAGTTCTTCAGAACACTCACCATGATACATACCCTCCGTCAGATTATACGGAAGACTGAAGAGTATAATCTGCCCTTATGTTTGGCGTATGTGGACTACGAAAAGGCCTTTGATTCCGTTGAGACATGGGCGGTGCTACAGTCTCTCCAGCGATGCCGAATTGACTATCGGTACATCGAAGTGTTGAAGTGCTTGTACAGTACGGCTACGATGTGTATCCGAGTACGGGACCAGAGTACGAAACCGATCCATGTGCAAAAAGGTGTAAGACAGGACGATGTCATATCCCCGAAACTCTTCACTGCAGCATTGAAAGATGTCTTCAAGCTCTTGGACTGGAAAGGATACGGTATAAACATCAATGGCGAATACATCACTCACCTTCGATTTGCCGACGATATAGTTCTCATGGCGAAATCGCTGGGGGAACTTAGTGCTATGCTCAATGATCTCAATAGTGTTTCAAGATGAGCATGGACATGCTAAGATCATGTCGAATGTCCATGTTACACCTATGACGGCCACGGTTGGAAGCTCTAAGTTGTTGACGAATATATTTACCTAAGGCAGGTTATTCAGTTAGGTAAGTCCAACTTCGACTCGGCTGGGCAGCGTTCGTGAAACTTCGACACATCTCGTCCAAAATACCTCAACGCCTGAAGCGTAAGGTCTTCGAATAGTATATTCTTCCAGTGATGATATACGGAACTGAGACGTGGCCCTTCACTGCAGGCCGTATAGGGAAAATCAAGGTCGCACAGCGTGCTAAGGAAAGAGCTATGCTCGGGGTTTCTCTGCGTGATAGAATAAGAAATGAGGCTATCCGCAGTAGAACTAAGGTAAACGACATAGCCCACAGGATACGCAAGCTGAACAGCTGTGGCAGTGGGTCGACCACATAGTTCGTAGTTCGAGTTCGACTATCGTACCTTTCGGCTTACGCTAATACCTGTATACCCTCACGATGATTGGCCACATCATGATGTACGACCTGTTTACATTTTGTTCTAAGTGTGGTGAAATTGAGAATCAACCTCACATCAGTTCGGTGTTTCCGAACAAATACAATATAGGTGACTTCAAAGAAAAGAGTTTGTACGATATGTGATTTCAGAGAAAAGAAAAAAGTGTTATATAAAGTTTTATAGTGCTATAGTGTTTAAAGACATGGTAATTGCTAAATCTTCAGGCAAACTATACACTTGTCTCCCACTTTAGAGGTATAAAAATATCTCGATAAAAGACAGACAGAAGGTTTGATATGATGAAGAGCAAATAATTGTGGCGCATATAATTCCGTGTTCACTGCTGAATATTAACACTCCCTGCTGACCCTGAAAATAGTAAGAATTTAATTCTCCAGCTATATTTAGTTATGTTTACAAGAGATAAATGTTTGATAATATTATATCATAGTGTTAATTATGTATTTTTATTATCGCCCAATTTTGTGTTTAAGTAAACAGTTTAAGGTTTATTTAATAAGATATATATTTATTTTACTAGAATATTGCCAGTTTATCATGATTATGATAAAATACTCCTATCTTATCCTGCAGTAACTGGTATTTATGCATCGAGTACTGAAACGTCTTTGATTTTCTTCGATTTTATTTAACTTGAATGACACCTACTTAAATGTGTTTTCCCCGTGTTCCAGGAAAAAAAACAGCAAAAACACTAGTTTAAACAACTCACATAATGTGAATGATGCGAATCAATTCCGATATGGTGTTCTCCAAACTGATGATAGGAGAGACAATTTAGAGTTATCACGCATACCTCTGACTATGGAGTCGGACGAGGATGACGACGATGACTTAGAGATATTCGATTTAGAACAAAAGAAGAAATCACTGTCATATGTGAATTTAGAAATGCCCGATGAAGATATTGTATTAAATAGCCCTACTGAGAGTTCCAGAGCCAATGATAGAGACAATTTATTATTGGACATCGAGGATGCTGCTTCGGATACATTGATTAATTGGTCTAATAACGGTAACAAATCAATATTATAATTTTCGTTAGATCTGTTTGACATTTGTCAATAGGGCTGCCATCTTCATAAAAGTTAATCTGAAGCTATGAAGGATCCATATTGCATATGTTATTTTGCGATTATTACTAATTCAACTGAAATTACAAATATAAATTAAGCAGTAGTAACCGCGTCATTTATATTTATAATTTTAGTTAATTTTCTAAGCATATTCGTTTTTAAAGCGACTCTTGTGACTAGGTTTAGAGAATTTCACAGAGTTGGCAGCCCTACTTGTAAGGAATTTCTGTCGTCGACAAAAATTCTTACACGTGTATGATTTTATATGCATTTAATTTAATGCTGTGATGTGAGGTCATGATTTATTTTGATAATGTTTTGATTATATGTTTTATTGGCAAGTATTCATGATTAAAACTAAGATAGTAGAAGTTCAACTGATAGTTAGATGTCAACTTGGAATCCACCTGTTCTTAGCGTGTATCATTTTCGAATACATATGTTAACAATACAGTTAACATATGTATTCACATGAATACTATGTGTTCAATCGAATCCATTAATCCTACAGTATTGTGATTCAAAATATTTTTGTATTGCATTTTATGGACATAAACAACTGTAATTTTTGGTACATATTAAGATACTTTGAATTAACATTTTTTTTTTCAAAATTGTATACTTAGCCATTGTATAAGAGCCATATCACATGCTCATGTTGTTTTCTTATTTGATGTTATTTGTTTATTTATTTCTACTACATTTAGTTTACTCAAGAAAATCCTGTTACACATGCACATTCATGCACCCATTTTAAATCTGTCGTGACCGGAGGTGAATATTATATCCTACGCTACAATAACGTAATAGTAAACATAATCTAACATTAGCTGTAAAGCAAACAGTTCAACCATGAACTTTAATTAGAACTAACTAATGAATTCTTACGGTTTAGGGTCATGTCACACGATACATTACGTGTCTTAGTGCAAATCGCGAATGTAACATTTAAAATTGTTTTTATTTACGGTACAATGATTTGGATGAACCGTGACTCGTATGTTTTAGTTGTACAATATTGTATAGGCTGGTTTGATGGTAGTTTCATGGCATATGCATTTGCAAAAAATAAAAGTGAATCTGTGTTAAACGGCGAATATTAAAAGCGTTGCCAAAACGCTCGTGTGTACAGGCCATACACTAATTTTCAAACTGTACCAAACGCAAGCAATTACTGTCATTAGCGTACTTACGTTACGTTTACCTGCTGAATAAATTACGGGCCTCCGCAGTAATTTTATAGTTTTGTTATAAAATCACTCAACTCTCAATAAAGGACATCTATTTCATTTAATACGGTTAATAAATTCATAATGGTCCTGGACATTAATTTGAGATACAGTTCATAGAAAGTCTATTTAAATTTTCCTATTTTTTTTTAGCGACGATCTTTGCAAATCGAATTGTCCAGGCTATGAGTGTGTTTATAACATGCCAGAAATATTTATTTGAAATACGGATTGTCAGTGTTTTAAATAAGATTTAAGATAGAACAAGACTTAAGATCATATATAGATATTATTATGTTTGTTTCTCTTAGACAGAACATAGTCAGAATTACGGTCGTCATTTAACCTTGCAGTTTTAAACTTGCATGAAAATATTCTAATTTACGTGGTACTTAAAGTGCAAGTATACAATGCTTATTGGTATTCTATAAAGTATTTTACAATGTTGGGTGTAATTCAAAAATATTAATAAGAAAATATTTAATTAAGAATTGTCTATGATGATAAACCATATTTTTACAAACCAAAAATAAAAAACTGAAGGTTATTTATTTTTGTAACTTTTATTTAATTCAAAAAGATAATGATTATTGCAGGAAGTACGATAGTAAGTTTATTTTTTTATTTGTGACAACAATATTTTCTTATGTTTAGAGTATTATTTTCGAAAATTATTGTTTTTTTTTTTATATTGGTGGCATTTTTATACTTGATATTGATTGATGATTGATGACTTGACCTTTATGTACTTTAACTTTTTATTTTATTCCAAATGCATACTTTTAATTTATTAGTTATTACTTTTTTTTTACAAAATTGTGCAGTTTATTTCAACCCGACCACGAAGATGCCAAAAGAAAGGTGTTGTGTTAAATTAAATACGTGTATATGGCTCCTTTCGTGTTATATGTACCTGCTCTGCCACTTGACTGTAACTTTAACATGTGATGTGTCATTTGCTCATAATATCTAGCACTTGTTCACATTTAATGTTTCCTAATAATATTTGTGTAATGAAATGATAAAAGTATTTCTTTGAGATCCTGTTCTTCGTGAAAGCGAAGGAATAGACAAAATGTACTTATTGTAGTGTACAAACTAGCCAAAATTGAAAATGATTAAAAAAAATGTACTCAGGAATTTAGAGAATCACCTTAAAAGTGCTTTAGATATAGGGAATAGATTTTCAGACTATTACATTCTTATTGTCATGTTGTAGTGCCTATGAGAGACGGCTTTTCACTACTGCGGCTTTGACGTCACAAATGTAGATCGTACATTACAAATTATAATTATTTTGAAAATTTTACGATGTATCTTTATTATGCTATAACAACATAATAATGGCCACCGTTACAGTTGAATATAATTATTTATAGTAGGCGAGCATTCAAAAATGAAATTCCCGGCTTTCTTTAAACTTCAATGAATTAACAATTTTTCGAAAATGAAAGTGATTAAAAATAAGAAATATTTACATCTCACATTTTTTGTTTTATCATCGTTGTTAAGATTTTTCATGAAGTACGAATTATGAAGTGTTAATTTTATATGAAGAGATAGTCGCAAAGGAACCGAAAAATGTCGTCTACTACTTTTTTAAAAATAATTTAACGTCAACTTGTTATTATCAGTGGCACGTGACAATTTACCCAATCGGAGTGTTGATTCCTCCAATCAGAGTACAGCAATAACGCTATAATGTGGTGGAACCATTGTCAAACTAACTAAATTTCATTATCACTGCTCGATGTAAATGATAAATTGCACGCAAGTGAATAGTAAACTTATTCAATAATTTTCTGATTATTGCAATCAATATTGTTTTGCAAACTGCATTAAATAGTGCAAAGGCTTCCTGGAGTTCGCTAAAGTAAGTAAGTGAAGATGTGTTTTCGTGCAATTGTTGCACTTTGGAGACCGACGGTTTTCAAAGTGGTGATGAGCGAAAGAATACTAGAACAATTGGGAACAGTAATTCTAAGGTTATATTTTAACAGAAAGGAAAGGATGAAAAAAAATTACTTATCGTCATGGCAAATGTCACTGTCGGGAGGTCGCATGGTTATATGTACCATAGATAATAGTGTACTATTAAGTTGACAAATATATATAGATAGTGTCTTCACTGCCTGTAGATGTTTATCGTTTACTCTATTCAGGTAAAGTGTGAAACCCGTGTAATTGAATAATTATGTACTTATGTAAGGTAGTGTAACCGAAGGTGGCCTGCTTAATTTTAAAACCTCGTAAAATCGACAATTTGGATGTTAAAAATAAATAGAAAATATATAAAAGTAGGTTATTTAATGGAGAAATACAATATAAGTAATAATGTGATCTTATTACGATATTAATCCAAAGAAACACTATTTTTAAAAAGTAGTTTTTTTTATACTATTAAGGTGGCAATCAAGCATACGGCCTGCCTGATGTTAAACAGTCACCGTAGCCTATGGACATTTGCAACACCAGGGGCGTCACTCATGCGTTGCCGACCCTCTAAAAACCTCTTCACGCATTTCTTGAAGAACTCCATGCTGTAGTCCCTTGGAAAAAACCTCGGCTGGGAGCTCATTCCACAGCTTGAGTGTTCTCGGAAGAAAACTTCTCTGGAAACGCACAGCACGCGACCATTGCGGTTCAAGCGTATGAGGGTGAACTCCCCGCCGTCGGCGAGCGGTGCGGTTATAAAAAGTAGCTGTCGGCATCATTTCGAACAACTCTTCAGAACACAACCCGTTGTACAATCGGTAGAACACACAAAGGGAGGCAAAGTCTCTCCTTAAACGTAAGGGTTCAATACCGTGTGTAAGCTTAGGATTGTCGACAATTCTCACAGCTCGTCTCTGAATCGAATCACATGGTCCAAGCTGGTATCCAGGTGCTCCCGCCCAAAGGCGACTGCAGTACTCCAAGTGCGGTCTGACTTGAGACTTATATAAGTCTTTGCCCCGCACTGAAGTACTGCTTAGCCCTGTTGAGCACACCAAGTTTTTTCGACGCCAGCTTGACCTTCTCCTCCAGGTGATTTCGATATTGCACATCACTGGTGATCTCGACGCCAAGCATCTAATACTTTTGGTGACTGTAAGAGGTGTGTTCTGGAATTTAGGAACAACAACAAATGGAGTTTTCTTAGCGGTGAACGCGCAAACTTGTGTCTTCTTTGGGTTGAATTCGACCAAGTTAAGCCGCCCCCAGTCGGATACTTTAGCCAGAGAACCATCCATTTCAGACACAAGTTTGTCGCGGCTTTCCTCCACAAGGGAACGAGGGATGTTTGCACGGCCTGTATAATAAGTGTCCCCGGTGCTGTCGTCCGCATAACAATGAATGCCATCAATTGACAACATATCATTGATATGCAGCAGAAACAGCGTTTTCACTTCATCAAATAAATCTTTGGTCATTTTCTGCCCAATATAATTTAGGGCCATCCGTCTAGGTTTATCTTTGATTTTTCCAAAATTTGGTGTTGGAATTTGCTTGTGGAAAGGTGATTTAGTGGCTAAAGATACAGGAACTTGCTTTAACTTTGACAGTGGTAAATCGTTTTCCGAATCCCCAGATGGAATCTGCTCTTGATCAGAACTTGGTTTAGGTTGTGTGACGTTCGGGTTTACATTTTCTTCATTTGAATCAGAAGATGAAGTATAAACGTTTTGGAGGATATTGAACATTTTTTAAATACGTATTAGTCTTCTTCCGAATAGTTAATAGATTCAGGCGTTATTTTGCGAAAGTCAAATTTACATGCAATTTGATCTAACCTGCTTTACTTTCTTCCGAACTATCTGATGTAAAAGAATTTAACCGAGGTTGAGGTTGGAAATTATGAATTCCCGACGTAGTAGGAACAGGTGAAGAATAATCAGCTTTATTAAAACTTGAATTTAGAAAAGGTTGTCTTTGCGTGTCGCCCATATCAGACTCGGCAGACGAACTGTAATTAACCAACTTAGTCATTTGGCCTGAATGCGGCGGATTTGTTTGAACATTTCGCTGTTCTATATCCATCCGTTAGTTTTGTGTCAAATCATTTTGAGTTAGAAGGGATGGTATCATATTCAGATTTTCTTCGCAATCCGTGACATCTGTATCGGACATATTGTCACGTCTTGGGGATACGACAGAAATATTTTCTACGGTATCACGTGGATTGGGCAACTGTGTAAGGGCTGAGGGCGCATACGCTTCTTCAGGGATTGCATTATGATCATATGGAAAAAGTCCGGTTGCTCGAAATCCACTAATTATATTTTCTTTGCTTGAACATTTGAACCAAACCTTCGTAAAAATATTGTTAAAACGCGTTTTTGTGAGTTTTCTATCAGGATGCTGATATGCATATAGTACAACTTGTTCGTCCCAGTAATGTTCGTAGGATTTATTCACTGACTTGTCAAGAGGCTGGAGTTCATGAGTAGTATTGGATGGTAAACAATAGAGCACAATGTTATGAGCATCAGCAGAATCGACTATTCGGGCATCCAAATGTGAAGAGGCCCCGTCAAAAATTAACAAGCATCTTCCTTGCGATTTAAACTGACCCAGGTGGTAAATGAAGTCAACAAATAGGTCGGTTGTCATGCTTCCCTTCGGGGCCTTTACTACATCTTTACTACACTTCCGGGTGGCAAATAATGCAAAACTCTGGTCGCAATCTTTTTCCCTTAAAAATTATCATTGGCGGCACAATGTTCCCTGTCGCATTCACGCACATTGCTATGGTGACGTTTTCTGCGTGCTCTTGGGCCACAAAGTGCACCCGTTTGGTCCCTGTAGCAGCAAAAACTTTCTGCTGATGGTGAATAGTCAATCTACACCCATTTTCGTCCATGTTATATAGACGCTCAGGATGTGAAGGAATATTCAATTCATCATAAATTTTCTTTATAGCTTCAAAATGTTTGTCCACAATATGTTTAGTAAGTTTCTGGGCTCTTGCGGAATTCATAAGTTGAGCCCGACGTAGTGATATTTGTGGATTGCGCTTCACAAAATTTTTAAGCCATTTTTTCCCAGCTATACTTTGACTATTATTAAAACAATTCGGAATATTATTTGACTTGCAAAATTCATAGGCTTGCTTACGCACAATTTGGGGAGTCAACGGCAAGCCGTCCTGAGCAAGTCTAATCACCCTTTCACATTAATCCTTTTCTTGTGATTCAGTAAGTATCGAAGTGCGACCAGTTGTCTTTTTAGTGGATCCAGATTTTATGTGGTTTCTTAATGTATGCCTCGGTATGCCAAACTCTGCAGCTGTTTTTCGTTGTGACATTTGTCTGCGATTTACTGCTATTATGGCTGCTTTTAGTTGAGCTTCTGTGCACTCTCCACGCTTTTTTTTATTCGACGACTCCATTTCTCTTAAGACAAAAAAAAAATAAAATCATTAAAACATAATCTACCAATATAAAATAATTTATTCAATTATTTTGGTTATTATTACGTTATACATACTATATTTGATCATTGCATATAATGCAAAAAATAAAAATTCAAAACTATTCAATTTTATATTTGTGTTATATTATAACATATTATCATAAATCGTTTCTATAATAATTAAAACACTTTTGATTAGAAATTGAACTAATATTAAAGATTATAGTAATATATCATTACTTTTAATAGTCTTAGAAAGCCCGGGCCATTTGGTTCCATATGGTGGGCTTTCATAGGAAACTTTACCACAGTAAAAAAAATGCAATAAAAAACAAGAAAAACGATAAAATAATAAATCTTACCGGTATTTCATTAGCCAACAGATTAATTTTACTGTTTTACTTGTTGAAATGAAGAAAAACTTCTTAATTTCGCTCACTTTAAAACAAAAATGCACTTTGGAGGTTATAAAATGTGTGCCGGGTCGACGCAACAGAACAAAACTGTTTGTCATTTACAAAATGGCGGTTCGCTGTCAGTCGGACGAAGTGTAATTTAATCTGTGGCTGCTGTCGCATATGCCCGCGAATATTTAAATAATTTTGACAGCTAAAACTGTTATTTTTTAAAAGTGGGCCATGATAGGACCCGGGCCATCTTCGGTCACACTACCTTAATTGATAAAAATCGAATTTAAACGAAGCGAACAAATATAATGATCATCAAAATAATTTTGAGACTCCACTTATTCTTATTATCAAAAAATAATAGTAAACAGCTAAAAGGCAAAACATTTTAGAATTAATAAAAAATCTATGTACCATATATGCGGGACTATATATATGTGTAAACTCGGAGCCGTGAAGGAGGAGTAGCGCGTACCCACCGGAATGGAATTTTTAGACAGCAAGTGAGGTGCGACGGAAAACAGAACGTCTGCCTGCCTTTAGTGAAGTAAATGCTGAAAAATTGCTATCCCGCAGCGGCGGAGACATGTAGCCATGGGCATGCGATGGAGCAACTATTTAATACATAGACGAGTTGTAACTTTTATTTTGAACATTTGGTATTAAAAATAAAATTTTCGAAGTTAGACAGACATTAAAATTTACTTCACATTTTATTAATTTAATAGAATTTTTATAATTTGGTTAACCTATAATTTATTTGCAGTCATTTATCAGATGTTAAATATTTGGAATTTTTTTAAATTAAACTGGGGCTTAAATTTTGGTGGTCATTTACTATTTATATCCATGTTCGTTTTGATTCGAATGGAGGATAACAATTAAAAAAAAGGGAGATAAACAAGCAACCGATTAGCTGCCAACACAGCAACTGGTGACCTCACTTACTCGCAGGAATACAGCAAGTATAAATTTTATAAACTAGCAAAACAATATTTCTTACGAATATTATTTTGTGACAATTTTATTGTTTTATTACAATCTTTCAAACTAAAATCTTGATAATTAAAAGATAAAGCAGAGTACCAGCAGTAAGTCAGTATGTTGATTGTTGGGCGCTTGGTGGAATTTTGAAGACATCTCGTTAATGTTAACACTTACACTTGTACATATTTTATTATTGGATAATGCCGTAAAGGCGAAACCGGTCAGTAAAACTAATTAATAAATAAAATTGTTAAGTGGAATCTGTACAAGTGTAAATGTTAACATTAACGACAGTAAGTACTTACTGCTTTTGTGACAAAAAAAAAGTTTTAGTACTTACTCAATTAAAAAATATATGTAGCACTTTGCAATGCTATATTAATTAGCTATGTATAACATTTTCAAACATATCAAAGATACACCGGTTTATCCTATTATGCTTACGACAACATTATTTTCATAAATATTTTTGTAGGCACTAGTTTTCGCCATAATTTTCTTACAAAAATTATACGCTACAATTCTACAAAATGTATGACATTTGCGATATTTACAAATATTTGCCCTTTGCTTAGTAATTCTGTATAAATAAATGTTTGTGTAGGTATAAGTCATGTTATACATCATTTCTAAGATTTGATTCCGGATGCGGCCTAAATGAGTTGTGAACTGAATAGAACTACATATAGGTATGTGTGATGAAGTATATAGTCTTTTTTATTGCACTATATGTCGATATGTATTGTAAACATACTAATTGGATATGTCCTTGCAATAAAAATGGTTAATGGAAGTGACGATGCGCAGATATAGGCATTTATTTCTAAATATGATTCTGCGTTCTGAATTTACGGCTACACATGGTGTCAAAAAATTAACTCAATAAAATTTACAGGTGTAAAGTATATGCCATACCCATTGCAAAACACTACAAATTATTGAATCATCAAAGCTTAATATCCAGTAGCCAAAGTTAGTTGAACGTCAGCCGCCAGCTAACCATAGATCATACAAATTAACACCTACTTAATAAATTTGTATGTTTTTTTAATGGCTGCAACCCTTGCAAAGATTATTGAGTTAATTTTGTAAGACTGTATATGTGACGGATACTATGATTTTCGTATCGACAACCGGAGAGAACCGGACAAAAAAGGTGATTCAAAATAATTATAATGGATATTTATCTCCTTAAAAATATCGAAGCGAGTGAGGAGTGTAAGGATCGACTGATGTGGCGCTCGGTTCCCTGTGCCTATCCCGCAAAGGATTTGGCCAAAACTTATGTCTAGAGAATATTTACATAAAAATGTCTCGCAAACGGCATATTGGTCTCAGAATGTGACGTCATTTGCTTGTAAACAATCTACCAGTTGTAAAATCTTTTATTGTAATTGAGTGCTACAAACTTAGAAACAGCTTTAATATCATGAATACAATAATAGCTTTTACTGCTGGTAGTCTGTTTACACACAAATGACGTCACGTGTTGTGTGATTATATAATACGCTGTTTACACGGCTTTTTAAAGTAAATAATCTTTAGATATATCTTTAGATAGAGCTATAATGTATTTAGAATAACATTTTTATGGGCATAACATTAAGATTAATTAGAATCACTTTTTACATTGTTGTCCGATGCTCTATTACTGTATTCATGTTAATTATGCGTCAGTAGTTAATTATTTTTTTTTACTTAACACATTCTGTATAATTGGCTAAGCATGACCGATATTTTTTTTCATTTATATGTGCTAAGAAACGCAAACTATTAATGTTTGACAACAATTTCATATAATTTGCTTCCTGTAGGCATATTAGCGCAGGTGATTAACCTCTACTGATAGACAATTTCATAATAAACCTAAAGAGTATGTAAAACAACGTTTCAATAATATGAGATTTATATCTGAATTTTAATTTACTGCATTCTCGTATTCCTGCAGTTTCTACTCTAGTGCGCTTGTATTTTCATTGTGTATTAAATACAAGATTATAGTCGTACTAATGTTACGACTAATATAAAACTAATACGTGTAAAATACTTGGTAACTCGTATTCATGTTTAAAATACGGATGAAAATGCCTACATAAATATGTAGTATATAGTCAAGAAGCCATTTTCCATTAATATTTCTTTATATGTCGTCGTATATATTGAGTATGGTTGAGTGTACAGGAGCCCAATTCTATCGGTTGTGCTGTAGCCTCATATCATCTAAGCATCGTTTGTGTAACCTTGTTTCCATTATCACAACTTAAGCTTTGGACTGTGATAGTAGACGAGAGAGTAAGTAAATTATTGTATAAATTATATTTTTTGGATCTTTCATATTGTTTGCGAATTGTGATCATACTAAGTATTCGCTCTCTGTCACTCATTACTAATCGTTAATTGAAGTGACTATAATAGGCTAAGTCATTTGTCATGTGAGGATGTAAGTAGATAGCATAGTACTTAGACTTAGCCAACTGACCAGGCTTTGTATTTCGTTGTTATGTTATTTTAGTTTATCTGTAGATAAAATGTTATTTTTTGTTAGACTATGTGTTACCTAGGCCAGGCCTAATGCACCCATCTACAATACAATTTCTATAGGTATAAATATGATAGGTCTGATTAGATAAAAGATATATTGCACGCGCAATACTTAAATGCATTTCTTGTACGTGGTTTTCTCCCTTATTTGAGTCCAGTGCGATGGCATGAAGAAACACCAGATACACATTTCAGTTTTGCGCGTACTATACACACAGTATATATAAATAATAATCACCATATGGTCTGCAAATACATTATCTACAGACCATATGGTGCTTAAACCACAAAAGAGAACGACCTATATAGACCCAGAACTCATAGATAATAAACTTCATAGATAATGATGGTGAAGTACTCGAACATATTTATACGTGTATTTTCTAATTATATGACTTCCTATTATAAATGTGACTTTTTTGCACGACCTATTTATTTTAAGAATCTTGCGGGATTAATTAATTGAACCTTAATTTGCATCATATGAACACATTAACAAGGCATACCTAATTGAATCTTCACCAATACACATTTTTTCTTTTACAGCAATGCATTTATATATTTTTTTGTTTTTTTTATAAATATTCTCCGATTTCGTATACATACGTTCATCTACCGAACAGAAATGGTCTCGATAATGTATGAGAAATGCATTTTTTCTTTCTAGAAAGTACTCTTGATATACAGTGTTAATACAGTAGTAATTAGAATAAACAGTGAAGCAACGCTCACGTGCGGTTTTACAAACAGCGATACCGAATCAAAGATTAGAGAGTCGTTACCATAGATAACAGAAACAACGGGAGATGTGACATACTACGTGAGTTTACACCGGGACGGTTGTCGCCTAGTTTCACCCTATCATAAAACACACACTTAAATAAATAAAAGATGTCATTCTACGCACACAAGTACAACGACACACTTTTGTTAAGACGCTGTCATTGGACGTTTATTTAAACAACACCCAAGTAAGCACGCACTACTACAAACACTGATAAAGCGACTTTGCTGGGACACGCGGGTCGATATGACTTTGTCGATATTGACAACGTTATATCGATCTATGATCTATCAAGAAGTGTAATATTTGTAATAAAATATTTATGGGGTGTAAGTGGATCAATGTCAACTTAGAGCCAAAGCCAACCCCACTATACTATATAACAATTCCCTGGAGGATGATTGATTTCATGCGAGTTAGTGAGGTCACAAGAAGTTGAGTTGCTGGATTGGCAGCGGGGGTGACGATGAAAATATAGATGAAATAATAACTACAGTAAAGACTTATAATTTTTATCTAATACTAGCAGTCTATTGACGCTTCGTATCGATAAGTGAAGTCAAAGCGCACCCTTAACCGACGGCAGAAACAAGCGGCCGTATCTCGAAACTGCACACACAGTGAACGAATAATATCACTCGCTTAACATTGCGTGTTGGGAAACGAGCGGTGGCGACTGCGTAATGGTAGAAAAGCAATGTATGATTTAAGAATTAGATGTTGATTATTTAAAATTTACATCGTGGTAAGGTTCGGGTAGAAATGGCGCCGGAGAATTTTTGAAATTAATTTTGTATTTATGCTTATAAAACGTAATATTATTTGTACTTACAGGTGATAAGTGATTCCATTTGATTTAAAGTTAACCACTGCACTTCTATTTTTGCAAATTGCAACAGCACGACTTGGCATTTTGCTAAAACAAGGAGCAACGTATCTCAATCGAACTTTATTGCAACTAACTGTTCTTGGCAATGTTCTCGTTTTGAGCATATTGCGGCGACACCAACCACGCCCCCTCGTCACATCTCCCATTGTTTCTGTTATCTATGGTCGTTACATTAATAGACGTAATTTTTTCCCCTTTGTAATACGTGGAACATACTTAAAATGAAAGTATCTGATATAATTCACGTGCGATGATTTTTTTTTACTTAGGTATGGCATTGTTTTTTTTTATTTTAGTTTTCTTTTCATTTCGAGAACTATTTAGCTAGAATCAAGTGCATTTTTGGGTACATGGGAGACTACCGTAAGTACTCAAAGAGTAAATTACTTGAAACAAGGGTATTTAGGAGGATAATACTGGTGGGCCGTTATTGCGGTTGATCTGACCACAAATTTCAATCACTCGACATACTTTCTCCCCCGTTTGCTTAACTCTACACTCAATGTTATGAATCGAACAGCGATATATCCGTGAATAGAAAAATGCATAGCATCGATGTGATAACTTAGTGAATAAATAACTAGCCTGTTAACCGACTGATCCTGATTCATTTCCTGGTACCGGCATGTACCACTAAATTTGTATTCGAATTTATGTAGTCGCACCAAAACCTCGTACTAGAGACTTTTTGACTTCTGCACAGTTCAGTTCACCGGGCATGTAATAAGAGTAAAAATGGTGTTGCAAAAACCAGTATCTTCCGTCTAATCTAGGCTTAGATAGAGGATCCCACCAATCCCAACGGATTAGGAAATATGAGAAAAATACTCAGGTTTGCCAACCAAGTCTGAACAATCTTATGACACTATTATTTTCAGATTGAAATGAACGAGCGTATACAATTTTGTTTGGAATCACTATACCTATAATTCTTGTCGACTAAGAGATAAGTTAAATTAAGCTGATTAGTTTGACCCTATTTTCATCATAATATGCACTACTAGTTATGCCAAACTTAATATTAGGTTCTTTCAAAATTTAATGGTGTAATAACTATTTCTTTAATGTTCGACTTACGAGTATTATTCCGCGCTTGTATTTAAAGATGTGCATCAAGGAATTCAAACCGAAAATCATTAACGATACCACGAGAAGAATAGAGATAAGAAATGCTCAAAACGATAGTGAAAACCGCATCTTGACCTTCGCTGAAAACCAGAGCTGGCATCATTTTTTCCGGTATAAAACCTTCAGTGTGGGTTTCAATTCTGTCTTTACTAGCTTCTGTCTTTTTGTGTATTTTAACAATAGAAAATGTTATATGAGGTATGACTATTTTCGTCTCTAAACATAAACTCTGTCTCTAAACGTTTTTATCTAAAATCCGTTGCGTAGTTTATAGAAACTAAAGGAACGAAACTGTGGACAGGAATAGCGACTTTATTAATAATAACACTAATGTTCGTCTATGTATCTATGAATATCAAGAGTATTGAAAAAAATGTTACAATTACGGTGAGGACAACGGAATCTGACCTAGCATTTGTTGGATAACATGGTAAGGCAGAACAGTCTAGATAGGTAGGTACCCATTTTAAAATAGAGGTTATTAATTTCGAATGTAAGTAATTATTATATCTATTCGGAGAAATAGATAGTTTTAGGTACTTAGTAAAAACGGTTGATGAATTAGGTAGGTACTAAAAAGGCGACTATAGAGTACGTAAATACTTATACACGACCTCTTTACCGTCTTTTTATATTGGTAACTTAACTACTCAAACGCCGTAAAGTAACCTTATTTTCTGGGTCGGGTTTGTTATATTACATTCTAGTATCTATTTCAAGTACCATTGTAGCTAAGCTATTTCAAAGTTTGTCTACTTGCTTCCTCACTTCGCAACTTGCCTGCGTCAGTAACTGTAACGTTAATGTAAGGTTGTTAATAAAGATATAATTTATAAAATTGTTTAATTATTGTCCATAATATCTAAATCTGCAACTTCATATAATAAAATCATACGTCGAGATAGTGATGCAGCTGGACATTATCGGTACAGAGGCTAAAATAGTCATTTAATAATTACTTCGCATCGCGCAAAAACCGTTTTTCATTGGTGATGGCCTACCCTGAATCAAAATGGCCGTTGTCTATTTAGATATAAAGCTCTTCCCTGCTGGTCAAGCATACATGGCCTTAGTAGAGTTAAATCACTATCTATAGGGTTACCAGAGGGAGACTATAAAAGTCGTCTGCGTGGGTAACCCTGTCTCACCTATTTCTACCGCCAAGCAGCTATATTTATATAGTCGTGTACCGGTTTGAAGGGCGAGATATGGCAGAGAAATTACTGGATACTGTGACGAAACAGCCTTAGGTCACAAGATTGGCAACGCGCGAGTAACATCCCCGTGGTATTGCGAGCGTCAATAGGCTGCGTGACTGCTTACCATCTAATGAGGGCCACATGCTTGTTTGCTAAAAAAGGTATGGTATCCTTATTGAAGAATTAGACTGTACTAGAATAACAGGAAAATTACCATGACGCATAGAAATAAACATGTGAGTTCATTCATTATGCCGTAAGACAAAATGTAAACAAGGAAAACATAAGTTTTCAAACTTTGGTACACTGAGGCCTCGCCTTTTCTTTAAGTTGGTATGGCTTAATGTTATTAATTATAGTTAATAATTTATGTTCATACCAGTCTCCTTGTTCATAAGATGTTGGAGTAGGGCTTAAAATAGTTTTATTTTTCGGCGAAATAAAGCGCAAAAACTATCTACTTGGTCTAGGTTCACTCATTTTCACCCTAAACAACGTTCTGATAACAGAAACTCGACAATAATAGTGTATCAAAAGGTGTGATACCTTTTGATACACTGTTATTGTCGAGTTTCTGTAAACTGTAAAATATGTCGCGTCAACGTCTGTGTGAAAAGTAAAAAGGCGAGTACAAAACCCGTATAAATGCAAAAGTTGTTAATTCAAACTTCAAATAATTTTCATTTGGAAATATAATAATGCCTTCAACCTTTGAACTCTTCAACAATTTTAGGTCTTTTATATTAGGCATCATAATTATGAAAAGTTCATAGAAATTTAGACGTATAGAGTATTCAAATTATTATGTGTAGTAAAAATGACGAAACTTATTATTATATGTTTATTAAGTAGTAACTTTATACCTAATATTTATTTGCATGCAAGTAACTTTAATGAAATGAAAACTCTAAACGTGTTCAATGAAAGTTTAATTGGTGATAAAAAGCGTCTTTTAAATAACCTTTTTTACAGTTGTTTACATTTTGTCTCATGTCCAAGTGATTACTGTCTAGAGACATGTCTAGAGAAAACTAAAAAAAAAATCAGAAAAATTTTAGTGGAAATTTTTTTTTAAACACAAGCTTACATTTAAACACTAAAAAGAACTAAATAAACATATTAAATGAAATTCAACAATTTATTACATTACACAATTTATATGATATAAATGCTTGTCGCGAAATTTTCCTGTGTAGCTAAAGAAGAATGCAATAATTATGTTATTGCATCCTGACACTATTCATTCTGAGAGAAAAAATATATGTATTTAAAAGAAATTTACACGGGTAAATCTCGTGATATCATACAAATTGTATAAGTACCTATTGCAATAAATTGTTGACAGGCAATGTAATCAAACCATTTTATGTGCTTCCGCTAACGATTAGTTCATGCGAACTAACGCCGGCCGCCACCGACCTAGTACCATTAGTACATGCATACCTATCGTCACCGCTAACTCTTCTTCGGCTGTTGCCGTCGTCTCTGCGAATGCCTGCCATCTGTAACATGAACCGTATGCACCCGCCACCGTTGTTGTCCTGGCTGATCCGTCGTCTCTGCGACACGTGTTACGAGGCACCCACAGGTGCTGTAGATGTTAGTTGTTAGAATAACATACTACGAAGTGCGAAATCGAAATCAAGTGCGCTATTATATTATCGAAATCGAAGCAATAATTCGGGAAAAAAGCGTTTCTTTTCTCATCACAAATAGGATATCAGACATTGAAAGAACATATATCGAGTTACTTTTTTACTACTTTGTGAGAGACTTGTGCCTGAAGTAGGCTTTCGAAAAAGCCTGAGACACAGGTCACCAGGACCCTCCCCCTGTATAGTCAAACAGTACCTACATCAGAACATTTTCAAGAAAATAAACCATATTATTATAAGAGAAAGTTAAAGACGTGTAATAAAGTTAAGAATATACTTGATGTATAATAAAATGGCAGATGTTCACCTTTGTTAAAGTTAGTGGGTACAGTGATTGAACAGAAGGGTATGTGTGTAGTTGTGCAGTGTAAGTGCGAATTAACGTGTAAGAGAATGTGAGAATATGTGTATGAGCGGGAAGATGTGAGACAGAATGAGGAAGTCATGAGAAAATGATAACCGAGAAGCAGAGAAGGACATGTTCATTCAAGCTGGGGGAGTGAGTAGATACTCTACTGATAGATACTCCAACGTCTTAAGAAATTTACGAAAAGTCGAACTACTGCACGACGACGTAAAGCTGAAAGAAGTGAATTTTTCCCAAGTTGAAAGAGATACAATAAGGCGCTGGAAGAGAAGCGAGCAGGTAAGAAAAATGTGGAATCAGCTGAGTGAGACAAGGGTTTTAATTTCGGGCAAAGATGCCAGCAAGATAGAAAAAAGTTTGATTTCTGGCAAAGATGGCAGCAAAAAAGGCAAAGATGGCAGCTTCAGGATGAGACAGTTTGCCCTTTGTAATTTAAATCCCATGATGAAGACTGGATTCAATGTGGAAACTGTAAGTCGTGGGTCTATGAAGCTTGTGCGAACGTCTCAGAATTGTCAAATAAATATATTTGTGATCATTGTGTTATATTAGGGGATTAAAGTATTAAATTGCAGATTTGTACCTACTGAAAAATTAAAACTCATTTTTTCCTAAGATGTAACATACTTATTTAATCAAAATATTTACCCTCATTATCTATATATTGCTGCCATCTAATCGGAAGTTTATGTATGCCTTTGGATAGAACTCTGGGGATCTAGACCCGATCTGCTATTATTGCTTGATCAGACCGTAGAAAGCTATAGTGAATAACGCCATGAAGAGACCACCAAACAGTTACCATTACCTTTTTATTGATAAGCTTTGCTTTAGGGCACTGTTGCGGCGTTTGAGCTGGGGTTAACCATTTTTCGTTTACGGTTATCGTAAAGTATCCACTTTTCGTCACATGTCACAATTCGATCCTATATTCCTACATTTCTGTACCGATTCAACAAGGCAATACAAGTTTCAACACGCGGTTCTTTCTGCATATAAGTCAAATCATGAGGTACCTACTTACTAATTTTTCATATTTTTTTATCTTATTGATTTGATGCAAATGAGTCAATATTGTAGGTAATTCACCTGTGTGGGTGATCTTCAACGTGGTTCGTTCTTCAAGTCGAAGTTTCCATTGCGAAAGCGTTTAAACCAGAAACGCACGGTGCATTAGCAGTCTCCTCTCCAAACGCAGCATTGATATTGCGAGCCGTTTCTGCGGCGTTAGTTCCGCGTCGGCGTTTCTGCGGCGTTAGTTCCGCGGAACTCGTATCCATCTTTCCCGTCTAAGCTGAATAAAAAAAAAACAATTGAATTTCGAAAATCAAATGTTGCACATTTTTTATTTGTATCATGTGAAAAAATGTTTCACTCGAAAATCTCACACCATGAAGGTTTAATGTCAATTCAAAGTATCTATTACTTAAAACGGCAATTTAATACTAAAGTATGAAATTGCCGTTTTAAAGTAATAGATACTACCCCTATAGGTACATGCACAAAAATAATGTAATTAAAATAAAAACATTACAAAGTGTCGAATTGAATCACTAGGTATCTATTCGCTATATGATAATGAAATTGCTCATGAGATGAGATCAGGGCAGATGGAGGTACTCGATGTAGGTTGATGGAAGAGGGCGATTGGCCATTCTGTGTGAAATAGGTAGGTACATCATCTGTTCTGTGCCGTCAGAGTATTTTATATCAGTGTCGCGTCTCGTGTAACACGTACGTGCGTGTCCTGCGATATTGAGATAAACGAACCGGCACATTGGCTCGGAATATCGCTGAGCGTAGTTTCTACATTTTAACATTCTTCCTGCTTCTAACGCTGTTTGCCTACGACCGAATATATTTATAGCTACCTACGTTAAGCAATTTAACAATTGGGTACATGCCAGAAAATCTTTATAACCTTTGTTTTCAGAATAATTCTCAGCATGTTAAAATCGACAAAGTCGTAATTATAAAAAAATCTTCAATGTTCTTTTTTACTGACGTTATAATCATCAATAGGTTAGGTATTATTTTTTCATAAAGGTTACCTCCTGGCATAGTTTTCGCATAAAATATTCAATTTGCATATTTACGCGGGTCTTTTTATTGACATATTCCCGATACTTTTTACACAGAGTAGTATATTACTACTCTGTGTAAAAAGTATCGGGAATATGTCAATAAAAAGACCCGCGTAAAAGAGGTCGTTCTAATTTTTTTACTGCATGTTGGTAGCACTGTACTGATTTAGCGCGCAAAATTTGAGCGGGATCTGTCATTTAATTTGTTTTAAACTACACTTTTTGTTGGTCATAGTTTTGAGTCCTCGGCGATTTTTACAATGGAAAATATTGTTGAACAAAGAGTGTGCCTTAAATTTTGTGTTTCAAATGATATTTCATGTGGTGAATCACTAAAAATGTTGCGAAATACCTACGGCGAATCGTGTATATCGAAAACAAGGGCTTATGAATGGTATAAGGCTTTTAAAGAAGGCCGAGAAGTAGTAGTAGACTTGCCTCGTTCTGGTAGACCTTCAACCGCTACGACCAGAGAAAACATCGACAGAATCAAGAAGCTAGTGCTCGAAAATCGACGTATGAGTCTGAGAGAGTTGGCTAGTGAGGTGAACATATCTTTTAAGTCCGTCCACAACATTCTCATTGACATTTTAGGCATGAAACGCGTCGCCGCTCGACTAGTTCCAAAAGAGCTCAATTTTGTTCAAAAAGCGCAGCGAAAGCATGTCGCTGAAGACATGGTTTCCCGAGCTTCTACGGATCCGACCTTTATGAAACGTATAATAACTGGCGACGAGACATGGGTTTATGAGTACGACATGCAAACAAGCCAACAGTCTTCAGAATGGCGTCTCGAAAACGAGCCGAAACCCAAAAAACCGCGGCAAAGTCGCTCCAAAATCAAGGTGATGCTGACAGTTTTTTTGACTACCGTGGTGTGGTTCACTCCGAATTCCTTCCAGAGGGAGAAACAGTGAATAAAGAATATTATTTAGGCGTCATGAAGCGTTTGCGTGAGAGTATCCGCCGAAAACGTCCAGATTTGTGGCAACACAACTCATGGATGCTGCACCATGATAATGCACCATCACACACAGCCATTATAGTGAAAGAGTTTTTAGCGAAAAATTCAACAAAAGTTCTCGACCAAGCACCGTATTCACCTGATATGGCTCCGTCTGACTTTTTTTTATTTCCCAAGTTAAAATTACCACTTCGAGGAAAACGTTTTGAGTCGATAGAAGCCATAAAAGAAAATTCGCTGAATGAGCTAAAGGCCATACCGCAAATAGCCTATGAAAAATGTATGGAAGACTGGGTGAAGCGGTGGAGATGTTGTATTGCAAGCGATGGGGCCTACTTTGAAGGCGATAAAATAAATTTAGATGAATAATTTGTATTTTTTGTTTTATTGACAAATTCCCGATACTTAGTACACAGAATGTACTTTTAATTAAGTAGTGTCCGGTAGGTAATTGTTAATTTTTTATGTACTGCTGAAGATAAATGTTACAATGGGAACGCAAGTATCGAGAATAATTAATTTAGGTATCTATATGTAATGACCTCAGTGAGTTTCGCAAGTGATTTGATATGCAAACTTAATGAATTTCATAAATATGTATTCATGCGAGGATGAACCCTTTCGCGTGATACCTAAAGAATGACTATCAGAATTTTTCAATAAAATAGCACGGGGTTTAATCCTTTGCCTTCATATTCATTTTTTTACATAATTTTTCTTAATACACTTTGATATGACATACCCAACAATGCCTCAATGATTAAAATCTATCCTGCCTTTTGAATATTATGAGGGAATGATGAAGTCTATATACATACTTATATTGTCACGCGAGAAAAACATAACCTTGCCGTTTCTATAACGCAGTCGAGTTAAATTACACTCTCGGTGATATGGAGGATATGATGAAAAATAATAGATTACCTTCCCAACACGAGTATAAAATAAACACGTATGTAAAGGGGATCACATGATGAAAACATGAACGCGTATACTTTAGAAACTCGAAATGGAGTAGAGTTCACTTCATAAAAATGTAGCACCTGTTTACAATCGTTATCAACTTCTTTTTTTGAAATATTCACATAAGTAGCTTCTTATATAGACTACTAGTAATTTCAAATCGGATTTGAAAAAAAATTAAGTAATGTACCTACCGTAATTATGTCTAAACGTCAATAATCTTTTAGGGTTCCCTACTGAAAACGGGATCCCTTATGCGACTCTGTCTGTTTGTCTATCAGTAACAAATACCTTACCCCCCCACCCTACCTCCTATCTGCCACTTAATCTAAAACAGTTATACTTAAATGAAAAAGGGTTTTATAATTATGACATAAATTTTGAACACCTTTTTTGTGTTTTTCTTGAAGAGACACAGAACATGTTAGAACAGCAGAGTTAATATTTTAGGGAAAAGCATGATTATACTCGAGGCGGTCACAATGCGAGTCAGTATGTGGCTGACAGCTGCGCCCTATATATGGATCGCCTACTAAATCCTATATATGATGTCTGCAGAGAGTATGATCGACGAATGTAGAATTGCACATGCGCGACCTCGTGGTGATTTGCCTACTGTATGCTGACGATGCCGTGTTATTAGTGAAATATCATCTGAACTACAAACACAAATAACAATTATAAAAAATAGATTGTCTGGAAAATGACTTAGAACTCAATCGTATTGAGATGAGATATTTTGGCTGGCCTTTATTAGACGGTGACGTCAATAGACGACTGCGAAAGGAGCGGTAAGAAGGTCGAGGTCGAGAGGCGAGCGTTAGGCAAAATTTGTTGCGTAGTGCTTGCAAGCCAGGTACGCAAAAATAATGTAAGAAAGAGAGTTGGTCTGAAAGAGAGTGGACATCGATGTCTCGGTATCGGCTAAGACTTATTTGCAGTAGGAACAGGAGAGCGTGCATGAAGAGAGCTCTAAATATTATAGAAACGTAATGAGGTACACCATCCAACACAGTTTTGTATTAATTATTAAAAATCCTTAACCAGAGCACCATTTCTGTTCAGTTTACTTATCCTCGTCGTTTTTAAAGCGTAAAATCAGAGACTATCGATGATAGTTTATGTAAATATTGCAGAAAAAATAGAATAATAGACTTGATTTTTCTTTTAAAAAATATTTATGCTGTCGCAAGGAACGCATAGCTCTAGACTTTGGGTTAGATATATATCACATGTAGGCTAGGTTTGGGTTAGGATACGTGTAAGCCTGGATCAGCCCTGACCCAAAGTCATGTTGGCATTAGGTTTGGGTAAAAATGAAAAATAAATGAATGATGTGTTTTGTATACATCATTGAAACAATGTTCACAAACTAATGTAATTACATATGCGGCCCAAGCAAGATGCGGAACCTGGGGTGCGGGAGCCCAACTTGGACTTGGCCGGTTTTATTAATGAAAATTATAATGAATGAAATGTTAGTCATAGTTAGAAATATCAGTCTATGTGGATATTTTGGCTTCAGAAAATTTCACTAAAGCTTCGCAACATGTGGCGCGCTACATTTATACTTATATGTAAAGCGGAATTTGTTTGTTTGAACACGTTAATCTCTGGAACTACCAGTAGAATTTAAAAATAGTTTTTGTATTTGATAGCCCAATTCTTAAGGAAGGTTGTAGGCTATTTTAACATCAGGATAAGTAAGAAAAAGCGCGTCCCACGCAATATTGGGATACGCGCGGACGAAGTCATGGACTGCAGCTAGTATTCAATAGATATAAAATCCATTTAATGTCTAGGTATGTGTTATAGCGTAGATAGCCATTCGCTTGCGAGGGATATAGATGAAAGCTATTAACTACGAAACAACAAGGAATAAGGACACTCTCTTGTTAAAGTCGTTTCTAAAATAATGGAGCGGAATTGAAGAAATAAACTTGTGCTCTAAAATTTATGTATCTGGCAACATTTGAGCATGCAGTAACCGTAACAAAAGATTGTCTCCTTGAAGTTTAGGACTTGTAATGAAACGTTGCGGGAAGCGCCGTTTACATCAATGTCACTAAGTTTCTAGGGCTTCGATACAAAGTAAAAAAAATAAATTTTAGATACATACTGAAGAGAAATTAATTTAAGGCATTATGGGAGCTCGATGGCGCTCGATGGCGTCATTCTAACGAAACACGCAGGTTAAGCAACGTCGATCGCAGCCTGTCTATGGATGGGTTCATCTATCTCGAGTTTCTCCGTGCTTCGGAGGGCATCTTAAGCCGTCGGTCTCGGCTGTTGTCCATAGATGACAGTCGTTAACACTGGCCTCCGCCAATCCGCATTTGAGCAGCGTGGTGGAGTATGCTCTAAACCCCTTCGGTTGAAGGGAGACCCGTATCCCTGCAGTGGGATTAGTAAGGGTTGATGTGGTAAATTACGGAGTGTTCCTCGCATTTTTTTTAATTTGCGTTTTGTATATAAAAAATTTAATTAACTATGCTCTATGTGGCTCGACATTATCATAAGAGCCAAAGTTAACGTCATCTGCTTCTACACGATGCTAGTAAGCAGACGAGCCTCCAGTTAAAGAGAGATAGGGCATAGATATAAATAAGTAGCCCAACTAGGAAAGTACTTACAGCTACCGAATAACAACTTTTTTATGTTTATTATGTCCTGAAAGTGAGTCATCGTCAGAGATGCACATGAACAGCTTCCGTGGATGCTTATAAATGCTGATGATATTTCGCTGGCGGACACGGACAAGGGGCGCCTGGCATAGGTAACGCATAATTGCTTGGAAAGGGTCGCTTGAGAACGGCGGTCTGAAAGCAAACGTAACGAGGACCGAGTACCTGTCCTGTAATAACACATATCCTACATTCGTCCGTACTAGCACGGTCCGAAGGCACGGTAGAGCGCATGTACTGGTGTAGGCACTTGAGTTCAGTCCTACACGCGTCCGGTTACATCGATTGCGACGTCAAGGCAAGTACTTCAGCGGCTTCAGCCAAGTGGGGTCAAATTGCTGATGTCATCCGCGATCCTAAAATGCCAGTTAAGCTGAACGGATAGGTTTATAAATCCATGATTAGACCTGTCCTTTTATATGGCAAAGAAGCGTGGCCGATACGTGAGCGGCATAAGCAGGAGCTGTGTGTCACGGTGATGAATATGCTGCGCTTAAAGTGCGGGATGACCCGGAAGGATCGCGTGAGGAACTCCCGCATTCGGGGTAGGGGTAGCCTTCATGTCCGTGACACAACAGACAAACTCTAAACTGTACCTAATACAGCAACTCCTTGGGAGCTTATTGGTAACCTCACGCACTCGAAGGAACACAAGAACTGCCCATGGAGTTGTTATTATTTAATACCTGTATAATGCTCATCTGTAAATCCACATGGGCTATATGTGCAAATTGACACGGATGGTCTGCCATAATATAATAATAAGCATAAAGAAAACAGAAATAAGAACTTTTGGATCATATTCTTAAATAGTTATCTCAAAAATCCCAATGAACTGATAAGGTGGATATCCAATAAAATTTCGCAATGTTATCAATATTAATATTGTCGTTGTTTTGTAAATTGGTATAACCTTATATATATATTGCATTCGCAACAGATTTTAAAAGAAGTTACTAGCTTATGTACTACTATAACTAGCACATCGAGAACGGATCAGCAACAAATTCGAAGTACTTCTTATGCGATATAGACAGATATAGAAAACAGTCACTGCGAGATAGTACTAATAATAAAATACCTGTATAAAATTTGAAGCTTTTTCGTGTTAGTATTTGTGTGCGTTTCCCTACACTGAATCTCTCTCCTTACTCTTCCTGCCATACTTTTAAAATATCACCAATCTGTTAATAGTGCGTTACTAACCGCAAATAACCCCAAAAAGTACCATTGAAAATACAAAGGTTATCATTTCTATGCTACGCAAAAGCTGGTTATTATTTAGGCAGCCGCCTACCTTTCATCACATGACCCTCTGGTGGAGGGGCCCGCGAGCCCCGGGGCTCGGACGGCCCGGCGGAAATGAAAAATAAACACGTCCGGACATCGCACGGCGCCGGCCGCGGAATATGAAGGGACGTCGCACATCATTGTACCTGTAAAACTGGAACTGCACTTTTATGTTGCAACTTTGTCTGTCCATCTCAATTCGAGTTACTCGAATAGAATAATCAAATTGGACAAAACATTTCTTTTAATTTATATTTTAATGTATTTTTTTAAAATTTGGGTGCCAAAAGCGTGCTTATTGCGAACCCTGTCAATCCAACGCATTGCAGTTCTGGCTCGAAAGCGCGCCGATGTGCGGGTTAGGGCGTGCCTCGAAGCGCATCTGCCCCCATCGGTGCGAATATACATGCATGTGGCGATGGAGGCCGCCACCAGCCATGCATCGCCGAATCAGGCGGGACGAGGAGAGCCGAGTGCCTTATAGGCATATGGAACATAAGAGGTGGATTGAAAGATACTATTAATGAACTGACAAATGTAATGAATTATAGACGTATAGATGCTTTTGTGTAACTGAGACTAAGCAGAAGGGGAACGAAACCGTCGATCTTCCCGGTGACATGAGATGGCCCTGTAGTCGGGGGTCGAAACGGACGTTCATGCCAGGGCTTGGCAGGTATAAAAAATCCCTGTACTCCAATAAAACTAGTCATCGTGCGAGTACTTCTGGTTGAAGCGCACGCTTCCGTAAGCTCAGCGTGTATCCAAGAACTGGAGAAATTCTGGGAGTCTGTAAGAGATATTCTGAATTTAACTGAAGGTAATGAAAGGCTGATTATGTGTGGAGATTTGAATGGTTGTATTGGGACCAAGCGAGTTGTAATGGTGTGCTTGGTCCGTATAGAGATAAGAGAGACGTACTCTCGTGAACGTGAACGAAGCGGGTACAATTTAAGACGTATGTATGCAACGAAACCTTGTGACGAATACTTTCTTGTGATACGTAGAGACGGAGTAATCGATTTGATTTTTATAATATTAGATTCAAGGGCTTCAGAAATGTATTCAGGTGATATTTCGCGTCAAACTTTATCTAGGTTAGAAAAAATCCGAAATAATTACAGGTGATGCTTTCAGCGTATAAACATTACTAAAAAAATAATATTTTCCTGCGCAAGAAGATTATTTTCGTCCAACTTATTATCGATATTTGTAATGCTGAGATCTGAAATAACTATGGTTTACACGAATTCTACCATATACGAGTATTTATATCTACCACAGGTTTCAAGTAATCCTTAAACAATTCTGACCTTAGAACTAAGTTAATTGTTACAAATTTTCCCTGACAAACACAGTACCTACTTGTAATAATGTTACGTCAGATTGTAAACAAGCATACGGCTTGAAGGTTGAAATAGTTACCGTTATCTAAAAATGCTTCGTTCGTTGTATGAAGGAAATTACCAGCAATAGCTAATTCATGGATCTAATCTCTTCATGATTTCCTCGTAGTGGTTCAAATATCCTCGCATTGGAGCGTAGGCTCCAACAACGAACAAGCGGTGAGATAGTGAGGCGCTAAAACTCTAAGTGTTGGTAAGTGAATGGTGCAGTATCTTCGCCAAATCCTTAGGCTTAGGTAGCGGACCCCACCAATTCTAATGGATTAGGAAACGAAATAACGTTAGCAAGAAGAAGAAAAGTGGTTTTATGCGCCATCAAGTGGTTTATAGGTAGTGGTTCGTTCGCACCGCGTGTTACCCCGTTATAGTGTTAATTTATTTTTATGTATATATGAAAATAAAATCTTTTCATATTCAGATACCCAATTTATGCAAAAACCCTGATATATTGCGACATATTAGAAAAGTTTTGGATTGCATTAGCGTGTTGTCACTTCGGCTAGTAATGCAGCACCTTCTTGGATACTTATTGACAGCCTCACTCACTCACCGGCACCAACAGTCAGTTCGTTTTTCTGCTATCTTCTTTAAGGTAACCTGATCATACTGCTTGTTAAATATTGCTTTACCGTATTCCCTTTATATTCTAGTATACAACCACAATCTTTCATTACAATTTAGCTGAAAATTCGGGTACACAAATAAAATGTTTGTGATGAGAATGAATATATACATATTTTACCACTGTAGCTATAGGAAATTAGTATTAGGATAGGTTTGGAAGATTAAATAAAATTTAGTATTGCATTCACAGACCTATATATCTGTCTATCTATAACTTCACGCCAAATCCCTTGCGGGGTAGGCAGAGAGAACCGAGCGCCACGTGACTCGATACTGACTCGCTTCTTTAATATAATTCACACACCCTGCTCGTTTCCTAATGGAATAAGATAACGCTACCTAAGCCTAAGCATTTGACAAGCATACTGATTTTTACATGGAGCGATTGCCGCGAGACCTCCATAACCAAGAGGAAAAATCTGACTTTTCCTACATAAGGTCAAATGTCTTTCAAAATATAATTTCTTGGACGTGTGATGTTTTCCTTCACCGTCAAGCAAGTGATAATTACAAATATGTACATAAATGCGAAAACATGATTTTAGTTTAGGGAACTAGTTAGTCAATAGGCTGATTCTTTATCGACGAGCTCGGTGGCGCAGTGGTGAAACGCGTTGTTACGCTACTTTGACACCAACGCTCGTGGGTTCGATTCCCACACAATACAAACATTTGTGTGCATGAACATGTCTGTTTGTCTTGGTCTGGGTATTTTCTATGTACAATAAGTATGTATTTACAAAAAAAAATGTATTTACGTATGTTTATCAGTTGTCTAGTACCCATAACACAAGCTTCGCTTACTTTGGGGCTAGATGGCGCTGTGTAATTTGTGAGACAATATTTATTTTTTATTTTTTATTTTATCAACTGGGTTAGCACTGCTCATATATATGATACACACCCAGACTAAGGCAAACAGATATGTTCACGCAGATAAATATTTGATATGTGCAGGAATCGAACCAATCCTTATTTTCTTCCTTCTAATTTCCCTTTAAAATATTATTTTGTAAGAGGAGGTTCACGAGCTCGGTGGCGCAGTGGCGAAACGCGCTGTTACTTTAGTTTGACACCAACGCTCGAGGGTTCGATTCCCACATAGGGCACACATTTATGTGCATGAACATGTCTGTCTGTCTTGGTCTGGGTGAAGAGAGGTAGAGCGCATCACAGCAGCCCGTCTGGGGAAGTACCTCTACCTTATAGAAAACAGTAGCCAAATAACAACTTTGTTGTTGTGTTCCTGCGTATGAGTGAGGTCACCAGTAAGCTCTTTTAAGGAGTTGCTGCACCTGCGGCAGCAGAGGTGGCATCGCGCGAGTAATAATGTATTGCGAGCGTTCATATGCTAGGATAATCGCATTCCATCTGGTGGCCGTATGTTTGTATGCCTCCTGACGTTGTATAAAAAAAAATACCCTGGTTCATGAGTCTGTAACTAGCACTTGACTAATTTTATTTAATTTGAAAATTTTCACAAGTTCTCACATTTAATTTTGTAGTACTATTAACAACAAATGTTTACGTAAACGGAACATATTGGCGTCGCATCGAGGATGTATATCGTGTCAAATTGAATTAATTACGTCTATTACTGATTGATGGCAACACCTCTTGGGGATAATTGAGCCTGAATTAATTAGGTATTACATTGTACACTAACCATAATAATACGACGTAGGTGTAACACTGTATTATTGTTAACGGTTGTTAGCGGTTTATCATTTTATCAATTTGCCCTAAATATTATAGCAAAGAAAATAATGATATTTTACTATTGTGTGCAACCGAGTAGATTGACGAATAAATAATATTTTTTACAAGCCTTTAATTTAGTAAAAAAGTTGTTATTATCACATTATGAACAGACACTTCAATTTTATATATTTGTGTAGATAATATACAACACATATTTTTATGACTATGGTGACAATAAAGCCTGCTTACGGCCTGCCTAATGGTTACCAGTTACCGTAGCCTGTGAGCGTCACTCGTGCCTTTAAAAATCTTCATGCCTTTTGTAGTAAAGGTATTCTTAAGAAATATTCTTCCCCGTTGAACCATATTATGTAAATGCAAGTAAGGTTATTTTAAGGAACTCCAAAGTAAACGTACACACCTCCTCGGGAGATTGAAAAGTGACGAGCATTATTTGTCAAAGGTGCGCTGGCAACTCTTTTAGTTTGTATTTCACCAACTTTGATTGAAACTCCCTTTATTCTAGCAAATTGGTAAAAGTTTATATTAAATTGCTTTCCTTATAGTACTTATTTGCTTTTATTTTACGGCTAACAAGTTTAATTTTAAAATATAATTTGTGATTTTTTTATACCACTTAAGTAACAAACAAGCATACGGCCTGCCTGATGGTAAACAGCCACCATAGCCTACGGACATTTGCAATACCAGGGGTGTCGCCCATGCGTTGTCGACCCTGTAGAAACCTCTTCACGGTAAAACGGTTTATGAACAAGTACTTCGGTATTTATACTTAGTCTGGCCATAGATTCAATTCAGAAGAGCACGGTGGCGCAGTGGTGAAATGCGCTGTTGCGCTACTTTGACAACAACGCTCGTGGGTTCGATTCCCACACAGGACAAACATTTGTGTGCATGAACATGTCTGTTTGTCTTGGTCTGGATATTTTCTATGTATAATAAGTATGTATTTAAAAAAAAAAAAAAATGTATTTACGTATGTTTATCAGTTGTCTAGTATCCCATAACACAAGCTTCGCTTACTTTGGGGCTAGATGGCGCTGTGTAATTTGTCCAACAATATTTATTTATTTATTTATAAATACTGTTACAATTATATTATACATTTGAATTTGGAATCTGTCATTTTCATATGATTGTTCATTGAGTATTCTCATTTTGGCGCCAATACATTGTACAATATTTTGCGATATTAAAATGGAGTGGGGTGATAAAGAGAACCGAATCGCTGTGATTGCATTACACAAAGTTGGTATGGAGCCAAACGCAATTTTTAAAACTCTCCATACGCTTGGTATTAGTAAAATGTTTGTATCCCGGGCTATTAATAGGTACAATGAGACCTCCTCTATTTGTGACCGAAAAAGATCTGGCCGTCCACGTAGTTTTCGTACGAAAAAGGTAGTCAAAGCAGTAAGGGAAAGAATTCGAAGAAATCCTGTCCGAAAGCAAAAGATTTTATCTCGGGAGATAAAGATAGCACCTAGAACCATGTCGCGTATTTTAAAGATGACTTAAGACTTGCAGCCTATAAGAACCTGAATCTAATAAATATTTATAATTGCATAAGATAGACCGTATGTATGGTGGGACCACATACGTAATAACCAAAATGTCAAATAGCTGGTGTTGTTTAATACATTTTTTTTAAAGTTAAACTTTATAAATAAAATTAAAAAAGCAATATATTATTGAAACAAATACAAAAGAATAAAATAAAGATTTTGGTCCAAATCTTGTTTTTTATATCACTAAGGTAATCAAGCATACGGCCTGCCTGATATCAAACAGTCACCGTAGCCTATGGACATTTGCAACACCAGGGGTGTCACTCATGCGTTGCCGACCCTCTAAAAACCTCTTCACTCATTTCTTGAAGAACTCCATGCTGTAGTCCCTTACATATAGGATAGGCTGGGAGCTCATTCCACAGCTTGAGAGTTCTCGGAAGAAAACTTCTCTGGAACCGCACAGTACGCGACCATTGCGGTTCAAGCGTGAGGGTGAACTCCCCGCCGTCGGCGAGCAGTGCGGTTATAAAAAGTAGCTGTCGGCATCATTTCGAACAACTCTTCAGAACACAACCCGTTGTACAATCGGTAGTACACACAAAGGGAGGCAATATCTCTCCTTAAACTTAAGGGTTCAATACCGTGTGTAAGCTTAGGATTGTCGACAAATCGTTAGAGCCGTTTCCAAGATGCACTAAATATATATAAGACTTGCTCGTTTAAAATAATAGGATCAAATGATGTTGATGTTGAACGACTTAAATTGTTGATATGTTATAATAAAATAAACAGGTCATTTTCAGGTCCCATTGTTTTACTATAAATATATACAATTTCTGTATTGTATCTATGCATTGTTGTTTTCCACTTATTGTATGTTATTTATTACAAACTATTTATAAAATGCATCGTTAAGGTTATTTGTAAAACGATATTGTACATTTGTAAGTAAATAGAACAAAATGTGAAATAAAATTATCTAACTTCGTATTGTAAATTTTGTTGCTTTGTCAATTTAAAAAATAACCCTTTTATTAATTTATTTAGCAAAATATAAAGAGTCCTCTTTTTTAATCAATAAAATATTGTCGAATAGTGTATGTGGTCCAAAGGGACTTACTTCTTCTTCATCTCACCTCTTCCTCGTAATTAGACATCGAGATATATTTTTTGTATTTCTCGTATTTCCGTGGCAAGCAAGCATAGTTCAGATCACGGGATGGAAGAATATAGACGGGTAGAAAAAGGGGAAAAGTTCAAATATGACAGAGAAAATAATGATATAGAATTCTTATTAATATGATAACTACATCTTTAGGCAAACGAGCTACTTACATAATATATAACAATATATAAGCCACAATGTTTTAGCACGTAGTCTATCTATCGTATGTATACATAAGTATGAAAGGGCCTCAATTCTTTTGTCAGACAAGAATTTTTAAATACAAATTCATGTCACAGAATATTTAATATCATTTACTATTAAGTAGCCCGAATGAAATAATATAATCTGGAACGAAGCGAGATTTCCCAGTCAGCTAGCTGTTATTGCAAGCATTTTAATTAGCTACGATATACGACTACCGGAATAAGGAAAAACCGGCGCACAATGGGAAAATAATAGCAGCAGACGGATTAGCATTGCATTCTCCGGGACGAAAATATGGAGATGGGGTTGTTTTATAAATTTTCCGTAGTTTTATGAACGGCCAAGTTTTTGTGAGGATAAGAATAATGAGTTTGATGCAGCGATGTCTCGACTACAGTTACTGTTTTCGCATAAACGTACGCTGAGTATTGGTATGTTTATCCCAATGATCTCTTTTTATCCTCCGCACAAATGGAGGCATGTTATTTATTTGAAACTTCTGTCTTCGTGGATAGTGGTGTTGTTATGTTCGACTATAATTAATTCAATCGTAATAAATAAAAAAAACAGTGACATCAAGAAAACTGCAGCCTAATAATAACTTCCTTGAAGGTCATTGTTGTTACGACATTCGTGCGAGTGAAGGTACCAGTAATTTCCAGAGTAGTTGCTGTGCTAGCAGCATGTACATGTTCCTTGTATTGCGAACGTTCATAGGTTATGGTACAAATATATATATTTAAATCAGGTGGGCCGTATGCTTGTTTGTTTCCTGACGTTGTATAAAAAACTGTGTGGTTATTAAGCAGTGTGTTTGATCAATCGGCATTGTTTTAACTATCATTGTTATCTGTGATTTTTAATAGATAAATAAAATTAAAAAAAAAAAACAAACACTCTGAAAAAGCAATTGAAATTCGTTAGCTAAAAGTTAAGGATTAGTTTAAATAATGGCATAAAGTGACTATTTTTAATCATCGTCTTCCGGGCTCGAAAATAAAATAAGATTCTTAGCTTCACAAACTCGTAAACATTATTTTTGGGTTGTTAAGAAATATTTTTTTAGGAAGTATTTTTTATTATTTGTTAGAAATTATTTTTAGCTACGTATTAATATGCTAAAATTTTATTTATTTATTCCGCTGCTTTACATGAATAAGAATGACCATTATATATATATTATAAACAAAATTTATAAGTACATATCATTTTTATAAAATTTATTAACACCAAGGCAATTTTTACACACTTATATATACGAGTATGTATCTGTAGGCCAATTCTGCTAAATAACTGCAACTGTTTGTGTAGAATAGTGCAGTGCAAGAAATTTTAATAGGTGTATTCTATTAAAATTTCTTGCACTGCTTGCACGTTGGAACTGTGCGTATGCTGCACTGCAAGGGCACTATAACTATGCTGCAACTGTGCGTATCCTGCAAATGAACTACTTCTGTCATGTTACCATATTTCAATCTAATAGGTAAATTGGAATTTTACTTAATGTTCCTATAGTTTCACATCGGATTACCCTTGGTCGCCGGCGTGGAGGTATTTCTAACTGAAAAGAAGCTTTACTTAATCATATATTCCTACAAATATTTCCCAAAACAAAACAAATATTTTGCAATATAAATCACCGCTTCAGAATATTATTTCCTTCGCAAAAGATGCTTGAGACTAACGTTAGCAAAACTGCAGATAAACTCCTTCAAAACTTCTGTCACCGCTATGCAAATGTCAAAACAATTTAACAGAATACGATTATATTGCAGGAAACGTGCAGGTGCAGTGCAGGTTTTTTAACAGAATAGCCAGTCATTTACTGCAGCGTTGTTGCAACTCCACTCATGTCAGATCGCTTAACAGAATAACGAAAGTCAAAATTTACATATTTGGACACACGTCGCGCAGCAGTGCAGTTGGAGTTATTTAGCAGAATTGGCCTACTGAGCGTGACGGGTACGCGATTTTTGTGCTTTTTCCCCATCACAAAAGTGCCCAACATGCTTAAAGAAGTGTTTCTAGCATTATCACGTTTCCTAATTCACTAGGATTGGCAGGATCCGCTAAAACACGGATTTTGACACGGAGCATCTGCCGTTATTCCTCTACAACCCTGACGGAAAACCAGACCTTTCAAAGTTTCGAATTTCTAAAAAGTATGCGCATATTTTTACGATTTTTTTTTCACCACCCAGTAAGTGACAAATATAAATATGTACCAAAATCCGAAGACACGGATTCAGTGGTACTTTTACACACCAAATTCGAATAAATGTTACTAAATTAAAAGCAACATATAGTGTTAAATGTTGTACGGTGGTACGGAAACCTAAGTATGCGCGTTCGACTCGCACTGGGCCGATTTTTATCTTTTTGAATGAATGTGATTAAAGTACGCCATTTAAATTGGTGAAATGATTTTGTTTACTTTGCAAGTGTTTCGAAAAATGTCCCCGAAACCAGTAAGCATTGGTCATTAGTGGCATTACATTCTCGGCACCATTAGCCGAGGCCTTTGGCGTTTTCTCTAGTTGCAGTCCAGTGTCGAGAGCGGTACAGTTAAATTGATTTTTATCCCACTAGTTAGCAAACAAGCATACGGCCTGCCTGATACTAAGTAGTTACCGTAGCCTATGGACTTTTGCGACATCGGGGGCAATACTCGTACTTCACCGATCCTGAAAACCTCTTTACGCCTTTTCTGATGAATTTCAAGTGGTAATCCCTAGCGAAAACTTTGGCAGGGACTTCATTCCACAAAGATTGCTTAAATTTTTCTGTGTAAGTTACAGAGAGCCAAAAAAGTTAACACAAAAAAATATCTCAAGAGAGAGAAGAAAAGTTGATAAAACTGAAACCGAATGTATGTACAATACTGTATAAAATATTCAGATAAATATCGTCTTCCAACTTGGAGTTAGCAAAACTTGTAGAAAGTTCGTTCTATACAAGCGAGCAGGAAGGACCTGATCCCTTTAGAAAATGCGCATTGAGTTTGAAGCAGTACCCGGATAACAGGATAGTGGGCGAGACTGGCGCATTAAAATTAACTTTTCCATTTTGCAGGCCTCTTAAACCCCTTACGTTCACCCGACGAGCCTCAGTTGAACGCTTAACTTTGTCTCTTGTGGGTTGATTGCATGGCTTTTTGAATGACTATAGCTTTAGTAATTCTAGCTTGGTAGGCTACTTACGAGTTGTATTAGGGCTTAATTTAAGTTCTTGTAAAATAGTATAAATATCTTGAAGATGGATTGTTAAGCAACTTTAGATAAAGTTGAAATTCAATATTGAAATTGCAAATTCTCCCAGATCGTGTTTCATCCAATAGGTGACAACAGTATTCCATGTGCAGTTTGACTTAAAACTTGTATAATAATAAAGCCCAGTTCCAATAAAACCTACAGATCTCATTTTAATAGCCCGCTTTTTTCCGACATATTTCCAATAGTTCCAATACCTACCGTGACCTGTTCACGGGTAAATTATCCCATGAATATCCCCTGAAGCAGGTCACGGTGGGTATAATACATTACATCATTCTTTTCGAAGAGGCCTCTACGCGTTCGATTCATATCCCCGCGCACGCCTATCAAATGACCGGGATAAAATCCCGTGAAAAAAGAGATATATTGTTATATTATTACATTGATATATTGTTCCATTGATGTTCTCAGGAGCGGGTATCGGTGTGTATACAACATACTATCAATCTTCTCAAAGGGTCCTCTATACGTTGGATCCAAATTCATTAAAATATAATATTTTGTTATTTTTGAGAAAGATGAACATTTTTTTACATCAAAACTCTTGTATTAGAAGACCTCGCTCTTCCATAGCAATATATAAGTTATAGAATCATGCATGAAATTCATTTTTTTTACCGTTAGTATATCAAAAGTCTCGTGCCTAAGTGCTGTGCTCGCTCTATTCAGCACACAACGTACAAGGAGGTACAATAAATATTTTGATAATGTCAAAGAGTAATTTATGAAAATAGTAATTTGGAGATATCAGACACCGAAAATTTTCTACGAAGTTTTTTAAGAATCTTAGTTTTGATTTATAAGATCAATATTTTAAATAAACTAAAAATAAATAATGTCAACTTTTATTTTATCTTATTCAGGGTAACAAACAGCAAGTACAACAAAATATACAATGTTCTTAATATAAATATTATATTATTACGGTATTGCTAATACCGTTATCGATATACTCGTAGAATTAAATGGTATTTTGCTCAGAGGACGTTAGATAAAGTAAATTTATGAAATTGATATTTACTTTTCTATAAATATATTACAAGGTGCTGGGGGTCCTGTCTTGTATATACAGGATCAGGTGACCAAAATATGTCAATAGATTTGAAGTACTCAGTATGATTCTATCATGCGATGAAGAGTGGCACGTATACTGGCATTAGTTATGAAGCATAATAAACGATGCGAATAGTTGGGGCGTATGCGTTAAGAACTACTAGGAATACGATAACATATTTGACGAGTGAAATCTATCCATTTAAAATCATTTTGTCGCATTTGCAACAAACAATGGACATAGTTATAAATATATGATTACTTATATTAACAGTAAGTAACATTATCCATCTATCTATACTAATATATAAAGCAAATGATTTGATTTGATTATTTGTTTGTTTGTTTAAATGCGCTAACCTCTGGAATTGCCAATCGGATATGAAAAAAATATTTTTGCATTTGATAGCCCAATTCTTAAAGAAGGTAATAGGCTATTCAACATCACGATACGACCCTTAGAAGTTAGGAAAAAGAAATAAAGCTAAGATAGATGCCGGGATACAGCTGCAGCTTTATTTTATCAGTAACGTTATATTTTTAATAAGCAGAATAACAAGAACCCTTTGCACTCATATTCATCATATCACTTCGTAATACAAGATCACATCACATAAAGAGAAAATCAATTTTGTTTTCTCATAAATCACAATTGCGATGATTTATTTATTAACTGCTTCACGAAACAATATGAACAACCGGATGGAAAGAATAATATTTTCAGTAAACTAGTGCTATAATTTTCATGTACTCTATCGGAGGAAGTTTTCCTTGATCCGAGGAAAGTTGTGACTAAGAAAAATAGCAAAAAGGAGTATACTTTAAGTTTTGATAATTGAGGTCTTGTAAAGTTGATAAAAGGTCTCGGAAATATAGGAAACATTTAACAAGTTGATTACTGTTTTAGTATTCATTGGCAATAATTGAAAAATGATAACACTTGTCTTACCTCCGTTGTCTATCCGTCTATCATAACTTCCTTATTATAAGCAGATTTGAAAATAGACAAACATAATAATTAACGATATTTTTTATTTCACTAAAGTGGTAATCAAGGGTGGGTACATTGCTGATGTTGAGCAGTTATATTAGCCTATGGATATTTGACAATTGATGCTGTAAAATTATCCATAAAAAGCATAGTTCAAGTGCTTCTTTTTAGAGTTATCCCGTTTCCTAATCTATTGGGGTTAGTGGGGTCTAATAACTAATAAGCCCAATTTAACGTAAATACTAATTTTGACACAGAGCGACCACAACCTAGAGAGAAACCTAGAACTTTCATAATTGGTAACTGTTGGGCGGTCTCGTCATGGCTTTCTCAGATCTGGTCAAGCAATAACAGCAGATGTTTACTGTGCCGAACTTCGAACAATGATGGCGAAACTGACAGTGAAACAGTTCCGATTCGTGAATCGATCTTGACCATGATTGCTCCATGACAACGCAAGACCTTACACTCCACGAGAAACTGTTGTAACTCTGACAGGAGCTGCAGTTAGGAACCATACGTCATCCTCCGTACTCGCCAGGCCTTGCTCCAACTGACTACCATTTTTTTCGTGATTTGGACAATTTTCTACGTGGTACAGTGGCGTAGCGTGCCTTGTCGGGGCCCCGTATAAAAATTTTTTTGGAGGCCCTTATATGGAGGTAAAGATTTTTCACAAAAGAAAAAAAATATTGTGAGAAGAAATATTTATTTATCACATAATTTACCCATTTTACAAATAAAAATCGAATTTTAAATATTCACTCTCCTTGCCTTTTTTTCGGCAAACTGATTTATTAAATCATTTATGGCTGATGATGATTTTAGTTTTTCTAAAGTTTCTGCCTCTATGGACAATAGTGAGATGTCTGACAGCCGTTCTTGTCCCATCGAAGTTCTTAAGTAATTTTTTATTAGTTTTAATTTTGAAAAACTTCTTTCTGCCGTTGCGGTTGTAACTGGAAATCCTGACTCTAACTTCCATATACATTCTGGAATCATGCAAATTTGTGAGGAAGCACGAAGACCTTTACATACCAAGGGAAAATATTAATAGGAGAAATGATAGATATTTAAACAAATTAGAAAGACCAACTACCAAAATGGAACTAGTTTCATCCAGCCCTCATCATATGGCAATAAAAATATACAATCATATCCCAAATGATATAAAAAATATTAAAAAACCGTCCCTATTTAATAAACACCTAAAAACTTTCCTTTTACATAAGTGTTTCTACAACATATCTGAATTCTTCGATGACCAATTTATTGAGAGGAATACTTTGACTTCTCTATAAGTCTATACAATATATAAAGTGAAAAGTGCGACAGACATAGTCCTATTTAACTAAATATTAAGTAAAACGGTATCTAGATGCCTCTCATGTTTGCTGTGCCCATACTGGGCGTCACTTGTACTATATTATTGTTATGTAACATCTTTGTAATAACTTGTGACCTGCAATAAAATCTGAAATCTGAAATCTGGAAGGGTCAAGAATAAAAAGCATGCTGTGATTACCTCGGGAAAACTGGATGCAAGACTATTGAATTTTACTAGCAATAATTCAATGAGTTCTTTAATGGAATAAATTTTTTTAATTTCAGAATTTAAGCATGTTTTTAGAGCCTTTAATTGGTCACAAAGATTAAGTGAGATGTCTTTACTGTATTTAGCAGACAGTTTTCCGGAAGCGTTTAATATCTCTTCGCTTGAAGAAGATAGGAGTTTCTCCGGTTGTAATATTTCGAATATACTACTCAGGTTGCAAAGGCTCTGAAATCTTTCTTTAGTTTGAGAAATTAATATATCTAAACAGCAATAGTATACATTGACTTTGAAATAGGATTCCGGGTCGGAAATTCTCTCATCTTGTGATAACTCATCAAAAAAACGCTTCGTTATCTTTCGCCTACTGTTTTTAAAAACAGTTGTTACCCCCCACTCTTTTGCTAAATCTTTGGATTCATTTAGCAAACTATTAAATGAATTCTGATTTCTTAATTGGCACAGTCTATTTAAAAGATTACTTAATAAAATACTAGATTTCTGTAAGTCATTATTTTCATGCTGTAGAGCTTTAGAAACAGGATTAATAATTTCAAATAGTGAAGAAAAAAATGTAACGAGCACTAAGAAATCAAAACTCTCTAAAATGTTAATTATACTTTTACATTCTTCACGTTCATCTTTTTTATTTGAAATTAAATTTAGTTGGTACAAAGTTTTCATGATTAGTAAAAAAAATTTCTTTACTGCTAATAAAGCGTCGTTCCTAGAAGATCATCTGGTAGGACATACCTTTTTAAGGGTAATCAAATATTTTTCAGATGAATCGTCACTTAGCATAGCCCAGCGTTTTATACTATTGCCAAAAAAAGTATATATTTTTTCTAAATTATCGAAAAAAGTCGATACTTCACGAACATGTCTCGCAGCATCGTTCAAAACCAAGTTTAAAGCGTGCGCAGCACAATGAACATAATCGGCATTTGGAGCATGCTCTTTTATTAGGGTTTGTAATCCTCCATACACACCCGACATAACATTTGCTCCATCGTATCCCTGTCCTCTACATTTAGTCAAATCAATTCCATATTCTTTAGTCAAATTTAAAATGACAGTTTTCAGACCTGCAGCACTGCAATCGGTTACTGCTATGAATCCTAAAAAGGACTCACAGATTTTTCTTTCTTTAGGCACATTATCATCATTTTCTGTAACCGAGATATATCGAAAAACTACAGATAGTTGGTCAATTTTTGATAAGTCTTGTGTTGTATCCAGAATTATTGTCAGAAATGGAGCTTTTTTAATTTCTGAGATAATACTGTTCCTAACGTTACTACCAAGCAAACTAATAATTTCGTTTTGAATCGTAGGGCTTAAATAATTTATTTCACCTTTCGGTTTTAGAAGAAGTTCTTTTAAAGTTGCATCATAGTTAGATAGCAGACGTGAAATTGCCATAAAATTGCCAGAATCAGAATCATGCCCCCTCAAAGGTAGATTACAAGATACTAAAGTAATTATAACATTAATTATACGATGCAGTACATCTCTCCAGAATGTAATTTTACTATCGATTTCACTTTTCAATAGAGTATCGATGGTATTTCCTTGCAACCAATTATTATAAGAGAGTGAGGCACTAATATGCTGCTGTGACTTTTCATGGTCAAGAATAGTTTGTGTGAAATTGCTTCTAACCGAAACACCGTTAACCCAAGCAGAGGAGTACGATTTGTTTTGACGATCTGCTAATAACCAACAGAAGTGACAGTACGGTTTGTTTAAAACGTTAGAATAACATAACCATGGTCTTATAATTTTTATGCCTGCCTGATTGAAATATGAATAATAATAAGCCGAAAAAGGTCGGTTATTTTCTGAAACTTTTGGAAATGGTCCTTGTGGTTTAAATGTACCCAATTTAAAAATTATTTTTCGTTCGCATTCAGTTAAATTGTCACCAAAATTTCCTCTATCTGATGAAATTATATTACAATCTGCATTATCTGCAGATATATCAGAATCGTTGACTTGGGGTTCCTCGATTTCTGGATGGACATCCGATAAAGTATGTGCTTGGCTTTCTTCTATTTCCGGATGGATATGTGACGAAGAACATGCTTCAGAAGAATCTAAAAATAAACGAGTAATTGTTAAAAAATAAATACGAATGCTTTGATAGTAAACTAAAAAGAGTTATATATAAATAAATAACGTTACTAAGGGTCACGGTTAGAGAGTGTTCAGTTCAGACGCACACAGACTCTACGCGGATTGTGCTCGTACCTATTAGTAGATACAAAATCGCCTGCAGCCCGTCCGTGCATTACTATACACCTGCGTGCTATTTAAACGCAGCGCGTAGTGTAGTGGCCATACAAAACGAGAACCCGAAAGCGAGTCTGCACATCTGAAGTTCTCAACACGCAATTAACGATACGATACGGACTGATAGACAAACAACAAAACAAATCGATCCTATAGATAAGTTAGAATTTTGTTTTTTTTTTAATCAAGGCACGGAACCCTAAAAACAGTATAATTGTGAAAATCGAGGGGGGAGACAACTTTTTGTGACGGGCAGATGGACAGACCGAAATTAAAAGATTTCCTTGTTTATCACTACGGGCCCCTAATAAATGGGTTGGGTAGTAGTGTAGTACTTACCTTTCCAATCTAAATCACTCACAGTATCTTGTCTCTGAAAAAATGAAGAAATTTTGGGCACTTTTTTTATAACCTCGTCCCTTTTCTGTTTAATTTTTCTTTTCTCAGCGCCGCTGGGATAATCTCTTTTCCTTTCACTCATTTCTTTTACAAATCGCTACTAATACTGCTAAACCAGAAGAACAATATTGTTTGTACTGAATTACAATGTAATGCACATTTATATAAAGCGCGTAAATAAGCAGTGCACTGCACTCCGTGGTTTAACATCCAATGCAAAGTACAACAACGTACACGTACATCGCGATATCGATGAAGGATTCCCGGGGATTCCCCGCTGAGTTGAAGATGAAGTAAGTAAAACGGGGAAGTCCCGCAGCCCGCCATAACGATGTAGTGTTGCCAACTTTTGAACGCACGCTTAAGGCGGGAAAAAAAGGAATTGCTTTATAGAATTTTGTCATTTGTAAAATAAAATAAATTAGAAAGTTTTTATTCTTTTTCCTTACACACTTTGGGGGCCCCCGTGGCCCGGGGGCCCCGTATAATTGATACGGCAAATACGGCGGTAGCTACGCCCCTGACGTGGTAAAAAATTATCTTCCCAGGAGACAGTACAAAATGCTTTCACACAGTTTGTCGAATCTAGATCCCCAGAGTTCTGTAGCAAAGGCATAAATAAATTTCTGATTAGATGGGAGCAATGTAATAGGTAACGAGGGTAAATATTTTGATTAAATAAATATGTTACGTCTTAGAAAAAACTGAAGAAAGTTTAAATGTTGTTTGTACAAAACGGCAATTTCATACTTTAACCCCTAATACGTTTAAATTAGTTTTCGTTATAACTTGAGATCACTGTTATGGATTGTGTCAGTTTTTTCACTAATGTGTAGTTAGTATGTTGGTCTACAAAACGGTATATAGCACAGAACTAAGTGACTATTCTTATACAATGCTTTCAGTAGAAAATTTAACAGCGCATTGTTGTTGGTCTGTCATACACGGCGCGGCGGTGCACGCGCGATTGTAACACAACTGAATGGATTTTGTTTTTTTTATACTACGTCGGGAAGCATACGGTTCAGCTGATGTAAAGCGTGTACCGTAGCCTATTAACGTTTGCGATATATTAAGCATCACTCGCACGATGCCTCCTCTGTTGCTTTCACAGCAACTCCTTGGGAGCTTACTGGTGACCTCACTCACATGCAGGAACACAACAACCCTATAGGGAGTTATTATTTGGCTGTGGTTTTCTGTAAGGTGGAGGTACTTACCGAGATGGGCTGCTTTGATGCGCCCTACCTCTCTTAAAACATCCAAACCAAGACAGACAGATATGTTCATGGGATTAAGAAAGTATTCCTGGGATTAAGTAAAGTTTTCAGTAATCTTCCGAGAAGCTGCTATGTTTTTGACAGTGGTGGCTTCTGAATATAAACAGCCAGCGATCACAAGATACTTTACATGAGACAGGCCGTATGGTTGATAAAAAAAAAAAAAAACTAAAATTACGAAGGTATAAAAGCTCTGAAAACAGATTTACAAACTAAGAGGACACTAACTCTACAGTTAGCATCCTAATGAGAAAGAGATAATACTTTTCAAAATTAGTTTACAAGGCAAAAAACTATGGTCATAATAAAAAATAACTACTTTAGAAGATGGTTAAAAGTAAACAAGAGACAGGTAGAATTAATCTACAAAGTACTTGCTTATTATTAAATAAAAACTTCTAATAGAATGGAACTTATTCGAACAATATCTACTTATATTGGTAGAACAAGAGGTAATTTAAATACGATAAGCATTATTCAATAAAAAGTCAGATTTATTAGAATACAATATTCTACAATCGGTCGAATACTGAATTTATTTTTACGGCAAAAGGTAAAAAGAAAATAATGATCGTGCTTGGAGGCAATTTATTTACAGCTCGCCTCCACTAGCGGGTAATGGGGAAATGATTACTCATTCCGTGCCTTATGTATAAAAGAAAATTCTTATATCTTTTTCCAAAGAATCCTGCAAACATTACGGCGAGTGTAATTAATATCTCATATTGCGGGATAATGTACGAGTCGTTAATGTGGGTATCGTTGGTATGAAAAAGTTTCGTGTCCGTATTACGTATGTAGTCATTTTATATCAGCTAGGTTCTTTGAGACACAGTGGACAAAAATAGGTAGTAGGATAACTTAAATAAAGGTTTGAACTCGTCGGATTCACACCCACACTTCTCGCAATACCAAGCGAAGTTCAGATTCCAATCGATCAGTCGTGACTGGTGTGTCGAAAAGTTTTATTTTCTGCTGTTTAATGCACCGCTGACGGTACGCAATCTTGATGAACGATTTAGCACTTTCACGCGAGCGCTAGTAATTAGGTTAAGACCTAAGAGTGCTAGTTAACCTAAACGTGGTTCTCCACCGCCGCGCCGAGCAGAAAATTGAAATCGTGTATGCGCATTTCTATTTAATTGCATACACCTACAATTATTTCTATTATAAAACGAAACCGTATTTGTGTATATATACCTAGTCTGTTAAAAGTTCTGTTACAAATCAATATGCATTTATTACTTTATAAAGTAATGTAGTTTAGGGGGTCATGTTTTTTTTAAACAACGTCGGGAGTTATACAACCTTAAGACCCACCTGATGTAAAGCAGTTACCGTAGCCTATGAACGCTTGTAATACATTAAGTATTACACGCGCGATGCCTCCTCTGCTGCTAACACAGCAACTCCTTAGGAGCTGACTGGTGACCTCACTCACACGCAGGAACATAACAACCCTCTTGGGGGTTGTTATTTGGCTGCGGTTTTCTGTGAGGTAGAGCTTCCCCAGTCAGGCTGCTTCGGTGCGTTCTACCTCTCTTCCATGATGCTTACCATGTGTGCGTTGCATCTCTAAGGAGCGATTCCGGAGAGAACACTCGGTACCGCATTTTTCAGCTCTATTCCTTGTTTGCTAACTTGACAACTTCTAATAACAATACTGTACATCTAACCCCACATCTCATGTGCGTATCACTTCATAAACATGGTGCGTAAGCGGTAAAGCCTGATTTATAATGTTGTATCCTTCCCGACCCGCGTCACTCAATTTACGCAATATATAATCGTTCCGAGTGACAACTGCCGGGGAACGGATATTTGTAACTGTGAACTGAATACCGATGTGACTGTAGCCCACTTCCCTCCGTTTGAGGTCGTTGGGTTAAAAATTATATTTATTGCAATTGTAGTGTACTTAAACATCTTTCTATGAAATAAGAATGTCTTAAGTGTAATAGTGTAGTGGTTAGAAATCTCGGTATGCTAACCTACCACTTATTAATTGAGACTAAGCAAGGGTTCCTTTATGTAAACAATCAATCGCACATATTCAAACTTTTATTAATGCTGAAAAAATACTAGCGATAATAATCTGACAATGTCACGGATGATTACCATTTTTATGTCTAATAAAATATATGTAGTCTTATATCCAAAAAGTTTTTAGTGTAATAAAAACAGGTAGCGCATGTTGGCTCACCACAATAGTAATGTATTATTATAATCAAAGAGTAAAGGAAAACAAGGGATGTAACGCGGTTTGTATACCAAAAAATAATCGTAATATTGCAATAGAAAATATAATTTTTCGTTTGCATAGATATAAATCTTAAACATTTAAACGAGCAATTTTTGTATAACTTAGTCTGGCCATAAATACGGTTCCATAGAAACTTTTCTTTTTTTTTCAACTCGTTAATTATTTTTAATTTGATACGCGTCTATTATGTTCAATACTTCTTTTGATTTCGCACCGGTTTACACATTTTGTCGTGTTCATTATCAAATTACGATATGGAATGGGGTGTTAAAGAAAATAAACTGCAGTGATTGCCTTGCATAAAGTGGGTATGGAGCCGTCGGTCATATTCAAGACACTTCAAAAACTTGGTTTCAGCCGTATGTCGTACTATCGACAGATATACCAACACTTCTTCTATTGAAGACCAAAAAAGATCGAGGCGACCGTGTGTTGTTAGGACTACCAAGGCTGTTAATGCTGTTAAAGCCACAATTAGTCGAAATGCTTATTAGCAAACAAAATATCTTATCGCAAGAAATTAACATTCCCGCGAGGATTCTGTCGCGTATAATAAAACAAGACCTGAAGCTCGGCGCTTATCGTAGATATACAGAACATGCCCTAAATCAATCCCTACAGTTGAAGAGAGTGGATCGATCAAAATGCCTTCTGTACCGATACGCAGGTGAAAGGCACAGAAATATCTAAACAAAAACAAAAATATATTCGCGATTGGAGAGCACTACAACAAGCAAAATGATAAAGTGTACGCACACAGTTAATGGTTTGGTGGGGATGTCTTATCGAGGAGCCACAAAGCTTCATTTTTATACCCGATACGCAGGTGAAAGGCACAGGAAACCGCCTAAGTGGTAGGAATGGAACGACGTGGTCATCATCCTGCGTCTCTTGATACACTTTATCGGATATCTACTCTCCTTTTTCCCCGCCTCTCCCCACCAAACTACTGCAATGGTTATGAGTGTAACTTATCAAGGAGTCACAAAGCTTCATGTTTGTGAAAAAGGAGTGAAGACTTCAGCTAAAGTTTATCAAGAGACAAGTCAACAATCAAGAGACTGCACCTGGTCACAAGGCACGAACTTCCCGAGCCTGGCTGCTCGAAACAGCACATCGACATTGTGTCTCTTAAGAAATCTTTGGAGCAAAGCAGTGGCTAAATTTCCCATGGAAACAGTGCTTAAGTCCATAAATTCGTGGGCAGACAGATTAAAGGCCCATATCGAAGCCAAAGGACGCCTTTCGAATATATATTTTTTTTAATTTTATGCTTCGAGGTCCGTATCGAAAATCTTAATAAAACTTATATGTACATAACATATAAGTTTTATTAACATTACATTACTTCATAAAAAATAAAATCCATATTCATTTGCTTCCCCCGGACAGCTGTCTAGTCGCAAACGTGCGCGCGGGTGTACGCGTTAATTTTGAAAATTTAAGTAATAAATTAAATTAAATCTAAGATATTTAAACATTGTTGAGTTTTTGTGTGTTGGTGTTTTGCTGTGATTTCAAACCAGGGCTGCTTGGTGTCGGGAAATCGAAGGCCGTCCATGAACGTGGAGCCAACGATTGAGTGGCCATTGGTGCCGAAATTAACAGCTTCTTGCGGAGTGCTACGTCATCGACTAGTGCTACGCGAGTTCTACGAATTGAGCTGTGGGCTACGCTACGCGACTACTGCCTGCCAGAATTCCCACTGCCGCACTGCGTTGATTGTTTATCGTGTCTGTATTGATTTCTTCTGGAACATATTAGTTTCTAAAAATATTCCGAATTAAATTCACTCGAAATCTAAGCGCGCATAAGTGCAGTGGAGCATGTCGATAATTGCGGAGTAACTGCAAAAAGAGGACAACAACAACCGAGATAATAATACCCTGCGCGTAACCCCGGCAAGTGCATCACACCACAGATAGAATCATCATGACGTAGGTCGCTTATCGCTTCCTCCAATTCATAAACGGAAGCGATTTTGAAGAAAACATTATGATTAATATAAACTAACATCTGTTCTAATTCCAACTGCGGAGTATCTACATGCTTATTAATCAACATGCCCCTTTTGCATACGCCACCAAAGAACACTGAGAAGACACTTCCAGTTAATCATGGGTCAGATACTGCATTAAATGTCCCCGATAAACAAACTAAAGAATCATTTTGTATTGAACGATACAAGCGTAGATTTGATGATGAAGGAACAGACAACAGTAGCATCATTATCTCTGAGTTGAAGACGATGTTGGATTTAAAAGCAGTGCAAGATGCTAAATTTGAATCCCATAATTTGACCATGACGACCATTCGAGAACAAAATGCTGATATAAAAAAGTGCCATGGAATTTATGTCATTAAAGTATGGTAATGTGTTGGGAAAACTCAATTGTCTTCAGGAAGAAAATAATCAATATAAAGCACATATTGAGATCCTAGAAACTAAACTGGCACAATCCGATTTAAATTCACGAGCCGCATCAATAACACTGAGAAATGTTCCTAAATCAGATTCATAAAGCTAAGAAACCCTAACACAAAACACGAAAACATTGGGCGCTACTCTTGAGGTACCCATTGCGGAGTTTGATAGACGAGACGTACGTAGAATGAAAACGAGAGATCAATCGAAAACAGATGGGGCTATTGTAGTAAACCTGAACTCGGTTCTATTAAAATAAAAGTTTTAAAATAATTAAGAACCTACAATAAGAAAAATTCTAAACAGCGGCTCAACACAGCTATTCTAGATCCCGACCATTTTTGGTAGAAGAATTCCTAACACCCAGAGTGAACCGTCTTCACTACCTAGCAAGAAAGTTTGCGAAAAACCATATGAGTATTGCTGGACGTCCTATGCTAAGGTGTACCTAAGACTCAATACTAAGGGACCGCGTATATACATCTATGATGTATGTAGGTAATTTTATATAGTTTAGCATGTTCACCTTCTTTGTCGAGTCAGTCAGTCTGTAGCCGACATTAAATAGAGTAACACGTAATTTCATTTATTATATGTATACCTACACTATAACATCGACAGTGAAGAAAATCTATTGAGTCTTAGAAAATCTATTTGACTAATATATTTGTGTTACCTAATTTTATGTAGTAATCAGTTAAATATTTATGTGCATGTAGCTCGATATCATTATGGCGCTAAGTCAGTCTCAATTATACTTTATAAATTCATCAGTCTATCAAATATTGCCTCGCTCACACCAAACAATCAACTTACACCCGGCTTAATCTCAACCTAACATTACATTACCATTACTTTACATTACATTACCTAACATTCAAATTTTACATTCGGTATAAGGGTAGCTATATTGTGCTGTATTAATTACCTATCTTATTCGAATTCAATCAATTAAACACTATACAAAATGAACTCGATTCATATGATATTGCGGAATCTATAATTTGCTATGCCGAAGATTTTCACTCTTATTTAACAAATTCCGGTAAATGTCTTAAAATTTTCACACAAAATATAAGAAGTCTAAAATAAAATAGATGGATTGCTATCAACTATTGTTGATATTGTTGAGAGGTAGGACGGGAGTTGATTGGGATTGCATAGTTTTAACCGAATGTTGGTTCCCTACTACACAAATTATCCCGGTCATAGACAACTTTACTGCCACCAAGAATAATCTTTCTCAGATTGAAGGCGTGGCGAATAATCTTAGATGTAAACTCTTTAATAATGAAATTTGATATAGGTACAATAGCTGTAGCAATCTATATGTTTCCAGGGAACAAAAATACATACAATTTCATCCAATCCCTAAATGATGCAATATCAAAATATTCAACAGTTTCCACCCTCATTACACTTAGCGACATCTATATAGATATAAGCAAAAATAATACAGATGCGAGCCTTTCACTATACTTTGATAGGTTAGCTTTCCATGGCATCATGCCGGGATATACCTGTCCAACGGGAAATTTTGAAATTGAAACGTACCTATTTTTACTAGTACATAATCATATTTTCAAAATAGATTACAACTGGCCAATCTCTCATACATAAAAATTTTTTTTTGCAGTACTTTCTGAGTGGCCTGGTAAAGAACTATTATTATTATATTATATATATATATATATATATACACACATCAAAAGTGTCTAGGGATCAACATATATTTTTGCAATAACTTTTCTCCTGATTGATATTAATTAAATTTTTCTTTAAGGATTCATCAAATAAAGTGTTTTCGTTTATCTACAGTAACGATAAACCAAGTCACCTTTGCATTAATAAAGAAATTTGCCATTTTCATAATAAAGGGATTTTTGACATTTGAACCACTAACATTAAAGTTCGAAAAAAAGACTGAAATAACAGTTTTCTTTAAAATTTTATTGGGTAACTTAAACAATTAATAATCCGTGTTTCTACCGCGAACACTAACAACACAAGAACATCGGTTTGGCATACTCAAAATAAGTTCATCCAAATCACGCTGTGGAATGGCCGCCCATGTTCGTTGCAACAACAAAAAAAGGTCTTCTTGCGACTGAATACCCTCCATATTCGGCAGAGCTCTTCTCTGTAGCATATCCCATGCATGCTCAATCGGGTTCAAGTCTGGCGACTGAGCAGGCCAGGGCATGACATTGATGTTAGCTGCGGCGAGAGTCTGTCTTACAACTCTTGCGGTGTGCGGTCGTGCATTATCATGCATTAACTGAAATAAGGGACCGATTTGCACTTGTAGAGGAACGATGACGTCTGATACAATCGTCTCAGCATAAATTTGAGCGTTGAGGTTGCCTCTGATCCAAATCAATTCAGTTCTTCCGCCGATCCAAATACCCGCCCATACCATGATGGTTCCACCACTATAAGGATGGACTTCCTGGCAGGATTTTAATCGCTGTTGGCGTGCAGGGGTTCTCCAGTGTCGTATACGTCTTGTATCCGGTCTCATACCAAAACGAGACTCATCAGAAAAGCACACGAAAAGCCATTGTTCATCTCAAGAAATCCGCATAAAAATGCTTGATCCCTAGACACTTTTGATGTGTGTATATATGAAACTAATTAAATGTAATATTTGTCAGAAATATTATAAAGTTTAACGTAACATGGCCAATACGCAAACTGATTCCTTTTGTCTGATTGATTTGTTATGATCAAAATGCTAAAACAGTCATTACTGGTACTTTTGCTAATGATACAATGTATATCGTTATACTACTCAAATAAGTACTAATATGTTACGCATACTCTTATAATCATAAGTCTGGAGTTTATTCATTTAAAGTCGTAATAGTACCTACATTGTATATGAATGGCGGTAATGTAGTTATTACATTTGAAAGGCTATTTACTATTATTATTTTTAGAAAACGATTTTAAGAAGAAATATGCATATCATGTATATTTCTTATGTAATATTTATTCGCATTAAAGTGACACAACTTACTAAAATAAATTAATAGTGACTTCTCAGATATTGTAAAAGTGAATAAAAAACCAAGGAGATATCGAAATATATTGTTCCTATATTTTAAATTACAAATAATTGTGAAATATATTTAATGGTTTTTTCTGCTGTAAAAATGATAAAAACTATTTCAAACGTGTAATAAATTTAATGAAATGTTAGATTTAGATATTTAATTTAAACAAAAAAAACAGTGTGTGAACACTGATTTAAAACCTTTGTCTGGATTTGATAGTAACATTGTATTCTTCAGAACTGTCGACTGGAACTGTCGAATCTTAAACCAAGATATAAATCTTTATTGGTTGTAACATCAAGAAGCGATGCAGCGTCGTAGCAAACAATAACATTGCCTCAAGAAACCAACTCAATAATGTTTTCTAGCTGAATGTACGTTTTCGAGAGATCGGAGGATTCCCGTCCAATAACTCCAAACGATTTCATATAAGCCAGAAATATCGATGTATCGATTCTTTTATGACGACAACAATGTGCAGTTTTTACTCGGAACCGATAAGTTAGCGGTTCAATTGAGTAGAAGCTAGTAGTTATGGTATCCTATCCAAGTCCCCGCATTTAACGGGGATGAAATAAAAATCAGTGGTTGAGATGATTTGCTTTTATTTGTAATATTTTAAGTATGTTTGTATTTTTCTGTGTGAATAGTGCACAGTAAAAACTGAAACGTTTACCATTCTTTATGAGCATTATAATATATTGATCTACATATCGATCGCATGCTAACACATGTTAGCAGTGGGAGTGGCACAGCTTAATAACCTTCAAATAGGCAGTGTACTACACCGAGTACACTGAATTTGAGAAAATCTACAGGGTTCATTAATCAACAATATAACATTATGTTTAGTTAATAGTATTGCAATTACTACCAATTACGTTAGAAAAAAAATATACTATGGCAACATTTACAACCAACTGCTAAAGTCCAAATGACTTCGAAGCGGCTGGGTGTGTCTGTCTGTAAAGCGGGTAAGCATTTTTGTTATATTTCAAACTTTTTGTATGTGAACGCTGGTTATTTCGCTTTACATTTCATGAGGATAGTGTAAATATATATATATATAACACATTTAGTTCATTTCTAAATTACACAATTGTTATTTTACCGCCCCCCACGTATGAACGTACTCCGTGAATGCCGTTGCCAAAAAATGGGTGAAGAACTCTAAAAAGACTTTGGTATACACGAAGTACGTTGACAAGTAACTAGACAAATATATTAGCTTGTTTTGACAATCTAAATCGTCATATGACTTGTTTTTTTTCGGTTAGCATGTTTTCTTTTCTTTCTCTACAGTGCGAGAAGGCTCTGAAAAAAATTCGCCTGGAATGGTTTGATGGACTGTCGAGCAGGAACGATCTCTAATTGTAGAGATATGAAGAAGATGGACAGTGGCAAAAAAATACAGAAACCAACTGTTGAACGGTCTGCTGATTGTGTCAGGTAGGATGCTGTTGGACATTTCCCTGAGTACGCTGACAAACAATCACGACGCAGGTTCTGTAAAGATGGCAAGACAAAAGTTTTTTGCATAAAATGCAACATGCGTCTCTGTTTCGTAGTTGGGGAAAACAACAAAAGGAATTGTTTCCGTCAATTTTATACTAAGTAATAATTATACTCTGTGCATCTATGGTATATGTATGCTTGTTTATTTTTTTTTTTACCTGAATAATAAAGCGAAGTTTATGTATTTTATTTCGTTCTTGGCGACGTACTCCCCGTAGTACAACCATACGAAGATGTAGTTCACACAGTAGCTGGCAACGTACTTTGTGAAGTACATAAGTTTTCGCGGAAACTGAAAGTCTAGGATTTTTTTTCGTTTTTTTATTTTTGCTACTGGGGTCACAATAAACCAAGAAAATAAGCAAATACGCTTAATTAAAAAAGAATGTCTTGCCAATTTAAGGGATAAAACATAACAAACAACAAACCATATAAATATATATACATATATTCATAAGGTAGACTTACATCACTATTTTATTAAAATACTAATTTAATTAAATAATATAAATAATACCAATTTCAAGTTTCTAATTTTGGAAAGTTGAAAACAAAAAGTTGAAAAGGTAGGGTACAGCAATGTTTATGTGTATATATATATAAATATGTATATGTATATATATCTATGTCAAGTATTACATATATAATATATATATATATATAATACTTGACATTGGTATATTTTTTATTATTTAATAAAATTAACATATAGCTTATTCAAGACAGATTCTGAGGTAGTCATTCTGGTGTAAGTAATAATCAGCTATAAACTCTCTATTCTATATAACTTAGTGCTATAATACTCGTACAAATATGAAAACATAATTTGACGTATTGGCAAGGTTCTGGGGCAGAAACTAGTCTGGACATCAAACAAGCTACAAATAATGGTTTAAACAACATAACGACTAATATTAATTCATGTTTCACAGCAGAATATTCTTTACTTTACCAACACAATTTGCGAATACAAAGGCCCTGACTTCTCTTCATGATTCCGCTCCTATTCCTTCAATATCTTTAAGCATGCAGGAAGTATACTATACTATATTTAAACTGTTGACGGAAATGTACGTCTGTACGTGTCATCAATACTCTCTTTTTGTATTTTCCTTCTTACCTTGTAGGCCCTAGACCCTGTTACAACATTATTATATATACCTATACATTGTGAACAATTTAAAGCTGTCCGGTTCGGTTTTTCAAAGTCAAAATCTTTTTATTCCGTAAAAATGGCTACATTTGTTTGGAATCGTCACAATTTTTTTCCCTACCGTGCAGTTTATGACTAGGTGAGCACTGATAAAAATACTGCCAAAAAACTCAGGCATCCCTCTTTTGGTTGAAAAGAGACCTGTAATCGACATTTTATTCCACACCTTAACAGGGTGTGGAATTAAATGTCGATTGATGTAGAAATATTTTAAACACTACAGAATTTAATGCGTTATAATTGTATTTATTGTAATAATGTGTTATTGTTGTAGCATAAATATGGATATGGATGCTCAACGAGTAAGGCTTCTACTACAGAGTTCCGTAAGCTTTTTGTATTCAAGGTACATCGACTAAATCAAGAAATTTTGTATGTACACCGCAGATAAAACTAATATTTTTATATCGAACTATATTAAAATTGGAGCCGGTGGTGAATTTGTTACCGTTGTCACCCATCTTCGCGTAACAAAGCTTCGCTCGTATAACTCTCATCTGCACATAGATGGTGCTTGTAGTTGTAGATTTATTTTCATAACTTTCTGACAAAACTTGGCAATTTTCCGGGATAAGCCGTCTAATACGATTATGGGCCACGATATACCAATGTGCCGCGGCACATACTTTGCGAAACACAGCTCTACTCACTGTGTGTGTGTATACTGCCTCTGACTTCCAACAAGTACTCCCAAAAGGCCTGTTAGCCAGCATCCTGTAATCCCCACAAATTGAAACTGAATTGCTTGTATACGTGCTGGTTAAGAAAAGCTGCATTTTATGTATTATCAAGCTACGGAATTAATCACAGAGATTTTCTTAAAGACGAAAATAAGGAATTGTTAAAAAGAACGTGAAGAGATTTTTTACACGTTCGGCCACACACTAATGATACCTCCGATGTTGCAATCATTCACGCAACTACTGCTCACCGTCAGGTGGGCCAGTATTCTATTAGTATAAAGATCAAAAATACGATATTCTAAAGCGTCTCAATATGCCAAGTATAAATATTAAAGGCTAATCTGATGCTGCAATTGAGCCCTACTCTACATAATGTTTTTAAATTTATTTTTTTAACCTGAGATTCTCTTATAAACTGTCGATTCTCTACATGTAGGGACAGATTCACTAAAGTGGTAAACAAGTGTACGACGTACCTAATAATAATCAGTCACTGCCACTTATGGGCGGGCACATGCAGCTCCAGAGTGATAATGTTCATTCGAGATAAACTGCCTCGGTCTAGCGTTCTGTCGATCCACTGCATGTCGGTATGGCATTAATCGATAAAGAGTGTATCGATCTAGTGTTTTGTCGGCCTCACTAAAAGTCGCAATAGCGTTCAGTCGAGATAAACTGAATCGGTTTTGTCTGCTGTCGATATATTGCACGTCTAAATAATGAACTGGCGGTCTAGCGTTCATCGAGAATGCGTGCGTCAAAATTAAATGGTAGAAACTGTTCATGATACAAATTTCTCCGTGTTGTCGATTATAAATATCATCGTGGTACGAGTAGATCTTCGTATTCGTATATTTTGTTAGATAAGTTTAACATTCTTTCACTCAACAAGAGACGATTGCTCATGGATCAAATATTGTTGTACAATATATGTTGTAACAAATTTGATTGTGGTGACATTAATAACCAAATCTACTATCGGGTGCCAAGAAGAGCGGGCCGTACGTGCAGCACTATGACTTTTCGTCATTTTGCACCCAAAGAGTGCAGAACGAATGCGGGTGAGCGTGCTCCTTTAAGGCGCATCATGAAATCATACAACGACTGCTTTAAACATGTTGATTTATTTGCACTGTCGCCAGCATTGTTTAAGAAGAGTATTTTAGACTTCCTTTCTGACTGAGTAATGTGAGCCAAATGGTATCTGCAATTGGATTTAGTCTGCTTTGTGTGATTCCGACACTAAAGTTCCTACTTAAATATTTTTATAATAATTTCTGTAGTCGGTAAACTGACTCACACAGCTGCTTATTGAAGTAAAATGAGGATAATGGTGCTGATTGTGCATCCACCCAAATATTAGTGTAATGTTATTAAGTAATCTTCTGGACAAATTGTTCGTTATCCTAAATAAAATAAAATAAAAATAAATAAAATGATTTATAATTAAGTTAAAACAACACTATGAAATGGATGCTGTAAATATCCTAATACAATAATATAAATGTTTAAACCAAGGGAATGACTGGAATTGACCGTTTGTTTATTATGAAATTTTCATATCTGACCACTAAGCAAAGGCTACTAAGCACAACGTTTCAGTTAATGAACTTTAATAACGAGCGAAATACGGCTTTCCTGACGTAAAATTAGATATGTACTCTCGCAACACAAGAAGTTCGTGCGGTGCCAACCTTGCTGCTAACAGAGCAACTCCTTCGAAGCTTACTGATATAAATAGAGCAAGCAAGTTCCTAAAAATGAGTGAGATTACTCACTGTTCTTAAATGCAGGAGACCTCACCACTTGACCTCAGTCACTCACTTGCAGGTACACAACAACCTTCCAATACAATACAATACCAATGCTTTATTATTAACAAAAACTTCTTTTACATTTCCTTCCAGGAAGTTGTTATTTGGTTGCGTCTGTGAGGTGGAGGTACTTCTTTAGTCGAGCTGCTTTAATACGCCGTACCTGTTTTAGGTCTGTGACTGCATTTAACGTAACAATCGTGACATAGGGCGTCTGAGCATGGAGAAATCCATTCATGGACACGATGTGGTCGGCACTGCTTTACTTATATTAGGATGAATTATTTATTTTCAATCTTCATAATAGCATTTGTCTGTTTGTTCACATTTGTAATGTATGCGAATGACGTAAAAGATGCACAGAACTCCTCGAAACTTCATATACCTATGTATCTACTAGCTGCACCAGGCGACTCGTGTATGCCGGTATACCGTGGGAACCCCTTTTTAATCGTTACGTGAAACCCTATAAACCTTCCTCAAGAATTGGACTATCAAATGCATTGACGGCTGGGAGTTCATCCTCATACACTCGCATACTGTGCGGATCCAGAGAAGATTTGTACCATGTACTATTAAGTTGTGAAATGAGCTCCCTGCCGAGGTTTTCCCTAGGGACTACCTACATCAGGAGTTTCTTCAGGAAAGGCGTGAATAGGTTCTTACAGGGTCGGCAATGCAAGAGTGACATCCTTGGTGTTGCAAATATCCATAGGCTGCGGTAAAGGCTCACCATCAGGCAGACCGTAGGCTTGTTTGGCGCCCTAGTGGTATAAAATGGATTTTTCAAATACGAGTGGTAGTTCCAGAGATTATCGCGTTCAAACAAACAAACTCTTCCGCTTTATGTATTAGTGTAGATATGGCATGTTTTTATCTAAGATGTTTTTATAGTTATAGATACACGCTCTAGAATGGCAATACAAAAGTAAGGTAATTGCCCAACTCGCATTCAGTCGGACATGCTCTCGCGTCGCGGCTATACGTATTTCGCCACAAAGCATAAATGTTTTAAGATATATTCATCTCTTTTGTGTATGGCACCAACACATCAAAGTGGCGGATAGAATCAGTTTAACGACAAAAAAGCAACACTGGAATCATAGCTATAAATAAAGCTGTTAATGACCCAACAATTCCCGATTGAAAAGCAACTTTTAATTTTTATGTACGACAAGTAGAATAATGGCAGTTCCAGTGAAAATAGCTAGCAGATTGTTGGACATCGTCGCCACGAACTTAAGCTATTATGATGGACAAAAATAGTTGGCTCAACTTGGCGAGTTTCGAACTAACGGCCCTCGTTATTGCCTTAGTTGGGCAATATTTTCCTTGTGGACAAAGATGGGAGCTTTCTTGTTATAACAAACTATTGTATTGCCGGTAGATTAGTTGTTATGAGAATACTGCTATTGTTTGTCTAATTTGGGTTACGGTGAATTTATTAGTCTTTACATGTGTCTTTGTACAATTTTGTTACTTTTCTAATTTACACTCATAAAAACTCATATGCTATATATGGTGGTGTCTATGTAATGTATGGGATATACGCATGTAAATTCATGAAGCAGTGTTTAAAAATTACACAAAGGTATACATTGTTCTACATTTTTTTGCAGGTGTATTTTATAGGAGTATAAGCACGAAAACAAAGAACTATAAGATTTGCAATTTACAACGGAGTTTCCCTTTTCGGGAAGGAATTTGAGTATAATTGTGAAATAACTCTCTCTGAAACACCATCGGGGTTACATATACTAGCCACGATGATTGAAAGCTATATTGCATAGAAAAAGGTTTACTATTAAATGTTACACTACTTAACACGGTAGTATTATTATTAACAGTATAAAAACTATTGTATGAAGAGATATTTACAATCGTATGTGAAGAAAACCAAGATGGCAAGTGAAAGAGAGATAAAACTAGAAAGAATGTAATGATTACGGTCGATGATGTAGTGTTGGAATAAGTGCACGAGGTATCCATTGGATGGGCTTTCAGCAATAATGTATGTACATCGTTGATATGAAGAGAATGAAAATAAAGTATGAATCGAAAACTTACTCATTAATTTAGGAAAAGTTCTTACCAATAAATACTTGTTCCTGAAGGCTCAGCTCCAAATGTACAATGCATATGCTACTATATAGCAGAAAAAATATGAAAGTAGAAATGTGGTCGAGACGCTCCGTTGGTTCGGACGCGTAGAATGTGCATTATTTTACTTTCATAGGAAAAAATGATAAAACAGATATATAATGTGAAAGTAGAAGGATATAGGAGGACGGGCGACAACCATCTATCACGACCAAGTTGGTCGTGTTTCATCAGAAGAATGTCAGGAGCCCTAGGAGCCGGCACGCTTGCGTGAATTGAGTTATGAATATAAAAGCGTGTAAGGACCGAGTCACACGGTTCCAGTTCTCTCTACCTATGGTGACAAGGCGTACAGATATGGATAGTGTAACTTAAGCTTAGATATCGATGAAGTTTGATATTGGTATTCTGCACCCCGCACACAAAATAAGTTGGAATCACAATAAAATGAAAACCCTTTTAATGCTGTGGTGAATTTACGGAAAAGGTGTTAAAAACATTTATAATAATAAAAAAGTATATAAAATATATGAGGTAGAAGTGACTGAAATAACGTTTTCATATGAATAGCAACATCTAGCACAATCCACAAAAATAGTTACGTTCACAGAGATTTCCAATCATTTTGTCCCGTAGATCCCTTGCTTATACATTTTCAGTTCTCTGTAGACCTCCTGCCTAATTAATGTTTGAATCTGATGGACCCATAACTTATTGCAATGGACCCCATGGGTTCATTTTAAATTTGTAATATTACGAATTCAACAATTTTTTTGTGAATATTAAGTTTTTGAGATGGGAAGAAATGAAATTGACATAATCTATACATCAGTTGTTTAAAAACATTAAAATCTATGAAAAAAAAAACGCAAATTACAAACCCTGGTTAAAACAGCTGGATTTACTACTTTACCAATCGGTAGCGGAAGCACACAAAGTAGTTTAGAAGTACACAAATTGTCTGTAAATTTGGCTTTTGCAAAATAACGCCTGAAACTATTTGTCAGCTTGTACACTAAAAACGTAGACAACGTTTCTTTTGTGTGTTTTTAATCCAAAATTGATCAAAGAAATCTAAGGTGGCTGATTAATTTTTCGCTCAGTATGCCCTCAGCAATAGGGGATCAAGTAATGAAGAGCATGCATACTGAAGCACAAAGGCTGTCAGTGGCAGAGTCAGATCGAAGTCGAACAGGTAAATTAATCCGATGCAATTTTATCTAGTCACCGAGCGAAGGAGATTCTACACTGGATGTAAATTATATCATTTTCATAGGATAGGTTTCACAGATGACCTATATAGTAGTGCTGTATAGGTCATCTGTACGGATTTCTTTGAAATAGATAAAATCATTCAACACAGACGACCTTTCATCTTTGAAACTACGATTTGATATCAGTATTGTGCCAATATGCTGATGTGAATTCTTAAATAATATCTAACTGTCAACTTTAAAAGATACCTATATTGGCAAGTTTCTTTTGGCGTTTCTTCTTCGCCATTTTCGAAATGCTAGCAGATTAAAATAGAAAAATAGTAACACAAGAGAACTGAATAACATACAATAAGATTATAATTCTAAAAATGTAAGACACTTGGACACTTACTCGTAGGTGCCCGCGAGGCCCCAATGGCAAATAAAGAACTTTATCTTATCTTTATCTTTTTTATTAAGCCCGGGGGCTCGGCTTTCTGTCATCGAAACTGTAATTGTATAACTAATGTTTAGAATTAATAGTATAATTTAGTCATTTATCGTATAGCAATTAAAGTTACATAACTTTATCATGTACCTATATTCTCCGTGATTTGATCATATCAAGAGGGGTAGGGCACACCAAAGCAGCCCGTCAGGGGACACCTCAGAAAACCGCAGACAAATAACAACTCCCTAGATTGTTGTTGTGTTTCTGCGTGTGAGTGAGGTGGCCAGTGAGCTCCCAAGAAGTTGCTGTATTACCAGCAGAGGTGGCATCGTGCAAGTGATACTTGATGTATATTGCAAGCGTTAATAGGCCACGGAAACCGCTTTTCATCATATGCTTGTATGCCTGGTATAAAAAATAGCAATTTGTTTAAAACTCTATGTTGTATATCGACACTAGTGATCTATACAAATATTATATTAGTCCTTAATAGAATGGGAATTTCTACTACTATAACGTTGAGAATAACTTACTACTTTTAACCGAAATTATTACAAGCAATGAAACATACTTATTCTCAACTCAATTTGCATATAACTCAGAATATAACAGTGCATGCTTACTTATAATGTATAAAGAAAATTAGGAAAGTAAATCTAATTAACTTGTTGTAAATGTAAAATTATGCCACCACTGTGGACCGTGCCAGGTACATTTAATTGGCCGGGTATGGAATAACGGGCACTCGCGTTGTCCTTTTGTAATATGACGTGACCCGGCAAAGGGTTCGTTCAATCTAATTGAAATTCAACCTATTTTGAGCTCTATTTGATAATAGGGCAACGAAGATAATTACTATTTTACTTAAGTGTTGTGATAATAAATTTGTTTTGGACAATCGTGGTTTTTAGATTTCAGACAAAATGTCGTGTATCTGTTTATAAACGTTTTTACCCTAAAAGAACTTAGGATGAGATGGGATTATTATCTGTTGTGAATACTGAAATTCTTTAGTCACATGTAGGGATGTGCCGGCCGAGAACATTACTATTGAGTAAATTACCAGTAAATTCCCACCACCAATTTGTGTGCGTCTAGGGCGGCTAATTGAAATATAAATTTATAATATTATTTATAATATAAACTAATTCTAATACATCTCTTATCAAAATATTTATTGAGATGACATAATTTTAAATTGTAGATGTCTAAGGCGCATCCTGTGTTAATATATAGGCCGAATATCGATTATATTATTTCGGCACTTTCAAATACTATTAAGTACTAATTGCATTATTAATTAGTTAAGGTTAAATTATTAAAATATTGCTATCTTTGTTTTTAGCTATAATTACTAATCATTTACTCCATCATGTTACCGGGAACTTATCGGGAATTTACTTGCCTTGAGTACGTTACCGGTAACGTCCCATCTCTAGTCACATGTCGTCTGGTAGAATATACACGGAGAGCTTGGTGTTTTGAGAAAGCGATGATAACGATAGATCGCAAGGCTTTTTACGGTGAACATGCGATAATTGGAAGAAAGTTGTATAACAATCTACTAATATGCATGACTATGCTCTACAAAGTGTCTATGATAGAGACATCGAAGAATACGTCTAGTATTGCCATAATGCATAGAAATGATCATTACAAACTTTAAAATGTCTAATTTCAGGATCTTTTTAATGGTGTCGATAGTTAGGTATGAGCTGTTAAGTAAAATATTGTTTTACTTACACATTATGGCGTTCTACGATATATTCCGCCACGGTTAGAATCGTAATCGAACGGCGGTTAAGAAGAATAAAGTTGTAACTATACAATTCTAACAATTTTCGTGAATCTGTTTGCTAAAATAAATTGAATATCCACTTGGTTGGTATAAAAAGTCACAAAGTCAGGAATCCCCAATGTATCAGTTGCTCGGTCAGCGTTTGAAGAGTGAGTTGTTTGTAAGAAAAACAAGGGTTGTTTCAGATCGTCTCATTGGAGCCCTGCGCACGATCTCACTTTGTTAAGAAAACACAGCGGCCCTTTGAAGTGGGGAAAGTCATTTTTTAATGCATATCTTGAACGGAATTATTGATAGGTATGTCCGGACACCGCATTAGATTTATCCTTTGACGTCTATACAAATGTTGCCTATTTCAGATCCGTTATTTGTCAACAGATGCTAGTTGAGAGATATACTTGTCTAGGTTATAGATGGAATAAAAATTGGTATGAGAGAGAGTACTGTGGAATAATAGACAGTTATATATCATCTATAAAAGTGGTTACTACAATTTACGTATTAATTCATCTTCTTCTTAGCCGCCTTATCCCATTTCCTAATCCATTAAGATTAGTGTGGTACCGTGGTGGTATATACCTTAGCCAAAGGTACGGTGGTGATATATACCTTAGCCAAAGGATTTGACGAATGTACTGATTTTAACAAGGAGCCTTTTGACCTTCACGGCCCAGAGGTAAAACCAGACGTTTCTTAGGTTAGCTCACACGTATTTCGAAATGTAATTTCTTGGATGTGCGCATTTCCTAAAGATCTTTACCGCCGAGCAAGTGATAATTACAAGTGTGTACATAAATCTCGACTCGGTTCTTTCTGCCTACCCAGCAAGGGACCTGGCGTGAAGATATCCATACATAAATGTACATAAATACATGAAGTTTGATTTAGTAGTACATGCCAGGATTCGAACCCGGCGACCTGTTGGCAAATAGACCAGTTTCTTAGGGCTATCACTGCTGGGACATCGTACTTACCTATTTACACCAGTGAACAGTTGAGGTTCTGTGAATAAGTAGGCAAATCTATCAATGGGACTCACAGATAAAAGGATAAAAGATATGAAAAAGTATTGTAACATTTACACTGTTTTTTTTTTTCACAAAATTTGGGCCTTTTTATGTTAATTATAAGCTTCCTTAAAGAATATTGTAATATAACTTGACGTAACAAAAGCTCAACATAATGATGCCTAATTTAATATTACATGTTTGTCTGAAAAAGTTACATACGAGTATCTTGTTTCGGTACTGCTACCAGCATCATGATTATCCTACTAATATTATAAATGTGAATGTCCGTTTGTTTGTTACGCTTTCACGCGAAAACTACTGAACCAATCATCATGAAACTTTGTACACATATTCTTGGAGGTATTAGAAGTAACATAGGATACTTTTTTATTAAAAAAAAAAGATATTTTTTATCAATCCCAGCGAAGCCGCGGGTTAAAGCTAGTATAGAATAATTTCGAAAGAAATCACAACTCTTGAGTAATATTCCTTGAATGTAAATAGAACAAACACAGTAGTAGCAATGTATAGTATCTTGTCTTATATATCGCATATTAAAAAAATGCGAAAGTTAACCATAACAAAAGTGATTTATTTGTTATTTAATTTACATTGGTTTTAATTTCATTCTGCATCTTTTTTTAGGGTTCCGTACCCAAAGGGTAAAACGGAACCCTATTACGGAGACTTCGCTGTCCGTCCGTCCGTCCGTCCGTCCGTCCGTCTGTCACCAGGCTGTATCTCACGAACCGTGATAGGTAGACAGTTGAAATTTTCACAGATGATGTATTTCTGTTGCCGCTATAACAACAAATACTAAAAAATAGAATAACATACATATTTAATGGGGCTCCCATACAACAAACGTCATTTTTTTGCCGTTTTTATAGATAGTGGTACGGAACCCTTCGTGCGCGAGTCCGACTCGCACTTGGCCGATTTTTTTAATTATTTCAGTTTAGGTTATGCAGAAAGTGGATATTTACACCCGGATCGAGAAGACTGTACTGTTTCTATGTATCTTACCTGAAAGCAGTATCTACGATAAGTGGACATAAGTCGGGTCATTTTTAGGACCCGGAAGTATTTACAAATTTTTCTACCAGAAAGGGAACAACAATATAACAACCATGCGACATGCTTGATTTTAAGCATTTACAATAGCCTATCGGCACATGCAATATAAATAGCACGAGCTTCACCTGTGCCACCTTGAAAAAAGTCTTGAAGCCTTAATTCCACAATCCAACGATTTTTGAAAGTAAATGAGCGTGTGAATATAGTGGCTGTGGCATACCGAACAAGTCCTCTGAATTCAACCCATACAGTCGGTAAAGTCTCTCTCGTTAAACTATGTCAAATGTACAAAAAACAACCCTAAAAGATATTCATTCGCGATGCCACCTCTTCTACTAATACAGCAACTCCTTAAGAGCTTACTGGTGACCTCACTCCCTCGTAGGAACACAACAACCCTTTAGAGAATTGTTATTCGGATGCGGTTTCCTGTGTGGTGGAGGTACTTTCCCAGGCGGGCTTCTTTGAATTAATTCTTAGAATATGGCTGATCGACGAGCAGCGCGCGCAGCGAGATGACTTCTTAGACGACCTCTACGAACACATGCTCGATCTTTCCGCGTATGTACGACATAAGGTATGCGCTAGTATTTGTATCCGTTTATCCGACCTTATAGGTTAATGTTAAATTAAATTTCTGAACTACGTAAATATGCATCCCAAGTAACATATCGTTTACTATAACTTGTACCTTTGTCCTCATTTTAACATCAATGCGTACAGAAAATCATATCCACGGGAATTATTGTCAATATAATGTCAATGGAACAAGTTATAATGATAGTAGTGAAAAAAAATCTCAATCCAATTAATAGAAAGTATCAATGGATTGTAACAAATATACCGAGTGAAGCTAAATAAAGTAAAGTCACAAAGATGTCTAATTAGGTTCCTAAAACTTTGGCATTCAGTTTCAATCAGTAATTTATGGCATAAAAGTTTTAAAACAAAATGGTGGATGTTACGATTCCAATTCAAAGCTCTGCAGAAATATAAAAGCCTGCAGATCCGGGAACTTAACTCATTTTTCAGCTTCAAACCGTCCCCTCTGAACCTCCTGAAGGTTTCGATTCTCCAATTTCTTATCCATTCATTAGCAAGTTCAATCAGAGGGCCACAGCCCGTTATTTATTGCCTAGCATCGGTCCGTACAATTACGGAGGAAAAACTTTCTCTATTACCTACCCCTGGGTTTCATACAAAAAAGATTGCACACGCCACTCTGCGGGTAATGGATTTTGGTTTCGATTTCATCTCCGATCATTATGGAGGATGCCGCTAAAGAAACCTTCAGGGTCTAGTAAGCATAATCATGGTGCATGTTCAATTTATGTGATAAACATCGTTCGGAAAGTTTAGATGCAGTTTCTTAACTTGTACTAGAAGTTTCGGAACTAAAATTGTTTATATGTAACTAAAGCAATAGTATATAAATTGTTAACATTATTTTAAGGGGGGTCTTTACCATTTATGCCAAAAGTGGCTTAAAATAATTTTGCCGTCGGGCGGCGAGCTTCATTCAAATCGTTTGTCTCACGCTATCTCAACCTCGCCCGAATTTTCTTCCGGGTACCTCGCATCGAAACTGGCTCTAGCAAGTATATTTAAAAAAATGCTGACAAGTTTAGTAAAACGCATTTTTGTCACTTTAATATACTACACTTCAATAGAGATGTTATTTTGTAACTATTATATTATAAGCAGCCAAATTTCAGGTAAACTTTGTTGAATAAAGGACGACTTGATTTTCTTTCAACAATTTCATGTTGCTCGTAAATTGCTATCACGATTCCAATGAAAGTAGTTCAAAATATGTCCTCAGTACAATATTTTAATATAAACATTATGATACAGCGCCATAAAAACGAGCGTTTGTATGGAAAGAAACTCGGGGAAGGCCCGCCTTAAGTGGGTACATCGATTTTCATTTTCATTCCATATAAAAGATTTATGATCAGGCATTAGTAGATCGGTGTATTCTTTGATAAGAGTTTTTTCTATACTACGTCGGGAGGTATACAAGCATACGGCCCATCTGATGTGCGGGTACCGTAGCCTATGAACGCTTGTAATACATTAAGTATCACTCGCGCGATGTCTCCTCTGCTGCTAACACAGCAACTCCTTAGGCGCTTACTGGTGACCCCACTCACACGCAGGAACACAACAACCCTCTTGGGGGTTGTTATTTGGCTGCGGTTTTCTGTGAGGTGGAGGTACTTCCCCAGACGGGCTGCTTTGATGCGACCTACCTCTCGACATTTGTTGACATGCACACAAAAGTTTGATCAGGTATTAGTAGATCGGTTTAGTCTTTGATAAGAGTTTTTTTTTATACTACGTCCGGAGGCATACAAGCATACGACCCACCTGATGTGCGGGCACCGTAGCCTATTAACGCTTGTGATATATTAAGTATCACTCATTTAATTATTGACGTTCACCAATCATACTTAATGCAATTAAGTAATAATTTTAGATGTTTATTCATTTTTAACGTCACGAGGCAAACAAACATACGGTCTACCTGATATAATTTATTTACATTGCCGCCTCCGGTACAGCAGCTCTCAGAGGCTTATTGATGACGTCACTCACTCGCAAATATACACCAACCCTGCAGGGTATTGTTATTTAGCTCCGGTCGTGTGTGTGTGTGAACGTAGTTGACCAATTGGACTTCTTTGATGCCCTACATTGGTGTACCTACATTTATAAATATTTATGTAACTCGATACACTGATTTGTCCAACTTTTGAATCATTTGCATGCTTTAATAAGCAGCAGGTCATTTTACTGTCAATAACTCCTAAGCATATTTTTTCACTCTCCAATCGATGTTTAGACACACCAGTTACAGACAATTGATCAGCATTTCCATTTCAAGTAAATTTTCAAAGAGACAACGTTACCCGCTCCTTTGACAAATCGCAGATTGCGTGGGGCGCCGCAGTAAAGCTAAGGGAAGTTTTATTAAATTTCTATGTGTAGACCTGTCTTCGGATTGTCCCGACACCTGCGCACTGAATTACGGGATACGTGCCTAGCAGTTGGTACAGCCGTTAAATCCGATGCGAGGTAACATTATTCGTAGAGTTTACGTCTAGGAGACCAAAAGCTAGAGACATAATTTATGAACATAGGTAGAATGGTGCAATGTGGGTCATGTGTTTCGCACAGACTCTCGGCTTTATTAAACAATATCGGGTGGTAAATAAGCACGCCTTCCGCCTGATGGGAAGCAATAACCGAAGTGTACAAAAGATTGAAGTACAAAGAGTAGTCGCTCGTGTGTGACCACCGCCTTTCTAATTTTGATAATAGGCAAGATTTATATTTGTTTGTCACCCAATGTAAAATTGAAAAATATGTACTATATTTGCTCAATTGATATGTAATAATGAAACTGGTAGTAATCTCGAAATCATCAGCTGCAGATCATTGATTCGATGGTGATTGCTTTATTAAAAATATATTCTGACGGCATTCGCTTTATTAGATTAGTATCTTCGCCAGCTGGCTATACACAATGCAGTGCTGGTCCCAACGCTTACTTATGGGAGCGAGAGCTGGGTATGGCAGAGAGAGCATGAAAGTAGGATAAACGCGGTTGAAATGCGAGCGTTGCGCAAAATCTGTGGTGTAACGCTTGCAGACCGTATCCGCAATGATGAGGTTAGAAGCAGAGTTGGTCTGAAAGAGAGCGTCGGTGTTAAAATAAGAAGAAGCATGCTCCGTTGGTTCGGACATGTAGAAAGAATGCAGGATGAAAGAGTGACGAAGCAGATATACAATGCAAAAGTGGAAGGATGTAGGAGCCGAGGAAGGCCAAGACTTACCTATCATGATCAGATTGGTCGTGTTCTATCAGAAGGTGATGTCAGGAGCCCTTGAAACCGGCGAGCGTGCATGAAAAGAGCAATGAATGTGAAAGAAGCGAGTGAGGTATGTAAGGATCGAGTCGCGTGGCGCTCGGTTCTCTCTGCTAACCCCGTAAGGGATTTGGCGTGAAGTTATAGTAGTAGTAGTATCTTCGCCAAATTCTTGGGCTTAGGTAGTGGACTCTTCCAAACCGAATGGATCGGGAAACTGGATAACGCTAAGCGGAAGATTATTATTCCAACGTTTTTTCGAGATTCAGATGCTTAATACATATAGGCATATCATTCGCTTATATTGGTAAGTTAAAAAAAACAGTAATTATCGAGATTTAAAAAAGTTGGAATAACAATATATAAAAATATTTACTCAAAGCAGTAAGCGACCACACGCTACGGTTATCTAATCGCAGTCTATTGACGCTTGTAGCTAAAGAAACATAAACCTTATAAAACTCCTGCACGTCTTTCTCAAAGGATTCCATGCTGTTGGCTCTCAGTAGCGAAGTTCGTTGTACAATCTGAGCATTCGCTCTGTGACTCGGCTGAGACCCCATTGTACAGAATGATTTTGTTTGGTCAATGTGTAATGATATATTTACTGAAAGAAGACAGTGCGTACAAGACAGTGCGTCAAACAATTCCTTCGGCCACGACGACGTGTAATCAACATATGGCAAAGCAATACAAGTTTCTTTTTATTTTATGATGGCCTATATTTGAGAGATCGTTCTTGTCATCAATTTTCATAGCTTGCCTGTGAACCCAGTGGCAGCTACGCATTTTTAAGAACAACATTGTAGTCGAAGCTTGCTTGACTTATTGCGAGTCGTATGAGGAAGCTCAAGGTCGCTCAGCGCGCTAAGCAAATGGCTGTACTCGGAGTTTTACTACTTGATTGAATAAGAAATGAGGGTTATAGCATAGCCCGAAGGATACGTAAGCTGAAGTGACACATCTGCTCCGTCGTGAGCCGGTTACATTGCATGTAGAACCGACTATCGATAAGGAAAAAGAGTCTAGAGTCTAGAAGGCCTCCCACACGCAGTGTGGGACGTCTCCCACTAGATAGAGCGACGACGATGAAAAAGTTGTAGGAAGTCGAAGGATGCAGGTTTCTCAGGATCGAGGCGAGTGCTCTCTAAAGAAATGAATGGCGCTGAAATGATGATGATGAGCTTGACTTTCTTCTCCAGGTGATATCGAAATTGAATTATTAACACGTTCACTGTTGTGTGGATTGCAATGCATGCGATGTGATGCAACCATTGCAAGGTTCTCAAGGACGGACTCGTATATTTGAGATGTATTTGCAGGCCGTAGCATGCGTTGCACTGTAACGTTATTGTCTATGGCGGGTTATCGGTGCAGCGCACAAGAATTATTCTGTAACTTGGCTTTGACGTACCCTTATTATCTATGTAAAATTAATGAAACATGTGCTTATGAAATATTTTGACGAGCTCGGTGGCGCAGTGGCGAAACGCGCTGCTATGTTACTTTGACACCAACGCTCATGAGTTCGATTTCCACACAGGGCAAATATTTGTGTGTATGAACATGTTTGTTTGTTTTGGTCTGGGTGAATAGAGGTAGGGCGCATCGAAGCAGTCCGTCTGTGGAAGTATTTCCACCTCACAGAAAGTCGTAGCCAAAAACAACTTAGTTGTTGTGTTCCTGCGTGTGAGTGAGGTCACCAGTAAGCTCCTAAGGAGCTGCTGTGTTGGCAGCAGATGAGGCATTGCGGGAGTGATACTTAATGTGTTACGAGCGTTCATAGGCTACGGTAACCGCTTGCCATCAGGTGGGCCGTATGCTTGTATGTCTTCCGACGTTGTATAAAGGAAAATTATTTTTTTATTATTTCTTTTTATACCTATGTAATATATAGCGATAAATTACCCTCATTTTGTATTTTCGCTGTACAATACATACACAAAAATCTTTTGAATATAGTTAACAAAAATTAAGCAATAAGAAGTTGATCATAAAACCATTTGAAATGGCGTTATATCTTACCCATTTATTAAACCCAAATTTATACTTACCAATTTGTATGTTTCGGACCTACGAAAACTTTGTTCATTTCGTTTATTACTATAATGTGTATGGAAAGTAAGGCATAGCTCTTAGCTGATTACTATATCGACCTGGAAATCAAATACATATTTTAATATCATATCCTATGTCTTACATCAAAAGCTTTTATATCACGTAAACCATTAAGTGACGCAGCAGTTTTCGTTCTCGGTAATAGAGGTATAACGTAAAAGGAGGAATATGCAATATTTTTATATACCACAATAGTGTTTTTTGGGCAAGGTCGAACATTCTGGCCGGGCGGGCCCACCTGCGTCGGAAATGTTATTATCTCATTAGAGGAGCCTTTTCCGTTTCCTCAATTTGTACCAAACAAACGGAATTTTAATATTATTTCGGTAAAACTCCGTGTTTCTCTTATCCCGGGCTGTTCTCGTTAGGTAAAATAACCGGGAAGGCTTTTAAATATTTTAAGCGGTTGCGTATTTTATTAAAGGCGAAGAAATGTTTTAGAAAGAGATCATCGTCACTTTTTGTTACGAATAGGCGTTGGATGATGCTAAGGACAGTTTAATCTGAGCTTAGCGAACATTCGAAAGCCTATGACAAATTCATGTTTTTTTTTATGTCAAACTTTGCTATAATCTCGTGTAGTTTAAATATAGGTTACGACCAAAGTAGTGTAAAATAGAATTTGGCATCTGTTACCGGTTGACCTATAACAAATCTAATCAACAGTAGCAAGCCGTTGGGGTTATGTAACATAAATTAAAACTTGAGAAGTTGGCAGTATGTAATCATGTCTTAAAAAACCAAAAGTAATAACATTGTTCAATTTTAGTATCTTTAGTATCAAAATTAATGCTCATTTAGAGGGGGAGAGAAACTCAAATCAAATCAAATCCTTTATTTTTCTCCACAAATCTACTAGATACATTTATACTAGATACAATAGTACTATATGTGTGAAATTGTTTTGAGATTTAAATAAAAAAAGAAGTATGTGCGCTAGCGTATGATTGAGAGGGTAGATGAGTGTGGGATATCAGTATCGGTGTAGTTGAGGGCTAGGAGGAAGTCCGTAACGTTCTTCTTAGAGTTAAATTTTGTGAGTAGGTGAACGTTTGCTTTGCGATTTATTTAATTGTAAAGGTATGGACCAAGAAAACAGTAATAATTATCGGAGAATGCAGTGAATAGAGCAAGAGCAAAAATGGGAGCAGAGCGGCCGGCAGAACGAGAAGAAATAGGAACCAGTTTGGTATCGTGGTGTTGTTTTAGAATAGAATTTAGGATATGAAGTTGGCGAACAGTGAGTAACAGTGAGTACTTGACATCGCTGGTAGAGGACAGAGGTGGAGAAGCGAATAGGTTTGAACAAACAAACTTTTAAAAGTGCCCTCTGACCGCGATTCAGGCAGAGAAGGTGGGTTTCGGCGGCGCCACCCCAGGTCGTAATGCCTTATGTAAGAATAGACTGGCATAGAGCTGTGTAGACCATTTGGACCACATACGGCTCGGCTACGTGCCGCAGATTCCTGAATACGTACATGAGTTTGCGCACTCTACCAGATGATTTCGATATGAGCTCGGAAGGTAAGTCTGTTATCTACTTTTATGCCAAGGTACTTGCAGACGTTGACACATATTAAGGTAGAACATGAGCATGGATCAGAAGCGGCAGAAGGATGTGAGTGGGCAATGATCTTGATGGAATGGAGTGTCAAATTCCATCTCATATGCAAACAAAACATTTCTATGCATGATCATCTCTTTTTGTCATGGTGTGTGTGTTTTTGGTAGGGCGCATAAATAGCAGCTCGATTGGGGAAGTACCTCCACATCACAGAAAACTACAGCCAAACATGTCAACGTCTCTTTGAGGCCTTTTGTTTTCCTGCGAGTAAGTGAAGTTACCAGTAAGCGAACAAGTTGCTATGTTAGCATCAGTGTCGGTAACGCGCAGTGATGCTTCTTATATTGCAAGCGTTCATAGGCTACAGTAACCATTTTACATCAGGTAGGCCATATCCTCGTATACCCGATATTCTATAAAAAGAAGTCGTACCCAACATACTCGTATATACGTTCAAATGTACGCACGTAAGCTCGCTCATCCGTCCGAAATCCTTTTTTCTAACGGAATTTACGTACTGCCTTTGCTTTTGATATAAGATACCGCAAATGTAAATGTTCAACTAACTTTGCTAAAATTAAAGTCAGCCCTTTTGGCTCGCAGCTTGGTAATAATAAACACCTACAAAGAGGATGGCAAAACAGCCGTAAAACCGCCTATGCTCTTATTTACAATTAATTTGGGAGAATGTGTGTGAGCATACTGTACATGAACCCAATTTTCTTTTACAAGTAGACCAGTTATTTTGAATATATTAGGAATGTTTAAGAATAATACGATCATAAGAGTACTAAGATAGAACCTTTTAAAGTAGTACAATATCATAGGAAACCGAAATATGTAAGTTAGGCGCGACTTTGTTGGCTCGGCCATATGAAGGGGACGGAAGTGGACAGTGTAGCAAAGATAGAGTTATTAGGTTGCCTTAGGTTATATCGGGCAGGCTAGGTCGGGCGGTCTAGGAACTGGGTAAATAAAGGGCAAGAAGATCGTAATGCCCTTTTAATATGTGATTGGTATGAAATTGCCCTAGGATGTATGCGAGTCGGACTTTTAGTGTTGTTAGTTTAATATAATTTAGATCGATATTAGGATACATCGCGTAATAGGTTCAGGGCAGTCCTACACTATCTTGTAAAGGACAGCGAACCGAACTAACTTTATCCTTGTAATAAACTACCGTTGCAGTCTACATGACACAAAGTCTATTAAAAGAAGAATAAGTATAAACGAGCTATATAGTTAGTATTAAGATTAACTGGTACTTAGTTACTACATCTGCCAGCGGCATCGTCGCATGAGGATAACGTTATCCTGATAACAAGTAACACATTTTTTTTATACTACGTCGGGAGGCATACAAGCATACGGCCTACCTGATATAAAGCGTATACCGTAGCCTATTAACGCTTGCGATATATTAAGTATCACTCGCGCGATGGCTCCTCTGCTGCTTACACAGTATCTCCTCAGGACTTACTGGTGACCTCACTCACACCCTCTAGGGAGTTGTGGTTATTTGGTTTTCAAGTCAACACATGTCGTTCGCCAGATCCAGCAGACTATTTCCTTAATTAATTTCATATTCTAAAGTTTAGCCGTAAAATAGATAAAATCAACCTAGTTACTTTTGTATTATAATATTTGAATTAATATTATGAGTAGTTTGTTTAGCTGATAAAATGAAAAAGTTATATAATATGAAGCACGAATGCAGAAAATATTTACTTATGGCATGCCTTACAGTTACGAATTATATCACGTTTGGAACATGCCTTAGCAAATTGAGTGCAGATAGATTTTATTTCGTAAAGTTCCATCCATAGGGATGGGAGTCGACGAAATAAAATGCCCTTCGCAGCACTAATCTCAAAATACAGGCAACTTTACAGACAAGCTTTTGTTCTTCTACAGAATTCTAACGCAATTCCCTGGGTAATATTTCACGGTTCCCATCCGCACGGAGATTTACTTGCATCAGATAACATTTTCAGCAGAAGTGGACGCCGGACAGATTTTAGATAACGATGCAATTTACGCAGTAGCAGCTGAGAAGAATTTATTTTATAGTCCTGTTGTCCATGACGGCTTCAACAAGAGCAAAAATTTATCTGTTACTGCATCTCATGTCAGTCTTGGCTGAACTAATACTAGTTATTATAAATTAAGGGATGTTCATACTTAGTGGTATTCTGTCCGCGAAATCAGTAATATAAAATGTGATACAGTGCATCGTTTAAGCTTAAACAATAAAAACTTTCAAATTTAGTGCAGATATTAGGATACATGTTCTTGTTGCATGTTATTCTTACGATTAACGTCTACAACGCTTGATGATGCCTCGTGTAGAGGCGAAACACGTGTCGCAGCGACGACCAGGCCAGTCGTGGCAGCGACGGTGGTGGTGGGGGCATGCGGATTCTGTTACAGATGGCGGACGACCGCAGCAGCCGAGGCAGAGACTACCGGAGCAGCCATGGCAGCGTCGGCATGTTGCTCGTACTGGCAGTAGTGGGTGGGTGCCGGCCGGCGCTAGGCCGCATGAACTAATTGGTGGCGGAAGTACACAGAGCAGGTTAGATCAAATTGCATGTAAAAACTTTCAAATTCAAAATTTCTTTATTTGTTTCCAAGTACAGGTTACAAGGGTTGTTCAAACTTACACTTGTTCAATGTACCAAATTATCATTATGTACGTTATGTTAAAGTACTACGGTGGACTTGTCTATCTATAACTTCACGCCAGATCCCTTACGGGGTAGGCAGAGAGTACCGAGCGCCACTTGACTCGATCCTTACATACCTCACTCGCTTCTTTAACATTCATTGCCCTTTTCATGCACGCTCGCCGGTTTCTAGAGCTCTTGACATCACCTTCTGATAGAACACGACCAATCTGATCACGGTAGGTAAGTCTTGGCCTTCTTCGGCTCCTACATCCTTCCACTTTTGCATTGTAAATCTGCTTCGTCATTCTTTCATCCTGCATTCTTTCTACATGTCCGAACCAACGGAGCATGTCTCTTCTTATTTTAACACCGACGCTCTCTTTCACACCAACTCTGCTTCTAACCTCATTATTGCGAATACGGTCTACAAGCGTTACGTCACAAAATTTGCGCAACGCTCGCATTTCAACCGCGTTTATCGTGAATGTGTCATTTTAGTTTTAAAGCTATTGTTGGAAATAAATAAGACATACTCATAATGAAGCCAGGTAACTTTAATATATCTTTAATTAATTTAAAACCAATGACTTTAATACAACCAATTTAATTATTTAAATTGAATGTATTAACTTGGTTATATTAAAGTTATTGGGCTAGTCATTAATTTCGATGAGCTCGGTGACGCAGTCGTGAATGACGTAAGTTTGACACCAACTCTTGTGGGTTCGATTCCCACTCAAGACAAACTTGTATGCTTGAACATGTCTATTTGTCTTGGTCTGAATGTTTACGAGAGACAGGGAGCTCCAAATCAGCCCGTCTGGGGAAGTACCTGGAGGGCTGCTGTGTTCTTGCGTGTGAGAGAGGTTACCAATAGGAATCTAAGGAGTTGCTGTGTTAGCAGCAGAGGTGGCATCATGCGAGTGATACATAATGTATTACAAGCGTTCATAGGCTACTATAATCGCTTTACATCAGGTGGGTCGTATGCTTGTATGCCTCACGACATTGTATAAACACCATATATTTAGTGGCAGAAGGTACTTGGTGATGTTTCTATAGGATCGAGCTACGAGTAACTTTGCATTAAAGAAATATCCCTAGGAATGGCTGAAACAAGAATATTATTGTACATTGTAAAAAATTTCGTACGAAAATGTACTTGTTGTAAGAACCAAGTTACTTTTCAGTATCTGAATCATTCTAGATCCAGGTAAATAGTCTTCAATTTATTTCACTCGCCACCTCGGTCTCGCCGTCGCTTGACGTATCTCTCCGTGCCAGTTGAGAGATATCTCTCAACTGGTGCACCTGTAAGCATTTAGCAAGAAAAGCGACATAGTTCGCTTTAATATTCAATCTTTAGTTCGAAAGAGACCCAAGTATCGTTTCGTAGATTCCCAGTTTGAGCTAACCATGTTTAATAACGCTTTTGCTGCTTTCAGGATTGACAAAGCGTAAGCAATACTCCTTACATTGTATAGTCTATAAGCTATATTAGCGTATTATAAGCTGTGATTGCTTTATGCTAGTTTGATACTTGACGCAGTATAAAAAGTAACAAAGTTTCGAAAAAAAAAACAAGATTAATACTTAACTCGGTGTTGACGTAAAGACTAATTTGGAACAAATTACCTACTACTACTTTGGTAGTAATAAATTCTTACAATTATGTATTTTATATACATCTGATAACATATACATAAGATGAAAATTCTTTATCTGACACTTACATTGTTATACATAATCTTATTGTATCATATTCAATTATCTTGATTACCATGTTTCTTTTTTAATATACAAGCATTTCGGAAATCAAGTCAATCAATAATATACGTTCAACACATCAGGTTATTTTCGTACGTGGGCGGGCAAGCAAACATTAGGCTCGCCCGCGGATTTATACGCAATACAAGGAACATAGCACACGGATCGCCTACCCCACCGTTACAATAGGAATTCCTCAAGAGAGTACTGTTAACCAACTCTCATGGGAGCTGTTAAATTCATGCAGTAGCACCTATTCCAATGTAGAGCTGTGCTGTCGCCATGGAGATCTCCCTTTTGACAGAACGTCGGTCAGCCAAAGATATATTATTGGAAAATAGAAAAAAATGACGCGAGGAAAGAACAGGCAATTTTGCAGTAGGTAGCAAAAATTTTTGAACGAGTATATTTATTACAATTATTTTCCACCTCACTCCGGAAAAATATAGTATGATGTTTTTAGGTAAATAGACTTTAAAATCTGCCATTAATTTTGTAATATTCTTATCAGTGCTGATTATAAGGCGAAAGCAAAGATAAATGCATTTTTTTTACAAACTGTTAAATATAATATAATTATATAGCATTCGTGATATCCTATTACGGGTAAGTCAAACTCGTGTTTTAATAACCACGTACTGAGTAGTAGCAGTTCTATTTATAATATTTGTAACGTGAACATGAGATACTTGATGGTATCACTGTGCATCATTCATCATTCTAATCGGACACGCAGGTTAATTAATATCGACCGCAACCTTTGTATGGATGGATTTACTATCTCTAGCTTCTCCATATCTGAGACATTGTCGATGATTCGGGCGCCTTGAAATCACTGGCCTCTGCCAATCCGTAGTTAAGGAGCATAGTGGAGTATGCTTTGAAAGATTATAGTTGAAGAGAGATCCGCATTCCTCCAGTAGAATAAGTAAGGTTTGAATACGCAACGTAATCAATACAAGTAGCGGAAATAGCCTTCTCCAAGAAAGCGTATTGGATTTTAGATTGAAATTATGAAAATCTCTACAAGTTACGTCTATTTAATATAATAATTATTATTAAGTGAAAAAAATTTGCCCGAAGGATTACTTTTTGCGTTAATTAACGCTCTTGATACGTTTGAAGTACGGTACAAGTGTTATGCTAATTTCGTAAAGTAGGCAGTAATTAAGTACCTATTTACTTAGGTAACTCAAGTAGCGGAGCGTCGAATGAAAGGACCATCGTACACTTGCACGATCGCTCATAAAACGTTTTTGATTCTTTATAGCTGGCTACAATATGTATTGGAATATAATTTCTATTCAACAAAATGATGTAAGATCTAGTCAGTAATCTAAAAAAAAAGGATATAACAATGAACATGAGTAAAAAAGTATGTAATTTATTTGTTGTCGTAATGCTTCTCTTCTCCGAGATTTAGGTTTATGATATGTAGAACCTATGGTCCCCAAACTATTTCCGTTCTCAAACATTTGTCTTAATTTATCTGTAGAAAAATTGCAAATAAATGCTCTTTTCCAACTTTAATTTCATCGGAAGTAAATGTCGTAAAAAAAATATTGAAAATCGGAACAGTTCTGATCTGCCAGGAGCGTAAAATGTACTTGTGTAGGCTCATTTGACTATTAATACATAGATGACAAATGCGTCTGATTTAAACGGCGTACTGTAAACCATTGAAGAGTTTCTATAACTGACCGATCGACAGGTCGTTTTCTAAACATATCTAAGCAGGAACAGATCTAAAATCCAATATAAATGGATTTCAGATCAGTTCCTGCTTAGAGATGATAAGTAGGTGCATCAATTTTCTCCAAAAATGCCACTTCTATAATTTTATGTTAATGCTCTTAACCTTTGATTTATGAACATTAATGTTATGAACATTAACTAATTACAATCTACATTAAGGGAAATTCTAAAACTATCAATCATTTTAATTTCACTATAAAAGATTGTTAGCTTTTATTCTGAAATTCAATTCAAGAAAAGTATACAATGTCAAACGCAAGTCCAACATCCGTTCCGTAGATTGCTACGGAACTGTGCTTAAATATTGCAAATAGCATTCCAACTCACACGTCAACTGTCACCGGTGTGTTTCTCGCTATACAAATATGCTTTTAACGTGAATGTTGGGAGTTTCCGAGCGTCATGTCGCGATCGTATGCCGAGCAGACAAATTGAGTGCCGTGATGCCGTGAAAGCATCACGCAGAACACGCGACGTCGCGGTATTGAACGAAACGTGAGAGTCGAGGTTTCCGCCACTATTTTCCGTGTAGGGTTTCATATGTCAGATTGTATGGACATATGCGGCTCGTACAGTCACGTTTTGCTAGAAAGTTGATTATGCCAAGTAATATTTCGTTTGAAGGACAATGTCATAGGAATAGGAAGAAAAGGAAGTTATTTTGAAATAACACAACATAAGCTCTATAATAAAGGAGAGTACATAAATGAAACCGAAGGTTATAGAGAATATTCTCGTATTTATGTACGTACCTTCATCTCTACATAGTATAAAACCAAGTTGCTTTTTGCTGTTTGTATGCGTAGATCTTACTACGCAACGGATTTTAATAAATAGATAGAGTGATCAAGAGGAAAGTTTGATGTAAATTATAGTAGAGAAAAGCTGAGAATTTAATAGATTTTTAGTGTGATGTCTTCAAAACATATTTTTGTGCTCTTACATTGCAAACGCTGGCTAAATCTTGCAAGATAGATAATAATAATGTACTACGAAATTGTATACCTTAAAAAGATCTACAAAAATGTCGTCCATAGTATATGTATATTAGACGTGCCAACATCCCTCGTTCACTTCTGGAGGTCGACCGGCCAGCGCTAGTTCGATGATATAGTTGGTGGCCGAAGCACACAAAGTAAGATTAAATTGCAAGTATCATATTTGTTTCAGATCGGTTTTGTTTCCTTGTTACGTCTATGTACGTATAAGTATTGCCTTACGTCAATTTTCTAAAATAGTAAATAATAGAAAACAAATTGTCAAGGGGTTTTTTTTCCGCGTGAGTATTGAAGGTAATGTGATGTAACGTAAGGTAATGTAACTCTACAAGAAATACGAAAATATGGATTTCCAAGAAAACCATAACACATTTAAGAAGAAAGAGATACAGGTCACTACCGCACTTAATAATTTTTGTGTGCGACTAGGGAACCATCACCTTACTGAAGATCACAACTAAATAACAACTCCATGGAGGATTCCTCCTCGTGAACCGCTGTTACAATTGTACTTATTTTCCACGGCAAATGTGCCTTAACCTCTAATCGGAATTTCGATGGACTAGGATATATACCCCCTAAAAATCAAAAGTCTGCAAATTTACGAATAGGTAAAAACCACCTCGCTTAGGTTTTATTTTAATCAGATACACGTGTATATTATTTTTCCATAATTTACGCAGTAGATAAATACGAGTATAATATAATATGCAAAGGACGCGAATCCCAACCCCTTCCCTAGTTGGTAACGTCAAGAAACTTGAGAGGACGCCACTTGTCCGTGACAAACTTATTGAGTTTGGACGTGGCGACCGCCGACCAACGGTTACTTACTAACTTACCACAAGTTACACCTTACAACTTCTAACCAACGCTTATTAGAAAAACTTGTAAATTTATTGATATTACGCATACAAGTTACAAATGTGGACATTTCATGTGTACACTGTAGTACCTTTTCATTTTTTGTATGTTGATTATTTGATTTATTAAATTATATTCTAAAATTTTGTTGCACTAATGAATTAAGAAACTCTTACGGCACAGAAACGTGGTTCCTTACTATGGACCTCATACGAAAGCTCAAGGTTGCACAGCGTGCGATGGAGAGAGCCATGTTCGGAGTTTCTCAGCGGGATAGGCTCAGAAATGAGCACATACGTAGCAGAACTGGAGTTTGCGACGTGGCTCTATGGATCAGCAAGCTGAAGTGCAGTGGGCAGGCCACATAGCTCGGAGAACCGATAGCCGTTGGGGCAGAAAGGTTCTGGAATGGTGACCACGAACCGGAAATCGCAGCGTAGGATGGCCCCCCACATGATGGACCGACGATCTTGTGAAGATCGCAGGGAGCCGTTGGATACAAACACAAGACCTATTGCTGTCAGAGGCCTTTGTTCAGCGATGGACGTCTTTCGGCTGATATGATGAATAGATTAAAAAACGGGATAACGCTAAGAAGAAGAAGAAAATGGGAAGACAATACTTAGCCTTCAGAACCCGTTATATACCTTTTCCCATACATTTCGCGGTCATATATGACCACACGGGTTTCGAAGGGTTAAGTATTATTTATTTCTGTGAGACTGTAAACGAATTTTTCTGATATCTAATAGTCAGAGTCCCCAAGATTATCGTCCCCATAGTATTGGTAGGATCCTTATCGTAATCAATATTTTTATACTCCGTTGAAAAGGAAAAAAATCTATACGACCCGCCAGATGCGATGCCATTTCGGTAGTATATGAACGTTTGCTATAAATTGCGGTAGTATCACCCGCGCGACATCTCTCACTCGGCACTTCCTCCGGGTATTCGTGGTGATGTTACTCTCTGGCAGAACCACAACAAACCTCCAGGTAGTGGCCATTTCAGTGTGGACTTCTGTAAGAGTTAGTTATCCAGTTCTGCTCTTTATGACATATTTATGTGTCCTATGATTTTTTCCAGTGCTTCGTTTGCCTAGTCAGCAAAGGAACCACACGCAAGTAAGGTTTGTGGCTTTGGTTTATTCTAAAATAATGACTATAATCTATACTAATATATCAAGCGGAAGTGTTTGTTTGACTGCTTGTTTGTTTGGACGTGCTAATCATTGAAACCGTATGTCGGATTTGAAAAAATCTTTTCACATTGGATAGCCCAAACCTTGAGGAAGGTTATAAACTTAATAAATTATTAATAATTAATTAACTTAATCCATAATGGCCGAGGAAAAATATAGAAAGTAAAGCGGTTTGTATGGGACTGCAGATGACTGCAGCTAGTAATTATATAAAATAATTAAAATTGTGTAACAGATATTCCTTTTATTAGAGTTAAGACTCGTTAAGTATATTTATCATGTTGGAATCATCGCACTCGAGTTAGTACGTGGCTACGAATAATTTAGTTAAAGGCATTCACCGTCTGTCACACACTCCCTGTTGATTATGGATATTTGGACTTGAAGAGTCAGGCATATGAAATGTCGAAATAAGGGGAATGAACAGGATGCAAATTTGTGAGATTTGATGCGACTTACTCTTGCATTTTTAAAAGAAGCAATTTTGTATTGAGTAGAAAGTGTGTAGAAAGAAGTAAAAGAAAAGAAGTAAATCGGTTTCATTTATAAAGCAATATTTTAGAAATAATGTCGACAAATTGTAGATTTAGCTTCCATTTTATTTAGTTTACATTATATTTACATTTTTGTTTTTTCTGTTTACATACATGTTGCAGTCACTTTCAGAAGGGCGTACACTTGCACATGTAATATTAACAGGAACCAAAAAAGAAATGCTTATTAAGTATTGATGACGGAGTGGTTAGTAACGCTACTTTGACACCAACGCCTCGTGGCTTTAGCTCCCACACAGGACAATCATTTGTGTGCATGTACATGTTGGTTTATTTTGGTCTAGGTGTTTTTAAGAGAGGTACGGCGCATCAAAATAACCCGTTTTGGAAGTACCTCCAGCTCACAGAAAACCGCAGCCAAATAACAACTTCCTCGAGGGTTGTTGTGTCCCTGCGTGATACTTTATGGCTACGAGTGAGGTCGCCATGAAGCTCCTGCAGGAGCTACTCTGTTAGCAGCAGAAGTGGCATCATGCGCGTACTTTATGGCTACGGTGACCACTTTAAATCAGGTAGGCCGTATGCTTGAAGGCCTCTCGCCATTTTATAAAACAAATGTTTACTCATAGGCGTAGGACTGCTATCAATAAATATTAATTTGGGAATTTATAGTAGTTTTTTTTATTTGTAATAAGTGTTATTTTATATATATTTACGTTAAATTAAAATTTAGAAGTTATTTTGAGGTTTATTATAACCTAGCAGGTTTAGATCAACCCGTTGCTGCGTTTTCAGCCGGTCATACACGACAAATCCTTGTTTGTGAGATTTTACGGATGACAATAACTAATTCACGGTAGGTAAGCCTCAGAGTGAAAAAAAAAAACTTACATTTACATCTTCAATTAAAAAATAGATAAAATGCCGACTTATGATAATCGTTATCGAGTTAGCCAATAGCAAACCGTGATTAACTTGCCTTGCAGTTGTAATGTTACTTCTGAGCTAGGCATTAATACTTTTATGCAAAATGTGTTGTAAATAAATATTTATTTTCTAAAACTTTATAAGTCATCTAAATAATGACACTAAGGCTGACTTAAAGCCCGTCACAGACGAAGCTATAATATATCGTAAGATAATATCACTAAAGAAGGACTAAGCCACTGTCTTACTTTATGTATACGGAACATGATGAAATTGGAGAGACACGGGTACATCACATTTTATTTATTTAGTATTCTTCTTTGCGTTATCCCGTTTCCTAATTCATTAGGATTGGCAGAGGCCGCTACTAAAACCTAAGGATTTGGTGAAGATATTGATTTTGACTTGGAGCGACTACCGACAGGCCACCACAACCAAGAAGAATACCAGACCTTTCTTAGGTTAGGTCACACACATCTTTCGAAACATAATGTCTTTGTTTTTTTCACGATGTTTTCCATCACCGCCAAGCAATTACAAATATGCAGGTGAATAAATCCATAAACATGAATTTAGTGGTACATGTCAGGATACGAACTGAGGGTTGTGGAGGCGGCGCGGCTGGCCGAAGTCGGAGTAGGACTGGTGGTCAGCCGTATAGAGAGGCTTGGGCTTCGGGTCCGTTTGGACAAGACCGAGGCCCTCCTCTTCCGTGGGACCGGCAGACGGGGCCCTCCCCCCGGAGCACACCTCCAAATAGGAGGAGAGAGGATAAGGGTGAGTGCCCAGATGAGCTACCTGGGCCTCACCCTTGATGGACGATGGACCTTCGGCCCCCACTTCGAGCGGTTGGGACCGAAGGTCATCAGAGCTGCGGCGGCGCTGGGTCGCCTCCTGCCCAATTTGGGCGGGCCCAGCGCCGCGTGCAGGCGGCTGTACTCCGGCATCTGCCGGAGTATGGCCACGTACGGTGCCCCCATATGGGCGGACGCCCTCTGCGCTCGGAACAGGGCTCAACTGCGCAGAGCGCAGCGGGTCATAGCGCAGAGGGCAATAAGGGGGTACCGTACGGTGGCTTGGACGGCCGCGACCGCACTCGCTGGCGACCCGCCCTGGGAGTTGGTGGCGGAGGTGCTCGCCGAGGTGTACAGCTTCGTTGCTGAAAGGAGGAGTCTCGGCGAGCGCCCCACGTCGGTGGAGGTGGGGCGGTATCGCCAGCGAGGGCATGTGGAGATGATGCGGAGGTGGGGGGAGGACCTGGCGCAGCCGCGGTATGGAGTCCGCGTTGCGGATGCGCTGCGCCCGGTCCTGGAGGCGTGGATGCGCCGAAGGCGCAAACCCCTCACCTTCCGCATGGTGCAGGTGCTCACCGGGCATGGGTGCTTCGGTGAGTACTTGCACCGGGTCGCGAGGCGGGAGGAGCGGCCAGGCTGCCACGATTGTGGCGCGGCCGAGGACACTGCTCAACACACGTTGGAGCAGTGTCCCAGTTGGTCTCGGCAGCGCCATGATCTGGTGTCCGCGCTAGGAAGCGCGGACCTCTCGCTCCCGAGCGTGGTCCGCTCCATGCTCGGGAGTGACAGTGCCTGGCAGGCGATGGCCTCCTTCTGTGAGACGGTCATGTCCCAGAAGGAGGCCGCGGAGCGGGACAGGGAGGATGATCCCTTGGCTGTCCCGCTCCGGAGACGGCGGACGGGAGTGCGGCGTAGGCGCTACGCGCACCTACTGCCGCCTCCCTAACCTGTGGGACTAGGGGGTCAGGATGGGAACCTGGCCCCATAATGGTCCCGCCGCCGGAGGGGCTGTCCCAATTTGCCGGGACGGCCCCTAGAGAGAAGAAGTCCGGCCCCTCTTGAGGGGCTGGCCAGTCGCAGTGGTGCCCTGTTGCTGACAGATCCGGGGCACCACACCAACGCGGCCGATGGCATTTCGCGGGGTCGTTTAGTGGGTATACCGTCGGACAGCCGACGGGGAGTCCCACACTACCACCGGAGGCCACCCAGGCACCGGTGGTGTGCGTAACGCATTTTTCCCCGCGTCAATAAAAAAAAAAAAAAAAAAAAGGATACGAACTGAGAGCCAATTGGTTAATAAATTCAGCCGGTTTCTTATCCATTGGGCTATAACTGCTTTGCAAGACAGTACGTTATCTTATAATATATTATAGCTAGATTTAAAGATATGTAACAATATACCTAATAAAATATGCGAAGTGTGAAGTGAATATAATAAAATATCTGAAGTGTCTTGAATTTGATCGACGGCTTCATACCCACTTTGTGCAAGGCAATCACTGCAATCCTTTTTAGGGTTCCGTACCCAAAGGGTAAAACGGAACCCTATTACTGAGGCTCCGCTGTCCGTCCGTCCGTCGGCCCGTCCGTTCGTCCGTCTGTCACCAGGCTGTATCTCATGAACTGTGATAGTTAGACAGTTGAAATTTTCACAGATGATGTATTTCTATTGCCGCTATAACAACAAATACTAAAAAATATAATAAAATATATATTTAAGGGGGCTCCCATACAACAAACGTGATTTTTTTGCATTTTTTATAGATAATGGTACGGAACCCTTCGTGCGCGAGTCCCACTCGCACTTGGCCGATTTTTTTAACACCCCATTCCCTATTGTAATTTGATAATAAACACAAAAAATATATGTAAAACGGCGAGAAATGGAAAGCAGTTTTTAACACAATAAACACGTTCCGAATTCTTAAAAATAATTAAAGATTTGAAATAAAGAAGAGTTTCTACGGAACAGTATTTATGGCCCGCCTAGTTACGTGCATAAAAGATTTATTAAGGTTACATTACTTCGTAAAAAATAAATGCATATTCACTTGTAAAAGAACCAATCCAATGGCCGCACTAGGTATATATATAAGCCAGAATATATAAATACTTATCAATAAAATTAAACAAATTAAACACTTTTATAGTATCTTGCTTGCAAAATATCACAAAAACAATAAGAAAAGTCATACTGAAGAAAATTTCTCTAAATTTAGGTATTATTTTGGGATATATATTTTAAACTTAAAAACTGTTTCATTACACCATATATATATATATATATATATATATATATATATATATATATATATATATATATATATGGTGTAATATATGTATATATATGGTGTATATATATATAGGCTTCACTTGCTGGCTTATATATATATATATATATAAGCCAGCAAGTGAAGCCTTTCGACAATCTCCACAAAGTATCAATTATGTTATCACAAAAGCTCCTGGCAGTGCGTATCTCAAAATTACTGTACCTATTTGTTTCATAAATGCACCATCATTTGCGTTTTAATAAAACAATTGTTTCCATTGTAGTCCCCATAACAAATTACGTAGTCGCTTGCCATTGTATGGCGGTTATTTAATTATGAGACATAACAAGATTGTAATTAATTTATTAATGAACGAACCTTCTTTTTTTGTAATATTTTTATTATTAATGCCCAATAAATAACCCTCATTCTTCTTTTCAGCGTTGTTTCGATTCCTAATCCATTGACGGGTTCCGCTACCTCAGCCTAGAGATTTGATGAAGATACTGATATTGACATGGAGTGATTGCCGTCCGACCTTCACAACCCAGAGGGATACCCGAAACTTTCCTAAGTTGCATCACACGGATTTATAAATATAATTTCTTCTCTTTATGACCTCTATCTTCAACGAGCAAGTGATTAATACAAACGTATACCTAAGTCAGAAAACACGAATTTTGTGGTACTCGTAGGTAAATACCTACATCAGGATTCGAACCAGGGGCAATGGGTTAATAGGCCGGTTCTTCAATCGAACAGGCTATCAGTATTTTTTTAATGAATAGCTCTCATTAACACAACATAAGTCAGAAAGCATAACGATACTTATTCCATCATTAACACAACATAACATATTCTAGTTCTTAATATATAGTTCAATATTATTATTTATAAATCTCATTCCCCGTATGCCTGCTTTACCAAAGGTTAACTGGTAGAAAATGCTCTTAGTATGAAGCCCAACACAACTTTAAAGATATGTAGCAATATAATAAAATATGTGCATAGCTTACTTACTCGTATTATCTTAAGAACACAATACCCACGGCAAAATATGTTAAGAAAAACAGAATGTAATAGAGAAAATAAGGAAACTCATTTAACGATAAGATGAGATAATTTATTGTAACACAAAGAAAGGAATTAATATGATATCAAAATATTTATCATGTTACATAATTTAGGAGTACTTACTCTGATTAGCGTAACAAACACCGGAATATATCAAATTCGTGGAAGGTTATTTTATTTTTACACTGAATGTAATCCCTAGGGAGTCACCGAGGTTTGTGTTGGCAGTGGAGGTGGCAACGAGCAATATTTTCTGCGCATTCATATTTATGTACCGGTAATCGGGATGAACCAAGGTGTCCGTTTGATTTTATTTTATTATCAAAGGGATTCAACTAAAGATCTATGTATTTATAACCTTACGTACCTCGCTAGCTTCTTCGGAAAACAGCTTTTTTAAAGAGCTATAAACTCTCTTATCACTCGACAAATTTAACCGTGGTAGGTGACTCTTCTTCAGTTTCATCACGGTTGATGATGTAGTGTTGGAGCAAGTGGATGAGTTTGTATATCTTGGAAGCGCTTTTAGCAGCAATGGAAGGTACACCGCTGATGTGGAGAGACGAGTGAGTGCAGGGAATACGGTGAATGGAGCGTTGGGTAAACTGTTTGGCAGCCGAAATCTAAGCCAGAAGGCACAGCTCGCTGTACACAACGCGGTGCTAATCCCAACGCTAACTTATAAAAGTGAGAGCTGGGTATGGCAGAGAGAGCATGAAAGTAGAATAAATGCGGTCGAGATGCGAGCTCGTACGAAAGAGAGTTGGACTGAAAGAGAGTGTCGGTGTTAAGATAAGAAAGGGCATGCTCCGTTGGTTCGGACATGTAGAAAGAATGCAAGATGAAAGTATGACGAAACAGATATACAATGCGAAAGTGGAAGGATGTAGGAGCCGAGCAAGACCAAGATTAACCTACCATGACCAAATTGGTCGTGTTTTATCAGAAGGTGATGTCAGGAGTCTTAGGAATCGGCGAGCGTGCATGAAAAGAACTATGAATGTGAAAGAAGCGAGTGAAGTGTGTAAGGACCGCGTCTTATGGCGCTCGGTTCTCTCTGCCTACCCTGCAAGGGACCTGGCGTGAAGATATACATACATATACATACACCATAAATATGATATTTATTACGATTTGGGCAGGAAAATAATCATGCTATTGTCTGGACAATAGTAGAAAGATAGGCATACATGACATGCGCCCATGGCGAGGGTGCTGTCCATCATGATGCACCAGTTTCATTCACTAATCAATTCACTAATATACATTCATATTCAACTCTGCTGCTAATTCAGCAATTTAGTCACTGGATCATAAAAATCCTCCACTTACTTGTTAATTATTTGCTGTATTCTGTGCTGTGGAAATACTTCCCCAGTTGGACCGCATAAAGACTTCAAAGAGGGGTAAGGCACACGTCTTACCTCTCTTTTACCAGAGATTCGTTTGCTATTTAATTTAATATAAGATTAAAAATATCTCTATAATAAATGCTGGTTGATCCCGGTTGGTCAAATGAAACGGTTACATATTAAACTTCTGCACGTATTGGCTTTGGCCTTAAATAGAATAGTGAGCCATTATCCTATCGTGATTCAGTAGCAATTCTATCAAATCGATTCACTCATCATAGCAGATCAAAGCAAGCGTTTTCACGAAATACGAGGTCGTCGGTAATAAATTTAGAAAGCTTGTTTTATAGACAGATCAAATTACCTCCTGCGATGTTAGTGTACCCTCATAAACGTCAGGCAGGACTGGACATGGGTTCGCATCGGATTTCACACTACACTCATTTTATATTAGAACTCGGTAAACAGCCGCCTGCTCGCAGGTACTTAAAGGACCCTTTGAACAATCTAATTACTTAGCACTGGAATGAGTAGTTAGAATAAAGCAACTAGTTAGATTTTATGTTTAAAATATGTTTTTGTCTGTCGGAGGTGGATGCAGTTAAATGTTGTTTATTTCCATAAGATGCAGTTACAAAGTTCAAGTATGAAATCAATGTATGTCAGTATAATGTAATAATTTTTATTTAACCGATAGGTACTACTGGAGTCCAGAAAAGCAGCTATATCCTTAATCGTGATTTAAACTATTTTTGTACAAAATTTCTTCAAAACTATTTCAGTATTTAGATATGAAAGACAAACAAATTCACTTTGAGCTATAGGATATTCGACGAGAAAATCAATTTCAGATTTCCTTCGATTTTTTTTACAATCAAATTGAAATATCGTTTCTCTTTCTCTGTCTTTGAAAAAAAAAAAACATTCTTGCGCGATAATTCTTTACGTTTCCCAATGTTACTCGGATATTCCCAACTAGACACATCGTTTGATATAGGTAGTTCAAATGGTATAATTATATGAATCGTTTAAGGTAACACCACTAATGTAATAAATTTAAACGTGGTTGACTAATATGGACATATGAAGAAAAATATCGTCGCTTGTAGACAGTTACGGAAGGAAACATGCTAGCAGTATAAAAAAAAAATTGAAGAAAATATGAAATGATTCCGCACCCTAAGCACCTAAAGCAAAGCTTACCAATAAAAAGGTAATAGTAACTATTTGGTACCCTCTTCATGGCCTTATTAACTGTTTTTATTGAATGAATGTTTACTGATCTAATGATGGCGAAACTGGCAATGAGACAGCCCCGACTAGAGAATCGATCTTCACCATTATTGCTCCACTAGCTTTTGCCCGCGACTTCGTCCGCGTAGACTACAGAATAAATCACCCTATGCACCATATCTTCTGTTTTTTTAACGAAATTAAATGATATGTGGCTTAGATTGTGAAAAAACTTGTTCAAATACGAATAAAATGCAAAATTGTGTTTTTCGCATATATAATTATTATTATAGTCAAACATTTCGTTGAAGTCAAACACTTTCATCGACTAATACGATAATTTTGTTTAACAATAGCATCAACCTTGTGTGATAGATACGTATTCAATCAAGTTTTTTTTTTAGTGTAGGCACCTGCCAAAAGTAACGAAAGCAAAATGTTTTATGACTTAAAAGCAACGATTTTCCTCCTATTTCGAGGTGATTTCGAAAAATCAAAAAAAAAAATCGAAAAAAAAAAAAAAACTGAAGCCTGATCAAAATTACCTACTTACATGTCAAGTATTTAATAATTAAAGTAACGGTGATAGGCAACTTCAAAGCGAAAATATAAATCCATTTTATTACCGTTCCCTTGGGAATTTCGAAAAATCCCGTCTTATTCCTTGCCTACTTCATAAAGTGTATAAAATTATTCATAATACTTAATAATTTTATACACTTATTATACTTAACAATAGCTACGAAAGAAAAAACAAACAATATAACTTTTAAGCAAGGATTTTCATCATATTCCGAGGGATTTTCAAAAAACCCTAAAAATGGTTTTTAGTTATCGTAATAACCTACTTTTAAGCTGAATTTCAAGTCTCTAATAAATAAAGTTACGGAAATAGGGCAACTTTAAAGCGAAAATATAAGTAAATCTTTTTTTATTCCCGTTCCTGTGGAAATTTCGAAATATCCTGAAAATTGTTTTTTGTTTTCATAATCACCTACTTATATGCCAAATTTTAAGTTTCTAATACATATGGTTACGGAGATAGGGTAAATTTAAAGCGACAAAATATAAATAAATCCTTTTTATTCCTGTTCCCGAGGGAATTTCGAAAAATCCTAAAAACGGTTTTTAGTGATTGCAATCACATATTTATATGCCAAATTTCAAGTCTCTAATAAATATAATAACGGAGATAGGGCAACTTTTATAGCGAAAATATAAATCCTTATTATTCCCGTTCCCGTGGGAATTTCGAAAAATCCCGTCTTATTCCTTGCCTACGTCATAAAGACAATATCTGTGCAAAATTTCAGCTTCCTAGGTCCAAGGGTTTGGGCTGGGCGTTGATGAGTCAGTCAGGACTTTGAATTTTATATATTAAGATGATAATGCAAGACATCACACTGCACGAGAAACCGTTGTAACTCTACAGGAGCTGCAGTTAGAAACCATACGTCATCCTCCGTACTCGCCAGACCTTGCTCCAACTGACTACCATTTTTTGCGTGATTTTCACAATTTTCTACGTGTTATGAAATTTTCTACCCAGGAGGTAGTACAAAATGCTTTCACACAGTTTGATAGAACTCTGGGGATCTAGATTCGAGATCCCCAGAGTTCTATCACAAAGGCATTAATAAACTTCCGATTAGATGGCAGCAATGTATAAATAACGAGGGTAAATATTTTGATTAAATAAATATATTACATCTTAGAAAAAAACGAGGTTTAATTTTTCAGTACAAATCGGAAATTTCATACATTCTTAGCAATCTACTCGTATATGTATAAAAATAAACAGTGACTAACTGACATATTAACCTAAATCGCTGGGTATTATTTTAATATTGCATGTAGGGCATAGCGATGTGAAACGCTCAACCGGGGATGTCCCCCCACATTACAAGAGAAACAGTCAAATGAAAATTTCTGGGAGAATTGTTTCCGTGAGTGCGGTGAGAAGCAGTGATAGCTCAGTGGATAAAGAACCAGTCTAATAACCGACGGTGCCAGGTTCAATACTAGCGCGGGTATGTATCTACTACGAAATTCGTGTTTTCAGATTCGTGTACACATTATAATTATCACTTGCTTAGCGGTGAAGGAAATCTTCGTGCGGAAACCCGCAAGTCCAACAAATTATATTCCTAAAGACGTGTGGCCTAACCTAAAAAAGACCTTTTTCATACTACTAAGGTGGAAGTCAAGCGTACGGCCTGCCTAATGGTAAGCAGTTAATGTAGCCTATGGATATTTGCAACACCAGGGGTGTCGCTCATGCGTTGCCGATCCTGTGAAAACCTCTTCACGTCTTTCTTGAAGAACCGCATGCTGTAGTCCCTTTGGAAAACCTCGGCAGGGAGTTCATTCCACAACTTGAGAGTTCTTGGTAAAAACTACGCTGGAACCATACAGTACGCAACCATTGCGGTTCCATTGTGTGAGGGTGACCTCCCCGTAGCCGGCGAGCGGTGCGGCTGTAAAAAGAAGCTGTCGGCGTCATTTCGAACAATTCTTCAGAACACAAGCCGTTGTATAATCGGCAGAACACACCAAGGGAGGCAAAATCTCGCATTAATCTTAAAGGCTGTCGGTACGCTTAGAATCGTCGACAATTCGTGCAGCTTGTCTCTGAATCAAATCACAAGGTGGCATCCAGGTGGTATCCAGGTGTGCCTGCCCAAAGGTGACTACAGAACTCCATGTGCGGTCTGACTAGTCTTTCCTGTTGGTTTGGAGGTCTGACGGCAGTCTGCGTGTCAAAATCAGTGTCTTCGCAAAAAAAAAAAAACTTAGTCTTAAGTAGCGGCCCCCGCCATTCCTAATTGATTAGGAAACGGTAGAACGCTAAGAAGAAGAATCATTTTTGTGAGTGTGCCAGATTACTAGTAAGCCCAGAAGCGGTTGCTGCATTGGCAGCAGGGATAGTAACGAGTACGCAACACTCCAACTACTATTGCAATAATATTCACTATCACTAGTGTTCATATGCTACGTTAATTGTGACAGGTAGTTTGTATGCTCATTTGGCACACTACCAGTTTTAATGAGCGAAGGTATTAATTATCCGCAGCTAAATAACAACTACCTGGAGGGTTGTTGTATTCCCGTGTGTGACTGAGGTCTCCAGTAAGCTCCTAAGGATTGCTATGTTAGCAGCAGAGGTGGCATCGCGCAAGTAATATTTAATGTATCACAAGCGTTCACCGGCTACGGCATTCGCATCAGGTGGACCGTATGCTTGGATGTCTCCTGACGTTGTATAAAAAGATATGCAGGTGTATAAAAAGATGTGTACAGATTCATAAGAAAGTATTTTTTTAAATAAATGTACGAAGTTTGGTTTGGCTTGGGCGGGAAACATGGAACATTTTTCAGTTACAATGTTGTCAATCAGTCACCGCCAGTCCACGCATTTCCTTTTCCGCGTTTCTCCTTATGCTGCTGTTGATTTGATTGAAAACTTCCTTCCCCGCACCTGAGCTCTGGGGTGCATGAATACAAATCTTTTAGTGAGGCGAATAAAATGGCGTTGGAAAGTGTCGCGTAGCTCTACAGTTTTTCACTTAACTTAATCTCGGTTCAATAGTTTATGGAAAATAGCTTCAAGAAATCAATGACGAGCTCGATGGTGCTATGGTTAGTGGCACTACTTTGACACCAACGCTCGTGGGTTCGATTCCCATATAGGATAAACATTTGCATGCATTATCATGTCTGTTTGTCTTTGTCTGCATGTTTTAAGAGAGGTGCAAGGCAGCCTATCTGTGATAGTACTTCCACCCCACAGAAAATCGTAGCCAAATAACAGCTCTCTGGATTGTTGTTGTGTTTCTACGAGTGAGTGAGGGCACCAGAATACTCCTAAGGAGTGTTATTTTATGCAACGTCGGGAGGCATGTAGGCATACGGCTCACCTGGCGTAACCGTAGCCTATACATGCTTACAACAAATTAAGTATCACTTGCGCGATGCCACTTCTGCTGCCAACACAGCTACTCTTTACATTACAACCTTTCAAGGCGTTGTAATTTGGCTAGGAATATTTGTGAGGCGGAGGTACTTCCTAGGCGGGTTACTTTGCTGCACCCTACCTCGCTTAAAACGCCCTGACCAAAACAAATAGGCATATTTAAATAAATGATTATCATGTATCGGAATCGCATCCACGAGCGTTGATGTTACTAACTACTGCATCGTCAAAAAGTTTTACGTGTTCCCTTAGATAGCCTTTGGCAAACAACGCCTGGCATCATGTTTTCCTTAACTATGCCGACCGAGCGACCAACTTGTACATGTCGACATTCAAATTGACAACAATCAATAGTAGGAAGGCGCATCAGTGAAAGAACTAAATGGCCGATTGATTTGTTTTTGAAAGGGCAACAGAAGAAAGCGTACACGTATACGCTGTAATCGAACAAACTGATTGTAAATCACAAACCAATAAACTACTCATGAAGGCACTCCGCACCAGTGGGAGAATATATTAACCAATAAGCCGATAACTACCGCGATGTTGATTTGCTAACTATCCAATCATAGCTGCGCGTTCTTCTTTACATCCCAACCCGTAGCGGTGAATTGAGTTATTACGTAATATTCTCCTCATTGGTTCTCCATAGGTTATTTACTTCATATTGGAAACGAACTTAAACTGATTGAACTCAATTTGTCTATCAAATGTGGCAGGGCAATAGACGGGGTCGATATAAGACATAACAACAATATATACTACTCTGTGTAAAAAGTATCGGGAATATGTCAATAAAAAGACCCGCGTAAAAGAGGTCGTTCTAATTTTTTTACTGCATGTTGGTAGCACTGTACTGATTTAGCGCGCAAAATTTGAGCGGGATCTGTCATTTAATTTGTTTTAAACTACACTTTTTGTTGGTCATAGTTTTGAGTCCTCGGCGATTTTTACAATGGAAAATATTGTTGAACAAAGAGTGTGCCTTAAATTTTGTGTTTCAAATGATATTTCATGTGGTGAATCACTAAAAATGTTGCGAAATACCTACGGCGAATCGTGTATATCGAAAACAAGGGCTTATGAATGGTATAAGGCTTTTAAAGAAGGCCGAGAAGTAGTAGTAGACTTGCCTCGTTCTGGTAGACCTTCAACCGCTACGACCAGAGAAAACATCGACAGAATCAAGAAGCTAGTGCTCGAAAATCGACGTATGAGTCTGAGAGAGTTGGCTAGTGAGGTGAACATATCTTTTAAGTCCGTCCACAACATTCTCATTGACATTTTAGGCATGAAACGCGTCGCCGCTCGACTAGTTCCAAAAGAGCTCAATTTTGTTCAAAAAGCGCAGCGAAAGCATGTCGCTGAAGACATGGTTTCCCGAGCTTCTACGGATCCGACCTTTATGAAACGTATAATAACTGGCGACGAGACATGGGTTTATGAGTACGACATGCAAACAAGCCAACAGTCTTCAGAATGGCGTCTCGAAAACGAGCCGAAACCCAAAAAACCGCGGCAAAGTCGCTCCAAAATCAAGGTGATGCTGACAGTTTTTTTTGACTACCGTGGTGTGGTTCACTCCGAATTCCTTCCAGAGGGAGAAACAGTGAATAAAGAATATTATTTAGGCGTCATGAAGCGTTTGCGTGAGAGTATCCGCCGAAAACGTCCAGATTTGTGGCAACACAACTCATGGATGCTGCACCATGATAATGCACCATCACACACAGCCATTATAGTGAAAGAGTTTTTAGCGAAAAATTCAACAAAAGTTCTCGACCAAGCACCGTATTCACCTGATATGGCTCCGTCTGACTTTTTTTTATTTCCCAAGTTAAAATTACCACTTCGAGGAAAACGTTTTGAGTCGATAGAAGCCATAAAAGAAAATTCGCTGAATGAGCTAAAGGCCATACCGCAAATAGCCTATGAAAAATGTATGGAAGACTGGGTGAAGCGGTGGAGATGTTGTATTGCAAGCGATGGGGCCTACTTTGAAGGCGATAAAATAAATTTAGATGAATAATTTGTATTTTTTGTTTTATTGACAAATTCCCGATACTTAGTACACAGAATGTATATATATATTAAAATAAATACCAACGAAATTGAAAATTTCTGATGGTGTAATTTTCAGTCAAGATAATAATTGTAAAACATATTTATCAAATGTATAATCGTTTAATATAACAATTATTAAATCTAACAAACCTTTGATATACAATTATGTTGGTATAAAATTCATGAAATCTATTGGTTGTTACGTATAATAAAATTTCTATAGACACATTATTAAGCATAATAATCATTGCGTTTAAGAGTCAATTGGTAGAAGATTCACACTATGTAGTTATCATAAGTTATAACAGACTTTTGATATACAACCAATTAAATTAAATACCAATTAACATAGCTGCATCTAACGTATTTAAAAATGCTCCAATTAGCGCAATCTAGTGGTTTTGAAGCACCACTTGTGGCCCTCGGAAAAAAATAATAATAATAACGGATCTCTACTCGTAAAAATTATCAAATGACCTAAAAAAATATACAATTTCAAGTTCAAGTACAAGTTCTAAAATAATTCTTTAAACAGATTTAAATCTGAGAACCTTCTAAAAATTGAACGACTAAACGACCTCCTTTAAAAGTTGTAATAAAATCATTTATCGTTCTAAAACTGCAAGCAAATGCTTGCAGTTTTAACCTAACCTAAACCTAGCCATTTCTGTTCAATTGGCCTACCCTACTAATGACTGATGATTTTGTGCTGAAAGTAACCTATTCGTTATGTATACTTTAATATGCTTATTACATAATATTTTTATTATTAGATAACAATTACTACATATCTGCCTGTCTAACTTTTTAGATGGTATATTTTTCAGTTATATATCTTTTAAACAGTTCAATTTTTGAATAGATGCTATGCTATACCGCACAAGTTGTATAGCAGGTGATATTTAGTTACCATAAACCTTATAAAAATGATTTTATGCTTTTTGAAATTATTATTTTTTTGAATATTATAGCTATTAAAAATATATACGGTAACGATATGTCAGATCAACATTATATCTCATGAACGTTATTGAAGTGATAATATAATAAATGTTGATATATTACGATAATACGCACCCCAATAAATGGCCAGAAATGGATTTTTGCGATATACTTTGTCATATTCCTGGAGAGTTTCTGGGATTGATACTGTTACTCATGTGTATAATGTGTGAAATTTTAATTACTGCTATAGATATAAATTACGTAATTCGGAGTACACTGAACTGTAATATATTCCAGCGGATAGCATAAATTCTAGTTAAAGTAGATTACTGAAATTTACTCGTTTTTGACGAGCTCGGTGGAGCAGTGGTGAAACGCTGTTACGCTACTTTGACACCAACGCCCCGAGCGTTTGTTCGATTCCCACACAGGACAAACATTTGTGTGCATGAACATGTCTGTTTGTCTTGGTCTGGGCGTGTTTAAGTGAGGTAGGGCGCATCAAAGTAGCCTTTGATGATGAGGAGATGTACCTTTTTTTCTAATTGTATGGGTTTCCGCTTGGTCCCACCTCGCCTGATGGTAATCGATGATGAGACTTATGGAGCGCGCTTACCCAGAATGTGCCCCTTCACCATTGACTTGAAGATACCCAGGTTGTATTTCTCAGGGAACACTGATGCGGGCAGGGCATTCCACTGAAAAATATACCATCAACATATACAACATATACAAGTGTTTATAGGTTACGGTAACCACTTTACATAGGGTGGGCCGTATGCCGCCCGACGTATCTCGTTTCTCGCATTTTCACACAAAGTTTACGATTTTCTACGAGTATTTCGGTGGCCGCTGTTAATCTTGGCTACATAATAAATCAATGAACATATATTTCTATCCGGAAACACATGTTCATTTATCACACAATCACAATCTAGTCCCAAACTAAGCAAAGCTCCCTTGACTATGGGATCACCGGGATCACCACGGGATCACCGGTAACCCGTCATTACAGTATTCGTCGCTGATTATGATCGTCATTATTAGTATTGGTTTGATACCCACAATGTTTCGAAAGTACGCGTATGAATGTCTGCTTAAATAATGTTATTTTACAGAAAACAATGCTATCATCAACATTAAATGTCTACCAATTAGTTATTGTTATCAGTAATTCACTTGTCGTACCACTACACTCCATAATATAGTATCTTGGGAAAGCAGAGTTCTTTGTGAAACCTAGGGCCGGATTCACACTGTCACGAATCGAATCCAGAAAAAACACGATTCCGTATGGAATGTGAGTCTGCATGTGTCATGACGTATTGACGAACCCTCAATGATGCGCACCGTAACGATTTTCAGAAGACTAGCCGACTACTATATAATAATAATATAATAATAATAATAACTTTATTTCGAAAAATAGGTTTAAAACAGATCCTTGTTGCACTGACCCCACACTAGGCTAGGCCTGTGTCGTGGGCGTCAAATGAGTACAGTACAATACATAGTTCTTTCTTTCTTAAAACGTACCTTAAAAAATATGTAGCGTTGCGGCGAGAAAAATGTTACATTAAATAAATTCGATATATGATAAAATAAATAAAGTGAGGGGAATTTAATTCATTAAAGTTATACAAAGAGAAAATATAGATATAGAAGCTAATATAAGTATAAGTCAATTAGAAAACTTCCAACTCTTACAAATTTCTTCTGATTACATTCGTTGTGAGTTGCAAGGCAGCTGTAGTTTAACCCCCGGACAGCAATGGACTTCACTGTTCATTGCCTTATTGGTGGTCGCCGCTGTTAATTCTGGCTACACAGGAGACACAGTGGTGGGAATGAGTGGTGGGCCTGTCCCAATAGCCGACTACTATACCTACCAAATTAGTCCCTAATCTGATATGTATAGTAGTCGGAGTAGCAAAATTGACAACTGTTTCAAAAGTAATATGGAAAAAAGCGTATTTGCAATACATCCACATTTGGTTAAAAAAGAAATAAAACATGTTTAATTTAGGCCTACCCACCTCTCGAGCTCGGCACCACAGCGAAAGTTAAACATGGGTTAAAATTGTTCAGTTAAATTCGTTCATTCGTCCCCGTTCCTGGTAACGGGTAGGGTAGTGAACATTGCAATTGCTCCCAAGACGATCCCGGCTTCAGGTTAATCGAGTATGTTTCTAACAATTGTTGTTAAAATTAGGCCAAACCAATGTGCTATAAGTATAGATGAACAGATTTTCTGCACATGTTTTAAGAAATGAAGTTCTTTCGATTTGATGCTCTCAGTCTATTATAAAATTAAAATAATTTCTAAACTTAAGTAAGCTCCTAAGGAGTTGCTATATTAGCAGCAGAGGTGGCATCACTCAAACGATACTTAACGTATTGCAAGCGTTTTGTAGGCTACGGTCACTGCTGTACAACAGGTGGGTCGTATACTTGTATGCCTCCCGACGTTGTATAAATATAGCTGTAATATTTTAATGTGAGTGTACATGAGATTCAGCATCGCATTCGAAGTAACATTGCTCGGGCAGTTAGCCCATGACTACGGTCAGTGCAATTGGGTTAGTATTGGCGGGGTCCGCTATCTAAACCTAAGGATTTGGCGAAGCTACAGATTTTTCCATGGAGCGGCTGTTGTCAGACCTCCACAACCCAGAGGGAACACCTGACCTTTAAGTAAGGCAACACGTCTCTCATGAACTGCACGGTAGGGGAAAAAATTGTGACGATTCCAAACAAATGTAGCCATTTTTAGGGAATAAAAAGATTTTGACTTTGACTTTGAAAGACAATTTCTCGGACGCGCGGGTTTCCTCACTATGTTTTACTTTAATACCGAGCAAGTGATAATTATAAATGTCTATATAAATTGGGATTCACGAATTTAGTGGTACACGTCAGCATTAGAACCAGGGGGCCAGTGGGTAAATAAACCGGTGCCTTATCCACTGATCTATCATTGCTCCAATTTTGGAACCTGCTCGAAACGTCAGACGATAAAAAGTATATAATGTAATAATTACATGAACATGAATTTTATAATAAAATGTCTGGTTGTAAACTCATAGTAATACCATTGACAAATATATACTACTCGTAGCTCTTGTCAAACAGCAAACCTCGTTTACAATGTCAAGCTGATATCATTTGTGGTTCGACGGTCTTGGTCTCTCGCTTCGTAAACTTTTATAGTTTTCCTTAAGTCCAGGGCCAGCTCAAACTTTCCTGAATTTAATCAAAGTGAACATTTTTGTAATAATTTTTATGAAGTAACTTTTCAAATGCCACGTGAATATTCAAGTGATGCGATTCTCTAGAGTGTACTCTTAGGAAAATTGCTAAGAACTTACTATGATATGGAAATATCATTGAAGTTGTCATACACTCAGGATTAGTTTTAAAAATCGGGCAAGTGCGAGTCGGACTCGCACACGAAGGGTTCCGTACCATTATCTATAAAAACAGTAAAAAAATCACGTTTGTTGTATGGGAGCCCCCCTTAAACATTTGTTTTATTTTAATTTAATTATTTATTCTTAAAGTGAATATATAACTAAATATTCTGTGAATATTTCAAGCGTCTACCTGTTGCCGTTATCAATATCAAGCAAAAATGAGCAAAAAAATCACGTTTGTTGTATGGGAGCCCCCTTAAATATTTACTATATTCTATTTTTTAGTATTTGCTGTTATAGCGGCAACAGAAATACATCATCTGTGAAAATTTCAATTGTCTAACTATCACGGTTCAAGAGATACAGCCTGGTGACAGACGGACGGACGGACGGACGGACGGACAGCGGAGCCTCAGTAATAGGGTTCCGTTTTACCCTTTGGGTACGGAACCCTGAAAAGTAGAACTTTGAGTCCTAGCCCCTTTCTTAAACTAAATTATTATGAGTAATTAAGAATTTTAGAAAACATTTGTTCTTAAATATTCACAAAAACCACCAATTTAATTAAGATTTTTTACGAACTATCAGTTTTGGAAACTAAGTGGAGTAGCCCAGTGGATAAAGAACCACCCTATTGATCAACTGATCCCCGGTTCGAATCCTTTTTCGGATTTTTGTGCATAATTGTAATTACCACTAGCGGCGGTGAAGAAAACCATCGTGACGAAACCAGCAAGTTCAAATAAACATATTTCGAAAGAAGAAGGTGCTTTCCCTCTGGTTGTGAAAGTCCGCCGGCAATCACCCCGTGTAAAAATCAGTGTCTTCGCCAAATACTTTGGCTTAAGTAGCGGACCCCGTCGATTCTCATGAATGACGATACCGGATAATGCTTAGAAGAAGAAGAATTCTAGAAACTAATTAAATTGGTAGCAATAAGATCATCAAACATACAAGTAAAGTGACGTCGACCGCATTCTAACTTTAGGCGGGTTTATTTATCTCGAACCCTTTCGAATCAATTTAATAAATATATTTATTTTATCAATTCAATTCTAGAACCAATGTAAGGATTACGGTTGATGACGAAAAGTTGGAACAAGTGAATGAGGTTGTATATCTTGGATGGGGTTTCGTCGGTAGGCGTATAAAAATCCAGCCCACCTGATGTAAAGCAGTTATGTAGCCTATAAACGCTTGCAATACATCAAGTATCACTTGCGCTATGCCACCTCTGCTGCTAACAAAGCAACTCCATAGGTGCTTACTGGTGTCGTCACTCACATGCAGGAACACAACAACCCTCTACGGAGTTGTTATTTGATCGCGGTTTTCTGTCAAGTGGAGGTACTTCCCCAGACATCAAAGCAGCCCGTTTTAATGTGCCCAACCTCTCTTAAAAATAACCAGACCGAGACAAACACACATGTTCATGCACACAAAAATGTTTGTACCGTGTGGGAATAGAACCCACGAACCCACGAGGGTTGGTATTAAAGTAACAAAGTAACGTCCTCGTAACAGCGCGTTTCGCCACTGCGCCCGTCCATCATACGTAGGCACATCCAATTCTTGTTATGTATACTATATACGAAAAGATTTGTAGCGGAACCTCTATGTGATTACTAGTCAATTACAAAATGTGCCATTATAAACCTCAACTGCTATAACTATAGATATAATATCAGATAAGCCATTAGAAGGCAGTGATAAGAAAAGTTCGGTGGCGCAGTGATTATAAATAAATAAATAAACATTGTCGGACAAATTACACAGCGACACCTAGCCCCAAAGTAAGCAAAGCTCGTGTTATGTGTACTGGACAATTGATAAACATACGTAAATATATATTTTTTGTAAATACACACTTATTATTAAAAACCTGAGCCAGAAGGCGCAGCTGGCTATACACAATGCAGTGCTGGTCCCAACGCTTACTTATGGAAGCGAGAGCTGGGTATGGCAGAGAGAGCATGAAAGTAGGATAAACGCGGTTGAAATGTGAGCGTTGCGCAAAATCTGTGGTGTAACGCTTGCAGACCGTATCCGCAATGATGAGGTTAGAAGCAGAGTTGGTCTGAAAGAGAGCGTCGGTGTTAAAATAAGAAGAGGCATGCTCCGTTGGTTCGGACACGTAGAAAGAATGCAGGATGAAAGAATGACGAAGCAGATATACAATGCAAAAGTGGAAGGATGTAGGAGCCGAGGAAGGCCAAGACTTACCTATCATGATCAGATTGGTCATGTTCTATCAGAAGGTGATGTCAAGAGCCCTAGAAACCGGCGAGCGTGCATGAAAAGAGCAATGAATGTGAAAGAAGCGAGTGAGGTATGTAAGGATCGAGTCGCGTGGCGCTCGGTTCTCTCTGCCTACCCCGTAAGGGATTTGGCGTGAAGTTATAGATAGATTATAGATAAGAATTTTAGAAAACATTTGTTCTTAAATATTCACAAAAACCACCAATTTAATTAAGACTTTTTACGAACTATCAGTTTTAGAAACTAAGTGCAGTAGCCCAGTGGATAAAGAACCGCCCTATTGATCAACTGATCCCCGGTTCGAATCCTTTTTCGGATTTTTGTGCATAATTGTAAATAATAGAAAACCATCGTGACGAAACCAGCAAGTTCAAATAAATATATTTCGAAAGACGACTTAGCTAAGAAGGTGCTTTCCCTCTGGTTGTGAAAGTCCGCCGGCAATCACCCCGTGTAAAAATCAGTGTCTTCGCCAAATACTTCGGCTTAAATAGCGGACCCGTCAATAGTCAAGAATGACGATACGGGATAACGCTTAGTAGAAGAAGAGTTCTAGAAACTAATTAAAGTGGTAGCAATGAGTTCATCAAACATACAAGTAAAGCGACGTCGACCGCATTCTAACTTTAGGCGGGTTTATTTACCTCGAACCCTTTGGAATCAGTTTAATAAATACATATATTTTATCAATTGAATTCTAGAACCAATGTAAGGATTACGGTTGATGACGAAAAGTTGGAACAAGTGAAAGAGGTTGTATATCTTGGATGGGGTTTCGTCGGTAGGCGTATAAAAATACAGCCCACCTGATGTAAAGCAGTTATGTAGCCTATAAACGCTTGCAATACATCAAGTATCACTTGCGCTATGCCACCTCTGCTGCTAACAAAGCAACTCCATAGGTGCTTACTGGTGTCGTCACTCACATGCAGGAACACAACAACCCTCTACGGAGTTGTTATTTGATCGCGGTTTTCTGTCAAGTGGAGGTACTTCCCCAGACATCAAAGCAGCCCGTTTTAATGTGCCCAACCTCTCTTAAAACTAACCAGACCGAGACAAACACACATGTTCATGCACACAAAAATGTTTGTACCGTGTGGGAATAGAACCCACGAACCCACGAGGGTTGGTATTAAAGTAACAAAGTAACGTCCTCGTAACAGCGCGTTTCGCCACTGCGCCCGTCCATCATACGTAGGCACATCCAATTCTTGTTATGTATACTATATACGAAAAGATTTGTAGCGGAACCTCTATGTGATTACTAGTCAATTACAAAATGTGCCATTATAAACCTCAACTGCTATAACTATAGATATAATATCAGATAAGCCATTAGAAGGCAGTGATAAGAAAAGTTCGGTGGCGCAGTGATTATAAATAAATAAATAAATATTGTCGGACAAATTACACGCGACACCTAGCCCCAAAGTAAGCGAAGCTTGTGTTATGGGTACTAGACAACTGATAAACATACGTAAATATATATTTTTTGTAAATGCATACTTATTATACATAGAAAATACGCAGACCAAGACAAACAGACATGTTCATGCACACAAATGTTTGTACTGTGTGGGAATCGAACCCACGAGAATTGGTGTCAAAGTAGTGTAACAGCGCGTTTCGCCACTGCGCCATCGAGCTCGTCAAAAGTGATTAGTAACGCTACTTTGACACCAAACGTGTGTATTTGTCTTGGACTGGGTGTTATATAAAAGAGGTAGGGTACATCAAAGGCGCCCTTCTGGGAAAATACCTCCACCTTACAGATAACCACAGCCAAATAACAACTGCCTAGAGGGGTGTTGTGTTTCATGTATGTGAGTGAGTTCACCAGTAAGCTCATAAGGAGTTGTTGTATTAAAGGCATAGAAGGCATCGTGCGAGTGATACTTAATATATTGCGAGATTTCATAGGTTACAATCGCTTTACCTAATGTGGGCCCTATACTTGGATGTCACCCGGCGTCATGAAGCCGTATGGAGAAGCGATTAAACTATTTTGCTTAGTAACTTAACTCACCGCTGTGGGTCGGGGGTAAAGTAGGATGTGCAGCTCTTATTACCTGGTTCACGGATCAACATCGCGTCTCTTATCATCTTGACTAAAATCTCAAATCGCCGAGTTATTTAGGCGCTAAATCACTACGTTTTGATGAGTGAGGGGCGCCGTCAAGTTGTTTATGGTGTGTGACCGACTTTGTATAAAAAAATAGTTTTAATGATTGTACAAAATTATAGGTCGTTATATCGTATCGGCGTCGTTGCGCGTGTCATTATAACCAAAGACGCAGGTTATGCAACGTCGATCAGTCTGTCTATGGATGGGTTTATCTATCTCGAGTTTCTCCGTGTTCGGTACACGGTTGGTATCGGCTCCGGCTGTTGTCGATAGATGACAGTCGTTAAGCTAAGTCAGTGGCCCTCGGGCGGCATGAAAACACTGGCCTCCGCCAATCCGCATTTGAGCAGCGTAGTGGAGTATGCTTTAAACCCCTTCGGTTGAAGGGAGACCCGTGTACCTGCAGTGGGATGAGTAAGCATTGATGTGGTAACAAAAGTATTCCATCGAGCCGGGGTTTGAGTCCGTAAGCCTTCAGAACCCGTTATATACCTTTTCCCATACATTTTGCGTTCATATATGACCACACGGGTTTCGAAGGGTGGTTAAAGTAATCACAATTATTACGTCACTAAACACTTACATGGTTTCCTCATACGTATAAAACGTACATATTACATATTATTTCTATGCATGAATATTTTCCGTCGTGGGAGTTAAATTAATTATGAGAGATAGAGCGCGTCAAAGCAACCAGTGTTGGGAAATACTTCCACCTCATAGACAACCGCAGCCTAATAATAACTTGTTGTTCCATTAGCAGCAAAGATGGCAATGGTTTCGTAGGCTACGGTACCTATTACTTTTTATTACGATAAGCACTGACATTTAAAATTGACACTACGAATTTGGTTACCGTTTTACAAACGTTAGCGTACTGGAGTAGAATTATTTTGTTTTATTTACGCCTAAGAACTATAACTTCTTACGTGCATACTCGTACAAAATAAACAGTTAGAGGTAGGGTGCATCAAAGCTGCCTGTCTGGGGAAGTACGTCCACCTCACAGCAAAACCGCAGCCAAATAACTTCCAGGAGAGTTCTTGTGTTCCTGCGTGCGAGTGAGGTCACCAGTAAGGTCCTAAGGAGTTGCTGTGTTAGCAGCAGAAGTGGCGTCGCGCAAGTGATACTTAACCGCTTTACATCAAGTGGACTACGTATGTTTGTGTGCCTCCTTGATACAAAAAACAAAAATATAACACCCTATTTCATAATTTATTATTGAAAACTCAGAACACCGTCCGTGGAGTACAAACTTACATTTAATGTTACCGATTCTGGGAACTTTAGCGTATAAATGTAATATTACTTTGTTACATAAACAGGACTTCGTTAAAGATGGCAAAAAATGTGGGCTCGGGAAAACAAAACGGAGACAGAACACGAAGAGTAAAACAAACTCGTTTACGAAGCAAATTGTAATTTTTATATCCGGCCACAGTTTGCAAATACTCATTACCTAAATTGTGTTTGTCTTGCTCCGTTACAGAACATCTCGGAAACCCGACAATTTTGCCGGCGCTCGCTGTAATAGGTAAATTCACCTTCAACACTCAGACCTCCTTTTGTTTCCCAAAAAGGCCTTCTTCGATGGTAGTATTTGAACTGAAATGTTTTATAAAGTATAAGATTTGCCTTTCAAAGTTTCCCCTTCAACTATTTTGAATATTCTTCATAAATTTTGGTGGTTGTCTAAGTATTTAACCATTAGCTTTACTGGCAAAGCTAATCTTACCTGCATGTGATACACTCTGCAGACTAGAAGACGAGTATCAGGCGAAAAAGTGGCTTTTGAGTTATGATAAGAATGTAATTTAAGAAAATTGCAGTTAAATAATAAATCTATGCGAGGAGCTATTTGACGAGGTGCCGTGTTAATAGAGGGAGTTGAGAACGCATAGCTATGTATTATACTTCTTGTACTCAAGTATTCAAAGGCTGCGGTAACCACTCCACGTCGCGTGGACTGTTTGATTGATTTTCTGTACATGACATTGTATAAAAAAATATTGAATTGGAAAATCATCTGTCTACAACTTTACGCTAAATGTCTTGCGGGTTAGTCAGAGAGTGCCGTGCCCCACATGACTTGATCCTTACGCTCCTGACTTGCTTCATTAACATTCATAGTTCTTTTCATGTACGCACGCCGATTTCTGGTAATCCTGATATCACTTTCTGATAAAACACGATTAATTTGGTCATGGTAAATAATTATTGACCTTCCTCAGCTCCTACATCGTTCTACTTTCGCATTGTATGTCTGTTTCGTAACTCTTTGCATGAAGGCAGGAAGCATGTGCGAACCAACGGAGCGTGCCTCTTCTAATTTTAACATCGACACTCTCTTTCAGACCAACTTTATAAAATCATCCTGGTTAAAAATATATAGTTTTAATCAACACACTATACAGACACTATAAACACAGTTTAAAAACTTTGAAGAATGATAAAATGGATCAAAAGTTTAATAGCGAATTTCAATTCATAGTAACATTAATATGGCGCTGTGAACTACAAATCGGTTAACAGGTAAGTGATTAGAAAAGAAAATAAAAATGTTTTATGCACAGGAAACACTAAATTGTTCAGTACATCGTAAATGAACCGAACAGGAACTCAGTGTGAAGCCTACTGTCTAACTTTTTGCAACTTCAGCACTCAGCCGAAAACTTGAGAGCGACTATTAAACTTTACGAGACTGCCACCGTAAACTTTTTAATAAATTCATCCATCCGAACACGACGACATTACGTGCAGCTTTGGGCGACAAAGGCGTCGTCATTTAAAAGCCATTCCTTCATCTATCAGAGTGACACGCAATCAAACAATACAATAAAACTTCTCTTCCGAAAAATACTTGAAAATAATTTCTCCATTTAAATTCAGTAGGGAAGGCGGGCTGTGTCGAGTTCGGCGCTAACAAAGGTTTCCTTCAAGGTAATAACCGGTAGGTGCTGTGCTCGTATTGTCGAAAAAGCGGAATAAGGGAGTGGAACCTACCTTCCACACAAGTTTAAAAGAAGTAGCATTTGTTACAGTCTTCCTTGTTTTATGTAGGGAAGTTTAGCGAATTATACAACTTTGTTGGCGACATATTTAAGTAATTTGTTTTCGCTGTATAATTCTGAATTTATTAGAGAAATTTAGTTTATTGTCTGTACATGTATAGACGTGTCCTAGGTCAATTGCGAGCTGATGAGTTTCATTGCTAAAATTACTTGTATTTTGTGATAATTTTATATTGATTGCCTTTGAATGAATTTAAATAATAACACTGTGAACGGAATGAAATACTCATTTCGATTACATTTATTTATATTCCAGGCGTGTACTTGCCAGGTATCTGTTTTTGTATCAGAAGTCTCTCGGGAATTTTTCAGCAGTTAATTCTGCAAATAAATACCTATGGTTTCACAGAAGAAAAGTTCGTGAAAGCGTACTTACGCGACAAACCAACAAGATAATATGAAAATAGATGTAGGTACTATCGTGAAAACGTAATTGTGTTCGGACTTTTAAAAATAATATCTAAATCTTGAGCTAAATACTTGTACGGTTCAGAGATATATGCAGTAGTGTAACTTTAAAGAAATGTTCGAAACTCAATCACAGAGACATTTCACGATTCACACAGCAGGGTTTACGGCATAGATTTTGTGTAGTGCTTGTGTTCTGACCGCGTTTATTTTACATTCATGCTCTTTCTGCCATACCCAACTCTTCCTCTCTCTTAGCTTACTGGTACTCAGTCGCAGGTACACAACGACCTTCCATGGAGTTGTTATTTGGTTGTGGTGTTCCGTGAGGTGGAGGCACTTCCCCAGCTAGGTGGCTTCTCTTAAAGATTTTTCTTTTACATACGGTGGCATTGAGATTAGCACAGCGTTGGGTATTCTAGCTTAGGTTTCGGCTGCCTAGAAGTTTTCCCGACGCTCCATTACACCAGATTACCTGCACTCATAAAAAAATATAAAAATTCTTTATTTGCCATTGGGCCCTCGCAGGCACTTAGACAAGACTTACATTTATAAAATCCTTAAAAATAATTTCCTATACTTATTTTTTTTTAATTACTAGTCTTTTGTCTATCATTATCTTGTACCTACATCATCAACATTAATTAATTGGGCTTTTTCTCTTTCAATAATCTTAATCATTGAATGAAATCATTGAATTCTAAGACTTTTTTCATACAATCATTTTCATACTGCTCTATATATTTACCGTGACGCTAGCTAGCAGCTATAAACATCCTATTATACGTATTACATGCACGGTAGATATAGGGTGGGCGCAGATGCGCTCAGTCGTTACACTTTGGAACTCGTAACGGTTATTGATCTCATCATCGCTGTCATTATGCTGATCACTTTACTGCTGTGTTACATTTTGGGGCGTAATGGAAATATTTGCATATGTATCCATACCGATTATATGACCCAAATAAATATTTTGTTAGGGTTCCTTGGCCAAAGGATGCTAAGTGGACCCGCTTGCCAAGCCCGCTTACACTGCTGTCCGTCCGTCTGTTCTACCTTTAAAGGCAACTTTATATTTTGCTTCATTTTATATAGAATATAGATATATTGTAAATTGTGTATTGAGTATTCTTTAATCACACAAACAACTGACCAGTAAGCTCAGCTCGCCGCATATGCGGTTAGGAGAATTAGACAATTGACGGATGTGTCTACTGTGCGCTTAGTCTATTTCAGCTACTTTCATAGCATTATGTCGTATGGTATACTATTGTGGGGAAAAGCGGCTGACATTGAAACTATTTTTATATTACAAAAGAGAGTCATCCGTTCTATTTATAACATGGGCGCCAGGGAATCTCTTATAGAACTATTTAAAGAAACAAATATCCTCACGGTTACCTCTTATTTTTCAATATTTATGAGAACATAATGTATGCTCGAAAAAATATAGAGTCATTTTCTAAATTTAGTGAAAATCTTAGAAGCAAGAATAGATTGCGTATGCTAGTACATCGGCTTGCTAAGACTAGTAGATCTTTTATTGTATACTATTGTGGGGAAAAGCGGCTGACATTGAAACTATTTTTATATTACAAAAGAGAGCCATCCGCTCTATTTATAACATGGGCGCCAGGGAATCTCTTATAGAACCATTTAAAGAAATAAATATCCTCACGGTTACCTCTCAGTATATTTATGAGAACATAATGTATGCTCGTAAAAACATAGAGTCATTTTCTAAATTTAGTGAAAATCTTAGAAGCAAGAATAGATTGCGTATGCTTGTACATCGGCTTGCTAAGAATAGTAGATCTTTTATTGTAAATTGTATTCGATTCTATAATAAATTACCTGAAACAGTTCTGTCCTTGCCTAAGAATATGTTCAAAAGGTACATCAAAAATACTCTGTGCAAGAAGGGTTATTATAGAATCGATGAATATCTATCTGATAGAGTTGTTTGGAAATGACTTAGCACATGTATTAATATATCTTTATTTGTACCACTTGATTTCACTATATGTACCCGCACATATATTTATTGTAATATGTATTAACATGAAAAAAAAAGACCCATATTGGCATTTCTTCTTTGCTAATGGTCATTTCCGAAATGCTCGTAGAATTAAAAAAGAGATATTAAAAGTAAAAAAAAACTGGAAAAATATTAAGATACAATATGATTTCATTTAAAGAATGTAAGACGTGTCTAAGTGCCCGTAAGGGCCTAATGGCAATCTTTTTAACTTGAATATTAAAGGTAATTTCCATATAAGAAAAGATGAAAAATATATTATTTTTCAAAGAATAAAAATTAATAATTCTGAAAATTACAGTCAAAAGATAATATTAAATTTACAAAGTTCTAGTACGAGTAAATTAAAATTTATAGTGTAAATATATCTTATTTTTGCTCTTCAGTTACTTTTTATAAATTGAACTTATAATGATTTCTTAAATTTAAGATAAAGCATCGTAAAGTGATTTGATCTACGAGTATACTATTGCACCTATTATTTTGCACTGTATGTGTTACTATGTTATTGAATGTTAAATGTAATTTCCATATAAGCAAAGAAGAAAATTTTTTTTTCTCAAAAAAGTAAAAATGTAACGTTCTAAAAATGACAAACAAATTATGACATTTAATTTGCAAAGTTCTAGGAAAACAAAATTTATAATATGACTACATTTTATTTTTACCCTATAGTTACTTTTTATAAATTTAACTTATGTTTTCTTAAATTTAAAATACAGCGTACCGCAAGAGATTTGATCTATGCCATTGCACCTATTATTTTGCACTATATATATATATATATACTAGCTTTTACCCGCGGCTTCGCTCGCATTGATAAAAAATATATATTTTTTAAAATAAAAAGTATCCTATTTTACTTCTGATACCTTCAAGAATATGTGTACAAAATTTCATGATCATCTGTTCAGTAGTTTTCGCGTGAAAGCGTAACAAACAAACGGACATTCACATTTATAATATTAGTAGGATATGTATATATATATATATATATATATATATATATGTATATATATATATATATATATCTGAATCTTGGCATCTTACTGGTTCATACATCATCTTTAAAGTCACAGCTAACCTACACGTAGGTCACTCTAATATTTTATAAGCAGCCAGACTAGGATCTTTTAAGGTATGTAAAAAAAATCATTTTAATGTAAAAACTTCAACTTATCCCATCGCCAAGTCAGAAGTAAGTTACGACAGAATATAACCACAGTAATAAAATTGGAGCAATTGATTCAGCAGTCCGGGAGAAAACCAAGTGTTTACAGCCCTATTACATATTCATAATTAAAATCGGTCCGCTCCGAAAAAAACAGAAGAGACACACATTTTGTAAAAATACCTATTTATATAATTTTTAAAACATATGTACCATATACGTAGGTCACACTATAAGTTTTGCGTAACTTAAAAAAACAACATGTTATAACCAAAATATTATGTTTATTGCTTTTCAAAATATTCTCCTTTACATTTTAAAAATTTTTTCATGCGATCGAACCATTTTTTAAAACAGGAGGACCACAGATCTGAAGGCATGTTTTCTACGTGCTGATTGAACGCAATCACTGCCCCTTCGGAGTTGGTAAAAGTGAAACCTCTCATCAAATCTTTGATTTTGGGGAAAATACAGAAATCACAGGGTGCTAGGTCGGGGCTATGAGCACGATGGGTAACGAGTTGTACTTTTTCGGAAGTTAAAAATGACTTTATTTTGTTGGCCGTGTGTGAAGAAGCGTTGTCATGATGTAGGAGAACGCGGCTTTTGGTCGTCTTTCACGACCTTTTTCTAACACCCTGGGTAAACAAATGGTAGAATACCACTCGCATTAACACTCCTTTGATCTTCAAGTGGAATTGTGCAGATGGGACCCGTAGCTGAGAAAAAAAACGCGATCATTTTTTTACCAACGTTTCTCGTCTGCCTCACTTTTATTGGCCTGTTCTCATTTTCAAACACCCATTCACAAGATTGCTGTTTTTTTCGGGTTCAAAACAATAAATCCACGTTTCGTCTCCTGTGACAATGTCATAAACAGCATTAGAATGTCCGTGGTCGTACGTACTTCAGTAGCATCTGTGAGCACCATTCCACGCGAGCCCGCTTCTGCTCCGCTGTCAGTTCATGAGGGATCCAACGACAACAAAGTTACCGAACTTTCAATTCTTCGTGTAAAATTTTCTGAATTTGGCTCATACCAATTCCCAATAGTCCTCGAATTGTCTCATAGGTAATCCGCGGGTTTTCTTCAATTAGCCGCTTAACAGTAGCCACATTATTTACGTAGACGGCAGTTGAAGGCCGCCCTTCACGAAATTCGTCATGTAAAGAAACTCGAGCTCTCTCAAATTCAGCAAACCATCGCCTCACGGTGCTCAAAGAAGGTGCTTCTCTCCCAAAAGCATTTTGAAGACGAGCAACACAGTCTTGCGGAGAGAGAGAACTTTTAAAATCATAAAAAATCATCGCTCTAAAATCTTTTTTTGACTCAATTCCATTTTCGTTGCGTACGTAGAATTTTGATGTGTGATAAAAAACAATTGACAAATGATTTCCCGCCAATTGTTTTTTTTATTACTAAGTAGGTTGCAACGTTTCAAAAAATATAACATTCGAAATTTAAATAGTTCCGATTAGCTAGAAGTGCAAAACTTTTAGTGTGCCCCATGTATAAACGGTACAGATTTTATCCAAAAAGTTTTTCCTACCTGACAATCTTCAGAAAGAGAATGTACAAGAATTTGGTACACGCAGTAAAAAAACAATGCTATGAAATGTAAATCTTTAACAATTAATAATAACAATTATATAATTCACATGGATGCATACATTAGAGTATTTACATGCATAAATATGACGATGATTGATGACTGCCGATTATATTACAGAGTCGATGATTACCTAAACTACAAATAACTTAGGACAGGCAATCACCTGCCATTATTGTTATTGTACTGATATGCGAATACTTACTGTACTGTATAATTGACGATGTAAAAAAACACCATATATATAGGCAAGTTTCCTGCATATTTTTTTCTTCGCTAATGGTTTTTTCAGACGTAGTAGTACATTTTAAATTTAATCAGGAATTATGAATGTGTATCCTTTTCAATGTATATTGCCGTACATGAAAAAACCCTTTCTCTCTAAAAAAAATCTAAGTAGTCCATAGGTCCGCAAGTTCCAAAGCTATAGTCTATGCTTCACAAAGGATTGCAACAAGTACCCATCAGACTTAAAAAATTGTGTGGCGCACGGTCTACGGAGGGCAGAAATTATATAGGCAATGGCTCCACGAGACAAAAATGATTTGAAATCCTTCTCTATAGTGGCTAAACAGTTTATAAACCATATTTAATTAACTGAAACTGATTAACACTAGCCATTTGCATTATTATCACGGTATCAGCATAAAACACCATGAAATATCATGTATGTTTCAGATATCTTCCATAAAATCTCGAAGGGATACATGTCACCAGTAACACACAAACTTATAGCAGGAAACATAAGGGACAATAACACTATTTGATTGTTGGGTAGTTTGCATACAGCGGGTCGGAGCAGAACAACTCCCTTGATACGTATCTAGCTCCGCCCCGAGAATAGTCGCGGAGGTGATAACCGTTCACGTATGCAGATTCAGATTGTTCAGTATACAGTACTGGGTTAACTGTCGTAATCTAATTATATGACACTCTGTTCACACTCGAGAATATTATACAACTACTACGTGTTCACGCCAAGTCCCTTGTGGGGTATGCACAGCGAAGATATACTCGTAAAGAATAACTTAGCTGGAGATCGCAGCTGAAATAGTTATTATAGAGGCAGTAAATAAATATTACGAATAGGAAATATGTCTGTTAGTTTGTTAACTTTTTTGTAACGAAACCCCTGAATGGTACGTGATGAAATTGGTACAGAGGCAGTAGATGTGCGAACTGAAGCGTCAGTGTCAGCCTGAGAATCTCGTTATTGCGATAATGAGTAGTCTAAGTTCTTCTTCAAGTCTCACAGTAAATATGTAGCAAATTTTACGGTCCGTGATATAGTCAATGGTAATAGATAAATTACTATCTTTTATTAAAATAGGAGAAAATATTATTTTAAAAGTGTTATTTGATTAAAAGCAGGCCGCCTGGGTTAGTATCTTAAAAAATTATACCGTAACAATTTATATTATCTTAAGGATACATACCCTTTTAGTTTCGTATCAATCTATGCACCCTGCTTAAATATTAGATGACGTCATTATATAATTTGTATTACTGTAAAATGTTACTGAAACCTTTGACGTTACTTTTTTTTCCGAAATTTATACAGGTTACAGTTTCTAAATTTATTTCTAATCTTATATAATTATTATATAACCTTAATAGTGAATAATACTGTATTTAAAAAAGAACTTTTAATTGTACTCTCTAGCTAGACGTTACAGAATGCAATATTGTCATATTCATCATTTGTCTCGTACAATATAAATATACTATAAAACAATAATAGATTCGTAACTTAACAATATTGTTCAAGCTGTCCCGTAGTCTGCCCGTAGCTCAGCTTGTTTCGAGGCTAAAGCTTTTTTCAACATACCTTATTGATATTGCATTATTTGTGCTTTTGTATTTTTATTTAATAGGAGAGTAAAAACAGAGGTCGTTTGATTTATTAAATGTAGAAATTAATAGGTCTCAAGATCGAGGGGCATAAACTAGATAATTTTGGAAACACTCGCTATTGTCAATGTCTTTTTTTTATTTTTGGCACTGACAATACAGTTGACTACGGCCCGTTACTTCATCAGCATATAGGAGAGGCGGGCGAGCACAACAACCTAAACCAAAAATAAAAGCAACGAGCCTAATGGTTCACGAGAAGGATCAGATTTGGGCTTAGGTGTTGGACGGGATTAAACAATTGGAACATGCGGGTTGTGACTGAGGATTCTATAGAGAGAGCTACTCGGTATTCAAAGTATCACGAAAAAGTTTCTTCTACCATCGACACCGCGGTTCCGAGTGCGGTGTCGATGGAAAGTGTTATACAAATAAGGTTTGCAAGTTGCTTCAGAAAATGCGTTAGCTTTAGAGGGATGTTACGCTGGTGCGATGTTGACCGACTGATGACCGGTCGTCCCTGTAGATCTCGAAGTTTTCGAGAGTAGGGGTTCGAGAGGGATGCAGGTACCTTTAGAGGGTTTCGCCCCCGCGACCGTCTCTATCATTACGACTAGCGTTGTGACTTGTAATTCGCGCGATGGCGATAGCAAGATTTCAAATAGATCACCTGCAATAAGAGGATGTCAAAGTGGTGCTCGGTTAGGTACTTGTGTGCTTTAACCCGTTGCATGCAAGGCTATAGTAATGGAAAGACGTAGTTTCACATGTAGCACTAGTATGTTACTTTATTTTATGACTCAGTAAGGAATTTTATCCGCCATAATACCTTACAGAAGATCTCTGGTAAATAATAATTCCTTGGTGGATTGTTGTAGTTCTGCGAGTGAGTAAGGTTCGAAGGTTGACGAGAGAGAGACGAGATGGGTCACATAAAACGGGCAATAAAGTTGCTTGCCATTGAAACTTGTATAAAAACGATCACTGAATAACACTAAATGAGTAAACTGGGGAACTATAGACTAAAGTTGTTTTGCGATTTATGAGTAAAATAAACGAAAGGTATAAAGAATTCATCCATTGCTAAGACCAATAGAATGTTACAGCAAGTATATAAATACTTACATAAACTGGTTGGAATGTTTGGAAAAGGTCACAGGATGCTATAATAGTTTTCTGTGGTCTCTCCAAACCTGATCCTGTTACGCATCGGATATTGTTGTTCAAATCGAGTTAGGAGTATGGCCTAGAATTTGACTGCATTTTATTCAGCGACAGAATGCATTCTACTTGTATGTGGAGATAAATCTAAAGACAAATACACACATATTATTTATTTGCATTCACATTTCAGAATTCAATTCAATTCATAATATTTTAGAAGTAGGACCAAGTCGAGTTTGTTAGAACTGAAACTCCGTTATTGTATTCTGTTTATTGTATTACTTGTATTCTATTTAATATTAAATTGCCTGTACAAAACAAAGCAATTCTAATTGCCCGAATATATGTTTAAGGAGTAAAACACTCTGTGAAAAGGCCTATTACGGAGTCAATTAATATCTGACCAACAATGTCTAATAATGATTCAGCACAAGTATTGTTTTAGCACTTGATTCATTTATAACAACGATGATTGTACGATAATATTGACATGAGAGCAGTCATAGTCGATAAAGTTCTAGCAGTCGATAAAGTTCTAGCAGTCGATAAAGTTCTTGCAGTCGATAAAGTTCTAGCAGTCGATAAAGTTCTAGCACTCGATAAAGTTCTAGCCTATTAACTGACGGTTCCTGATCCGAATACTGGCCTGGGCATGAACCACTATATTTGTATTTACTATTTTTTACACATATTTGTATTTATTAATTGCTCGGCGTTGAAGGAAATCATCGGGAGGAATCTCACACGTCAAAGCAGTTATATTTGACAGATCTACACAACCCGGAGACCTGATGGCAGTCGCCAAATGTCAAAATCAATATCTTCGCCTAATCCTTAGACTTAAGCAGCGACCCCGTAAATCCTAATGAAGTAGGAAACGGGATAACACTAGGAAGAAGGTGACTACTGACATTTGTATGTAGGTAATATCTAATTAACAATTTGAAAAAAATAATCTTTATTGTTTCTATAGACAGTTTTTCTCTGACAAATTAAGTTTAAAAAAAGTGTCATCTATTTAGGTATGTGTATACAAGGATCCAATGGCAAATAAATATTTTTACCTTTGGTTTCCGCTGATCATAAACTTAATAATCTTCACTAAAATGATAAAATATAACAAAATTAACTATAATAAAATTAAAATGCCCTACCCATATTGTGAATGTTATGTATATTGTGTTCTTCGTCCCCGTCACTTAAGCGTTCAAGTTATTCTGGCGTTTGTTTCTGTTTATTACAAGGAATGTCCCTCCCCCGTCCTAGACTCAGGAGTGTGGGAGTTTGGCAGCCATAACAAGTTTTTGTATCGCAACTTCTGGCGGCTTTGTCTGCGTTATTGCTAAGTTTTTTGTAGAAATGGCGCCTTTATTGTCAACGAAATATTTTACAGTGTTTTACTTAAGTCTGCGATATGTAATATGTACAAACAATTTTTAAACTGATACTATTTTGGGCACTCTAAAATAATTTTACCTGTAGATAACAAATTTTAGGATAGATGTATTTGTTCTTATTGTGTGTATATGGTAACTATAATACAAATTTTTGTCCAAGACATTTTGTAAGTCAAGGCAAGACGAGTTAATACTGATGCAGACAGAATATATCAAATAACCATACATAAATCTACTTATATATCCATCTATTGAGCTTGTAACACATAAAACATCAACAATTTAGCATTATTTTTAAATTAATTCCTTTTCTTATGCAAAATCGTGAGGTATAAAAGCATAAGGACCCGATTTAAAGATGTTATCGTAACCTATCGACGCTTGTAATACATTGTATATCACTCGCGAGATGCCACCTCTGCAGGTGTTAGTTAGTTAATTAATAGGTATGTTAATTAGTTACACAGCAACTGCCTTCCTATCATATTATGAATACTCAAGTATTTTTTCTGTAATTGGACAATAAAAGTTATTACAAATGCAGTTATAATAATATGACATATTTGACTCCTTGCTGAGTTTTCTCTAGAGCCTATAAATAAGAGATTATTCAAAAAAGAAATTCGTAAACGTACGAGATTTGGCAAAGTTCGAGTGACACTTTTGGTGTTGCAGCTGTTCGTGGACTACGATAACTGTTTACCATCTGTATAATGCAGATCGTATGCTTGTTTGCCACCTTAGTGGTGTAGAATAAAATAATATTAAATGACTTTGACGCAGCTTTATAGATGAAACACAAAGAGTATTTTATTTTGAGATAGAACTAAGAGCTAATTATTATTTCAACTTACAGAATATAATAGAGGTAGACTATTTGAAGTCTAAGCTTTAATATTCAACGAGTAAAATATTCCAAGAAATCAATCTATTGTTTTCATATTGGAAATATAATAAGCTGTCTCAGGTCTCAGTCAAAACATTGTGAGTTGCGCGGTCTCAAGAGAACGGTTGCAATTAGATGGGGCACGTGGAAATAGAAAAGCCGATTACCCTGAGTCATTGACTTGCTCCCAGGCCCTCGGATTAGATATTGAACAAGCAATATTGGTCTTATTACAAAATAACAAATGTTTTTTAAATAATACGTATGTAATAAGTAATAATATATCGCTGTTAAAATAAGAAGAGACATGCTTCGTTGGTTCGGACATGTAGAAATGGTGCAAGAAGAAAGAATTTCGAAAGAGATATCCAACGCAAACTAGAAGGATGTAGTCCAATGGCGATGTGATGCCGAGACTTAACTCTTCTTTTTAGCGTTATCGCGTTTCCTAATCTATTAGGATTTGCGAGGTCCGCTACCTTAATCTAGGGATTTGGCTGATAGATACTAATTTTTACATGTAACAACTGCTGTCTGACCTTTCACCACCAAGCAAGTAATAATTACAAATATGTACATAAATCCTAAAACACTAATTTAGTGGTACATGCCAGGATTCGAACCCGGGAACTGTTGGTCACTAGACCAGTTTTTAACCTTCTGTAACGACGAGCTCGTTGGCGCAGTGATGAAACGCGCTGTTACGCTATTTTGACACCAACGCTCGTGGGTTCGATTCCCACACAGGACAAGCATTTGTGTGCATCCTTGAACATGTTTGTTTGTTTTAGTCTGGGTATTTTCTATAATAAACGATTGCAGAAATTAGTATTTACTATTTTTGCAGTACTGAATCATTTTAGCTTCATCCATCTTTATACTTAGTCTGGCCATAAATACTGTTACAATTAAAAATAAACAAAATATTACATTTGAATTTGGAATCTGTCATTTATATATGATTGTTCATTGTGATTTCTCATTTTGGCGCCAATACATTGTACAATATTTTGCGATATTCAAATGGAGTGGGGTGATAAAGAGAACCGAGTCGCAGTGATTGCATTACACAAAGTAGGTATGGAGCCAAATGCAATTTTTAAAACTCTCCATACGCTTGTGTGAATCGGAACATATATATTTAATCCATCCATGTCGGTAGATGTAATAATTGAATAACTAATGTAAGACAAATATCACCTTAGTCTTCCTGCGACCACGGACGCTGCAAAGCGTTCAAAACGTCAGGTACAACAAAATAAATAAAACACGCGATACTTCCGTTAAAAATTGTTTATTTCAATGTGTAACAATCGCGAAAACCTAAGATAATACTATACTTAAATTTATTGTAAATAATTAAAGTCGTTTTCAAATTTCTGCGAAATACTTAGAAGTAGAAATAACTTGTGTATGCCGGTATATTGGCTTGCAAGCTAGGACTGGTAGATCTTTTTTTGTAAATAGTATTCGAATTTATAATAAGTTGCCTGAAACAGTTTTGTCTTTTCCTGACAATGTATTCAAAAAGCACTTTAAAAATATTCTCTGTAAAAGGGCTTATAATAGAATTGATGAATATATAACTGACAAAGATGTCTGGAAATAATTCAGTACAGACGACCTGTCCTTAATAATCTTTAATCCTATCGTTTGATATCATTATTGTATCAATATGTTGACGTGAATTTATGTTATTTAAGCCTAGGCGTATAGTAGGTCTAGACCTATAATGGCAAGTTTCTTTCGGCATTTCTTCTTCGCCAATGATAATTTCCGAAATGCCAGCAGATTAAAAAATAAAAATTGTAAAATAAGAGAATTTAATAAGATACAATAAGATTTTATATGTATAATTGTATATATTGATAAAAAAAATGACGCGTTTAAGTGCGAGGGCCCAATGGCAAATAAAGAATTTTTATCTTTTATCTATAGTCAAAATTTGGTTATAAATACAAAGTTTGTTTGTTATTAATGTTATTACAACGTACATTCTGACAAGCTCAGTGGCGTAGCGGTTAATAACGGGACTTTGACACAAACGTTCGTGTGTTTGATTCCCACCACATGACAAACATAAATTAAACATTAAGAGAGGTAGGGCGCATCAAAGCAGTCTGTCTGAAGAAGTACTCTCCACCTCACAGAAGCGTGCGAGTGATGCTTAATGTGTTGCAAGCGTTCATAGGCTACGGTAACCATTTTACTTCAGGTGAGCCGAATGCTTGTATGCCTCTTGTATATAAAAAAAAAACATAACATGTCTATAAATTATTTAAATTAATGCAATAAATAACTACGCTACGGTAACCGCTTACCATGACGCAGAGTGTATGCACATTTCCCACTCGACGTGATATAAAAAAATAATATACTAGAAGTTATTAAAGTTTTCTTTTAATCTTCTGGTTCATTAGTATTTTAAAAGGAACATAAATTGTGTTTTTTTTTTATAAAAACCACCTATCGTGGTCTGAAACTCGATTTTCATCAAAAATACTTTTTAAAATGACTCAGGTAATGGCAGTCATAAAGCAATATATTCAAATCCATTTCAGGGGTAGGCGCACTGCTGAATGTCAATGTCCTCCCATATTTCACAGTTTCCTTAACTCTCTAGTGCATATTGAATCTGAAATAACAGCGCGAGGGGAAAATGGGCGGTTACAATGGTGAATATGACAGCCAGGGTCGCATAGAACCTCTCAGGAGGTACCTTTTTATTATTTACACCGCATTTTCAAGGAGTGTTTGCTTTGAGCTTTTCTTTGATTTCAGGGAAGTGGCGAGATGTGAAAGTGTGATCTGAATACTAGTGGTTAGAGGATGTTACATACCGCTTTTATGGTAAGTGCTTGTGTTGAGTTAGTAAGGTATGTGTTTAGCAGTGAAGTTGCTTTATGTTGTGTTTACCTTAGTTTAATGGTTGAGCCTGCTACAATAACTCTAGCTTTATTTACAAAAGAAATTAGGCGCCGTCTTAACTTGCTCTGTTTATGGGCCGTAACATTTTGTTGCAAAAAATAATAGGTCTTAAGTAATTTACTGCAACTCTTTGAGCTATTCCGGCTCATAGGTGTTTTCGTATTATGGTCAGGTTGTTTTATTTACACTTTCACGTGCATTCAGGTCAGTTTTTTAGATCACAGGCAGTTCAGTTTTTCGTGTTTCACACGGTATGCTACTGCCTCAAAAAGTAGTGAAGTAATAATGTTTTTGATGTTCATGTACGAATATGTTTGTCATATTTTATTCTACAATAACTTCTAAACGCTTTAACCGATTTAGATGTACAAGATATTGTTAGAATTCGTATGTTATCCTCAGTAACACAGGGTATGTGACGTCATAATATAAATTATATAGCGGATAAATGTATTATCCGCTATATAATTTATATTATGACGCTGTGCAGGTTGAAGACAATCTTCCAACACTCGCCAGTGTGTGATTAAATAGGTTTTGAATGGTGACTATAAAAAATATACTTGTACGTTTGAAGCTTTTATTTAACATACATACATATCATCACACCTGTCTCCCATTAGGGTAGGCAGATACCATGGACCGCCAGGTGCACCGATCCAAACATACCCCTCTTCTCTTCTTCCACACTCATCAAAAATGACCTGAATTTTTTAATGACGGGAAAGATATAATCCGAGTAATTTTTGAATACGAGTTTCAACGCGAAACTGACGCGGCAGAAACGGCTCGCAATATCAATGCTGAGTTTGGAGAGGAGACTACTAATTAACGCACGGTGCGGTTTCGTTATAGAAACTTCGACTTGAACCATGTACTACGTGCAAGACCGCCCAGGTGAATAACGCTGAATTAAAGGAGATAGTGGAAGCCGAACTGAGTCAAACTACTCAGGAATTAGCGGCATGGTTTTATCGTTACCTTACCTACAATATTGACTCATTGTCATCATATCAATAAGATAAAAAAATATGAAAAAATTGCCTCATGATTTGACTGATCTGCAGAAAGAAATGCGTGTTGAAACTTGTGTTGCTTTACTGAATCGGTACAGGAATGAAAGATATTAGTTCGAATTGTGACATGTAATGAAAAGTGGATACTTTACGATAACCGTAAGCGAAAAATGCAATGGCTGACCCGAGGTCAAACGCCGCAAAACTTACCAATAAGAAGGCCGCAAAACTTACAAATGGTAACTGTTTGGTGGTCTCTTCATGGCATTATTCACTATAGCTTTATCAGGTCTGGCCAAGCAATAACAGCAGATGTTTACTGTCCCGAACTTCGAACAATGATGGCGAAACTGGCAGTGAAACAGTTCCGACTCGTGAATCGATCTTCACCATTATTGCTCGATGATAACGCAAGACCTCACACTACACGAGAAACCGTTGTAACTCTACAGGAGCTGCAGTTAGAAATCATATGTCATCCTCCGTACTCGCCAGACCCAGCTGACTATCATTTTTTTCGTGATTTGGACAATTTTCTAATTGGCAAAAAATTCTTCCCAGGAGGCAGTACAAAATGTTTTCACACAGATTGTCGAATCTAGATTCCAGAGTTCTATCGCAAATGCATAAATAAACTTCCGATTAGATGGCAGCAATGTATAGATGATGAGGGTAAATATTTTGATTAAATAAATATGTTACATCTTAGAAAAAAGGAGTTTTAATTTTTCGGTACAAATCGGCAATTCATACTTTAACCCCTATTATTAAACCTAATTTTATATGACTTTGTAGCAAAGTCAAATATTACTGTATATGCCACTTAAAAAATAAATATCATAGGCTCACAAACACATATTTCAATTTACTAACCTAAGGATATTTAACATATACTTCGAGTATACAATCACAGCAAGATTAAAATCTATTTAGATATTAAAACACCACATTATAATTGTACAGAAGACATTTTACTGGAATTAAAACGCCTTCGTCGTTTCTGGATGCCTGAAAGTAGGACAAGACCATTTTAAAATGCAACATCTGGGTTTCTTCTCGATGTTTTCTGTATTTCGAATATGAAACGAAATGTTGACTTAAACGAGAAAACATTTTAATGGAAAACTTTAAAGGACCTGCAATTCGTTTGCTGATAGAGAGATTATATCTGTCTGATAGTAACGGTTAAGAGTTGTTATTCTAATGAAATTTTCTAGAGAGCGTGCTCGTCGAACTTTATAATTTTTTAAGATCTCGCTTTTTATTCCAATTAGAAAGTCATAATAAAATTTTAAGATATGAGAATTTACTAGAATATGCTTCTCAATTTAAAATTCTCAATAAGTTTATTTTCTACCATAGACTGTTTTATAATTATTAACACTAAGAGTACATTAGTTTAGAAAAATCAATTCGTATAATCTATGTGTTGAGACGCCCTGAGTTGTTCTATACTACCCCAAGCGCTGAAGCAAACGGTACTCTCTTGATTTTCTGCTTTACAAAAACCAGCAGTAATGATAGTATGAGGAGCATGGTACGCTTGTACGCTGACTCTTAACTTCACGTTATTTTTTACTTGTTATAATACCAGGCTGTATGTCTTGTTATTTTTTTTTAATAGTACGTTGGGAGACTTACAAGCATACGGCCTACCTGATGTAAAGTACTTGCTACTTGCACATTAAGTATCATTCGCACGATACCACCTCTGCCGCTAGTACAGCAACTCCTTAGAAACTTACTGGTGACCTCACTCATACGCAGGAACACAACAATCCTGTAGGAAGTTGTTATTAGCTGCGCTTTTTGCAGCAGCTCAATGTATTGCGAGCGCTTATAGGCTACGGTAACTCCTTTCCATCAGGTGGGCCGTATGCTCGTATAAAAAAATGTTCATACACACAAATGTTTGTACTGTGTGGGAATCGAACCCTCGAGCCTTGGTGTCAAAGTATCTTGTTAAACACTTGTATACTTGTACAGATTCCACTTCACAATGTTATTTATTGATTTTCAAGGTATTCTTTACCACAAGAATGGTAAAGAATACCTTGAAATGTCGTAAAGGTGAAATCGGTCGGTAAAAATAAAAATAAGTAATTAACAATATTGTTAAGTGTATTGCGGGTACATAACCCTCACTGTTCTAAAATCATTGCATACAACACATGTTGGGCAATCGTTCCGAGGAAACTGCTGACCATCATTTTCATCATTCACATGGGAACATTTTCGAAGACCAACAGCGAGTTCTCATGTAACCGATTAATCGCTGATCGCTAGCAAGTAAGATATCTTTTTCTGTATCTTGTTTTTAAAAACCTTCACCGACGGTCGGTTTACGTATTTAGTGGAATCGGTACAAATGTTTACATTAAAAAGATATCTTCAAAATTCCATCAAGCGCAAGCGCGCAAAAGCGCAACAATCAACAGTATTAACATAAGGTGTCAAAGTAATGAAACAGCGCCTTTCACCACTGAGCCTTCAAGCTCGTCGATAAATTGGTATCTATCTCTCTAATTCTTCAGCAAAAGAGTTACTTAACACGTGATTATAACTAGTCTGGCCATAAATACCGTTACATAGAAATTTTTATCTTTTCAACTCTTCAATAATTTTGAATTTGGAACACGTTTATTATGTTAAAAATTATTTCGATTTGCCGTCCTTTTACATATTTTTTTCGTGTTTATTATCAAATTACAATTTGGAATGGGATATTAAAGACAATAGGATTGCAGCACAAACTGAGTATGGAGCCATCGGTCAAAGCTTGATATCAGCCGTATGTTTGTATATCGTACTATCGACATATATATCAAAACTTCATCTATTGAAGACCATAAAAGATAGGGACGACCGCGTGCTGTTAGAACTACAAAGGCTGTTTAAACCAAAATATAATAAAACAAGACCTGAAGCTCTGCGCTTGTCGTCGATATACAGTACATGCCAACAATCAATCCCTATAGTTGAAGAGCGTGGATCCCGATACGCAGGTGAAACAGACAGAACTATCCTCTTTACTGATAAAAAAAATCACGATTGAAGAGTTCTACAACAAGCAAAATGACAAAGTGTACGTACACAGTTCTAAAGAAGCCGTCCAACTGGTCGTAATGGTACAACGTGGTCATCATCCTGCGTCTGTTACAGTTTGGTAGGGGTGTCTTATCAATAATAATAATAATAAATAATAAATTCTTTATTCAGTAACTGTCTTAAATTAAATAACAACACTTTGTTGGGGACCCCTTTTAAGTATATTATATACTTGTGTTAGGGGACACCGCTCTTCATAACAAAATCACATTGACAGTAGGTCTATCGAAACTATGTTGTAATATAACCGGTTAAAGAAATCTGATTAGATTCTCAAAATTATAACTAAAAAATAATAATAATAATAGTTGTGTGTTTGTGTGTTCATGAGTGGAAGGGTCTGTGTGTGTGTGTGTGTGTGTATGTGTGTGTACGAAAGTATGTGTGTGCGTCCGTGTGTGGGGGTGTGTGCGAATGTATCAATTATTTCTTCTACATATACATAACAGATCCAAAATGGTAGTTATCTATCAGAGCAAGAGAAAACAAAATGCTGGACAACAAACAATAATACAGTACAGTATTCAATCTAGCCGAATAGGACTTCAGTTTCATCGTAACTCCATGTCTTTAACAATTTTATTAGGCTAGCTTTACAATTGCGCTTGGTCATGGGATAGATATTTAAAATATTGTTTATAGCATTGTATATGGTAGCTGACCTATTGCTATATTGTCGGTTGGCAAAAGTTGTTTTCGTTAGGGGCACAGGTACAACGTTCCGTTTACGTCTTCTGTTATCCAATCGATTAATGGGATTATATTTTAATCTTTTGTGTACGTTTAGGATCGTGTTAACTATACACAGCTGTCTAACAGAAAGAACATCACTATGGAGGTATAGATCATGGGTTGGGAACCTATATGGTTTAAAGTATATGACTTTCAAAAGCGATCTCTGTGCGCGTTCTAACTCGAGAAACTTAGTCTTAGTCGCTCCTCCCCAGACAGGTATACAGTATTCTAGTAGTGACTGTGCCAACGAGACATAGACTTGCTTTAGTAACCTCCTGTCAGCTATATGACGAAGAGACTTGAAGAGCCACACAAGTTTACGGATTCTGGCCATGACTTGCTCCAACTGGGCGTGCCAAGACAACCTCTGATCAACTACTACTCCTAGATATTTGGTGGTGTTAACTTTTGTAACTAAGTTACAAATACAGTCATTATTGTGATCATCGCCATTATGCAATTTTATTTGAAAGTTATTATCTGGTTGTGTTGAATGATAATTAGTAAAAGCCATGAAGTTAGTTTTATTTATATTTAGCGTCAGTAAGTTAGTTTGTAGCCAATTAGATACGATCCTGAGCCCATTTTCAGTTATTTTTTTTACTGAGTCCCAGGAATCAGCAGCAAAGACGATAGCTGTATCATCAGCATAAGAGTACACCTTACCATGTTTGATTTTCATGTTACACAAATCATTAATGTACATTAAAAACAAGGTCGGGCCCAAGACACTCCCCTGTGGAACCCCATATGTCACATAGGACTCTTCGCTGACGTAGTTCTCAATCTTTACACATTGCTTACGGTTAGTAAGGTAATCTGTAAGTAGTGCATTTGAAGCTCCTCTAATACCTATGCTTTCCAGCCTGTTTACAAGAATGGGGACAGAAACTGTATCAAAAGCTTTTTTTATATCAAGAAACACGGAGATACATTTCCTTCTCTTATCTACTTCTTGTACAATATGCGAAGTTAGCGCTATAATTGCATCTTCGGTTGATAGTCCCTGCCGGAAACCATATTGCGAATCAGAAATAAGGTTAAAATGATGTAAGTAGTTTACAAGTCTTTTGTTTATCAACTTTTCTAGTATTTTTGAAATGGCAGTAAGAACTGATATCGGCCTATAATTTGATATGTCTTGTCTGTCTCCACTCTTGTACACAGGCGTGATAATGGCTTTTTTTAAGGCAGCAGGGAAAATACCTTTTCCGAAACTCAGGTTAACGAGATGCGTAATAATAGGAACCACTACCTCGTTTGCGAGTTTTAGAAAATGAGTTGGAATACAATCCCATCCCGGGGCACTGTCTGATTTAAGGCTCATCAATACATTGTATACTTCATCACAGTCTGTATCGAGCAGCACAAAAGACATGGCTTGTGAAGGTTGTGTATCATTTATCCTAGGTGTCTGTAGTTGACTTTGCGTAGCTACGTCTTCCGCCAATGTTCTTCCTATATTTGCGAAATAAGTATTAACCTTATTAACTGAGTCCTGAGGAGAAACGTGAGATTCCAATAAGTCAACGCTAGTTCCTTTGTTATTGTTGCGATGTGTCACCTTATTAATCGAATTCCAAAGTGCTCGAGGATTATTCTTGTTTTCAGCTAGAATGTCTCTGTTGTGTTTCCTTTTCAATTTTTTTATTAGGTTATTACAATGATTCCGATATCTCTGGTACGTAATTTTTAGAATTTCATTTTGAGGTTCTTTATGCCATTTAGCCTGCATAAGATTTCTATTTCGGATGCATCTCAGAATACCCGGGGTAATCCAACTTTTGATTATGCGGTCCTTTGACGAAATAGATTTTATTGAGGTGTTAGCTTGTAGGCACTTTTGAATTCGATTTATAACTTCGTTTGTTAATTGGTTAGGATTGTCACAGTTGATTAGGTCTTCAAATTTACTACATTTTAATTCATTTAATGCCTTATCAAAGTCAATTATTTTCTTATACTTTATATTCTTTTTTGCCGCGATATTCGACAGTCTTAGAAATATCATATGGTGATCAGTGATAGTGGTATCAAATACTACAGTAGATGCTGAATGTCTATTATTATTTAATTTCAATATAAAATGGTCAAGGCAGTTGTTTTTTCTAGTGGGTAAGCTGTGACCGGGCAGGAGACCGTGCATTGCCAGCATATTTAAATATGATAACCTATTTAAACGTTCGTATGGTTTTTCGTTAGGATTAGGAATTATGTTAATATTTATATCTCCAGTAACTATGATGTTATTTCGTGTTTTGATGGTGTCTAAATGTGAGTTTAAGGAGGAGATGAAATTTTCTGCTTTTCTGTTAGACGGAGAGCGATAGATTCCAAGAATTGTTACATTGGCAATTTCAATTTGCAGGCATGAGGCATGTGTGAGTGCTATTTCGTTTACCTTTACATTGTAGTTGTTTTTTACATATACGACCACTCCATCTGATTGGTTGAGGTGTTTTGTTGTGGAGAAAGCGCAATAATTGCTTATTTGTGGTATAGGCTTGTGGGTATCGAGCCTACATTCACTCAGCACAATTACGTCAATACCAAAGTTAAAGTTAGCTAGGGATATGAGCAAGTCATCAAGGTTACTATATATGCTTACAATATTCTGAGAGATTACGGTAAGGTCAGTATTCTTTATATTAGGGCTATGCTTGGAGTAGTCGTCAATAGAACAAAATTTTGATTCAGCTATTTCAATGGTGTCTATTACTTTCTGGCAATTTAAGGAATTATTCATTTTAATATTTTCTTAGTGGTGATTAATGTAACTATGATATTACCAATATGTATTTTCCAACAAATTATGAAAGGTAAATAATCCATATATAAATGCCGTTTTTGTGTCAAATTATTCAGAAATGGGTATTGGACGATTGTTATGTATAGTGTAGATGAATTTGTGTATATGTGTGAAAGTGTTGTTTTAATGTAGTATGACTGTATGTGGGTTATAATATAAGATAATACATGTTTTAAGGACAAATAGGGTACAAATTGTAAATTATATAAATGAGGAATTACAAAATGCATTAAAAGACACAATAAATCGCATCTCATAAAAAGTGAAAAGAGTGGACTGGTAGTAGTCAGTCGGCAACAAAACCAGGTAATCCAGAAATCTAGTCACGATTCCCGAAGAAGTTGCTGTACTTGAGCTTCATTCTTGATTACAAGGAGTCATAAAGCTTCATTTTTGAGAAACAGGACGAAGACTTCAGCCAAAGTATATCAAGAGACTGTCTTGAATCGTGTTGTGAAACCTCTCAGTTTCTTTACACTTTTTAAAAATGTACCGTGGATTTTCCAGCAGGATTATGCACCTGCCCGCATAGCACGAACTACCCAAGCTCGGCTCGAAACCAACGTTCCGAACTTTATGAGAGCTGAAGACTGGCCCTTGTCTAGTGCTAGATCTGAACCCCTTAGACCACAACATATGGCGAGTTTTAGAGGACAAGGCCTGCATGAAACGACATGCCACCATTGTGACTCTTAAGAAATCTCTGGAGCAAGCAGAGGCGTCAGAGGAGAAATCCATAGATTCGTGGGCAGACAGATTAAAGGCGTCTATCAAAGCCAAAGGTCGCCATTTCGAAAAGATTTTTTTTTTGTTTTTTGCTGAGACTTCCATAAATAAGTAACAGATGTACAGCGCGAAAGTAGAATAATGCAGGAGCTGAGGAAGGTCAAGATACAAGTACCATGACTAAAGTAGTCGAGTGTTATCAGAAGGCATTGTAAGGAGACTGATGGGGTTTATATGGGATAGAGCGGGGAAGGGACAGGGAGTTGAATTGTGTATGTGACGGAGTTTAAGAGTGTATATATATATGAGTAGTGGGGGTAAACAGAGATAAAGAACATTTTATGGATTTGTGCTTACATAAGACATTTTAGGTTACGTAGGGATGGGCTTCTTTACTTTTCAGTCTTTTCGTTTTTTAGACTTCGTAGAAAATTCACAGCATTTTACAAATACTAACTAGTAAACTAGTAACGATGACCGTACTAACCGAGGAAGCCCGAAAGTATTGTGCGAGAAGGCAGTGTTAAAAAGAGACGATTTAGCTACGAGGTGTTTCCGACGCGATTGGGAAAGGTAAAGATGGAATTCGGTTATACTGTGTTACTTAAGAAATGTATATAAAATGAGAAGCTAACGGATGGTTATGACTTCACGGAATTGGTACGTTTAATAAGTAGGAAGCAGTGTGTTCGTTCCAGGTTTAATAGTGAGATATTTGGCAAGACTCCCCAAGATGTGTGCAGTAAATAAGAAGTGAACGGCAGAGTGAGGAATTTTCAATATTAGAAGCTGCAATATGTTGTAGTTTTTTAAACATTGAATATAGTTTGTGGACTGTGCTAGCCAAGTCATTTTTATTATATAACATCGGAAGGCATATAAGCATACGGCCCGCCTGATGGAAAGCGGTTGCCGTAGCCTATGAACGCTCGTAATACATTAGGTATCACCCGCGCGATGCCACCTCTGCAGCTAGCACAACAACCTCCTAAGCGCCCTCTGGTGACTTTACTGATACACAGGAACACAACGGGAGTTGTTATTTGAAATATATTATTACGTTTTTGCACATTTAGTCTGTTGTCTAAAATAATGCCAAGGTATTTAATGAAATTTAACGAGCATAAAGTGGGGCCGGTGTTATATGTATCATGGGAATGGGCAGCGATTTTCAGATTAGAAATAGCATTAGCTGGAGGTTCGAGGTTAAAATCACACTTAATTTCAAATATCCAAATAAGGGTTAATAGGTAATATGATACAAGTAAAATAATTAATTAGCAATGTGTTGACGATAATAAAATAGTATTTTGCGCAAACAGGCAGATGCATTACTTAATTATTATTATAATTAAAAACAAGTAAAATGTTGTCATGAAACGTTATCAGAAATTTCGTGTTGTTTACAAAATGAAATATCACAAATGTTTTTAAAATCTATTGGTCTATCGAATAAATAAATAAATAGAAACTTCCGTCGTTGGACTTACATTATGACGTATGCAGAATCGAACAATATATATATTGGCATGTAAGAGTCATTTTACACATATATCAGTTTCATAACAATAACTCATTTATCAGCATATGTATTGTAAAAGTTAACACACGTGTCGTATTCAGAACCGATTTCAGTCGTGTGTTCAATGAACACATTCACCGAATTGAGCATATTCATCGAATTAGAGCTCGCGAAATCATACAGTTATTTATTACGTGCGAGTTATAACTTTCATTTGAAACACCATGTTAAATTCCAAATGAATAGGCCCTGTAAGAGAGCATTAACTCAACTCCGCGTAAAGTACGGAAACGCGCTCCGACGCTTTGCAATTATTGTCAAAGATCAAGGAATGTAGCTGTGTTGTGACAGTAAACGATATTTTAATGCCTATTTTCAGTGACTTTGATGAGATTACTTAAAATCAACAAGATGTGGGTTTGGTAGGCGACTCATCTTAGCAGCTAATGCTGCCATTTTAGCAGTCAAAGTAAGCTTCATTTACATATGGTGCATCTTGCCAACAAGAAAAGCGTTTGATGTGTAAGGCACGGCTACATGAATAAGGACGCTGTTAAGAAGTCGCTGGAGCACCGAGGGAACGTTACTCATTGTACTGCTATTTCACATCAGGTAAGCCACGTGCTTGTGTATATATTAAACCAACCGAAAATGACAAGTGGTGTTTTGCTTATAGACAAATAACCTCCCATTTCAATTTTTAAAAATTTTTCATACATTATAAATTTAATCATCTCAAAGTTACGAGTACCTACGTTAAGATATTATCTCATAATTATATAATAATTACATCCATTACAGATCAGCTCAATTCTTTCAGTGGTTCGAAAATAGTACGCAATTTTTTGTTTCCATTCTGCACATACACTAATACGAGTACATAAGTACATATATCACGCTGCCACGTAGTATTCTATGATCTAAGTCGACAATTTATAAAAGGGCGTTAATAGGTAAGATATAATGGTTTCTCTTTTAATTATTATCATATATTGATGAATTTTTTACACTTTACAAGTTTTTTAAAAATATATAATAATTAATAAATCGTTATTTCATAATTTATTTATTCATTCATAAACAGGGGTCGATACATTAGTGTTAAATAAGGCAATAAATAATATAACGTTAAGGTAATAATAGGTACAGCCATGATTCGCTATACTGGCATATGAAATTAGTTATTGATAATAAATAGGTATTACTAAACTTTAAAAGTTACGTTAAAATCAAAGATCTACGAATCATAAAATAACAAAATAAGTTAACAGAGTAGGTAGTGTACAATTAAATTCCACGATATTTTTAATTAATTATTAAGGCATCTTATCATTAAGAAATGTTTTCAAGTCATAAGCTTTTCCAGTTAGAAAGACATTGATTGCAGTTTTAAACCGTTTGTTATCGTTTATTGATCTAATGGGCAGTGGAATTTTATTATAAATGATGGGTGCCATATAATTTACGTTTATTCTACTAATCAAAGCTTTACATAAATGGTTTATTCTCATTGTGCCTGCACTTCGACTTCCGACAGGATTTGTCTTGAAATGATGTTGGTTGTTTCTGATAAAAATTGGAACCTCAGAAATATACATAGATGGTATTATAAGAATTTTATACTTGCGAAAGTAGGGCTCACATGAATCATTTTGTTTTAACCCGAATATGGATCTAACATCTTTTTTTTGGGCTTTAAAAGTACTCTGCTTTTCCGCAGAGTTGCCCTAGAAAATTATGCCATATCTGAGACTTGAAGCCACATATCTGTGATAGGCTGTTAAAAGGGTATTGGAACATTTCTTAATTTATGTAGTGCATAAGTAAATTGTTTTTTTTATTAAATTATTGTTGTGAGGTTTTTAAGTCAGCTTTATTATCTATGGTCAAACCCAAGAATTTTGTATTATATACTTCTTGCTCTAAATTATCTAAATAATAAATATATTATATTATATAAATATCATATTTAATATTTATATATTATATTTAATATATATAAAATTATAATTAAAAAAAAGTGTTTTTGCCAAATTAAATTGACAAGTTACGAGTTGATAAGAGATATTTATGTCATATTCTACACTGTCAAAATTGTTATATGTCAATAATAGGAAATTCATTTAAATACATATTAAATAGAAGTGGACCTAGTATACTACCTTGTGTGACACCATGGCATAGTGACCTTTCCCTCGATGCATAACTAGTATTTATAAGGGGCATTGGCATTAGTTTATATGTGTTTTTTGACTTCTATTACTTAAGTAAGATTCTATCAGTTTTATGTCTTACACCATATGTTTCTAATTTATTCAGCAAAATTCCATGATCATTGTCAAAAGCTTTAGTAATGTCCGTAAATAAACTATTATCGATTTGTGCTTGTTTACATTAGAGATGGCTTTTTCCTAGAAGTTATATACTGCCATGTTTATTGATTTATTTTTTCCAAAACCATACTGATGTTCTGTAAATATTTTTTCAAATGACTTCAAAGAATGAGTTTATTTTTTCACATATGACATTTTCAATGATCTTTGAAAGTATAGAAACCAATGCGATAGGACGATAGTTCTTTAAAAGTTTGTTGTCGTTTTTTTTAAACGACGGAATAATAACTGTTACTTTCTATCTATCTGGAAATAGTCCCTTTTCTATACATAGGTTCACAGGATGACACAAAATAGACGCGATTATATTAGCTACGGCTTTAACGACTCTAGTAGAAACATCATCAAAACCTGCATTGTTAGTATTTTTTAGAGACGTAATAATTTTTATTACCTGAAAAAATATAGAATTTGGTTAATAACGACGAGTATAATTCAATCTAGGTTTGTCATTACTGTTTAATTTTATAGAATCAATAAAGAAGTCATTAAAAGTTTGCTATTTCTGTCGGTTCAGTTACCCATGTTATTGCTAATAACACTGTCTATATTTTCTTTTGACAAATTATTATTATATTCTATATTGCGTGAGATTTTTTCGTGAATTGATTTATATAGTGTTCACTTTACGCCTTTTGCGTAAGGTTAATATTTTTTTATGTACTTGACTATTTTTCAAAAACTAATTTATTTATTGTTTTTAGGATAGTAGATATTTATATTTATATCCACAATAGAAGACGTCCTTTTTACTGCATGATTTAATACCCTTTGAGATTCATTTAGGTTTTCTGTAGAAGAGATTCTAACTCTATCTTTGGAAAATATCGATTATAGAATAGTGTAAACTCATAGTGGAAAATATTAAATGCATAATTCGGATCGGTAGTGTCGACTTCGTTGAAGTTAGGCTTCTAATACAGTTGTATACCAGTATTTCAATTTTGCTTGTTTTTTTAATAAGTGTCACCGCAAATAATTAATTTATAGTCGTTTGTATTTCTAAGGAAATTTAATATTTCATCATCATCATCAAGTTTATTAAAAAATAAATCAACCCGTTCCAGTCTAGATCAAGGTGGTCTGTATATATATATTATAAACATTTTATCTTGTACTAATTTTATTGCCGAACATTCTATAACATCATAATATGGAAAGTTTGACTAGGCTGGTAATATTTTCGTGTTCATGGCATTTCTGAACAAAAATATAAGAGCCCCTCTATGTTGTTGCCTGCAAGAATATGATGCTAATACATAATTTGTAACATTTAAGCTATGTAGATCGTATGTAGATCGCCAAACTGAGATTCTTTAGATAGATCAGTTAAAACCGACAGATTTTGTATGCAAGCAAAGTAGTTTAAATTTTTACGTGTTTTAAACATATCTAAAAAGTATACGTCAAAAATTAAATTTTGCTCTTGATAGCCCTTGATGCGAAATTCTTCGTTAAATGAAAAGTTCTCTCGCCAGGCATTGTAATCTTCTGTATCTTCGTAATCTATGTTTGAAAATCAACTCTCTCCGGAATCCGGGCGCGGCGCTCTCAGTGCGATGTTCATTTGTCACTAAAATTACAAAAAGCTTGTGGCGGGCGCTGTTGCGGCTCTGTCGTCGAGATAATGAGTTTAATTTCGTCAGCGACATTCACAGTAATTCACAATTAAATGCTCGACGATAATTAATAATTTTCCAAATGTTTCGATGGTCTTGGTAAACTCTTGTTGAGTTGATAAATATCTGAATCTTTCTTGTTAATGCTCGATGACAAATGGTTATAGACTAACCCATTATCGATAATTATTATATTAAATTTTAACAATCAGGTGTATTACAGTGGGGCTCACTGATTGACATAGTAAATAAATAAAGATATAAATTGTTTATTTTCCATTGGGTCCTTATAATCACTTATTATATACCTAGTCCGGCCTTAAGTTTCTGTTACAAATCAATATGCATTTATTTTTATATGAAGGTACATAATATTAATATTTATGGAAGTCTCAGGAAAAAATAAAATAAAAAATGATTCTATTCGAAGTGACCATCTCTGGCTTTGATACAGACCTGTTGATCTGTTTGGCCACGGATCTATCGATTGACGCTCTGTTTCCATGGCAAATTTAGCCTCTGCTTGCTCCAGCGATTTCCTAAGAGATATAATGTCGGCGTGTCGATTCGAGCAGGCCATGTCCTCTAAAACTGACCATAATTTGTAGTTTAAGCGGTTTAGATCTGGGCTAGATAAGGACCAGTCTTTAGCTCTTATAAAGTCCGGAACGTTGGTTCGAGCCAGGCTTGGATAGTACGTGCCTTGTGACCAGGTGCAGAGCCCTGCTGGAAATTCCGCGGTATATTTTTAAAAAGTGTAAACTGAGAGGTATCATAACACGATCCAAGACAGTCTCTTAAGATATTTTGGCTGAAGTCTTCATTCCTTTTTCACAAAAAAGAAGCTTTGTGACTCCTTGATAAGACACACCCGACCAAACTATTACAGATGCGAGATGATGACCACGTTGTACCTTTCCGACTACATGAGCTTCATTTCTCGAGACAAGATTTTTGTTTTCTAAGGGGTTTCGGCGAATTCTGGCTTTAACAGCATTAACAGCCTTCGTGTTTCTAACAGCACGTGGTCGATCTTTTATGGTCTTCAATAGAGGAAGTGATGGTATATCTGTCGATAGTACGATATGTGAAGCTACCCGCTGATACCGAGCTTTTGAAGTGTCTTGAATATGACCGATGGCTCCATAACCACTTTGTGCAAGGCAATCACTGCATGTGACTAGCATGACCAACTTTTAACGAGCTCGATGGCACTCAGTGGTTGTGTTGGTCTGGATGTTTCAACATTTCAACACAACAAAAACTAACTTAAACTTAAACTTAAATAAAAATTCTTTATTAGCCATTGGATCCTCGCGGGCACTTAGATGCGTATTACAATTTTAAAATTAAATCGTGATTACTTTCATAATAATTTTGTTTTTCTTTTTTTTTTAAATGACCATTGGACCATTAAAGAAGAAATGACGAAAGAAACTAGTAAATGTAAGTATTTTTTTTCAATCTATGTTACAATAAATCGACGTGAAATATACTCGTATTATTGTTGTACATGTATAAATAACACAACAATAAAAATGTTGTTGTCAAGTGTTATGCTGAACAATTATCAAGCCTCTTTGTCACTCAGATATTCAACAATTCTACAATAAGCTCTTTCATAAAGAGTATTTTTGATGTGCCTTTTGAAGATATTGTTAGGACAGGACAGAACTGTTTCAGGAAATTTGTTATGGAATTTAATACATTGTATAACAAAATACTCGTATCTACTAGTCTTAGCAAGCCGGTGTACCGACATGCAAAACTTATATCTGTTTCTAAGATTTTCACAGAATTCTAAAAACAACTTTATGTTTTCACGAACATACATTATGTATTCATAAATATTAATGTGCCTCGTGAAATCTCTCGTAATTTTGCGTCTTTAAGAAGTCACTTTTTTTATTAAATCGAGCTTTTATTATATTTATAGTCCTATAAAAGTATTTTAATGTAAAAAGCAAGATGTAAAAAGAATAATTTAAGGTTTACCTACCGTATTTTCGACTTTATCGCTTGGCTTTTCACCTGGTTAATTAAGAAGTTCCCTTAATTGCCTTTATCATTATTCGTTTAGCGGCAGACTGAACTCGAAAGGAAACCCAATGATACCCAAGGGTTTTCTCACGCTCTCGACTTATCTGTTTCCGATTAGAGAAAGAAATAAATTTTATTGGAGGCACATCTGATACAAAAGGGTGCACGGGAAACTTTTGAAGATTAATTCTCTTGATAAAATTTCACGCCTGAAATGTTGCAGATACCTTCTGAAGGGGACATTTCAGAATTTGGTGATAGTAGCGGACATAGAGTTGCAAACTAATGGACTTATTTTATTTGAATAAAATATTTTTCTACAAACCATAGATTACATGGTTACGTGAGACGAAAATGAATTTCACGCGGACAGACTAGTTTTTTTTAATGATACGTCGGAAAGCATACAAGCATACGGACCATTTTATGTAAAGCGGTTATTGTAGCCTATAAACGCTTGTAATACATTAAGTATCACTCGCGCGATGCGACCTCTGGTGCTAACACAGCAACTCCATAGGAGCTTACTGGTGACCTCACTCACACGCAGGAATACAACAACTACTTAGAGAGTTGTTATTTGGCTGCAGTTTTCTGTGAGGTGGTGGTACTTCACCATGCTTTGATGCACCCTACCTCTCTTATAAACAACCAGACCAAGACAAACAGACATGTGTCATGCACAGAAAGGTTTGTCCAGGGTGGGAATCGAACCCACGAGCGTTGTTGTCAAAGTAGCGTAACAGCGTATTTCACCACTGCGTCACCGAGTTCGTCACAATGTTATGTGAGTAAAGAGACATCCTATTCAGTCAAGTTTAGCCATTCAGAGACTCGCACGCCCATAGAAGATTCTTATTTTAGTAAAAGCATTAGCGTTATTATATGCGGCAAGTAATTTATTACATGTTATGTAACATATATCCGTAACTGTTAGAACACACTTTTATAACTTTCTGCTATGTGCTGAGTTATGTTTTAGTAAGACTAGATTAGACATGGCGAGAAAAAGTCATTGCTAATGTTTCGATTTCTACACGAAGTGAGAAGCCTGTGGTCCATTCATTGTATATCAATGTAACTAATATCGATTATCATGTCTACGTTTTAATTTGACTCAGCGGGCAAAGGCGGAGTCCTAAGGTCTCCAGGGAGTAGCTTCGCTTCGCCTTTTTATGGCTTTCTTTCAAGCAACAGCGCTTTAATATCCGTTTCGGAACATTTTATCTTTTTTAGTTTGTTTTTCCAAAGAAAAAGGGTTCATTTATTCGGTGACACACTTCTGATAAAGCCAACCCATATTTGTTTTATCTATCTAGTATTCAATTTATTTAGAACAACAATATATATATATATATAAGTTGAATACTATCACTACCTAGTCCGGCCATAAGTTCAGTTACAAATTAATTTGCATTTATTTTTTTATGAACTAATGTAATCTTAATAAAAATTATATGTACATATTTATGGAAGTCTCAGCAAAAAATAAAAAATGTTTCTGTTCAAAATGGCCACGTTTGGCTTTGATATATGCCTTTAATCTGTTTAGCCACCAATCTATGGATTTAGGCACTGTTTTCATTAGAAACTTAGGCACTGCTTGCTCCAGAGATTTTTTAAGACATAATGTCGGCGCGTCGTTTCGAGCACACAATGCCTTCTAAAAATTACCATAATTTGAAGGTTCAGATCTGGGCCAGACGAGAATCAGTATTAGCTCTTATAAAGTCCGGAACATTGGTTTCGAGCCAGGCTTGGGTAGTTTGTATAACCACCTTATAACCACGTGCAGAGTCCTGCTGGACAGTCTACGGTACATTTAAAAAAATATATTGCTGAGAGGTTTCACAACACAATCCAAGACAGTCTCTTGATACACTTTGGCTGAAGTCTTCACTCCTTTTTCACAAAAAATAAGCTTTGTGACTCCTTAATAACACACCCCTCACCAAACCGTTACAGACGCAGGATGATGACCATGTTGTACCTTTTCGACCACTTAGAACTTAGGCTTCTTTAGAACTATGTACGTACACTTTGTCATTTTCCTTGTTGTAGTGCTCTTTAATCGTGAATACTTTTTCATCAGTGAAGAGGATATTTCTGTGCCTTTCACCTGCTCATCGGGACAGAAGGCGTTTTGATAGATCCACTCTATTCAACTGGGATTGATTTAGTTCGTGTCCTGTATATCGATGATAAGCGTCGACCTTAAGGTCTTGTTTTATATATTCTACGCGACAGAGTCCTAGCGGGAATCTTCATTTCTAGCGATAAGACTTTTTGTTTCCTATTGAGGTTTCGGCGAATTCTTTAACAGCATTAACAGCCTGTAGTTCTAACAGCACGTGGTCGCGGATCTTTTATGGTTTTCAACAGAGGAAGTGTTGGTATATGTGTCGATAGTTCGATATATGAACATAAGGCTGATACCAAGCTTTTGACGTGTTTTGAATATGACCGACAGCTCCATATCCACTTTGTGCAAGGCAATCACTGCAATCCTATTTTCTTTAATACACCATTCCATATTGTAATTTGATACTAAACACGAAAAAAATATGTAAACAGCGGGAAACCGATAGAAGTTCTTAACACATTAATTCAAAATTAATTAAACAGTTGAAAAAAAAAGGTTTTAGTTTCTATGTAACAGTATTTATGGTCAGACTAGTTATACATATAGTATACACATTATTATAGTTGTTGTTTTAAAAATTTTAATTGTTACGCAGACTAACTTTAACGTTCTAACTTCTTTACATTGTATATAGAATATCTGACGGTTACGAGTAGGTTGGTATTAGCATCGATTAGAGTAATCCTGATGCAAAGCGGTTACCGTAGTCTATGAACGCTTGCAATACATTAAATGTCACTGCCGTGCTAAACACAGCTACTTTTTAGGAGCTTACTGGTGACCTCATTCACTGGCGAACACGACAGCCTCTATTATAAGACTGCGGTTTTCTGTAAGGTGGGACTTCCTTAGACAGGCTGCTTTGATACACCCTACCTCTCTTAGACTTGGATGCACTTTACTTTCTTTGTGTGATTATTCATAGGTAACAGTTATCAATGTCATCTATCCAACTTTATCTTCAAGTGAAGTCCCTTGGACCTTGGAAATCAAGAGTTACATGACTCGGTCCTGATACATCTCACTCGCTTCTATAACATTCATAACTCTTTTCATATACGCTCGCCGATATTTAGACATCACCCTTTGATAAAACACGACCAATTTAGTAGTAGTAGGTAAGTTTTGGCCTTAGCCTCGGTTCCTATATAAACCATATAATGTATTAAATTACAGTTTTGCGTTTTAAATCTGTTTTATCTGTGTTTCATCCTGTATTCTTTTTACTTTACTGGTTCCACAGAAACATGCCCTTTATTATTGCCCTTATTTTGATTCCGAAATGTCTATTGGGCTCATTTTCTTACGTCATTTTATTAAGTTACATAACTTTGGAACAGCAGAAAAATTACTCAATATAGCGTTTTATTTTTTATGTAGACCTGAGATTACATTGTAATATCTATACTTTACAACTTACAATATGACTGCTCTGAATGTATACTGCAAAATAGTTCTCCTATTCGCGTTGTTATACTTTATAGCTGCTATTGTTTGCTTTTATTATTGCTATATTCTTTATTTTTGTTTCATAATCCATTATTTTAGCTGTATAGATACCAGTTTAGATGGTTTTCTATCTGTTCATGCTGATTTGATTGCTAGGGGTCTGGGCGGGCTCCGCAAATTTAAGCGCCTAAAACGTTACAATAGATGAGACATTTGCTAACAAAATAAAGATATAATGCAACCGCGAATAGGCAATCATACTATTTTATGAGAGGGATAGCCGTTCGAAATTAGTGGGGTGGTGGCGCCAACCAGACGACGCATGCTGGCAGGATTGGCTCATTTCATATCAAGGTTATATCGCACACAGTTGATCGAAATAGCTTTAGTATACCATACATGACTGTAAATCAAGTATTCTCAGATAGAAATCCCGCTGTGCGGAAAATTGTGTACGGAATAATATCCATTTCGTACGTCAGTACAAATATATATTTTTAGTCTGTATTAAAAATGAAAGTAAAATAAAGATAAAAATTCTTTATTTACCTCAGACCATCACGGGCACTGCGACACACATTACGTTCTTTAAATCTAATCTTATTGCATTAAAGGAACCCTTATGGTACTATGGTGGCAACTTTACCGTCTGTGTCTGTTCGTCTGTCATATTGTTATATTTCAGCAACCAATTGCTATCTATTTTTAACTTATAATAGTTTTGGATATTGCACATCCGGCGCATTATAAATAATAAAAGATAATTTTATTTCATAAAAATAAAAAAGTTAGAAATGGATTGTCGAATTTTCAAAATATAAGGGCCGGTTTCGGTATACGTTGTTATATTTGTTATGCATTATACATTTCGAATGATGATGAAAAATATAGAAAACGATCATCCTTTTCCTCCGAAGTTTATAAAATGACAAATCTGACACAATTACAGATGACGTATGTCGTTACGCCAGGTCCCTTGCAGGGAAGGTAGAGAGAATCGAGCCTCATAAGACTCGGTCCTCACACATGTCACTTGCTTTTTAACATTCATTGCTCCTTTCATGCACGCTTACAGGTTCCTAGGGCCCCTGAAATCACCTTTTGATAAAACACGACCAATTTGGTCATGATAGGTTAGTCTTGGCCTCCCTCGGCTCTTACTTCCTTACACTATTGCACTGTATATCTGGTTCGTCATTTTTTCATCCTGCATTCTTTCTACATGTCCGAACCAACGGAGCATGCTTTTTCTTATCTCAACACCTTTCTCTTTCAGATCTACTCTCCTTCTTACGTCATTATTACGAACGCGGCCAGCAAGCGTTATACCACAAATTTTGCGCAATTCTCGCATCTCGACCGCATTTATTCTACTTTCATGCTCTCTCTGCCATACCCAGCTCTCGCTTCCATAAGTTAGCGTTGGGAGAAGCACTGCATTGTGTATCTCGAGCTGTGCCTTCTGGCTCAGGTTTTTACTGCCAAGAAGTTTTCTCAATGCTCCATTCACACTATTCCCAGCACTCACTCGCCTTTCCACATCTGCGGTGTATCTGGCATACTCAGCTTTCATTTCTATAAGTTAGCGTTGGGATTAGCACCGTGTTGTGTACAGTGACTTGTGCCTGGCTTAGATTTAGGCTGCTTAAAAGTTTACCCAACGCTCCATTCACGCTGTTCCCTGCACTCACTCATCTCTCTACATCAGCGGTATAAGATATACAAGATCTACAATCTCATCCACTAGCTCCAACACTACATCTTCAACCGTAATCCTAGTGTTCGTTCTGGTTGTCTCTCTTTCAAATACAATTATCTTGGTTTCCGTCGCATTTAATTGTAAGCCTTTCTTCATGTCATTACTAGTTACAATGTCATCTATAGACAACAGCCGGGACCGATGTAACGTGTCCTCTGAAACACGGGGAAGTTCGAGATAGATAAACACATTCATAGACAGGGTGCGGTCGACGTTCCTTAACCTGCGTATCGGTTAGAGTGACACACGCAACGACACCATCGAGCTAATTATATAGCTCCTTTAAAATGCCTGTGATTTTGCAACGCGCAGTTAAATGCTTCCACAAATAATTGCCTACACAAACAAACTGGTAATGTACACGCTGATTGAATGAAACCGTTTGGTTTATTCATGTGGTCTTTCGCAAGAAATTAATTCAATATGTTAATTAGGCGGTGTTTCAATTCGTTACGGAAACCGAGAGTCGGAGTAATGGAAGCCAGGAAATAACTTGTTAAGCTCAATTGAAGCTTATCAGAGAATCGGAAAATGCATTTTGCTGCATACAGTTGAATAATTTTACCACCGTACCAATTTTACAAAATATATTTTACTCAGCGATATTTTTTATTAATTTTGTGAAGTTGCATAAAGTGTAGAAACGTTATAAATTATTTTCCTATCTAACTAGCTGTGCTATAGTGTGCATGGTTTTTTTTGAGATCAAATGTAGCTAAAACATTAACTTCAGATATAAGGTAGTGTAAAATGCCAATGGCGGAGTGATAAGTAATGCTACTTTGAAACCAAAGATTGTGGGTTCGATTTCCACACCGGATAAACATTTGTATATATGTATATCTTATATCTTCGCGCCAGGTCCCTTCCGGATTAGGCAAAGAAAGTCAAGCATCATAAGACGCGGTCTTTACAAATCTCACTCGGTTCTTAACTTCCTGACATCACCTTTTGATAAAACATGAAAAAAAAACAAACATTTATGTGCATGAATATGTTTATTTACCTTGATCTGGATATTTTAAAGAAAGTTAGAGCGCATCAAATAGGCCGACTGGGGAAGTTCCTCCGTCTCATAGAAAAACGCAGCCAAATAATAACTGCCTAGAGGGTTTCGTGTTCCTGCAAGTGAGTGAGTTTACCAGTAAGGTGCTACGGATTTGCTACGAGTATGTTATCAGCATGGGTGGCAACGTGCTAGTGATATTTCGTGTATTACAAGCGTTCCTAGGCTACAGAAATCTTCGGAACTTTATATCAGGTATACTGTTAGCTTTCATGTCTACCAATGATGCATAAAAAAAATCTTCAAAACTGGTTCCCGTTTTTATGTGATAAGCAGACAGACGGATAAATAAACAGATGAAAAATAAATTAACTGTTTACTCTTTTGTATCGATAGGAAATTCAGTCACCCTTAAAAAAAGTACATCGGGATTTTCAAATATATTTCGTTTAATAACCGAAACCTTGTACAATGTAGTAATAACATACAAGTGGAAAATTAGCACCTATATAGTGTAGATAGCAAACAAACTATCGCCTGATGTAAATCGATTACCGTAGACTATAAACACTTGCACAGTTATAATATATTGTCGGACAAATTACACAGCGCCATCTAGCCCCAAAGTAAGCGAAGTTTGTTTTATGGGTACTAGACAACTGATAAACATACGTAAATACATTTTTTTTGTAAATACATACTTATTATACATAGAAAATACCCAGACCAAGACAAAGAGACATGTTCATGCACACAAATGTTTGTACTGTGTGGTAATCGAACCCACGAGCGTTGGTGTCAAAGTAGCGTAACGGCGCGTTTCACCACTGGGCCACCGAGCTCGTCTGGAGTTATAATATTGTTATAACTCCAGATTCCAGTTGATCACCGGGGGTAAAAAAAATAGTGTGTGGCGTGAATGTACCCATTCTGTATCATCCGATTTTGTTGTGATCAGTTTTCAGTGATCAGTTTTTTTTGCCTGCCACTATAGATGCGCTAAAGATGTATTCATGTCAAAACGCTAGTGTTCTCTAGGGAGATGTTTACACGAAAAATATCCATTTATAATTTGCTTATACAGCATCGTAACTATTAAGATCAGGTGCGATAAATAAACAGGTAACACTTATTTAGAAGACATAATAAAGTTAAACAGAATTCGTTTCTCATCTTTGTACCCTTTACGTAGATCCTACAAACAGACAAAGCAAATTCAATCCACATTTTCTCATTACGAATCTCTTTCGCCGTCTGTTCTTTGTTTCCATTAAAAATAAGCGAAAAAATCCCAATATGGACAATGCCTGTAAGCCATTTAGCAGATTCGGTAGAAAATGTTTATTTTATCTTCCTACATAATACAATGTGACATAATTCTAAACTCTTTTGCTTTACAGTCTTCTCTTAGTTTGTACTCGTATGTTTCTTCTTTTGTGACAATAAAATACAGGTCGATTGATATATGGGCACTTGCAACGACAGCGTTATTATCAACAGCGCAATTATATTATCTCGGTGGCTCAGTCGTAAATGACGCGATTTTGACACCAATGCTCGTGGGTTCGATTCCCAGACAAGACAAACATTTGTGTGCATGAACATGTCTCCTTGTCTTAATCTGGATGTTTTAAGAGAGGTAAGGCGCATCAAAGCAGCTCGTCAGGGGAAGTACCTCCACCTCACAGATAACCGCAGCCAAATTACAACTCCCTAGAGGGATGTCGTGTTCCTGCATGTGAGTGAGGTCACCAGTAAGCTCCTAAGATTTTGTGTTAGCTGCAGAGGTGGCATCGCGCGAGTGACAATCAATGTATTGCAAGCGTTCATGGGCTACGGTAACCGCTTTACACATGGTGGGCCGTATGCCTGTATACATCTTCGGTGCCTAAGTCCACGTCACTTGCAAGGTCGTGCTGTGCTTGGTGCTGATCACCAGACGAGGCTCTGGCGCGGGCTTTTCATTCGATGTCAGGAGGTCTAACGGCAGTCACTCCCATAAAAGCCGTCATAAAGAGCCAAATTTAAGTGAGTTAAGGATGACTTTATGCACCAGCAAGTGGTTTATATACGGAACTCTTCGTGCGTGAGTCCTACTCGCAATTATCTATTTTAAGCTTATTTAACACTTTTGTCGATTTGTGTTTTAAGCCAATAATAAACTCTGTAGTTAGGAATTTTGGATTTCTCTATCATGATTTTTATATCAAATACTGAAAACACACATTCTTAACAAAGTTTGCAAGATAAGACCAAAGCACATATTATATTTTTTACTTCAGGTTGTTGATACATAACAACTAGGCAGGAAACAAGCATTACAAAATCGTATAAGAACAACATTTAATTTGCACCTAACCGGAATTATTTTATACTATATATATATCGATATACGATCAGTATAAAATACACTCGATTGGTTTCAGAGCCTGTAAATTTAGTCACGCTGGTAAACTGGCATCTTCACTTGTTTGAACCTAGTGTCATAACATGTCCTCAGTGAATAGCCGTTGACTTCGGCTGTTAGGATAATGGTGAGGAACTTTACCCCAAATCATCAGAAGATCATCATGGAAGAGATTGAATGGTGGATGCAATGCAGAAAAATTGAAAGTCAGCGGAAATCGATATGGATTTGTTGAGTGGCGGATGAGGCTGAAATTTGATGGAATGCTTGGAAATCTTGGGGTGACTTTCGACATGGCATGAATGAATCAAGTTTTCTCACTTCGGAAAATAACAGAAAAGCACCTAGCGCTAAACTAGAAGGTTTTGTGAATCTTGCGAAAATATCTGAGATTGAGTTTTGCGAAATGATCTTTGGGCTGTTTTGGCCGCATAGTGGATTTAGCCTTATATGACATGGCTGGCAATACAAATCATTTTTATTGGCAAGCCAGTTTTAAAAAACCACACAATAAAATGTATAAGAAATATTTCAGAAAATAAACTAATGACGTTTTCACTATGTACAGTATGTGATACTACAGACTTCAAAGAACGATTTTCAATGCACACTTTAAAACTTAATATAGATGTTTAAATTTATAATTGAAAACGCATATAAAAAAATATTTCGTAACAATGTACTCTATGTCGAAATATTACGAGAGGAGGGATCCATTGTCATCAGGTCTCCATTTTGCAGAATAGCCGATAATGGAAGCAATTAAAATGTATGGAGGCTTAACTGCACTGTCCTGCGCCAAAATTAATTTATAGTCATGCCAAAATAACCCCCATTTCGTGGGGCGTCTGCCCTCCGTCTCTTTTATACAATTGTAAGCAGTGTTTAGGGCATGTTTTCATTTGTCCAATTTATTTCAGATATACATTTCACTCCCTAAACGGACTTCAAATGAGATAAAATATGTTTGACGAATTATTGTACACTGACACATACACAAATAATTAGATGTTATATATTTTTATTCCCTAACACTAAAATTGCAAACTATACTTAAATAAACTTGACTAAACTCTAAAATTGCAAAAGAAAAACTAATTATTATTTCATAAGAATCCATTAATGTTTATTTTTCTAAACTTCAATATGTTGATTCAATAGAAAATTTTGTTGTATATACAAGATTTGTACCGAGTAAGTACATATAATAAAAGGGGTATGGTGTTTCAAAACGATAGTAATTATATTCTTCTTTTTTGTATTCTTTACTATTAGTATATGCAAACCACTTATAGATATGCACAGAGGACTTGGTAAATATAATAGGAGACTGTAGATAGGCAAGAAAATTGTTATGAAAATGGCAATGTAGACCTATTTTTGATTGTGACTAAATATATTTATATGCAAGTGGATTGACTCTTCTGTCAGTCGTCTGTGTCCCTAGATGAAAACCGGATGGCAGCCTATAGTGCAGCAGATAAATTACTAATTGTACTACAATACTAATTAACTAGGTTATCTTTACGCTTCCAACTCAATTTTGAACTTTTGAATATTTTTTTTGCAGCATTATGTGTTGCAGCCACCAAATAATCAGTAGGTGACTGTCGCCTCTGCGACGCGTGTTTTACCTCTCCATGAGTTATCCTCGGGCATTGTAGATGTTAGTCGTTAGCATAACATGCCACGAATAACAAATACATCGTAGCACCGTCCTGAAGGAGTGGAAGGGATGAGTGAAAACAGGTTTCTGTTTGTTCATAATGATAAAATTTTGAATTATTACTACTACTACTACTATAACTTCACGCCAAATCCCTTACGGGGTAGGCAGAGGGAACCGAGCGCCACTATTATTATTATTTTGAATTATTATTTTTCATAATTGCTGTTTGTTTCCCAATATTACTATTTCTTCGTCATATGTAAGATTTTATGTGTATTAATGGGAAATAAAAGCTAACACACAATGGATAAAGTGGTCGAAGAAGCACACAAAACATGTTACATGAAATTGCATCAAAAATTGACTTAACGCAAAATAACGTCTCAATCTATTAAGTATTTTATATTGACATCCCATTTCGAACTATCGTACTTTACTGGGCACAGGCGAAACGGCGCATCTCATAAAACTGTTAATTTGTTCAAAAAAGGCGAGTCTGATTTATAGACCTATCGCTATAAACCTCCCCTCTCTCGAAGGTGATAGAGAGCGCGATAAATATGCGACTACGGCTTAAGAACTTAGAAGATCACAACTTGATCAGTGACTATCTATATGGATTTCTTCACGATCGTTCGGCTAAAGAATTTCTAATTTATCTTATGTATCAGAAATCAATATGAGGTATTGGCGGATAGCCTAGATATGACCAAAACGTTCGATTGGGTCTGGTTATGCCGTCTTTTGTCTTATTAGGGGTAACTGGAGTTATTCATTTCTTATCCAGCACATGCATAACATCAGTTGTTTAAATTAATTCGAAGTCAAAATTGGACATCAATAATGCTTCTATTCTATATTTTGAAACAAAAAAAGTATTACGATAATAGTATCTTAAAAATACCAAGTACCAGCATAATTTACTATTTTAATATGAAAATTAGAAATAAAATCATGTACCTACTACTTCTGGTATCACAAGGAAAATCCAAGAAATAAATATACTATAATACAAATTATAATACCCAAAAAATTGTTTTGAATGGCCAAACCATAAATATACAAAAATCTTAACCTCACACAGTTTAATGTTTACAAAGAAACAGCTGTCTCACGCTCAATAATTACAAATCTGTTGCAGGCGTAAACGTAACAAGTAATTTGCAAATAATACAAGTGGCCCCAAGAAAAATATAAAGAAAAATTTATATAGAGAAATGAGTCAGGTCAAATCACAGATATTACATGTCATATGATACAGAACCCATAAATAAAAAACGAAAAACTTATGTGAGCCTTACATTAGTTGCATATGATGTGTAACATCAGACTCACATCTCACTTTCAGATCTCACTTTGATAATTAGTAACTACTAGAATTAAATTAGAATTATAAATATGTATGAAATTATTAATGTCAAAGAAATTATGCGTGTAATTAATTAATTAATTTTTGAAGTTAAAATTCTGTAGACGCAAAATGACGTGTAATACAGACCTTTTTCGGACGGAAATAACGTTTTCATACGGAAATGATGTTCAGTAAAAAATATATAGTTCGTTTACGGCGTGTGACTAATTACATATTTAACGTAAATATGACCACGTAACTCAATACCGCGAACAACGTAAATGGCTATCAATTCGCCAGCGTAGAAATTTGCATATTCTTTCCTTTCTCTATTTCATACTCTTCAACCCTTTTTTTTTTTTTTTTTTTTGTGACGCGGGGAAAACTTCGTTACGCACACCACCGGTGCCTGGGTGGCCTCCGGTGGTAGTGTGGGACTCCCCGTCGGCTGTCCGACGGTATACCCACTAAACAACCCCGCGAAATGCCATCGGCCGCGTTGGTGTGGTGCCCCGGATCTGTCAGCAACAGGGCACATACTCTTCAACCCTAGAGCGCCACCTTATCTTAAAGTTTGGTTCAAGTTTTGCTCCTCCTCTCACAACTTGCAACTTCGTTCTTGTGAAAACCTTACCCTGTCCATTCCCTCTCATTCCTCTAAATTCTTCGACCAATCCTTCACCGTCGAAGCCATTAGGCAGTGGAATAATTTACCAGTAGCTATCAGAACAGCGAATTCTATTGCCATTTTCAAAAAACTTGCAAATTATCACCTTCTTTCTCTTTGATTTCAACTACGGGTAGTTAAAACTGACATTTGAAACATAAATATGTTTGTGTATTTTATGTACAGTGTATGTATATTGTATATGTAATGATATGTATATGCGTATATATGTAATAGATATATATATATTTGTCTGCATGTGTGTTATGTTTGTATTTGTATACCTGTAACTATAATATCAATAAGTTTAAATTAGTATCAGTTATATTTAATTCTTCATTTCCTTCCGGACTAGCCCTTTTTTCTGTAATCTGTTTCGTTACCTTAAGGTTGCCTTGAAAAGATTGCTTTTAGCAATAAGGCCGCCTTGTCACATAGTTCATTTCTAAAATTGTAAAAATCCTTTTGAATGTATTTCCAAATATCTGTATTATGCAAATAAAGCGTATTCTATCTATCTATCTATCTATCTATAACTTGAGAATTAGAGAGCTAAAATTGTACTTCAAGTAAGTACAATGAAATATGTATTTATTTGATTAATCTTTTGTCAATCAATCTATGAATAAAATTTGACATCTTTAGGTTATAAATCAGTTAAATTATAATACCTACTTATTACAAAGTCAATTCAAGTCTTTATAATAAATTATGTAAATGTGCCTTATTATTACAGAAACTGTAAATTATATTATCAATAGTATCACCCTCTCAGAAAACGGGTTGGAGCCATCTGACGGCCATCTTTTTCACCGCGTGCGCTCATTTGTCAAATCAAATAGTGTTCCACGCTTCCGTCCCTTTTTACGAAATCAGTCCTACAGATTTCAAGAAAGCGAGCCTTTTTGACGAATTCTTTTTTTTGAGATACCGAAAAGTAAAATTACAGCATATAAAATAGACGTACAGCCCGTCTGGGGAAGTGCCTCCACCTCACAGAAAGCCGCAGCCAAATAACAACTCCCTAGAGGGTTGTTGTGTTCCTGCGAGTGAATGAGGTCACCAGTAAGCTCCCAAGGAGTTGCTGTGTAAGCAGCAGAGGAGGCGCGCGAGTGATAATTAATTATCCCAAGCGTTAATAGGCTACGGTACCCGCTTTACATCAGATAGGCCGTATGCTTGTATGCGGGAGGCATGCGTAGTATAAAAAAATGGTCATAACCAAATAGAAAATAAAATAACTTCGTCCATAAGAAGTTAACAATAGGATTGGTACCACAAGTGGCCTACAATGAGCTATCTCCACCAAGGCTATCGGTAATTAAAGCAATGGTGAATTACGGGGCGTATGGTAATTTCCGCCTCATATCAATTTATTGTCACCCTGGAGCAGCCAATTTGTCCAGCCGTCTCCCTGCTCCAATTAGCGGTGCCGCTGCGCTTAATGTCTCAATACTGCCTTTATACTGAAATGGGCGTCGAAACGATTTCATACGGATAATTAGAGGGATGGTTGATTTGAAAGCGCGAAAGCGTTTTATGTGCATTCAAATGGGTGTATGGTTTTGATAATTGTGTTTTGGTTTGTTGCTGAAATTATTATATGTGGATTAAACTTTCCTTTAGAATCTTGATTATATAGAGAGCAATATGTACTTATTTACTGCGTAAATACATTGTATATGATATACAAATGTACGCTTTGTAAACACTAAAAATATATTCTATTAAATATTGTGTTAATCAGTTTTTCTAACAGTCAATTTGATCTAAACTACTTTGAACAGTTAATAGATTCAGGCGTTATTTTGCGAAAGTCAAATTTACATGCAGTTCGATCTAACCTGCTTTGTGTGCTTCTGCCATCAATTAGTGTTCATGCGAACTAGTACCGGCCAGCACCCAACCACTACCGTTAGCAAATGCAATATGCCGCGCTGCCATGGCTGCTCCGGTAATCTCAGCTTCGGCTGCTACGGTCATCCACGTGATTGAACGTCAACTGGAACCGTAAACTGTAAACGTATCCGATATCGTTGCTGCCATGACTGCCCTAGTCGTCGCTGTGACACGTGTTTAGCGTCTGCACTAGGCATCCTCAGGCGCTGTAGATGTTACAAGTGACAAACCCAATATATATTCCCATAGGAATATAAAGAGGACGGAGGACTCACAATTGACAAAAAGAGTTTAATGTATGAACGAATTGCTATCCAATTCTAAAAGAATATGAATGGGATATGTCACGAATAATATGTATACAAACAATTTGTTATGGAAACGACGCTTCAAGGTGGATGAAAGAATAGAACATACATTACCGACGTCAAATAGTGTTGAGATGGAAGAATATTATACTGGCCGTAAAGCTGTGCACCACTTGATATAGTACAAAGGAACGTCTAAGTGAATTAATAATTCACTTAAGTTTATGGACCTCTAAAAAGAATCTCTAAAACGAAGTTTATAACATATTAAATATTATCTTAATCAACTAAATTATAGCTTAATGTTCACTTATTCAAATGCAAGTGCATAACATCGAAGAAAGATTAATGGTAAATATTTTAATAAAAAGCCAATTAGAGGAGTAGAGAGCGAACTGCGCAACAGATAGGGCCCGTGTTTGAAAGAGCCGTAATTCTATTAAATGATTAAATAATTCAACCAAGTTCAAAGGAGGTGTGCTTCACAAGTAAAACGAAGCAAATAACATCGTAAATAGAGATGGGGAGAAAAAACTGAACGCAAACGTGGTTAGAAAGGGGAGACCGCATATCGATATCACTAACGATTAAAGTGTAATTCGGCGACTTTGAATTGTAGTTTCTATTAATAGGAAACGTTGCTTGTTACACAAAGTGCGATCTTCTCTAAGGTAATATAAATAGATAAATGATTTATGTGCATTATTTAAGTTTGTCTACGTGTATTTAGGCGTTACACTATCTAACATATGAAATCACAACGGAAACCTATTGACTAAGGATATATTTTTTTTAATAAAGGCTTAATACAGATAGAGCTCAGCTGTAACTAGAAATTGGCCCCGAATCCTTGTTTGTCTCGCAACATTTCATATAAAAAAGTTCCCTAAGGCATAACCGGCGACAGATGCTTCTTATATACCTACCTACCTCGTATTAATATCAGGCATCCGTGAAACAATATCCATCCAATACTTATGAAATATAATATAATATAATATAATATAATATAATATAATATAATATAATATAATATAATATAATATAATATAATATAATATAATATAATATAATATAATATAATATAATATAATATAATATAATATAATATAATATAATATAATATAATATAATATAATATAATATAATATAATATAATATATATTAACGTACCATGTGGTGCCGGCATAGAATTGGGCCATCCCCTCTCGTCCCGTGTTTGCCGTAGGAGTCGGCTTACGGAAACACACAAAAGGATGACGGGCAGCAGCGTCATATCGTGCAATGCTTCAAACTGCGATCACCAACCCGCCTGCCAAGCGTGATGATACCCACCTAAATATAGCAGACACTATAAATACACGGCCCCTAGTCCCCGGCGGCCTCGCTATTCCGCACTACAGTAACGGTCGCGGTAGCGCCGGGCAGGGGGTGCAAAGACTCCCCGGCAGAGATCTGGCTACCAACAACGACGATGACTGGACCTGCCAATATATAACACGCGCACATTGGGGACTGACGAGAAAATCACAGAGCTGGAAGAAAAAATAGACAGGTTGCATTGGGATGTCATTGGATTATCAGAAGTTCGAAGAGAGGGCGAGGACGCTAGAGTGAAAACCGGTAGCGATCATCGTATGGTAAGAGGCGTCTTGAATATCAATGTCAGACTGGAAAGGTTTCACATGATAAAGACTACTACTCTAAGACTCTCAAGAGTTCATATCCAAAACCCCGAAAGTTCTCAGCTTGAACTCCAAAATCGCTTTGAAGTCCTAGAGAAGTGCGTCTCCGTTGACAAGCTAAATAGCGTTCTGATAGAGACTGTCTATGCGGTTGAAACTAAGCTCTCTAATCCCCGCCGCACAAATGAAAAAAAAAGGTCTCTCGTCATATTCGTGCGATGGACAGAGCCATGCTCGGAGTTTCTCTGCAGGATAGGCTCAGAAATGAGCACATCCGTAGCAGAGTTCGAGTTACCAACGTGGCTCTAAAGATTAGCAAGCTGAAGTGGCAGTGGGCAGGCCACATAGCTCGGAGAACCGATGGCCGTTGGGGCAGAAAGTTTCTCGAATGTCGACTACGAACCCGAAAACGCAGCGTAAGATGGCCACACGATGGACCGACGAATCTTGTGAAGATCGCAAGGAGCCGTTTATGTTTAGCAGTGGACGTCTTTCGGCTGATATGATGACTGTAAATTGCCCGGAAATAATTATATAAAAAATATACAATATGGAGATATTTTAAAAAGTATAGAATAAGGAAATATTTTTACGACCAATATCGACTTTAGGCCTGACCAACATTCAAGATAAATATTTAGTAGATCAGGAACGTTAGGAGGATGGTAAAACTTTATTAAACATATAAAATATAGTAGGACTCAATTATTATGCCTCAAATAGTTGAACTGTATTTAACAAGTGAATATTTTAATCGATGTCGTATAATGTACATCACTATACCAAATCGCTGTGCAACGCTTTTGAAACGTAGGGTGCAATAAGGTGCACAAATTAGAGCAATTTAACTTTTGAACGTATCTCGTCTGACTTGATACATTGCATTGGGAAGTCAAGCATAGCGAAGCAAATTTACCCTTATTCACAGCGAAGCTATAGTTAAGTACTTCATCACTGTAAGCTTAGATAATCAGCAATTAAAATGTGTATTGTGCCATTTAAACTACCTTATATTTTAGTTGCATATTATAAAGTTAACTTCTGTATTTACTTTTTTGACAATGTAAACAAGGTTATTTTTTGAAGTGAAAACTTCTTTAGCGGCGTTGTGCACTTTTTGGGATGAGTAAAAAATGCTAAACTCGCGTCAGGACACGTCACCCTGACCGTAAGATTTTGGTGAGAATTAGAACTTAAGTTCGCTGCAGCGCTAAAACATTAGTTACCTCTAATGAAACAATTAAAACATGAAGCGCTAGATCGTTCATAGGGCGTTATTTTCTCGCGACCAAAACGTTGTAAGCGCCATGAAATTGTTGGCGTTTACGCGTTTCGTTCAACGTAGTTTATCAACATCGCTGTTTGGTTTAAGCGGCGCGGTGTGTTTGAGTTTTAGAGATTAGCGATGATGATTCTGGTAATGATGATGGTGAGAGTCGTTGAAATTATGGACGAAAGTTGATTTTTCTGAGAGATAAACTTTTTAATGTAAAATAATTGTAATAGTTCTGAAGTGTAAAATTTTTAATTTAATATAAATTGTCATGTTTGTGTACGATAGGGCAATAAATGAATATTGTATTTTACCACATACATGATAGTACTTTTATACTGATAAATAAAGCAATTCATGCGAAATTATTCCCTAACCATTCCAAAATATTCAAAAATGCACAACGCTAATGTTAAAGTTTTCACTTCTGCCGGAACTCGCGGAGCGCAACCCGTTTTTTTTTTGATAGTCTAAACATCTTAATATAATAATTGCATCTGATACATAAATTTAATGGGCACTATTATTAAATACATATTCGGAGATAGCTTAAATAAAACCGATAATTTGGTACATATGCTGCTTTTTTTTCTTGTTTTCAGTATCTAAAATTCATCTAACTGGCGATATCGGTTTCACTTAAAGCAGGCCGTTTATTCCTATACGAAATGCCAAAAACATTTAAGCGAAGCAATTTTTTAAAGAGGCGTAAAGCTTATCATTAATGAAAAACGGAACAACTGTGGTAGGAGACCTTTCCCTGGATGGCTACTGAGTTGGTTGTAAAAAACGCAAGAGTGATGCTCTTTGCAGCGCAAGCGTCCATGGGCTATATAGTAAATACTCCCCATCATGTAAGTATTATCCGAAAATTTACCTTTGATTTTTGAGTATCATTGACAAATTCAGTTGACGAGAAAGTGCATTCCGTGTAGTACGAATCGACGAAATAACAGAAACCTGAATAATTTCCAATGATACTGTGAATTTTAATTATTGAGTAGCGGTACTTCTCAAACGTAAGGCGCCTACGGCGTTGCTCATCGTAGCTGTAATTGTTACCGTACATGTTTTGTACGCCGTAGCAGATAAAGATAGTCATTGAGTCGCGGCCATAGAATGTATATTTTTACCAATTTGGACACAGAACAGTAAAAATATCATGATTCGATATTAAAATTTAATAAATTCAGATAAGCTAAGATAATATTTTGCAATTATGCTCCGCAACAATCTTAGAAATAACCATAAATAGAATATTTATACGGTACACGATTATACATGTTTATTTAATTTATTAGTTTATTTTGAATTAAAATAAGTATTTCAACTTTCACTCAGTAAACGTTTATCAATACACGTTACAACGAGCAACAAACAAACACAGTATTCGTCATATAAATCAGTTACCGAAGCCTATGGACGCTTAGAGTAGGTACAAGACGTGTCGCCGTGTGTGCCGCCTGCACAGCAATTCTTTTCCCTTCAACTCACATGTAGGAACCCAATAACTATAGGGAATAGTTATTTGGAAATGTGGAGGTACTTCTCCAGTCTGACTATCACTGTGTCTTACCTCTCACCATAATCTTGACTGCTGATTAGCAGGTACACCACGCGAATTTTGGCTCATTAAGGTTGAGCTTAATCCACCCTAAATCTTTTAGTGATGCATAATGCAACAAAACTACACTTGATTAAAAAATATTAAACAAGTTGTATTTACACTACGTTGGGTAATAGACATCTTATATCTTATATCTTATATATTATAGACGCTTTACATCAAGAGCCCACTTGATGTAAAGCGGCTATCGTAGTATATGTACACCCGAAACACAATCAGCATTACCCGTGCGCTTCCACCCCCGCTATTAATGCAGTATTTGCTTACATATGGCGCCTTCACTCACTCCCGGAAACATAATAATCCTTCGGAGAATGTTATTTGTTAGTGGTTTTCTGTTAGGTGTAAGTGCTTCTCTAGTCGGACTCTCTATGACCTACCTCTCATTCGTTAAATCCGTATTTGTTTTGGGATATAGGTATGTGGCTCAATATCACCTTTAGTGTCAAACCCTGCCTATTAGCAAACGATACTCTGGCGAAAAAAGGTGGGTAACGATAGGCCGAATGGGGAAATACCTCACAAAAAAACCGCAGGAAATTAACAATTCCATTGAGGATTTTTGATATTTTTTGAGTAGCTTTATTTGCAAAGTAGAGGCGTCTTTGAAGTTATCGTGTTGCATATAACTCTACACTGTTTTATAACGAGCCTTTTTGAAATTTCATTGAAACAGTTTTCAACGCTAATATATTTATCTAATAAATCGTAATGCTACTTCGATACCAATGCATAATGCTAATTTAGACGAGCTCGGTGGCTCAGTCGTGAATGACGCGACTTTGACACCAACGCTCGTGGGTTCGATTCCCACACATGGCAAACATTTGTGTGCATGAACATGTCTGTTTGTCATGGTCTGGGTATTTTCTATTTTCTATGTATAATAAGTATGTATTTACAAAAAAAATGTATTTACGTATCAGTTGTCTAGTACCCATAACACAAGCTTCGCTTACTTTGGGGCTAGATGGCGCTGTGTAATTTGTCCGACAATAAAAAAAAATGCTTGTGGGTTCAATTCCCACACACGAAAAACATTTGTAGGCATGACCGTGTCAGTGAACCATTTTGATTTCAGTGTGAGGATTAATTCTCTATTAGCATCATAACAAATAACTCTTCAAAATACAATACATTGTAAAACCTGCAGAGCAAAGTGAAGCATAGTCCCTCCTTAAACTTTAAAGCTCAATACTGTTCGTAAGCTTAGGATAGTCGATAACTCTCACAACTTTTCTTGCTCAGAATCACAAGGTCTTATATGGTATCCAGGTGCTACCGCGCACAGGTATCTATAGTACTCTGCGATTTGGCTTGAGACTAGTCATAGGTCTTTGCCGCGAGCAATTATTATTCCGTTCTGTTGAGCACTCAAAATGGTTTAGGCGATAGCTTGACCTCCTGCAGGTGACTTAGATTAAACTTTGCTGGAGATCTTCACACCAAGAATTCCAATGCTCTTGACGATTATACGAGTACTTCTTCTACTTCAGAGAGTTCCTAACGAATAGCTTAGGGGACATACCAGCAGCAATGTGTAAGCAATACCTGGTGTATTGCAAGCGTTTATAGATTATGGAAAGTGTTTTCTATCAAGCGGCCCATATCTATAATACCTACCCGACGTAATATAAAAATCGGCCAAGTGCGAGTCGGACTCGCGCATGAAGGGTTCCGTGCCATTATCTATAAAAACGGCAAAAAAATCACGTTTGTTGTATGGGAGCCCCCCTTAAATATTTGTTTTATTTTAATTTACTTATTTATTCTTAAAGTGAATATATAACTAAATATTCTGTGAATATTTCAAGCGTCTACCTGTTGCCGTTATGAATATCGAGCAAAAACAAGCAAAAAATCACGGTTGTTGTATGGGAGCCCTCCTTATTTATTTATTTATTTGTAATCAACAGGGTTTACATTACATTTATGATTAAAACATTTAGCTTAACAAATCAGGCCAAAACAGGATTACACAATATATTATTAAACAAAACAAAAAATTACGTACTAACAGATTATGGTTACAATAATTGCCTATTGAGTGTTGTACAAGAGTACAGTATCACAAATGTATATAACATAATGTACTCATTTTTAAGAGAAGACTTATACTTAAGATTATAATCGTGCATGCATAAAGATAATATAAGTACCCACACAAATTTAATAACTTAATTTTTCGTCAGAGGAACTAGCAATTAATCATAAATTACTTAGGTTTACTTGGTGCATTTTTGATATCTCATTTTTTAATGTATTTCTAGATAATTGGAACAAGTCTAAATTCGAATACAATTTATTATAATTATTAGCCATGCGACACAGCACGGAGTTTTGTGTATAGTTAGTATTTACACGTGGAACGTAAAGTAAGGGCGTGTGGCGAGTGCGTCTCGAGGGTACTCCGAAGTATATTTCTTTTAGAAGTTCAGGACAGTCAATTTGTCCAGTGATTATTCCCTGCAAGAGTATCAAATCATATTGACGACGCCTGAGCTCTAAACTATCAACTCGGTGGTGAATGCAAGCTTCCGTATAAGATTTAAATTTTTTAAATTGCTTATAAGACAAAAATTTTAGAAATCGCTCTTGAATAGATTCTATTCTTTGAATATGCGTTATATATTGAGGTGACCAGACACTACAAGCATACTCTAAGTTACTCCGGACATAGGTAAAATATAACAGTTTTATGCATTCAGTGCTTTTGAAGTCTTGGCAAACACGTTTTATGAAACCGAGCTGCTTATATGCTTTACTGACCATCATCTCAATATGATCTGTCATGAGCATTTTAGAGTCCAGTAACACTCCGAGGTCTTTAACAGATGGTGTATTCTCTATTGCCGAACCACAAATGTTATAGTTAAATATTATGGGATTTGTTTTACGTGTAAAAGTGATTTGCATACATTTTGTAATGTTTACTGTAATTCTATTATTTTTGTAGTATGTGGTCAATAAATTTAAATCACTCTGCATTCATTTACAGTCGTTAATGGTATTTACTTTAAGAAAAATTTTCTTATCGTCAGCAAACATCAGGTATTGAGCATTGTTGAAACAGTAGCCTATATCAAATAAATATGCGTTATATAGTAACGGTCCCAGGATTGAGCCTTGAGGTACTCCTGAAGGTATATCAATAAAGTCGCTACGTGCTCCACCAATCACCACAGCTTGTCTACGATTGGCCACATATGAAGCAAACCATCTATGTAAATCCCCACGGATTCCAAGGGCATTTAGTTTGTGTAACAAAATGACGTGGTGTAGACCACATCCACCTGCTGTCGTTCATCCATACTACGAATTACATAATTTGTAAAAACAGAGAGATTAGTAACAGTAGATCGCTTCTGCATAAAACCATGCTGTTCGTTGGGAATACATTTACGTATAAAATAATTAATATATTTGTTAACCAACTTTTCGAAAATTTTACATAGGGTATTAAGTATTGAGATCGCCCGATAATTTTCAATGAAACTGCGAGATCCTTTTTTATGTATAGGAACTATCAATGCGTCTTTCAGCTTCGTAGGAAAAAATCCTTTCTTCATTGAAGTTGTAAATATTATCAACAGTGGCCTAGAAAGATTCTTAGCGCATCTTTGATAAAATAAAGGTGGTATGTTGTCGCTACCTGCCCCTTTTTTTATATCTAGATTCTCAAGTATGTGAATTATATATTTTTCTTTGAACTCCACACTAAGTAGAACATCGTCTGAATTCAGAAATTAAATATTTGTTTTATTTTAATTTAATTATTTATTCCTAAAGTGAATATATAACTAAATATTCTGTGAGTATTTCAAGCGTCTATCTGTTGCCGTATTCAATATCGAGCAAAAACGAGCAAAAAAAAAAATCGGCCAAGTGCGAGTCGGACTCGCGCACGAAGGGTTCCGTACCACTATCTATAAAAACGGCAATATAATCACGTTTGTTGTATGGGAGCCCCCCTTAAATATTTGTTTTATTTTAATTTACTTATTTATTCTTAAAGTGAATATATAACTAAATATTCTGTGAATATTTCAAGCGTCTACCTGTTGCCGTTATGAATATCGAGCAAAAACAATCAAAAAATCACGGTTGTTGTATGGGAGCCCCCTTAAATATTTATATTATTAAATTTTTTAGTATTTGTTGTTATAGCGGCAACAGAAATACATCATCTGTGAAAATTTCAACTGTCTAACTATCACGGTTTGTGAGATACAGCCTGGTGACAGACGTACAGACGGACGGACAGTGAAGTCTCAGTAATAGGGTTCCGTTTTACCCTTTGGGTACGGAGTCCTAAAAATCACGTTTGTTGTATGGAAGCCCCCTTAAATATTTATTTTATTCTATTTTTTAGTATTTGTTGTTATAGCGGAAACAGAAATACATCATCTGTGAAAATTTCAACTGTCTAACTATCACGGTTCGTGAGATACAGCCTGGTGACAGACGTACAGACGGACGGACAGTGAAGTCTCAGTAATAGGGTTCCGTTTTACCCTTTGGGTACGGAGCCCTAAAAATCACGTTTGTTGTATGGAAGCCCCCTTAAATATTTATTTTATTCTATTTTTTAGTATTTGTTGTTATAGCGGAAACAGAAATACATCATCTGTGAAAATTTCAACTGTCTAACTATCACGGTTTATGAGATACAGCCTGGTGACAGACGGACGGACGGACGGACGGACAGCGGAGTCTCAGTAATAGGGTTCCGTTACGGAACCCTAAAAATTGATTTTCTATACGATTGTGTAGTATTTGGGATAGCAAAGATTCATAGGTTGCGGGTCTGCATATCGCCAGACTGAAGTTATATTGTTTTGTTATTGTTTACTTACTTATATGATATAAAAATCATTACAGTTCAGTTTAAATCCGATACCGCCTATGACTAGCTTTACTAAGAGACTATTTAAAAAAAGCTCCGTAACTACTTCAATTAATGTCGATTTTGTTTACACTATTCCTTCTATTATAATAGTAGAAGGAATAGTAGAATACTATCTATCTGCTCTTACAATATATACAATATATTTTTAATGTGTTCACATATTACATTTTTACAATATTTAAAAGAAACTACATTAAAACATGTATTTTAATGTAGTTTCTTTAATGCTTGTTTTGTTGTTTAATTTTTTTTTTATGCTTCTACCCATTTCAATAGTAGTACACTTTCTATTTGTATAATTTACTTTTAAATTTGTACACATATTTTTTTATTAATATTTTAATTATATGTTAAGGATATTTTAAGCAAAAAACACATTGATTGTAATTTATTTCTTGGAAAAATATCTAAATCGCTCCCTTTTGATGTCGGGTTACCAAGCGCCCGGGGGAGAATCCAAAGGTAATTAGATGAGTTTTTCTTTGGAATTATGGAATAAACATCCCATTCAGAGGTAGATAAAAGATTTTTATCTTCGGTTTCCCGATCGTCGATGTAAATAACGAACTCATTTTGCTTGTTATTAAGGTAAAAATGGGAAATCATTTCCTTAATTTTTGTTATTACGATTTTAATACGACTCATAGAAGGAAAATGTTTAAAAAGTCCTGAAATTCGATGTTTCATAATAAAGATAATGTAATTAAGTTTAAAAAATGTTCTGTTATTTTATACAAATCTAATTATAATTATTTTAAAGTAAAAAATACGGTAGCTTCAAAGTATTTGATTTTTATTAGTGTTATAAAATCTGATCCGTCTTTCCTGTGAAAAAATACTAGCTAAAAAAAATTACTAACAGAATTTCTATAACATATAATTAAATTATATTTAAAAGCTGTAAGACATGTCTAACTGCCAGCGAGAGCCTAATGGTAACTTTTTAATATATTTATCTTCCATAAAGCACAAGGCTATATAACAAACAGTTTTTATACCACTAATGTTACTGAATGTGTAGACCCTGTAGCCCAAACGTGACAGGTTTTCACACATATTGACGCCCAGGTCCTTGTATTTTATGGAGTAACTCAATGGAGCAATATGAAATAGTAGGACCGTTTTTTTAAATAAAAAGTAAGAAAGACACGTTTTAAAGACATGACGGAACTGCGGCACGATGAACATGTGGCAGGAGTTAAGCACAAATTAAGTTGTATTTCAGATAGTCATATAGCCGCTGTCTGACCAACACAGATCGTCACCCATCTTGTACTAAGTCTATGCTCGACCTACGTAGCTTATGAAGCTTGAATGGAAACAACTTAAAATAATATGAAATCTACCTAAATGTAAATGGAAAAGTTTTCAAGAAGAAAAGAGTTGAGACATGACTGTTGTCATTGAAACGACGGAGCGCGGGGAAAGTTTAATTTGAGTACACAATGGCAATTTTAAAGTTGCCTCTTACGATTCACATTCAAAGTGGATTCTGAATTAATTCGATTTTTGTTGAACTTCACAGACATCGAGTTTTTTTTTTCAGATTTAACTTTTGACTCTGATGGCGGGTCTTTTATCTTTATTGAAGCTTTCCTTTCATTAATTGATTCATTTCGATGCAAAAAAGAGGACTAAGTTGAGAACCGTGGAACTGGAGAGGGTAGAGTTTAATTGTATTATGGTTTCGCGGTTTTTATGTTATTAGGCTATTTTATGAGTTTCTATACTTTATGCTGGAATAATTCTATTTTAATCTAATCTGTATATTTATGTATTGGCCAGATTTTTTGCAAGGTATTCAGAGAGAACCACCTTACGATACTTTCATCACACACCTTACTCGTTTATTTCACACTAGCTGTACCCGCGACTTCGTCCGCGCGGATTAGTTATTTTTATATTATTTATTTTATTAAAAAAAAAACTCTAAAATAAAAGTAGCCTAAGTTACTCCTTATTTCCATCAGCTATCTGCCAGTGAAAGTCCCGTCAAAATCGGTACCGCCGTTTCAGTGATTAGCCATAACAAACAGACAGACAGACACAAATTGTAAAAAAAAATATTTTGCTATATGTACCGTGTATACATCCATATGCATTTTGTAAAAAGCGGTTATTTTAATATTACAAACAGACACTTCAATTTTATTTATCTGTATAGATGTATAGATTCATGCACGCTCGCCGGTTTTATAGGTTCCTGGCTATTTTACTTATTTCATTGATAATTAAAAATGTAAACAAGAATGCTCTACATTCTTACTTGCACATACTTTAAATTCTACCTACAATAATATGTAGAAATATTTATAGTAAGAGCAAGTCACAAGGTTTTTAGTATTCGGTACATATTAAACTTCTGAAACATTGGCTGTATGAACTAATTGGTGGCGGAAGCACACATAGCAGGTGAGATCAAATTGCAATTAAATTAAAGCAAATACGTCCATGTGCCAGTATGGGTCGGTCTTGGGCAGACATTTGATAAAAGCGTGAACTTGCCAATGCCCAGCACCAACCGTCTCTTGGGCAGTTTGGGCTTAGCGAAAGGCAAAGGGGTCAATGTACAGTTAATATTTGAATTAAATATTTATTAGTTCTAATTTGGAGAGAAGTATTTGGTGCCAATATGTGGTTGCATTTTTAGTGATATTCTATGCGGTATTTAAAACTACATCCCAACAAATTGTGTGGTTTAAAGAACGATGTAACAATATACTACTAACATACCTTCACGCCAAATCCATTGCGGGGTGGATAGAGAGAACCGAATGCCAGATGACTCGATCCTTACAAACTTCACTCACTTCGTTAGCATTAATTGGTCTTCTTATCATGCTTGCCGGTCTCTAAGGCTCCTGACATCACCTTCTGATAAAACACAATCGATTTGATCATAGTAGGCCAGTCTTGGCATTCCGCGGGCTCCTACCTGCTTTCTTTCTACATGTATACATGCCTCTTCTTAGTTTAACACCGACACTCTCTTTTAGACCAACTCTGTTTCTAATATCATCATTGCGAATACGGTCTACAAACGTTACACCACAAATATTGCGCAACGCTCGTATTTCGGCCACTTTTATCCTACTTCCATGTTCTCTCTGCCATACCCAGCTCTCGTTTCCATAGTTAAGCGTTGGACTTAGCACTGCAAACTGAAACTACATTAAAATATATGTTTTCTTTAATGCCTGTTTTGTTGTTTAATTTTTTTCTATGCTTCTACCCATTTCAATAGTACACTTTCTATTTGTATAATTTACTTTTAAATTTGTACACATATTTTTTTATTAATATTTTAATTATGTTAAGGATATTATATGTTAAGGATATTTTAAGCAAAAAACACAATGATTGTAATTTATTTCTTGAAAAAATATCTAAATCGCTCCCTTTTGATGTCGGGTTACCAAGCGCCCGGGGGAGTTAATAGTTAAGCGTTGGACTTAGCACTGCATTGTGTACAGCGAGCTGTACCTTCTGGCTCAAGCTTTTTCCCGACACTCCATTTACACTATTTCCAGCACTCACTCGTCTTTCCATATCAACAGTATATCTTCCATCCCTGCTGAAAGCGCATTCTGGATATGCAATCTCATTCACTTATTCCAACACTTCATCATCGACAGTAATCATTACATTGGTTCTGGTGTCTTCTCTTTCAAATGCCATTATCTTTGTCTTCTTCGCATTCAATAGTAAGCCTTTTTCCATTTTTTTTTCATTCATTTTACTCGTTCGCTGCGCTGCCAATCTTGTGTCTAGCATAGATTGCTTAAGTATCAGAAGGCGCCCCGAACGTACGTGCCACCTAGTTTAATCATCTCAGCTGTGATCATATCAATTCCCGCTAACTTTCCACTTTTCAAGCATCGTATCGGCCATTCAATTTTATCATAGTTGTTCACGTTCATCGGATGCCATCGTGGTGGAGAGAGGATCAGACTCACTCTCAGTGCTAGCGTCCGAGCTATATTCATACATTTCTTCGAAATATTCACTACACCGTTCTAACACTTCATGAGTGTTAGCAAGAATGACACTTGCTTTAGACTTTATCTTGTCCATGCTGGGTACCGACGAACCACCCCGCGACTTCTTTATCTCTCTGCAAAAGAGTTTGGTATTTGCCTCGCAATTTTACGCCTCTATTCCTCGTATTTAACTTAAGTTTCATTCTTGCATAGACGGTACATTTCTTTCTTTCTCTCTCTTATATTTTCATTTAAGGGCAAAGATGATACATAATCCAACCACGCTTTTCTCTTTCTTGTTACGGAAGATTCAATCTCCGCATCCCACCAGTCAACTCCTTTCAATATTATATACCTCTTAGAGCATCCACTTGCTTTTGTTGCACTATCCACCATACTTTCTTTCAGAACTTTCCAGCGATCATCCACATCTGAGTCGGAAAGGCTTGCATTCGCAAGTCTTTAACAATATATATAGATATAATAATTAAAACAACCAAATAGTTTAATATTAAATAAATTATTGTATGCGAAACATAAGCGTCAGGAGTTATTTTACTATTATCTATTTATACATACTAAGTAGAGCTTGACCAAAACTATCTACGCTTTTCAGTATTCGTTCACGAGATTTTTTTTAAACTTATAGAGTGATAGATTTCCATTTCGAATACGCATTTTTGCAGGGTGCTTTCATTTGTTTCAATAGTTAATAAAAACAATATTTTTGTTTAACAGTTTGTCCGAACCCCCTGAATTGTTCCAAAATATAATTCTTAAACTACATCTCTGACTGTTGCTTTGATTAATTCCAAGTCTTTAAATATAGGTATCCCCTCTAGAGTCGCCTCGATTCTGAGCTACCTGCCTCCATCGACTCCCTAGAAATCTTTTGAAGCTATCGCTCCATCTAGTGGGTAGTCGTCCCATATTGCGTGTACCGGTATGAGGAGATCTTTCGAGATCCTTTTTCCCCAAGCTTTTTCCCCAAGTTTTTTCTGTGTTACGGGCAATGTGACCGGCCTACTGCCACTTCAGCTCGCTCACGTCACACGTCTTTTGAAGTATAACTTCTTCGACGTGCGCGTTTCTTGACGATGTTTTCCTTCACCGCCGAGCAAGTGACAATCAGAAACATTTACATAAATTCGACAATTATGAATTTAGTAGTACATGCCAATAGGTTCGAATGGGGGACCTGTTGGTTACAAGACCGGTTCTTTATCTACTAGACATAAGACCGTAGCTGAATAAAACTTTATTCTGTACTGTAACTGTGACTTATCTAGTGCCGTTGTGTGTTTGCGAAGGATATGAACAAAAAAGTTCGGGTGAGTTCACCACGGATGAGCATGGCTTCTTATGCTGAAAAGAGGCCATAATAATCGCTATACATCAGGCGTGCCGTACACTTGTTTACTTTTCAACAGTATATTAAAAAAGCGGTAACAGCGTAGTTCCGTCCCATATGTTTCAGAAACATTCCAGTCAACGTAGAGTGATGATAGCGCTGCATTATTACCAGGGGACGGACGCTTAACGACGAAGGAAACTCATTAAATACACGGCGATTTATTACACGCAGGGGCTGATACTCGTGTAGGCGCTAGGTTTCGGAAGAACAGTTTTATTACTACTTGGTGCTTATCAACGTATGAATGCTTTTTCGTACTGTATGTATCGAGTAATCGAGATCAATTTTTTGTTACGTAGCATAAAAATGATTTTTACATTTAAGAAATGCAATGAAAATTATGCTTTTGAGAAGTTAACATGGTAATAAAGTGCACTCACAATGGAATCAGTTTTTAGAAGTTTTCCCAAGAGACAAAATGATTTTTTAAAAATAAAATGTTGCGAGGCATGGACGCATATGGCTCACCTGCTGGCCGCTAACCATAGCCTATGAGTGAATGCAGTATGAGAAGTGTCGCTCGGGCATTGCCACCTCTGTCGCTAACACAACGACTCTTCAAGAGCTTACTGGTTATCTCACATTGTTGTTGTTGTACGCAATAGGAACAGGAAACGCAATAATATTTCAGGTTTTCAATTACGGCTTTCAGTCAGGTGGAGGGTACTTTTACAGCCGAGCTATGCCTTTCTTTCTTAAGATAGTTCTTTTAAGAAATATTTTTTTAAAAAGGTTCTTCAAGAAGGCCTTGATTGGATGTTTTTGCAATACATGCAATGCGCGAGTGAAGTCCCTGGTTTCGCAAGTGTCGACTTGTTACGACAACTGCTTTCCAGGTAGCTAATGTGCTAATTTGATAAAAAATATGAGTAACTAATAATTAATTAATCAAATAAATTGTATTATGCACAGCAAATAAATACACAACTAGGTAGGACAATTTACACAACTTTCTCGCATTTTCTATCAGATCCATCTGGCATTATCTATAATCGTCTGCATAAAATTTTATAGCATGTATTGTACTATATTTTATAGTAGACCTCTAATTACACTGGGATTGTAATGACAAACGACAAAGAACCTCACTGTTCCTTGTCGTTTTGTTGCTTGTCTCGATTTAATCCTGGCTACATGAGATAGCGGGGTGCAAGTATGATGAGGCTATTCCTTATCTCTGTATTCATACACCTTCCCCAAACAAAGGCTAATAATTTATAAGTTGAATACTACTTTTTAGTTAAAAAATAATACTTACGAGTTTAGGAATTTTTATATATAATGGTATGCGTCTTTTTAGTTGCAAATAAATTTGGTTATCAAACTACTATAAAAATAAATATGTATGAGTTCAAAAATAATATATAACACGATAGTATTTGTATGAGTATGCCTCGGACGCTGGCAAAGAGAGTGAGTCGGATGCTTACTTCACGTTGACGGCGTCCGACGAAGGCATAACTATGGATGAGATCGAATGGTCGATACGAAGTTTGAAAAATCAGCGGGAATTTATCTGATCACGGCTAAGATGATCCAACTAGGTGGCACTTACGTCCGGGGCGCCTTCTGGTACTTAAGCAATCTGTGCTGGAGAACTGGAAACGCGCAGTCATCATGCTCTTGTATAAAAGCAAGGGGTCACGCATGGACTGCGCCAACTATAGGGCCATCAGTTTGATCAGCTTAGCAGCAAAAGTATATGGTGATTGAAAGGAGAATAAGGATGAAATCCGATGAAATGCTTTGAGACGCACAAGGAGGTTTCCGAATTGGAAGGGGATGTACGGATCAAGTTTTCTCGCTCCGCAATATCGTGGAGAAGCATCTGGCCATAGACCAGAAGGTTTTCTGCGGTTTTGTGGATCTTAAGAAAACATTTGATAGGGTTGTGCGAAAGGAACTGTGGAACATATTGCCGACATATGGGATTGACGGTTCATTGCTCCGTGCGGTGCAGTCCACTTACAAGAATTGCTCAATATTTGTGCGGATAGATGGTGGCATGTCACTCTGGTTTAATGTCAAAATTGGTGTCAAACAGGGTTGCATGCTATCTGCTAGGCTGTTTATCCTGTATCTCGATAGTTGTCTGCAGAGAATAAGGTCAACGAATGTGGGATTGTGCATGGGTGACCTAGTGGTGAACTGTCTGCTGTATGCAGACGATGCCGTGCTATTAGCAGATACACCATCTGAACTGCAAACACTAGTCACAAAAATGAAAGACGAATGTATGGAGAAAGGCTTACTACGGGATGCGAAGAAAACAAAGATAATGGTATTTGAAAGGGAAGAATCCAGAACTAATGTAAGGATTACGGTTGATGATGAAGTGATGGAACAAGTGGAGGAGATTGTATATCTTGGATGCGCTCTCAGCAGGGATGGAAGGTACACCGCAGATGTTGAAAGACGAGTGAGTGCTGGGAATAGTGTGAATGGAGCGTTGGGAAAACTTCTTGGCAGTAAAAACCTGAGCCAGAAGGCACAACTCGCGATACACAATGCAGTGCTGGTCGCAAGCTAACTTATGGAAGCGAGAGCTGGGTATGGCAGAAAGAGCATGAAAGTAGAATAAACGCGGTCGAAATGCGAGCGCTGCGCAAAATTTGTGGCGTAACGCTTGTAGACCGTATTTACAATGACGATGTTAGAAAGAGAGTTGGTCTGAAAGAGAGCGTCGGTGTTAAAGTAAGAAGAGGCATGCTCCTTTGGTTCGGACATGTAGAAAGAATGCAAGATGAGAGAATGACGAAGCATATATTCAATGCAAAAGTGGAAGGATGTAGGAGCCGGGGAAGGCCAAGACTTGCCTACCATCAGCAAATTGGTCGTGTTCTATCAGAAGGTGACGTCAGGAGCCCTAGGAACCGGCGAGCGTGCATAAAAAGAGCACTGAATGTTAAAGAAGCGAGTGAGATATGTAAGGATCGAGTCACGTGGCGCTCGGTTCCCTCTGCCTACCCCGCAAGGGGTTTGGCGTGAAGTTATAGATAGATAGATAATATTTTTCTTGTGCTTCAAAATTCAGGGAATCACACTAGCACTACCAGCAATTCCTGAGGAATCTATTGCTGATCTGTCCGTAGGAACAACGCCTACTTTTTTCTTATTCGAATATTATATCACTAAGCTGGGTATGGCGGAGAGAACAAGTAGGATAAATGCGGTCGAAATGCGAGCATTACGCAAAAGAAACCTTGTAGACCGCATTCGCAATTATTTTATGATCAATTTCCTGAATGAGATTTTTATTCTATCCTGACAATATCTTCAAAAGCACATCAAAAATACTCTTTATATAAAGGCTGATAACATAGAATTAAAAAACAAGAGGTCTGAAAATTAGTCATTGCAAACAATTATGTTTACGGTAATATGTTGTTAATTCTAATTGTAAAAGCTAATTGACAATTTAAACGAAAAAAAAATTATCAGAAAGCTTAATTAAAAGAAAAAGGAAATTGAAAACGTTCCAACTGTGATGGAGTATTCCATACATTATGTCTGCAATGGCCGCGTATCGTGCCTTTCCAGAGTAGTTTTTTAGAGAGAACTCTGAAGTTTTGGAATTAATTCCATATCTAGGTTTTCGCTAGAGACTACAATATGATGTTTTTTAAAATAGGCGTGTAGAGGTTTCGGCAGATTCGGCAACGCACGAGTGGCACTCATGATGTTGCAAGTGTTCATACTTCCGAACTTGCTGCTCGACTGTTAGTAAAAAGTTGCAGCAACCTTCGGGACGCCTGAAATATAAGATGGGTCTGTTCCGTTTACATAAAGATTGAAAAGCTCTTTACGCTTATTTTAATGAAGCACATGTTGTAGTTACCCGGGGAACGCCTTGACAGGGAATTTATTTTAGGACAATAATTATTTGCAAAAATACTCTCTAGCTCTTCGATGTAATACAAAAAAATCAGCCAAGTGCGAGTCGGACTCGCGCATCAAGGGTTCCGTACCACTATCTATAAAAACGGCAAAAAAATCACGTTTGTTGTATGGGAGCCCCCCTTAAATATTTGTTTTATTTTAATTTAATTATTTATTCTTAAAGTGAATATATAACTAAATATTCTGTGAATATTTCAAGCATCTACCTGTTGCCGTTATCAATATCGAGCAAAAACGAGCAAAACGATCACGTTTGTTGTATAGGAGCCCCCTTAAATATTTATGTTATTCTATTTTTTAGTATTTGTTGTTATAGCGGCTATAGAAATACATCATCTGTGAAAATTTCAACTGTCTAACTATCACGGTTCGTGAGATACAGCCTGGTGACAGACGGACGGACGGACAGCGAAGTCTCAGTAATAGGGTTCCGTTTTACCCTTTGGGTACGGAACCCTAAAAACGGCAAAAAAATCACGTTTGTTGTATGGGAGCTCCCTCAAATATTTATTTTATTCTATTTTTTAGTATTTGTTGTTATAGTGGCAACAGAAATAGATCATCTGTGAATATTTCAACTGCCTAACTATCATGGTTCATGAGATACAGCCTGGTGACAGACGGACGTACGGACGGACGGACGGACGGACGGACGGACAGCGGAGCCTCAGTAATAGGGTTCCGTTTTACCCTTTGGGTACGGAACCCTAAAAAGAACACTTTCTAGACTTTTTATTTCTGTACGAGTTATTATAATGTAAAATTTGTTCGAAATGAAGAAGTAACAGGCATAAATTATAACTTTTTACAATTATTTCATTGACGCAAAACTTTCAAGCTTTTTAAACAAACTTTTGAACAAGGGTTGTTGATTGACACCATTCTATTAAATAATAGAAACGCTTTATTACTGTCAATCAACGTAAACTCTAACTTTTTGTGTAGAACTAGCGCTTTCTTGTCAATGAATGTATTATTATTGAAGACTGCCAGAAACAAAAGAATAACAAATTACCAACTGTCGTATATTTTCTGAGTTGTGGTGCTTGATTGTTACGGTTGTGTGTCGAAAGGGTGCTAACGAAACCTTTTTACTAAAGGAGCGCAGTCCGTCCACTTGTCACGTAATACCTGCATCTTTTAAAAGTCACCTGTAAAAGTAATAAGTAGATATTTGAAATTTCCATAGAGTGCATATGGCAATAATTAACGAAAATATATATATCGACAATGTATGCTAGAGAACTAGAAGGATTCCAATAGACTGGAGACGTGCAGTCATCATACCCTTGTAAAAAGGCAGGGAGTCACGCATGGACTGCAGACTGCAGACTGCATCAGTTTGATGAGCTTAGCAGCAAAAGCATATGGAAAAATAATTAAAAGTATGAGTGTGAAATCAGATAGAATGCCATGAGAGGCACAGGGAGGATTCCGAAATGTAATGGGATGTACTGATTTAATTTTCTCACTCCGTAATATCGTGGTGAAGTACCTGGTAATGGACCAGAAGGTTTTTTGCAGTTTTTGCAGTAAAATTTTCGCTGCTATATGTAACTTATTTTCTCTGATATACAAACTTAAGTGTAAGTTTTTTAAATTTACTAGCGTTTTTTAAAATTGCGTTTTTTACACCATACTTTAGGGAGATTACTGATTGTCACTTCAAAATTCTGGGTTTTTTTGTTTGCCTTACAAAATACATCAAAATTTTAAGGAATAATTCAAGTTACACACTGCATTTATTATACAAACTTCTGGTAATTTTTTATTAAACTTAATATTTTTCAATAATAAATAATATTATTAGCTTTATCCGTGTAATAGAGCGTATTATATTAGAAAAATATGTTACGGTACGTACGGTACGTAGCACGGTACTTTTCACGAGTCAACCTCAGACGCTGTCATTAGAATAACACGCTACGATGAAGCATGTCATTGTAAATGTATTATTGAATGAGTGATACCAAGAAAATATACAATTCCTTTTCATAAATGAATACTGTGAAAATATATTTTAATGAATTATTCATACAAACTTTGTATATTAGAAAATATGAAAAACAGACTATCAAACCTTAAGGTGCCATATTCGACCTAGGTACCTTATACAGAACAAAGAGACTACTATAAAATAGAGTAAAACGAATAGAGTATTTATTTGCCTGTGCTGACAAACTGGAACCGAGACTGATAGACAAGACATGATCAATTTTACGAAGACAAAAGATACACTAGATAGCATTATTGATGCGCCGGTCCAGTTTATAGAGAAGATCTTCGTTTAGAACAGGATAGTAGACACCAGCGCTATCAATGATGGGTCATATACCTAAGAGACATTACGAAAGTGATCCTAATATTTTTCTATACCGATTGAGGAATCGTAAAGAAGAAATAACCGCACGACTAACCTTTATCATTTGCAAAGTCTGCCTAGCTGAAAGGCGAATTGCAATTCTCAAACGGAACTGGATATATACATTCGCAAATTGCCTGGAACTGAACTGTAGAATATAATGACATATACTGGAATTGATAAAAATATCGAAGTCTTTAGACTAGCTATTAAAAACTAGTAAAAAAAGCAAAATGTGATTGGGAGTGAAATATTTAACGGAAGAAAGTTATGTAGCATGAACTACACTACATATTTTAACTTTTTATTCACAACACTAATTCTGCATTTATGAAACATTTTTGAATGTGTAATATTATAACGGCACAACCTACATATAATTTTAACGAAAATGTCGCTCATAAAATTTGGAACATTTACCTGATTGTATTGAATAAAAATAAGCTGGCATGCCTCAAAGCTAACTACGCCTTAATAAAATAAAAACAGTAATGTTGATTCAATGTATTTTTGATGAGACGTCGTCAAAGCCATTGGGTTTCAATGAAACGCTTCCCTTCAGAGTAAGTAAATAGCGGGTAAAATAGGCCCTATAAAATATTATTAACAGAATTAAAGACAAAAGATGGCTTCCTGCGAAAAGCACTGATTAATGAAGCATGAGGGAATCCTTGTTTATTTTCTTATGTAAAATATACATGTAAATGGAATTATAGATTGTGTAACAGTGATATGTCATGTTGCACTTACGAGTATTCTACCCAATTTTGGGTGTGTGAATTTATAGTTTATTACATAAGTATTCATCAATAAACAGAATTAGAACAGCATTTATTTAACAATATGCATGCAATTTCTATTAAATGATAACATGGGCTCTTTAAGACTGTCAGGTAGATATAATCATCTACCTAAAATTTTATAGTTATGCAATTAAACTTTTTTTTAATTGTGCCAGTCGTATTATAGGTGTAACCAGTCTGTTTTTGTGTCCTGTCCTCGAATTAGCATTTTGTCCATAAGTAGTGAACACAGTTTAAAAATATATATAAGCATGGGAGAGATTGGCAAAAAATACCTAAAATTGAATATCTTTTAAACAAATGTTTACAAATATCTAATAATTCCGCTTTGCTTATTGCTTGTATACACTTTTTTGGCATATAATGCTCTAGTGAAGTCAACAGAGTTGTCCCATAATATTAGGCCATATCATAAGATGGATGATACATATCCTTTGTATGCCATGAGAGCAGCTTGCTCTGATGCTATGCGTCTTACTTTTCCCAACACACAAACAAATCTACCTAGTTTAGTACAAAGTGTGTCTATATGAGCTTCCCAGTTACAAAGCTTGTCTACAGTAATGCCGTTCATTTCATTTAATCTAATTTGATACTATCATATGTAATGTTTAATGGTACTATAGTTTGATTAACTGTATGTATGTATGTATGTATGTATTTATGTATATCTTCACGCCAAGTCCCTTGCAGGGTAGGCAGAGAAAATTTGATTAACTGTGGTTTTAAAATTGAATATTTTTATTTCCGTCATGTTAATGTTAAAATTATTATAATTGAGCCAAGTAATTATGATTTTTAAAGACTTATTAATGTCCGTTTCGTAGTCGATGTCCTTACTTTTTCAATTAATTGTGTGTAAAGTGTGCGTAAAGTTGTGCTCTATAAAGCCTCCATTTGAAGGAATACCCATACCAGCAGTGAGAAGAGTACGGGTTTTATGTGTCGGTGTGATTATTATATGCTTACCATATTTACGTAACGTTTTGACGAGCTCTGTGGCGCAGTGGTTAGTAACGGTACTTTAACACTAATGCTCGTGGATTCGGTTCCCACGTAGGACAAACATTTGTGTATATTAACATGTCTGTTTGTCTTGGTCTGGGTATTTTTAAAAGAAGTACTGCTTTTCTGAGGAAGTGCCTCCACCACATAAAAAACTGCAGCCAAATAATAACTTCCTGGAGGGAGTTACCAGTAAGCTCTTAAAGAGAAGCTACGTTAGGAGTAGAGTACTTAATGTGTTAGAGCATTCATAGGCTACGGTGGCCGCTTTACAACCGGTGGGCGTATGCTTGTATGCCTTCAGACTTAAATAAAGATTTTCATTCATTCATTCATTCATTCATCAGATATTGTATAAAAAACATGCAAATGTAGATTTATATGGCATCTTTCATAATGACTGATTTTGGCATTATTAATTCTGTGCTATTTTTTAGACACAACGTCGGAGGACATGCAAGCATACGGCGCACCTGGTATAAAGTTATTACCGTAGTCTATGAACGCTTGCGATACATGATATATCTTTCGCGCGATGCTACCCCTGCTGATAACACAACAACACCTTATGAGCTTATTGGTAACCTCACTCACTCGTAGGAATACAACTCCAAGGAGTTATAATGCGTGGTTTTCTGTGAGGTGGAGGTACTTCCACAGACACGCAGCTTTGATGCGCCCTACTTCTCTTGAAAACACCAATATCAAGGCAAACAGATATGTGTATGTACACAAATGTTTATTCTGTGTGGGAATCAAACCTACTAACGTTACTATTAAATCAGCATTTACAAATCCGACGCCGAGCTTGCTAAAGACTTCTGCTGTAACTTCATCATAATGTTGCGTTAAAGTATATATACTGCAAGTTTAAAATATTAATTCTTAATATCATTTCTAATCTACGAAGGGTTGTATACTTGTGTGATTTGGTACATGATTATGTCTAAAATACGACGGAGTAAGAAAGTATTTCTTAAAACAATTTCGTATATCAACATAACCGAATACCTCTATAATGAATTTCCAGACAGTGTTAGGGCGGGTGACTAGATCCATCAAAAGATGAAGTCACCCCGTGGCTTGATCACTTCGGGGAACCTTTTAAGCCAGATTAAAAGTTCGGAACCACCTCTTCGAGGAATGCACGGGCTTATTATGAATTATTAATTTAGTCTACAACAAGGAAATTAAAGAATGTCTTTGTTCATAACGTAATTTAGATTATGCGGATAAAGAGGAACATTTATTAGGGGATTTTAAGTAATAATGTTCTTGAGATAGGTAGCTAATACTATTATGGTAAGCTCCTTAATAATATTATTGAAAATTGGAAATGTGAATACCAATATATTGTGTTATAAATTTTAGTCATGTATGTATGTATATCTTCACGCCAAGTCCCTTGCGGGGTAGGCAGATAGAACCGAGCGCCATAAGACGCGGTCCTTGCATACTTCACTCGCTTCTGTGACATTCATAGCTCTTTTCATGCACGCTCGCCGGTTCCTGGGGCTTCTGACATCACCTTCTGATAAAACACGACCAATTTGGTCATGGTAGGTTAGTCTTGGTCTTCCTCGGCTCCTACATCCTTCCACTTTTGCATTGTATATCTGTTTCGTCATTCTTTCGTCCAGCATTCTTTCTACATGTCCGAACTAACGGAGCATGCCCTTTCTTATCTTAACACCGACACTCTCTTTTAGAGCAATTCTTTGCGCAATGCTCTCATCTCGACCACATTTATTCTACTTTCATGCTCTCTCTGCCATACCCAGCTCTCACTTCCATAAGTTTAGTCATAAGTCAAATAGCATCGGTACTGATATTAATTATTAGTATCTGGGCGACTGAGCTTCGTTCGGCATTATTTTATTTTCGTTTTGTGTAAAATCAATTTTTTCATAAAAGACATCTACATAGATAGACTTAGGTAGCAAAACGTTATCTAGACACAAATTTTTATTGAAATCGGTAGAGTCATGTAGAGATGCAAGAAGATTCGAATTCAAAAAGTTCGAAGAGAAATAAAAATAGTATTTTGATCTAAACCACTTTGTGTGTTTCCGCTCCCGATTAGTTCATGCGAACTACTGCCGGCCGGCACCCACCCACTACCGTTAGTAGATGCATGCCGCCGCTGCCATGGCTGCTCCGGTCGTCTCTGCGAGTGTTCGCCTGAAATGTGAATCGCATGCACCCGCCACCGTTGCTGCCCTGGCTGCTCCGGTCGTCTCCGCGACACGAGTCTCGCCTCTCCACGAGGCATCCTCAGGCGCTGTAGATGTTAGTCGTTAGAATAACATGCTATGATTCGTAGCATGTTATTCTAACAGAGCAGCCATGGCAGCGGCGGCATGCATCTACTAACGGTAGTGGGTGGATGCCGGCCGGCAGTAGTTCGCATGAACTAATCGGGAGCGGAAGCACACAAAGTACTTTAGATCAAATTGCCTGTAAATTTGACTTTCGCAAAGTAACGCCTGAATCTATTAACTAAAAATAGTGTTTTATATATGAGGATATATATAAAGGATTGCTCGTTTAATGTAACAGGATATTCACGGCCAACAAGTATCCTACGAATACATAATATTGAAACTAAGCAATTCGTAGCTAATCTATGTTTACCGCCTGTGTCATGGTGACTTATCTGAAGAAATGTTTTCCCTTATCCCACCCTCTCCCTTCCGTCATAGAATCACATGTGCAAGCTTGCGATGTCATCATTCTACTGTTGAGGACATTTCTTCTCTTAATACTAAGTTCGGCAATTCCTACCTCTGTCATACTATTAAAAAGTGGATCGCTCTGCCTACACATATATTTTCTCCTTCTTACTATACGGGATCCTTCAAATGAAGCGTGAAGAAGCACCTTGCGGGCCAGCATAGTAGCGTCAACTGACAGGATACTGTATTCCTTTGTCAGTTGCCGCTGCAATTGGGCTCTCTTTTCGCTTACCATTAGGCAAACCGGAGCCACTATTGCTGAACCCATATAGAAAAAAAAATATCTATCTACTGAAAAACAAACAGGCTCATTGTAAGTGAATCTATTCATATAAATCAGGTCACTAGCAAGCTCCTATGGAGTTGCTGTGTTAGCAGCAGAGGTGGCATCGCGCGAGTAATACTTAATGTATTACAAGCGTAACCTACTACGGTAACCGCTTTACATGAGGTAGGCCGTGTGCTTGTATGCCTACCGACGTTGTATAAAAAAAAATGAAGGTATCCATACAATCAACCTTGAAAACATATCTCAGAAATAATAGGAGAAAATAGTCTAAAACTATATACTTAATATAATTTAAATACACGAGCATAATTTAAACTTTCATGTACCATGTTTTGATTTATACTAAGTTTTCAAAAATTAAAATCAAATTATAAATTTCATGTATTTTTAATTACTAGTATTTCCTTTAGTGTTAGGTATAACATACTATAGAGAAATTTTATTTATTATTACGAGTATTTAAATTTTATGTTAAACGAATTTATTCTCCGGGTTTAAAAACTTATTTTCTGATAGTCTCAAAAAAAAATCCAGTAGACCATTACAGGATCGAGTCGATGAATTAAAGTATTGCAAAATTCAGTGTAAGCTTTTAATCGTGCTACAAAATTTATTGCTCCCGCTTGTCCAATCATGTTATTTCGAAGCGTTCACAACAACCAAAAAAATTCAATTTTCATTTCATGAGCTTGCAAACTGATAGGCGTTTGTGAATATTACACGTATCCCATGGAATTGTTGGATATTATTACGAGTAAATAGGACATAATTACAGATTATTTTTGGCGCAATGGCGGGCAGCATGTGATAGATTTGATTATGGCATCAATATAAGCGTTTTCTATCTAACAAGTATGCACACTACAGCTAGAAATCCGGTACTAATCATGCAACTGATATCTAGCTTTCTGGTAATCTAACTTACTCGCAAAAATCCAAAATTATTATCCATAATACCTAAAAAACACTTCATATTTGTATTATTAAGTCCGCGACTTCTATTAGATTTTACTCATACGATTCTACTGACAAAATTTCCTGTTTCTGCCCCATTTTATACTCTTTCCCCTACTATCTACCATCCACTAACTCAACTCTATTACTCCTAACTTCAGTTGTTTTGATTTTGGATTTGTTGTCCGAAAAGAGACAGTTAGTTATTGCCTTTCTGTACAGATAGGTCTGAATTGTTAAATACACTACGTGCAGTTCAAGCTAACTTTAGATCTGCAGATTATTCACTCACACAACCACTATTTTCTTTTAAAATAAATATTTTTAGTATTCGTCATTGAATTATTCAAACATGGTCAAGTGCCACAATTTTCAAAATAATAATTTTTAAATTTGCTTTTGCCTTGCTATTTCTGATACGAAGTTAAAATTTGTTTAAACTACCCAACACTCGACATTAAAGGGCTCAGAACTTATGAGTGAATAATTAGAATCTACTTTACCCCCTCCACGACGATATCTACTTACTTCCTACGTCTACGACGCCGCTACGGTGAGTCACTAGGTAACATCCACTTTTTTTCATCTACAACTACCGCGGAACCTCCTACGACGCAGCTGCGGTTGGTCACTGAGCCTGTCAGACACCAATGTTGGTATCAAACCAGGGCGACAAGCTGCCGTCCATCCCCCGCACATATGCTATACATGCTATATAGCAAGAATGCCACCAGCTTTACAAATTATCTTGTCCATTCTAGATGCTGAGAAACCACTTTGAGACTTCTTTACCACTCTCCAGAAGTGTTTGGTATTAGCCTCGAAGTTCTTCGTCAGCCTCTCTTCCTCATTCATAAGTAGTCTTTCACGCTTCTCACTCACTAAAGCTTTGGTTTCATCCCTGCATCGACGGTATATGTCTTTCTTCTTCTCTTTCATACCATCACTCTGATACAAAGATGATAACGTAATCCAGTCACGCTTTCCTCTTTTTTTCGACGGAGGATTCAACCTCCGCATCCTACCAGGCATCTCCTCTCAGTATTCTACGTCTCTTTACACATTCACATGCTTCTTTCGCACTGTCCACCATGCTTTCTTTCAGCACTTTCCAACATTCGTCTACATCTCGGAGTCGAAAAGACTCGCATTCGCAAGTCTCACTGACTAGACGTACATACGTACTCCTTATACGTTTATCTTCCAATTTTTCACTTCTTATTCTTTCATGATCTCCGAAAGGAATACGCCGCCAGTGTCTACACTTCTTGAAAAGGCCCACAAATCGGCTTATCACCAGATAGTGGTCCGATTCAAGAGGACCTCTAAAGGACCTCTAAACCTCTAACCTATAATTAACGACTTTCGGAGACGCCCATCTATCAAAATCAAATCAATCACACTTTACAGTTCAATCCGTCGCCATGTGTACGTGTGAATATCCTTGTGATTGAAGAATGTGTTCAACAGAAGGAGATTTCGTTCCTAACTTGTATATGTGTATATTTGTATCTGTGGTTTAGAAAGTACATTATATGTGACATGGCACGCTGAATGTGATATAGTACGCCACGACAAACTTTTGTTGTTTGCTGTTACTTGACAATAACATAGTTCGTTGGATCACAGTAATTAAATCAAGCGCGAGCAGTGAAAAGTTTAGCTCATATTTTAATCTCAGCATATAAAATGTTTTCAATCGTAAAATCCAATTACGTGTACGGTATAACAGATATACTCGTATATCAAATCTGGACGCGACCTCTGTGTTATATACGGTTTGTACTACTTTTATTTTTGACGAGCTCGGTGGCTCAGTCGTGAATGACGTGACTTTGACACCAACGCTCGTGGGTTCAATTCCCACACAAGGCAAACATTTGTGTGCATGAATTTGTGTGCATGTGCTGTTTGTCTTGGTCTGGATGTTTTAAGAGAGATAGAAGTAGTAAGAAAGTAGCCCGTCTGGGGAAGTACCTCCACCTCACAGAAAACCGCAGCCAAATAACAACTCCGTAGAGGCGTGTGAGTGCCACCAGTAAGCTCCCAAGGAGTTGCTGTGTATGCAGCAGAGGAGGCCTTGCTCGAGTGATACTTAATATATCGCTAGCGTTAATCGGCTACGGTACCCGCTTTACATCAGTTGGGCCATATGCTTGTATGCCTCCCGACGTAGTATAAAAAAAATACTTCGTCAGTTGTAATGTGCGGCAATACTGGGTGTGTGACGTATCAATGATTAATGAAGCACGCTCTCTTTAATTGGGACGTTTAATTGTTTCTTAGAGCAATGATAGACCAATGGATAAAGAATCTGTCTATTTATCAACTGATCCCCGGTTCGAGTCCCGGCATGTACCACTAAATTTGTGTTTTCGTATTTATGTACATATTCATAATTATAACTTGCTTCGCGGTGAAGGAAAACATCGTAAGGAAATCCGCATGCCCAAAAAATTTTATCTCAAAAGAGGTGTGACCTAACTTAAGGAAGGTCTGATTATCTCTTTGGGTTGTAGAGGTATGACGGCAGTTGTTCCAAATAATTAGGATCTTCGCCAAATCCTTAGTCTTCAGTAGCGGAGCCGTACTATCAATGGATTAGGAAACGGGATAACGCTAAGCAATAGAAGAAGAAACTCTGTACAAAATACTTCCAATGATAGAACGGACCGGCCGAATTACAGGCCCGTTTCTTTTACCTTCCTATTTTACAAAGTGATGGAGCGCGTGATAAACCCTAGCGCCTAACATATAGGGACGACTGATGATGACTCAATCTACTATCATCAACACGCCTAGCATAACAGCCATTCATGTAATAATTATGATTGATTTTTAACGAGTTTGGTGGCGCAGTAGTTAGTAACGCTACTTTGATACTAAAGCTCGTGGATTGGATTCCCACACAGAACATACAATTGTGTGCATGAACATGTCATGTCTTGTTTTTAAGAGAGGTAGGTCGTATCAAACCAACCCCTCTGGGTAAGTACCCCCAACTTATAGAAAACCGCAGCCAAGTAATAACTCCTTGGAGAGTCGTTGTGTTCACCAGGACTGAGTGAGATCACCAGTAAAGCTCCTAGGAGTAGCTATGTTAGCAGCGCATGTAGCATCGCGCGAGTTATACAAAATTTATCCTACTTTGACACCTACGCTCGTGAGTTCGACTCCCACGAAGCCACGAGCGTAGGTATCAAAGTAGTATTACTAATTACAGCGGCATCGAACTCATCAAAATATGTTGTTGTAGCAACATATTAAAAGAAAAAAATTGGGTCGAAAGGTTCTGTAACACATAGGTCGACCTAATAAAGAGTGTTTAAAAAAATGTCTACTTGATTCTTCACGAGAACAGTTATTAAACGTTAAGTAAGGGAAAGATCAACCAGAGTAAAACGTAATGGCTAAAAACGCACATTTTCAATTTATGTAAGTGATGACGATGACTAAACCAAAAGGCCGTGATTACATTTGCTAACATAAAACGATGCAGTGACAAATGTTCCAACCGGCACAATTAATTGTCCCATCAAACGTGCGTCCACTACGCGTGTAATTACATAACCATGGTTTCAACTATGCCATAAATTGCTGCAGCAATTACTCGAATATGCCCAGAAAGATTGCTGACCAAGCGCCGCTTTACCTGGCTTGCAGTGTCCTATAAATTACTCTAGATAAATGCAACGCTAGAGTAGTTTCGACGTTCAACTCTGAACCTTATTCTTTCGTTTCGACTTGAAATATAGAGGGAATACATGTCAGGACTTCGGAAATATCGGTAAATCTTAAGCTACTAAGCACAATCTTTATAGTGAAAATTTATACACTGTAACTATTTATTGTAAACTGAAGTAAGACCTTAGAAAAATATTTTTTCACACAACTTCTGGTGACAAACAAGTTTAGGGTTCATCTGATATAAATTGTTTGCAATACAAGAAGTATCGGTCGCGCGGTGTCATTCCTGCTGCTAGCTGACACAGCAACTCTTTGGGAGTTAACTAACGATTCAATTCACTCGCAAGAATTCAATAACCTCCCAGGAAAGTGTATTAGTCTATGGCATTCAGTGACGTGGAGGTAATTCCTCAGCCGAACTGTTTTAATGTGACCTACCTAGCATACTTTAGTAGCCTCATTAATTGACTATCAGGGTGTACCACGAGCATGTGAGTTTTGACTCTATGGATAAAGAGAGAGCTATATTTTTTGTAACTGTACTGATAATGTAAGGTTTAACTGTACTGATGTATGTTATCACGTAATATAATATATTTCATCCAATAAATTTTCAGTGTAATCTTGATCTTGGTTTAATTTACACATCTCGGCATTCCTCCTACGCAACACGACCCTGCCATCCCTCACCAGAGACGAGCGTGCATTCCACCTATCCGTATGTGGGCTAGCAAGTGTATATATGAAAATAGTGTATGTGTTATACCTCTTGACATTGTATAAAAAAATGAGCGAGCCTAAGTAACACTAGTCAACATGTAATGTGTAACGTCTCACATCATACTTTGGTAATAAGCAACTAGAATTAAATCATAAATATTTAAGAATATGATAATATCAAATAAATTATCCGTGAATTTGTGTTTGTTGTCTGTTTGGGATGATTATTGACATCTTTTATCTTTTGTCAATCAACCAGTCAATATATTTGGCATCTTTTGGTAATCGGTCAGTCAACTTATGATAATAATTGAATTGACTTTGCAATAAGTTACGTAAATATGGCTTTTTATTACTCATACTGTAAATTGTATTATGAATAGTTTCAACCGCTCTGAAAATGGGTTGGTACCATCTGACTCTACCACCGTGCGTACTCATTGGTCAAATCAAAATGCGCGCTTCCCGGCTTTTTGTTACACACTTTAATGTCTTTTCACAAATTAACTCCCACAGATTGCAAGAAAATGAGAGGAATGTTACACATCAAAAACTCAGTAATACCCAGAGGAAACTCATGTCTTCCTTAGGTTAGCTCTCACGTCTTTAAAAATATATTTTCTTGAACGTGCGAGATTCCTTACGATGTTTTCCTTCACTACCGAGAAAGTGATAAATACAAATATGTACGATAGACTTTAGTATTTATTTTTATTATTTGGAGATGTACAAACACATGGTTACTTTAGATTACTAAACCTACTCTAACTCATCTCACTGCAGGGATACGGGTCTCCCGTCAATCGATGGGGTTAGGTTTAAAGAAATTTTATTCCCAAAAAGACAAAAAGTCACTTTCATGAGAATATGAATAATAGATTAATGATATATTCGTCGTTCACACACCCTGATTTTATAACCATTTATTGCATCAAATTATTAGAAATGTTCAAGAATATATTGAGCTAGTTTTAATTTGAATGCATTAAATGTTTTTATATTTTTTATATTCGACGGTATTTTGTTGTAAAGCTGTGCGCCTTCAAAAGTTAACATTTTTTTACCGTAGTTCGTTCGAACCTTGGGTAGTACCAGAAAACTAGCTCGACGCGTGCTTCTTTTCGTTACTTGTTTGATTGTAGTGAATGCTAAATTAGTATGGAGAGAGTTGTTTATTATCTTCCTAATGAGAATACAAGAATTGTAGATATATAATTGATATGTTAAGATCGTACTCCACCACGCTTCTTAACTGCGGATTGACAAAAGCCAATGATTTCAAGCCGCCCGAAGGCCACGCATTGAGCTTAACGGTTGTCATATATCGACAATATAAGGGACCGACAGCTTAACGTGCCCTTCGAAACTATGAGAAGCTAGTTGATGTTGCTTAACCTGCGTATTCAGTTAGTGTGACACGTGCAACGACTCCATCAAGCTCTCACTTTAGACTATGATCGTATAAAATTTGGTGAATTTGACAATTACTTAAAAAATGCTTTATCGAAAAAAATATTCATCAATCGTTTATATTTCTTTATTCGGACTCGGACATAACTATATTTTGCGTTAATGTTAATTTTTATTCAAGATTCGATGGAACAGTAACCGTAATCTAATAAAGGTTTGAAATAAAATTGTTAACAAGTAAAATCAACTACCTAGACATAGTTTTTTTACCTATCCAGACACCGTCGACTTCACGACGAGTTCGGTGGCGCAGTGATTCGTAACTCTACTTTGACACTAACGCTTGTGGGTTCGATTCCCACATAGGGTAAACATTTGTGTGCATGAACTTGTCTGTTTGTCATGGTCCAGGTGTTTACAAGATATGAAGGGCGGATCAAAACAGCCCGTCTGGTGAAGTACCTCCATCTCACAGAAAACTCAGCCAAATAACAATTCTCTGGAGGGTTATTGTGTTGTGTGTGAGATCCCCTGAGGCGTTGCCGAATGAAAGTATTTTTGAAATCTCTATATCTGTACATGATCTGTCCTAAGTTGTGGACAAGAACACAAATGTCTAATATTTGTGTAAACAACACATAACCTAAAAAGTTTGGTTAGCTTGCGCAGTAATTTCTAGTTTAAGCACGTAATACTTGTATTTACCGAGTTGGTACGCATTGTGAGGTTTTATCTCGCAGAAAGTTTGTACGGTTAATTAAGCCAGAGCCGTCAAGTTCCGCGGCACGTCACGCCGCCGGCAACAACTTGTTACGTACTACTGTTATTGGATTTGTAGACCAAAACGTTGTCCCTCTGCCGTTTTCGCAATGTTTCTGTTTTGGCTTTTACATTCAGTAAAAGATGAGAAAACGTGATGTTTACTGTACGTGGATACATTTTAAATAAGCGTTGTTTACTAAGAGAATATACACACATAGAACGTAGGTGCCGAAGTTGCTACGAGTATTACGAGTAACATGTACTTTACAACCAAAGGTAAAAGGCGGGCTTATTCCTTCAGGTCATTTAGGAATCTCTTCCAGCTGACTATTGCTTTTAAGTACCTGAATAGAACAATGAATAGCGGTGGGAAAAAGAGGTGGAGAATGAAGTGGATAGAGAACAGACAAAACAACATAATGCGGTCAATAAGAAAATCGCTAATGAATAGACATTACTTACTGCTAGTACATAGGTACATATTAGGGTTAAAGTATGAAATTGCCGATTTATACTGAAAAACTAAAACTCGTTTTTTTCTAAGATATAACATAAATTAATCAAACATTTACCCTCTCATTATCTATCTATTTACCCTCATTATCTGCAAATTGCTGCCGTCTAATCGGAAGTTTATTTTGCGATAGAACTCTGGGTATCTAGATTGGACAAACTGTGTGAAATAATTTTGTACTGTCTCCTGGGAAGAAAATTTTTTACCACGTAGGAAATTGTCCAAATCACAAAAAAATGATAGTCACTTGGAGCAAGGTCCGGCGAGTATGAAGATAACGTATGGTTTCTAACTGCAACTCCTGTAGAGTTACAACGGTTTCCCGTGCAGTGTGAGTCCGTTGTCATGGAGCAATAATGGTGAAGATCGATTCACGAGTCGGGACTGTTACACTGCTAGCCTCGCCATCATTGTTCGAAGTTCGGCACAGTAAACATCTGCTGTTCTCACTTGACCAGATCTGAGAAAGCTATAGTGAATAACGCCATGAAGAGACCACCAAACAGTTTGCTTTTTTCGCTTACCGTTATCGTAAAGAATCCACGTTTACTCACATATCACAATTCGATCCAATATGCCTTCATTTCTGTACCGATTCAATAAGGCACCACAAGTTTCAACACGCGTTTCTTTCTGGGGATCAGTCAAATCAAGAGCCACCCATGTTTCATATTATTTTATCTTATTGATTTGATGCAAATGAGTCAATATTATAGGTAAGGTAACGTTAAACCATGTCGCTAATTCCTGGGTAGTTTGACTCGGATCAGGTTTCACCATCTCCTTCAATTCAGCGTTATTCACCTGTATAATATATGGTCTTCCACTCTTGTTCTTTAAGTCAAAGTTTCCATTACGAAAGCGTTTAAACCAAAATTGAACTGTGCGTTCATTTGCAGTCTTCTCTCCATACTCTTGACATCGCTAGCCGTTTCTGCCACGTTAGTTCCATGTCGGAACTCATATTCAAAAATTCATCGGAATTTCGAAATATCCATCTTTCCCGTCTAAACTGAATAAAAAAAAACAATTGAAATTCGGAAATCAAATGTTGTACATTTTTTAAAAGAAAAACCTCACAGGTATCACGTGAATAAAAAATAATGCTTAATATATTTACAGAGCTTTCATAGGCTACGGTAACCGCTTTACATTAGGTGGGCCGTGTGCTTGTATGCCTTCCGACGTTGTATATATAAAAAAGGCTAAAAATCAAATCGAACATAATTATGTCAGTAGTAGTCTACTAAATACGAAATACTTTTATAATTTTTAGGGTTCCGTAACCAAAGGGTAAAACGGAACCCTATTACTGAGGCTCCGCTGTCCGTCCGTCTGTCCGTCCGTCCGTCTGTCACCAGGCTGTATCTCATGAACCGTGATAGTTAGATAGTTGAAATTTTCACAGATGATGTATTTCTGTTGCCGCTATAACAACAAATACTAAAAAATAGAATATAGTAAATATTTAAGGGGGCTCCCATACAATAAACGTGATTTTTTTGCTAGTTTTTGCTTGATATTGATAACAGCAACAGGTAGACGCTTGAAATATTCACAGAATATTTAGTTATATATTCACTTTAAGAATAAATAATTAAATTAAAATAAATCAAATATTTAAGGGGGGCTCCCATACAACAATTTTTTGCCGTTTTTATAGATAATGGTACAGAACCCTTCGTGTGCGAGTCCGACTCGCACTTGCTCTATTTTCTCTCCCAGTTTTCACTATCGGCCTTCGTCATCGGCTTTTAAGAATGATTTCGTGATGTCGATAGCCTTTCTTTAGGATTCGAATCGAATAGGAGTCGAATTTAAAAATATATTTTTGCATTTGATAGTCCATCAAATGCAAAAATATATTTTTCAATTCGACTGCTAGTTCCAGAATTATTTTGCGTTATCGAATATTTAACCCTATAAAATATTTGTCTACAGAGTAATATGACACTTCGATGAGAGATATTGCTGGAATTAAATTTGATAACGATTGAATTATGTAACAAGTTACCATATTACATAGTTTACTAGATTGATATTGGATGTTACATATTTATATGGTGCTTTTCTCCACGCATTTTCTCTTTTTTTCGGTTTTGATAAGCGATGCTAAAACAATTTGTGAAATCATTGTTTCACTTTAACTGTATTAAAGAAAAGGTTGCATGTAATTCGTACTACTAAAGTAATATTTACTTATAGTTAAAATATAAGTATAATTAATTAGATTCTGAATTCGAGGCAATTGTACATATGTTCCGCACGATCCGGATATTAACCCTTTATAGTGAAATTCGTCGAAAATATACCCTTTTGTGAATTATTTCCACTTTAATCCTTCATACATCAGTAGGTGAATTATTAATTTTTGTAAAGCAGCACAACCGAATATTGATTTTTCACGTATGCACTCGTCCATGGCTGCATCTCTATTCTCCTGCATTTTATTTACTTTGTTGCGATGCGTCGATTTTACGAACGTTTCAAAGTTTGCCAGTAGTGGAATTTAATTTTGAGCAAACCACTCCTTCGGCTCCATGGAAACTGTACTATGAAATGAACATTGTTCCGTCAGTACTTTCCTGATTAAGTTAAACAGAACAGTTGCCAACCCGTGTTATTGTTTTTATGTTCCGGGTCTGTTTAGTTTGTAAGCGAATTACTTTTGAAACCTTTTTATCACTGAGTATGAAGGGGCCTGTTACATTTCGTATTTATTCTCGGTGTTTACTGTGTAATATGTTATACTTTCACCCTCCCACCGAATAACATCTTCTTTTATGAAGTCAGTTAAAAATAAAAAGCATTGTTAAATAGAACTTACTATAACTTGTTAATTATGTCTTGATTTTGTGGTAAACAGATAGTGATTTAATATTTGTACCTGCAAATTATATTATTATTTTTGTACGCTTGCAATACAAGAAGTATCGCTTGCCCATTACCACCCATACTATTGGAAAATTACAGGAGCGTACTATGTAGTTACCTCACTCACTTGCAGGACCATAAAAATCCCTCAAGGAGTTGTGTTGTATTTGGCTGCGGTATTGCGAGAGAAGGATACGTTCCTAGTTGGACTGCTTCGATGAGCTCTGCCTCTCGTAGATTAATTCAATGACTGTCTTCTTTTGGAAACAGCCGGACGCGATTACTTTATAAATACGTTCTGAAGCACGTAAAATCTTGAAGTGACTCGAATGCCCTCTACAGGTCAACGTAGTTTACCAGTCTATCCCATTTTCATCATTTTCTTTTTTTTAATCTACTAGCATTTCGGAAATGACCATTGGCGAAGAAGAAATGCCGACATAATATTTCCCATAGTGGTATAAAAAAGATCTATGTAAAAATGACTGATTCAGTATTTAAAACTCTGTTGTACGCCGATGACCAGGTTCTCTTTGCATCTTCTGCGGAAGAACTACAACAAATTAATTACTGTAATTAATGAAGCCTTTAAAAAGTAAAGTAAATATGTAATGAAGGCGAAAGCGATGGTGATTGAAAGGAATGAAACTGTTACAGAGTGTCACAAAATGATTGAGATGAAAAATTGGAGAAAGGGAATGAATTTGTTTACTTAGATTCTATGTTTACGAGAGACGAAAAATGTGACAGCGATATTGATAGAAGAGTGAAAGTAGGAAACCGTATCAATGGTGTCTTGGTAACAAGCGGTACTAAATCGAGCAAAGCTCTCCTTATTATCATTCAGGATGTATTAACGCCAACATTGGTGTACGGCAGTGAAACATGGGTACGGCAAAAGAAAAATAAAAGAAACGCGTAGAAATGAGATCGCTGAGGAATGGTTGATAGGGTAAGGAATAGCACGATACGAGAACTGTATGTGGAATTTAACACGATGTGGTGACAAAAATTGATAAGGATTTTATTCACAAGTCATTTAGAAATAAAGAATGACCAAATAGTTATGTACGAAAGAAGTTTATATGGCAAGAGTGAATAGAGATGTGCAGGGGCCACACTAGACGCACACATATAGATCAAATTGATGATGTGGTGAAAAAGGGCCAAATCAAAGCACCTAAAACCGAAGAGCATGCATGAAGAGGTTGTTCCGAGAGAGGTATGTATGATACGGTGCATCTGACGTTCCATAGTCTGTGCCTATTCCTATTGTTGGGTAGAAGACAGGCGTGATGATGTGTATATGTAGTCTCTTTATCAGAATGAATTCACTTTTTGGTTACATTAATAGAATCTATCTGTATAGTTATGACTTCACTCCAAATCCCTTGCGGGGCAGGCAGCCAGAACCAAGCGCCACATGACTCGATCATTACATACCTCTCTCGCTTCTTTCGCATTCATTGCTCTTCTCATGCACGATCGCCGGTTTCTGACATAATCTTCTAATAAAATGCTACTGACATAATCTTCTATTAAAACACGATCAATTTGGTCATGGTAAGTCTTGGCATTCCTCGGCTCCTACATCCTTCTACTTTCGCGTTGTATATCTGGTTCGTTATTCTTACCTACTGCATTATTTCTACATGTCTGAACCAACGGAGATGCCTCTTCTTATTTTAACACTGACACTCTCTTTCAGATCAACTATGTTTCTAACAACATCATTGCGAATACGGTCTACAACATGGGGTCATTGTTTATTTTTACTAAAATAATGTAAGCAATTAGTCTATTGTAATTATTTTACTGTAAATATTCAGGAACACCGTTCCTATATGAAATCTTTCGTTTGTCTATGCGTTTTTTGCGAATATTCGAATTTTGATTTCAGATTCGGATTCAGCATAAAACAGTAGAATAGGAATGTTCAGGAACACCGTTCCTATCTCTTAAGGAACATAGTCAAAATGGCCGACAAATTAAAAAAATAATAATTTAATTGTTATATAATTGACGAGCCAGGTGTTCCTCTGGCAATGCAAGCTTGCGCATTCTCAACTGGTTTTATATACGTTTGTTTATGTAAAATACGCCGTGAAACTTGCGTTTGCAAACGTATCCTCGCTCGGTCATCGTCAATAGAAATAGTTATCGTAAAGAAATATAACATAAAAAGATAAAAGTTAGTATATATTAGTATTATATTTATGATTTTTTAGTACTGAAACAAATTATTGAAATTTTGATATTTGTTTCTTAGATTGTTATGTTGTAATGTTTTTTAGATTCTTTTGATTAATTCTATGTTTTATTTTAAATTTTTACGTCTATGGAAAATTCTAAAATTATTGATATTTAAAAACTATGCTACGTAAAGAATTTAATGAACTTTGGTTCACTTTGACCTCAAAGACACAGATTGACTTAGTAATCCATTTATCTAGTGATGTTTTTTTCAATTATTGATTTCGGACATGTTTCCATAAAAATCCTATAATCTTAAAAATAGTATCATGTCCATAATTATCCACACAGCATATTGTCAATAACTCGAAAGTAAAAAAAACATAAGGTAATGATAACAGTATACCAGCAAAACTAAGTAATTATATACTTAGTTTTTCCGGTGTACTGTTAATGAAAATAATAACAGAATTATAAATATTTTTATATTATTTTTTTATTAATATCTTGAGAAACATGAACTATAACCACGCTGACTTTTAATGGAAAAATATGCCTCACTTGTTAAAACACGTGAAATAATTTAGTTTTGTTGGTATCTAGAAATGGAGACTGCTGCTCGTAGATAGCATTTATTTTGGCAAGATATCTGGTACCAGCCATAATTCCGTGCTAGTGATCTAAAACAGCTGTGTCAGCCTCGTCTCGGCTTTATAGGACATATCAAGTAAATTGGCGTTGCATGTATTGCAATTTCTGATGTGATATTCAGCGCTCAGCATCGCTGTAATGCATAACATTTCTCTGCATATTTGTATTAATTTGAAATTACTTCATTTCACAGAATAACCAGAATGTATCTGGCTTACCGTAATACAGGTCAGGGTGTACCTTTTCCTTACAGAAAACAGCAGTCAAATAACAACTTCCAGGATTATTCTTTTGTTCCAGTGAGAGACTAAGTTTATAATAGATTATCTCCCGTGCGTTTTCATTCTCACTACTAATGCACCAACTCTTTCGAGGTTTCCTTGTGGCCTCATTCACTTCTAGAAACCCAAGAACACCCTAACAAAATTTTGTATTAGCCGCAGTCATATCGGGGGGCACGGCAGTGCCCCCGCCAAGTCGAGCGCGAAGCAAACACTGCCGTACCATCCTTTACTGGAACCATTTCGCCGCATTTTCAGGCCCCTATTTGAGAACCTCTGGATAAGACCAGAACGCAGAAATTTTCGTCATCTAGTAAGCTATAATCACATACTTAAAATCCAAAATTTCAAGTCTGTAGGTCATTTAGTTCCGAAGTTAAGCGAACGCAAAGTTTGGCATTTATGACACTCACTCATGATCATCAAAATAGAACTAGTACTTCCCATAAACTCCGAGAGCTGAAATTTGGTACAGAGTTAGGGTTTAATGGCCACATAAAGGGAAAACTATAAAAACTAGGATAATCGAAGATCTGGAGTACCTGGTGACCCTGATTAGAAAACACAAGAGCCCAACCAAACTATTAGAGATCGACATACCGCCTTTACAAAAAATATTCAACTTAGTGGGCCGCTTCATTTGATGTCAAAAATCGAAGGTCTGAAGTATCTGATGAAGAACTCTCAGCTGGTCTCAGCTGTATTAGAGATATGGTAATGCCCCTAAATAATGCTATGTTAAAAGCGATTCCGCACCCCGAGATAAAGTTAGTTGCTAAAGATTAAAAAGATAAAAATTCTTTATTTGCCATTGGGCCCTCGCGGGCACTTAGACACGTCTTACAGTTTTTGAAATATAATCTTATTGTATCTTATATAATTTTCTTTTTACTTTTTCCTTTTTTTTATCTACTAGCATTTCGGAAATGACCATTGGCTAAGAAGAAATGCCGAAAGAAACTTGCCAATATAGGTCTCTTTTAAAATTGTCATTTAGATATTAAAAAAACAAAAAATACATAAGCATATTGGTACAATAATGATATCAAATGGTAAAAATAAAAATTATTAAGGACATGTAGTCTGTGCTGAATTATTTCCAGACATCTTTGTCAGTTACATATTCATCAATTCTATAATAAGCCCTTCTAAAGACAGTATTTTTAATATGCTTTTTGAATACATTGTCAGGAAAGGGCAGAACTGTTTCAGGCAACTTATTATAAAATCGAATACAATTTACAAGAAAAGATCTGCCAGTCCTAGTAAGCCGATGTACCGGCATATACAACTTATTTCTACTTCTAAGTTTTTCACTGAAGTTTGAACACGACTTTAAATTTTTACGGGCATACATTATGTTTTCATAAATATATTGAGAAGTAACAGTGAGGATATTTATTTCTTTGAACAGTTCCCTGAGGGATTCTCTGGAACCCATGTTATAAATAGAGCGAATGGCTCTTTTTTGTAATATAAAAATTGTCTCAATGTCAGCCGCCGATCCCTTGGATTGTTCAAAATGTATGATAGTAAAAGCCCGGGCGTGTTTACAAAAATATGAAGATGATGCGTCGATGACTGCTGGACTGGAAGAAACTATAATCATTAAAGAGGGAGCTAAAATAATGCTTAGGAAAAACATTGATGTTAGTTTAGGTTTAGTGAATGGGTTGATAGGCGTTGTACAAAAAGTGAGGTGGGACCCGGAAGACCAAACAAAGCCTAAACAATTGGTAGTAAAATTCGCTAATAATTTGATTCACGAATTATTGCCTATTAAGTCAAAATTTGAGATCATACCCCGGGCATACGTGTACAGAGAACAATTCCCAATCTGTGTGGCGTATGCCCTAACAATTCACAAGAGCCAAGGTCTAAGTCTAAAAAATGCCCTCATGGACATTGGCACCTCCATTTTCTCTTGTGGCCAAGCCTACGTGGCGCTTTCACGAGTAACCAATCTTCATGGGGTGCATCTCATAAATGTTGACTTCAAGAGTATAAAAGCTCAAGCTTCTGCGATCACCGAATACAACCGGCTTAGGCGTAAATACCGCGCCGATCTTTCAGAAATTAAACCGTCTAAAAGAATAAATAATGAAGGCGAATGGGCAATACGAAAAACTGTTGCTACTGTACAAGTATCAGAACCGGTAAAAAAGATAAGAAAGATTTGTAATAATAAAAAAACTACTCCTAAAAAGAAAACAACTGTGTCAAATAAGAAAATCTAATAAAATAAATCAATATGCCCACGTTTCTACAAAAAGAAGTGAAATCCCACCAAAAACATTCTGTAAAAAACTAGCCAAGTCTCGATGGAGCTGCTTGTTTATCTCTAAAAAGTAATGAAATCTAGACAAAGTCGTGCCAAGTCTAAGGTTCCTTACTGCGATTTCTTTATTATTATAGTTAATGTTGTGCGACTTGGCCGTTGAAGGGTACACAAGGGTACAAAACCAGGTGCTCCATGACACCATTGCACCAATCTGTCGCCAGAACCGCTACCCATTGACGATGGAAAATTGCCACTTGGAAAACGTTGATTCAATAACCAGTCAATTGTAGGCTTGATAAAGCTGCGGATTTCAAGAATACTTATGTAGTACGTATGTACTTATGTAGGCGAGCCTGAAACAAACAGTATAAAAAAATATTTCCAGTACAGACGGACTTCTAATCATTGATAAATGTCCGTCTGTACGTCTATTTTATGTTAGATCGGTGGTCGATTTGACGCTCCAAAAAGAAGAGAGCAGAAGTCAGCATTGTCAATGCTGAATGCATGTGTTGCACAATCAACAACAGCCTAAAATGAGACACTAGCGTCCAATTACCAACACCAGTATGGGCTATTATCTCGCTTAACAAACATAGGTAGTTACAACAGATATAACATTACGTGTAAACAAAAACAAAATTGACTTGTACCCACTAACGTATAAAGAATGTTCAACGGCCAAGTCACACAACATTAACTATAATAATAAAGAAATCGCAGTAAGGAACCTTAGACTTGGCACGACTTTGTCTAGATTTCATTACTTTTTAGAGATAAACAAGCAGCTCCATCGAGACTTGGCTAGTTTTTTACAGAATGTTTTTGGTGGGATTTTATTTAGAGTAAAAATGTTTTTTAGATCACCTTACCCTACTCGTCTGAGCCTCGTTTGCTAATCATTGCAGCACATCGTACGTAGGTGGCTAGTGGTAGGCTCGAGCTCTACACGCGATAGAAAGATATATATCCCATTCGTATAATATTCGTAGATGACGTCAAAATGAGGTACTAATCGGTACACTCTGCACGAATGAGCTTTTATAACAAATACGAGTATGATACTATAATGATAGAAGTTGGAGCTCTGTGTCGCTGAAGATGTTGCAAATCTTTTTCTTTTAATTCCGTCTATCTGAATTTGGTTTAAGTATATAATTTTTATTTTTATTTTATTCTACTGAACTCCAAATTATACTTAAAAATACGATGCGTTGATTCCGGAAGCGGAAAACAATGAAATTTAGTTTTTTTTTTGTGACGTAGGGTAGTTCCCTGTCAGTTTATATACGCGTTACCAATCTATACCTTGATCGAGACCAAATAGATTGATAGCGTTGTGACAAAGGGATTATGTATATGCATACAAACATGTCTGTCATAGTAATCAGTAGGTAAATCAAACCATTTATATATAAAATTTCTCATAATTAATCGTTAATATCAATGACTTAATTGTTAATATATTTGAGAAACCAGTTTTTCAATGTATGAAAAAAAAAACAATAAAGTCTCTCCCTCACTCATCATCTCATTTATTTTGCAAAAAATGACACAATTTCAAGATAACGTTTGGAAACCTTGCAAGGTGTTTCCCATTTTTCAGTCATGGCTGAGTTCAGTCAGTTTACGTTATGGAGTATTTTCGGCGATATATGGGTATAATATTTCTGCTCGCGGGTGGTTGTTTTGGGATGAATGGGTGAGTAGACAATTTACTGATATGATGAGGTGCCAGTTTCATTTATTATAGCTGATGACCGGGACTCCCCGCTCGCATTAAATAGCTTTTCAAATTGACATAGGTACCCTATTTTTTTGGTTAAAAATTTGGCTTTTTCTTTCTCAATTTTCGCCTACGTACTAATGAAAGACCCTTTTAAATTGGTTTGGCTGTTTCGAGGATTGGCCTGCAAGCTTTAATCAGACAAGTAAATAGTGATAACCCAGTGGATAAAGAGCTGACCTATTATTTGACAGTTCAGGGTTCGAATCCTGGTGTGGGCTCGTACCTATAAATTCGTGTTTTTAGATTTTTGTAATTATCACTTGCTCTGAGGTGTAGGGCAACATAGTGAGGAAACCCATACGTACAAGAATTTATATTTCGAAAGACATGTTACGTAACCTGAGAAAGGTCTAATTTTCCCTCTGCTTGTGGAGGTTTGATGGCAATCGCTCCATGTCAAAATCAGTATCTCGTTCCACATCAGATAGATTTAGGTAGTGTCAATCCTAGTGCATTAGGAAACGAAATAAGCTAGAAAGAAGAAAAATAATTAATCAGAAAAGCAAAAATTAAACTGAATATATATTTTTTTAGTTGTTAGGTACTAATTAGCATAATATGAACTTTAGAAAATGCATTTACTTGGGAATTAAATTTAATTTCTAAATCTATTTTATATATATATATATACATATAATAGGAGTCAACCATATTTAATCTGGTTATATCATAGACTATGTAACATAGGTGAGAACTGCAACGCACTTTATTCATATCCAGATCTAATCGACACAATTAATTCGTTGTGGACAACTGTATTTGAATAGATCCTAGTCAATTAATAATCAGTAAAGAGTAGAGTCAATACCACGTTAAATTAACCCCCCCAAAATATTATTTAGAAATATGCTATTTGCGAAGCTTGCGTATGGCGGTAGAGTTAAATTTTTAATAATGTAAATCAAATACAAATTTGTCATGATACTTATAATATCAAGCGTGCAATATAACATTATGTAACACAATGTAACCGTGTGCAAATTGCGTGCAGCGACCCACTCGCCTGCACTGGTCAATGCATGCGCCACTATAATAAACAATACTTATTTTCACATTATTATAATATATGGTATCGTAAAATTAACCATCGTGTATGTAAAACAATATAATGCCTATATTGTGTAGAAATTTGACGTTTAATTTGCTATTTATACCCTATTACTTTATACGAGCAATTCTTGTATATTTATGAACATATCTAGTGAATCTAGGAAACGCTCTAACGATTTCGATTAAATTCTGTATTTGAATAAAAGTTTTGCTTTTTTATTTATATATGCAGATGTACGAGTAGTAACAAAATTCTATTTTACGCAAAATAAAAACATCTTGTAAATTTTTATGCTTTTTTCGTTAAGGCAGGACAATGTCGAACATAATGCCAATAAACAGGGATCAGTGAATCTCTAGTTAAAACTTACGAGACAATTGTGTATGTTGTATGAAAATTACTGATACAAGTACTAAGAGGGTAATTACCAGAGCAAAATGCAAAATTTGATTTCATCGGTAGAGATGGCGAGCGGCTTGCAGGCCTTCCCTCTGCGATACTTTCTTGTCACTCGCTAAAGCTAATGAGTGCAACTTTTGTCAGTCGTCCTTGCCACCATTGCAAAAATGGAATGGCAGTCTGGCCTATAGTGCCAAAGAAATAGCCGATTTAGTGGGTGATCTATTTACCCCTAACTCGACTTTGAATGACGGGGGAGCTGTGCCACATACCATACCGACGTGTAGTAGCTCAATTCCGGAAATCCAATTACCCAGCGAGATGTCTGGCGGGGGTTGCTCTCCTTCAACCTTCATAAGTCAAGTAGACCAGATCGTATACCAGAAGTGGTGCTAAAACTGTGATTTGTGTTCTATGCTAACGCGGCTTTTCATGCTTTCTACTCCGCTGGGCAAGTCGTGTCTTCGTGGAAGATTACCAATGTGCACCCGGTGCCCAAAAATGGCGATAAATCAGATCCACGAATTACAGGCCTATTGCCATAACCTCCCTACTCTCCAAGGTGATGGAGCGTGTGATAAACACACGACTCCTGGCATACCTAGAAGATCACGACTTGATCAGTGATCGTCAATACGGCTTTCGCCACGGTCGTTCGACTGGTGGTCTTCTAGTGTATCTTACACACCGCTGGGCTTCGGCGATTGAGAGTCAAGGTGAGGCATTGGCAGTCAGCCTAGATATGGCAACGGCGTTCGATCGGGTCTGGCATCGGAATCTTCTATCAAAGTTACCATCGCAGGGGCTACCCGAGGGATGTGCAAATGGGGTGCCGACGCATAAAAACCGTGATAGACGGTAATTGTTCCGATAGCATGAATATCAATGCTGGCGTCCCACAGGGCTCTGTATTGTTCTCGACGCTGTTTCTGTTGCACATCAATGACATGTTGTCAATCGACAGCATTCATTGTCATGCGAACGACAGCACCGGAGACACTTATTACATGGGCCGTGCTAGCACCCCTCGTTCCCTTATGGAAAAGGAAAGCAGCGAAAAACTTGTGTCTGAAATGGAGGGACTTTAAGTAAAGTGGCGATTGGCGTTAACTTGGTCCAATTCAACCCTATCAAGACATAAGTCTACGCATTCACCGCTAAGAGAACCCCATTTGCTGTAGTTTCACAATTTCAGAACACGTCGGTCACAATTGCTAAGAGCAATAGGAGTCTCGGTGTCGATCAAAAGCGATATTCAGTATCGAGCTCACTTGGAGGAGTAGGTCAAGCTGGCGTCCAAGAAGTGTGCTGCACAGAGCCAAATGTGACTCGGTGCAAAGAGGTGAGGTGAAGATTGTCAATGATCCTGAACTTACACACGGTATTGAGTTATTGAGTTTGAGAAGAGATTTTACCTCCCTTTGCGTGTTCTACGGGTTGTTTAATGGGCTGTGTTATGAGGAGTAGTCCCACATTATGCCAACAGCGTCGTTTTACAATACGCACAGTTCACCGATGACTGGGAGTTTATCCGCGTATACTGAAACCGTAATGGTCGCGTACTGTGCGGTTCCAGAGAAGTTTTCTACCGACAACTATTAAGTTATGGAATGAGCTCCCTGTCGAAGTTTTCCCAAGGGACTGCGGTATGGGGTTCATCAAGAAAGGCGTGTACAGGTTCTTCCTTACTATAGTTTAGTTTGCAAATCGTTTCGTAGGCTTTTAGTCAATGAACTATGCTAATTTCACGTTACGCCTAATAGCTATTCCTATATATCAATACCAGTATCAGTTAAGAGCTAAATTTACTAGTGATACCTCTAGATCTTATATCGTTAGCAAATAAAAGTTCAGCTGTAACTGGAACACTATTCAATATAAATAGGGATTTGTGGCATGAACAAAACTATGTCCTAATACCTGCTGAGCTGGATAGAGGGTAGGACAAAGTGGGAGTAAAGATATTTTACCAACATAAATATCTTTACTCCCAGTTTATCCTAATAAAAGGCTGGTAACGGATCAGTGACCCTTGGATGTTGCTGATGTCTATGCGCGGTGGTCACCACTTACCAGCAGGCTACCAACAGTCTCGTTTGCCGCCTTCTAATTTTAAAAATATGTAATGTAAGTTACATATCATTTAATGATATCAGTAAAAAGTTTCTATACGCTAAAATAATCATAATGTATGAATTATATACAATATCAGAAGCAAATACGAAGAAGCGAATTCACCATATCTGTTCCTCATTGTCTTTAATTAATAATGTTTAAAAACACTTAATGTAACAACTTCAGTGACATCGTAAATACCTCAACCCGCTAAGAATGTTACCAAAAAATAAAAACTCTCCACACTTTTAAGAGTTTAGCAACATTCCTTGGGTGTTACACGAAATAATGTATAAAAACGGCGTTACACCATTCCGAGGAACGCCAACTGACCCCGTTTTAAAAACTTTCCCTCTGAGCAAGATTGATGTTTGTGCAAAAATCCACTTCTTTCTGCAAAAAGTTTCAGAAAAATGAGATTTTTTGATGAAAGTATTCGCGGTATCTACTAAGTGTTTCCATTTCTTTTAAGTAAACCGCCTATTACATGCGACTTCGCTGCTAAAATTAATAAAATAAATCAGCACATCTTTGATTTTGCAATGTTAATGGGATTTTGACTAGTTTGGTGAGCAGTGCTTATTAACGCTACTTTGATAACAACGCTCGTGGGTTCGATTCCCAAATGGGTCAAATGGTTGTGTGCATGAACATCCCTGTTTGTCTTGGTCTGGATATTTTCTATGTATCACAAGTATGTATTTATAACAAAAATGTATTTACGTATTACTTTTTTGGTGAGCAAATGGCATCTGTCAAAAGATAGTTCACGAAAAAAGGTTTGCCACCTACGCGTAATGCACCCTGCCGATTAGCAATGACAGTTTAGGGAAAGAGTATTAGGGCACAACTATTCACACACACGCGCAATAGTTATAATTGTGTTTGGTTTCCTATCTGCGATTATGGCATCCTCACGACGACGGCTATATTAAAAGCAGAGCCAAGTCATCGTGGATTTGAAGAATTGTTTTTGCATTTGATTGCCCAATTCCTAAGGAAGGTTATTAGTTATAGGCTCAATTCAACATCACGATACGCCCTTAGAAGCCGACTGAAAAGTAAAGATTAAAGAATACGCGGTTACCAAGGGATACCGGGGTACGTGGGAACGAAATCACATGCAGCTAGTATATTTAAATCGAATTTTGATAAATTATGCTTCTTTAAATTACTTATTTAAAAGAAAGCTGTTAAACAATTTAATTTTATTTAACGGCCGCACGCGATGCATCACAGTCCTCAATCAACGTATCGAATTCTTGAATTCTTTAGCTCTCAAGTAGTATAATTAAATTTTGGATGTAAACAATAGATATGTAGCTACAACACTGAACAGTATCCCCGATTTTGTTATCATCAGTTTTCTGAATTGTGTCCCACTATATGGAAGCAAATTTAAAGACTTATTCACGTCAAAAGTATAAAAATTTCACATTTTCAGTTTCGAAATACTTTATTGATGATGTTGTCTTGTACAAGAAGCCGAGATTTTTTTTATATACTACGTCAGGAGGCATACAAGCATACGGCCCACCTGATGTAATGCGGGTACCGTAGCCTATTAACGGTAGCGATATAATAAGTATCATAATCGCGCGATGCCTCCTCTGCTGCTTACACAACAACTCCTTGGGAGCTTACTGGTAACCTCACTCACACGCAGGAACACAACAACCCTCTAGGGAGTTGTTATAAAATTGATTTCGATCCTGGAAGCGCTTTTTTTAATTTAAATAAACGCGTAAAATTGTGGGGAGAAATAGCATTACAAGTTTTGAAAAATCGAAAACACGAATAGCTTACTAATCTTATCAAATTGGTATCCGTTATTAATGCAAATCAAACAAAAACAAACATACACACGTACTGAGTTACTACTATGATATTAACGTGGATCGTAGCAGATTGAAATTTGTACGATCCCAACTGGAACATACTTTCGAAACACAAAGTTAAATAGGTTCTCTTTCTGCGTATAGTGTATGTATGGTTTAAAATCTATTAAAATTTCCACGATAAGACCTTATCATATCGACCATATTGCATTAAACATTAATATCCACTACATTTTTTCAAATATTTAGGCCTCTTGCACAATAGTTACCTGAAAAACTAAACAGTACGCAAGCGATGACACCTGCAATAGTAAGTACATAATAACTATTCTTCAGCATCACTTCATACTAGACAACTATGATAAACATACGTAAATATATTTTTTTTTGTAAATACATACTTATTGTACATAGAAAATACCCAGACCAAGACAAACAGTCATGTTCATGCACACAAATGTTTGTATTGTGTGGGAATCGAACCCACGAGCATTGGCGCGCTTCATCACTGCGTCAACGAGCTCGTCAACTAACTAACATTACACTAATATTGAATATTGTGTCCCTCTTCTAAATCGGGAAGAGTCAGAACTTATACCGATATATTTATTTATTTATTACACGTCATGATATTATGATAGTATGTATGATATATCATGATAGTAATTTCAAGGCTATGTAGAAAATATAGACTCGAAATTACTGTCAAGCCTGTTTAGTACCTTGTTAGTGTTCATCCCAATATTTGAAATTCGATCAAAATCGTTATTGAAAATTTGAAGGAAATATGTAATATATACGAAATATCATTTTGTACTGAATTGTTTTATTTTTGTTTATTCATATAGAGATTATACTACAGCAGTAATTCTAAGTCCAGTGGATAAAGAACCGGTTTAGCACCTAGAACCTGCTTAACCAACTGATCCACGGTTCGATCCCAGGCATGTACGACTAAGTTAGTGTATTCGGATTTATGTAAGTATTTGTAATTACCATTTGCTCGGCGGTGAAGGAAAACATCAAATCCAACATCCAAGAAATTATATTTCGAAAGACCCATGACCTAATAATCTAAGAAAAGGTCCAGTGTTCCCTCTGTTTCACTCGCGTTGTGGAGGGCTGAAGGCATTCGCTCCATGTAAAAATCAGTATTTTCGCTATATCCTTAGGCTTACGTAGCGAACACTGTCAACCCTAATCGATTAGGAAACGATAATGAAGTAGACCGAACCAGTATATCTATAATTTACGAATACAAATGTAAACTTCAGTTAAAATAAATGAAATAAAAAACTTACATTTTAAGTACTCCAACTTGAAAGCAACGATAAAATCGTAGAACGGCAAATAAAAACGAAACCAGGTAGCGAGAAGTATAATGGCAGAACACTCTCGCCGACAACTTTAAAATAAAATTCAGCTTTCAGTAAAATATTCCGGAACTATCTACAATTTACGCTATATTTCGAGACTACGTGAAAAATACTGCGCTCCGCCATACATAAACTGTTGCTAATAGCTGTAAACCGTTTTCACAGCTTCCTTCATCTTGCGAAGATCACGTTTTGCGCCGTCAGCGCACATGAGGTAATTCGGGGATATTACGTGCGACAGATGTTTCTGTGTGTATTTTTCAATCTGAACAGAAGCGATTTACGCCATACTGCCGTATAAATGACCTACGTGGTCGAAATAAGGGAGTCAGTTTCGAGTAAAAGGTTTGGGGTGAATGGGGAAGTAATGAAAATAGTTTCATTGAACGATAAGATTACGTTTGTTGTTTAACGTGATGCGACTGTAAAATATGCTGTTACTTATTCATAATGTTCGGATGCTTGTTATTAGCTGACTTCAAAAAGGAGGCGGTATTAGTGTGTTTTATTTTCTTTGATTTTTTTTACACCACCAAAGTAGCAAACAAGCGTACGGCCTGCCTGATGGTAAGCAGTTACCGTAGCCTATGGGCATTGGCAACACCAGGGGCGTCACTCTTGCGTTGCCGACCCTGTAAGAACCTCTTCACGCCTTTCTTGTAGAACCCCATACCGTAGTCCCTTGGGAAAACCTCGGCAGGGAGCTCATTCCACAACTTAATAGATAAAAAATATTTTTCATTTACGAAAATCCAAAAGTTCGACTAGTACCGTCGTAAAGGATAAATATTTCGCTACTTATTAGTTTCACAACTTACTCATGGATGGTACACAAGTTTCACACGTAGCATTTGACAAGCTCTCTATTGGCAATTCTGCTGGTAGCTGTTATTCGGCTGTTGTCTTCAGTAAGATTTGACGGGTGTATTTCATTGTATTGACGAGCTCGGTGGCGAAGCGAAACGCGGTGTTACTTTACTTTAACGTCAAAGCACGCGGGTTCGATTCCCACACAAAGCAAAGTTTTGTGTGCATGAACATGTGTGTTGGTCTTGGTTTGGATGTATTTAAGAGAGTAAGGCGCAACAAAGCAGCCCATCTGGTGAAGTACATTCACCACACAGAAAACCGCAGCCAAAATAACAACTCCCTTGAGGGTTGTTGTGTTCCTGCGTGGGAGTGAATTCACCAGAAAGCTCCTGAAGAGTTGATGTGCTAGCAGCAGAGGTGGCATCGCGCGAGTAATAATTTAAAGTATTTATTTCGAAATACGTGTGGCCTTGCCTAAGAGAGGTCTGGTTTTCTCTCTGGGTTGCAGAGGTCTGGCGGCAGTCATTTCATGTAAAAATGAGTATCTTCATAAAATCCTTAGGCTGAAGTAGCGAACTCCGTCAAACCTAGGAAATGGAATAACACTAAGAAGGAAAACGAGACATTAGCATAAATTATGACCCTCTATAAATAAATTAAAATATGCAATTTGATCTAACCTACTCTGTGTGCGTCAACTACCAATTAGTTCATGCGGACTAGCGCCGGCCGGCACCCACCTAATACCGTTAGTAGATCCAACATGCTGTCGCTGTCATGGCTGATCCAGGAGTCTCTTCCTCGACTGCTGTGGTCGTCCTCGCGATTGCCCGCCATCTGGAACAGAAACCACATGCACCCGCCATCGTTGCTGCCATGACTACCCTGGTCGTCGCTGCAACACGTGTTTCGCCTCTCCATGAAGCATTCTCAGACGCTGCCGAATATGTTTTTCGTAGCTGATATGCTACTTGTAGCATGTTTTTCTTTTGTTATGTTATGGCTAATGCTATGCTGAACAAACGACAGTGTGAAGGGAGTCTTTAAAGTATAAAAAAATGTTTTTTATGAGAAGTCTACAAATTGCCAATAGGAAAAATGCTACCGCAACTGCACCTGCGAGTAGTTTCCAAGGAGATCGGAGGTTCCATTATTTGCCGAGTCAATATAAGCATGATTGCAGTAAGTATTTACCAGCCACTAAACAGATGTATCAAAATCTATCGATAAACCTTTAGAAGTTGATTCGCAAAACTATTAAACAATAAAAACAATGCAATGAGATAGGAGACAATCACAAGGATTCCCGGGAACCCTTTGTGTGCCGACTGATAGCTGAAGATGTGGCGATCACAAAGCGAACAGAAGAATGGAAACGATCTCAGCATTGGAGCACTGCGATTTATCAATTTGTTTAATTGGATTCTTTTCTTTGTGTTTTTTTTATCCGTTTGCAAACAGAACGCCATTGATATAAAATGTTATTTCTCTTTTTCTATCTACTTGTACTGTTGATTCGTTTTCTGTGTTCGCAGAATTTCCTAATACAATTACAAATGTCCCTCTTTGAATATATTTTTGTGTTGTTGGAATTTGTTTTTTGTGGAACATTTTTATTTATCTTTACATACATATGTATCGTAGTTTCAGATTAAATACGTTTAAAACTTGGTCTTAGAGATTTCGACAACGACAACTCATCTATATTTAGACTTACTTTTAATTTCAATTAAGTACATTGAGGTCCACATTTACTCATGTTACGATGATGTTATGGAGTAGGGAAGCTACCGAATATGACCAGTGAGGACAAGTACATGAGAAACAATCTTCTACAATGTCTGTAATTAAGTTATTATTATGGCTTTCCTAGCTTGAAATTTTTACAAGTTCACGCAAATACCCCATTTTTTTCACAGAGATCCTCTAATTATTGATAAATATATTTATAACTTCACGCCAGATCCCTTGCGGGGTAGGCAGATAGAATCGAGCGTCACATGACTCGATCCTTACAAACCTCACTCGCTTCTTTAACATTCGTTGTATCGCAGGGGTTAGTGCCCCTGGAGCAAGAAGAGCCGGTGTTTACTGGAGAAGAAAAATACAAGAGGTAAATACCGACAAGGGTTTATTAAAAACAGAGAGAGTATAAATCAGGGGTCGTGAGTAAGGCCGTGGTTTCCGCTACAATTGTCTATAAGACACTTAGCTTTTCCGAGGAGTGGTAGCAGACACGCCGAAGGTGGAGGTAGGCGTAGAGCATCGGAAACTAGGCGCGATGGTGCAGAGTGACAGACAGGTTCGGGGAATGTTGTAATAGTTAAATCTACACAGTTTACAGTTTACAAGCACGTTTGTTATGAGTACCTACCGTAAGCAGTAACAATTAATTATCATAGAATGTAAGACGGAAGCCGTAAGAAAAAAGAATTAGTTTTATTTCGCAGAGTAGATACTTACCCAAAATCTACTGCACTGGGATTGTTTGTTAGAACTTAGTGATAACTATTTCGCCTACGTACCGTAGCCTATCTTCAATTAAGTATTAAATAAAATAGGAACACTAAACTTGTCCAGCGTTGGCTATATCCATGCAAGAAATGCACGATATATTGCGGTTTGAGCGAACGGTTCGAACTAATGTGATCGAATTGAAGACTGGTGAGTGTACGACAGAACATACCAGAAATAAGATTCAAAAAGATGTCGCTAATCGTAAATCTAGAACGTTTCAATATGTAAAATCAATTTAAAGAATTATTTTAGACCTAAATGTTAGAATTGTATATTTTTTAGATAATTTGATAAATTTAGATTGCCAAGAATTAACAGATTTTACTCGTCGCAGCGACACCTAGCGGTATGTAATAGTTTGTTAGTATGCGATTTGCAATACGAGGTGTGGTTTACACCCACTAGATTGCGCTAGTTGTAGCATTTCAAGACTAGCTATAATTTCTCATCTCTGGGCGGGGGCAGCTGGTTACCAGCTAGGACCTTGTGACTCGGTGAAAAGACGAGCTGTGAGAATCATCGATGATCGTTTTACCATCGCACTGCGCGCCGACGGCTAGGAGTTCACCCTCATATACTATAACCGCAATGGTCGCGTACTGTGCGGTTCCTGAGAAGCTTTCTACCGAGAACTATTAAGCTGTGGAATGAGCTCCCAGCCGAGGTTTTCCCAAGGGACTACAGTATGGGGTTCTTCAAGAAAGGCGTGAAGAGGTTCTTACAGGTTCGTCAACGCAAGAGTGATACCCCTGGTGTTGCGAATGTCCACAGGCTACGGTAGCTGCTTACCATCAGACAGGCTGTAAGCTTGTTTGCCACCTTAGTGGTATAAAAAAAATAGTTTTGTTTACATTGCTAATATTTTGCTCTTCTTATATTTCATCCGTAAATATTGATCTTAACTATAAATTATCACTGCGTAAATTTTCAGCAAAATCCATTTAGTAGTAATTGCGTAATGTGTGCCTCACTTTTAAGAAAAGTAGGGCATTAAAGCAGCCTGTTTGGAGAAGTATCTCTACCTCATAGAAAACCGCAACCAAATAACAACTCCATGAGGGGCTTCATTAACTGTTGTACTGTTAAAGGAACACGCAGTAGCTAGTTTACTTTTAGCCTGTTGAGTATATATTGAATGTGAGTGTAGTCGGGCCGCGATCGATAATTTCTTAGGGTATCTCACTGTTTAAAAAAGTTTATAAATAACTGTTGGGTTCGTATTTTAACACACTATACTCACTAATACTCTCAAAGTGCTTAGGTGATAATTTCATTAGAGCTATTACGAAGGTAAGCGCTCCCCACCAATTTGCGGACTCCTGTCTCTGTAACTACAAATACTTGTGGCATAGTAACGCTGTATGGGAATTTGCGTTATTAAATTATAGTTCATTAGTGACAGGTGAGCATATTTGAGAACACCGAAATAATTTTCAAACTTTATCGTTACGAATAACTGCGGCCGTAGCGTGGTGACGTTCCTTATGTTAGATTAGCGTACGAGGTTTAAATTTTCTATAATTTGAAAATATTTATTTAATAAATTTAAATAAATATTTTCAAGCTTTGTGTTTTGTCCATTTTATGGTAATACATAATTTTGTATATTTTAATTCCGATATACATATTAGTAAAGCAGTTAAACTATTTTATTGATGATTAAAAAGAAAACGATAACTTAGAATCAAGTTGAAGAAGTCACCTTCGTGAGTTTGTTAAGTGGCTGGGTGCAGCACGTGCAGACTTTGACTCCACACTTCCACATTAATCTAAATCATTTGACGAGCCTGATGGTTTAGTGGTTAACAACGGTTACTTTAACACTAAGCATCGTGGGTTCTATTCCCACACAGGACAAACAATTGAGTGCATGCATATGGCTATTTTTCTCACAAATTTGTACTCAACCTCACAGAAAACTACAGCCAAATAACAACTCCTTGCAGGGTTTTAATATGCCTGCAAGTAAATGAGGTTAACAGTACCTAATTAGTTGCCGTATTAACAGCAGGGATGGTAACGCGGCAGCGAGACTTCATATATTGCAAGCATTTGTAGGCTATGGTTTCATGAGGTTTATGCTTACATGAGGTGGACTGTACCTATGTATACCGCCGTCATAAAAAAATAGGCAAAAGTACGAGTAAAATCTTAAGTACCCAATGATAGTGTATTAAAACAATATCGTTGTAAGTACCTAGTATCAAATAATGTCCTTTAGAAAATAATCTTAACATGCTGTACACATACAGATCATGATAATTATAATACTCGTACGAAAAGCTAAGAAAAGTATCAACACCCATAGACCACTGAAATTCATTGCAGCAATCTTTCACATCCCAAATAAAAGGTGAGACTATAACATTATCACATACTATATTACACACCATTTTCCTTTTATTGCCCGAACAAAGAGACGGAGGCTGCTGAATAGGAGAAAAGGTGCGAGAAGTTATTGTTTGCTAAAATTAGCTGTCGACCAGATTGATGTATCGTTTTTGATGAAAAAATAAGGTTGAATCCCGAAGGATACCGTGACGCTCTCTGATTGGTAGAGCTGGAATCATTTAGAAGCATCAATATATACTTATATATATATAGACTGTTTCTTTTGATTTAAGGTACAGATATATTAAGGATTGAGTGGTTAAAATAAGTAAAAAAATGTGTATGTGTCAGCTCCTACGCACGACTGGAGTTTACTCCTTACGAACGATAATTGTGAGCGAATAGAATAGTGTATCGAATAGAAAAAGAGGGTAAATGAACGCATCTTCTAAAATAATAAGAATAAAATTTATATTATTCATAACTGTGAACATAACATATACTGGCTTACGAATTAACCGCATTCATGTGTTTTTTTGGATTCTTCTTCATTGCCAGTCGAATAAATTTCTACCATCCTACTAATATTATAAATGTGAATGTCCGTTTGTTTGTTACGCTTTCACGCAAAAACTACTAAACCGATCATCATGAAACTTTGTACACATATTCTTGAAGGTATCAGAAGTAACATAGGATACTTTCTATTAAATATATATATATATATATATATATATATATATTATCAATGCGAGCGAAGCCGCGGGTAAAAGCTAGTATTCCATAAATAATGTTTTTTTAACTTAATTTTTAGATGATTTGTTTAATAGAAGATAAAAATATACGTAAAATATACCAAACATTCCTTGCGGAGTAGGCAGAGAGAACCGAGCGCCACGTGACTCGATCTTTACACACCTCAGTCGTTTCTTTAACATTAATTGCTCTTCTCATGCACGCTCGCCAGTTTCCAAGGCTCCTGACATCACCTTCTGTCTTGTCATGGTAGGTAAGACCTGGCCTTCCTCGGCTCCTCCATCCTTCCACATTTGCCTTGTATATCTGCTTCGTCATTTTTTCATCAAATAAGCACCAGATTTCATAATTTTCTAACTTATCGATGTATCATTATTTATCTTCATGGTTTTCTGTATAATAATATACAGTTCTTCAAATATTCATATTCCCAAGTGAATGTCTTGGTTCATCGCCTGTGGTCCATAATGTAAAAAGCTTGTTTACATTGGTGTTGCCACATCCTTTGGGACAAGACGCTCATAAACTTCATCGTACGTACTTATTTACTGCGCATAACTAACAATACTGTGTAACATATAACACGTATAATGTTTTTTGGGTCCCAAGGCATTTATAACAGCTGAAAGGAGTAATTTTGTTACGCCGCTGAAATACCGCTTGTTCTATGAGCAAAATTTTATGAATAGATTTTAGTATTTTTGATACATCAAGATTTATGTTTTTGTTATTAATATTGTTCGGCTCGAATATTAATATATTTTATGAACCAATATTAGAGTAAACATTTTTTTTCCTAATCCCTTAGGATTGTCGGGGTCCGCTACCTAAGCCCAAGGATTTGGCGACGATACTGATTTTTACATGGAACGACAGTCGTCGTTCCAGAGGGAAAATCCGACCTTTCTTATATAAGGTTACACAAAATCTAATTTCTTGGACGTGCGAGCTTCCCTACGAGGTTTTCCTTGACTGCCAAGATTCGAACAGGAGACCAGTTGGTCAATAGGCCGGTTGTTTATCCACTGGGATATCACTGCTTGATGCGAATAATACAAATCTATATATTCTATAGTTAAAATGGCTTTTCAATAAATAAATAAATATTCAGATCATGACTTTTTACGGAATATGTAAGATCTCCTTCGCCCCTTTTTAACTTTTATGTTTTTAAAAGTAATAAGTACCAAGTTCTATAAGATTGCAAAGTAAATTGAATTAAATGTTTCATTCCAACGGTTCTTAAATAAATATAACTAATTTCAAGTTGACGCGAAACAAACAAACAAAAAGGCAAAAATGAATGTAGATAAATGTAACAGTTAAGTAGTAATTAATTGTGAGCAATATTCGAATGGATTACGTTGAAATAATAATAAATAGCGCTAGTTATGACAAGTACACAAATCCGACTATTCTGTCGTTAGCAATCAATGAATTTCAATGCCAGTCTTCCGGTGTTCATATACTCTGTAAAACGACTGCTATAACTATCTATTGTTATCCAAGTAACATAAGTTGATTTTTAAAGCGATTCAGAAGTAAGTAGATATGAAGAGAATTGAACTTTTGAATTTTGTTCCTAAAAGTAAAGCAATATTATAGCATGTCTGTCAGTATTTTTGATTCACAGCTAGAGGGCCAAGAAAGTTTCACACTTTCACTGGAAAGTAATTATACCTACTTCCTCGCTAAACTTGTGACTTGATATTAGATATCTTATAGTAACTTGGAAGAGATTCCCGTATTTATGCAAAATGGCTCTTCTAACTATGTATTTATTTGTTGTAGTGAAGTAATAATTTTACGAAGGTGTAAATAAATATCAGTTTACGATAATATACAATACGTCGCTGTATGGTGCAATGTACGAAGTATTTTATAATTTGAGTATTTACAGTTTCGATAAATAAAATCCCAAAGGAACACTAGGATTACGGTTGATGAAGTGTTAGAGCAAGTGTATGAGATTGTATATCTTTGAAGCACTTTTAGCAGCGATGAAAGGTACACCGCTGATGTGGAGAGACGAGTGAGAGCAGGGAAAGGTGTGAATAGAGCGTTTGGTAAACTTCTGGGCAGCGGAAAACTAAGCCAGAAGGCACAGCTCGCTGTACATAATGCGGTGCTAATCCCAACGCTAATTTGTAGAAGTAAAAACTGGGTATGGCATAGAGAGCATGAAAGAAGAATAAATACGGTCGAGATGAGAGCATTACGCAAAATTTGTGGCGTAACGCTTGCTGACCGCCTATGTAGTGATGACGTAAGAGAGTTGGTCTGAAAGATAGTGTCAGTGTTAAGATAAGAAAAGACATGCTCCGTTGGTTCGGACATCTAGAAGAATGCAGAATGAAAGAATGCCGAAACAGATATACAATACAAAAGCCGAAGGATGTAGGAGCCGAGGAAGACCAAGACTGACCTACCACGACCAAATTAGTCGTGTTTTATCAGAAAGTTATGTCAAGAGTCCTAGAAACGAAAAGAGTTATGAATGTTAAAGAAGCGAGTGAAGTGTGTAAGTACCGCGTCTTATGGCGCTCGGTCGTCTCTGCCTGCCCCACAAGGGATTTGGCTTGAAGATATAGATATATATGTCAGAACGTGGATGTAATGGTCGTCAGGTGGCTCGTTGTTCACGGCGAATAAAGCGAAATACCAGCGTAGTTAATCTTCTCAATATTTAATCAGTCTATTACAATAACAATCGTAATAAAAGTTATACTCAGATCGCAGATTACAACGGATTCAAAATGCGGTGGACGCGACACGTGCGGTTGGCTCCATTGCTCGATTCGTAATGCGCTTCCAATGACGGTCTCTCATCTTGACGTTTTTGACAACTGACAACAATCGACATTTCGAGCAAACCATAACAAACACAACCGGTATTGCCAATCCAACGATGTCGATCCCACCCAAGCGCCGACTTGACATTTTGATCCGTTATTATTAAAACTAGCATCACGGGGATTGATTTCTTCCGGGCTTCTCAATATGGTGTTGCTACCTCTGCGACACGGCCATTCTGATGCATCACACGTCCTCGTGTGCGTAATCTGTAACCAAAAAATCTGAACAGAAACAGATCTTACTCCAGCTCGGCCAACCCAGACTAAGAGTGGCTTTAGTCATCATTTATTTCAAGTAAAATAAATTTCAATTAACCAGTAACAATTTCCACTTAACTCTAAGTTATAATTCACAATCGAGACCATTGTGCAATTATCTGCCAACATTTAGTTTAAAGTTAATTCAACATTTTTAGTGGATTCTACTATCATGAATTCATCGCCTCCATCCGGCGGATACTCTCTAAATCATCGCCTCCATCCGGCGGATACTCTCAAAATCATCGCCTCCATCCGGCGGATACTCTAAAAATCATCGCCTCCATCCGGCGGATACTCTCAAAAAGCCATCGCCTCCATCCGGCGGATACTTTCAAAAAACCATCGCCTCCATCCGGCGGATACTCTCAAAAAAGCCATCGCCTCCATCCGGCGGATACTCTCAAGAAAGCCATCGCCTCCATCCGACGGATACTCTCACAATTTGCATGAAAACAGAACTCATAAAATTCAAAACAACATTATTGTTCAATAGTTTTCGATCGATTATCATCCTCACCTAATTGAGGGCAATTATTAGGCATTTTTCACAAGCAATCATAAGCGTACTTGTAGGTACGGTCACCACTCAAAGCCTCTAAACGTAATGGTCTCCTTCAAGCACCTCAATGACGCTATAGAGGCCTTTGTACTTAGGACCAAGTTTCGTTTGGTTACGCACTTCATTTTTCAATAATACAAAGTCTTCAACTTTAAAGTTAACACATTTAGCTTTTGTACTGTCAAAACGTGCTTTGTCATAGTCAGCATTTTTGTCAATATTCGGGCATTTGAATCATCACATGCGCAAACAACAGTTGTTCTAGTAAACTGTAACTTATCAGGAGTCATATGAACGGCTAGACATTGTTGTAATAGTTCGCAGCCTACTAGAATGTCATATCGTAAGAGTCGGGCAGTACGTGAAAGAGGATTTCTAACTGAACGTCATCTATTTCAACAGTAGTCAAAATTTGAATAGTGCTATTAACTGACGTCTGTCCAATAACAGTCAAAGTTACAGTGTCATTACATTTCCTTTATAAGCGAGCATTCGGCTCCAGAATCATAATAGAATAGGTACTGCTCACCAGAGTGTCGCATTATCCCAGCAGGGACGCTGATACTGCACATATCCACTCGTTTCTCCGCCGTAGCTCGGGTGCCGTTGGTATCGCTGGCTCCACCCTGGTCACGTCGATTGGGGCCTCTGGATGCATAGTGGCCTGTTCCCCGGTAGTGGAAACAGGTAACTGCTTGGTATGAAAGGTCCTTGAAGTCACTCCAACACATGCCACGGAAAGATACTTGAGATAGCTAAGCAGCAGCTTGTCCCTTCAGCGCACGGCTCAAAGCCAACATCAGCGGAACACCACTCAGTTGCTGATCCGGTACACACATATCCGCGGTATTGTTCCATGCACGCGCGTCCACATTTCCTTTGTCAAGATCGAATTCGGGCAACTGAATTTCAATGCTAGTCGATGGTCTTTTCATCACTTGAATCAATGCTAAAAGATTCTGGTTTTGTTGCTCCAGTAAAAGACACTATTTTTCTTCATCACTATTTCCATTTTTCCTTATCGGGGCGGTTGGGTTACATCCCACGTCTGATGTCAGAACGTGGATGTAATGGTCGTCAGGTGGCTCGTTGTTCACGGCGAATAAAGCGAAATACCAGCGTAGTTAATCTTCTCAATATTCAATCAGTCCATTACAATAACAATCGTAATAAAAGTTATACTCAGATCGCAGATTACAACGGATTCAAAATGCGGTGGACGCGACACGTGCGGTTGGCTCCATTGCTCGATTCGTAATGCGCTTCCAATGACGGTCTCTCATCTTGACGTTTTTGACAACTGACAACAATCGACATTTCGAGCAAACCATAACAAACACAACCGGTATTGCCAATCCAACGATGTCGATCCCACCCAAGCGCCGACTTGACATTTTGATCCGTTATTATTAAAACTAGCATCACGGGGATTGATTTTTTCCGGGCTTCTCAATATGGTGTTGCTACCTCTGCGACATATAGATAAATAAAATCCGCTTCTGGCAGTGAATAATTGTGATGAATCAGCATGTTTCCAAGTCCGTTGAAATTTCAGATATAAAATTATTCAATGTGATATTGGAACATTGTCACATCGCTATTGTCAGGAATAAAAATTGTGACGACTCGATTCATATAAAAATAATTCATTAATATACTATAACTACTACTATAACCTCACGCTAAATCTCTTGCGAAGTAGGCAGAGAGAACCGAGTGCCACATGACTAGCTAGATTACAATGACATGACCTACTAGAACACATTTTGTCTCCAATGATTTTTCTGCAATAGGTAATCTTTTTCTAATTAATGTCGATACAAGTACACATTTACGTGGTACAGGAAACATGAACTTGTATAAAGTAAAAATGTTGTTTTATATAGTCAGTAAAAAACTGTTATATTTAAATAAAAAATGTTTAACATGTTTTTTTTCTATGAACAAAATACATAAAGGAATAACAACCGTCAAGAAAACAAACGTCAAAAAATCTAAGTATGTACCTAATAATGATTTAATATTCTTAGTGCCTATGTGAAATTTATAAATACTTTAATACTTACTAAAGTATTTACAAATTAAATATAATCAATGTATAAATATATAAATAAATATTGTCGGACAAATTACACAGCGCCACCTAGCCCCAAAGTAAGCGAAGCTTGTGTTATGGGTACTAGACAACTGATAAACATACGTAAATACATTTTTTTTTTGTAAATACATACTTATTACACATAGAAAATACCCAGACCAATACAAACAGACATGTTCATGCACACAAATGTTTGTACTGTGTGGGAATCGAACCCACGAGCGTTGGTGTCCAAGTCGCGTAACAGCGCGTTCCACCACTGAGCCACCGAGCTCGTCAAATGTATGTATGTAATGTAATACGATGCCAAGTCCTTTGCCGGGTAGGTAGAGAGAGCCGATTACATAATCAACTTTTAATACCTATAACTAACTATTAGGACACGAGTTTATTTTTTGTATCGATGGAGAAATTTGATTCGATACTTTTGTCTATTAACCCATGATACTAAAAGCTCGCACACTTACACAAACTCAAATGTAAGCCTAATTACAAAATGTATTTAAACTCACATTTGAGCATTCCACGCAGCGATATCAAGGTTTCCTTATAATTTTTTTCCACTACGAGGATGACGAAAAACTAGGATGGAAGGTATTTAGTTACCTACTATTACCACGTCTTCTATAAATTAATAAGACAGATTCTCAACTACATACCGAAACAAGTCTTTAAAAGAACGTTATTCAGTTCAACTGTTACTTAAAAAACTGGCATAATGTTGCAAACAACACTGAGCAGCGAAATTACACCAAAGAGGCTTAAAGAAGAAAACTTTAAACATTACAGTGATGACCCAAAAAAACTGAACTTTTTAATGGCGGTGAAACTCCGGCGACTAGCGTTTGTGCCATTGGCCAAGTCTCGTTTATTGGTGTTTTAGTACTGCTGTTGACAATTTGTATCACGACACAGTCTTCTACGTAAATGTGTCTTTATTGTTTTATCGCTTAGTAGAAAATTATTATACGTAAAGCAGTATCAATTCTTTTTTATATTTTCTTAGCAATTCTATGTAGCTGGTAGAAATTTTCACAGAAAATATGTCATTGGATTTCATGTTAACTAACGAAATATCAGGATTTAAAGTATAAGCAAAGGTACGTACAGTTAATGGTTTTTGTTGTTGCTATGACCTATGTCATCGCTATCAAAATATTATAATACTACTCATTATATTTCCTATACCATTTCAATCTCTTAGCAACTAAAACACTATTACAATAACTTTTACAATAGTCTAAGCGACTTGATATTTGACAATTTTAATTTAAAATACTTTCAGACGTTAACATAGTTTAAGTACTGTAATGTTCAGCTATAATTTATAAATATTGATGTTAAAGTATTATAACTTTTTAATACCTGTTTTAAATTAAATTTTTATATGTAAAAAGTTGTCCAAATCTGGCGTTAATCTAGTTCAGCGACTAGAAAACATACACAATGTTACGTTGTAGGTAGAAGAAATACTGGTATGGTCATAGATTTTTGTGTCGACGACATTCAGATGAATACGAATTTAGCCAAAGCTTGGTGATACACTATAAACTATCGAGATTTCGTAGCATAATAATTTACATTATAGGTAAGGGATATTTCTCCTTCACCTTTTATTTTCTCCTTTTTCTTTTCTCCCGACTTTCTGGTTTGGTTGTCAAGCTGAGGTCGCGGGTAGCTAGGTTCGTTGTCTGATAATTTGCTGAAATTATGTCACACTCTCTGTATTAGAAACTTACGTTTCTTAAGCATGCACGACCAGGTTATTATATTCTTTTCACTGTGTTATATATTACTGGTTATATTAAGTATATTATTATAATAATATTATTGATACGGAGGACAACATTCACTGCATTTCATCATGTAAGTAGCTTGTAATGAGTTTTAAATCGTTTCACGTACTATCCTTGTATAAAAGTGATTTTTGGAAGACTGATTATTTGGTGTGTGAAGTTCTATCCAGTGATTGGTGCTAACTCTCAGTAAATGATTTGCAATGGCTAATTAGTTTACATGATTTTTCATAGCTGTGATATGTTTTCAACAACTTCTTTGTCTCGTTCTCTGATATTTTCGTTCGTTAGTATAGACTATATCGTTATACTATAACTAGTATTATGTATCTTACAGACACCTGGCACGTAATAACATATGACGTCGTCTAGTGTTCGCCTCAGATTAGCTACTTTGTACGAGTATAACTATAACTACTCTTGGTGGAGAAGTTTTTAAAAATGATGCCAATTTAATCTGCTAAGCCTTTCACGTAGGGTAAATATGCGGGTTGCCTATTTTCCTCTGGACGTTTCTGCAGCATTAGCATAAAAATATATAATAATATATAATGCATAAGTTATATGCTCTATTGGCAAGGACTGTTATTGAATACAACCATCCAGCTGACGGCGAACAAGTCTATCTATGACCACAGCTTGTAGAAATAGGCCGAAATATCGGGAAATAAAAGCTAAGAGCCCCTTTTAATGTAAATAATTATGAGATAATAGTCAGTAACGGAATATCAAAACTGAAATTGCCGTCTTATTTAATATCTTAAAATAGAATGTGAACATTTACAAAGATGAGTACGAAAATATTTTTGGACACTTAAAGTCAGGTTGGCTGTTGCATAAAAAGCCAGATGTTGTATAAAAATACAATTCCATAGTCATTTACATTAATGATATTCAGTTAAAGTACTTATTTCAAATTCGCCTCAGTATAATTACCTTTACGAAAGATTTGTATATGTTTATTTTACGCATTGTATTCGCCAACTGAGGACTGATTATAATTTCTTTCAATTAAACTTCATATGAAGTTCCAAAGCGGCTAATTCGTTTCACAATTACTACATAGTAGTATTCTCACTCACTTGCAGGAACACTGTACTGGTACTAACTTATGACATGTCATAATACTTTCTAATTATACTTATAAACACGTCATTAGTTATTTTTTTAATTAATTTAAGTTCAATTTATTTTGTTGACGATTTCTAATCTTACCTTCCACTTATTTTAAGAAAGCGAAAATCAATATAAAAGCTCTTTGTCTATTTTGGTACAAGAGACAGTTTGGTTACAAGAGAAGATTTTTCTTTCGCTGTATGGTAACTAGTTGTAAGAGAAGAATTATTTTTCCACTATTGTAGCTTTTGGATAGTTATGAACATGGATGAGTCACATACTTTCACAGCAGACGTCAATGTGATACTGTTTACTCCATTAATCACTCCCAAAAATAATATTAACATGATGGAACAAATACTTAAGCAACAATATTGCGCAGTTCAGCTCCTATTTTTTCGCCCAAAAATCTTCTAATGGCCAAAGTTGTACGCCGTACTAATGCGTCTTTAAATACTTTTGGAATCATTATCAAAGGTATATAAGTAAAGCCGTAATCACAGACATGATTTTTTTTACAACGTCGGAAGGCGCACAAGCATACGACCGACCTGTTGTAAAGCGGTTACCGTAGTTTATGAACCCCCATAATATGTTAAGTATCGCTCACATGATGCCTTCTGTGGTACTAACGCAGCAACGCAGCAACTTAGGAGCTTACTGCTGACCTCACTCACTTCTGTGAGGTGGAGGTATTTTTCCAGACGGGCAGTTTTTTGCTTCCTACCTCTCTTAAAACATCTAGACCAAGACAAACGGACATGTTCATGCACACAAATGTTTGTCTTGTATGGGAATCGAACGCACGAGCTTTGGTGTCAAAGTCGCGTCATTAACGACTGGCCACTGAGCTCGTTAAAAAATTTTTAGTCTAAACTTAACTGTACTAAACTGTATTTCTCATCCTAGAGATCAAGCGAGTTGAAAGCACGATGCCTATGCCCACGCTGGTGTCGTAATCGTCCTGGTTCTAATCATTCACCCCGAACATCTCCGGGAAAGTCTTCTCTGTCTCTTCCCTTCCGTTTAGTCTCTGACATATATATCTGTCAGCTCATGCATCTTATCTTTTAATCCAATTCTCATATTTCATGTATACTTATACAGCACTCAGCACTATTCGACCCGCCGGGTTGGATGGCGCCCCCGACCACCGCATATACTCAAGTTTGCACCAACAAAGCGGATTAGTGCGGCGCGTTGCCTACGGGAGACGTCCTGATCTGTGCGTCAGTGTGGCTTTGGTCTAGAAATGCAATTTATTGGTTTGCTGGATTACCGCAACTTCATAACTTTACCTAGTAATACTTCTAACTGACATACAGCGATTAATGTAGCTCCTTAATGCCTGCAATTTGTACTACATTTACTTTTTAGGAACTTACAGGTAAGTTTGCGAAGCTTTTCATTATTTTCAGGAACACCGTTCCTATATGAAATCTATATGTTTATCTGTGTGTTTGTTTGTCGCTTTTTTTCGAATATTCGAATTTTGACTTCAGATTCGGATTCAGCATAAAAAAGTAGAATAGGAATGTTTAGGAACATCGTTCCTATCTCGGGAACATGGCCAAAATGGCCGACAAATTAAAAAAAATAATTGAATTGTTATATAATTGACGAGCCAGGTGTTCCTCTGGCAATGCAAGTTTGCGCATTCTCATCTGGTTAAATATGTCTTTAATATTATATGTCGATAAGGGTATTTAGATTTTATAAACACTTTAACTTTCGTCACTTAAAAATCCATTGTACAACACCTTCTCAAAGAACTATTGAAGAATTTGAATATATCAGAATTAATTATTTTTTACAGATGTTTATTTAGATGGATCATAATATTATGTATTCCTACTTAACTTACCAAATATTGTGTGTTTTTATGTGATTACATTTTTATATCAATTTTAGTTTATGCTAATGTTATTATTACAGACTATGCGGATTATTGATATTATAATTTTGTTGTATTTTTTTATTTTTATATAATCCAATCACTAAATATTTGCATACTTTTATGTAGCAGATGAAATGTACTCGTAGCTACACCTACAGCTTATGACCTCACATGTGCCCACCTAGCAAATATATGATCTGTATTTGCAAACAAATGTCGCTATAGAGGAAATTGTTACTTGGGGTACAGTCTCCAGAAGAAATAAATGGTAATTCGTCAGTTGAGCTACTTATTAACATTTTACATCGCCGTGCTCTACCTATTGTTCCCTAGAGACTCTTTTGCTAGTTAGCAGTATGCACCACGTACAGTTCAGGTTGGCTTTGGCTCCAAACATTATCGGTGAGCCACGTTTACCCAATTATTACATCGCAGTTTAATTATGGTTGAGAAATATTACCTTATCAAAATCCAAATACCCCATGTATTTGGATTAAAAACTAATTATACTCTCAGACCAATACTACACAGTATGTTATTTCTAATGTTTACGCCTAACAATAGAACAGATTAACGAAGTTTTCCGCAAATTTCGCGTATCGTAATGAGGTTTCGTTTGTTTAAATTGAACAAATCGATGAGTTTTAGCTAGCTGTAACTCGGCAATGCTTTGCAGGAAATTGAGTGGTGAAGATACTGAGCCGAAGTTTAAACTAGTAATCGAACTCTATGAACGTTGTATAAATGTAAACGTAATTGTATAAACAGTTTTTTTTTTCAATTATCATAGCATACCAGCTTTTAAGTAAATTATATATATATGTGAAATATAAAGCAGGCTCAAAAAAGCCATCCTTTGCTTCCTCACCAAACATCATTAATCTTTCATACCAAACTAGCGGACGCGGGGCAGGTACACCTAAGGTTGATGACCATTTTCAGATTCACAAAGCTCCTATTACAGACAGGTTGCTGAAATACGACAAGGTCGGCATTGAATGAGCTCGGGCAGAGTGGGTAGTAATGCTACTTTTATACCAAGGCTCGGGTTCGACTCCCACACGACGAGCTCGGTGGCTGAATGGTTAGCGATTCCACACAGTACAAATATTTGTGTATATGAACGTGTCTGTTTGTCTGGTCTGAATGTTTTCAAGAGAGCGCAACAAAGGAACCCGTCTGGTGAAGTACTCCACCTCACAGACAACACTGCCTGGAGGGGTTTTGTCATGATTTGTCTATTTTAAATAATAAGCGATTGCATAATGCTAGTAAAACTATTTCAAACAGCGATATATCTGAGGGTAAAAGGAATGCTCTCAACTGCAAATACGATCATACAAGTAATCGTTACCATTTATGTTTTGATAGCGTGGTTTATTTTAAAAGAATTGTTGACAAAAGTCAAGGAATTAATCGACACGATACTTAAAACACAGAACAATCGAATCCTTAATTGGGCATATACCACTGAATTCAAGTGTTGGGATTTATATACATATTTATAATTATTACTCGGCGGTGAAGGAAAACATCGTGATGAAACTCGCATGTCAAAGAAATTATATTTCGAAAACGATGTGTGATCTAACCTAAGGAAGATCTAGTTTTCTCTCTGGGTTGTAGCGGTCTGATAACAGTCGCTCTAAGTACCTCTACCTAAGCATAAGTATTATCTGTAGGCTTAGGTAGAGGTCCCCACCAATCCTAATGGATTAGAAAACAGGATGACGGAAGTACGAAGAAGAAGATACCCAATGATAAAGATAAGATAATCTATCTATCTAATATTTTCCCGCCAAATCCCTTGCGGGGTACGCAGAGAGACCTGAGCGCCACGTGACTCGATCTTTACACATCCCACTCGCTTCTTTAACGTGCATTGCTCTTCTCATGTATGCTCGCCGATTTCTAACGCTCCAGACATCACTTTTGGATAGAACACGATCAACTTGGTCATGATAGGTTAGTCTAGTTTCATAATATTCTTTCTTGCTGCATTCTTTCCAAATGCCCGAACCAACTGAACATACCTCTTCTTATTTTAAAACCGACGCTCTCTCTCTCAGGCCAACTCTGTTTCTAACATTATCATTGCGAATGAGATCTACAAGCGTTACGCCACAAATTTTACGTAACGCACGTATTTCGACCTCATTTATCCTACTTTCCTACTTGGACTGGAAAGGATACGGTATTAACATCAATGCATCACTCACCTTCGCTTTGCCGACGATATAGTTCTCATGGCTAAATCGCTGGAGGAACTTGGCGCTATGCTCAATGATCTCAATAGTGTTTCCAAGCAGGTAGGTCTCAAGATGAACATGGACAAGACTAAGGTCATGTCGAATGTCCATGTTACACCTATGCCGGTCACGGTTGGAAGCACTAAGCTCGAAGTTGTTGACGAATATGTTTACCTAGGATAGGTTATTCAGTTAGGTAAGTCCAACTTCGACCGAGAGGTCAACAGACGGATCCAACTCGGCTGGGCAGCATTCGGGAAACTTCGACACATTTTCTCGTCTAAAATACCTCAACGCCTGAAGAGTAAGGTCTTCGAGCAGTATGTGTTGCCAGTGATGACATACGGAACCGAGACGTGGCCCTTCACTGCGGGCCGTATGGGGAAGCTCAAGGTGGCTCAGCGTGCTACAGAAAGCGCTATGCTCGGGGTTTGTCAGCGCGATAGAATCAGAAATGAGGATATCCGCAGTAGAACTAAGATACGAGTAACCAACATAGCCCACAGGATAGGCAAGCTGAAGTGGCAATGGGCCGGCCATATAGTTCGTAGAACCGCTGGAGAAGAAAGGTTCTCGAATGGCGTCTCCGTACTGGTACACGCAGTGTGGGACGACCCCCCACTAGACGGAGCGACGACCTCTGGAGGGTTGCAGGGAGTCGATGGATGCAAGTGGCACAGGATCGAGACGAATGGCGCTCTAAAGGGGAGGCCTATGTTCAGCAGTGGACAAGTACAGGCTGAGATGATGATGATGATGATCATCCTACTTTCATGCTCTCTCTGCCATGGGTATGGTTCTCGCTTCCGTAAGTAAGCGTTGGGACCAGTACTGCATTGAGTATAGCGAGGCGTGCTTTCTGACTCAAGTTTATACTGCCAAGAAGTTTTGCCAACGCTCCATTCGCACTATTCCCAGCACTCACTCATCTTTCCACATCACCGATGTACCATCCATCCTTGCTAAAAGTGTATCCACGTTATACAAACATAAGATAAAAAATATTTATTTGCCATCCATACTATCAAGGCCATCTTGGGCACTTAGGCACGACTTAGGCCGGCAACAGTATTCGATCGACCGTCCGTCCGCCCGTCCTGACGATACGTGTTAGCCGACCGTCAGTTTATAACATTCAGTGGTCCAACTCTTCTGACTAACAAACTGGCGGGACTAGTGCAGTCATATACCTATGAAAAGGACGCGTTTACGAATTGACGAGTTTAACAAAATAGATGAGTTTAATTGCTACTTGTTATCTTCGAAGAATAGACAGCGTAAATATCACGTACACACTAATAATGCCCAAAGAGCATTTCATGGGGGATTAGCGGACCGACGGTACGTATGCGCACGCACTCGACCGACGATCCTCGTACACAGTGCGTAGCAATGTACGCGTGCGTAATGTCAGTCAAGCACTCTATAACGATTTGTGAATTTTCATACAAGTGACAAGCACGACTGACGTATGCACCGACGGCCGGTCGAGCACTATAGCCGATCTTACGTTTTTATTATTGTAACTTTTCAATTTTCATAGTTTAGATTTTTCTTTTTTAATCTACCAGCATCTCAAAAATGACTATTGGCAAAGAAGAAATCCAAGAAGAAATTAGCCAACGTATGTCTTTTTTAAAAATTAAAACATTATAATAACAAGTCAACTTTATTTCAATCTCTTAACAACTAAAACAAACAATATAATTTCTTCAGTCACTTTTGTAACCCGTAATGATTATATTGACACTTTTAATAATTTTCATTTGAATGAACAGATAATTGTTCAAATTTTGTATTGGATGGACGGTCAGGGACATTTGGCGTCGCCAAATAGGCTTAAAAGTATCCTCGTCTTCTCTATCTTATCCATCTCTTCTATTCTCCTTATCTCGCCTAATTGGTCGTGACTATTTGTATTCTCCAGGCAAAATATAGATATATCTGGTTATTGACCTCTATATCTTCTATGTTACTCTTACTCTATATCACTTATCTTCTTAGGACTACAATGGAATATTTATAGGACGATTATTATGAGCATTTCTTACTTTAATTTTTTATCTTCCATTCTTTTATTGTAACCACACATTGTACGAGAAAAGCAATATTTGTTTGTTTATACGTCTAACTCTACGTATACTACGAGTATATGTATAGTATGTACTGTATGTTAGACTAATTACATAGCTGACCGCCTGCGGCTTGCCCTGCTAACAAAACAACACTTATCTATCAATCGCTAAGTTCCCGTCCTTTGCCCTACAAACCGAATTTTTTTGAGAATGCCACCGAATAATAGCAACGGTAATTATGACTACTTTCGAGTTTATTAGCCTTCTAAATTGTAGTTAAGTAAATTTAGATAACAGTATCACGAGCTATTTATTTTCACGTCCACAATAAATATTTTTGCGATCGTAAACTTTGCCAATTCAATTACGTACCGCTGAAAAACAGGCCACTGTATACCATTTGATGTCAGCTCCTGGGTAAAATGCGCCCGTATTGACATATTCCGTTGTGCCGGATCGCTCGGGGCGCTTTTAGCCCGTCAACAGTCGGTGTGCTTCAGGATAAAATTTATCATTGGAAAATGTTTCTGTTTATCTTATATGCTTGTTACTTCAGTGGTCGAGTAACGAGCAGTTTTAGCTCAGAACCGACTTATTCACCAATTAGTCCTCGGTTTTAATCCTGGCAGGTACCAGTAAATTTGTGTTTTCGTTTTACACATAAATGTATTTGTAATTATCACTTACGAGTAATACGAGAAATACGAGTGACCTAAGAACGGTCCTGCTAACCCTCTGGATCGTAGGTCTGACGACAGTCGCTTCACATCAGGACCCTTGCAAAGTAGGCAGAGAGTATAAGTATAAGCATTAGCATAAGCCTGAGTATAAGCATGAGCATGACTATGAGCGTGAACATGAACATGAGCATGAGTATAAGCATGAGCATGACCGAGAGCATGAACATGATCAAGAGCATAAGCATGAACATGACCAAGATCATGAGCATAACTATGAGCATTAGCATGAACATAAGCATGAGCATAAGCATGAGCATGACTATGAGCGTGAGCATGGGCATGAGCATGACTGAGCGTGAGCAAAAACAAGAGCATGAGCATGAACATAAACATAAATTTTAATATAAGAAAAGTGTTTAATACCTTTCCTGTTTGGGTCGATTGATCAGTTCATTATGATCACGTATTTGCAACAGCAGCCGGCAATTTTTGGTTATTTGATATAAGTAACATTATAATTGCATTAATTATAAAACAAAGCACCGAGTCAGCGACATTAACATTGGTCGATTCTGTTAATTCCGCACAAAGCGGAACATTAGAGTGTTTCCAAACTGAATTTAGCCCGCAGCAAAGCAAATGGACTGGGCGTTTAGAAGCCACAACGGCGGGCCTTGTTGTACAAAACTATAAATGGAAACTCAGTCATTAGCAAAATAATACAATTAATATTAAATTGTAGATATTTATAATTCAATCCATGTAGTTCATAAATTATTTTTGCTTGTACTATTGTACCAATATATAATAGCCTAGTTTTCCATGGATGAACATTATTAGACGAGCTCGGTGGCTCAGTCATGAATGACGCGACTTTGACACCAACGCTCGTGGGATCGATTCCCACACAAGGCAAACATTTGTGTGCATGAGCATGTCTGTTCGTCTTGGTCTGGATGTTTTAAGAGAGGCGCATCAAAGCCCGTCTGGGGAAGTACCTCCACCTCACAGAAAACCGCAGTCAAATAACAACTCACTAGAGGGTTGCTGTGTTCCAGTGTGTGAGTGAGGTCACCAGTACGCTCCCAAGGAGTTGTTGTGTGAGCAGCAGGAGGCGTCGCGCGCGTGATACTTAATATATCGCAAGCGTTAATAGGCTAAGGTACTTTACATCAGGTGGGCCGTATGCCTCCCGACGTAGTATAAATATATATATATATTTTCAGCTCTTTTGTACCTAGTCAAGCATATTGTATTGGCTGTTACCGATAGTTGAGTCGCTAATGCAAGTCAGTGACCTTCTGGGTGGGATGAAAATACTAAACATAAATTTTCGTTGACCTAATTCATCCCACTGTAGAGATACAGGCCTCCATTTAACTGAAGAGGTTTAGAGCGTACTTCACCACGGCGCTCAGCTGCGGACTGGTGGGACCAGTTGAAGGAACTAAAATAAAGGTCAAGTTGAAATGAAAGAGTATCGTTAAAATTGCCAGTAAAGTATCTTACACTATATCTCAATAGGTGAAACGTTCCTTAATAACACGAACGAGCTATGTGAAAGCAATTAATCACACAAGCATGATTTGAACCACTATTACTATTACATGAACTATCGCCTACATGAAATATCACCTACATATATATGTAGGTGATATTTCATGAGCTCAATATATACATTCAGTTCAAAAATTTTATTTTATTATTTCCTAGCGTGATCCTGTTTCCTAATCCGTTAGGATTGGCGTAGTCCACTACCTAAGTCTAAGGATTTAGCCACGATATTGATTTTAACATGGAGCGACTGCTATCAGATTTCCACGAGCCACACGGTAAATCGGACCCTTAGGTATGACACGTCCTTTGAAACATAATTTCTTGAACATACGGGTTCGATATTTTCTTTCACCGCCGAGCAAGTGATAATTACAAATATGTACATAAATAAGAAAATACAAATTTAGTTAGTACATGCTAGGATTCGAACCGGGGCTCAGTTAGTCAATAGGCCGGTTATTTATCCATTGCTATCACTACTCTACAAAAAATAAAAATGTAAAATATCATCCACCCATTCAGTTCAAAAAAAATGTAAGCTGAGTTATTTTTTAAAGAATAAAGATAAATTATTTTAAATTTCGTATCAATTAAATAAGTCATAGAATAATTGACAGTTCGAATATTATATTGATAGCTATCAAAATCTACTGATGCTTTAAAATAAAGTTGAACCCGTGAGCATTATACTGCATCCAGATAACACGAGCAGGTGGTCAGAATAAAATACAAGTATATGAAATTTGTCTGAGAATAAATTCAAACTTCTGAGCCCGTGTACACTAGCTACGACGCAAGTTCACAAGCGAGCTTTTGCGCTGTTTGTTTATCCTAACTCCCTGAGCTAGAACCTGTTTGCATTGTAACTTTGTAGCTATCTTTTAAACACAATGTAATTATCGCAAATTTTCATTACCATTACACACCCATTTGCATACATTTTCATACTAATTCGAATTACTACTTACTACTAACAAGTTAGATCTCTTATAAAAGAAGAGTTATAAGAATTTATACAGGTTGGAGATAAAAACGCCTATTATATTCATTTACAAAATGAGAATTTTGGTTATATTTCATTTAATAATTTGAAAATGTGACGAATACAATTTTAATGATATTAAAAGTATCTTGTGTGCAATATCCACATAGTCAAACGCCGTCGTCAACTTTAGAAAAGGGCCAAATGCTGTATTCTTGTAAGTAAACGACTTCAATGGGAAGGTTTAGAACACTTATCATTTGGGTGAGTCTACACGCTGCGATAACCTTACATTTTGCAACTCTTTAATTTGTTCTCAATCACAAACCAGTAACACACTTGACCGCGCATGAAGGCACCCCGCAATGACAAAACGTAGTATTTTAGCGCTTAAATATATCAGCGATTTGAGCCTACTGGTGAATGGGATGACGGATAAATTCCGTGATGTGGATCCTGAGCTAGCCAATAAGAATTGCGCGTCTACTTTTCCCCCCGGCTGTGAATTGAGTGACTACGTAATGTCGGTCTCATCCATTCTCCACAGGTTACTTCCTTCGTATTTACAACCCAACGTAAAAACAGCTTGTCTGTGTATAAAATACAATATTATAACATCTAAACACTTTTCCACTATCTACGATTCCGTTCACAAAATCATTACGCAACCGTAGAACTGAGGTCACTCAGAGAGGATTAGAGTGGCCCAAACTTCACAACTAAGTTGGGGGTTATTTTAATGATTAATGTCTCGGCGACAATGCAGGTCCACAGATAACTAAGGCAGACAAAGAAAGGGTGCGCCTATTCATATATCACATGCAGACTTGACCCTTCTACTGAATGTCCAAGTCGTCATCTATTTACTGGATAGGATAACGTATAATGAAACTCATTTTTCATAGGAACGTTATCGGGCCTGGGAAAACAATGAGGAACACGAATCAGTGGTCATTTCATGTTAGCGAAAGTGAAATTGTTCTCCGACGTATTTTTTTTTAATTTTTTTCCCTATTCAACATTTCTGATAAAGTGGCTATTACATTGTTGGTAGGACAAAATTGCACGGAGCTAAGTTGTGTTTGAAGTTTTTCCGCAAAATGTATGTCTAATTACATACGTCACTTATTTATTTTATATACACACATCAAAAGTGTCTAGGGATCAACATATATTTTTGCAATAACTTTTCTCCTGATTGATATTAATTAAAATTTTCTTTAAGGATTCATCAAATAAAGTGTTTTCGTTTGTCTACAGTAACGATAAACCAAGTCACCTTTGCATTAATAAAGAAATTTGCCATTTTCATAATAAAGGGATTTTTGACATTTGAACCACTAACATTAAAGTTCGAAAAAAAGACTGAAATAACAGTTTTCTTTAAAATTTTATTGGGTAACTTAAACAATTAATAATCCGTGTTTCTACCGCGAACACTAACGAAGATAGAAGCTGGTTCCCGGCAACGTACTGTGGCTTTAGCTCTGATTTTTTCATTCAATTTTTTGGACGGTCGTCAGGTTAGGTTAGGTTAACCTCACGATATTTTCCTTCACTGCAGAGCAAGCGATAATTACAGTGCATAAATTCAAAAACACGAATTTATTGGCTTGTGTCAGTATTCGAATCAGAGACCGTCGGATAATAAGGCTGTTATCCACTGGGCTATCACTGCACATCAAGTTGCCAAATTCGTTCACTGGTATTACGGTAAAAAGGGTTTACAAACGCATGAATGCGCATATCACACCTCTAACATTGAAAATTTTCAAGTGCCGACACCTAGCACAGAGTTTTGGGACGTGTGGAGCTGATATGTCAGTCGATTGGCACATTATCTGGTTTCTGCGGTCTGCATAATTTGAAAGTACATCAAATAATTAATGTCACGATATATTTTTTTGAAATCCATATACATACGAACTCTAGTATCAACAATAATTTATGAAACTACACAAATTTTCCTGCAATTTTCCTAGGTTTCAATATATAGAGAGGTCAAATTTGTATTACAAACAGGAATGCTCATATCTCTATATATGCTTGTTTGCGAAAAAAAAAAACAACTTAGCTAAGCGCCGGTTAAACGAGAACATCGATCACTGTGGAATTATAGGTCGCTAACTGAACAAGTTGTTGACATTGCAAACTTGCTGTCATATGTCGCACAATTGTAATTTGTTTGTAGTCTTTTTTTTAGCTTACCAGGCTAATCACAGCGCAATTGTATATATATTGGTATAGAAGAGAATTCTATAAAGAAATTTAATTCCTTGAACTACAAAGTTCATTCTTTGATAATTGTTTTCACCTTATAATTTAATAATACGAATTATGTAGACGCAAGCCGGCGTATACATTTACTTTAAAAATTTCAAGGTACTCCCTGTACTCCCATGTATATCGTCATTATTTCTTCCTGCCTTATCTACATGTTAAAACAGCCGAGTTTGGTTTTAAGATCATTATAGTAAAAGTGGTCAGAAAGCGTTACAGATTTTGTGCAACCCTGATGTTTCGATCTTTTTCTACTTTCATGGTTTCTCTCTGTAATTCCCAGCTCTCCTTTGGTTTTGTTTGCTTTGGGATCAACACTGCATCGTGTATAGCGAGCTGTCCCTTCTGGCTTTTACTGCTTAGAATTTTTCTCAAATCTTATGAAGTATTCCGTGCTATCTTTCCTCGAAAATATCTGTATATATAATGAAGTTTACTTAAGGTTTGGTTTTCCCTCCGGTCTGTAAAGGTCTAACGCCTGTTACTCCATGTGAAAATCAGTATTTTCGCCAATTTCTTAGGTTTAGTTAGAGAACCCCTCCAATCTTAATGGATAACGAAACGAGGTGTTCGCGCTTACGTTCACGAAATAACTATTACCGACAATGTCCTGACAGTTTTCTTCCCATAGAGTTGTAAGCCTTTTTCTATACAATCGTTCATCATTGCAGACGTAGAGGTATTTCTGTTAACGATACGACATCGTCTGCATAAAGATATTATACCACAATATCACGAATGTGTAATCCTACATTCGTAATTGTTTCACATTGTATAAAGCTATTGGGACACAGAAACAACAACCGAGCCATAAATGACACAGTTTTAACCTTCCTTGACACCAATACTGGTTATATATATCACGGAGAGAACACAGTCAATATAACTGAAAGGTGCAAGGTCACAACACTACCAAATGCTTTTGAGGTTCCACAAAACCACAAAAATATCTTCTAGTTTATAGTCAGATACTTCTCCACGAAGTATTACTTTCTCCAAGATCCTTCCTTGGAGATTGCTTCAGAAGGAGATACTTACTTGACAATATTGCACCTTTTACCTGATTCCTAATAGGAGTAATGTAGACATGACGTGTAGCATGTCGTAAAATACCCTAGTCTCATATTGTTAGTATCTGATGCAGATTATTACTAGCATGTTGATAAACCTCAGTGGTTTTAACAATTCTATTTTACAGAATATTGCATATAAATGTAATATGATAAATATGCTTTAGAGAAAATATTCTTATGATACAAATAGACCACAAGTGTTCCGTTTTCACAATCAATATGCGATATGTTAAAGGCACTCCTTGCAGCAGACATCGTTTCTTCCAATAGAATGAAGAATATTCGTAGGGGATCGTAGTTCACGCATCATAGAGCAAGTCAATCGTTTCTTCGGAGATAACAGATGAACCATCGACATTAAAAATATTCCTATACTCGTAAACGAATACTTAGTTTATGTGTATTTTTATCGAACATGCGTATATTGCATTCAACATTTACTTGAATCAATATACTTAGAATGAAGACATATCCGTAAAGAAAATAGAGGTTTTTGTTGTAGCAATACGATCTAAAACATTTTAGGAAATTTGGATGTCGCTAAAAAGATCACTTTATGTCATCCTTATAAAGGATCTTTACTAATAACACTACCAAGGCGACACGGCGGCGGATGGTCTAATTTGTAAAAGATGTGTATGTGTGCGTACTTGTAAATGTGTAAGAATCATTAGAATAATATAAAATGATAAAAGGGCTCCCTGAGACTAGACAAACGAAGTCAAAGTTACATACTGTTAAATATAGTGATTGCCATGGACCATTTCCGATTGAATGTCATAATTGTATGGCACCGTGTAATAGATCTGATGATAGATGATCAGACAAACTCAATGGTACCATATTGTATTGTCATAAGAAATACTACATTGCTAAGTTTATTGAGGTTAACGAACTACTCGTAAATGTGATCGAAATTTAGTTCTTAGATCAGACGTTCAGCTGTATACAGGCATGAAAATTAAATGAAAGTATGTTTTAATAATGATCCATTTGCAAATTTATAAATAAACATCTGCACAGAAAATTACAAAAACTGACTTAGTACTTATACGTGCTCCACCTGTCTATCTTAGGGTGATGCAGATATAAGTTATTGTTACAGAGGTATATTATAAAATCATTGTTATAAAAATATACGTTTGAGTATATATATTACTGTATGTCTAAGTTACGAATTCTCTGATGATCTTAACATTTTGGCAAAATAGATATTCACTAATTTTAGTATCGTTTGAAGCCAATAGTTCAAGTGGTTCATGAATATGAGCACTCTGACCTTGACTGTGATGATATTGTATGTAAATACGTTTTGGAGAAAACACTCCCCGTTTGTGACTTGTCACCTACCCTAAACCTTTCGCTTTTAGGATTCGGGTCACGAGTTCCGGCTATGGTCCGTGTCCAATAGATGGCTGCTCATCCCGGATCAATCGGCAGGCGATGGTGTTCTTAATGGAGATTTTACACGTGATTTCCGTTCTATCGACATTTCAACCTATACCTGTTTACCAACGCCATCAACTGCGGAAAATTGGACCAAATTTCTTGGAATTTATTAGCTGCAATTTAGAACTGGATATTTACGGTCAGATGGAGCTAAATTTGATATACCGTGATTGTCGAATTACGGTTCGAAAGTTGGTTAGGTATCGAGAACGTTATGTGTTGGATAATCACGGCACCTAAAAATTCCAAACACGTAAGGTTTAGAGAGATGATAACTCGCTAAATTTGTTTTTTTTTATGTACCATTGAGTTTTAAGTTAGGTTTTATTTATGCTAAGTCGATTGGAAAACAAACATACTACTCCACTGCTGTGAAGTTTGAGAGAGAGACCGTTACCTCGCACGTGGCGTTCATCGCTTGTAACTTGTCACTTCTCACTAGCTTCCTATTAATCCTTATTCACTCGCGGGAATACAATTAACCTCTCGAAAATTAATCCTTGACTTAAGTTTTTTGTAATATGAAGGTAATATCCAAATTTCGTGCTGCTTTTCTTCGTACTTAATACAAACATTCGTTTAATGAAATCGTAACAGGATCGTTTATACATTAAATATTTTTTTTAAATGACAATGTGGCTGGACCCATCTATAGACAAAGAGCACACAATAGTCATTTTTATATTTTATTGCCTGGCTGTCAGTGATTTGCGCAAACCTATCTAAATACGAGTATATCACCTGTCGCTAGTAAACGGATTTTGATAAATTTTTACTGGTTATATTATTCGTATATTTATTCTATGGCTTATCTCGGAAATACGTAGATTTGATGTATGTTAACAATTGGAATATAAGAGTTTATTAAATATAGCTCCCCCTTAGAGTAGTGATAGGTCAGTACATAAAGAATCAAATTTACTAACCAATAGTCCCTGATTGGAATTCTGGCGTGGGCATGTACAATTAAATTTGTATGTATGTATATATATATGTATATCTTCACGCCAAGTCCCTTGCGGGGTAGGCAGAGAGAACCGAGCGCCATAAGACGCGGTCCTTGCATACTTCACTCGCTTCTGTGACATTCATAGCTCTTTTCATGCACGCTCGCCGGTTCCTGGGGCTTCGACATCACCTTCTGATAAAACACGACCAATTTGGTTATGGTAGGTTAGTCTCGGCCTTTCTCGGCTCCTACATCCTTCCACTTTTGCATTGTATATCTGTTTCGTCATTCTTTCGTCCCGCATTCTTTCTACATGTCCGAACCAACGGAGCATGCCATTTCTTATCTTAACACCGACACTCTCTTTTAGACCAACTCTTTCTCTCACGTCTTTATTACGAACGCGGTCAGCAAGCGTTATGCCACAAATTTTGCGCAATGCTCGCATCTCGACCGCATTTATTCTACTTTCATGCTCTCTCTGCCATACCCAGCTCTCACTTCCATAAGTTAGCGTTGGAATTAGCACCGCGTTGTGTACAGCAAGCTGTGCCTTCTGGCTTAGATTTCGGCTGCCTAGCAGTTATTTTTTATTAAATTTGAGTTTTCAGATTCACGCACATATTTGCAATTATCACTTGCTCGGCGGTGAAGAAAAATATAGTAAAGAATCCGTCATTCGAAATTATAATTCAAAAGACATGTGGCCTAACAAAGAATGGTCTGATTTTCACTCTGAGTCGAGATCTGATCTCAATCTTAGACTTAGGTAGCGGTATCCCGCCAATCCTAATGGAAACGGGGTAATGTTAAGAAGAAGACAGCTACTTCTCCTTTACGTCATAAGCAGTGCGCACGCTGTGTAGATATGTCCTACTTACGGAAGTGCACATCACACGAAATTGTAATCAATTTACAGAAATATATTTAAAAATATATTTAAATAAATTTGATAATTTTAACATTTTTTTTTTATACTACGTCGGAACGGATACACGCATACGGCCCACTTGCTGTAAAGCGGTTATGTAGTCTATGAACGGTTGTAATACAATTAATCCTCTGCTGCTAACACAGCAACTCCTTAGCAGCATACTTGGTCCAGTGTTGGAGAGACTGGTAATCTGTCATACAGGTCTTCCTAGTATAGAGACCAGTCTCTCTCATAGATTGAATTTAATGTAATGTACATCTTAGATTTATCTTAAATTGTACTGTAAAATCTATGTGAGAGAACAAATAAAGAATTTTGTATTGTATTGTATTGTAGCTTACTGGTGACCTCATTCACACGCAGAATCAGTAACAACCCTCTAGGGAGTTGTTAATAGGCTGCGGGTTTTCTGTGAGGTAGAGGTACTTCCCCAGACGGGCTGCATTGATGCGCCCTACCTCTCTTAAAAACATCCAGACCAAGACAAACAGACATGTACATGCACACAAATGTTTGTTCTGTATGGGGAATCGAATCCACGAGCGTTGGTGTCAAAGTTGCGTCATTCACGACTGCCCCACAGAGCTCGTCATGTGATAGTTGCGTAATATGATCTCACTAATGCCTTTAATTTGGATCCGCTGTTTCTCGGCGTCTCATCTTCGCGTTAACGCAAGCAAATCCGCCGCGTCATGCCACGGGCGAACGTTTTGTATAAGCCGAGCACGGGCCAGATTTCAGGCCTTTTTTCTGGCCTTTTTCTGCCCAGGTGATGGATTACTCGCTGTTTTCTTGTGTAATTTCCGGACACTAATTGCTGCGGGCATCCGTCACGGTTCTGTACCGAATGAAAAAAAACATTAATGCCATGTCTGAGCTTAGAAGACAGAAATAAATTGTCTGTTCAGGTCCGTACAGGTGCCGTTTTGCGCAACGGTATAGCAAATGAAGACAGGCAGGGCTTTAGTCTGGCATTTTATGTTCGACGGCCTTCCTTATTATATTTGTTTTGTATTTTCCGTATAATTTGCTAGACTGCTCAACACTGTGTACGTCTATATAAAAAATAACTGAATATCGCTTGTAAATGACCAAGACTGTTCATGCTTGCAAAGGCATTGTAGGTAATAATTAAGTAGTTGTTTAGTAAGTTATGTGAAGAAAAGCGGGATTACGCATCTGCGCGCGCATATCTCCTGATGTTCCGAGCACAGAGAAAATACACCAGTCTATTAACTGAGACATCGCAAACAGTGAGCGGCCCACTAGTCAGTAGGTACGCCAGTAGACCAGACGCTGATTTATAGCTGTGCATATTTGCATTTCGACATTTATTTGAAATAATACAATCATAGGCACCAAATTCATGTTTTAGTATTTATGTACATATTTGTAATTATCACTTGTTCGAAGGTGTAGGGAAACATCGTGAGAAAACCCAATGTTCCAAAAATTTATTTCAAAATACTTGAAACTGAGCATAAAAAAGGTCTGCTTTTTCTACTGGGGTGTAGAAGTCTGTCGGCAATCGTTTTATGTAAAAAATCAGTATTTTTGGCCGGGTCCGCTACCTAAGACTGAGGATTTGCCTTAGTCTTAGGTCGCTACCTAAGAATAACCCCCCGGCAATCCTAATGGATTAGGAAACGGGATAATGCTAGTAAGAAGAAGATTTGAAGTAATGCTACGTATGTGTTATTACTGCATATATCGTATATACTATGGGCTTCAAGACGTCTTCAGGAACGGACCGTTTAGGATGCGCGTAGTCAACCGGTTAGTCAGTCGCATATGGTCGCTAGACTGCTCGTAGTGCCTCACGCGGTCTTTTTCACCATTTCAAGTGATACTACGTAATTGGTAATGCAGAATGGATAGAAATAAACCATAGAAATTGTACGAATTGACACGTTCTTAAAAGAAATTTATTATTTGTAACTCAAAAGTAACAATATAGGTACCAGGGCGTGTTTACAACATCATTACAGGTGATGAGTCCTGGATTTATCGATACGATCCAAAAACGAAGCGCCAGTCGACGGTTTAGGTATTTCAAAAGGAATCAAGGCCTGCCAAAGTGTAGCGATCTAGAAGCGGAGGGAAGATGTTGTTCGCGAGCTTCAATCAATCAATAGTAGTAGTACATTTTGTAGCCACGAAAGTATGGGTACTTGCTGCATTAAAAGTGGGACCGTATCGCATTAATTACTATAAGTAGTAAAGGTTGGTAATTAAACTTACTCACCTTCGTAAGTGGTATAGGATTTCTAAGATGTTTATTTTGTAATATGATAGTAAGTAATTAATGTTCTTGGAATTATCGTTAAACTCTAGTAAACTGTATTAAATTCATTGGTGTGTTTATCTGTTGTTGTCCAGCGACGCCTCATTGCTTGTCATCACGACGAGTCGGTGTACGCTTACCATCCGACCCACATAGGCTACGCAGCCCATGCAGCAAGCGGCCTTGCTATTGATTTTTTAACTACGAGTACTTACAATGTGTTAACATGGAATATAAGCTTATCACTATAACAAATTTCAGTAAAACTACATGCAGTAGTTTGCAAATAATGCATGCATTGTAAAATAAACATTAATTAGCAACATTAGTGCAGGGCAATTATTAATTTTGAAAAAGATTTCATTTAAGAGAGGTAGGGTGCATCAAAGCAGGCCACCTGGGGAAGGACCTCCACCTCACAGAAAACTACAGCCAAATAACAACTACTTGGAGGATTGTTGTGTTCATGATAGTGAGTGAGGTCACTAGTGAGCTCCTCAGGTGTTACTGTGTTAGCAGCTGAGGTGGTATCGCGCGAGTGATACTTAGTGTATTACCAGCGTACATAGGTTACTAACCACTTTATATCAGGTGAACCGTAAGCTTGAATGCCTCTCGATGTTGTATAAAAAAAAATGTGTAGTCAAAGTTTCATTACAGTTTTATTATAAGTATATATGTAGGTATATATAATATATTAGTAGGTATCATAGTAATTAATTCGAAAAATACTATCACAGACTATGTTCCAATCTTGCAGGAACTGTTTTCAGAAAGGCTCTAATACAGCGTAATAATACAGTGGGCGGTTGACAATATTAAAAGATAACATCTAACGTTATGAAAATATTTGATTGGCTTTCTGGGGAAGGGACTTTTTATTAGCTTTCTCGCAATGTCATCGAACATTTTGTGGATAAGTACCTTTTACGTATTGTTGAAGTATTTTATCGAGGCATTTTATTCTTATACTTTGGGAGATAATATCAGGATTTCGAAGAATTAATCTCATCTGTTGACTACAGGATATTGCTACTCTGGCTGCTCCTTTGAGCTCATGTGCTATATGCACATCTAGATGGGATACTCGTACATCTAATATTCTACTGTCCCATACGTGGCCCACTCTTAGTCTTTTCTCCTTAACAGCTGCAGTCTTGACAGTTACGGATGGACCTATGTGGCTACAGCTTGCTAATTTGATGGCTATCAGAATTTCATGGCTATATCCACAACTTTGACTCTCTTCACTACAGTTCTACACTACATAAAGTTTTTGGGAAACTTAAATAGCTCACATAGAAATAGAGGCAGACCAAATAAATGAAATGAAAATACAGAAATTTTATTTCATATTTTAAAAGCTTAAACCGTCGTTTCATCCATTTGAAGAATGCTTAATCTTTTTCATAAGATGAGTAAAAGAAGTGAATTCTGAGCGGAAAAATCCACTGAAAGATAAAAGAAAAGCATTTTCATATAAATTGCCAGTAAAGTTTGAATTGAGTTTTGTTGACGTAAGTAACCGTATTCTTCAGTTTGTTGAATTATTTATATGACATAATTATCTGTATGAAATACACAGACGTACATTTCGTCTCTTTTTTCTCCGGATACGTGAAATAATTTTATTGATTTGGTGGATTATTTACTTATGAAACATCGTGAACGATTAATAACTTGTGTTGTTTGTTGTACGAAAAGAATCTGTACAAATATATAAATATTTGTTAAGTTAAAAAGAAATTATGAAATTCAGTTTCTTGCTACATTTTTGCAGTGTAATTTGTAATGTATTGAAACTTGTCAGTCATAAGATTTCAGGTGTGTTATTTACACTAAAATGTTGAGTAACTTACTACTAAATAAGACCAAATTTAGTGTGAGGTCTTCGAACGGAGTGAATTATCACTTGCTCAGCGGTAAAAGAGAAAATTGTGAGGAAACCCGCACGTACAAGAAATTATATGTCAATGGACGTGTGACCTAATGTAAGGAAGGCGGGGTTTTCCCTATGGGTCGTGGAGGTCTGACGATAGTCACTCCATATAGAAATCAGTATCTTGTATATAAAAATCCGTAAAAAAATAGGTGACAGACCCTGCCAATCGTAATTAATTAGGAAATGAGTGTAACGCTAGGAATGTGTGAATTTATTCATGCGCAAGTCGTGCAACTGACTTTGGTGGAACTAATGGCTACTGCATGTATTATATATAATTTTCAGTTGCGGAAAAAATATTTTAAATACTCGTTATCAGGCAAATAGCTATTTCGGTCTTGTTTTAAAAAAAAGAATGTAGTCAACCGCACGGTACACTTACTGCTTGTGTATGTAAATGGCGGCCATTGTGCTCCTCAAGTATTTTGGATGGTGCTGAATATTGAACAGATACCTAGCCTGAAGATCAGTTTCAGTGTACTTTAAATTTTATTTGCATCTAACATGAGATGGGCGGATTTACCTAGAGATATATAAAGTATGGTTGAACTTGTGCTTACTGAGATTTATGAATTCTACAGTTTTTGATCTAATAAAATGTAACGATTTCTTTATAGGAAAAACACGATCTAATAATAAAACTCAAAGAAATTGTGAATATCCTGTATTTATATTTTACGTTTGATTAAAAATACTGATAGACGAAGTTTTTCATGCAAATCTTGGATGTAATATTAAAGTGACTTTAATCTATTTCTTTTGTACTGATTAATATTTTATGTACCTACATAAAGTAGATATTTTTAAAGTACTTTTACATTTAATATGTCTCTGTACACATAATCAAATGTGTATTCACAATATTCCGTCTAATATCTAAAACTATTTGTGTTTGTATATAGACTAGCTGGATCCGCATTCCGATATCCCGTAGGAACAGCTTTTCTATTATCTTTCTTTTTCCTAGCCTATATATACCTAGTATATACCAGGACCGTTCTCGTAGTGACCTAATAAATTACCAGTTTCTTTGACAATCTCATTTTCATATTTTCTTTTTAGTTTACAGTATACTTATGCATTTGGCAGTATAGAGGCCGAAAAATAACTTAAATTATAGAATTAAATCTCTACTAATTATCACAATAAAATTAACCTAATTTAAGTGACCCACCCGATGTGTAGGAGCTAAGTGAGGTGCCGTCGTCACACAGGCCCGCTGGCTGCACTAGGTGCAGCATCAGCAGTTTACTTTAGTTGCATAAATCGGTCATGTTATTGCCGTGTGCAGTATACTAGATCAGCAATTTACACGAGAGGCGCGTAACTCTACTTTGACCTAAATATGATAATAAATATTACATAAATATCTTATTTATGCTCGTACTTGGTCGTAATATTTAATGAAAACATAAGTTTTGTAACATTATTTAATTTTATGTATTGCATTAACATACAATGTTTATGTTTGAGTAGGCACATGTTTATTGGAGAGAATGCAATTCAAAAGCCATTACTATATTGAATTAGTCCATTAAAGCCAGTGATTCAACAGTACCTCAGTGTCAACAATCTTGACACTGAGGTGTTGCTTATCAACCCTAGATCGAAGATTGATTGATAAATAAGCTAAAAAGCTGTAGGGCGACATAATTGAGCGAATTTCCTCACTTCCCCGCAAAGGGTGCTGTTATCGTGCATACTAACAATTGAGACACACGAACCCATAGTTCAGAAAACATTATGATAAACACTTGATCCCTTATAGTAAGTTAGTGACTATTATTCCGATAATTGAACCGAAACATATTTGATACTTACCTGGTATATACTGTTACAGAATATAGCTCCTGAGGTGGGGTTCTATTATAAAGAAGAACGAAAGAAATGCGTTTAATGTTAAGCATATTATATTTATTTGTTTGAATTGAATTTTTCGTCACGTATTCCCGACATTTTTTATGTACGTCGGTCATTATTACACTTACCTAACGCGAGAATTTATTATTTATTTTTGTTTATACGAGTAACTTAACCTTTTCCAATTAATATGTGTTTTATAATACAGTTCAATTTGTTTTTCTAATGCAAAACACAAAATATTGTTTATCTCTGCTATGGAGTGAACAAAACATGCCGAAAGAAGTTGTAAACCCAAAATAATCTATGAGATGATCGATATTTAAATCGAGATGTTATTACATAAATTAAAACTAAAAAAAAACTCATAAAAAAAGGTTACATGAAAAACCTAGCGACAGAAGATCAAAGGTGGAAGATATTAAACGATATAGTTAAACGCAAAGTGTATCTAACTTACAGTTTCAAATTGGCATTGCTGAAAGACTACTAGGGTGATGCTGTTACAGAAGGAAAAAATAACAAACAAAAAAGCGATATTGTATTTTATAATTGTTGCATTTTTATACATAGAATTTTATTCTGTGATTTAAAAATACCAGAAATGGGTTGACAGAATACCGTACTTATTGTTATATAACCTTACTTGTGACTTTATCAGTGTTAAGTTATTATTATATTATAGATCAAATAAAACTATTTTAATGCTGTTAACATCTGCGCCCGGGAATATTTTTTTCACCTCTTTAATTATTTTGAATTTGGAACGCGTTCTTTCGATCTCCCGCCGTTATACATATTTTTTTCGTGTTTATTATCAAATTGCAATATATAATAATAGGGTGTTAACGAAGTTAGAATTGCAGTGATTAGCTTGCAGAGTGCGCACGGTGTATACACAATAGTGGGTAAGGAGCCCTCGGTCATATTCAAGACACTTGCTTATGCTTGCTTTCTTATCATTGCTAAGCTTGGTATATACCGTATGTTCGTATATCGTAATATCAACAGATATAGCAACACTTCCTCTTTTGAAGACTATAAAAGTTCGGGGCGACCGCGTTCTGTTAGAATTACAAAGGCTGTTAATACTATTAAAAGCCAGAATTTGCCGAAACCCCATTAGGAAACAAAAATCTTATCGCAAGAAATGAAGATTCCAGCTAGGGCTGAAACTCGGCGTTTATCGTTAATATAATAAAAATAAATATGCCCTAAATCAATCCCTACAGTTGAAGAGAATGGATCGATCAAAACGCCAAGATCTTTTTTCAACAACAACAAAATCTTTTGGTGGGTAGGAGTGAATAAGAGCACACGTATCTGTTCAGGTGCCGGCGATTACCTGAGGATATATCAATTTGCTGGTTAAAAAATAAAATAACTTTTGGCTCGATGTCAGATGTGACAAATGAGAAATCAGATGAATACAATTCCTTGTCAGCTTCATAACAAAGTTTGGACAATCCTGGTGATGTCGCAGAAATTTCATCTCTTGAAGAAAGTCTGAACCAAATGTTTTCATCATTAACTAAATATTTCAATAAATGCACTAAATGCAATAAATGCACAGAGCATAGCTTCACATTATTCGGATTTGCGCTCAACTTTTGCTTCTAATAACGTGCATGCAATTCTTATTTCTGAAACTTTCTTAAAACCGACCCTTAAACAACTACAACTCGTAAAGAGTTGAAGGAAGGGCCTTTTCCAAACTATAAATTAATTAGGAATAATCGCACTTGCCTAAAGGAGCAGAGTGATGGGATGCGTAAGGTCGGTGGTGGTGGAGTGGAAATATATTTGCGTAGTGATATTGTGCACGTAATTGTATTGCAATCAACTTCTAAACTGCAGTCACCTGAGCACTTATTCATAAAAATATCTCTTCACTACACTGAGGTATTGCTAGGTGTATTTTATAGTCCCTCCCTTCATATTAATTATATTGGCTCCCTTGAGCCAGTTTTAGAAAATATGTGTACCCAATTTGAGCACACGATTATAATGAGTGATTTCAACACATGCCTGCTGAAAAATGATCGTAGAACAAAAAACCTGTTTCATCTTATTAATGTACTTTAGGTTAAGTCATGTTCCACTTAGTCCCATTCATTTTCCACATAATAGCTCTCCATCCCTCCTAGATCTAATCATAACCTCATCACCGAATTTGCTTCATTAAGGTGGTCAGTTCAGCGCCTCTGCCCTCTCTGCACATGATTTAATTTATGGTTCTTTTAAGTTCCGCCCACCAAAACGAAAGCATCATGCTATATTCACGCGCAAGATGACAGCAATTAATAGATAATAACGGGTGAATGATGTATGCAACGCGAATTGGGAAACAGTAGATGCAAAGATTGCAGCTTTAAATGACATAGATAAACGCTTACGACGAACACGCACCTTTACGACCAGTACGTATTAGGCACTATCCTGCTTCCTGACTCACCGATGATATTAAAAAACTCATGTATCGACGGGATAGACCTAAGATTAAGTTGCTTCATAACCCTAAAGAGGCCACCCGTGAAACATGTCACTTTGCGAAACCACTGCAGTAAGATGTATAGAAAGGCTAAACGTAAGCATATTCATTCTATCGATAGTTGATCTCCCAATAAGCTATGGAAGTATCTACGGAGAATTGGCATTGACAGGCAACAACAAACTGGTGGCTGTAGTAGCACTGTGGATATTAATAACCTTAACACCCATTTGAGTACGCCACCCGTTGGGTTTGATCCTCGTAAAAAACTGTCCATCTTAATGATTTACCAACCCTCAATACGGATACTTTTGATGTTGGGGAGATAACACCTGCTGAAGTACTCAAAATACTAGGTACCATTAAATCCAAGGGCGTGGGAGATGATAACATTGATATCGATATGCTAGATCCTATAAACTATGTAATTGCTCCTTATATAGCAAATATTCTTAATTACTTGATTATTGGAAGAAAGCCCATATAATACCCCATCTCAAGAGGTTCAATCCATCTACCTTTTCCGACTTCCGTCCTATTTCAGTTTATTTTTTCAGTTTATTCCTGACCTGTCCAAGGTATTGGAGCATTTACACCAATGGCTGTCTAATTATCTGCAAAGACGTAACCTACTGAGTGAGCACCAATCGAGGTTTCGAGCTGGACATAACACTGTATCTACGCTGGTGTAAATCGCGGATGACATAAGAGGTAACATAGATAATAAAAAAATAACAATCCTTGTCTTACTTAATTTGACCAATGCTTTCAATTCAGTTGACATTGATATATTGCTTAGTATGTTACGTACTCTGAACCCATCGTCCACTGCAGTTGTTTAAGTTTAACCAGCAGGCAGTTGGTTAAGGCGAAAAATTCTAATTTCAATCGTTGTGAACTCAAGGCTGGTGGTCCTCAGGGGGGAGTGTTTTCACCTATTCTGTTCTCCTTCTTCATCAATGGCATAGTATTGTCTCTCTCTTCTTCTTACCACTTATATGTTGATGATTTTCAAATTTACGCATCTACTCCACTTGATGACATAGGCATAACTTTTGCTGGCGTCAATAATGATATATCCGTCTTTAGTAAGTAGACCAATGATCATTCCCCTCCCGCTTCCTCGCGAGTCGGGTGCTAAGCGCACCCGACTCGTGTATTTTCTCCGTGTATTTGTTTGCTATTTAAATATTTTACTTCGTTGTTATTGTACAGTGTGTGTGATATTTCGTTGAATTTGGTTTATAGTGATATAAATATCTAAATTCCGCGTCGATTTTCGTTTAAATTAAGGTTTAATTTGTAATATTTCATCGCAGTGAAATAAATCAAGAAACTGGTAGGTAGTACGTACGCACGGGCCGTCTCGTCGTCCGCGGCTTTGTAAAAACAGGTTTGCCCCGTTGAAAAGTAAGTAATTATTCGATATTTTGTTTTCTATTTTATTGAAAAGCAATAGTTAAGATTAATTAGTAGCATTAAAATATTAAAAGCGTATGCAAATTGTTATCTCCTGGTGTTGTCAGTCAATAAATTTACCCCGGTATCGGGGTAATATTTTGTATTGATACGTATTAGCTTTATTTAAAGTTATTCTATTTTTATTTGTTACTAAGTTCGTTGTTATTGTAAAATGCCGAACAATCCCGATGATCCTGGTGGTACAAAAATTAATTCGCCGGTTTTTCGCCGCAGTAACCTGACCCCACGCTCGCCGCCCGCAACAACCAGTAATGTCAAAAGACCGTTAGGCGATATATCACCTAGTAATTTGTCACCTAAAGAAAAACGACTACAGCGGTCGTCTAGCTTTGAAAATATGGCCAATTTAAGTCGTAATAGCTCGCTTGAAGTTGTAGACTCGAACGTTGACAATATCGAGTGCGTCCGCGAATCATCACAATGTTTGGCAAAAATTAACGAAATTATTAACGGACTGACCTCTCGCATTGGTGTCGCTCATAGATCGGCAATAATGGATATGACTCAGCGGGTTACCTCTCTAGTGTCTATGATGGCCATAAAGTCAGCAACAACTGAAACAAAGCTTGCCGTAACAGAACGCGATTTGCTAGCACTCAAATTAGAAGCCAAAAATAACCATGTAGCACCCGTTGCTAAAACCGGTGAATCGTACTCAGACAAATTGAAACTTCGATTGCCCAAGCAAATTAAACCCATTCAAACTCGCGAACCAATGCCTTGCATTGTGGCATATCCCACAGAGACCCGATCCGCGGAATTTAAAACGTCCGAAGCTACGAAGGAGGCTCTTATGAAAGCCATCAAGCCATCCGATGATGGTTTTCAAATCGTAGGCGTTAAAAAAACTGCCAAATCGGGTGTAGTTTTACGTGTATCAAATGATGCTCAGTTACGGAAGCTGCAATCGGCAGAAGGTATAAAATCGGCGGGGCTTAAACTCGAAAAGCCCAAAGGACGCCGACCGCGTATTATTATAAAAGACATTCCCGATAAAATGGACGACACAAAGTTTTTGTCAGCTTTATATAATCAAAATATAAAAAACGAAATGAACATTACATTGTCTGAGTACTTGAAAGATATAAAAATAGTGCGTCGTCGTCCTGTAGCCTACGGTAGAAAATGGATGGGTATCGAACTATCCCCGGAAATACGCAAGCACCTTATTTCAACAAAAGAAAAAATTTTTATCGACTTTGCCACATGTAGATTCGTTGATGACATTGAAGTAGTACGTTGTTTAAAATGTCAACAATATGGTCATGTTAGCAAATATTGCACAGAGACCAAACCAACTTGTGCTCACTGTGCTGAATCTCATGACTCGCGGGAATGTACTAAGAAATCGGAAAAAGACTTTAAACCGATATGCGCACCATGTAGGCGGCTAAAGAAGGTGTCTGACCACAAGACCGGGTCAGAATCTTGTCCAACTTACGCGGCTAGGTTGGAGTACCATATTTTAAATACCAGATATGGATAACGTCGTGATTGCTCAATTAAATCTTCACAACGATAAAATTGCAACATCAGAATTAGATAAGCTCGTTGCGGACTATAAGCTCGATTTAGTCTTAGTTCAGGAGCAATACCAACGAGCCCAACTAACCAGTAAATTCCTACAGCTCAGTAACAAGTCGCGCGCGGGTATTTATGTTCCAAAAAGCGGTTTAACTATAACAGCGATAAATAACTTAATGTCCACGCACTGTGCGGTAGCTGAAGTAACATCGCCCTATCTAAGAGTGTTCGTAGTGAGTTGTTATTTTCAATATTCAGACCCAGTAGGTCCTCATTTACACCATCTGCGTAGATTTTTACATGCGCTTTCTGGTCATAAAGTAGTTATAGGAGCTGACGTAAATGCATCATCGCCATTATGGTACGGTAAGCTGAGAGCAACCGATGCTGACAGACGCTCTGCTGTTGAAGAGTTCATTGCTGAAATGAATCTTCTTATTCACAATACCCCAGAAGCACCACCTACATTTAGCAGCCCAATGGGCGAGTCTTCTATTGACGTCACACTTTCTAGTGTAGACGTCCGAATACAAAACTGGCGCGTTTTACCTGAGGCTTCTTGCAGTGATCACCGTCTGATCGTTTGTAACTTCTCCCCGGTTGTAGACAACTTACACCCGCAACAATATACTGGCTTTCAGTATAAAACTAAAAATGTCGATTGGGCAGCCTTTGCTTCTCTTTTCGCTTCTCGCGCCGGAGATTTCACTCGTGCTGAACTTACAGTCACAGAAAGTGTTCAAATTATGTCTGATACATTCACATACTGTGCCGACGTTATTATGGGCCGAAAAGCTATAGTTAATAAGAGACGTTGTGACTGGTGGAATGATACGCTTGTCAGGCTGCGTAGGAGTCTACGCTGTGCCCGACGTAAGATTTCTAAATTAAGAAAACGTAAAATCGAAGGAGAGCCATACCAAACAGCTCTGAGTAACTTGCGTATTGCTAGATCTCACTATCGCGCCGCCATCGAAAAATCTAAGGGTAATTTGCTAAAACGAATAGTAGAAAGATTGAATTGTGAGGGACCGTGGTCTCCCCTGTATCACGAATTTAAGGCAAATAGGCGCATTGATCAGGCCTTTGTTTCTAATATTAGGCTTGATGATACCCACACCCTCGGTATAAAGGAGACTACTGATGCACTTTTGCATGCTTTAATTCCGGATGATTGCCCTGATAATGATAGTGACTACCATCGCGAGGTGAGGGCCGCGGTAGATCTGTGCCCTGCCACTCCAATGTCAACTGTGGTGTCAATGGACGAATTTCTACATGTTGTAAAAACATTACCAACAAATAAAGCTTCTGGTGATGATAAAATCTCAAACAAAATGATCAAGGAAGCTTGTAAAGTAGCCGCGGAACCTATTTTAAAGGTATTAAACCGGTGTATTGTAGAAGGCAACTTTCCTAGCGTTTTGCGTAGTGGTGTTATAAAGATAATACCAAAAAGCGGTGATAAGCAACCCGACGATCCGAAGTCTTATCGCCCTATTACCCTACTGCCATCGTTGGGTAAATTACTTGAACGTTTAATTGTACCACGTCTGTTGCCCGGTGGCCCTCAATTTCATAAAAATCAATTCGGCTTTACCATTGGCAAGTCTACCGTTGATGCGGCACTCGTAGTGCGTAAAATTGTGGAACTCTCGGTTAGTAAATTCGTTGTAGGTATTTTCTTAGACATTTCAGGTGCCTTCGATAATGCTTGGTGGCCAATGTTGTTGCTGAAACTAAAGGCGAGAGGTTGCCATAGCAACATATACTCCCTTATTCGATCGTACTTTTTTAATGGTACAACTAAATTAACATTTGGGCATTATGCTGCTTCGAAGGTGCTTACGCAGGGCTGTCCTCAGGGTTCGGTGTTAGGGCCGTATCTTTGGAATATCGGTTTTGATGACTTTCTCAGCCTACCCTTACCGGAAGGGTGTTCGTTAACTGGCTACGCCGATGACGGCCTCTTATTAATAAAAGCTAATTCCAGATCAAGTATAGAAAAACTAGCCATTACTTGCCTTGGCCTCATTTCAGACTGGGGTTATCGTAACCGTCTCGATTTCGCACCTCACAAAACATATCAGCTCTTGCTTAAGGGAAATTTGCAGGTTCCGCCGCGATTCCACTTCAATGGAGTATCAGTTGCAAATAAAAACTCGGTTTGTTACTTGGGATTACTGTTAGACAAAGGTTTTAATTACATTGAACACATAAAGCAGGTTGGAGAAAAAGCCAAAAAGAACTTTTATGCGTTAACTCGAATTTCCACCTTGACGTGGGGCTTAACTTTTAAAACGTTAAAAATTATTTACACAGCCACATATTTAGGATGTATTACGTACGGTTCACCTGCATGGGCTGATAGGGCTACCATAGGTGCTGCGCGTCGCAAGTTGCTGCAAAGTCAGCGGCTCGCTTTAATATTCTTATGTAAATCGTATAGAACTGTGAGTACCGAGGCACTACCAGTGCTGGCAGGCGTATTACCAGTTGACTTAGAAATTCAACGCCGGGCTTCAATGTACTACACCTCTAAAAACATACACCCTGACTTTCTAAAACGCCGCGATATTGACAAAATTCTTAGATTGTTCAAACCAATTGACGAAGTATTTGAAACTTTACTGTCTGAATGGCAAGAAAGATGGGAAACTTCTACTAAAGGACGCCACTTGTATCTGTTCTTTCAATCAGTGCGAGACAGATTAAGTAAAGAGTGGTTAGAAGTCGATCATCCTGTTGCGCAATTTTTAACAGGGCATGGAAACTTTACGGCAAAGCTCTTTTCATTTAGACTTGTGTCATCGCCTTTATGTGAGTGTTCTACGACAAATCATGAATTCGAGCAAACAGCACATCATGTTCTCTGGGAGTGCGATCTCTGGCAACGGGAGCGAGACGATATGTTAAATTCCTTGCGTGTCACATCCGGGGTAGTACTATTCTGATTTGGTGGCAACAAGGGAGAACTACCAGGCGTTTAGGCGGTTCTGCAATCTATATTATTGGAATCGATGTGTTAGGTAACAACTCACAGGTTAGGTCCCAATAGTGTTAGATATTTGATTATCCGTGGTGCACGGCAGTTGAGCTTCACTTGACTAGCCATCTCTTTGAGGTTTTAAATGCCTTATTTGTCATATTGCTGTCTCTCACTTTGCCAAGAGGGGAAGTCAAGTCAATTCTAAAACTTCCTACTCCTACAAATTTCTTCTGATTAAATTCGTTTGTGAGTTCCAAGGCAGCTGTAGTTTAACCCCCGGGACGGCAATGGACTTCACTGTTCATTGACTTTTTTGTGGTCGCCGCTGTTAATTCTGGCTACACAGGAGACACAGTGGTGGGTATGAGTGGTGGGCCTGTCCCGTAAAAAAAAAGACCAATGATTACGGGTCAAAAATAAATCCATCTAAATCTCAGGCCATTGTTATAGGCAGCCCTCACTACATAACAAAGTTGTAAAACGTGGTGTAACCTAATATACTTCTTGATGGTAGCATCACTCCTTTGGCGCTACTGTCAAGAATTTGGGCATTATCATTGATTAAACTCTATATTGGGCCCCCCAAATCGGTGTAGTCAGTCGCAAAATTATAGCATCTCTCCACTCATTAAAGCGTCTTCAGTATCTTCTTCCTCTGGGTACAAAAACTTTGCTTGTGCATTCCCTCCTTCTCCCTATCCTTGACTACGCAGATATTGCATATAATATATATAATAATGCGTTCAAGTTTATTAAGTATGTCTTCAGTAGGATCTAGCCTACTGAAGACCTACTTAATAAACTTGAACGCATTCAAAATATGTGCATCAGATATATATTCGGTGTGCGAAAGTTTGATCATATTACTGAATTTCATCACAAAATAAATTTACTACCTATTAGATATCGCAGAAATTTTCATGTGCTCTCGTTACTTTTTCAAGTTCTCTCCACTCCAAATTACCTATCGGAGAGATTCGAGTTCCGTGTACGGGATAAACGTTTACATCCAAGTTGCAATCTGATGTTAGATATTGCTGTACACAACTGTCATTCCTATGCGAAATCTTTTAACGTGCAGGCGGCACGTCTTTGGAATTCACTTCCAAATCATATGAAATTATCGTGTTGCGAAACCTCTCAGCAATTCACTTTTAAAAAATGTACCGTGGTCTTTTCAGTAGGATCCTGCACCTGGTCACAAGGGATGAACTACCCAAACCAGGCTCCAAACCAATGTTCCGCGCTTTATAAGAGCTGATAACTGGCCCTCGTCTATCCCAAACCTGAACCCCTTAGAGTACAAATTATGGTCAGTTTTAGAGGACATGGCCTGCTCGAAACGACACGTTGACATTGTGTCTCTTAAAAAATCTCTGGAGCAAGCAGTGGCAAAATTTTCCATGTTTGTTTCCTGAGACTTCCATTAATATGTACATATAAGTTTGATTAAGATTACATTACTTCACAAAACAATTAATGTATATTCATTTGTAACAGAACTTATGGCCGGACTAGATTAGACGGACTAGATATTATACACTAACTATACACGCGACTTCGTTCACTAGTATTACGCATGTTTTGCGATGCAATGAAAATGAACATGTTGGAGAAAAACGACCACGTTAATAAAACAGAAAACTTATACCAATAATTACCTGTTTACCGTACTAGTGTAGTAAATACTTAATACAAATACAATATCAAATTTTAATCCAGCTGCCAGAACTAGACGGCTGTATGTTCGACGTATTTAGGGTGTGCATCGTACCGTGCGACATATCAGAAATTAATTCATGTTTTGTCATTCCCTTATATTCGGGGTTTAATGACATAGCACTATAAAACATCATAGATGCCTGTATCCTACGCAAGATATCGCGGACGTGCGCCGCCGATGTAAATGGAAAAACACGGGTTTGCTCTTACTGGACGTTGGTATGGGTCTTGGCAAAAAACCAATATTTGGAAGGGGTGCTATTGAAAATCACCCTTTGGAGCAAAAACGTAGGTCATGTTGATTAATACGTGGGTTCTATTGATGCATATATACTTTAAAAATACAATATTTGTAATAGATTTAATTGCCGGTAAACTATTTTGAAGTTTTTGTATATGGAAACATTGTAAAGTATACTTTGTAGCATGACATAATCAATAATAAAAAGATGAATATGATGTGAATCCTGGTTAACTGACTAACATTAAAATATGCATTTATTGGTAATACGTTCATATACACGGTGACAATTTTACTACGAATGCACTTATTTAGTTGTGATAACTTTAAATAACACGCCAACTTCGAAATAAAAAAAAACGCAATACAAGGGTGATAAAAGCACTCGATTTGCCATTGTACACACGCATGCACGTTAAGCACGTCTTACATTAAAAATATAACGTTTTGTTTAAATAAACATTTTTCATAGTTTATAAATTATTTGATCAGAGCATTTTTGTATTGATACATATTTTTTAACCATTTCGAAGCTGGTATCACTGTAAAAGCTTCTATGATGGTGAGTAAATTCACTTCCAAAAGTATTGCGGATAATTATATCGCCACTCTGAATAAAATAGATAAAAAAACACAGCAAGATAAACAGATACGTTCACAAACAAGCATTGCTGCGGGAATGTCCATCCGTGGGTGTCAAAGTAGACATTGCTAACGGCGGGACTAGCGAGTCCGTCATTATTTGGATAGTTGAAATTAAACTTTTGTGAAACAACAGTCGAGTTTATACATTATAAATGGGTGTAAATTGTGTAAATTTTGCTTAAAAATGTTTTGTTCGAATATAAATATCATAACATGAAGTCACTTTTATAATTAATTCCGTCTGTGGATTTTAATCAAGCGAAATGTGTTGAAAATATGCGGTCAACGCTTATACATACATTAAAACGGCTATATTAATTATTCACCGGGAATGAACTCGATTCGGACGGTGGAGTTATTTTCAGCGAAGCGTCGCTAACATATAATAATTTTGAATCTGACGGCTCACAAAAATAACCTTTTAGGATGATAATTGTAAACTTCAACATGGAGATCGATAGATGAGTCGGACTTGATTTGACAGCATTTGGGAAATCGAATACATCAATTGTTAAGAAGAAAATAAATTGTAACTGAACCTTAACATACAGACGTGCGAAGAATTGCGGTTCAAATTATTGGTTGAAACTATATATTGATAATATTGCTGAATAGAGTGAAAGTCGCACGATCAGCGATAGAGCTGTAGCGTAGCGATGGTTCCTATAGGTTCGAATCGATTTGATTGTAATGATTAAATACGATATGCAGCTGGTGGGCGAAAGTAGAGGAGGCCACGTTGAGACGACGAAGTGTTTTGGAAAGTTTACATCCAGAAGCGGCTTGATTCAGGCTGAAGATGATGATTCAGGCGAATATGCCTATATAGTTATAAGAGATTGAGGTGTGTAAGGATGTGTGGCTTTCAGCTTTTTCTGGTTAGCCTGCAACGAGCTTGCCATGCATATATTGATAAATAGAGCATGAGGTGTCACGTACAAGCCTTCCGAATTTTATGATGAACGAAATGATAAGTAAACCTTATTACCGTTTAAAAATGATAAATATACAGATACGGATAACAGATACGGACTGTTAACTTCATCATAAATGAATTCTATGAATACTATATTAAAATTTTTAGCAAGTTTTTTTCTGTCAGGAGTAAAATCAAGTGTTAATATTTATTTATTTATTTATTTATTATACCAGTTTACATAAACATTTTATAAAAACAATATTAATGCATTTTATAAACCACTGAGGTTTGACGCAAATGCAATGATACAATGTAAAATAAGAATACTATAGAATAGTGAGTACTTAACTACAACAATGAGATTCATTGTTGTAGTTAAGTACTTGTAGTGTACCGGGCAAGTACGTTCGAAGACATATATTAGGATATAAGTGAGTAACATAAATAATACATACACATACAATAAGCAACTAAAAAAAATAAAAAATTATACCGTTAGACTCGTCCGCTTAAAAAGAAACAAACATAATATGTCTGTCTGTACGTGCGAGAGAATGAGATGAAGGCATTATACAGTGTTTATTACAGAGCGTTATACGAGTGTTAGCACGTGTGTGTGTGCGCGCCTGCGTATTACGAAAATTGGTGTATTTTACGTATATATTTATGTACTATAAGTGATTAAAGTTAAAATATGGAAGAAATTGATTCAAGTGCTAATGAAAAAGAATCCGAGAAACACGTGGGTGCATTTAATTGGTAAACCTATAGTCCACATTTATGAATAATACAAATTTTATTCTTATTTTAATCCATATTTATAATACATGAGAAACACGCAGGCGATGACCAACATGCATGTTCATCAATACAAATGATTGTACTGTGCGCATAAAGGTAGCTCGAATCGACTACCGGGATCACCAACAAGTTTTACTTATGGTTACCACTTTCGACATAATATTCATAACCCTCTCGTTCAGAAATAGTTTTACCATGAATGATAAGAAAAGAGATATGAATATATTCTCAAGTTTTGCAAGATTTATTAAACGTATTACAGGAAAATGGGAAAAACGTTATTCACGCGCAGGTGTGCTGACGATTTGCTAACTTGCCATATTTTTGTGCGCAAATTGAGTTGGGAACATTTTGGGTTCCGAGCAATGCAGGTAAAATTCGAAATTTGTATGTTCAAGAATGTATTTTTTATTCAGTGTTTTGTGGAGTACAGTGAAAACTTTAGTTTGAAATTAATTGAGAAACTCTGCAATTTAACTAAATAATATCTGCGCAGCGGAACTTTAACCGTCGTTTTTATTTTTGTATCAAATTGATTTTTTCAGGCAAAAGACGTATATTGGGTTATATTTTATATTCAATTTAATAAAATATAATGGCAGGAAATAATATATCGAACATACTGGGCTCCGATGGTATCTACGATAGACAGAGAAATTAATAGAACCGCATTATAAGAAAAAAAGCGATATAGATCGAATATAACTTCCTAATAATTACTATAACTTTTAAATTATTTTATGTGTAATATTATAAAACAAAGGCCCACGCCGCGTGTGTCTGTCTGTTCGCGATAAACTCAAAAACTACTCAACGTATTTTCATGCGGTCTTCACCAATAGACAGAGTAATTCTTGGGGAGGGTTTAGGTATATAATTTGTTATTATTTTGTGTTAATCGGTTGAAATATGACGATAATTGTTGAAAATATCGGAAAAAGTTAAGCCGCCTGGGAGCTTTCATCGGATATCACTATCACTAAATACGTTAGTTACCTTAAGCATTTCATGCACATTATGATAATCGTTTACACCATATAATTTAAATGATGGACCTGATTGACGTTGTCCTGACTGAACATTGCCGTTGGCTTGCCTGCTATTTTTTTCCTGGAATTCCTAGGGTCCAATTGTGGATCTAAACTATTCAACGATCAACTCACACACACACACAAAATTTCATTAATATCAGTAGATATAATATGCTCTACTATCCGTGCGATGCCGGGGCGGATCGCTAGTGTATAATATAGGGAATATTATACATAGAATAATTGAAAAGTAATAAAAGATTACACAATATTTTCTAAACTATGTAAATACATTGTTGCCAACATATAAAATTCGAAGATGAGCATCCATTTTTGACGGATTTGACATCAGTCATATGACACCAGAGGTCAGTAGGTTAAACATGTAAAGAACTCACAGTGGTGTACAGAACAGTGAGTTGAAGGTGTGTGAATCGATCTACTAGCCATGGTGTTAAAGTAGTATCGCTATATAAGATCCGCCATATTGTCCATAATGATGGCTCGTAGAGTCTTACTGTAGCGACCATGGAGCGATCCAGAATCATTAATCCTATAGGCTGTACGATGCAGCACAGAATAGTTGAGGTAGAAAACATAATATTTTCTAAACTAAGAAAAATACTAATAAATATAAATTATAAAAATAACCTGCCCAAGGACATTTTCTACCGATACAGCAGAAAAATGGAACTATGAACACTTGTTAATAGGCAATATGCGAAGCCGAAATTGCTTTCCTAACGTTGTTTTCCGTGTAACTAATATTGGAGATAACACCATTACTGCCTCCTATTGCATGAATATTAACTCTGTATTTCTTTTACTATCGATGTTTTGTTAGCGAAACGATTTTTAAGTGTAGTTGTGTGCCGTACGTTGCTAATGTTCTCATTTCTTTAATTAAAATTAATATGTAGTGTGGTACAAAAATAATGCCTGCGGTGTGGTAACATAACATCCATGCCAGTTATTGTACGGGTATATTGGGTATTCCACGAATGCAAGATTTTAACTCACATATTCTCCGTTAACTTTATTTAACACCTCCATCTTATTGTTATTTTATTTACTTTAAAACTGGTGTCATAATCCATACCATATAGGTACCCTTTTTTTTCTTAAATAAAATCAGCAGAGGTTTCCACGTCGTTATTTAGTAGAGTCCGGTGCTCTTAAAAAAAAGCAATTTTGAAAACTCCCCCCCCCCCCCCCCCCTAATTCTTCAATCCATCCTTTACTTCTATTTTGGTTTAAGCCATATATTAGTGGTTAAAGGTTAAAGTATGATATTGATAAGTATGATTTGTAGCAGTCTCCTCTCCAAACGCAGCATTGATATGCAAGCCCTTTCTGCTGCGTTAGTTCCGCGTCGGAACTCGTATTCAAAAATTGCTCAGATTTTCGAAGTATCTATCTTTCTCGTCTAAGCTGAATAAAAAAAAACTCCTCATAGGTACGAGTATTTGTAAAAGAAAAGCCTCCTGTAAAAAAAAATAGGTACGAGTATCATGGGAAAAATTTTTCACTTAAAAATCTCACACCGTGAAGGTTTAATGTCAATTCAAATATCTGTTACTCTATAAAACGGCAATTTCATATTTTTACCCCTAGTATATGCAATTTCTCTAATATCATTTAGATGACAATGATGCAAAAGGCCTGCCTGATGGTAAGCAGTCACTGTAGCCTATGGACATGTGTGCTGTGATGTGTCAGTACAGGGTTATTGTTTTTATTAGTTCATTGGGGTGCAGTAAGAAAATATTTTTTAAATCCTTGCAGTAACCCGTACATGTTGATGGTCCAGTGAATAACGAACCATCCCATTAAGCTGACCCTTGGTTTGAATCCTGGCGCAGTACTAAATTCGTGTTTACAAATTATCGTACATATTTGTAATTTTCACTTGCTCGGTCGTGTAGGAAAATATCATAAGGAAACGCGCACGTCCAAGAAATTATATTTTGAAACACGTGTGACCTAGCCTAAGATTGGTCTGATTTCCCTCTGAGACGTGAAGGTCTAACGGCAGTCGCTCTATGCAAAAACTAGTGTCTTTGTTGGATTCTTAGGCTTAGATAGGGGATCCCGTCAATCCTAATCGACTAGGAAACCACATAATGCTTGGAAGAAGAAAAAGTTTCGTCAATACGTAAGACGCCATGTCAATTACTGCATCCATAAACAAGCGTATAGGATATACGTAATTTTATTGTTTTGTAGAATGTTAGGACGTATAACGTTTTTTAACCTGAAAATCGAAATACTTGAAAATGATTACACAATATAATAGAATATTGTATACCAGTAATATATCAATATCGGACTGGTATTCAGGAAAATACAGTATATTTATGTTTCATGATTTTATAATTAAATTAACAGTGAATGCTTTCATATCTCAACTGGAAATATGAGCGCTCGCGGCTACTAATTGTTAATTTTCTATATACACTGAATAATATTTTGTATTAGGGACTACACAATATTATTAAATCTGAAATTTAATTAATACTTAAAACACTTTGTTCAATTAAAGGGTATTCCGTTGATATTTGTGATTGAACACATTTCAACATACTGCATACTATATTAAAAGATTTTTGTTACTTTGTATATGCTCATATAAGTATTTTACAGAAATATTTTGATCACATCATGATATAGAATGGCTAACAGTGGTAGCACAGAAGCTAACAAAGCTACTCGTACTTATTGACCAACTTGGCTCGAATCCTTATGATTAAATTTGTGTTTTCGGATTTGTGTACATACTAGCTTTTACCCGCGACTTCGCTCGCATTGACAATATATATGTATATATTTAATAAAAAGTATCCTATGTTACTTCTGATACCTCCAAGAATATGTGTACAAAGTTTCATGATGATCGGTTAAGTAGTTTTCGCGTGAAAGCGTAACAAACAAACGGATATTCACATTTATAATATTAGTAGGATTTGTCATTGTCACAATCGCCAAGCGGCGAAGGAAAACGCCGCGAGGAAACCCGCTCGTTCAAGAAATTATATTTTGAAAGACGTGTGGCTAAGAAAGGTATGGTGTATCCACTAGATTGTGGAAAACGGACGGCAGTCGCTCCATGTGAAAGTCAGTATTGCCGCCATATCCTTGGACATAGCGGACCCCGCCAAACAAACCGGATAACGCTAAGGAGAAGAAAAAGATGTAGAAGGGATATTCGGGTATGTTACGCGTTACGTCACGAATGTGGTCTTAGTAAGGTCCACGGCGCACTACTTCGTAGGGCTCCTATAACAACCTGTGATACCTAAAGGAACGATTTCGTGACTGTATATCGCACCGAGGATATTCTCTTCTAATCTTGTCTCTACTTTAGATCAAAGGGATTTTTCACAACCTGGAATCAAACTAAACAAAATTTGACGAGCACGGTGGCTCAGTCGTGAATGATGCGACTTTGATACCAACGCTCGTGGGTTCGATTCCCACACAAGGCAAACATTTGTGTGCATGAACATGTCTGTTTGTCTTGGTCTGGATGTTTTTAGAGAGCTGGGGCGCAACAAAGCAGCCCGTCTGGGGAAGTACCTCCACCTCACAGAAAACCGCAGCTACATAACAACTCCCTAGAGGGTTATTGTATTCCTGCGTGTGAGTGAGGTCACCAGTAAGCTTTCAAGGAGTTGCTGTGTAAGCAGCAGAGGAGGCATCGCGCGAATGATAATTAATATATCGCAAGCGTTAATAGGCTACGGTACCCGCTTTACATCAGGTGGGCCGTATACTTTTATGCCTCCCGATGTAGTATTAAAAAAAAACTTGAAGATAAAGTAGAAACGTACCGCTCACCTAACTAGCCATACCAACAGGAAGTGTTTGCTTGTTGCCACCCTTGCTCCTAACACAGCAACACCTCAGAAGCTTATTCTCCCACTTGTAAATAAACGAAATGTGATAATGCTTGCTGGTACACCACCATTTGCTTAGCTAGTGTGCTCAAAAAGTTCGTGAAAAATTATCAACAGGCCACAATCTCTAGCTTCTTTGCACACTCATCGTCCATTATATAGTTTGTACCTCGTACGCTTTGATATCTTTATTTTACAGTCAGAAGAAACCGAGTTGCCTTTCAATTAATAGCAGGTGGAAACATGTAGACCATATAGGTCAGCATATTTTCCACCAGCTGTTGATTTTAAGTATTAAAAATAATAAATACTATGTTTTTTTATTTATTTATAAGTTACCCAAAACTTTCTGTGCACCTTACATAGAACTGATGATATTATTACTCTTTGGTAGAATTATTTGTATGTGATATTTTAAAATAACATTCTATGATCTATGTAACCAGAGAGAATACTATTTTATCTACCGATCGAGTGGTCCTCAGATATAAAGCTCCGCACCAATCTGAATATCTCAAATACCTATACTTTCGATATTAAATTCTCGGTGCTTATATTTGCGTGTTTCTGGGCAATAATATTAAAGTATATTTTTATTGCTTTAAAAAATGCGATATTAAGTAGTATTAGTTTTAGTGCTCTAGATCGGAATTTGAATAAATTAAAAAAGGCAGATAGATTCCAACTGGCAGAAGACAGCCTCTATCTCCTGTACATTCCGTAATCAGGAAATTCAGCACAAAATGAATGTGTGTAAATATAATGTGCGTCCAATGATATGCTTCTTATTAACTAAGTTAAAGCTTGATTATTAACTAAGTTTGTTGTTCAATGGTAATAATTAGTAAAATATTTGCTCTTCGTATTTACTAAAATATTGACAATAAATAATTATAACACAACCTATTCGATATGATCTTATGATATGAATCTAACTGCAACAAATTAAAAAACAGCTCTTACTCTACATTGATTTGCCATAAGGATTGTCATCTATCGAGGATCCATTGATTGTTCTCGATAGATGACAATCAATAGCTTTGGCATGAGTGCTCAAAAAAACTGTCATTTCACCCCTGAAAATCTATATGGAGTAACGTTTGAATCGATGGAGCTCACTGCATATTCCGTTGTATGCTACAAGCTCCATCGATTGAAGCGAGACCTATATATGGGATGAGCACCGATTGACATGGATGATGGTAATATAGAAATATACTACAGTATAAATAAATTATAAAACTGTCTTTTACTCTATCTAGTAACACAACTTAAAATGAAAGAAAATTATATTGTACTAATAGTACCTAAAAAATATTGAATATTTTCATTTAGCATAATGCCATACGGCATGGAACACTCATTGCACCAGAGTCGATTTGACTGATTAATTGTATTTTTAAGACTCCAAGTATTTGGTTTGATCCGTATCTTTACTAAAGATTCAACAGTCTAGGTTACAGGCTCAATACGGCGAAGACGTATTTCAGTGTGAGGGACTCTTGCTTTTGCTGTACATGTCTTGGGTATGAAATGAGATATGAATGTTAGAGAAGCGAGTGCGCTTCTCTACCATTCTTTTCTTTTCATGCTTATTCATTCCAATAACACAAGACGATGGGTTTATCGTATTTAGTTTAAGTTTCTATGATTACCTTTCAGCTTCATCGTCACACCCTGTATCTTGTGTAATCATAAGACTATAGTTTTTGTCAAGACAAATCAAACGAGTCCAATCCCGGCGAGTGTATCATATGTAACTTAGGAGGTCAAATGACTACTTTCAGCTTTATCATCACACCCTGGGTGATAAGGCTACAGTTTACAAGACAAATGTCTTTATTATATTGAAGAAACTATAACCTTATGTAACTCTAAAGACGACGCTATGCATCGATGATAAGTATAATGTATAATTTAGGCGTTCCTGTTATACCTTCCATCTCCATCATAGCACTGTCCCCGTTGAAGAAACTATAACCTTATGTAACTCTAAAGACGACGCTATGCATCGATGATAAGTATAATGTATAATTTAGGCGTTCCTGTTATACCTTCCATCTCCATCATAGCACTGTCCCCGTAATGTATAAGTATGTCAAATAATAAGGTCAGCCAAATAAAATCGGACCCCAATTTCAAAAAGCAAGTGGTTAAAAATTGATTGGAAATTTTGTATGGACATAAACGAGCAAGTTAAATAAAAGCTTGTAAAAAAAATGTACAACGAAAAAATTTGCCTGTATCGGAAAAAAATGTTGATTTTATGTAGCAGAGAGAATACGTAGAGTTTTTCACATTTAAAATTTTTATCTTCAACGAGGTCACTTACGTAGTTTTATTTTTCAGAGGGATATACTGAATTTGTTAGACCATGTTAAATTACGCGATAAACGAAGTTGCGGTTGCTGAATTGTACCATATTTATGTAGCGCAGTTATATGTGGGAAGATTCATGAGGATATAAGGTTTTACAAGGCGTGAAGAGGTTCATACTGTTTCAGTATGGCACGACTGATGCTCGGTATTGTAAGAGTGAACTGCCTCACATTCCGCCTCAGCCTTATCTTTGTGGGTGTAATGACTTTCACAGATGTCACAATAATGGTGGGAGCAAATAAAAATAAATGGTAGCCAATACTATGTAAATAGTATTGGCTACCATTTATTTTTATTTTTATTTATTTATTTTTATTTAGTTATTTAGGTAACTACATATAAGCCCGGTTCTATGTTTGATTATCTATTTAAGAGAGGTAGGGCGCATCAAAGCAGCCCATCCGGGGAAGTACCTCCACTGCACAGAAAACAGCAGCCAAATAACAACTCCCTAGGGGGTTGTTGTGTTCCTGCGTGTGAGTGAGGTCACCAGTAAGCTACCAAGGAGTTGCAATGTAAGCAGCAGAGGAGGCATCGCGCGAGTGATACTTAATATATTACAAGCGTTAATAGGCTACGGTACCCGCTTTACATCAGGTGGACCGTTTGCTTGTATGCCTCCCAACGTAGCATATAAAAAAAAACTTGAATTCATCCGACTTCGTATAACTAAAATTTATCAAAAAAATGTGTTTTCTTTATTTCTAAAAATATAACTTTATATTTTATTTTTATTATCTTCTTCCTATCTGTTTCATATTTAACATCATATTAGATTAGAATCTCGTGTGTCCGTATACGAATCAGGGGTTTACCGATCCATGTAGATTTTATTTTCAAAAACGAAAAACTTCCTTAGAAATGGAACTTACCCGCAACGTTACTTCCCGGATGAAATGTAAATACATGGTGATATGAATATAAATGCCGTTTAAGTAGATGGCATAGACGTAGGGCCTGTTGGGGTCCTCTAATATCGGTAGGTAGACTGACGTATGTTCACATGTGAGGGTGGTTACGGTTTTTAAATATGCTTATGAAAATGTTGACATTTGCATTGCCAGTGTATATTGCAATACAGTAAGTCGTGTATACGTGATACAAGTATAACTATATCTGAGTGCTTATTTCAGATAATAAAGTTTATTATCCATTACGCTATGCTTAATTTGGAACTAGATAGAGTTGCATAATTTGGTGAGATACGTTTAATATGTATTTTTTAAAAAATAATATTTAGTTTTAAATAATTAAAGATAAGCTCCTGAGAGATACTATATTAACAGCGGAAGTAGCAGTGAAGTACCTATACTCCTTGTGTCACAAGCGTTCATAGGTTATGGTAATCACTTCACATCAATCCATATGCTCGTTCGCTTTTCGACGTTTTTTAAAGAATATATCTTTCAAAATAAAATATTTTCCGTAATGATATATTTTGATGGATTTCCTCTCATCTTTAATTTTGGCATCGTGTATATTTGTGCAGTTTCCATAATTTAACCTATTATGTTTATTTAATTTAAGATGCATTTACAATGTTAATGCTCAAAGTATTATATGAGAGATTTCCAAAAATATATCGTAAAGCTCGCATTTGTGTAACCATTTTGATTGGCCGATTGGGATAAGACATTTGCACACATTTGCACACGTAAAACATCCACATCGCGTGTTGTTATGTACTCGAGTTACTAATCTACTAATTTCACTCCCCATTATCCTACCCTGTAACCAACCTGCACCTAAGAAAAGAGATCGACTTAGTTATCAACCAATGAACGGGCTATAATAATGCAAAAGCTTGCCTTACTAATTGCTTGCCTTACATATATATATTATCACTTACTCCGCGGTAAAGGAAAGCATCGTGAGGTAACCTGCACGGCCAAGACACTATATTTCAAAAGACGTATGACTACTACGTATGAGTAAGGAAGGTCTGATTTCCCCCTTTGGGTTGTAAGATCTGACGGTAGTTTTTCCACGTACAAAATAATAATGCTAAAGCCTTAAGCTTAGGTAGCGAACCTCGCCAATTCCAATTGATTAGGAAACGGGATAACACTAAAAAGAAGAAGAACCTTGTTTTACTAATTTATAATTGTTTTATACAAAATAAAACAATTATAAATTAGTAAAACAAGGTTCTTCTTCTTTTTAGTTTTTCAAAATTATTTCATAATAAAACGGAACCTAATTTGGTATAAAAATGAAGCAAATAAAAGCGGCAATGCCAGTCTCTCGTCTTGCCACATAATACTGCGCTCGTGCAATATGGGAGGTAGGGTGATATGCATATTGTACGCGAGGAGTCTTAAGAGCTCTCCACATGCCAACAATAGACCGTGTAATTTCAAGTTTTTATAGCTTTATTGTCGGTGTCTGTACTTGAGATGTAGTTGTTTCTTGTTACTTGAAACTAAGCAGTGATATTTTACTGATTTTTGTGATTTAATACAAGCAACCGCTACATAACAAGCAAACAATACCCGCTCTATGCACAGCAGTTACCATATTTTAAATTAAATAATACATACTTTTGACGAGCTCGATAGTGCAGTGTAACAATGTTTGACACGAACGCATGTGAGTTCGATTTCCACACAGGACAAATATTATATGACATGTCGGTTTTGAAGAGAGGTAGGACGCATTAAGGTATCCCATCTGGAGAAGTAACTCCACCTTACTAAAAACCGCAGCCAATAGACACACTGGAGGGCCGTTGCGTTCCTGCGTAAGTAACTGTGTAAATAAGGTCACGAGTAAGCTCCTAAGGAGTTGCTATATCAGCAGCATAGGTAGCATCACGCGAGTGATACTTAATGTATTGCAAGCGTTCATAGACTACGGTAACCGCTTTACATCAGGAGAGCTGTACACTTGTATGCCTCTCGACGTTGTGTAAAAAAAAATCTTAGCTTGTAATACCATTCCAACAAATGACCGTTGTCCTAATATCGCCATCAATATTGCAATATTACTACCATCAGTAACGTATCAACGTTCCAAGCTTCTTTTATACTCGTATAATTGACTGCATTTTCTATGTGATAGAGATTTTTTATCTGTCAACCTACTCCTGCCTACGCGGCAAACAAATCTTCCTAGGAAACATAAACACGCCGAGCGGTGCTCGGTCGTCCGGGTGCTTCTATTTAAATTATCGATGCTTATTATAATAGTCAAAACTTTTGTAATAATTTCACACTCAACGACCCTCACGTTTCTATATCGCATCCGAAAAGATTTATCGTCAATCACATCCAATTAATAGCATTATCCGAAATGCTATTAATTGGATTTGATTGACGATAAATCTTCACCGAAGTGTTTAGGCAACCTTCATAAGATATTTGAATATTTGTATTTCATTATTGCAATGTCCTTATGTTCATCACTGTATTATAATATTTTGTAACATTCTCTATGAGATACTTTTTCCTATTCGCGTTATTCCGTTTCCCAATCCTAATCCTAATGTAAAATCACACCTGAATCTCATGATGCACCCTGCTAATTAATAAACCAGGAAGAATGGGTATGGCACATCAAAGCAGCCCGACTGGGAAGTACCTTCACCTAACAGCAGAAGAACGCAATCAAATAAATATTAAATATTAATATGTTAATGCGTGCGGTTATCGTAGAGAGGGTTTCTTTAAATGAAACATAATTTTATTGAAAAATTTAATTGAAAAATTGCCGAAACAACGCGTTTCTTGTATGGGGATCTTTCATTTTCTGTGCACACTCTGTGAGACGTATGAAATATATAGTCCTGTTACAGATGGAGAGACACACTGACAGACAGGCAGACAGATAGACGGACAGATAATGGAACTCTTCGGGTACTTGACCCTTACAATGTTTAATACACTGATCTCAACATTAACGCATGATGTGTAGACTAATTTTGACTTCACATATATACATATATAGGTATATATGTGCTTACCTATCTGTTATATTTTCAAGTTTTTCTTTGCAGTGTGTGTTGTATGTATTGTTAGAATAAATGTATATTTTCTTTGAGATACTTAATATTGTATATCGTAAAAATACAGATATATATTGAAATAGGTGAATAACTCTTGTTATATCTAAATAGGTTAGTTTGTACATTAATGGCAGACGGTATTCAATCTTAGAATGGTAACTGTCTAAGATAGCCGTGAAATAATGCCTGCATTTCCTGGCTCCATGTCGGACGCCCGCGGGCCACGGTTCCGGTTCTCGGTTCTTTAGCCGTAGAACTACAGGTGACTAATTATCTATGATTGTACGTACTATCAAACTATTATTTTTCTGTTGGCACAATAATTTAATATTCGTTATCAACTAATCAGTGGCTAGCTTTTACGGACTGCAGAGAAACACTAAACTCTCCTATAATAAATCTCCTCTTAACATTTCATCAATAAACTATAAATCGAGAAAGCAACTATGCAATAGACTATAAGGAACCGATTTTTTTTTTAATAATGTGCCACTTTATATAAATATATTTTTAATGTTCACGGTATGTAAAAATACTTGTACATTAAGTCAAATTTTATATCTCTGGCTTGTACACTTTAGCTCTAAGAATTAGTGACAGACGGACAGATAGCAAGCTGACGGACACTAAATTCGTGCTTTCGGGTTTATTTACATATTTCTAATAACTACTTGCTCGGGGATGAATCAAACCACCGTGAGGAAACTCGCACGTTAAAAAAAAAATCCGAAATACGTGTGACCTAATTTAAGAAAGTAAGTCTGGTTTTCTTCTGGCTTGTGAAAGTATCAGTACAGTATAGAATATAAGAAAATATACAGTATCAGACCTTCAGTAGCAAGACCTCCACGTCAAAATCAATATCTTTGTCATCCTTAGGCTTAGGTAATGGACCCCGACAATCCTAATAGATAGGGAAACAAGATAATGCTAGGAATAATTAGGACAGATACTGAGTATAGGATATAGGTGTGTGATTTTTGTCACGAAGGAATACATATACATACTTTTTTACGTATTTAAATGTAGACGAGCTGAAAGCTACTGAAAATCGCGCACTTTCCGCGTGCCTCTTTTATGTTTTCCCGTATCTCGTAGACAGCTTAACCGACTTGAACAGTTTAAACCGTGTCCTATTCAGTAGTATATAATTTTTATTTTTTTTCTCTCACACATAATAAACAGCATCATTGAAATATATATATGAATAGAAAACAATTAGGTAAAGTTACTATATGTGCAACTACGTGTCAGAAGCTGGTGCCTGAAATAGATTTTGCAGGAAGTCTGTAGTACAGGTCGCCAGGTTCTCGCCCACGGCCGGTGCAAACAGTTTGTTACAAACTGTTGGCACCAGTCGGTTGTTAGTTAGATTTAATATTAGTAACTATTGTAGATCCTCATTCAATGCTGAAAATAATAATAATAATTTTCAGCAGTTGTTGTATTCCTGCGTGTGAGTGAGGGCACCAGTAAGCTCCCAAGGAGTTGCTGTGTAAGCAGTAGAGGAGGCATCGCGCGAGTGACAATTAATATATCGCAAGCGTTAATAGCCTACGGTACCTGCTTTACATCAGGTGGGCCGTATGCTTGTATTCCTCCCGACGTAGTATAAAAAAAATAGGAAACATAATAAGCCATATTTAATCATTACTTAGTTTGCAACACAAAGAACAACATAATTTGTTTACATTGAAAATTCAAGAACCAAATTGGACAAGTACTAATAGAACTCGCCTTATTGAATCTTGAAAGTTTCGTTTTAGTATTAAGTTTAGAAATAATGAGTATTAATTTAAAAAAAAACATAACAAATTTCAGATTGTCTTATTTTGGCAGTAATACTTTCCTTAATGCCAAATTTCGAGATTCAGGACAACCGGTAATACTCCAGTAAGTTTGATGTCGTGCCAATTTCTAAAGTAAATGTGATATGTTTTTCAGATACGCCTACAAAATGATGCTTATTGAATTTTCTCTGTGACGTCTCTTATGAGCGGGGTCATTAATAAGTCCGCGTAACTCATAATGATTATTTCTATAGGTTAGGCTCGACAGCAAAAGACTAGCGGAGCGGGGTGAAAGAGCAAAAATTTTTAGCAGCGGCCTCGCTGTGTCATCCTGTGCGTTGCGAGTTGCGAGCGGAGCGAGATGAAACCGCTCCTCCCGCACCCCGCCCGTACCCGTCGCTCTCCCGGCTGTAGTGTTGTTTAATTAGTGTGTTTTGATTTTCGATGCACAATGGAAGAATTCATTGAAGCTATCAAGCAATTCAATTCAATATTTTTTTTAATTTTCTTTATGTAAGTTATTAAATAGAGTATAAAATTCCCCATTACGTAGCCGAGTCGCAATATGATTACTCAACCAATATCTTGGTGGCTGTCGATGTTTTCTTTTATTTTTATAGTACGAAACCACAATTTTTATATTTTTGCGAATTTAGTCTGAAAATCATCTTCGAACTCAAGTATTCATACATTAACACAACCGTTCTGAATCGATAGCGTCTCAACATTAACACCGCTGGCAACTATTCGTAAGTCGGGCTTAATTCATTATTTTCATTATTTACTTAAATATTTCTCTATAACTTCGCGCCAAATCCCTTGCGGGGTAGGCAGAGAAAACCGAGCGCCACGTGACTCGATCCTTATGTAACTCACTCGCTTCTTTAACATTCATCGTTTTTCTCATGCACGCTCGTCGGTTTCTAGGGCTCCTGACATCACCTTCTGATAGAACACGACCAATTTGGTCATGGTAGGTAAGTCTTGGCCTTCTTCGGCTCCTACATCCTTCCACTTTTGCATTGTATATCTGCTTCGTCATTCTTCCATCCTGCATTCATTCTACATGTCCGAACCAACGAAGCATGCCTTTTCTTATTTTAACACTGACCATCTCTTTCAGAGCAACTCTGTTTCTTACATCATCATTGCGAATACGGTCTACAAGCCTTACGCCACAAATTTTGCGCAGCGCTCGCATTTCGACCGTGTTTATTCTACTTTCATGCTCATTCTGCCATACCCAGCTCTCGCTTCCATAAGTAAGCGCTGGGACCAGCACTGCATTGTGTATAGCGAGTAGTGCCTTCTGGCTTAGGTTTTTACTGTTTTTACTGCTAAGAAGTTTTACCATCGCTCCATTCACACTACTCCCAGCACTCACTCGTCTTTCCACATCTGCGGTGTACCTTCCATCCCTGCTGAAAGCACATCCAAGATATACAATCTCATCCACTTGTTCTAACACTTCATCATCAACCATAATCCTTATATTAGTTCTGGATTCTTCTCTTTCAAATACCATTATCTTTGTTTTCTTCGCATTCACTAGTAAGCCTTTCTCCATACATTCGTCTTTCTAAAATATTTTTCGCTCTTGAAAAATTTCGTCAGCTCATCTTTGTCTGTTCACCTGCGGTCAAGCCCCAGCTTTAGAGTCATCGCATATGAACATACAGATGGAGAACGACTGACTGACTCATATCTGTCAGTCAGTCTTCTATGACGAATAATTTTATAACTTACTTTTAGTTCAAACTTTATTCCACGTACTCTGCATCTTTCTTACATCTTATAGTGAAAATTTGTACTAAGTTGATTATGACTTTATACAACCCAACAAGCTACAACATCTTCTAGGTAATTATGTACTTGATAAAGTTGTTCTGTTGCCTACTTCTGTTTGGAACTTTATTTTCCAACCATTAGAGGGGTAGTCAGACTGCATGCTGATGGTAAACTTGAGCTACGTGCTTCAAATCGTGAGAGCGTGCATTTTGCTAATACTGGAATGTTGCTAACACCACACACGTTTCACTGCATATTAACTACTTCTTATTATTTTAGAAATAGTGTACTGCAAAGTTTAAAGCAGTGATAGCTCAGTGGATAAAAAACCGGCCTATTATCGGACGTTCCCTGATTCGAATATTCCTGTAGATATGTACTACTGGATTCGTGTTTTCGGGTTTATGTACATACTAGCTGCTGCCCGCGGCTCCGCCCGCGGCTCCGCCCGCGTGGAGTTAAATAACGTAGCCTATGTGTTAATCCAGATCATAATCTATCTGGTGACACCTATAATACGACTGGCGCAATTTCAAAAAAATGTTTACTGTATGACTATAAAAATATACAATCATCTACCTGACAGTCTTAAAGAGCTCAGGTTACGAATTTTCAAAAAGAAATTGCATGCTATATTGTTAAATAAATGCTATTATTCAATTGACGAATACTCACGCAATAAACTGTAAATTCACACGCCCAAAATTGGGTAGAATAAGAGCAACATGACATATTAATGTAACATCTATATAACCTTATTTTAGTGAATAAATGAATCTTTATCTTTTATCTATCTACGTGCCAAATTTCATTCAAATCCGTTCAGCCGTTTAAGCGTGAAAGAGCAACAAACATCCATACATACAAACTTTCGCATTTATAATATTATTTGACGAGCTCGGTGGCGCAGTGGTGAAACGGGCTGTTACGCTACTTGGACACCTACGCTCGTGGGTTCGATTCCCACACAGTACAAACATTTGTGTGCATGAACATGTCTGTTTGTATTGGTCTGGGTATTTTCTATGTATAATAACTATGTATTTACAAAAAAAAAAAAATGTATTTACGTATGTTTATCAGTTGTCTAGTACCCATAACACAAGCTTCGCTTACTTTGGGGCTAGGTGGCGCTGTGTAATTTGTCCGACAATATTTATTATTATTGATCCTATATCACGGGTATATCCCGGTCATTTGATAGGCGTGCGCGGGGATTTGGATCCAACGCGTAGAGGCCCCTTTGAGAAGTTTGATGTAATGTTGTACAGCTGCCGTGACCTTCTCCAGGGGATATCAATGTGACAATATACCCATGAACCAGGTCACGGCAGATATTGGGACTATTGCAAATGTGTTGGAAAATATTGGGCTATTAAAATGATATCTGGAGGGATTATTAGTACTGGGCTATTACAGAAGAGGGACGGACGCCTGCCACAACTATCATATCTGATGTTACTTCCGGCAGGCGGTGGCTTGCCACTCACTGGATGGACCCCCGAAATGCCAGAGAAATTCGGCCGGGGGCAACACCGGTGTGAGTGACTCAGGGGTGTCGAGAGGTGTGCTGCGCTTTCTCCGAAGTTACTCGCGGCATTATGCCCTTTAACACTTCCACCCCTGGAGCATATCACCTGATAAAGCAATATGCTCTATCGACTCCTCTCTGGACGGCCAATGAAGGCAAGCCAGAGCTGAGAGTCCTGCGGGCCTTCTTGGATTTCCACTCCGACCGACGAAGACACGCCGGAGACGAAGGCCCTGATCGACTCTCTGGAGCACTCGGGTACCCGTGGTGTCGTTACGCACCAACAGCTCGCCACAAGCTGCCCTGCGGGCTTTATTATTATTATTATTAGGATTTGTAATTACAGTGAGAAAAATTCGTGAGGAAATCAGCATGTGCAAGAAATTATATTTCAAAAGACGTGTCACGTACCTTAAGAATGGTCTGGTTTTCCCTCATGATCGCGGAGGTCAGATGGCAGTCGGTCTATGTAAAAATCAGTATTTTCAACACATTCTTAGGCTTAGGTAGCGGACCCCGCCAATCCTAAAGAATTGGAAAGTTTATGGACTTATTTTTTAATTCATATATTGAAAAAACTTTCGAAGCGATTGACGTTAAGATATGAACGCTTTGAAATAGAGTGAAACATGTATTGCCTTATAGTAGTCTAAATAAATTATTTTTTATAATTCCCTATCTATATATATATATAAATGAATGTTTGTCTGTATGGCCTCTATGGCTCAAAAACGACTGGGCAGATTTTGATGAAATTTTCAGTGAATCTTCAGGTTAGCCCAGTAGGTGATACTGTGAAGTTTGGTAACGATTGGATCACCCGTGTGAAGCTGCGTCGAGTAGCTAGTTAGTGATAAAAATGAAAAGAATTTAAGGAACTGTCTCAGTAAATTTATTGGAACATAATGTACACCCGAAAAATCTGTTAATTCCTTTTTTTAAATTCAGAACATATCGTCCCCGGCTTGCTTGAACAGTGACGTGTTTTATTGTAAATTGTAAAAAAATACTTGAAATACTTCTATCCTATTCCCACAATATTATCAAAAGCCACATCAAAAATAGTTTTTGTTAAAGGGACTTATTATATAAATGATAAATATCTAACCGACAAAGATATCTGAACATGACATGTACCTACTCTTTATTTGTACCACTTCAGTTTTTGCCGATAGGCTGCTTTAATTTATTGTTATCTATTTGGTAATTAAAAAAATACTGTATTGGTAAGTTTATATTATAATTTCTTCTAAATGCAATTATTTTGAAAATAATAGCATACTACAAATATAAAAATATCTCCACCTCACAGAACAAAAAGCAGAGGGGATTTCACGCAAGTGATACTTAATTGTATTACAAGCGTTCATAGGCTAGGTAACCGCTTTACATCAGGTGCCGTATGCCATACCTATGTATTAAATGCCTCTCGACATTGTATACAAAAAAAAAATAAAGAGATCTCGATGGCGTCATTGCGCGTGTCACTCTAACCGAACACACAACTTAAGCAACGTCGACCACGGCCGATCTATGGATGGGTTTATCTAACTTGAACTTCTGATTGCTTCGGAAGACACGTCAAGCTGTTGGTCCCGGCTGTTGTCGATAGATGGCAATTATCAAGCTAAGTCCTTCCGCATTTGAGCAACGTGGTAGAGTATTAAACCTCTTTGGTTGAAGGGTGGCCCGCATCCTTGCAGGGGATGAGTTAGGGTTGATGTAGTTATATATAAAGTATTATTTATGTATACATTCAATATATTGCCATTGGGAACAAATAATAAATACCAACAACTTGAAAACTGAATCCAAAAGCCATCGCGGTTTAATTATTGAATTTGAAATCACAATTCCTTAATTAGCAATAGAATTATTGCGTCCCCGTTGTAACCCAACAAATCGAGTTGGCAACTTTCATAACTCATCTGTCCATATCGTTCGTCAGGCTTCGCTAATGAAATAAACTTTCAGGTAGAGCGGAGAAAGCAAGGTATTAATATTCATGCGGCGCTCTGTCCCGGCCCTTGTAAATGTTTTATTCGTTAACGAGTCGAATGGATTAGGGTAATCATGTCACGTAGTATGTTAGATGAATCCTTTGCAAATAATTCGGCGAGTAATCAATTTCGCGAGTAAAAGTTTCGACTCATTAAGGTATGAAAGACCTTACCACCTTATTAGTTTAAACGAGCGGTTCTTGTTTGAAACCGTTTGAATAATTTGGATCAAACTTTGTATTGAAAAAAGATTTTGCTTTTTAAGTTCATAGGGGTTTTTTTTATATACGACGTGGGAAGTATACAAGCATACGGCCCACCTGATGGAAATCGGTTACAGTAGCTTATTAACGTTTGCAATACATTAAGTATTACTCTCGCGATGTCATCTCTGCTGCCAACGCAGCGACTCCTTAGGAACTTACTCACACGCAGGAACACAACAACCTTCTAGGGAGTTGTTATTTGGCTGTGATTTTTCTGTGAGGTGGTGGTACTTCTCCAGACTATGTTGCGCTCTACCTCTATTAAAACGCCCAAACCAAGACAAACAGACATATTCATGCACAAAAATGTTTGTCATATGTGGGAATCGAATCCACGAGCGCTGTTGTCAAAGTAGCGTAATAGCGCGTTTCACTACTGCGCCACCAAGCTCGTCTAATTTTTCAGAAAAAAAAAACCCCCAATGTGACTTGAATTAAACTTCATCCAATGGATTTGTCAGAAAAATTAAGCTGTTAGAGTGTAAGTGGATCACTATCATCAAGGCCAATCACCTGCACGTGATGCACCCCGCTAATTAACAAACAGAGCTCTGACGAATAGAAGTAGGGCGTATCATAACAGCTAGACTGGAGAAGCACATCTACCTCAAGAAAAACACAGCCAAATAACATATTTATGGACGGTTGTTGTGTTCCTGTTACGAGGTTAAAGTTCCAGAGAAGTTAGCGTATCGTTAACCTATGAACGCTTGCAATACAAGGGATATTCCTTGTATTTGTTAACATTTTACATCAGATGGACCATATTCTTGTTTAACCCCGATGTTGTACAAATAAAATTGTATTATATAATATTTTACTAAATTATGTCCTGACCATATTAATTCTAGCTGATTTTCCATTTTTCAAACTTCGTATCAGTCATTCAATCTCAACCATGGTGTTTCCTTCGTGCGTTTCTTCAAAATATTCACTACACGTGGTAAAATTTCTTAGTGTGAGCAAGAATTAGAGCTTTCGACTTTATCTTAACCATTTCGGATTCTGCCTCCAAAAGAGTATAATAGTATGAGTATTCATCTCGCAAGTTGTCAATCTGTTTTTGTCATCCATAATTATTTTTTCAACTTTCGCTTATAATAAAGCTTTGATTCTCACTCTGTAGGTTAACCGAGGGGAGAGCACGACACCTATATCCACACTTGCATAATCGTTCTGGTCCACCCCAGACCATGATGGCCCTTATCATGCCATTGGGTAGATCATCGGTATCATTGCTTTCGCTTAACCTTTGTTACCTACTTTGATGTACCTACTGTTACTCAGCAACAGTCAATCATTGCGTCTTATTGTTCATCTTATCTTACAGTCCATTCCTTCAATTATTTTTACACGCCTACGTGACGCTTATTCCGAACAGCCACCATGGAAGCAGATCGGCGCCTAACCCGAAAAAAGTCCGCTGTAACTGCAATCCGCTGGATTGGCAGTAGTCGCGACGGGTACACTTCTAGCATATTATGTCTTCCAATTATTAATATTGTATAATTGAAATATGCTTTTATGCTGTATTTTTATACTATTTATTTGTTATTTTGACTGCTACGTAAATAATTACGCATAAATATTTTATAAATCCTTGAACCTTTGAATCTTGAATATTAAATGATAACAAAACTTTAAATATTTTTTGTACATGATGAAAGTATTTTACCATAATCATATTTCAAAAATTTACATTTTATGAGCAACTCAATTAAGTGAAATTAATAAATATTACGTTTAAAATAATTATGTCATATATTAAAGTATTTTTTATATAAATAATCATATATGAAAACAACTAAAATAATGCATTGTGTTAGTATAGTACTCGCTAGGACAAATCAAACGAATTTAATCTATATTAAGGAAGCCATGTGACCTTTATTATCAGGTCAGTTCATGGTGCGACAGTCAAATTGATTAAATGAATAAGATAATTAATAGGAAAGAGAATAAAATCAGATCCAATTCCCAAGGCTGATATGACAACTTGAATATTGTTGACTAGAAGTTGAATGTTGGTTCTTTACATCGATTATATGATTCCGATAGGTTAACCTAATTAAACTTTTTTTTTTCTACATAAAAACACCGACTCAACAACATCTGTTTTGGATAAATGCACTAAAAGGAACAAAATAATTGTTTTATTTCTTTAAATATCTATAAAAAATCAATGTGTTAGGATAATAACATACATTTATCGTTATATAAACCGGTGCCAGCTAAGCTTTTAAGATTTTTTGGGAATTTTCCTTTGATTTACAAAATATATTTAAAGTTACGTTAATGCGATAATATAGCAATGCTTAATTGAACCTATTTACAAACATACACAACAAGTGTACCGTATAAATGAAATAAGCAAAGAAAGGGAGAAACTACTATTTGAAAGTACGAAATCTAGAGTAATACATTACTGGAGGAAAGGCGGACGATTAACTTAAATTAATAACTAAAACTGAGGTATAATATTAAAGTATCTAACTACTTAGTTAAACTTAAACTAAACTTAGTCCAATTTAACCCCATGAAAACACAAGTTTGCACATTCACCACTCAGAAAACCCCATTTGCTGTGTGTGTTCATCAATTCCAGAATATACTTCTTACCATTGCCAATAGCATTGAGATTCTCCGTGTCGACATCTCTGGTGATGTTCAATACCGAATCACCTGGAGGAGAAGATCAAACTGGCGTCTGAGAAACTAGATGTGCTCTACAGAGCCAAGTAGCACTTCAGTGTGGGGCAGCGACTTATATTGTGTACGTCTCAAGTCGACCACACATGGAGTACTGTAGTCACCTTTAAAATATAAAAAAAAAGTGACCGTAAACACCACTGAAGGACATATTTTTCCAGTTATTTTGATTTAAAAACTAAACTACTGAATAGATTTTGATAAATTTTCTATGGGACTAATTTGAAGGTACATCCTAAAAAAATCAATTCGGTTTATAAATGATTTCCGTTTTTGAAGTCAGTTAATAAAGGGATTTATCTCACTTTCAAAATTCGAGTATAAAATTCATAGGCAAATGTGTATGTTCAAATGTTTCTTCTGCATTTCACGTTGATAATGAAATGATAATGTTACTTTTCATTATATTTTTAATGTTGCGTAATTAACTATCTGTTTTTAATACTTAGCAATTGTGCCTGTATGTTCAGATTTGATGATTTAATAATAATTTTTGAAGGACTGCAATGGTACCTTTTATATGGCAAATTACCTAAAATTGCCACGAGAAGCTAGAAATTTTGTAAACCAACCGAATTGTACTAAGTTATACAAATAACAAACAAGGCAACTAATTTAAATAACACGGCGACAAATTTAGTTTTATGATAGTAGGAACATTTTGAATTTGGGTTATACGACATACGACGACGACGATCGTTACGATATGCTATAGTTTAGTATTGTGGCACTAGAAACGTGGTCTACGTATTGGCTGTTAACATTTGATCTGCCCGTAGTCTTGAATCACACATTCCTATCTTGGCTCATGATAAATGATTTGATGATGATGTTTTTAAAGTAAGTAAATATTTTTTATTCAGAAATTGATAAATTAATTGATAATACTGAGAGCCTGTTATATTATTAATGTGACAGAAGAGTCCTCAGAATATTCTGAGAACACCTGTAGTTCTATTGAATGACAGTTACATCATTTTTCGCATTCTTACATATAGTAATTAACTAAAGACCCATCGGTAATTCCGTGTATTTTTTATTATTTTGATTTCGAGTAAAACACAGGTTTGTTTATAAAAATCTCTCGTAGCAACAACTTGAGCCGTATAATTCACGGTACAGATCTGTAGTGTATTTTGATTTCTATACCCTCATATATATTGTATACGAAAATCTCAATTTGGTGAAGTCACGTGCAAGTACGTAATATGGCGTCACATGTGTACTATTCTAAGCTACAATATGACATGAGTGTATCATTAAAAATCAGAGGAGCATCCAGCCTTTTGATCGAAAAATCTTTTCCTGAATTTTCGTTTTCGTTTAAAGTAAAATTCACAAGGTTCTACTGCGTTCTTATGTACGTTGGAAGTACTTACATAAACTGCTTATTAAATGACTGTGGCCTACGTCTCTTAAAAATTATTACTGAGTATTTTTGAAAATTATAACAAAGACAGGGCAGCAGAACTACAATTAAGTACGGGCTGTCTCATTCCAGTCTAACCCGCGTATTATTCCGCCTCAGTGCCACGGCTACGGGATTATCTGGCGCAGACGTCTCGGTACCTATCGTCAGCGACTGTAGGCTTAAATTTTCATTATGTTTATTGGATAATATAATACTTCGCATCGGGCGGCGTGAGGCGTAGAGATAGAGCGGATTGTCGATGCAACACTGAACATTCGTTAACGCGTTCATTATTTGAAGTTATCGAGCTGTGCTTCTACAGTCTAGGATTCTTTCATTTAGGAGATACGTCACTGTAAAGTGGCATAGACACTAAATAACATATTTGTAGATTTTATATGAGTGAGCGCTATGACTAAGTTCTTGTCGGTGGAGTATATTTATAATCAAAATCAATGCTATATACATCTAATCATTGTTAACTAATATTTATTACTTTACACTGTAGCATATACAATACAATGCAAATATACTTTATTGTACCAAATTAAAATTGTAAACAAATGATACTTATAAACTATAGTATAAAAGGCGGTCTTATCGCTAAGCAATCTCTTACAGACAACATTTAGATAAGTGAAAAGTATTATCTTTTAATAATACGAGTACAAGTACAGAGCAGAGCAAACCATACGAATTAAAACAAAGATAGTTGCGTTGAGTTGAGCTTACGTATGTTTTTATTATGTATTTAATATGTATGTACTAGTATTTATATAACGTGTGTATTTATTAGCGATTTCGTTATTAATCACATAAGTTGTCCTGATTTTTCCCTTTCTACTTTATCTTCTATCTCTTCGATCTTTTTTTATTTTTTTTTATTATTTTTTTATTATTATTATTTTCCCCACCGCCATTCATTGCTCCATTCAAGTACTCAAAAGCAATGGTCGGCTGGAAGAGATTCCTTGAAGGAATAAGTCCGCCTTTGTAAATCATATAAGTTGTATACTTTGTAATTATGGTTAATGCAATAAAGTTAAAGTTATACAAACAAACAAGATATCACATACATGAAAAAGCATTAAAAGTTATTGTAGTATTGTCTTAGGTTTTCGCGATTGTTACACATTGAATTAAACAATTTTTAACGGAAGTATCGCGTGTTTTATTTATTTTGTTGAACCTGACGTTTCGAACGCTTTGCACAAATCCTCGCCAAGGAGAACCGCTACATGCCGAGAATGTTGCGCGAGGCTATTGAAATAAGAAATCACCCCAATTTCAATAAAACACGCGATACTTCCGTTAAAAATTGTTTAATTCAAAAGTTATTGTAGTTACAATAATGTCAGTGATGATTGAGAAAGTAGTATTCTTTGATAAGTGATTTAAAAGAGGAAAGTGTTTGAGCACAACGGAAAATAAGTGGTAGAGTATTTCAAAGACGTACCGTTTGAACTGAAAACGATTTGGAATAGAATTGAGAGGAGTGAAATGGAGTTCTAAGACGTAGGAAAAGGTGTTGACGTAATTCACGACCCTGTACGTCACTGTAAAATATAAATCGATTTTAACTAGGAGAAGCGAAATTGAAGAAAATAGAATAGAGAACAGATAGCAAATAATAGTTGCGACGAAGTGAGATATTTGCAGAGTCCAAACATGAATCGAATACAGAGGTTTTGAAGACGCTCAAGTTTATTTAATTGGTGTACAGTGAGGTCAAGATAGCAGGAATCGGCATAATTAAGAATAGGAAGGAGAATCAATTGTGCAAGCGCAATTTTGGTGTCCATCGGTAGGAAGTTGAGCAGTCTTCTAAGAGAGCAATTGGTTGCATACAACCTTCTGCTGATATCGGTAATGTTTGCGGACCAAGATAAACTTCGATACAAGTACACACCGAGACTCTTTACTTTCTCACTATATTGTATTATAATCCCATCGAATACTAGATCATTTAAACAACTCCAATTAATTTTAAATATTAAACAAGGGCTACCTATATACAGTGCAAACTGATTCTATTCCAGTGAGTCGCAATCTATCTAAATATTTGACAGAAAAGTATAAAAAATAAGCATTTTTGTTTAAATCTAATGGTACATGCGTAAAAACATTAACAGAATTGCAACTGCCCATTTCAAACATTGAAAGATTGAAGGCTACAAATTATTCTCTACGTACATATACTAAGTAGTATTACAGTGCAAATGATAAATCTTCTTCAACATTCGTGAGGTAGCAGATGGTCCGGATATTTTAGTAAATGAGACCTACATTTAAATGAGCGAATCATAGAAACATTGTAAGTTTTTGGAGTCGGTATTATATTTATATATTTTCAAAAATATAATGACTTCCCCTAACATTTATCTACATTCTGCAGATGTGTTAATTCAAATGCAAATATCCCGAAGACAATTTCTTGAAATACAGCTTAAGATCAAGGAAGAGGCGCGTGTCACCAGCATCTCGGTTAAAGCACAATATCTACTGAAAGAAATATAGAGCAATGTAAGCTGTGTTCTTCTATAGTACAAAAGATCGCAGTCATAATTCACTGAAGGCTTGTTAAGGTTCATCACGTGAGGAAGATAGCCAGACAGCTGACAGACAGCTGGTGATGAGCTTCTTGTCTTAGTAATAGTAGTGCAAATCGTGGGCCTTCTACCTCGTGTTGCAATTGTCCACCTCAACAGTATTCCATACATTCGTTTGTCCCCGGACGTGTATAAATAAATATATAATAAAGTGCCATATCCATAATTATTACTCTGTGTCTGATGCGCACAGGTTACATTGTCGGTGATTCGTCACGCGCCAGGACAAAGCGAATTACTTACCATTATCATTCCCATACAAAACTGACCCGAACTGTTTCAGTTCAAGTTTTACATTATGGTTGGGCTTCGTAATACTGACTGACCATGGTGCAAATATTCTTTTGTATTTGTTTTGTAATACGTTCTCGGTGGCAGAGTAGTTAATAACGCTACTTGAAACTTACACTCGTGATTTCGATTCCAATTCAAACATTTGTGTGAATGAACCTGTCTGTTTGCCTTGGTTATCGGTATTTTAGAGAAGCAGGGTGCTTCAAAGTAGTTACTGTTTACCATCAGGCAGGCCGTATGCGTCTTTACCACCTTAGTAGTATAAAAAATGTTCATCTGATCTCCATCTCGCAGAAATACCGTAGCTAAATAACAACTCTTTTGGGGGTTGTTGGGATCCTGCGTGAGAATGAGGTCACCTGTAAGCTTCTAAGGACGTGCTGTGTTTGCTGCAGAGGTGGCATCGCGCGGATACGTAATGTATTGCAAACGTTGACAGGCTGTGGTAACCGCTTTGAATCAGGTGGGCTGTATAACACGGAGAATACGTGACCAATCTGGAATCAGTTCAGTTCATATTGTAGTTAAGCTATCGCGATGAGACCAAAATTATACATTGTGTATAAGTAGATTTCGTATGCATTTGTCAATCCATCAGTTTACCATGGATCTCTGACGGTAATTCACGAGTTACGTGCTCACTCGATAATAAGCTGTGACCATACGTTCTTAACGCGCGTATGTAACACGGTCATAGTACGGCTATGGCATCGCAACGTCCTAATGCTATTTCACTTTTGAAATATTCCAAGTATTATAATAGTGCATAATTTTAGGCAACTGGTTATGCTCTAGTGATCTATGTACTACAACAATCATCCGATCTACAGTAATGAGGAGGTACTTCCGCAATCTTGAATAATTAACTATTTATTACAGAGTAATATAAAAAAGTGATGACATCATTACTCAAGAAACAATTTTTGAGCAATACAGTTCCCAATGCGCTTAATGCCCATAGCAACTATCTACGAAGAATCTATCTATCTATCTTTCACACTTCACTAGAAGCGAGTGAAGTGTGTAAGGACCGCGTCTAATAGCGCTCGGTTCTTTTTGCGTACCCCGCAAGGGACCTGACGTGAATATATACATACATACATACAACTATCAACCAACAAATGTCTGATATCCAAACATAACGCTAATATTGAAACACGAAATTAATGAATTATATTAATGGAAATTAAATTATATATTCTTATGACAATAAAGCCGTATCTAGAGTTGCTTAATTTTATTTCAGCTTTAACGCCCGTATGGGACACGGCCGGCCATCTGTCACGGCGCTGGGACGCAGTAAATTACGCGCCTTCATCATCCCGTGGGAAGCTGAGCTGAGCCTCCGTGCCTCAAGTTATGTGCGATTTCGGGTGCTCACATTTAACATTAGTAATGTCCTGGGAAAATTGTTTCGTGGCGGCATTTATGTATCTCAGATCTAAAATAAACTGGAAGAGCATTAGGCTAGTTGTTTATATATTATACTGCTAGTAATAAACACAGAGCAGTGATAGTCTACTGGAGAAAGAACCGGCCTTGTGTTCAACAGGTCCCCGGTTCAAATCCTGGCATACAGCACTAAATTCGTATTTTCGGATTTATGTACATATTTGTTATTATCACTTGCTCAGCGGCGAAAACATAATGAGAAAATCCGCACATCCAACAAATTATATTTCAAATGACATGTGACCTTGTCTAAGAATGATCTGGTTTTCCCGCTGGGTTGCGGAGGTCAGACGGCAGTCATTCCACGTAAAAATCAGAATCTTCTGCCAAATCCTTAAGCTTAGGTAGCGGACGTATGTAACACGGTCACGATACGGCTATGACATCGCAACGTCGTAATGCTATTTCATTTTGAAATATTCCAAATATTATAATATGGTATTTAAGCATCATGTTATTCTTCAGTGATCTATGGGATACAACAATCATCCGATCTTCAGTAATAAGTAGGATTAGGAAAAACGGGATAACGCTAAGAAGAAGACTGTGAGCAATAAACAAGTACATCGCTCGCGCGTTACTACTTCAGCTGCAGACGCAGCTACTCTTAATTGTCTAGTGAACTTACTAATTTGCCGGAACAGAACATCTATTCAGGCGATTACATAGGAAATAATGTAATGCATGTAATATCACTACTACTCTGGAGCTTACGAATTATCTGAATCACTCGCAGGTATACAACAAGCCACCAAAGATTTTTGGCTGTAGCCTTCTGTAAAGTGGAGGTACATAGCCAGTCCAGTCTGCTTTTTATTGAGTATAACTCCACCTTTCTTTTCATAAAGCACAATTGTTCCTCAGCAGGGCTGTGCTCTTGTCTCCTCGTACAAGAAGACTTTGATTCCATAAAGTCGAGTCCCTTACACCCCTAAATTTAATAGCGGTATATTAAAATTTCGTGCTCAATAAAATTACATTATGTTTTGCTCTAAAATAACAATTTGATTGAATTAAACAATTTTTAACGGAAGTATCGCGTGTTTTATTTAGTTTGTAACAATCGCGAAAACCTAAGACAGTACAACAATTTGATTGTTTAAATTTTCTATCAAACATAACACTTTCTGTAAAACACCCATATAGATTTTTGGTAGTATTTCATTTATATAAAGTAGTAACGTAAACTAATTAATAGGCAGGCAATGCATATATATTAAACTACGAGATCTGAGAACTTTAAAAATTTATGACAATACTCTTTGCGCAGACTTAAAGATGCTATACGAAAGGATTCTTGTAATCATCACGAGAATCGAACGACTTATTGAGAATAAATAGTTTACGGCGAACATCGGTAACAGAGTGCGCGTGTCATTCTAACCGAACACGCAGGTTAAGCAACGTCGACCGCACCCTGTCTGTGGCTGGGTTAATCTATCTCGAGTTTCTCCGTACTTCGGAGTGCACATTAAGCCGTCGGCCCCGGCTGTTGTCGATAGATAACAGTCATTAAGCTAAGTCAGTGGCCCTTGGGCGGCTTGAAAACACTGGCCTCCGCCAATCCGCATTTGAGCAGCGTGGTGGAGTATGCTCTAAACCCCTTCGGTTGAATGGAGACCCGTTTCCCTGCAATGAGATGAGTAAGGGTTGTGGTGGTGGAACATTGGTAAACATTTTCCTCAGGAATTTTAGAACATTTTATAGGGACCGGTATTCTATCCATAACTCAACTAAGGGTGAGCATCTAATGAAATTTTATTTACAAACTTTTGTTTTAGAATATACTGTATAATATCCCTCGCTTGGTGCTAGCTGGATTACAAGCCTTCATGCTGCGATTTTCTTTGAGGTGCCGGTACTTCCACAGTCGGGCTGTACTGATATGCCCTACTTCTCTCCTCAATACAAGCCAAATTAACATGTTCATGCACACGAACACTGTGTGAGAATCAAAGTCGCATTGGTGTTAAAGTATCCGTCGCTAACCACTCCACCACTGAGCTGATCAAAGTCGTATATATAATATCACATGTATTACAGTTATTCGGATTACGACCCTTGTCTTCACGTGTCATCTTACATGCTGTAATCTATGATTTGTCACCGCTTAATCTCAATAATTTTGTCAATAATCTGACTTAAGTCGATAGACTTTAGTCTCGATAATTTTGGCAGTAATCTGCCTAAAGAGTGTATGTATATACCACATATATTACTACAGGTAATCAATACTTCCTTGCGAGTAATAAGACTGGTAATTGTATCGGGTATCGCTTACGTTTCTTCGTAGCTTCACACATAGCTATCACCCTTCATATTTGGGTGCAGTAAATTAATACGACAGTACAATAACGAGCGACTAATAAATTGGAAACAAGCGTACATTTTATGTATGTATACATACGAAAAACTCACACAAGGATGTAAATACACGAAGTTGTATGTAAGTTGTACAGTAACCTACTCGCCCAGCGCCGTATTCAAGGAAGATATAATTGATTATTGTGAGGAGTACAAATTATACTACATTGCGTGATACATTTTTGTGTCAACTTCTGAAATATATAGATGAATTTGACTTTGATTCAAACGTGAACGATGATTCCACTTCACTTCAAATTCTAATGCAATTGCCCATACTATTGATTCGAGCAATTGGACATGTTAACTGTACGCGAACATTATGTTCGCTGTTTGAGCATAAGAGAGATTGTACATGGCGATAATTAGCAAAGAGCGGCCGAACTGGGAAAGTCACATTGCAAGCGTCAATAGGCAGTAGCAACATCCGGCTACCCAACGTGATAAAGAGGAACAAATAATTTCGACTCAGATGCCCATCATTTGCCAATAATAGGCTCGTAATGTAATAATTTTCAAATTGATTAAAATAATCGGTCAACAGCGCGTTGAACTTACTTACCGAGGATTTGTAGGAACAATCTCTACGTAGGTTGAACAAGGAAAAATGTAAGTTTATGGAGAAATGTATTTTCTATTTTTCTTGAGATCCATAACGGTAATATGTATCGCTACAATTTTTCCGCGAAGCATGGTTTATCGAATTGCCGAGACAGAAAATTCGAAAGTAGAGAAGAAGAACCTATCCATTAAAAATTATAATTGAAATATTATATTATATTATCATAATGTTCTACCGTATGATTCTCTAAATATTTATAAATAGATGATTATTATAATGAATTTTAATTTATCATAATTATGGACTGTTTATAAATCTAGCGGACCTTGGGCTCCGAATGGAGAGCTTAGAACGCGACCGAGACCAACGCTCGGATGATGATGACTGTTCATGAAATCTAATATTTATTAACTTGTTTTATTAACTTTGTCACGCCCTCTTAATTCTTTACATATTATTTTTGAGAAAATAATATTGAAGTAGGTACGGTTATTCTGAGAGATAGAGAGAGACACGGTCTCATGAAAGATTTTGATGTTTGATTTTGTTTAGGGTCGTTATTATAATCGATACAAGTTCTGTTCTACATAATATAAGCACATGTGCATGCGTAGATGCCCACAAATTTAGGTGTATATTTTTTTTATGTTTATAATAATTAGAAAATGGTATAAATTGACGCCATAAAGATCTCTCCTTTCCAAAATCCACGACATTATACAAAAGTTGTTTTTTAAAGAATTTTATTAACAACATGAATACTTTTGCCGATGAAGCCAAATAAGGGTGTATTAATTGCTATTAAAGCATATATATGCTAGGCGTGGATAAAATGAACTGAGTGAAAGAATTTTTAAGCTCGTTTGTTTAATTAAAAACCCGTAGTGTGAGAAGTATTTATTTACTCATGACTTTTTACTTTATTAGTCTTTTTAAACTATGCGTTAAAACAGAAGTTCATCTGTATTTTCAGAATTCTAAATAAACGTTTACCTTAAATTGCATTTTTTTGCACTTAAATAATGTTCTTTCCACTTATAATAATTGAATTGGAATGCAACATAAGCGAGTTTCGGATTTGTACTTATTTTATTTTATTAAAAATACACGATTTTAGTTCTGCTAGATAGGATGATATTTATTTCCAAATTTTTTCTAATAATAACAGCTCTTTAAACTCTCTCAGTACTTGCCCTCGAGGTTACTCTGCCTTATAGCATGGGGACCTTAATGGTTATTGATGCGTTAATCGTCATGACTTCTAATTAATTAGTGTTGGTATAGTGGAGTTAATTAAAATCACGAAAATTACAGATAGAGGCTCTCACTCGGCGGTTGAGTTAAGAACCAGATCCAAAAAGCAGATTTTCGGGACATGGATCATATTTTGAAGAAGATCATCATTCAGGTGCCATGACCAACATCGTAGCTCCCATACCCGTAAATGTTTCTTAAAATTATTGATAATTCTGTATCTACGAGTAATTAGTATCACAGAAATAAAGAAGTAAAAATTAAATTATACCCGAAAGTAATTAAATAGTGAGGTAACATTCCTCTTAATTTTCGGTGATTTCCATTTTAAGTGGTGCAAACTTTTTTTATTCTCTTTAAAGCTACTAATCCAATGAAACTAAAAATCAAATAATGCCAAAGTTACGCCAAGTTATGCCTATGATAAAAGCTTTTCCGAACAAATTATGCCCACAGTTTTGTTTATCTACTCTCGGACATAATATACACAGATACATAACCATAGTTTCAAAAATGTATCTAGATAAAACGAAACACATGCTTGGAATATATGTCCAAAATTTAATTTCCTTTCGGAGTAATTAAGAACAGAAATGGAAAATTAAGAATAAGAAAAAATAATAGTAAAGATTTTAAAAATGTTATGAAATTGTAAATGTGTAAAATATGGACTAGTCAGCCAGCCAATACTTACAGACAGTATCATTCAACGTTAAATATATGGATAACATTTTATAATCGACGTGAGGCAATGGCATTCTGCCGAAATCATGTTTGCATCCGACTTCGCAGGTGTAATCTCGTACGTGAACTTTTCAGTTTATTTTCTCTTCCAATTTCGTCTGAGTGCCTGCCAAGGTGTTGTCTGATGTCGGCTTACTATTTCAAATACACGGGTATAGATCACGTCATACAGAACATTATGGCTGGTGATGGTTGGTGGGAGATCATTGCAAGATTTTTAATATTTTAAATTCAAGCAAATTTTTGAATAGAGTTTTATATTCTTAGTTTTTACGACGATCTCTCTAGAATACTCTAGATCATCGTAATAACCAAAAATGCACATCCCACAAATTTATATTTATCAACAACATAATTTGCCATTAAATAATAAAGGTGACTAGTAGCCTGTAACCACATATACCTAGTTCGGCCATACGGCCGGTTCTGTTACAAATGAATATGCATTTATCTTTTATTAAATATTTATTCATTTATTTAAACTTTATGCACACAGGTGTACAACGGCGGACTTAATGCTATACAAGCATTCTCTACCAGTCAACCTTAGTCAACCAAATATTGTAATCTTAATAAAACTTATATGTACATATTTATGAAAATCTCAGCAAAGAAAAAATAATTCTATTCGAAATGGCCACCTTTGTTTTGATACAGGCCTTTAATCTGTCTGCCCACGAATCTATGAATTCAAGCACTGTTTCAATGAGAAATTTAGCCACTGCTTGCTCTAGAGATTTCTTAAGAGTCACAATGTTAGCGCGTCGTTTCAAGCAGGCCATGTCCTCTAAACCTGACCATAATTTGTAGTCTAAGGGGTTCAGATCTGGGCTAGATGAGGGCCAGTCTTCAGCACTTATAAAGTCCGGAACGTTGGTTTCGAGCCAGGCTTGGGTAGTTTGTGCCTTGTGATCAGGTGCAGAGTCCTACTGGAAAGTCCATGGTACAGTTTTAAAAAGTGTATTGCTGATAGGTTTCACAACACGATCCAAGACAGTCTCGTGATACACTTTGGCTGAAGTCTTCACTCCTTTTTCACAACAATGAAGCTTTGTTACTCCTTGATAAGACACCCATCAAACCATTACAGATGCAGGATGATGACCACGTTATACCTTTCGGACCACTTGGGTGGCTTCTTTAGAACTGTGTGCGAAACACTTTGTCATTTTGCTTGTTGTAGTGCTCTTCAGTCGTGAATTTTTTTTCATCAGTAAAGAGGATATTTCTGTGCGTTTCACCTGCGTATCGGGACAGAAGGCTTTTTGATCGATCCACTCTCTTCAACTGTAAGGATTGATTGATCGCATGTACTGTATATCGACGACAAGCGCCGAGCTTCAGGTCTTCTTTTATTATACGCGACAGAGTTCTAGTGGGAATCTTCATTTTTGGCGATAAGATTTTTTGTTCCCTAATGTGGTTTCGGCAAATTATGGCTTTAAACAGCATTAATAGTATTTGTAGCTCTAACAGCACGCGGTCCCTCCGATCTTTTATGGTCTTATGATTCGGAATATATTACACACATCAAAAGTGTCTAGGGATCAACATATATTTTTGCAATAACTTTTCTCCTGATTGATATTAATTAAAATTTTCTTTAAGGATTCATCAAATAAAGTGTTTTCGTTTGTCTACAGTAACGATAAACCAAGTCACCTTTGCATTAATAAAGAAATTTGCCATTTTCATAATAAAGGGATTTTTGACATTTGAACCACTAACATTAAAGTTCGAAAAAAAGACTGAAATAACAGTTTTCTTTAAAATTTTATTGGGTAACTTAAACAATTAATAATCCGTGTTTCTACCGCGAACACTAACAACACAAGAACATCGGTTTGGCATACTCAAAATGAGTTCATCCAAATCACGCTGTGGAATGGCCGCCCATGTTCGTTGCAACAACAAAAAAAGGTCTTCTTGCGACTGGATACCTTCCATATTCGGCAGAGCTCTTCTCTGTAGCATATCCCATGCATGCTCAATCGGGTTCAAGTCTGGCGACTGAGCAGGCCAGGGCATGACATTGATGTTAGCTGCGGCGAGAGTCTGTCTTACAACTCTTGCGGTGTGTGCATTATCATGCATTAACTGAAATAAGGGACCGATTTGCACTTGTAGAGGAACGATGACGTCTGATACAATCGTCTCAGCATAAATTTGAGCGTTGAGGTTGCCTCTGATCCAAATCAACTCAGTTCTTCCGCCGATCCAAATACCCGCCCATACCATGATGGTTCCACCACTATAAGGATGGACTTCCTGGCAGGATTTTAATCGCTGTTGGCGTCCAGGGGTTCTCCAGTGTCGTATACGTCTTGTATCCGGTCTCATACCAAAACGAGACTCATCAGAAAAGCACACGAAACGCCATTGTTCTTCTGCCCAATTTCTGTGTTCAAGAGCCCATTGATATCGAATCCTACGATTGTGCATTGCTATAGGTGGTACCCTTAGCGGTCTTCGGGAATGAAGGTTCACTTCATGCAAGCGGTTTCTGACTGTTTGGTCGCTAATTAAGTTCCCTGAAGAGTGATGAAGCGTCACGGCTAACATCATGGCGGTTATTATTGGAGCTCTTCGAGTTGTGATTTGAATATATCGGTCTTGTCTCCGTGTGGTGCAGCGATACCGTCCTCCATGGCGCTCAGCCACGGTACCAGTGCTTCGGTAACGTGTCCAAAGTCGACTAATACTGACATGGGCGGCCATTCCACAGCGTGATTTGGATGAACTCATTTTGAGTATGCCAAACCGATGTTCTTGTGTTGTTAGTGTTCGCGGTAGAAACACGGATTATTAATTGTTTAAGTTACCCAATAAAATTTTAAAGAAAACTGTTATTTCAGTCTTTTTTTCGAACTTTAATGTTAGAAAACACTTTATTTGATGAATCCTTAAATAAAATTTTAATTAATATCAATCAGGAGAAAAGTTATTGCAAAAATATATGTTGATCCCTAGACACTTTTGATGTGTGTATTTTCATCGTTTCACGTACAGATGCGGAGGCACATTAAATTTTTCAAATACAAATGTATATATATTAACGCCAGATTATTGCGGGTGAAGCAGAAATAACTGAGCGCCACAAGGTGCACATCTTAAGTCATTATTTTTAGTAATTCGAGAATATCACTTGGCAAATTAGGTCTCTATATACAAGTATCTTACATACAGCATAGCTACTTTCGTTGTTGAAATTTAAAGATGGCGGGTCAAGTGTACCCTGCTGCCACGCGGTATGTAATATAACAATGGATTAATGTTTTTGTCACACTAACACTTCTGATAGATCCGTGGTCGATTCTGCTAGTGACCATGAACTCTGATCAAGGAGGTACAGGTGTAATACATACTTTGTGATTTTGAAGGACCAAACACGCACACCCTTATCTGTAAACTTAAAATTGTATTGCGACAGGTATTTGTGTAAGTGAAACGCTTTTGAAAGTTTCTTCAAAGTTCGCCTACTGCTTATATATACTGAACCTGAAATCTTATGTCTCAATGACGCTACTAATGCACTTCACCGGGGTTTTGTTTTGTGTAAATCACTCGAATAATTGCTCAAAAGGGTTCACTCGATATGAAAAGATGGCTATATCCCACTCCATACATCATAGTTATGTCCAATAAATTTAACTTTTTAAAATAACTTTGATTCAAGTTCAAAACAACTTGATTCAACACTTACAGCAAAGGATACCCAAAGCAAAGGATACATGGATAACAAAGTGGCAGATAGTTGCTATAGTTGTATAATTTATGTAAACTATTCTAATTTGTATTGTAAGAAATTATATTGTATGTTAAATCATAAAGTAAGAATACGCTATACGGTACTACGCAATTCGTAGAAATGAATGCTACATAATGGTAGCATCGCAACATAAACCGTAGCACGACTACGACTTTTCAGAAGATATAATTGCCTTCACACATGAAGCAATATCTGCATGCATGAATCACACCCAAATCTATTACAATATTGAGAGAGATATTTCATAAACCCGTCACGAGTATGTGACGTGACACGACAGCTTCTGTATTTGATTCATAGCGCTATTTATTATGACAATCGTGCTGTCTTGATATGAGGAAGAAATTAGGTACTACTCTATACGTAATACTGTCAAGAAACGATGTACTATGTTTGCTAGCCCGCCTTATGTGAACGCGATTACTATAACTTCCACACGCTTGCGACATAGCATCATACGTTAGGCGAGTTAGACCTAATACATGATGGTTACCATGACTTGTACTTCTTACAACGTAAAGAGTACTGCTTGAGCGAAAATAGCCCCACCATTTACGGAGAACTTCGTAAGGAATCTACTGATATATTACTTGTTATTAACCGCACCTATTGGATGGGAAATACTAATTTGACTTCAGGTTCATACCACCAACATTTTTTTAGCAATAACGACAATACTGGGCTCACACGCCCGAGAGACGCGACGAGAGACTCAAGATAAATAAACCCATCCATGATCAGGCTACCGGTACTTACATTTTTTAATTAAGCACATCATCGCCATAGGACCTTTCAAGTTAGAGCTTTTGGTCATAGAGAGTCATAGAGAGAGAGAGAGAGAGCTTGATAGCGTCGTTGTTCGTGTTATTCAAAACGCGGAGGGCACGTTAAGCTGTCGATCCCAGCTATTGTCGATAGATGACAGTCGTTAAGCTAAGTCAGTGGCATTCGCTGGCTTAAAACACTGACCTCGCCAATCCGAATTTGAGCAGCATGGTGGTAGTAAGCTCTAAACCCCTTTGGTTGAACGGAGAGCTGCATGTGCTGTGTAGCATGAAGAGACGAACATAGATCAATATCTGAACTTGGACAATCCCGATCCCGATGGTGTCGCAATAGGGATGTCTTTTCCAGTGTAAACAATACTGATATGAAGCGCGCTACCACCTGCCGCTAATACAGCATCTCCTTAGGAGCTTACTGCTGACCTCATTCACACGCAGGAAAATAACAACCCTCTAAGGAGTAGTACTTCCCCAGATGGGCTGCTTTGGATGCGCCCTACCTCTCTCAAAAATACCCCGATCAATATAAACAGATATTTTCATGCACACAAATATTTGTTCTATGAGGGAATCGAACCCACAAGCGTTGGTGTCAAAAAACGCAACATTGTGCACTGCGCCAGCGAGCTCGTCAAGGCCTTTATTGGTGGCTGTATGCATGTTTAGGAGTGAAAATATTGTACTTTGTTGTCCATTTATAAATCTGTATGTCCACGGACTTAACCAGGTTTTCAGTTTTCTTGCAGTTTCACGCCAGCGCAGAACTTTGTTTTTAAAATCTTCAAAGTTTCCGTGGAGCTGTTAGTTCCGTTTATGTTTTCTGTTGAACCTAAATAATAAATTTCAAATTGGCTGTAATGGTGCTTTTATTATAAACATTGTTACTTAAATATAATTATTAAGAAAATAATTGTATCCATATCTACGTTCTAGGTAATGTTGATGATAATTGGTTTGTAATTTAGGGTTGTCAAATTTCAAAACCTAAAGGGGCTAACAAACCATTATGTGCTGAGTTTTATTTTTTATTCAACGTCGAGAGGCATACAAGTATACGGCCCACCTGATGTAAAGCAGTCACCGTAGCCTATAATATATTCACCTCAAAAACCGCAGTCAAATAATCGTCGGGGTCCGCTACCTAAGCCTAAAGATTTGGCGAAGATACTGGTTTTTTACATGGAGCGACTGCGATCGGATCTCCACAACACAGAGGAAAAACCAGATCTGTCTCAGGTAAGGTAACACGTATTTCGCAATATAATTTCTTGGACGTGCCTTGAACTTGGGTTTCCTTACGATATTTTCTTTCACAGCTGAGCAAGTTATTATACAAGTAAATATGTACATAAATCTGAAAACCCGAATTTAGTGGTAGAGGGCAGGACTCGAACCTGGACCCGTTGATCATTAGGCCGGTTCCTTATACACTGAGCTATCACTGATCTTTTTATAAGTACTGTTTTTGTATTGAATTAAACAATTTTTAACGGAAGTATCGCGTGGTTTATTTATTTTGTTGAACCTGACGCTGCAAAGCATTCGAAACGTCAGGTCATATCTTTATATCTTTTATATCGTATCTTTACATATTTATATATATTTATGAAATGCCAAAAGAAACCTGTCAATGTAGGTCTCTTTTTTTTACAATAGAATTAAAGATTATTGAGAAAAGGTTATCTGTGCTGAATTACTTTCAGACATCTTTGTAAATTAAAATTATATCGTGAACATCAATTCTATAAGAAGCCATTTTACGGAGAGTATTTTTAATGAACACAACAACTGATGATGTAAATTTCGCTTTTCCAAAAGAACGCCTGAATCTGTTAACTATTAAATTATTATTTTTATCATGAAACATATACTATGTCAAAAGGTTATTATATGCTTAAGATACATTATGTTTCTATTTTAAGTAAGGTTTCATGTAATCGCCCAATAAATTGTGTTTGAATGCTTTATTCTTTTTACTTTCCATAATATTTACAGAAAAGATTTATCGTGCCAACGTATCGAGCACGCAAAAGAGATTTCGCATGAAAGCGGCGAAAGGAAAACACAGGGCAAGGCTTCCACGTGGCCCAAAATCCTTTTATTATTTACAACCCATTTTCCGCAACTACCTGTGAGAACCGCTTTGATTCTCCCGTAAAGCAAACTAGTGCATGGAATACGAAATAAAGCGGAAAAAGAAAGTGGAAAAATATGAAGTGTGAAGGTATGAGCAGGTGTTATGTAATACAACTGTAATTAATGTTCAACCGATAATCTTGCACATTAGTTATAACTTGGTTTGTGACATTAGCGAGAATCTGGCAGATAAAAGATGAGTATACACTGTGTACAATGGACTAAAGGCAAACATTTTGGTGTATAAGGGGCTAGTCTCACCTGTAGATCATCTTTTTTTATACAATTCCGGGATATATATACAGCATACGGCTCACCTGATCTAAAGTGGTTAACGTAGCCCATAAACGCTGGTAATATAGGAAGTACCGATGATAATTACAGCCTCCGTTGATAATTGAGCAGCTCCTTTGGCGCTTAGGTACTGTTAACCTAACTTACTCGTAGAAATAACAACCTTCCACGGAGTAGTTATTTAGCTGCGGTTTTCTCTGAGGTGGAGCTACTTCATGGAGCAAAGACATATAGAGAGTAGTATGATAGATTTGTGATAGCTGATGAACGGTTGAGAGCAAAAAACATAAATACACTGGTGGGTATACCTGGGTATCGATGTCGGAACAGACCACTTTCTTGTAGTCACAAGAATAGCCGGTTGGTTTAAAAAATGGCGATATCACCTATGTGTATACATGAATGAGAGAGTGAAAGTTGAAAGATTGTCAAAAGATGTATGTGGTGAGTATAGGAAAATATTGAATGAAAGATTTCAAAAGCGAATCAATGAAGAGTGGATTGCTATAGAAGAATTTTGGAAGGAGTGAAGGAGTTTAAAGATGGTGTGATCGAAAGTACGTCAAAAATATGTGGAGTTAGTTAGAAAAGGTTTAATAGGAAGATCAGGCACGAATAGTGGGATGTTGAAATGAGAAATATGATAGCCCGAAAGAAGAAAGCGTGGAATGATCTATTAATTACGAGACCTAATAGAAGAGTTCAAGTTGGTATAAGTAATAGTACTGAAAGGGCAGTGGAAGAATAGTCTGATATTTTAAAAATTAGAGTTAAGCAGATAGTGAAAGAAAAGAAAAAGGAATGCAAAGACCAGTGTGAGAGAAAATCCGGCATTAATTTTCTGGCCAATATCAAGTTATTCTGGCATTTAGTCATAACAGCCCGAGGCAAATCTGGAAATTCGAGATGTAATTAAGGATAGTATAGAAAAATTAAAGGAATGACAGGGATATTTTGAAAGTCTATTTGAACGAGGCAGAAATGAAAGAACTAGAAACGAAGATGTGAATAAGAATTTTAACTGTGAAAATGACATTAGTGTGGAACACAAGAAGACAAGAGAATGAAAATGGGTAAAGCTGGAGGATATGATAGGATATGTGCAGAAATGCTCAAAGCCGGTGGAGGAATCATAGCAGGACTGCTGTACTTTCCGTGTACCAAGCGACTGGGTAAAGGCAGTGATTGTGCCACTGTACAAAGGTAAAGGTTCACAGCATCATGCTATAAGCCTGAGTATAGTAGGCAAATTGTATGCAAGCTTCTGATTAAAAGAATGATGTCGGTAACGGAATCAAAGATTTGGGATATGCAAGCGGGATTTCGAAAGGGGATGGGATATGCGGATCAAGTCATTTCCTTAAAGTGCATAACGGAGAAAGCAAAACACAAAAAGGTTTTCTGCGCCTTTATTGACTTGGAAAGGATTATGACAGACTGACAAGGGACGAACTTTGGACTACGCTCTTCCTGTATACAAGTACCTGTGTCAGGGTAAATGGCGTCTGTACAGACTGGTCCAGCATCAAATGTGGTGTAAGGCAGGGCTGTGTCCTCTTCGCTCGAAAGATTTGAAAGAGTGTGACTGTAGAATAAAAATGAATGAGTCAGTGTTTAAAACCCTGTTGTACCGATGATCAGGTTCTCCTTGCATCTATCTGACGGAAGAACTACAGTTATTGTAATGAAAATTAATGTAATGAAGATGAAAGCGATGGTGTTTGAAAGGAATGAAATTGTTGCAGATTGCCATATAATGATTCGAGATGAAAAGTGGAACAATTTGTTTATCTAGGTTCTATGTTTATGAGAGATAGAAAATGTGAGGGTGATATTGAAAGAAGAGTGAAAGCAGGAAACCATATCAATAGTGCGTTGTACTCCATGGCAACAAGCTATAACAAATCGAGCAAAGACCGCTTTACTATTATTCAAGGTGTATTAACGCTAACATTGAAGTACGGCTGTGAAACATGGGTATGGGAGAAGAAGCATGAAAACTGCGTGAACGCCGTAGAAATAAGTGCGCTGAGAAGTATGTGTGGAGTAAAAATAATTGATAGAGTAAAAAATAGCACGATACGGGAACTTCGTGGAATGAAAGAACATATAGTGACAAAAATTTGAAAGGGGCCAAATTAAAAACACCGAAACCTGAAGAGCATGCATGAAGAGGATGATGAGTGTGGAAGAAGCTTTCCATAGTCTCTGCCTACCCCAATGGGAGACAGGTGTGGCGATATGTATGTATTACTTTAATGTTACCATCCCAGTATGTCGCAGAAACGCTTTAGGGCACGCTTTTTTTGTTATTGGCTTTTGGGCGTAATTAAGATGGTATTATTAATATTTTTGTAAAATGAAAAGTGAAAATAAAAACTTCATTTTCTCAGCATTCCCATAAATTATAGAAAAAATGCACAGAGAAACCCCATAAATACGTAACAATTTTCAAAGGTGTCATTTGTCTTTTCGATAAGCGGTGCATAAAGTCCCAATGTCGTTTGTTCCATTGTAACATTAAAACTACTAACCCAAGTCTATTGGTTGAGTTGTCAGTCGATTTGTTATTACTATAGTTTTCGGAAATATAACTAATAAGGTGCTGCTAATAAAATAAGAAATGAAAGCAATTTATTTATTGCAACGACAAAGATAGCTTTGCAAATCAACGCAACATAACTTTAAACATTTTCCAAATACGTTATTAATTAATTACTATTAAACTCTTAGTTCAATTGTAAAACAGTCATTATTTTTTTTATTGATTTTTAGCTTTGAAATCATTAGAATTCTAACGAAATTTTCGATCTTATATTTATCTTAGCATTTTTCTGTTCACTGCTGAACAGAAGTCTCACTAACGTATCGTTACTTTTGCAAAAATATGAGAGAATGTGTACATTACATGAAACTCTGAGCGCCATATAACCCGGTCTTTACATACCTCACCAGCTTCTTTCCAGCAGCATTCATAGCTTTTTATGCATGTTTTGATATATTTTAGTAGGTGAAACGTATGGCGCTCAGTTCTATAGATATAACTGAACACTGAATTTAAACAGTTAAAATCAATAGTAATTGATTTTTTTGAATTTTTTTTTTTTACTTAAGTATCTATCTATATTTTCACGCCAACTCCCTTGCGGGGAATATAGAGACAACCAAGCGCCACATGCGTTACATGGTATGTAAAGTTCATACACAATTCACTTACTTCACACACATTTATAGCTCTGAGATTAAACATATTGAGAACGTCTTCCTTATTTTTAGAATGATCATTCATGAAATCGACGAGCAACGTCCCTGATTCCTGTGAGCTCAAACTGAGTTTACGTATACTATGGGTACTTACTTTGTATTCAGGTGGAGATTTTAACTCTTGAATTTCCAGCTCAACTGAAGTTTACCATTAATCAGTATGCTAAGCTACCCTCCATCTTCAACGATATCGCATTTGAAGCACATTTCCACTATAAATTCCGAGAACTGCGATCGCCACAAAAATCCTCTTACTTTCGGATCATTTACACTCGTTATTCATAATCTTGAATGGATATCCTTTCGCAAAGTGAATATTTTCAAACTATTTATGTGCTCAGAGGGTCAGAAAGCCGATTACAGGTCGCCTGAGGAACGGGAAAAGCTTTCGCTTGTAATCCATTAATGTGAGTGGCTTATAAAGGATGCCTTATAATAACCCTCCATGGTAGAATATCATTCAATCGAAGCTTAAACATAGTTGGATACAAAACTTATGATAGTAAGTTAGTGACAATGTATCTACGAGTAGAATGCACTAGTTTCCATGAATCGAAGTCGGGTCTTTCATTTAAAGCATTCCGTAGCATTTCAGTCAGTGTTTTTGTTAATTTATTAACTTGACATCATAAGTATCAACAGATGGGTAAACAGAAATAGCTGCCTACTAGACATAACATGTGATTTCATGTCAATCAACATTTTTGCTTACATTTAAAAGCGGTTTACAAAATAATTATAATCATTTTACCGCGTTTTAATCCTGAGAGTGAATCCACATAACTTACTTATTTTCAATTAAGTACGCAACTTTTTGCTTCATAAATAATAATAATAACTGATTATAATAACAAGTGCAATATAGCTTAAAGTGAAAAGACAATAGACTATTCAATCTCAACTTGTCTATTGAAAATTGATACCAAATCAATACAGAGATGCAATTCTTCCACGCCAGCTATTGTGTAACGGTATCAGATGCCTTAAACGGGATAATATTTATTCTGTTCAAGGTAATATAATCATTACGAAAAATCGTCGCTATTCAGAACTTACGAAACGTAAAAAGTATTTATAGATCAAAATCCATTTTACGAGTAGTTCTTTGTTGGCTGACTAATATACTTTTATAACTTTCGTAATAAAACTTTAAATTCAATGAAATTTGAAGACACAAATAGTCAAATAGTTTTTTTTAACAATGCTTTATAAATCTTTAAGTTATTTTCAAACTTTATCATGGAACTGGAAACTAAAATCCACAGTCATGGATATTCATAAATTAGAGCAGGTTTCCAATAATTGTGTTTGAATGCAACGCGTATGGGGAGACATGTGCATATTTTGATCCTACTGCAAATGAACTTAAGAGTTATGTTATCGTTTGTAAATAAATTGAGTAGGGCAAACTACCCAACTTTCTTGTCATAGCTTTCGCACTATCTATATGTTTATCAGAAATTAACATAGCGATTAATATGTATATTTAAGTTCACGGAAATCCCCCTTGATCAGCACAGTCGGTTAATAAATAAATATAACAGTTTTGTTCTCAATCGTTCGATCATGTAGTGATCATTGTTGCACGCGAATATTGGCAATTGAACGTCAAGGCGAGGGATTGCCTGTCAGCCTAGAGAAGCTGTTTGACCGAATTTAGTAGTCGAAGTTGTCACTTTACGGGCTGCCCGAGATTTGTGTGAATAGGTAGAGTAGCTTCTTGGCCAACAGTTTATGTTGTGTGTGTGAGATGCGCATGCGTCGTTTGTGTGTATGTCAGATGGTACGTAAACAAAAGTTTGCGCTCATTTTTTTCTCGTATCGTTTAATATTCAGTTCCATTTTTTTAGTAGATGTATTTTGCCGTAACTTTTTGTTTTTTGATGTAGACCAACGATATCGAACCAGGAGTTCTTTGTGAATAAAAAACTATATAATAGTACTAATTTGCTTAGTTTACTAGTGTTGTCAACAATATAAGATTGTGCCGATTCATAGAAAATATTCTCAATTTTACGACATTCGTTTTTTATTGTACACAATATTTTTATTTCGTACTATTTATAGATTAGAAAATAAAAATATATATCTATTTATATTATCGCCGTTATGCTTATACTGACAGTACATATCTAATCTTATCTTCTTAAATCTCTGTAACGTCGTCCATAACGCAAATTATATGAATCTCAATTTATACATAAATATTTGGAATAGATGTTTCTTGTACTCTGTAACTTATCTAACAAATATTTTACATATTGTATCAAAAATATTAATATGATTGTACACTTAATATTAAAATATAAATTAAAATAACTTTCAAAAACTTTGTATTAGACAAGTCTCTATATTGCAATTCTTCAAGAGTTGAAACCAAATAAAATCTATGTGTTCTATGTTACACAGCCACCGTAGTCTATGAATGTTTACAATGCACAGACTAAAACAGAAGCGAGTTGCTGGCGTAGCAACGTAACTATTATTATCTTAGGGCTTACTGCTACATGGTCACTCTTAAGTACACAACAACCCTTCAGGGAGTTCTTATATGGCTCCTGTCTTCATCTTTGACGGAGGTACATACCGGGGTTTTCCCACAAGACAAGAAAAAGGTGTGCTTCAAAAAAGGTGTGACGTTATACAGGATGGCCATTGTGTTGCTGCTGGCACTGCAATTGCAATTGCAAAAAAAAAATATTTACGTATGTTTATCAGTTGTCTAGTACCCATAACACAAGCTTCGCTTACTTTGGGGCTAGGTGGCGCTGTGTAATTTGTCCGACAATATTTATTTATTATTTATTTATTGCAAGCGTCAGTAGACGACGATGTGCGCTTGCAATAAAGGCGGCAATACTCTGGAGCTGGCTCCCCACGCACGTAATATTAGCTGTTTGTGGATTCGTTCAAGCCACCCCTAGTGAAATTATTGAATGTGTAGAGTGAGCAAAGTGTACATTAAATCTGCGGCATAACGCTTGTAGACTAAGTTCATAATATAGATGTGAGAAAAAGGTATGTTCTGTTGGTTCGGACATGTAGAAATAATGCAAGAGGGAAAATGAAACAGATATGCAATGCTAAAAAAGAAGGGCGAGGAAGGCCTTGACTCAACTACCACGGCCAAAAAGATCGGGTACTATCAGAAGGTGCTGTCGGTTTCTAGGGCTCCTAGTATATTTTTTTATACATCGTAGGGAGGCATACTGATTAGGGCCTTTCTGATATAAAGCGGTTTCCTAAGCTTATGAACTCATACAATACAGTATCACATGGCGATGCCATCTCTGCTGCTAAACCATGAGCTCCTAAGAAGCTTACTAGATACATCAGTTACACGTAGAAACACCGCATCCCTCTAGGCAGTTGTTATTTGGCTGCGTTTTCTGAAAGTTGGAGCTACTTCCTCAGACAGGCTGCTTTGGTACACGCAACCTTTCTTAAAAGCACCCAAACCAAGATACAACAGGAAAAATTTATATATGTTCAATGATTTATTCTCAATTGAAAAACTATCTCTGTTGTATATAATGAAACAAGGCCTGACTCGGCGCTTGTCGTCCCTGCCCTAAATCAATCCCTACAGTTGAAGAGTGTGGATCGATCAAAACAACTTCTGTCCGATACGCAAGCGAAAGGCATAGAAATATCCTCTTTACTGATAAAAAAATTTCACGATTGAAGAGCACTACAACAAGCAAAATGACAAAGGTTACGCACACAATTCTAAAGAAGCCGCTAAATGTTGGAAATGTACAACATGGTCATCATTCTGCGTCTGTAATGGTTTAGTGGGGGGTGTCTTATCAAGGAGTCACAAAGCTTTATTTTTGTGAGAAAGGAGTGAAAACTTCAGCCAAAGTGTATCAAGAGAATGTCTTGTATCGTGTAGTGAAACATCTCAACAATACACTTTTTAAAACTGTACCATGGATTTTCCAGTAGGACTCTGCACCTGGTCACATAGCACGAACTACCCAAGCCTGGCTCGAAACCAACGTTCCGGACTTTATAAGAGCTGAAGATTGGCCCACGTCTTGCCCAGATCTGAACCCCTTAGACTACAAATTATGGTCAGTTTTAGAGGGCATGGCCTGCTCGAAGCGACATGCAGACATTGTGTCTCTTAAGAAATCTCTGGAGTAATCAGTGGCTAAATTTTCCATGGAAACAGTGTGTAAATCCATAGATTCGTGGCCAGACAGTCTAAAAGCCTGTATTATATATTTTTGCTGAGACTTTACATATAAGTATTATTATGATTACATTACTTTATAACAAAATAAATGCACGATCATTTGTAACAGAACTTATGTACGGACTTGATATGTATATATATATTTCATGTTCGTGCGATCAGCTGACGTATAATCGACTACTTTATAGTCAACAGACTTTTTTTTTCTTAAGATATTAGGTTAACTATAAGTTGATAAATTTTCTACAGGAAGGAAGTACTTAATTGAAAATATTATTTTTTCTATGTGCGTGGGAGGGTACTACTGTTCGACCCACCGACGGAACCGCAGTTGACTTCACGTCGTCACAAGGCTTCATGATACAACTCTCTGAAGCATTTCATGAGTTTTCAGCCGAGAGGAACTTGCGTCATGCAAATCTGTTACTGGCTCGCGGACTATTATTGCTTTACGAGTAAGTGTGGTTAACAGACCCCTTGAAGTGGGTTAAATCCCAGAGGAATAGCAGTGTTCGCAGTTAGGTTAGGAATGTGGGAGCAATAATCCTTGTATTTTGATCGTTAAGGTTTTAACAACTACTGGTCATAAATTGGCTGGGTGCTTATTTGATAGCCGACGGCAATGAAAAAATCTGAATAAAGCCCTATTATGTCCAGTCGTCACAAAAAATATTTTTTATAAAACTTGCTGACTATACGTGATGCCACTAGAATAGTGACATGTTTCTTAAACATGTCACTATTCTAGTGGCATCACGTACATAAAGCCTCATGATAGGGTCCCATAAGCGCCGTAACCCCGACTCGTTCCTCCCCACATATCTCTGGAACTTTACGAATGGGCAATTGCACCGGTTTCATTGCACACGCGTGTCTACTGCCCCTTATCTGGGTACAAGAAGGCGTTTCAAAAAGAGTTTGCTTTCCTTAATTTAGATGGGGAACTCTTTCTGACTCATTGATTGTGGTGTGGTCTTGAATAAAACGGCGAATGTAATTTGATTACAATTTTTTAATTAATGGTATTAATTTGGAGCACGTATATGCAAATGAGGTCAAATTTGGGAAACTCGTGCTGCTTTGATGGAAGTACCTGTTAGTATGCTAATCTGATGAGAAAGCTGGAATATGGTCTATTGAACTCGCTGGTAGCCAATAGGAAATATTTAACAGTATAAGTTAGGATTTTTTCACTCCTTACACATTTTTATTAAGTCTTGTATGTCTTTATATATATAATTCTTCTGTCCGTGTGTCCGTATTCCGTCACCACTGAACTCCTCCAAAACGGTTTGACTGATGATGAAAATTTTTGTGTGTTAAAGTGTGGTGTGGTTACAGGACTTATTGTAAGTAAGTATATAATTGAATCTATGTAAACGAAATAGAACTATTTGCATTTACAACAGTATCATCAATCAATCAAAAACAAACAATTGAATATATTTCTGATAAAAAGACAATAATAATAATACTAATGGGAATTTTCAAAGACAGTTAGGAGGAAAAATCGGTAAATGAAAGCTATGTTTGAGTTACCTACATTGTGTTATTTGTGTTGTTTTCCTATCATACAAAGTTACATTTCAAGTAGTAAATTTGTTTTTTTATACAACGTAGGGAGGGATACAAGCATACACCCCACATGTAAAGCGATTAACGTAGCATATGAATGCTTGCAATACATTGGTATGACGCGCGATGACACCCCTACTGTTAACACAGCTGCTCCTTAGGAGCTTACTGGTGACCTCTCTCATTCACAGGAACACAACAACCCTCCAGAGAGCTGTTATTTGTGTTCTTCTTCAGATGCTGCGTTAATGCGCACTATCTCTGCGATTACTAGCACTAAAACTTAAATTTTAAATGTATCATAATGTAAAAGATTTGATCCATTCCGATTCTACTGATTGGTTCGTTTTACGTTTAATAAGTCAAAAACCGATACTTAAATTTACATATAATCTAGTAAGTAGGAAGAATGTTGGCAATTACAAGTACATTTATTGTTAAATTCGTATTTTATAATTTCTGTCTCTTATAAAAAAAATTGTTTTCCTTAAAATATGAATGGTTATTAGAGTTGTATTTTAGCTACAAAAAAAGTAAAAAAAATCGATTTAATACCATTTTGACTGTTACTACGCAATTCAAAAAATAAATATAATTTTCTCCAAAAGCGAATCTCTCAAATGGAAAGTTCGAGAAATTTTAATTCAAAGTATTATAAACTATGAACCACTGTACCGGTTGATAAATGAAGAAGAAATAATGGAAAAAGTATGCTAGAAAGAATTTAATCACTGACTAGTTCACGGAAGACATATTAAATTTCGTATTGACTACAAATCGCATATTATTTTAAAATCGCGAATTCGATAGCTTTTACACAAATGTAAAGATTGCGATAGACAAATAAATATTCACCGAGCAACTCGTATCGTGTATGGATGTAAATTCGCAGCTGAAACATTTAGACCACGTAGCGACCCTCGGGCAGCAAGGGATAGTCGCCCTCGGCCGACTGTGTGCACGGAATGCGATAAATATAAGATATTTGTATCATGGTGTTTGTTTATGTTATACCATAGAACAAATATCCCTATCGGACATGTTAGCAAATTAGGCATGGGACTTTCTACACTCAGCTGTCATTGATCTGTGTTTTGATTTAAGATATAAATTAGTCGTGCCTCTTATGGTGCAAGCGTCTTAAGATCGCTTTTTGGATACGTTGCTTATTGGTCTTTTATATTACTTAGAAAGAGGAAACAAATTTCAAAGCTTCTTACTCTACAAATAGGATTATATACTCTTCTGATCAAACTCATAGCCAAATTGCACCGTAGTTTGGATCAGCTAATTAAAATAATTATTAACACGTCGCGCAGCTGGCTAAGTTGGAGTAACCTAAATCCGACAACATCTTTTTATTCTCAGTACTTAGGTCATATACTTATTAAATATAACCAGTTGAGAATGCGCAAGCTTGCATTACCAGAGGAACACCTGGCTCGTCAATTATATAACAAATCATATTTTTTTTTAATAATGTCGGCCATTTTTACCATGTTTCTTAAGAGATAGGAACGGTGTTCCTGAACATCCCTATTCTACTTTTTTATGCTGAATCCGAATCTGAAGTCAAAATTCGAATATTCGTAAAAAAGCGACAGACACGTGCACACACAAACACACACACACACAGACAAACATATAGATTTCATATAGGAACGGTGTTCCTGAAAAATAAAGCTATAGCTTTGCTAGAGACAATGTTATACAGTGTTGTATAATTATGTCTAACATTGGCTTATAACGCGAAAAGGATTCTCAAATCTGTCAATAGTTTCAGGGATTAAGGCATGGCTTGTAATTTAAAACATTTAAAAATACACATGATAATTTATTTTTCGAAGAGAAACATATAATACATTTATGTTCAAAATACTTGTATTAACCAACGCAAACCGCACAGTATTTCGTTATAATGTAGTTTAATTCCCAATCCAATTCATTGGCGACAGTCGGTAAACCGCAATGATGTTGACAAATCGACCGCGCACCCATCCCGACCGCCTTTTTGATGTTCGATCTTTTCGAAATGTTATCGAGTGATACAATAATTCATTCGACAGTAAATAAGGGCTCTCTAACCATAAATTAGTGGCAATTGTGTCGAAAATGGAAACAAAATATAAATTGTATTGTTTAAACGCAATAAACGGGCTTACATTTAAATGTATTGTTTTCTTGAAAATCGCGAGGTTCCCTTGAGTGTAATTTCAAATTATCACAAATAAATACCGAAGAAGACTCGTCTTAAATAATATGGGACAAACACCACAATGACTAGGTACTGCTAGAATAACTGTTGAAAGCAACTCTAACACAAATCTTTTTAAGACTCACGATCAATGTGATGTATCTAAAGTACGTACAACAGATTTCAGCAACCTCTGTTCCAGTTTCACTACTTTGAATAGAAAACGGAATATAAACAGGATTGCGTTTCGCACATGTTCGGATATGCCCGCGCGGTAACACGGCATTTCCATTAGACCACGGTACAGACGCAAGTTTTTCTCAACCTATTCTGATTTCAACAATCTCATCAAATCGGCGGCGAAAGGCACCAGGGAGCTGATTGAATTGAATCCCCTCTACCTGGCGCCATATTTCTTTTCCCGGTTTCCCCAAATTGAACTTTTACCTACAGTTAAATGTACTCTAATCTGATTGAACTTACGACTTAGATAAATCGCCGAGACTTGCGACATTCCGAATTTTAAAATGTCGAGCAACGTAAAGGCATGGCTTTGTGCTGTGATTAATGGGTAATGGTGCTTACTTACTTAGTGAAATGAGAAGTTTCGTCTAGATAATTATGATACTTCAGATGGTATATCTAAATTGACATTGTAACTTTCAATAAAGAACTTATAATATGCAGGTGGTAGTTTCAATGTCGTCTTTCATTTCTATGTAATGCGAGTAAAATATCAAACAATAACAATAATGGAATGTCAATAATAATATTTAAGAGAGGTGAGCGCATCAAAGTAGCCCTTCTGGAAAAGTACGTCACAGAAAACCGCAGGCAAATAACAACTCTCCAGAGGGTTGTTATGTTCATGCGTGTGAGTGAGGTCACCAGCAGCAGGTTAGCAGTAGAGGTGGCATCGCGCGAGTAATACTTAAATGTATTGCAAGCATAAATAGGCCGCATGCTTGTATGCCTCCGGACGTTGTATTGAAAAAAAGGGCTAAAACTGACCATCCACTTGCATCGTGTTCATTATAAAAAAAAATATTATGCATTTGTCAATTTCCCACGATTGTCTTTGGACGGATATTTAAGTATGTCAAAAATCTAAAATTGTTTTTACTGGGACTGATTACTGTCACTAAGGCAACATCATAATATTTTTTAATAATTTAATTCAACAACTCATACTATTCGTTAGATTAATATTTCTGTCAGGGAGTCAAATAGTTCAACCCTTTACATATTTTAATTAGCTTATAGAAAAAGTGTTAATCTCCTTTTTTATTTATTTTCAAAGTTGACTGCTGATACCTAGGACAAAACTGTCAAAGAAAAGAAGTAAGTTATAAGAATATTTATCTGACTGAGCACTTATAAATGAACGACAAAATAGATGTTCCATAAGGCTCTGAAGACACGTTTATATAATGTATACCTATAGCGTTCAAAATATTTCATCAGTGCATAAGGTACATCATGCGATTTGTTGCGCAGTATAGAAAATATTCATACGCGGAACCCTTTCTCTCAGTTCAAAGACATTGCAAATAGCTCAAAATAAAAAAAAATGGTTCAGAATAAAGTGGGAGGTAGCTACAACTATGCAAAATATTATTACTTCTACATTGTCTTGTTTTACGCGGTTTGTGGTAACATAAGAATGGAAACTGAAAAAAGGACCTCAATACTGAGGCTTTATATTTGAGCGTGTTTGAGGTATGTATACTGTGCCGTAGTACACTTATTGTGCGTATACGTATAGTAAATGTAACTGATATAAATTAAATTAAATAATCCTAAAAAAACATTCCCGTGTCACGAGATTAATATTAGAATACAAGTGGGCAACAAAACCATTGTATATTTAATCTCTGGCGGTATACTGGCAAAGCCTTTATGAAAGCATTTAGCATTTGAATTTTTTTTTTCAAATAAAGTTATATTTATTATGTAATGTATTACTATTTGTTTATATACATAGTGTAAAAACATAGTGTAAATCATAACAATGATGTTTAATGTAATCGATAATTTTTATAACCCGCTCGCGTCGCGACTTGCGTCTCATAAGAAATGCATGTTCCTCCACTTTATTTATTTACATGGGGTTAGCCCGATAAATCCGGGCCTGCCTATCGCTTGGGGGACTTTTATTGAACTTTATATTTAGTACACACCCAACGGATCAATATGGCAGGACGTAAACTTTTGTTGCATTGATGTCCATTGTTTTGATTGCTTCGCTGCGTTTCGGTATTACACACGTCTGGCCGAGAGTATTTTCACTTCGATTATTTCAGGATTATTTGTGAAGTCAATGATAATAAACTGAAATTCTGTTTGACACTCTTTAAATTGTTGGAATAAAAGTAAGTCGATTGTTATAGAAACAAAATTGCTCAACAGTTTTAGAAATTTAGTTTAGTTTCGCAATTGAATGCTACTTAATACAGAATAACATTTAAGTATCAAAATTAAAGGAAATATACAATGATGACGAGTATACATAAAAGTTTAATTTCTGTACTAGTTTTTAAAGCTAAATCTAAAACTAAATCTACTTTAGCGAGAACTATAATCAAAGTGTATTTAGATCCCCAGAGCTAGGTATCACAATAATTAACATGATAGATGAATCACAATAATTACAATGATGAATGAAAATAGTTCATTTAATTGGAAGTATCATATATATAATTATAAGTTAGGCAAAATTGACGTGCAAAACTTCACCTCCTTAGCTTGCAAACTGTAAGTGAGATGTCCTTTAATAGGTATGTAGTTTTTAGTACTTGGTTAAAAGATTTCTTCTTTAATTTGTTTAATAAATTATTATAAAGCTGTGCATATATATAATTATAAGTTAGGCAAAATTGACGTGCAAAACTTCACCTCCTTAGCCTTGCAAACTGTAAGTGAGATGTCCTTTAATAGGTATGTATTTTTTAGTACTTGGTTAAAAGATTTCTTCATTAATTTGTTTAATAAATTATTATAAAGCTGTGCACCCTGTATATAGTCATACAGGACCTATTACCATGTAAGTCATCTACTCGAACTAAATAAGCGTATATTATTTCATAAAACACGTGGCTCGCAGGGATTATGATTGCTTGACTCGTATTATATAACAGGCCTTGTCTGGATAACTTTTCCATCAATCATTAACTTTCCTGCTTTGCAGTAATGTACTTAACTGCTGGTGTGTGGCCCGCTATATATAAAGAGGTTTCGGTAGCCTATCTATACATATAATGAAATCCTAGCATTGTAGATTTTATATATTGAACATTATTTTGCAAGAGCAATGCAGCTACTTTCTTATAATTGAATCGAAACTTACGGTAATAATGTATACACTGTGTCATGATTTTTGCTATAATTATTATATCGGAAATGTTTAGAATTCAAGAGAGCATCTGAAAAACATATTTTTTATGCGCTCGTGAGTTACCATTTACTCCATAGCTGGCGGTACGAGCCAAATACCATTTCTGCCGAGACTTATATAGTGATTTTCTCTAATTATTGCCGTATGGGTATTGCACCCATAATACCGACAGGACCTGGTTTTTTAGGCAGTGCAGACGGCGACAACAAAATATCATTCCGAACGAACATACATTTCCCTGTACGACGACGCACAAACAGTTACTCTAGATTCTAACCGGGGTATTATAAGGAAAATATATCGGTCGGTGAGGATATATGGTTCTGATGGAAAGAATGGTCAGACGAGCGATCTCCAGATGGTGATGGACTGCGTTGATGTTGTTGCAAACCTCTGATGTCGCAAAAGTCCACATGCGCTGTTGTAGTGGTGGCCACTGTAGAACCTTACTTTTTCACTTTTGCCATTACTTGTACTACGGTCCAAGTGAATGACAAAAAGCTCGGTATCTTCCACTACACTAAAGTGCAGGTTGTGCGGTTACTAGCATGGCGGGCGGCAATAACCCCGCTGGGGGACCTGCTGCAGCAACCGGGTGCAACCTGGTCTTCTTCCCCGGCACAACTTTACACAGGTTGGCGGTTCAGCCTCCGGGACGGAGATCAAGTGATCACCGGGTTCCCTGCAGACGGCCAGCAGTCAACCATATCACCGGGTTTCCCTGACCATCAGCGTCATGCCAGCCTACCGCGCCTATACTGTGCTGCCCATAGTGCCGGTTCGACATCCTCCGATCCTCCCAATGTCCACACAGCAACTTCTCAGTTTGATCTTACTCATGAACAGAAATTCCACCATCCTCCCGAAGCATACCTTACTGAAGACGGCGACTGCTATTTAGTTGCCGTCTTCAGTAAGATATGCTTCCCCAGATGGACATTTAGAACAAGAAATCCTACTATGTTCAACCACAATAAAGTCTGAGAGAGCGGAGCACTGTACGACCTCTAGTGGAGTCTTAACTCTACAAAAAAGTGAAAAATAAAAAAATGTTGGTTTTTCTATAAAAGCCCAGCCTATAATGGGTGGAGCATTGAGATGGTTCCAATAATACCTCATTTGTTAATCTACGACAAATAGCTAAGAGTATCACCGTGACAGATGAACATACATACATAGTTTGCTAAAATCATAACCTTGATTAATAGCAAAGTAAAAAGTAATCGTAATTTGGCAATGTAGCTTAGTGACGCTATTTTAAGGAAGATAAAATTCAAAAACAAATTTATGTATTTAATTTATTTTTAATCATAAATAAACAAAAACAGTTTTTTATAATAAAAAATACCCCAGGAATGTATTACGAAAATCCCTTTGGCCTCATGGTCAAATTTCGAATACTTTTGATTACACCTACGCATTAAATTAATGGAATTTGAATATTGTTGTGAATGCTAAGAAAAAAAAACAATTATACTTTGAACAGGCGTTATTAATAATAATCTTACCCCGCGGGGCAGCTTGTGGCGAGCTGTTAGTGCGTAAAGACACCACAGGTACACGAATGCTCCAGAGAGTCGATCAGGTCCTTCATCTCCGGAATGTCTTCGTCGATAGGAGTGGAAAGTCAAGAACGCCCGCAGACTCTCCGCTTGCCTTCATTGGCCATCCAGAGAGGAGTTGATAGAGCATATTGCTTTATCAGGTAATATGCTCCAGGAGTGGAAGTGTTTAAGGGCAGAACGCCGCGAGTAACTTCGGAGAAAGCACAACACACCATTTGACACCTTTGAGTCACTCACACTGGTGTGGCCTCCGGCCGACATTCTTTGGCATTTTGGGGGTCCATCTAGTGAGTGGTGAGCCACCGCCTGCCAGAAGTAACATCAGATATGATAGTTATGGTAGGCGTCCGTCTCTTTTCTGTAATAGCCCAGTTTTAATAATACCTCCAAATCTCATTTTAATAGCCCACTTTTTCTGACATATTTCCCATAGTCAATATCCCAATACCTGCCGTGATCTGTTCATGAGTATATTGTCCTATTGATATCCCTCGGAGCAAGTCACGGCGGGTACAATACATTACATCAGTCTTCTCGAAGAGGCCTCTACGCGTTGCACGTGTACGTGCATATCCCTGTGCATGCCTAGAAAATTACCGGCGTAAACGCCCGTGACTTTAGGAAAAATAAATCTTAGATAATAGAAACCAAGTTAAATTAGAAGAGAGTAGATTACAGCCTAGCCTCAAATATTACTACCATTGATACTCTAAAACGAACAAACAGACCGCTACCACAGGTCTCAGAGGCAATTAGCTGACGTCAAGTGTATGCCTCTCTCTGAACGTAAAATGCAATTTAACAATTGTTGTATTTACGGGCTGTAATTAACCAGGCGACACACAGGAGACCCCGGCAATTTGTCATGGCCGGGCGGGTGTCGCGCTGTCCTACGTAGAACAACTACGCAATGGATTGCATACGAATGGTAACTACATTCACCATGCTGTATATCAAATACTCGTAGAATATACGTATGTATCTCGAGAGGTTTATAAATTTAGCAAACATTTGGAGCTTATATTCGCAAATGTTCACAGCATACGGTAACCATTTTACATCGAGTGGTCTGTATACTTGTTTGTCTCCAGACATCGTATAAAAAGATATATTTGCGTATAAATTAAGCCAACTTTAAATATAAATAAATAATAAATATTGTCGGACAAATTACACAGCGCCATCTAGCCCCAAAGTAAGCGAAGCTTGTGTTATGGGTACTAGAAAACTGATAAACATACGTAAATATTTTTTTTTGTAAATACATACTTATTATACATAGAAAATACCCAGACCAAGACAAACAGACATGTTCATGCACACAAATGTTTGTACTGTGTGGGAATCGAACCCACGAGCGTCGGTGTCAAAGTAGCGTAACAGCGCGTTTCACCACAGCGCCACCGAGCTCGTCAAACATAATGGACGACATAAGCCTGGCCAAGGCAAGGAACGGTACTGGCAATTAAAAGAACATGATGAAAGACTGTCAGTCGTAGTTTTACTTTAGCTTAGTTTTACAAACTTGTAAATACTCGTATTATTTTTGGGTTAGTATGAAATATTTCATAGGTATTAATTTTAGCAATTATTTTTATGACCGTATTAATATAATATTGATTATAAATTGTATAACAACAAGGCAATTTTTCAACACAACATACTACATATAATAATACACTTGCACAAAGTGGGTATGGAGCCTTCGGTCATGTTAAAGACACTTCAAAAGCTTGGTATCAGCCGTATGTTCGTATATCGTACCATCGACAGATTTACCAACACTTCCTCTATTGAAGACCATAAAAGGGCGGGGCGACCGCGTGCTGTTAGTATTACAAAGGCTGTTAATGCTGTTAAGAAGAAGTGAATATTCTCGCTAGGACTCTGTCGCGTATAATAAAGCAAGACCTGAAGCTCGGCGCTTGTCGTCGATATACAGAACATACCTTAAATCAATCCTTACAAGAGAGTTGATCGATGAAAATGCCTTTTGTCTTGATACGCAGGTGAAAGACACAGAAATATTCTCTAAACTAATGAAAAAAATTTCACGATTGAAAGGCACTACAACAAGCTTCTTCTTCAGCTACAGCCAGACTTCAGCCAAAGTGTATCAAGATACGTTCTTGGATCGTGTTGTGCCCAAGCCCAGCTCGAAACTGAAGTCTGGCCCTCGTCTAGCCCAGATTTGAACCCTATAGACTACAAATTAAGGCCAGGTTTAGAGGATATGGCCTACTCGAAACGATATGCCGACAGTGTGTCTCTTAAGAAATCTCTTGAGCAAGTAGTGGATAAATTTCCCATGGAAACAGTGCGTAAATCCATAGATACGTGGCCAGCCAGATTAAAGGACTGTATCAAAGCCAAAGGTGGCCATTTCGAATCAGAATCATTTTTGATTTATTACTGAGGCTTTCATAAATATGCACATAGAAGTTTTGTCAAGATTACATTACTTCATAAAAAAATAAATGCATATTCATTTGTAACAGAACTTATGGCCGGATTAGGTATACATGTATCCGAGCGTGACAGTCGTGCATGTTCAGTAGTTTTTCTTTATCTCATAAATGCCCAATGTGCTTAAAAAAGTATTTACTTCAATATTAGAATGAACGAGAATATTGATTAGCTGTGTCCATTAGATGTGTAGCAAGCAAAGGGTGGGTGTTATAAATGGCTACCAGTTAGATCGACGCCGTACGTGTTTCACGACATTGCCAAACTGACCTCCGATCTTTGAATCTAACCTTCCACGGTTAGATTCGCTTTAAAAATCCGAGGTCAGTTGTCGCTAGCATATAATTTAAGAAACAAAAACATCAGCATACTACGAAACTTATAAAATATTTGATTCGGTAGCAAACTAAGCATTTAACATCGCGACATCCAAAACAATAAAAAATATATTTTCGTCTACTTGCTCACTTTTATGTTATGTTTGAGACTTTTCAAATGTTACACGAATGATTTTTATGATTCTTTAACTGAAATTATCTGTATATTTATGGAAAGGTTTTCATACATAAAATGTTATTAACCCACCATAGGAAATATAGGCTCGTTGTATCTATAATGACACATTTCGGTAGCCATTGTATACACTCGAACCTTCCCATAAGTATATATTATCCCGGTATAAGAATCATAAAAGCTGAAAATATTCTGAAAAAAAGATTTTTTCAGTTGGCATAACAATTGTAGTTTTCATTATTTCATGTTATGTTTCTATGAGTGTAGTATTGCATACTTATGGAAAGGTATACATATATTAAATGAGTGCAAAAGTCGGTTATTCTTTTTACGATTACGTACTTAGTGTTCACAGTTATTACCGCTTTTGCATTAAAACCTAACAGGATTCTGTAAATAGCAAGCAAGCAAGCAGTCGTCTTCTCATTATTTTCTCATAATTTTCATTTCGTAATTGCACATTTCATAATTGCTCATTACATAAAAAGCGTAATCGTTAGTTTTGCTATTTAAATTTGTACAAAATATATTGCTAGATATATTTGTTTAAAAACGCATTTATCAAAATATACAGCAACATATTTTTTTTTTTCGATTGTACTTAATAATAAAATACGTAATAAATTACCTTATCATTTTCTTTATAAGTAACATAATTCTGCTAACATCATTACAATTACTTGCAAATGCTAACCGATAGATAGGTCTAGTAATAACTATTCTAGGTACAATGCGTAGTGCCATTACACCGGATGCATTGGCGACCGTTGCGGTAAAGCCGTAATGGGCTTAATTCTGGTGCGGCTTTCGGCTTTTAGCCATTGTTTACCTGCTACATTGTACAATCAGAATCAGAAGTATGTATTACAAAATTCAAATTTCATTATTTCAAAAATAACTTTAGTAACTAGTTGCTTATCATGGAATTGCGACACCAGTGTCCTCTATACTTTTCTGAGAGAACACAAGAGAGAGAGTAAACATTTTCAAAGCTCGAAAAAGGTGCATAATATAAAACGACTGATACCGTAGAATTTGATGTCTCTTATATCTGTGATAGAATCTTTCTCTAGGTCCCAGTATTTTATTAAATTTAAAAGTTTATGTTACTTAGGTTTTATCATTATATAAGTATTATTTAGTTATGTGTACAAATTCACCTTTTCAGGATTTATATCTACTCCTGCAACGGTATGAACGTACCATTACAAAAGTGCCTATAAAATAATTGAAATAATTCAACAAATATGAATAATGCTTTATTTACATGGCAAGCGCGTTATGACGTGAAACGCGCTGTTAGGTCACTTACATACCAAACCACGTGGGTTAGATTCCCACCCAGGACAAACATTGTTGTGTCTGGGTGTTTTTAAGAGAGGTAGGGTGCTATAAAGCAGCCTGTCTGGAGACGTACCTCTGCCTCACAGAAAACCGCAGCTACATAACAAGTTCTTGGAGGAGTATTGTGTTCCTGCGTGTGGGTGAGGTCACCAGTAAGCTCCTAAGGAGTTGCTGTGTTAGCAGCAGAGATGGTATCATACGAGTGTATGTAATATATTACTATCGTTTATAGGCTACAGTACCCACTTTACATCAGGTGGGCCATATGCTTGTATGCCTCCCAACGTTGTATAAAAAAAGGTGAAAGTAAGAAATATGATATTGTCAGATTGTACAATAGTCTGTTAACGATACTACTCGTTAAGAGACTATTGTACGCGGTTCCATATATTTCGACAAATAAATACACTGCGAGTTTGTCATACCTGGGAAAAATCACTGACAAAATAGTTCACATATTTAGGAAAAAATAACATACATGTTGCTGTCAAATCCCATAATTCACTCAAATCACTTTGTAACACTAAAGATAAAATCCCGCCCAATAAAAAATCCGGCGTCTATAAACTGTTCTGTGATGAATGTGAACACGTTTATATCGGTCAAACGGGTCGTAACTTTATAACACGATTTCACGAACACGTATCGGCGTATAAAAACAATCGCCCAGAAAGGTCACACTTCGCCGAGCATCTCATAGACAAAGGACATAACTTATCCTCCACTAATACATATCAAATTTTACACACCACAGACAGAGGTTTAAAACTAAATATTAGGGAACAATTAGAAATTATTAAACATAAAAATTCTATAATTACTATCATAAACAAACAGACTGACGTAAACCATTCCCCACTATTAAATATCTTTTCGCTCACACCATCCACCCCCACCCTCTATTCAATATAAGGCACGGCACTGCGATGGATTTGTCACTTGTAGCATGTTATTCTTACGGTTAACGTCTACAACGCCTGATGATGCCTCGTGGAGAGGCGAAACACGTGTCGCAGCGACGACCAGGCCAGTCGTGGCAACGACGGTGGTGGTGGGGGCATGCGGATTCTGTTCCAGATGGCGGACGACCGCAGCAGCCGAGGCAGAGACTATCGGAGCAGCCATGGCAGCGTCGGCATGTTGCACGTATTAACAGTAGTGGGTGGGTGCCGGCCGGCGCTAGGCCGCATGAACTAATTGGTGGCGGAAGCACACAAAGCAGGTTAGATCAAATTGCATGTAAATTGAAATTAACACATTTTCTGCATTACGAAGTATTTTGTTGTATCTGAGTCGAGAACTGTGCGTCAGCTTGCAATCCTTCTTTTGCGCTCTGTGCGCGAGTGGTCACATAGGTACGTTGCGTTCCCGTGTACGCCAAAAAGAGATAACTATATTCCCGATATTCTCGCTTCAAGTACATCAAATTTTAAAAGAAAGTAAATACGGGAATCCTTCTTTGCGATATTTGGCAACAATCGTCAAAGCGTATCGCGCCGAGGGGCGCGCGCGCGGGTATTTATTCCCAGTTCACACGTCTCCACTATGAATTGTTGACGCGTAAAATAATGAATCTGAATGAATCGTGTAGAAAGCTCGACATGAGCAAGTCCATAAAGACTGAATGAGATGAAGCCAGCCATAAAGAAATAAGATTATATACAGAATGTTAAATTATGCCTTGTAAATAAAAAATTGTCTACATAATTAATTTTATCCCGTAGTTTACAAGATTTGACCTCATGGTAAGTTTCTGTTATTTGTGTTGATGTGATGTGACGATAAATAAATAAAAATGTTATTATTATTGCTCGGTTCTCTCTGCCATCACCGCAAGGGATTTGGCATGAAGATATACATTATTTTTTAAAACATTTTAATTATTTTTTGGTAAGTTATATATAATTTTAGGTCGTTTGTTAACGATACAAAATGTAACTTGATATTAGTTGATTCTAATGAATATCAGCAATATCGAACTATGTGTAAGTCGAACCAAATGAACAAAAATAAAACATGTTATGCATTTTGTTAAACCAAAGGTACTGCAACTTTTCCGTTAACAATATAATTAAAATAAAATTTTATTCATTCTATGCGACACGGGAAATAAGTTCCCGTACAATCAATGATTTTAAAGAACGAGTCGAACGTCGAAATATTAGATAGATCCCAGGGCGACCTTATTAATATAAGGTTTATAGTCTATCGGTTAGTACGAAAAATTGGCAAGAAGAGGTGTTCCGTGAAGAGAGAGTTCCGTGAGGTTCTTTGAAGTTGGAACCTGACATGGTAAAATTAAGGTTGCATTAAATAAATGCTGGTATTCTTTATACGGGAATTATGTAACTCGTATAGCACTGGATGCTTTGGTCCTAGCATTGGCGTAGTGAATGTGTTTACAGTAGTAGGTGGATGTCAGCTGGCACTAGAGCGTAAGTGTTAAATTGTCCCACATAAGTTACGGAACCCAAGAACAGTGAATGAAGAAAAAATTACTTGCAATACAAGACTACGCGTTTACAATAACTTTTCATTAGCTACTTACTTACAAAATACTTGGCTCAGCATATCTTTCTTTTCGAGGTGGGGCTGCTTATTAGTAAATACTAGCTTTTACCCAAGGCTTCGCCTCAGTAAAGATCCTGTTGTCTTAATAATAAGTATCTGATGTCCTTCTCCAGTTGTCAACATATGTTTATACTAAATTTCGTTAAGATCTATCCAGATGCTTAGTTCTGAAAATGAAACAAAGTACACGCTTACAAAGCAATTACTGATACGCTTATAATATTAGTGTGAATGAATACCTTTGCCCTAATATGTGTACTTTACAATTCAAGTCACACTAACGATAGGTATATATTTACATAATCTATGCTAGTAATATGTAGATATATAATTCTTATCGATGTGCCATATTCGTTCATATTCTCCTAATACTGAATAAGTGCAAAAAGATGCTTAAACTTATTACAGTTTTCCGAAAATATATTCCAAGTTATTCACGAAAAAGCTCTGCACGATTGTACTATTAATCTAGTGACTTCTGCCAGTGACTGTACCACGTAGTTGTATTGCAACTCATAAATCTGCCTATATAAAGGTTTTTAAGCATAACATCTGTACGCATATGGGGAGGGGGTAATGCAATTATTACGCCATAGCATAACCGACTCTGTGAAACTGTTTACCGACTGGCGTGCAAGTACAAAACATAACACGCATTGTTATCTTGGTAAACTGTTGTTTGCATGTATAATTATGTAAGCTTACATAGTTTTGATAACGAGTAAATGCAACGATAATATGTAAATTAAAGAATGAATTAAAAATGAATACTTGGTTTCTACGAGTTATATGGTTATGGTAAAAACTTTTTCAATTTATTTCGTTTTTTATGTAAGAGTGTTATAATAATATTCGTTGTTTGATACGTATTAAAATAATACTGTGAATTATAATTGGGAATGTAATTGCCTTTGTAATAATTATATATATTAAAAGACATAGATTATATAAATAAAAAAGGCACAAAGAAGTCTGATTTTAAGTCATCGTATCTAAGTAGGTACGGAAGTCGGGTCAGTTAGTACGGCTAAGATCCGATTAAGATATGTTCGGTATAAGTCTGGTTTATTCTTGTTACGCTTCAGTTGGCATAGGCTTGGTTTAGGACTAGTTTAGTCCGGTACCGGTTCGATTTAGGCCTAACATAGGTGCAGATACATTCGGCTTATATGAAAGATACATGTGTTTAGTATTTCTTAAATGCAATTTATGCATATATATTTTTCGTTTAAGTACTCGTCAATCATCAACAAATCATAAGACCCGCAGTTGTGCAGAGGTTAGCGTATCCTATCATCTTCTGCAGTACAAGAAGTATCTCCTCGCGCATCACCTCAAGTGCTTAATACAGCACCAACTTTGCAAGATTCTACTGTCTTCGGTTTGGCGTACATCAGGCTTAAGTCAGATATAACTAATTTGGTCACAAATAGTGTTACATAGAAACATTTTTTTTTAACTTCAACTATTTTGAATTTGGAACGCGTTTCGTATGTTAAAAACTTCTTTCGATTTCTCGCTGGTTCACATTTTTTTTTTCGTATTTATTATCAAATTACAATATGCAATAGGGTATTAAAGAATATACCAACACTTCCTCTGTTGAAGACCATAAAAGATCGGGGCGACCGAACAAGGGCTGTTTAATGCTGCTAAAGCCAGAATTCGCCGAATCCCCATTAGGAAAAAAACATCTTATCGCGCGAAATGAAGATTTCTGATAGGACTCTGTCGCGTATAATAAAACAAGAACTGAAGCTCGGAGCGTATCGTCGGTATATAGAACATGTCCTAAATCAAGTCCTACAGTTGAAGAGAGTAAATTGCAGGTGAAAAATATTTCACAATTGAAGAGCAACAATGTAAATTTGCTACGGAAACAGTGCGTGAATCCATAGATTCGTGGCCAGACATATTAAAGACCTTTATGCCAAAGGTGGCCGCTTCGAATAGAATCAGTGATTTTTATTTTTTGCCGAGACTTCCATAAATATGTACAAATAAGTTTTATTAACATTACATTACTTCATAAAAAATAAATGCAAGTAATAATATATTACAGGAAGTGAATAAGATACGATAATATTTTAGTTAAAAAAATGTAAGGTGTGTATATAGAGGCCCTAGAGGCAAATAAAAAAAAAACCTTTATCTTTTTAACAAAATCTATTAAAATTCATGAATTATAGGACAACTGAGACGTAATATATACTTTAATACATGAACCAAAATTATATAGTGAGAAAAATAAATAATATAATGAGTTAATTATCGTATATTCAATTATACGACATGCTTAGTTTAACATTTTAATGGTTATTTTAGGAACACATCTCTAACAATATTACACATTATTATTTGAATTAAAAGCTTATATCCAGCACTAGGCAGATACAGGAAGTTGATGATGGTAAAAACTGTATATTAAACCAATATGCTCATAGATCATAACCATTTCAGCATTATGCTTTTTAACATTTATGAGTCACATATCGATATTACATATATTAATTTTAAGCGAAATTTGGAGTACCTATATCAAGAAAAGCAATGAATTTTTAAACAATAACTGCAAAAAGTATGGGTCCCAATATGAAATTGTACAGAACAGAACACCTAGAAAGTAATACGTTATTGATGATTCATACTAAATACAAAGTCAAAACTTGTTCTACCTGTCTGTCGGATTGTTATCTTTTCACGGCTAATTACGACTAACCCCTAAATTTGTAATAAGATTTAGTAACGATGTAGCTTGGTATCTGACGAACACCGAATAATGGGGTGTTTATCTCGACACCGGAATCCACGCGGGAAAAGCCGCGGGCAGAAGCTAGTGTAAAACAAAGAAACATTCTCATAAACCTACAAAGACATAATTTCGCTCTAATCTCACGTAGTAATGCATCCAAACAAAGTTGTAACATTTAATGACGTCACGTTACATAGCGCGCGCCCAAAGTTAAATTGAAACTGGTTGTCTCACCGCACGCGTATGATTTATGAGCCGCATGTGGATACGCAGTTCAACCAGTACTTTGTTGTGTGTGTGAGTATTGAAGTATAACACCTATGGCCCTACTGGGTGTCGTTTTTGAGTGAGCAGAACATTTAGTAATTTGAAGATGCCGGTAGCTAACTGCGGGTTCTAATAATTTGTATAATAAATTAAATTGAACGTTTCACAAAATGGTATACGTTGTTAAAATTTAAATCAATTAGCGCTGTTTCACATTTTTTTTTTAACTATTCTATGCCTTTCTTCACTTTTTCGGAGGAATTCATTGGCTATGACGCCACACATTATGCTACTTATAACCGAGTTCAAAAAAAGGAGGAAGTTCTATGTTCTGTATGACTGCATGTATTTTTAGGGTTCCGTACCCAAAGGGTAAAACGTACCCTATTACTGAGACTCCGCTGTCCGTCCGTCTGCCACCAGGCTGTATCTCATGAACCGCGATAGTTAGACAGTTGAAATTTTCACAGATGTATTTCTGTTGACGCTATAATAACAAATACTAAAAAACAGAATAAATAAATATTTAAGGGGGCTCCCATACAACAAACGTGATTTTTTTGCCGTTTTTATAGATAGTGGTACGGAACTCTTCGTGCGCGAGTCCGACTCGCACTTGGCCGGTTTTTTATGTATGTCATCCATCATTATCAGTCAATTGTTTCGTTAATACCTAGCTTGATTGATAAATAAAATAATATTTGATTATAAGTTAGCATTTATGTAGGTTTGGTAGAAATCCCCTAGCTTTAAGGTTCTTTGTACACACATGTTGTGGTTAGTAAAACGTAAATAAATAAGAGAAGGCTCGCCGAGAGTAGCCCGTCCACAGACCCATCATTGAATGAGTTTAAAATTTCAGGTTGTACCCTTTTCCGGCTCTTCAATCTTTTTTTATAACTTTTACGTGGCGAACGAGTAAATATACGATGTAATGGGAAGTGGTTGCCTTATCTTATGGATGTTTGTATCCTAAGTAAGATATAATATATTTGTGTCAATACTATATTTTGACGAGCTCGGTGGCGTAGTCGTGAATGACGCGACTTTAACACCAATGCTCGTGAGTTCGATTCCCACACAGGACAAAAAAAATTGTGTGCATTAATATGTCTGTTTGTCTTGGTTTGGATGCTTTTAAGAGTGGTAGGTCGCATCAAAGCAGCCCGTCTGTCGCTTTTTTCGAATATTCGAATTTTGACTTCAGATTCGGATTCAGCATAAAAAGTAGAATAGGAATGTCTGAAAAACCAACCTCCTATCTCTTAAGGAACATACATGGTCAAAATGGCCGACAAATTAAAAAAAAATATATATGAATTTTTATTTCAGATTCAAAAAGTAAATTAAAAAGTAGAATAGGAATGTCCTAAAAACCAATATCATATTTCTTAAGGAACATGGCCAAAATGACCGACAAAGTGTTAAAAAAAATAATTAAATTGTTATATAATTGACGAGCCAGGTGTTCCTCTGGCAATGCAAGCTTGCGCATTCTCAACTGGTTTTTTTTATCTCTATTCTTCTATTGGCAGACCATAATACGATATAACCAGGGACTGAAAAAAATAAGGCTTGATATTGGGTCCAGCTTTGCTACGTATATTATGAATCGACATTTTCAATATAGTCAAGAGAGGCAATTTTTTTTTGTTTTTTTATATACCACTAAGGTGACAATCATACGGCCTATGTGATAGTAAACAGTATCCGTAGCCTATTGACATTTGCAACACCAGGGGTGTCACTCATGCGTTGCCGATCCTCTAAAGACCTCTTCGCGCATTTCTTGAAGAACCCCATGCTGTAGTTCCTTGGAAATACCCCGGCTGGGAGCTCATTTCACAGCTTGAGAGTTCTCGTAAGAAAACTTATCTGGAACCGCACAGTACGTCACCATTGCGGCTCCAGCGTGTGAGGGTGAATTCCCCGCCGCCGGCGAGCGGTGCGGTTGTTGGCATAATGTTGAACAATTCTTCAGAACACAACCCGTTGCAAAATCGGTAGAACACACAAAGGGAACCAAAAAATCTCCTTAAACTTAAGGGTTTAATACCGTGTGTAAGCTTAGGATCGTCGACAATTCTCCCAGCTCGTCTCTGAATCGAATCACATGGTCCAAGCTGGTATTCAGGTTCATCAAAGCCACCCATCTAGGGAAATACCACCACCTTACAGAAATTCGTAGCCAAATAACTACTCTATGGAGGGTTGTTGTGTTCCAGCGTATGAGAGAGGTCACCAGTAAGCCCCTAAGGAGTTGCGGCGTCAGCTCCACAGGCGGCATCGCGCGAATAACACTCAATTACAAGCATTTACAGGCTACGGTAACCGCTTTATATCAGGTGGGCCGTACGCTTGTATGCCTCCCGACTTGTTATAAAAAGATATCATATATGTTAAATCCAATAGTCTTGATCGTAATCTTCGTCAATCCTTATGATTATTGATATGTTAGTTAAGCCTTATTAAAAATGTCATCATGTCGTATTGACAGTTATACAGGTTGGTACCTGTACCTGTAGGTACCTGGATGACCGGCTCGGCTTATATTATTTTTGGGTAAAATCGCGTCTTGTCAGGAAATACATTTACTATATGTGTAATCTACATATATTAACTTAAAAAGTGAATTCAAATTACAAAGTTTGATCCAAATATTTCCAAGACATTAAATATATATTAATATATAGCATTAAAAGTAATGGGATTAATTGCTTCACCGACAACGTCAGTCATTTATAACAATTATGTTAAAATAGACAATGTGCATTAAGAAAATAAAATGTACACTTCCTACCTACTTCGGCACACAGTCTTTTATAAACTTCGTATTGTCATTTCACATAATTCAAAGTGATAAATGAAAAAGACATAATTGTCCACGAATAGTTCATGAAAATTTGAACTTTTCGTTCTAAGTAATAAAAATAAAACGTTGGAGACAATTAACTAATATCAATTTCATTAATGTCTAATCGCCACTTTGAATTATCTTCCTGGTCAAAGGTGCAGCGTGATAACCCGGATGTCCTGGTGTACCCGGGGGTAAGATAAGGGATAGTTAATCTCTAGAACAAAGGACGCCCGTGTCGTCAGGCTGACGCGTTTTGAGTCTTTTGTTACAATTACTGTGGCAATCGTTTTTGTTTCGAATGCTTCTGTGTAAGAAAGAAACACATTTCATATTTTCAAGTACCGCATGAATAAAAATATATGTTAACAAAGAGAAAGGAATTCAGGTATTTACTTTCATGGAATACAAGGCAACTGTTGACTGAATGAATTTCTGTAGCACCGTATTTCCTACATCTAGCTACCATAACTACTGAATCGTAGAATCATAGTAATGAATATAAAACTGAATGCTATGAAAATCATTATTAAAGACAAATAATTATTTTTATTAATGTACAGTACAGTATTAATATACAGTTACAAAAATACCATCCCGGATCGCTGCTGTTTTCCCGCTTTTCCTGCTGTTGTGGGTTTTGACTTTAAGAGTAGTATATATGGTCATTAAATTAAAAATTCTAAAAGGTAGCGTATACGTAAATGCGGTCACAGCATAATGGAAAACGGCTGTTTGAAATTAGCATCATCACACATTGCCCGTAATTCTGTATTAATTTTTTTTCTCATCTATATAGCATTGAATTACCGTAAAGGAATTAATTTATTACAGTAAATTACAAGTATGTATTTAATGTTGAAGTTATCAAATATTAAACAAAAAAATACTAATAAAGCAAATGGCGTCTGTAGCCTTTGTGTACGAGAAAAATAACACGAGCTCCTAAACATTTGAAAACTTTCTACAGCAACATTTAATTTACTTCGAACCTTGTCTTACTTTATCCTCATTGAAAACAATAGCCTTTATTGCCGGCTTATAAAGTTCTTCATAATGAACAGTGGTTGTGACAATATCTCGAGTAGTTTCATTAATATCGTCCTGCCAAATCCTGTCCGCAGGCCTGTCTACGACGTCTGTGCTTGAAATGTTATTATCTTTCCTCAAAGCCGTTCTTACGTTTCGGTAATTCTGCCAAATATTTTTATTTTTACTTTATTTAACCAATACATCTAAGGAGGTTGTTTACTCACTCGTAGAGTGTATCTGAAATATATTCCACAAGGATTGTTGTAAAAATAAAATATATAATGTTCATTCGTTTGATATCGAGTTCGTGTTGCCCTTCAAGTAAGATCTCTTTTTTGATTCAATATTTACTTGCTTACATTTTTATTATTTACTTACTTTCTTTTCTTTATCTCTGAATGTATATATTTTGTGGCGATATTCTGTACCAATACTAATATAGTACTGTCTCATATTTTTAATAAGAGATACTATTTTATTTTTTCAATAATTTTGTAAAATTTGTTTCGATCAAATATATAACCCGGTACGTATACTTGCTTACTGTTAAGTACCAAAAATGTTCAATGACCAAAAAATAGCCTGGGTACAAGTTGAATTGCAAAATAGGTTAGCAGCAGTAAGGGCCACGTATGAACAATGTCTCTTGTATAGCGAGTATTCATAGGATACGGTAATTACCTTTTATCAGATGAGTCGTATGCTTGTTTGCCTCCAATGTCATGTAATAAAAATTGAGATAGAAGGTCATTGGCAGATTTTCTCCTGAGACGTTATCGTTTCCAATGCTCTCGTTTGCATAGCAATAATATTTATTTATTTAATTTCTCCACAACTATAACGACAATTTACAATGTTATACTTAAATACACAAACAAATATAACATGGTGATGTAACCATATACAAGTATCAACACATTAAAAATAACAGCCACGTTGCGGAGAACTGGTGCCCGAACTAGGTATCCGAGGAACCTGTATCATAGCTAGCTATAGCAACCGGTGTTGCTAACCAAAGTATCAACTATTAAATGGATACATGTCTCAATTAAATGTTACAAACAATAAACACTTATTATGTTATATCAAACAATACTATATTACATTGTATCATACAAATGCTCACATCTACACACCTGTGATATCTCCCGAAGTAATAGACAACAATGGGTTTTATTTGTATCATGAATCCGTTTAATACTTAACTTTAAATACTAAATACAGTTCGTAATGTCGATATTATAAGCAAGAATAAGTAATGTACTAGACTAGAAACTTTTTAGTAACAATTACAAAGACAATTCGCGCAATATATTTGACATATTTTCAAGAATACTAATTAAATTTAGATATAATAGCGGACGCAACAGATGTTGTCATACCCTTAAATACAGACACATTTCTTGAGGGGGTTAATTTGTACGAGTAAGTCTAAACCACCCATAATCCACTCTATTACGAATAAAAAAAATATCAATATCGTTTAAGAGGATTCCTGTGACATACACACGTACTGCAGAATTATATACGTATAAAGAAGATAGTCAACAGAATTAATTATTTGCGTTTTGTACGTATAAAAATTTAAACATTTAGCAGGGAATTTCTAAAAGTTAGAAAATTAATGTACGTAATATATACATTACATTCTCGCTATATTTCTTTCTTCTTCTCTTTCATACTATCTCCCTGAAGATGATATATCATTCAGTTACGCTTTCTTTCTTTTGCCACGGAGGATTTAACCTCAGCATCCCACCAGGCATCACCCTGTAGTGATTTAAGTCTTTTGGCGATTCCCATGCTTATTTAGCACTACCCACCATACTTTTTTTCAGTCTTTTCAGAATCAGAATCAAATCGCGTCTCCATGTATATGTGTGAATAATCTAGTGACGGAATAACATGTTCAATACAATATAACAACAAACAAATAGTGAATCAAGGACGTTTCGTTCCATGCATACGTCTAAAATTAGTTTACCTGTATCATACACTCTCGTATCTTCGTATGGACCAAGTCTTCGCAGCCTCATGACTATTTCGCTTAGTCCCATTACATCGAAATCGGTCCAGCCGTTAAATATTAGCCGCAACAAACGTACACATAGACAAACAATTTTAATATTGACTTTTTGAACTACGAAACAGATATACAACGCGAAAGTAGAAGAATGTAGGAACCGAGGAGGACCAAGACTTACCTACCATGACCAAATTGATTGTGTTTTATCAGAAGGTGATGTCAGGAGCCTTAGAAACCGGCAAGCGTGCATGAGAAGAGAAATGAAATTGACGAGCTCGGTGGCGCAGTGGTGAAACGCGCTGTTACGCTACTTTGACACCAACGCTCGTGGGTTCGATTCCCACACAGAACAAACATTTGTGTGCATGAACATGTCTGTTTGTCTTGGTCTGGGTATTTACTATATATAATAACTATGTATTTACAAAAAAAAAATGTATTTACGTATGTTTATCAGTTGTCTAGCACCCATAACACAAGCTTCGCTTACTTTGGGGCTAGGTGGCGCTGTGTACGTTATCCGAGAATATTTATTTATTATTTATTTAATGAATATTAAAGAAGCGAGTAAGGTTTGTAAGGATCGAGTCACGTGGCGCTCGGTACTATCTGCCTACCCCGCAAGGGATTTGACGTGAAGTTATAGATAGATAGATAGATTTTTTGTATAAGTACTGTTTATACATTCATATGCAATTAGTAAAAAGCTATTATTTTTACAAACAAACACTTTAAATTTATTAATTAGTATAGATTATCCCTCGATCCAAAAAGCTTTCAATAACATAGAAATATTAACGTAGCAACATTTGACCACTTAATTAATAATCATAGTCATAGCTGTACTGTAATATCTATAATAAACCACTTGACTAAAAGTCACCCCTCAGTCATCAAAACGTAGCGTTCTAACGCTTAAATATCTCAGCGATACGACCCTATGGTTCAATGGGAGGATGTATGTATGTAACTGATGCGATGACGCGATGATCCATGAACTAAACAAAAAGAGCGGCATGGTCTACTTTCCCCCCCGACCCGTAGCCGTGAGTTAAAGCAATTTCGTTTCATTCTGTTCTATATTGGTTATTTCCTTTATATCTACTGTGATACGACATTGCTCTATTATCGACGTTCATTATATCTAAACATAACAATTAGAAGCATACGGAATTGATTGCAGTATAGTAGAAAGTATAAAATAATATACAAGCGTTGCGCAAAATTTGTGGCGTAACGCTTGTAGAACCGTATTCGCAATGATGATGTTAGAAACAGAGTTGGTGTGAAAGAGAATGTCACTGTAAAAATCAGAAGAGCCCTGCTCCGTTGGTTTGGACATGTAGAAAGAATGCAGTAAAAAATAGAAAATAGATAAACAATGCGAAAGCAGGAAGATATAGGAGCCGAGTAAGACCAAGACTTAGCTACCATGATCAAATTATTTGTTGTTTACCAGAAGGTGATGTCGGGAGCCTTAGAAACCGGCGAGCGAACATGAGAAGAGCAATGAATGTTGAAGAAGCGAGTGAGGTGTCTAAAGATCGAGTCATGTGACGCTCGGTTGTCTCTGCCTACCCCGCAAGGGATTTGGTGTGAAGTTATAGATAGATAGATCATCAACACAACTTGCTGAAATTAGGTAAATTAATAAAAATGCTAAAGTAAAAGTGTTAGGCGCGTGTTTCTTCACGACGTTCCTTCACCGCCTAAGAAGTAGATAATACAAATATATATATAAATCTGAAAACACGAAAGGTAGGTTAAAAGGCTCGTTCTTTATCCACTGTCTTCATTTTATTATAGAATGTCTGATACCAAAATTATTGGTATGTAAATAACCTAAATTCATTACAAATTTGCTAACTACTCGTATATGTACTAAGTACAACTCAGCACATTATTAGTAAATAAATTGTAAGATATCATTCAAAAATTCATAAATGTCAAGATATGATCAACACATAAGTTATAATATTATTAAACATAAAAAATATCTTTGTAACGCTATATAATCCATTGATTGATTGTACCTATATAATTAGAAATAAGACCCTGTATGTATGTACCACTGAAGCATATGAATATATGTTTTGTTGACTGATTAATGTCATTTGTTACATACATAGGTACATTAGATAGGAATATAGAATGAGTTGCATTTTACAATTGTACATATAGTACATGTAAAGTACATATTACTACATCTAAGTTATACGTACTCAACAAAGTAACAAAGCCGAGTAAATTTAATTATCTCAACCAACAAACTATCTCATATTTCTTTGTAGAACAGAGTTCGAGAAGAAATTAATTCCGACAAGAAAAATAGAAGTGTTTCATAGTGCTCATTATAACTTACTATTAGTGTTTTAGCTTCTACACTTTGTGGTTGCAATTTAATGCTCTTGGGGTACTTAGTGAACTTCAGAAGGCGGTCTTTGTCCGGGTGTGCCGCACAGGATTCACGTCAAAAAGTTGTCGAAACTGCAGAAGTTTTAAAGTAAAACATTGCTAGAATTTTCAATGTTATTTAGTGTAAAGCGCAGGTAACTCTATGTACCTGTTAGTAACTTGTAAATACTTGATACTCAACTTATGGTATGTCTTCATACTTCAGAGTAACATGTAGTAATGAGTACAGGAGTAAATTCCTAATTAGACTAATTAGAGTTTGTAAAAATGGTACTATTCTTCTTATCTTACCTTCAAAGTTTATATTGTCAAAAATCAGAAATTAATGCATTTGATAAAGGTTTACGTACATATGACAAAACATAGAATTATGTTTTTCCATTGTCGCAGACAAGGCAATAATGTATGTAATAATGACTGAAAAAAAATATCACTATTAAACCACATCCAGTACTGGTCTATTTTCGAAATAGCCTAAAGTAACATCGCTATCGGAACTGAAGTAGTTCATGGCTGATCGTGCGATACAGTGCTGTGTCATTCACATGCGTGATAGAAAAATCGAATCCCATCAGTTCGGCGTCTCATTTGTCTGAACTCCGAAACAGAAGCCTAAACTCAACGAAGATTAATGTAGATGTTTATTATTTTTCTAGCATATGGACGTAATTACTTATTGACATATTGTATTTATTTGATTGATTCAATGTCATGGATAGAATCGGACAATTAGTACCAAGGTTATTCCTTACTCTATGGTCAGTGCCGCAATTTGTAAGCTGTAATATTGATTACTTTCCATTCATTGGAATTACATTCATTAGTAGTAACGCGTAGGTATACTAATGAATGTAATTTGCGTTGAAAGTGTGTGAAGTCGAAGTGCTTTTAAAGTAGGTTTTCATAAAGTGTATCAAACATTAGCTAGTGGTTCTACCGCATAATATGCATAATTATTCTTATATGTAAAAGCCCGAAACGGAATATACAGATAGGAGGTAGATGTATGTCATATATGTATCAAAAATTAGATGTTCTTTCTGGTGCCATATATTCATAAAATTTTTGCTGACGTTGCTATACGTAAATTCAGCGTGCTATCAAAAATTGCTGAAGGATTTTCGTTGATATTGACGAAAAAAATTTGTTAAATTGATAAAGTTATAGGGAAATGTACGTTGTAATTGCTCCTCTCATACAAAAATGCTAGACAGGTGTCATCCCTGCGGAAACCAAGCTAGGCTCGGTTGCCCAGATATTGATTGATTTGACGAGCTCGGTGGTAGCTCATTATACCATGCACTACACAACTCTATAAACGATATAATAATGAATTAGATCATCGAACATTTTTATATCACTAAAATTACTACAAACATAATTTTACTATTATTGACGAGTTCGGTGGCGCAGTGTTACGCTACTTTGACACCAACGCTCGTGAGTTCGATTCCCATACAGTACAAACATTTGTGTGCATGAACATGTCTGTTTGTATTGGTCTGGGTATTTTCTATGTATATAATAAGCATGGATTTACAAAAAAAATAATGTACTTACGTGTATGTTTATCAGTTGTCTGGTACCCATAACACAAGCTTCGCTTACTTTGGGGCTAGGTGGCGCTGTGTAATTTGTCCGACAATATATATATTTATTTATTCCATAAAAAAATTGGTTGTCTATAAAGTCGGTTTACGGACGATAATTTTACGTAATAACGTCACTTCAAATGTGAAAAGCATAGTTTCTGAAACTACAATACAGAATATGAGCACTCAGTTCTAATATTACTAGTAAATGTTTGTCACCTGAATAATTATTACCTTATTAACTCTCGTTATTATCTGTGATCTCATACAGTCTTTCACTTATTTAGAATTTACCTTATTCTGGTATATTACTGATTCTTAAATATTCAGAAATTTCAACTACATGTCATTGAATGTTGGCACAGGCAAAGAATGTATCTAAGTCACACTGCTAGACCATGTGACTTTATATGTAAACTTGACCATGTGACTTTATATGTGAACTTGACTTGCAATACAGAAACCAACGCTTAGCCGTACCATTTTCTATTGTTTAAACAGCAACTCTTCAGGATTTTTTTGGTTACTCACACGCAGAAACACAGAAAATATTTAGCAAGTTGAAATATTGACGTAGCCGTAATACCAATCTACCTTCTGATTTGCGATACTCAACTAAAGTAAAGACAATTTTTAACTCGTGTATCTACGAGTACATACGTTCAAACATACTTTAATTATGTATTCATATTATAACGTCTTACTGGAACTTGATGCTGTTTCTTCACAAAAATGTTATTCAATTTTCAGAAACAGCATAAATATGCGGTTATAGTACATCACGAGTTTCGAACTGATCGATATTGTTCTGTGTGTATGGTTTGAAAAATCTTCACTAAAACCCGATTTTGAATTTTATTTTCTTATTGGAAAGATTTAAAGCATTTCATTGACATAATCTTATATATATTATGGTTGTCGTCATTGCACTCTTGTTTTGAGCTTACTGAATATTTAGAACACATCGCAAACATTATAAACATACAATCTCACAGGCACACACACACATATACACAAAGGCACAATACTTCAACGATGAGTGCAAAATAAAATATTGTTCTTTTTGTGTTATCTTCTTATGTTGGACTTCAAAACGTTTTATTGTCATTTTTTATGTTATCTAGCTTCAATTATACTGCTTATACTGTTGGTGGAGACCTGGTGACTTGAAGTATACAGGCTTCTAGCCTAGTTTAGGCACCAGTCCATCTTCTTCATCTTCCACAACACATAGGCGCAAAAACTGTGTAATTAACCATCTTTGTGTATATTAGTTGTGGAAGAAATAAAATAAATTATTATTATTATTTCATTATAAACGTTTTACCATTTTTTATTTACCATATCTCTTACCAGTCCCTTGACGTAGGTTTCAAATCAAAGTATATTATATAATGTATTCAAATATAAGTATTAAATTTAAATTAAATATATAGTCAGCATGTGCTTAACTTATAATATTCTAAAAAGTAAAAAATAAAATTCATTAAGAAATATAAAACTAGCTTATATTAAATAAATATAAAAAATATCTTAATAGTTTCAGAATGTCACTTTAAAAATTTTAAATATTTTTTTACATAACAGTATGAAACTATAAATAAAATCTTGGGGCGCTCAGGTCAGGTCTTATGAATCTTGTGTTATCGTTGGAAATAAATACAAAGTAAAATACAGTTACTGTATTTTACTTTGTATTTATTATTTACTCATGTTATAATAGTATCTTAAGCATTTGAAGAACTGAACTGACTTAAAAAAATGTTAACTCTTTTAATATTTTAGTTAGATTTTATTTCGTATTCATTTATTAAAAGCTTTAAAACTGTATCAATTTTATTTTCAAGATTATGGAATTTTACAAAAACTAGAGTTGATCTCTAAGTCAAAACATTGCAGGATATTTTTATTTCCTCCTGTTTATTTTCATTACTTTAACAATTGTCGGTCCGGCCGACATGTTCAGCTAAAATAATATGCTGTCATGAAATTGAAAAGCGCCTAATGTGTCTTTTGTCCGTTGACAGATCAAAAAGCGGGCCTCACCGAATGCAATCTATAATTAATTTGTTGCCCCTACTTTTATGAACGAATGGGTGTCTACAATGGAATCTTATTTTGAAAGAAAATGTACCGTTGTTTAAGTAGGGTAGGGGAAGGGGAGGTACAATAGTAAGATGTTAACGTGTTATTTATCATCGAAAACATTACTCATAGTGATTACTTAGTGGCATTACGTAGATTAACGTTTATATGTGTTTGATGTAGGTTGTTGATTATGGGTTTTGCCAAGAAATATGTTTATTTGCATGTCTCATCAATTTCATTACAACCAAAGAACATATAGTGCTGAATATATGTTATCCTTGGCAATAATTTAGTATTGAGTATTCGTAACCTTTTCGGATAGTAATAACATTGGCAAAGATATATGAAACCTAAAGAACAACATAATTTACTTATTATGGCGATAACGGGATCGTCGCTAGCATATTAAATTAACATTATTAGACACCGCACCCTCCGTCCTAAAATCGAAATCTATAAGATCTCTACTATCGAGTTTACTACGTTGCCAATATAGCTAGTTTACGCCATATAGCTATGCTGGTTAAACTACTTCTATACTCATACCCGAATTCAATGCGCAAGAGAAAAAATCCGATCTCTTTCCACATCGTATTGAGCGATAAGTTTAGAAAAATTAGAGTATATTTTTTAATAGATTTATCGTCGAAGAGTTCCCTTATTTGCCGAAACACTACTACAATATCATTTTATTTATGCTAAAACTCATCAGTAGCTACTAAACAGCACAAATAAAAGATAATCGTTTAACAATCAGAAGATAAACTTTTGTGTTTCCCTAATTATACTCGTATATATCAAAGTTATATATCAAAATAAAACAGTTCCGTACACTGATAGTGCCGCGGAAAATACAGGGAAGAATTTTGTTATGTTGTAGTAACACTTACACATGAGGAATGTTTTTAGGTACATATTACGAGTAAATAAAGAAGATTTTTTTTAATAATATTTGTGATACGTGACGGGGGCTGGATGGAACTAGTTAAATTTTGGTAGTTGGAGATATTGTTGTTTACATCTTTACACCGACGTACAGGGTATTATCATACATAATAGTTGTTGATGACAAGGCAAGGCGAAACAAGTAACTGACCGCGATACTTTCATGGTTTCTCTGTCATTGCCAATTCTCGCTTCCATAAGTTAACCCTCAGGCCGGCGAGCTTCGATATGTCCCACCTCTCATGAAAATACATAGATCAACACAAGTAGACATTTTTATGTACACAAATGTACTAGCCTTGGTGATAAAATAGACGTTGCTAAACTCTAGCTCGTCAAAAAAGGATCTCACACTTATACTTAAATACAAATAAGATAGTTAGATCAAACAGACTCAGAATACAAACATAATATTCGAATTAATTATGTAACAGATGGCCCTGGGCACGAACGTGTGGAATAAGAAGGATTTTTTAGATTAATTAAGCTTATCTCTGTTTAGACGTAGGCAGTAATTTGTGTAAGTCCCACGAGAATTAACTTTGTTCTACTTGTTTTTTTCTTTCTTGCCAAGTTTGCACCCGTGACTGGGGTTTTAGTATATTTATTTGTAGTACATATACTTATAAAAATCTTTTTATTGTATCACTAGCTGATACCCGCGACTTTTCGTGGTTATTTTTTCTTTCTAAATCTTTTCGTTAATATGAAAAACAGCCGAATCCTTGAAATTTGCATATTTTAATTTTGATGAAGTTCTATCTATCTATAACTTCACGCCAAATCCCTTACGGGGTAGGCAGAGAGAACCGAGCGCCACGTGACTGGATCCTTACATACCTCACTCGCTTATTTATCATACATTGCTCTTTTCATGCACGCTCGCCGGTATATAGGGGTCCTGACATCGTCTTCTGATAGAACACGACCAATTTGATCATGGTAGGTAAGACTTGGCCTTACTCTGCACTTTTGCATTGTATATCTGATGAAGTTAATTTGCCGTTAATAAGTAAAAATGTTCAAAAGTGACTTAATGAGTGTAGAAAAGTAACATACATTAAATAATGTATACGCTATCTACTTAACTACAAATTCGACATAGATTTTAATCCGACGCGACGGTACAGATTCAAAAACAAATTTCAGTAAATCATTTTGAGCTAAGTAAAACGACAACCATTTAACGTTCCTTTTAAATGGTTGTCGTTGAATTGATGGATGAAATTTATATCGAGCTGTTCTATGGTTAATTAGTATATTAATCTTATGATAATGTAAGTACTACAATCACTCAATTACTTAGAAAAGTTTCTGTCATTGCTGGCAAAATAAAGCAAATTATGTAATAAAATAAAAGTCCGCGGCCTAATTATATCTACCTGGAGTGTAACACCAGTAACTTCCCATTGCTGTGTTAGCAGCATAGGTGGCATCACGCGAGTGATACTTAATGTATTGCAAGCATTCATAGACTACGGTTTTATGGTTAGCTTGATATCATCATAGGCCGTATGTTTCTATACCTCCCAACGTTGTATAAAATGAAATTGGACTAATTCGTAACCTCACTCACTCGTAGAAACAAAATAACTTGCCAGGTAGTTATTATTTGTCTGCAGTTTTCTGTAAGGTGGAATTATCTTCATCTCAATGTCTGACCTATCTGTTTTTAGGATTTACAAACTTCGGAGATATAAGAATAAATGGAGATATTGAGTCGCACTATACGAAATTCGTATATTACTTTTTCGATAAAGAACTTCATAACTTCATATATTTTATTCTAATATAAGCTACCACTACGCACATAATTCACTAGCTTCTTACAAAGCCAGAATCATTCCGGTGCCCTTACGAGGTCAGTTATTCGTAGCCGACACGTATGTAGTTACAGTAGAAACATCTCATTACCAGCGTTTCGTTCCCGGCAAATGGGGGTTAATTTCATTAGCACGAACGCAACGAATCGTGTGATAACTTTACCGATGTTATGTGGAAGGGCTCTTGGGATATGCTATATGTTTGCATGAGAACGCTATGACGCTGACGGGCTTATTGTTGTTAGGTGTAGCGTTAAAACTACTGAGTAAATAAACCGCCGGCGATGATTTATTATTCGCAGTTCAGTTGGATTGCGTTGCGTTTCATGTTTACAACTGTTAGCAAATGATACATAATAAATGACCGTCATAAATGTGGTTGCCATAGAGCTTTTTTAATATTTTTTTGAGTAGCAAACAGATCGGCCGAGGTCAAGCGGTTACCGTATTCCTGCAGTTTACACACTAGTTTCCTAGAGTCATTATTCACTCGCAGTAAAAAAACACCCTTAAGGATTTTTTTTTTGTGCATTGTGCACTAACTTTATAGTGATCTTATTCACTCGCAGTAACAAAACTACTCCAGAGGATTTTTTATTGGTGTGTCGTATATTTCTGTTTTCCATTTTCTTATATTTTCACTTCTGGTCTGGTCTGGTCTAACGTCAAAATATGGGAGGCAGGGACTATCAGATTACTCCACTATATGCCAAGTTTTCTCTATAAAGCCTTCGAGAACAACGTCGAGAATTGTTTTTCCCAAAAAGATTTATTACAGATGCAATTTGATCCAACCTGCTTTGTGTGCTTCCGCCACCAATTAGTTCATGCGGCCTAGCGCCGGCCGGCACCCACCCACTACTGTTAGTGCGTGCATCATGCCGACGCTGCCATGGCTGCTCCGGTAGTCTCTGCCTCGGCTGCTGCGGTCGTCCGCCATCTGGAACATGTATTAACTATTTATTACAGAGTCGATGAATTATGAATGACTAATATTTCAGTACAGCTTCATTATCTAAACATACTATACACTGTACATCTTATAATATAACTTTTGACAGGTAAACATTTTAACAAATCAGAAAGAGAAAAGTACGTATCAAGTATTGCATATCTCTCAAATCTGAAAGACAAATAATGATCTGTCAAAAGTAGCTTAATAAGATCGACACACTTATTATACGTTTTGTATTTTCTGTATTAAACTTGATGTATGTATTCTTATTATTAAACGATCGAAAGAAAATCTATGTTAACATGCATACTGACATTTTTCCTTCGCGAACGGTCAATTCCTTGAACGCTTCACGCTTGAACAGAAAGATCGAAAAGATGAAAAAATATAACAATATAAATTAGAGCCTGTAGGAGACCAATAGTAAAATGAAAAATTCAACAGGAACAAACGCGAAATTTCAGTATTGCTTAATACTCAAAGAAAGTATGTTTTGGTCACTTTAATCAGCATTTATTGAACTATTTATTATTTTATCCTCTTTATTGCCACAATCAAACAATATGGTGCCCTTCAAGAACATTGGTTCTTGCACATACACGTAACCCATGGAAATCATGGAAACATATATGGAAAGGAGGATTAGAAACCTTAATTTATTATTTTCAATTCAAACTCAAAGATGTAAATGCAAAAACAAAAGATATATACTACAATGCAAAATAAACTTTAGATATTTGTAAGGCCGAAACAAACAAGTTTTTATACAATCAAACCATAACACACATAATTGTTCATTATGACGTCATAATGCTCGTATCCAATAAAATACGCTGTAATTGTGTGTGTAGAAATGTGTTTGAGTGGGAATTCGTACAACTATTGATGCACAGTTCATTAGCATAGCTGATTGGGTAGCGTATTGTGGAAATTCAAGCAGGTACCAATTACTGGGACATAACGGGGACTCGCTGCAAAGCGGCCAGTGCCCAGCGCCGTGTAATTATTGCCGTGGGACGAAAAGTTACTATGGAACACGGCTACAGCCACGGGACAAATTAAAATACCTATCGAGTGCCAAATCCCGGCAGATTTCAACACACCTCGCTAATTGGTTCGTTCGACCGCTCGATTTGCAATTCCCAATCGCTGTGTATCTGAGTATTTTTATTGAAAACACATTTGTATTGCGCAATCATATTAAATAACAATCAAAAACCTAAAAACAATGCGCGCAAAAATCATACGACTAGACTAAAACATACAATTCATTAGTACGGGTTGATTGGCAAATATTGGGCAGAGTATTGTTGAAATTCACTCAGAGACTACAATAGGCATGACTTGATGCATGTATTCTTATTATTACCATGTGGTGTACGAAAACAAAGATACTATGAATTGAATAGACCTATAGTATCGTATCAAATATCTTCAAGCCAGATACCTTGCAGGATAGGCAGAGAGACATAAGACGCGGTCCTTACACACCTTACTCGCTTCTATAGCATTCATAGCTCTTTTCATGTACGTCGGTCCCGAGAGCTCCTGGCATCACCTTGTGATAAAACATGACCAATTTGATCATCGTAGTTGAGTCTTGGTGTTCCTCGACTACTAAATGCTTCCTTAATCATCCTTTTGTATTTTCTTCTTCATTTATTAATCAATTAATTACTTAATATATGGGTTGTAATTAAATTTACATAAAGCTGTTTTATTCGTGTGTGTTATTAAGGGCATGCGGCAGATTTTGACGGCGTTTGTGAGCCAACTTATATCAATAAGTGTAATGAAAAAATGTACACAGTTTCCCCAATTCCAATATATATCGTATATTACGCTAATCGCTGCAGTGTAATATGCGATATCTTTTAGGATTGTTGTTCTGATTGACCACCAAAAAGGCTTAATTTTCAAATCTCAGTTTGTTTGTATATAATACTTGCAAAGTTTTTAATTCCACTCAGTTAGATGTGACTATTTATAAAAAAAGGTCCATCGCTAGACCGATCCTTCTGTATTGTATTACTAAAGGGTACTGCCGCCTTTTTCTGTTACAACATTGTCCCAATTTGATTATTCTGATCCAAATGTTGATGTAATTATGCCCTTACTTATTCTGTAAAATGATGGATTTTTAACAAGTAGATGCCATACCAGTACACAAAAGGATGAATTCGCTCCAAATATAGATAATTTATACTATTTTACAGATTGAATAGGTACTATATCTGCATAAACCATAACTAGGTATTATATCTGCATAAACCATATTTTCTATCTTCTTGAGATCCTTAATTTTACGTAGATTGAATGACTATTAGAGATATGTTGTTAAAATAAAGGATCAAAACTATTTCTCTTTCCTTCCCAATACATCAAGCTAAGTACGTACCTGTTTTAGTTATGTCCATTTATAATACTTTTTTTATACAACGCAGTATGGCTTAAAATTATACTGCCAACCTGATATATATTAGCCACAATAGGCTGTAGACGCTTGTAATTAGAAGGACTATCCATCTCACTGCTAATACAACATCTCTATAGAAACTTACGGGTATTCTAAACACAACGAGTTCTCATTTGGTTGCAGTTTTCTTATTTTCTCAGTAGAATTGCATTAATGCGCCTACCTCTTTTAACATGGCTTAACGACTGTCATTTATCGAAAACAGTCTAGATGAACGGCTTAACGTATCCCCCCGAAGTACAGAGAAACTTAAGACGACCTAACCCATACATAGAAAGGCATAGGTTAACGTTGATTAACTTGTGTAATCGATTTTATTAACGAACACGATGTAGATTACGATGTAGATAATTTATTATCCTCATGATGACACCGAGCAGCAAAAACAGGATGTCCCCGGGCATATCTGAATCAATGTGGGACGCAACTTTTTGCTTTGTACCAAACCCGTCGTCGGAATGAATGGAACAATGCCTTAATTACATTATATAGATAGTGGTCTACAGAAAAATATTATATTAAATGCTAAATTGAATATCATAGTAAGGAATAATATAATAGGTTGCTAGTTGATTTATTAAATTTGTAACTAATGCTGAGAGCCCACGCACCGTCCATGCTTCCGTAATCTGTTGTAACATTCAAATATTAAATAAATAAACATTGTCGGACAAATTACACAGCTCCAAAGTAAGTAAAGCTTGTGTTATGGGTACTAGACAACTGATAAACATGCGTAAATAAATTTTCTTTTGTAAATACATACTTATTATACATAGAATATACCCAGACCAAGATAAACAGACATGTTCATGCACACAAATGTTTGATGATGTTAGAAATAGAGTTGGTCTGAAAGAGAGTGTCGGTGTTAAAATAAGAAGAGGCATGCTCCGATGGTTCGGGCATGTAGAAACAATGCAAGATGAAAGAATGACGAAGCAGATATACAATGCAAAAGTGGAAGGATATAGGAGCCGGGGAAGGCCAAGATTTACCTACCATGACCAGATTGGTCATGTTCTATCAGAAGGTGATGTCAGGAGCCCTAGAAACCGGCGTGCGTGCATGAGAAGAGCAATGAATGTTAAAGAAGCGAGTGAGATATGTAAGGATCGAGTCACGTGGCGCTCGGTTCTCTCTGCCTACCCCGCAAGGGATTTGGCGTGAAGTTATAGATAGATAGATAGATAATCTTAGTGATATAAAAATGTTCGACGATAAAATTCATTATTATATCGTTTATAGAGTTGTCTAGTGCATAGTATAATGACAACCATTAAAATATATACTTCCACATTACTTAGTTTGAAGCTTACTCGTGAAGTAATAAATTGGTATTAAACCATTAATTATACATATTCATAATGTTATTTTAATTTAACTTTCCGTTTATGCAATATCGCATATAATAGAATGCGATATTTGATATATTGTGTTATTATGGGAGAAAAAAGCCTGTACACATAGGTAGATTTATGGATTATGATCCGTCCGCGTCGGTGCCAAATAAGGTGACAGTCGCACCTCAATTACTAAGCTCGGTTGCTCGACTCTTTAACATCACAATCGTAATCATCGCGGAATGTATGTCACTTACATAAAATGATGAATAGATATATTAAATTAGTTTCACATAGAATAATGTTAATTATTGTGAGCGTTATGTATAATTTAACGGATAATATATATAGTGCATGTGTAAGGGCAACAGAATGGGGATTGCTAACAAGAGGCTATTTAGAAGCCCAAGATCAAATGAGCCTTTAGTGGTTGGAGTTTGTAAGTCCTGTACCCGCGTTTCGTACAATATTTGTTATCATTTTTGCGAGAAATGAAATAAAAATGTGCGATGGATAATTTTACATGAAACATACATGGTAATAATATTTTAAGTACCTTTTTTTTACACTTACCTAGCGACACTTTCCATTATTTATGGAGCCCACAGTCATAGGTTTTGTCATATGAAATTCGACAGTTTTGTACTCTCATGTAAGGTTAAACACCTGCTTTAATTTTAAAAATTTGCCTGAAATTTTACGCGTGGATAAAATATGATCAAATTTATAAATAACTTTCACGAAGCTATTGGGATGAAAACTAAAATGGGAATAATTATGTGAAAACTACAATAAGTACTATATGTGAAATAAAACCGGCTCTTTATACACTGGGCTATCATTGCCCTATGGCATGGTATAATTATTGTTATAGCGTATGCGTAGAAGCATACGGCCCACTTGATGTAAAGCGATTACCGTAGCCTATGAACGCTTGCAATATGTTAAGTATCATTCGCGCGATGCCACCGCTGCTGCAGCAGCTCCATAGGAGCTTACTTACATTTACACGCTGACGCAGGAACACAACAACCTTGTGACATTGTTGTGACACAACATTTCTGTGAGGTGGAAGTACTCCCCAGACGGGCAGCTTTGATGCGCCCTACATCTCTTAAATATAACCAGACCAAGGCAAACAGACATATTCATGCACACTAATGTTTATCCTGTGTGGAATCGATCCCACGAGCGTCGGCGGCAAAGTAATATAACAGCGCGTTTCGCCACTACACCACCGAGCTCATCAAAATCGGGTTCATACATCTCAAATTATAGAGATATTGTGACAAAATTACGGTATATTTAACTTAAGAGGATTATCGATAACACAGCATTTTTTAAGCCAGATATGCTCCGTGAAATATTAGTAACCAGATCACGTTCTCGGTCCTTAATTAAGAAGTTAACGAGATCGGGACCTGACCTCCTTTAGGGGGTAATCAATACAGGTCGCTAGATTACAATACAAAATACGTTCTCAAGTTTGAAAGGTAAGTGAGGTTACCATGTTGAGATCATTTTATTTGTTGTAGTTATATCTTTAATTAAGTGCAGTGATAGTCCAGTGGATAAAGAACGTGACTTATTGACCAACTGGCCCACAGTTCGAATCCTGACTGTACCACTGAATTCGCGTTTTCGGATTTATGTACATATTTGTAATTATCACTTGCTCCGCTTTGAACTAAAACCCGCACGTTCAAGAAATTATATTTCGAAAAACGTTTGACCTAATCTAAGAAAGATCTGGTTTTTGCTCTGGGTTCTGGAGATCCGACTTCAGTCGCTCCCTGTCAAAATCAAAAACTTCGCTAAATCCTTAGGATTGGGTATTGGACCCCGCCAATCCTAATGGGAGCGGAATATTCCCATTAGGATTACCGCGGTCACGATTAGAAGATCTTGTTGAATTAAATTTAATTAGTTATACTATAATATTATACTCTTTAATAAAGTGTATTGATAGCCCAAGGGGATAAATAGGCGATTTATTCTGATCCTCGATTCGAATTCTGGCATGTACCGCTAATATCGTATATTCAAATTTATGTACACATTTATAATTATCACTTGTTCGACGGAGAAAAAAACAACGTGAGGAATTCCGCAAGTTCAATAAATTGTATTTCGATACACGGTTACGAAGGGGGAAGCCTATGTTCAGCAGTGGACGGTTGGATTTCAGATTGACCGATAAATAAAAGCCTCTTAGATCTTCTCCAAAATCTTTTTTTAGAGATTGCAGATTTTCCGATATTAAATTATATTTTTTCAGTTAATGGAAGTTAATTGTCAATATCTGAATAGACGTTTATTTAACAAATGCCTATCGAAGCCTGCCGTAACCTGAAACAAGGAGTGCGTAAATAACTCTCTTTGAAACAAGAGACACGTGTTTTCAACTTACTGCGTCTCAAAAGATCAGCCTTTACACAGACGAACTGACAGACTGATAGACAAACAGACGGACAGACAGGCAATGATGAAAAAACGTCGTTATTACTTTTGTTTATGGAACCATACAATTTTAGAAAAAAATAAATATGGATGCAAAATCTGGCACCTGGCAACTTTAAAGGGTCAATAATAACAAAGAAACCCAAAAACGAATAAAAAGTTTCTACGTATTGTTGTATTGCTATTTGACTATTAACATTTATTGATATTTTACTTGATAATAATAATAAATAAATATTGTCGGACAAATTGCACATCGCTATCTAGCTTCAAAGTAAGCGAAGCTTGTACCCATGGGTACAAGACAACTGATAAACATACGTGAATACTTTTTTTTATATAAATACATACTCATAGTACATAGAAAATATCCAGACCAAGAGACATGTTCATGCACATCAATGTTTGTCCTGTGTGGGAATCGAACCAAGAGCGTTGGTGTCAAAGTAGCGTTACTAACCACTGCGCCACCGAGCTCGTCAAACTAGGTGTGGTGAAAATTTGAAGATACAAAGGTTAATGACTATAATAAAAAAAACTTCAAATCAATAAAATTTTAGTATATTTTTGCACCAATCAAAATGCGTCGGTTTTTATTCAGGCATAAGTTCGTGAGAAATCCAACAACCACAAAGTTTCTAATGTGCATGCTAAATTTTTGGAGTCGGTTCATACCGATCCTTAATATAATTAAATCAAATAATAGGTGATGCCTCGGTTTTCCTCAATTAGCCGCTTAACAGTAAGCATCGCATTAAGGCCAAACTTCCCCATTTAGAGAAATGTGACCAATCCACGATTCATATTATCACTTTGCACGGTACTCAGGTAAGATGCTTTCTTCCTGAACACATTTTAAATCGAATAGAGCAATCTTGCGGAAAAATAACATATAAAATAACGTCGGCCTAAAATCTTTACTCTTTGGTTACTTTTTCAATATAGACGACAAATTTCAATGTAAGATAAATTACTTATTATTTCAGATACAATAATCCATATAAACATAACAATATTATAATCATATCAATACTTATTAAAATAAAAACAATTATGTGTGTATGTATGTATATCTTCACGACAGATCATTGCGGGGTAGGCAGGAGAACCGAGCGCCATAAGACACTTCACTCGCTTCTCTAATATACATAGTTCTTATCATGTACGTTTGCCGGTACCTAGGGCTACTGACATCACCTTCTGATCAATTTGGTCATGGTAGGTTAGTCTTGGTCTTCCTCGGCTCCTACACCCTTCCACTTTCGCATTCTATATCTGTTTCGTCATTCTTTGATCCTGCATGCTTTCTACATGTCTGAACCAACAGAGCATGCATTTTCTTATCTTAACACCGACACTCTCTTTCAGACCAACTCTCTTATGTCATCATTACGAACGCGGTCAGCGAGCGTTATGCCACAAATTTTGCGCAGTGCTCGCATCTCGACCGCATTAATTCTACTTTTATTCTTTCACGCTATTCCTTGCACTCACTCATCTCTGCACATCAGCGGTGTACCTTCCATGTCTGCTAAAATCGCTTCCAAGATATACAATGTCATCCACTTGCTTCAGCACTACATCATCAACCGTAATTCTAGTGTAAAATAATTAATGAACAATTTTCCTCAATTATTTTATAAAACGAAGTATTTAGTATTTTTTTTTTTAAAGTACAGTCTCAGTGCATAAAAAACAAATATCATTTGAAATTCAAATAGTTATAAGTACTTTATTGAACAGCTATGAGGTCAAAACATTCAGTCTAAGCATGCTAAAACTATTCAACGCATCAACGAAACTCACATGTCAGCACGGCGTATCGTGATTTCATTTTGCAACACACAAATAACATGTATTATTTATGCGAACACATGCTCACAAATTCGCGTATTTCTTGAAAGCCAGTCGACGCTAGCCGTACCTTATTAATGAAATTTCACAATATAAACAAGTTCACAGACACTTGAATGATATCTAATGTACATACAACACATTTTAAGAGCGAAGTCAAGCCGCAAAATAATGAGCATTATTTAATTATTAACGTTAAAACTATTTGGTCTTTGGTCCTAAATATTCAGGTCAAGCAACCGTTAGCTGTTTTGAAATAAGGTATTTCAACGTTAGGTCTTTAGGTGAATCAATCAATCAAAAATCAAATAGTATGATATTGAGAGAGTATCAGAAAAATAAATAAAATCTTAGTTTGAGGCATCATATTGTTATTATAAATGTGAAAGTAATTTTGTTTGGTTCGGTATGTTTAAGGTGTCGGGTATGGGCCAAATTCAGATTAGGTTTGGGCTAGTTATGAGCCAAGTTTTTTCAAGTTAGTGGCAGACTTAAGTCAGGAAGTCAGTTAGGTTAGGGTCTAGATTAGATCATGTTTCAATCTGGCTCAGGTTAAAGAAGGTTAGGAAATCATCAAAAACTATTTCACGAGAATCTTGGTTATATCCAAGAATCGTATGGTATCCTCGGTGTTAAGTATTATTTATCTACATGTCTATCTATAGTTTCTCGTCACTTGCGGAGTAGGCCAACAGAACCGAGAGACTTGACTCGGTCCTTACACACCTTACTCGCTTCTTTAACATTTGTGGCTCTTTTTATGCACGCATAAAAGTATTATTTATTTTTCTGAATCTACATAAAAGTAGTTATTTCATAACATTAGTACGAGTAGTCATAACAAAACCATGTTCGTTAATTCACTTGATCTTCAAAATAAGCGTACTATGTTGGAAAGGAACATATATAATGTAATTACTTATTACCCATAATCAATTTATACTTTCCCAATATATTTGAGACATTAAAAGCGAGTTTACTATCCGATATTGCTTCCTTAACGATGTTTCCATCGCAAACAAAAGCCTTAATTTTATTAGAGGCGACCCGCATCGACCTCTGTTCTGTTAGCTTGACTTGGAATTGTCAACATATATACATAATGTGTAGCTACATGTGCCCAACCCTAAAAAAACAAAGTGATACATTAGAGCGATTAATTTATATGTATCCTTCTTTTTCTTCCTAGCGTTATCCCGTTTCTTATCCCTTAGGATTAGGAGGTCGCCACCTAAGCCTAAGGATTTGATGAATACACTGATTTTTACAGGAAGCGGCTACCGTCAGACCTCCGCAACCAGGCGGGAAAACCAGATGGTTAAATCCGAAAACACGTTTTTAGTGGTGCATGCTAGGATTCAAACCGGGGACCATTGAATAATAGGCGGGTTCTTTAGCCACTGGGCTACACTGCTATATATATGGCAGTGTACCCAGTGTATATATTAATTTATATTTAACCATGTAATAAAAATGTACACCCTGTAAAACCTTCTGTATGATATCGTCTGTCTCTCTCTATTTATCTATTTGCATATTAACATTGATATTTTCTTAATATCTAATTAGAAAAAATGTTGATCAAGCGCTTATCGGAGGTAAGAATTGAGAGATTCGTATCGTTATTTTTAAAGTTATGTTTTTAGGGTTCCGTACCTCATCAAGATAAACGGAACCCTTATAGGACGACTTTGTTGTCCGTCTGTCTGACGAGACCCTTTGTCTCAGGGACGGGTCGAGCTATCAAGCTGAAATTATTATCAAATACTCAGGTCTGCAATCCCTTCGAGTAGTGAAAAAAATCAAACTTCTAAGTCAACGCAATCAAAAGATACGACTGTTAATGCCACGTTTATGCGCATATTTTCACACTCGCAAGGGAATCAAAACCAATAGGGTACTTCCCGTTGACTTAGAATCGTGAAATTTGGTAAGAAGTAAGGCCATGTAGCACAAGTAAAGGAAAAAATGTGAAAACCGTAAATTTGTAGTTACGTACATCACAAATAAAATGCGAAAATAATTTTCGGAAATAATTGTCTACGGAACCCTCGGTACGAGAGTCGGACTCGTACTTGATGGGTTTTTTTTTAAATTTAAACACTGTTATTACTGCAAACAAAGAAAGAATTATACCTTACGTATTTTATTAATAATTACTATCTTAGATGGATATATATATTTCATTTATTCTTTAGTAAATTCGATTTTCCTCGAGTTGTAATATTCATTTGGCTGCTATAGTGTTTCTGTGAAGTAAAATTAAAACAAATCCGTATTAATTTTTCTAGATTTTTGTTATACTGCGTTAGGAGGCATACAAGCATACGGCCCACCTGATGTAAAGCGTAGCTTATTAACGCTTGCGATATATTAAGTATCACTCGCGCGATGCCTCCTCTGCTGCTTACACAGCAACTCCTTGGGAGCTTGCTGGTGACCTCACTCACTCGCAAGAATACATCAACCTTCTAGGGAGTTGTTCTTTGGCTGCGGTTTTCTGTAAGGTGAAGGTACGTCCCCAGACGGGCTGCTTTGATGCGCCCTACCTCTCTTAAAACATCTAGACCAATATAAGACAAAAATTGATTGCTTTGAATAAGAAAAAAATGTAAGTTTATAATAATAGATATAATAACCCCGCAGGGCAGCTTGTGACGAGCTGTTGGTTCGTAACGACATCACGGGTGCCCGAGTGCTCCAGAGAGTCGATCAGGGCCTGCGTCTCCGGCGTGTCTTCGTCGGTCAGGGTAGAAAGTCAAGAAGGCCCGCAGGACTCTCAACTCTGGCTTGACTTCATTGGCCGTCCAGAGAGTATGTATAGAGTGGGTATTGTAATGTTAAAACCTTATTTAATATAATTTATATATAATCTTTTCTTTGCATGCTCTATAATCTGTCAAAGTTATTGATTTTGTAATTTAAAATTTTTTCATAATGTCCAGAGGTTAGTGAAAAATCGTAAAACACGGCAGTCCGGAGCCAGTTTTGAAGAAGTAAACATTGAGGGCACCGCGTCTGAGACCACCAGCCTCCTGCTGTGGGCTACGTGGTGAACCGTCGGGAATTTACTCACTTTTCCAAACCCGTTAAACTCCAGACATCAAATTAATCAAAATTATAATACCTGCAGCCCCTGTTGTGGACTACGGCGGCTGACGGAGATACCGCTGCGGTGTTGGTCCATAAGGCGGTTCCACCAACAACTTCTACATCTGGATCTGCGTGCCGGCTAGCACGCTAACCTGCTGTCTACAGTCATCGGCCACTATAGCCGACGACCACTCAGTGCACACTCAAGTGAACCAACCAGTAATATTCCAGTTAAACAAGTTAACGCGAGTTCTAAAAGACCCTTATTAGCCGAACTTTAATTCACTTTTATTTTATATATAATTTACTATATAAATAGCCCTTTTTAATAAATCTGTAACCCTTTTAGTACATTATATTGTCCCATTGATATATCCTGGAGCAGGTCACAGGGGGTATACAACATTACATCAAGCTTCTCAAAGGGGCCTCTACGCGTTAGATCCAAATCCCCGCACACGCCTATCAAATGACCGGGATAAACCCGTGATATAAGAAAAATATAATAAGTCCCTCAAATTCTTTACGACATTAATACTGGAAGACAAATGTATTCAATCAGTTTGTATTGCTAGTGATGACTAGCGCCACAAAAACGTGTTTCCTAATTATGGACCTCATACGGAAGTTTAACCTTGCATTCTCTAGATGGGATGGAGAAAATCATGCTCGAAGTTTCTCCACACGATAAATTCAGGTATGAGTATATGGGCGCAAAGGCGCCCTCTGACAGTTTTATTGAAAACACAAATATTGTAAAAACATTTATTCAATTATATTTACATAAATTAAGGAATTTCATTAGTGTAAATTAAAGTTTATTATTTACAAATATTTTGTACTGTATTTTAAAACACTATTATGAATTACATGCATCATTTGATTACAAATTGTATTACCGCTTTACTGCAACGCCAACTGACTTGATTTTAGAGAACTATAAATCGTTTAAAAGTTGTCTGTGAATGTATTGTTTTACTTTATACTTCATGATTTTACTTTATACTTGCATTTAAAATCTTTACTGTAATTTAGCAGCATAATATCAATGTATTAAACTGAAACTAACTTGTTAGTAGGTCACATGATCACAATGATATTTTGTTCCAATTAAGTCTTTTGTTTATTATTGAGATTTATATTGTTGTAAAGCTTATTTTATTTAAATTAATAATTTAAACAATATATAGTGACATGTGAATGATTTTTTATAGTTTATTATAAAAATGATTATAATAAAAAGACATGTACTGACTTTTACCACCTTATGCCGCCAAAAACTGTTGTTTGGCAGATTCTATAAAAAGGGGAAATTGTTAACATCGTTATTATTACGTTCTCAACTCTTGCTCAGAACACTTGTCGAATAAAAATCGATCAGTTCAGATTTTATTTTATTTATAATGGATTCACAAAGCACGAACCCTGACGCTACGCCGACAAGTACATCCGTAGTAAAACTACAGTCATCGACGTGGTTTTAAGGATCATTAAGTGGCAGTTCTTGCAACATTGTAACGGTGTATCCGTTATACTCTACGTACAAATACCAGTTATTAAAATAAAAATCTTCTAATCAACATAATTGGTAAGCGAACGTAACCAAACCTGAACTCATTCAAATCTGATCTTATAACATCGCAGCTAACACCATCTAGTTGGTGTGATGCACAACTTGTATTGTAAGTCTGCGCTATTTACCGCAATGTGTCGCTACGACGAGTTAAATCTATTACATTTTAGCAATTATAATTCATCAAATTACCTAAAAAATGTATAATTCTAATATTCAGTTGTCAAAATAGTTCTTAATTTAGATTCTATATTTTAGGACCTTTTAGAATTACGTTTGACTACATTTTTAAATCTCGAATCTAGAGAGTTCTGTCATTCGTTCCCTAACTCAGTTCCGGTCGATTTCGTTCTAATCGTTCGTTCAAAATGAGGATGGAATGTCCATTTCTTCCTCAGATTTGGCCAACGATGGTCATGACCAGCCTGAAGTGATTATTTAAAAAGTCTAATATATTAATCCGAATACAACAATCACTATTAATATTACGAGTGCCATCTCTGTGCCGTGATTGAAATATGAACCTTAATATCTACATATTGGGTACCTACCTACCTACTTCTGAGCTTACCTGCATAAAACTAATACTTTCTTTACAGCTACGTTGCTACATTTTTGTATTTAATTAGTTACCCCCTATGGTATGTACTTATGGTGAAAGTGTCATATGATGTCGTGTAGATTTAACTACATACATTATTTGTATCTGTAGAGTACCTACCTACATAATTAATGTTACTTGGATAACGGTTCTTTAAACCGATTTTTATTACGGATACTGATAGGAACAACCATATTTTTTAGGTTAACCGACTAGCGAAGTGGTGTTAAATTTTTTTATTATGTTGTAAGTAGCAATGTTAATTTCGTAAGGGTATTCCTTACCACTTAACTGTATGGCCTCACCACTCCTTGGTGTTTCAATTGTTTTTTTTTCTTATTTTAAAACATAATAATGTAATTAAGCTCTTCAAGTGACAACCAGAACTAATTTAACTTTGCTAATATTCAATACTAGTAATTAATTACTGTCTATTTGCCTACTTATATTTGCGCCTCTTACTTTCTCTCGGTTGCCCGCTTCGATTGCTAGTTGGCCTCTCAGACGCTTAGCTTTTACTCTCCGTGGATAGCATCGAAGACGAGATGGCAATCGGGAGGTAAGGCGGTACACGTTATTAACACAGTGGACGTGTGCGTTCCAGGGTTCACCCGTACGGGTATAGTACATCTGCCCAGTGTTGCCGGACCTGTTCTGCCAGGACATCTGACGCCCGATCCGCCCGCCGACGACGGAGACCACAACCTTATCCACGACCCCTAATCGCGTGTTCTAAAAAAGTAAACCCTTGTCGGTTTTTACCTATTATTATTTTTTTCTGCCGTAGTAAGTAAATATCGGCCCTTCTTGCTCCAGGTGCACTAACCTCTGCGACAACACATCTATCAAATTGAATGCGAAGAAAACTAAGATAATGGTATCTGGAAGAGAGGAACGAACACGGGTTCGGTTATCAAAGTAATATTCGAACAAGTGAATGAGATTGTATGTCTTGTAAGCAATTTTAACTGAGATGGGAGGTACACCGCAGATGTGAAGAGATGAGTAAATGCAGGGAACGGTGTGAATGGAGCGTTAGGCAAATTTGTAAGCAACCGGAACCTAAGCCAGAAGGCAGAGCTCGCGGTGCTAATACCAAAGCTTTCTTATGGAAGTGAACCTAGGATACATCAAAAAAAAGTATGAACAATAAATGCGGTCGAGATGCGAGCATTGTGCAAAATTAGGCGTAGCACTTACTGACGGCGCAATAATGATGTAAGGAAGAGAGTTGGTCTGAAAGAGAGTGTCGGTGTTAAGATAAAAAATGGCATACTCCGTCGATTGGGTACGTAGAAAGAATGCAAGATGAAAGAATGAAACAGATATACTCTCGAAGTACTCGTATGTAGAATGGCCAATGGCCAACTCATCTACCATGTCTAAATTGGTCATGTTTTAATAGAACGTGATATCAGAAGCCCCAGTAATCGCCGAGCGTGCTAGTACTAGTTCTATGAATATTAAAGAATCGAGCGAGGTGTGTAAAGACCGTATCTTGTAGCACCGACCGACCGAGCGCTACAAGATACTGTCCTTACACACCTCGCCTGCTTTTTGTATGAAGGTATACATACATACAAGTCTTGTGTGTTGTAGCATGTTATTCTAATGACTAACATGTACAGCGCCTGAGGATGCCCCGTGGACAGGCGAAACACGGTTTGCAGAGACGACCAGGATAGCCATGGTGGGTGCATGCGATTCCTGTTCCGGATAGCGGGCAATCGCGGGGACGACTGCAGCAGCCGATGCAGAGACGACCGGAGCAGACCATGGTAACGACGGTATTATGAATCTATTAACGGTAATGGGTGGGTGCCGACCGACACTAATTCATGGCGGAAGCGTACAAAACAGGTGAGATCATATTCAATCATATATGCATGTAAACTTATCTGAATCTATTAACTATTTAATATCACATTGCTATTCTCGGGTAATATAGTTAATAAAAAGCCCCAAATAATTGAAAGCCCTGCGAACATCTCAAACTTCAGTAAAACAAACTAAATATCGCGGATTCAAACATGAAAAAATATATTAAGTCGAGAAAATTGGCCGTCAAAAATGATATATGAAGCTTTGTGCGAAATATTTTTTCGGATACTGACCCAGTTATAAAATACTCGTGATAGATGACTATTGTTTCTTTAATACAATAACCGTCGTTATAATAAATGTTCCTTCGGGAAAAGTTTTTTCTATCCCTACGATTAACGCATGTAACTCAATAACATAATGGACTTACTCAATCGCAGAAACACAAAATGGTTAAAGTAAGTCTTTATTTTTCAGTTTTTTTTTCCTTCTCTTTCGCAAGAGTCTCATTAGTTAGTTTATAGGGTGCATCACGTGCAGATGAGATTAGAAAGATATACAATCATTCCAACTAATTCTCAAATTCGTTTGACCTGGGATCAAATGCCGCACGCATCAGGTGGGCCGCATGCTTGTATGTCTCCCGAAGTAGTATAAAAAACTACCCAGGAATTAGCGGCATAGTTTAACGTTATCTTACCTTAACCGTTGACTCATTTGCATCAAATCAATAAGATAAAAAAAAAAATATGAAAAATGGGTGCCTCATGATTTGACTGATCTGCAGAAAGAAACGCTTGTTGAAACTTGTATTGCCTTGTTGAATTGGTACATAAATGAAGGAATATTGGATCGAATTGTGACGTGTGACGAAAAGTGGATTCTTTACGATAACCGTAAGCGAAAAATGCAATGGCTGACCCCAGGTCAAACGCCGCAACAGCGCCCTAAAGCAAAGCTTACCAATAAAAAAGTAATGGTACCTGTTTGGTGGTCTCTTCATGGCGTTATTCACTAAAGCTTTCTCAGGTCTGGTCAAGCAATAACAGCAGATCTTTACGGTGCCGAACTTCGAATAGTCATTGCGAAACTGGCACGAAACAGCCCCGACTCGTGAATCGATCATCACCATTATTGCTCCATGATAACGCAAGACCTCACACTGCACGAGAAGCCGTTGTAACTCTACAGGAGCTGCAGTTAGAAACCATACGTCATCCTCCGTACTCACCAGACCTTGTTCCCACTGACTACCATTTTTTTCGTGATTTGGACAATTTTCTACGTGGTTAAAATTTTTCTTCCCAGGAGGCAGTACGAAATGCTTTCTCACAGTTTGTCAAATCCAGATCTCCAGAGTTCTATCGCAAAGGCATAAATAAAGTTTAACGATTAGATGGCTGCAATGTATAGATAATGAGGGCAAATATTTTGATTATATAAATATGTTACACCTTAGAAAAAAACGAGTTTTAATTTTAAGTACAAATCGGCAATTTCATACTTTAATCCCTATTATTTTCTTTCATGGAAACGTACAAATGTCATAGAATATGACATTGCACTTATCCGCGCTAAAGGTTTTGCTTCCTAGTTTCTAATTTGAATGGGCAAGCAGTGGAGTTTTCCCTCTGCGATACATAAGCAATTTCATATTTTTTTATAGTTCATTTGAATTTCATACATAATTTTATTTCCGATATTATACACTAGGTGGCGCTGTTCACAAATTACATGCGCTACGGTTTCGAAAAAATGGCCTTAACATACATGTGCCTATGAGTCTAACTAATGCGTTCTGGATCTGGATAGTCGTAAATCAATGCTCAGTAACTTTGTTTTAGATGTGAAAAAAACGAATAGGCTCGATTTTCCTATTATTTTAGGCAACTATCAAATTTTGAATATTTTCACAAAAAAACCGAAAAAAACGAAAAAAAAAACCGAAGAAAATGCAAAACCGTACACTATGCGTGTCCCGACATGCACTTGGCTGTTTTTTACTATTGATATCGTGAAACGCTCGCAGTATAAGCTTGAATAGTGTTATGCACTTCGAACTATATGAGCTGTTGAGTGACTTTCTCCACGGCAGCTACACTTTATTCCCCTTCCTTTTCTATGGTACATCCTTTTTATCTATCTATACCTTCACGTCGCGTATGCGTACACGGGGTATGCAAAAAGCACCAAGTCTCACAAATACACCAAGCCATTTCTTTAACATTCATAGCTTTTTTTATGCTCTTCTATTTTCATCCTTTTTATTACTATAGCTTTTATCTATTCTTTTTATTATTTGCTGTCTAACTTCACAGGGTTACTCGCTGGACTAATCTGACGATTGACTGAAAATTTTATTAAAGTCAGTCCAGCCGTTTTGGAGTCCATAAGAAACATCCACACATCGATTTTTACATAAAAGGAGATGAAAGATTAATTGAGTATAATATAATGTATTTTATGCTCCTAAACGTAGGTACATGTTGACACGAGAAGTGCTAGGTTCAAAGAAATGTAGGAAACTCTTTGTCTTCGAGTGTCTGCGTCCCTGATTGGACCCTGAAATAAATTCCTGTCGTCGACTCGCTAGTTCCCGTCCACACACGACGTGATCAGACTTATCTTAAAACAGTGCGATAGGGGAATGTAAAATTTAGGTATTTGCGATTTACGCTTCGTCTGAAAACCGCTGATGCCAAAGACGTTGTACAATACAACAGAGACATTCGTTTCTGTTGTACGCGACTGTTATTTTAAATTTCATCTGTATTATGTACTTCGTTGTGCATTTTATAGCTTTAGAGGTCTGATCAGGTCCTATTTAAGGTACTTTATATCAGTAATCAAGTGTCTCTCGCCTGATATGGATTAAATATTTTTAGCCTGATAGTCTGCAACATAAGAAATATTCCCGACGTATTGCCAACCCAGTTGCTACGAGTAATTAAGTTCCTCCAAAACACCGTCCTGGCAATTTTATTTAGTTGGATTCTTCTACTAGGTATACTTGCCCAGTCCAACTAATTCTACATATCCACCTGAAATTGTTATCGTCCTATGAACGCCTGCAATACAGGAAATATCCCTCGCGTGTTGCCACCCTATTAGCAGCAGCTAACACGATAACTGTAAGCTTACTAACTCGCAAAAACACAACATCATTCAAGGAGATTTTATTTGGGTGCAGTTTTCTGTAAGGTGAAGGAACTTCCCTAGTTACGCCCAGCGCTACCTCTCTTATAAACACCCAGACTACAACCAAACGACAAACGTGATCATGCACATGAATGTTTATCTTGTATGGGAATCGATTCGTTCAACCATCGAAAGTATCGATTTAAGGCATATTTAATTATTCTAAAACAAAAAATAGAAGTCATTAAATAGTCATCAAACAGCAAGTAATGTAGGTACGAGTACTTTGAAAACATACTTTCGCACAGGTTCAAACTTAACTTAGACGATTTTTTTTATAAATCGTTAACAAATTTATAAATAATTGCTTCATTTTAAATAAATGTATATATTGTGTATTGTTCTAGGTTAAAGGTTCTTATATGAAATAAGTTGCACCCCATGACTTCGTCTGCGCGTACTTTAGTATCCCGTAAGAAATGCTTTTTCTACTTTTTCTACTTTCTTTCTTTATCAGTTTCTTACGGTCGCATCGTGTTGTTAAATAGCCTATAACTTATTATTAAGCTATCAAATGCAAAAAGACTTTTTTAAATCCGCCTCATAGTTTCAGAGAGTATCGTGTTCAAACAAACTCTTCCAAACTTTACGTATTAGTATAGATAATTCATCAATTTTGTATGCCAATTTACGTTATCATAGATCGCCTAAACCCTGTTGTGTTCATTCGGTTATCTAAAACATTTATCACGCAGATAACAAAATAGAATTATGGACCGTAAATCTGTGATGTAGTCGTGTTAATAATTTTAAAGTTCCTGCTGGATTTGAGCAACCCTAAAGTTTCTCAATTTATATTCATATTTTAAACCTGACCGCTGAAACTCGACAACCCATGTTTACATCAAACTTTGGCCTGAGAAATTCCTGATAAGCATAAAATTGTATACTTACATTAACTATACTTTTAATTCTTTACTTTCATATTTGATGTTTCCTCGTATTTTATTGGGAAATATTTAAACTTATACCTAAAAGCTGCGCGATAGAATCAGAAATGAGGATATCCGCATTAGAACTAAGGTAACCGACATAGCCCAAAGTATAAGCAAGAGGAAGTAGCAGTGAACCGGCCACATAGTTCGTAAAACCAACAACCGCTGGGGAAGAAAGGTTTTCGAATGGTGTCCCCGTACTGGTAAACGAGGCATTTCACGCGAAACGTTCTGAAATTCTGAAAGTTATAAAATTTGTTCATATTGGGCATATTTGTACTTTTAACGGATATGAAAGTGTACACATAATATTTTATTTACTTGAGGTTTTGTTGTTAAGATATCGGATTCTATAGAATTCCCTTGATTAACGGAGCGATGTATGTGAAATATTATTTTCTATCTACAACTTCACGCCAAATCCCTTGCGGGGTAGGCAGAGGGAATCGAGCGCCACGTGACCCGATCTTTACATACCTCACTCGCTTCTTTAACATTCATTGCTCTTCTCACCAATTTGGTCATGGTAGATAAGTCTTGGCCTTCCCCGGCTCCTACAGCTTTCCACTTTTGCATTGTATATCTGCTTCGTCATTCTTTCATCTTGCATTCTTTCTACATGTCCGAACCAACGGAGCATGCCTCTTTTTAATTTAACACCGACGCTCTCTTTCAGACCAACTCTGTTTCTAACATCATCATTGCGAATACGGTCTACAAGCCCTACGCCACAAATTTTGCGCAGCGCTCACATTTCGAACACGATTATTCTACTTTCATGCTCTTTCTGCCATACCCAGCTCTCGCTTCCATAAGTTAGCGTTGGGGCCAACACTGCATTGTGTATAGCGAGTTGTGCCTTCTGGCTCAGGTTTTTACTGCCAATAAGTTTTCCCAACGCTCCATTCACACTATTCCCAGCACTCACTCGTCTTTCCACATCTGCGGTGTACCTTCCATCCCTGCTGAAAGCGCATCCAAGATATACAATCTTATCCACTTGTTTCATCAATCGTAATCCTTATATTAGTTCTGGATTCTTCTCTTTCAAATACTATTATCTTTGTTTTCTTCGCATTCAGTAGTAAGCCTTTCTCCATACATTCGTCTTTCATCGTTGTGACCAGTGTTTGCAGTTCAGATGGTGTATCTGCTAATAGCACGGCATCGTCTGCATACAGCAGATAGTTTACCACTAAGTCACCCATGCGCATTCCCACATTCGTTGACCTTATTCTCTGCAGACAAGAATAATATTATTTTCATATTGAATTATATTATAATAAAATAATAATTGTAGTATTTTATAGAAAACTTACTGTGCAGATATTGGGTAGTTGCGGGATAAGGCAGAGCAGTAAAAGAAAGAGCTTCGAAGATGTATGTATTTGTATAGAGTGGTTTACAAAAATATATGAAAAACGGACAGGCGTAACTGTACCGAAATAGGACGATGGCGGCTAGAGATGTGCCGAGTCAGACTGGCTCGAGTGCTGACTCCAATACCTAGCAAGTGCTCATTTACTCGAGTATATAAAATACTGAATTCGGATCCAAAATACTCGAATACAGGTTTCGAGTACTTACGGTATTCGAATCCTTAGTATAGTATTTCAATCGCAACCTTCTAGCTTCACGCGTACAGTCGAATTTTGATTGCCTACTATACGCATATCACAGCTTTATTTTTATATAATTTCAATGCTTTTTTAAAAAAGTTTTAATAACTTTAGTAAGATTATCGTGCTTTCTATTCCTAATTTCTATTAAAATAAAACTTTGGTGTATATATACCTAGTTAAAAACTCCAAATATATGACTACTATTTGCTAAGCTTTAATATCGTCCCTTACTGTGCCACAATTACGGAAAGCCTGATTATACATTAATAATTTTATTATTTACATACTTTCCTATCGTTCATACATGTTTTGTGTTGAAATATTAGTTTTTCAGGATGTACTCGAGTTCACTAAAGTATTCGAATACTCGCGTTCGTACTCGAATACCTGTCTAAATCTTTCGACTCGAGTCCTAATACGATTCTTTTTTTAGGACAAAAAATAGCCGAGTCGGCACATCACTAATGCCGGCGGATGCACCGCTAAGAATGTCCTAGTCGTAGATCAGCAGCGATACGATTTCCAAATAGTATGCAGTACTTATATCAATGTAGTGACCGAGTTTCTACATACAATTTTTTTTTTTGACATTTATTATTTTGGCCACTGAGGGCCGTTACTACGTTACCGGGTGGGAGCACAATAAAAATGTTTCACTGAGGAGGACTACACTACTAACTCTACAGCAAATTTCATTAATATCCGTTTAGTAGTTTAATCTTGTAAAAGTAACGTCAAAGTAAAGTCCTATATAAAAAAAGACGGGCTAAAAGTTAAAAGAACATTTCTGGTGAAATTGAAATAAAATTTTTTTAGCGCTCCTCGATAATCACTTTTTGTATTATACGCTAAACGTAAAATTTTGTCGAGTTAATTATGAAAGGATTGAAAAACAATAAAATGCATAAAATTTGTATGCTTAAATTCAATTCAGTTTTACACCGTCAACTATTTTAATTCTTTCGCGCACTTCCTTGTCAACCCAAACCATTTGCACCGCAGATGCGCAAAGAAGTAATGTAGGAACCTCTTTATCTACTTTCTTTCTTTTTCCTCAGCTTCTAAGAGTAGTATCGTGATGTTGAATGACCTATAACTTTCCACAGGAATTGGGCTATCAAATGCAAAATTATTTTTTCAAGTCCATCTGATAGTTCAGAGGTTAGCGCGTTCAAACAAACTCTTCCGCTTCACATATTAGTATAGATTACAGACATATTATGTCACCTATAACAATTAAGCGTTACGTTTATTAGATAGTATTTAAATTATCATAAAAGTGGAATAACTATGGATGAGATAGAATGGTCGATACGAAGTTTGAAAAATGGAAAGTCTGCGGGAATTGATATGATCACAGCTAAGATGATCAAACTAGGTGGCACTTATGTCTGGGACGCCTTCTGGTACTTATGCAACCTATGCTGGAGAACTGGAACTCCAATGGACTGGGGACGCGCAGTCATCGTACCCTTATATAAAGGCAAGGGATCACGCATGGACTGCGCGAGCTATAGGGCCATCAGTTTGATCAGCTTAGCAGCAAAAGTATATGGAAAGATAATTGAAAGAAGATTCAGGGTGAAATCTGACGAAATGCTGTGGGAGGCACAGGGAGGATTCCGAAATGGAAGGGGATGTACGGATCAAGTTTTCTCGCTCCGCAGTATCGTAGAGAAGCATGTGGCCACAGACCAGAAGGTTTTCTGCGGTTTTGTGGATCTTGAGAAGACATTTGATAGGGTTGTGCGAAAGGAACTGTGGTGCATATTGCCGAGATATAGGATTGACATGACGGCTCACTGCTCCGTGCTGTGCAGTCCACCTATAAGGATTGCTCAGCATGTGTGCGAATAGATGGCAACATGTCACCCTGGTTTAATGTAAAAAATGGTGTCAAACAGGGTTGCATGTTGTCTGTTAGGCTGTTTATTCTGTATCTCGATAGTTGTCTATATAGAATAAGATCGACGAATGTAGGATTACGCATGGGTGACCTAGTGGTGAACTGTCTGCTGTATGCAGAGGATGCCGTCCTATTAGCAGAAACACCATCTGAGCTGCAAACACTAGTCACAATGATGTAAGACGAATGTATGAAGGAAGGCTTACTATTGAATGCGAAAAAAACAAAGATAATGGTATTTGAAAGAGAAGAAACCAGATCCAATGTAAGGATTACGATAGATGATGAAGTGTTGGAACAAGTGGATGAGTTTGTATATCTTGGATGCGCTTTCAGCAGGGATGGAAGGCACACCGCAGATGTGAAAAGGCGAGTGAGTGCTGGGAATAGTGTGAACTTCTTGGCAGTAAAAACCTGAGCCAGAACGCGCAGCTGGCTATACACAATGCAGTGCTGGTCCCAACACTTACTTATGGAAGCGAGAGCTGGGTATGGCAGAGAGAGCATGAAAGTAGGATAAACGCGGTTGACATGCGAGCGTTGCGCAAAATTTGTGGCGTAACGCTTGTAGACCGCATTCGCAATGATGAAGTTAGAAGCAGAATTGGTCTGAAAGAGAGCATCGGTGTTAAAATAAGATGAGGCATGCTCCGTTGGTTCGGATATGTAGAAAGAATGCAGGATGAAAGAATGACGAAGCAGATATACAATGCAAAAGGATGTAGGAGCCGAGGAAGGCCAAGACTTACCTACCATGATCAAATTGGTCGTGTTCTATCAGAAGGTGATGTCAGGAACCCTAGAAACCGGCGAGCATGCATGAAAAGAGCAATGCATGTTAAAGAAGCGAGTGAGGTATGTATGGATCGAGTCGCGTGACGCTCGGTTCTCTCTGCCTACCCCGTAAGGGATTTGGCGTGAAGTTATAGATAGATAGATAAAAGTGGAAATTAAAATTTTATTGACTTTTAAGGTCTGAATCATTCTATGGATATAATTCTAGTCACAGGATACGCTGCTGTCTTTTCATTATACTTCCACAATAATCAGTCAGGTGACCGCTTGTAACTGTCGGCTCCCTGCGATCTTTATCAGATCGTCGAACCAATCGACGTGCAACCAGTCTACGTTGCGTTTTCCCGTTCGGGATAATTATTACGTCTACCCACTGCCATTACAGCTAAATTGATTCATATTTATAAGAGGATGACTGAATGTGTGTTGGCATGCATTCCGTAGGTTTGTAAACAGAATGGCGCATTCGATTTTTTCCCGAACTGCTAAAGCAATTGAACTGATTTTACGGTGCTTTATATTACTTAGCCCTAATTATATTTTGAGTATTCGACTACACTGGATTAGTAGTTTTCTATAAGTTTATTTTTATCAGATATGACTACACATGATGTAACAAAATCATCAACCTAGCTAAATCTAGATATTGCTAACGACAAATATTGAAATAACAGTAAATAACTATTACTTATATCAATATTTATGGATTAGTATTGTCTTAGGTTTTCGCGATTGTTACACATTGAATTAAACAATTTTTAACGGAAGTATCGCTTCCTGCGACCACGGACGCTGCAAAGCGTTCGAAACGTCAGGTTCAACAAAATAAATAAAATACGCGATACTTCCGTTAAAAATTGTTTAATTCAATTTATGGATTACTTACTCCCTCCGGTAAAGCAATACGAACTCGGTACAGGAATTCACAGCACATACGAGTATTGTCTCTAAAGATAATAGTGCTAATAGATACTCTTGTTTCTATTACGATTGCCTAATTTTTTCCTCCTACCACTATACTATTGATACTAGACAATTGATAAAAACATATACATACCATTGTTTGTAAATAAATATATACAAAGTACCCAGATAAAGACGGACAAATTAATACACACACATGTTTGTCTTTGTTGGAATCGAATCTACGACACTCGGTGGTAAAGTGGCCGTTACTTGTCTATCACCGTGTCGTCCAATATATGTATACCTATAAGATTTATGATAGCCGTTCAACTACTATAAACTACGATGTGGTAGGTATAGTATAACTGCCGTGTTAGTTTATAGCGGCGCGTGCTCGACACGTGTCTGGCGGAGAACACGTCATTAGCTTCGCGATGCGTCTCTGGAGGGTTATGAATGAATGAGTTATTTGTTTGAAATCGCTCGGGCCATAATCCATAAGCGAATGCGATTTCTCCACAATTTAACTGTAATAGTGACCATTTTTTTAACGCAATTGCATTTTATAGGTTAGAAGACAAATAGAAATCTGAAATATACTCGTACATAATTAAAGTGTTAAAAACAAACTTTATTACAAATTATTTTGTAAGTATGGTAGTCTCCTTCGAACAAACTGTTTATGTTCTTCTTAAAAACGAAATAAAAATAGTATACAGTAACAAGTATCAATATTGTGGATTGACAGACATATACAAAGAGTCCAAACTGCTAAAGAAATAAATACATAGGGTAGCGTTTAGAAAATATTCGGAAAATGGAAAATTATTTTGGAAACTGGCACAAAACTTGCATGAATCCTCTTGTTACTTATACAATGAGTAACTATAAATATTATATTTTGAGCGGTTACTATGTTAAGTAATTATTAAAATGTACCTTAGTTACAGAAACAAATCCAACCGTAGTTAATATATTCAGGTGTTATTTTGCAAAAGTCAAAGTTGCGGGCAATTTGATCTAAACTACTTTGTGTACTTCCGCTACTGATAGTTCATGCGCGCTAGTGGCGACTGGCACCCACCCGCTACTGTTAGTAGATGCCACCTGCCGCGCGCCGCTGCCATGGCTGCTCCGGTCGCCTCTGCTTGGCTGATGCGGTCGTCTCTGCGACTCGTGTTTCACCTCTCCACGAGGTAGAAGTCCCTTCATCACCAGTTCACTGTAGATGTCAGTCATTGCAATAATCAAGAAGAATCCAACCTTATACGGACGTGGTGCACCCTGCCTACTAGTAAAATAGACTGTGGTAAAAGAGGCGGCACATCCAAGACAAGTGTTACATTCTTATGAACTTATATACTTTGCGGATAATTAAATTTGCTGATTGTTTTATACCTACCAGTCGTCATCAGTAAAGTTCAGTATAGTTACTGCGTTACCATAACGCTAGGCTACGGTAATATACAGACATACGCGTGTTAACGACTATATAAAAAATGGCCTGTTATCTTAGGACACTCGGATCACTCTAGATAGAGTAGATACTCTGTATAGAACCTGGCTTGAACATACATACGTAAAAATGTGGAAACCGTAAAAAAAAAACGTAAAACTAGAATACCGTGATGCTTTTCATATTCATTTTAAAAAATGTATGGTCATATACTTATCATGAATATATGTAAGTAATAGAATATAGGAAAATAGGAAATATCCATACCGGCATAATTTAATTAACACATTATTCTTTAAACAGTGAAAAGTGTGATCTTTAGTGTTTTTCAAAATTATGAAGGTATCGGTGTTTCTTATAACATACACCAATTTCCAAGTTTTTACACTCAGCTCAACTCAATTCAACATTGCACTTTAAGGTCTTGTTATTTGAATATTGGAATCAAATCTGTGATTAGAAGATTTCATTTGAAATACGTAACTTAAATTTCAAATCTCGTATAGGATAATTATATCAATTTGTTGAAAAAAAAAGGGTGAAAAGGAAGTAGAGCTAAGGCCAGCTGGTACAAGTACTAATGGTTATACTGAACTAACCTATACAACTATATTAATGGTCAAATAGATATTATAGTTACTATATACATATTCTCCTTCTTCTTAGCGTTATTTTGTTTCGTAATCCATTAGATTTCGCGGGGTCCGCTATCTAAGCAGGATTATGCGAAGATACGGATTTTTACATGGAGGGACTATTGTCAGACCTTTACGACTCAAAGCCGAAACCAGAGCTTTTTTTGATTAGATCACACGACTATCAAAATATAATAACTTGGACAACACGATTTTAATGGTACATGCCAGGATTTGAACCGATAACCAGTTTGTCAATAGACCGGGCCAGGCTATAACTGCCTACATTAGCCACTAATTTGATAGCCAAAAAACACTTGTACTTATTGTGTGCATAATATAAATAAAGAGCGATGGTTAAAAATTTAACAAAGTTTCGCAGATAACATTAATCCATCTATGGTACTATTTATTCCGCTTGCATCCATCGGCACCCTGCGATCTTCACAAGATCGTCGGACTAACTCAATTCAATTCATTTATTCTTAACAATAAACACATTGTGTTGAATTTAAAAAATTACGTAATTTTTAAATATATTGTGTCAGATATACCAAAATACATGTTAACAAAAAAAACATTATAATTATGATTACAACACAATACATCAAAATTCATATTTAAATTCGTCAATGCTATAGCAAATTTTTTCCAACAAAAGGGCATGCAGCTGATTTTTAAAAACCTTCCAGCTACTTATTCTTGTTAATTAGATAGGCAATTTATTAAATAATATTGTAATTGTAACTGTTTCCCCGCAGTCTAAAACTTAATCGAAATTTGGATTTACTGATCCTTAGAGCTACGGCGGTAACTCCAGTTTTGCTACTCATATCTACCTCGCAGAGAAACTCATCATGGCTCTCTGTACAACCTTCAGCTTCCGTACGAGGTCACATCCATAGGAAGGGACCACATTACCGTACCGACCATAAGTCATCATTTGCAACACACACTGGTCGAAGACTTTCGTCTTAAGAAATTGACGTATTTTGGACGAGAAAATCTTTCACAATGTCCTGAACGCTGCCCATCCGAGTTGGACTCGACGAGATACCTCTTTTTCGAAGTTGGATCTACCTAGCTGTACTGGTCGTCCTAGCTAGACATACTCATCAATAGATTTGGGAACCTCTCAACTGAAACTGGAGTGGGTTTATTTTAAGACTTACTTGTTGAAATGGTCTGTCGAGATCTTCAAGTATTGTGTTCAAGTCCTCCATCGATACCTGATAGAGACTATTTATTACATAAATAAGGGAATTATTAAACGCTTGCAATTAAACCTGCCATATTCAGAAGGGGAATTCGTGGTCATCAACTGTAATCGAAATGGTCTCACAGTGTGAGGTCTCAAATAAGTTTTCTTTGATAAACTTTCAGGTTCTGCAGTGAACTTACGAGGTTTAACAAAGAATTAAAAATTTATCACGAAATGAATGAAAGGGTTTTTGATGTCAAACATCTATTAGCGCACCTTGGCAGTAAAATCGAACCGTGTGTCGTGACGGAAGTTGGCATGACGGAAGTCTCACATGCCGTCGTGCGTCAAAGGATATCGATTAACTTTGGGGCTTTTGAACCCCAGATTATACATCTATGAAATAGTACGTAAAATTCTTAAATGATTTATTACAAATGAGTGAGAGAGAGAAGGAAATGTGAACTGACATCAATTTATAGTCAGGTAATGCATACCTTTTTTAAGCACCAGTTTCTCACACTTGAGATACATTTCTTGACAATATTATGTTTGTTTATTATGTACTTAACCTGTGCGTGACGGAAAACTAAATATATATTATATACAAAATTATTTTTAAATGTACTGTCATAAATTAGAAGCTAAAAGATTTCAAAATCAACGTCGTTACGTCAGTTGCCAACAACAATTAGGCCCACCTCAAATGACGACGTTTAACGTAGCGTATAGACACTTGAAACATACAATATCGCACGTCGCTATCTCCACTGCCAACGCAGTAACGCTGTCCTTCCTGGCGATATCACTAACTCGTAAGAATCCAACAAGGGTAACCCTCTAGCCCCTAGGAAAGAGTCTGAAGTGGAATCTTTCTATAAGGAAAAACCTCTTATCAACATAAGTTTCAAGTCTAAAAAAAATCGTTTTCTTCTGAAAATGCCGAGGAAAGCTCGGTCGCCCAGGCACCTCCTATTAAAATTGTTTTAGTTTATGAATGTAATGTATTTCATTATTTCAGACCCTCACAGGCCATAGAGGTGTATATTCACCAGTTCCTTCTAAATACGATACTTTAAGAATGGCTGTGGCAACAAATGATATTATGGTTTTAAGGTTAATAGCACCTAAAATAATCATAGTAGCGATAGCATAAGAAAATATTGTTATTTTTCAACAGTATAAAACATAAGATATATACTGCCAAACGGATAATCTGGATGGAGCGTTTGCCCCACGCATCTAAACTCACTAATTGTATCTAGTATCACAATATATTGTAACATTAACACGTAGAGCGGTATACCGTGCTAACAACACTGGTGTTAAATAGTAGTTTCATAGTTTCTATTAAATATTTACTTTGTTTTACTATTTATGAATACAATACATTTATTTTGAGATACAATCACAGAGAATACATTGTAAAATCCGTAGCTGCATTGTAAAATTATCTCTATTAAATATTTACTTTGTTTTACTATTTATGAATTGAATTATTATTAAATTTAGTGTAAATACATAAATATATTGGTTTAATTAACAAAACTCTACTCTCTTTTACAGTATTTTACACCATATTTTTATTGGTTTTTGATTTTTTTTTTATTAAATTTTGAATATTCACTAAGATGTTTCACATATGCCTACCGTCCCGTGACGGCCACCTTTTTTTTATATATAATATCAGGAGGCTATAAGCCTACGTATCGTACGTACTGATCTAAAATTGTTACTGTAACCTAGAAACGCTTATGGTACAAGAAGTATCGGTCACACGTTGCCACCTTTTCTGCTAACACAGAAACTTCTTATTAACTTTTTTTTATATACATGCCGAAGCATACGGCGCATCTGATCTAAAGTGGTCACCGTAACTCCAAAACATCTTTTTCAATTATTTTACTTACAAATTAAGGATATATTAATAAAAGTACCACCGCCAAACCCGTATTCTGGCCAATCGAATTAATGCGAGTATATAGGCCAGTTTGTTATTGATTTGTAAAAAAGTATAACACTTTAAAATTATATAATGTGATTATTAGATTGCCTTTTACATAAATAAATAAAAGAGAAGTCATTTTAGAAATAATTCTAAAATGACTTCTTTATAAAAAGATGTGTAAATAATCGCTGTCTATTTTCAAGACATTATAATTCTAAATACACTATTCCTATAACTCATCGTTAACGAAATTACATTTACATTAATTAATACTTTTATATTTGATACTAGCTGCTGCCCGCGGCTCCGCCCGCGTGGAGTCAAATAACGTAGCCTATGTGTTAATCCAGGTCATAACCTATCTACGTACCAAATTTCATTCAAATCCGTTCAGCCGTTTAAGCGTAAAAGAGGAACAAACATCCATCCATACATACAAACTTTCGCATTTATAATATTAGTAGGATGTGTGATGGTTGAAGTAAATGTCAAAAAAAATATGTATATATTCAGTCTACACGATCGCAGGCGTTCATCACCATGACAAAAATGAAACCTGTCCTTCGAATCAGTTGAACTGAACATTGTATAATATAGTGAGTATCTATGTACGAGTATGTGGAAGTTTTTTATTCAATACCAACTCAGGTGAAAAAAATCGATCATATCTATATAGATATGATCGATTTTTTTCAGGCCAAACTCGTATCTTATGTCAACATTTTTTTTTCACAATTTGTCCAATGAGACTTCGGTTAGATCCAAAAAGACAATGTCACCATAATCCATACTGTTCTAAGCAGAAGCAAGTGGGCGAGCACAGTTTTAGAGGAAACCGATAGTAGCCATTTTAACTAGGGCAGTGATACAAATTTAAAGGGTAATGCACGATACCTTAATATCCTTAGGTTATTTTCAGTAGTGGAAAATAGTAAGACCGTTAAAAATCACGCTGATAGACATAGTACACAGCTTGGTGATAAAATATAAAATATTGACTTCAAATTATTCTTTGCTGGATGCATTAATTGAAAATCCGTAATGTTCAGGCCATTCAAATATAGTTACAATTTATTTTAGTTGTTAGCAAAACTGTGATTCTTATGTACACGTAAGGTTAAACTATTAAATTTGCTATGATTATGACAAATAAATAAATAAATAATGTTTTTATTTTACTGATTGTTTGATTTATCCGCCATCTGTACGAAAAAAATCGTTGTGACGAATTTACAATAAACCAAATTAATGTATGACGAATTTACTTCATAGAAATAGAACAGTGTCAAATTGACGCATACTTTTTTTCGTGTCGAATGTACAACAACCCGTCCACGTTAATTACACTAATTACATTAGAAATACCTGAAAATGGGATAGTCGGGTAAATTTGCAAGCATATAATAATGATATCTTTTTTTTCTCTTTTCATATTATTATCTCTAAGATGCAATGTTGTTTATAAAAATCGTGAAAATATATTTTTAAACAATATTGGACAAAACACCCTTTCTTATGGAATACCGTTTCGTATGTCTTTTCAATACATGCATTGAACGTAACCTATCTAAATAATTCAGTATCACTATTATATCAAGGGTTTCATCAGAACTCCGAATACGTTACCACAAAATAGAAACAGAAAATATATTGCCAAGATAACGATACCTTAATGAACTATACGTAAGATAAACCATCCATTAATTACCGAATTCCAAACGCATGAAAGTAATCTCCACCTCTCACCATCTCTGAAATAATAACCACTTATGAAGTGACGACGGAAAGCCTCCTTTCCTGAATAATGGCCGCCGACTTCCGGCGATATATTTCCGCTATCTCGCCGCCAACATGGCGTCCACACTTCCGGTTGACCGTTATGGAGTGTTAATCGAGCATTATGTCTGCTAGATGAAAAACTATCTGGAGGTCCTCTCCACCGAATAATTTTCATATGGAAGGTCGTGTGTTGAATATTATTATTTAATGCCGAGATATCTGTGCCGAACCGAGCCATTTTCTTGGATATTTAAATTCAACACGAGCTTTCTTCCCCTATTATTTTCTATTTTGTGATCTATCTTCTTTATTCAACTGCAGTATGTAATAACCAATGTCAAACTAGAATAAAATAAATGCCTGTTCCTATCAAACAAATTTGTTGGGTTTCTTATCCAATTATAATGTTATCATTTGCCTGTTATTTGTTTACCGTTCTTAATCTTCGATCACACGAAAGTAATATTTTTAAGTTTTCTTTTAAAAATGTTTACAACTCGAGTTTTTTCTACATGAAACGCTAATTTCGTAAGCACCTAAAATCATAAAATAACATTGAAATGTGTTTTTTTTTATTGCAATAGAGGTAAATTTAAAAATGAAGGATACCCTAATATCCTTAATTTTTGGCTTGCAAGTGCGAAGTTACTCATCACATTTAGGGCCAAAGTCATAAAATAGTTTTTTAGCATTTTATACATTTTTCATAGTTTTCGTTTTTATAGTTTCAATTATTCTTTTTTAATCTACCACCATTATGACAATGACCATTAGCCAAGAAGAAATGCCGAAAGAAACTTGGCAATATAGGTCATGTTCTAATATATACAACGTAGTTTAAATAGAAATTTTTAGGTACAGATTTATTGAAAGTGTATCTTATTACAAAATTATATACAAATATTTTCATGCATGAGCAACATTTCAGTAAAATATTTTCTTCATGAATCATTCTCGTTCGTAATTTCACATTTAATAATAACGGAACGGAATAAAATATATGGATAATGAAAGAACATATTATGCTGAGAAAACTCATGTACTTTTTTTTTTCAAAAAAATAAATGTTAAATTACAATTTTAATTATCTACGTATGAACGTTATTCAGTGTACTAGAACTAACTTTTCTATTGAATTAATCTTATTTTAGACAAACAAGATCACGGTCTGCCTATTGTCATACGGCTATTATAGCCTACCTTACTTAAAAGAAGGTGTAGCAATACCTCCCTTTCAGAACGGAAATTATAAAAATATTAGTAGATACTCGTAGTATAAAAACAAGATACTTTTTATTACGATTCTAATTGTTGTCAATCACTTTCTCAATTCAAAGGACGATTATCGATCTTAATGATTCTTATAAAAATACGGCAACCACTCCCGGTTTTGTAGTCAGACATCATTGTTTGTATATCCCTTGTCTGTGGGCTTTTGTTGTCTACCTTGTGCTCAAACAAAAGAACTTCGCGCCCCCACAAAGACGTAATTATATGGAAGGATTCCCGCTAGAAAAATCTTGCAATTACCTCCTTTTTCTGTCTTCGTAAATTGCAGAAATTATCTTTACAATATTCTAAAACAATGGCTGGAAAATTTAGCATGTCAAAAAAATCTGGTTTAACTTTTTAATATTTTACTTTGAAAATTGCTGATGCGTTTTTTTCTGAGAAATATGAATATGAGTTTTTTATTATTATGTATGTTCCACATTCGATCTAATCATAAACTAATAAATTCTTCTATCCCTCAATGAAGCGTTCTTGGATGCCTCCTATTCCTGCAATACATAAATGATCTGCCAAAAGTCGTGAAAGAACACTGTGTCCTCTTTGCGGACGATATTTTTATTCTTACGTCATGCCAAAGTGCTAACAATTTGGGAGAACACCTCGACTCTATTTGACTGACGTAACGACTGGATAAATAATCACAACCTAGAGATAATCATCTCCAAAACCAATCTAATGGGTGGAATGACCACCCATATCAGAAGCAATCATTGAATATTAAATATGACCATAATGGGATTGACTTAGAGGTGGTTACTGATTTTATATTGTTAAGAATAATAGTAGATAGGCACATAAATTGGAAGGCTCATTTGTAAAGAATCTGTGCAAAACTCTCTAAATTTGCATACACCCTCAGAGAGGTAAAAAAAGACCACGGATACCAAAACAGCCCTTGTGACCTATTACGCCTACGCCTACTCATAGCTCAGCTATGGTACTACGTTATGTGTAAACGGGACCGATTGGAAAAATGTATTTACCATTCAAAAAAAGTTGATCCGCCATATAGCTATCATAAAAAATACAGACAGCTGTACACCCTATTTTAAAAAATATAAACTCCTGACGTTTCCTTGTGAAATCATCAAAGTCATTCGAAAATATTCCGATTTTTACACAAAACGGAAAGAAACAGCTACGGGTTACAGACTTAGGTATCCGAATAGATTACTACTGCCAAACTCACGCCTAAAGTTGTACTCATCAGATCCTTTGACAGTGTCCATCAAAATATATAACAAATTACCAGAACCCATGAAAAATCTAAACAATGTTATAAATTTTTTTAAAGAAAGTTAAAGAGATACTGATCATTAAAGTTTACTACTACAATATTTCAGAATATCTGAATGATAATATATATAAAAAATATAAAAATGAATATTACATTATATAAAATATAAAAATATAGTCAGTCCATCTCTAGATTGCGGTGCCCGTCAGAGTCCATAATTGAGACTACTTATGCTTGTTAGTAAGACTTTCGATTTGTACATTATGGATGCAATAAACACTTTGACTTTGACTCTTTCCTAGGGGCTAGAGAGTTATCCTTGTTGGGTTCTTGTGAGTTAGTGATGTCGTCAATGAGGACAGCGTTGCTGTGTTAAGTAAAGTGTTGGTAACCCCAGATGTTATAATCCCAAAATTTGCAGATGACACTAATAAGATACAATACGTAGCGTTAATAAATTCGCTGTTTAGTCCGTTAATACAAAAAAGTCGTGTATTATTGTGTTAATATAATCGAGATTGCATAATATAGACTGTAAATATGCATTAAAATTGAATAAATAAACAGAATACACGTCATTAGATTATAAGATACAAGCGACTTGCGGTGATAGGTTATGTTGGGTTGTTTTCATTTTCTACGGCTTTTACAGACAATTATACAACTATTCACCATGACTGCACCTTTTGACTTAATTTCTAGGTCACAAATGTAAGAAATATACAGGTCTTACACTTTTATCAACAAAATTTCGTGACAACAAAAGCTTTTGATGGCATACACTAGCATGCTCTGTCTTGCTCACACATACATATTTCCCTATAATGCCATCTTTCATCATGCTTGTACAGACAATTATACAGCAATTCACCATGACTGTGTGTGCAATGCACTTTTTGCCATAAACTCTAGGTCACAAATGAAAGAAATATACAGGTCTTACACTCTCATATAGGTACAGGTCTTTCAAATTCCGTGACAACAAAAATTTTAATGGCAGACACCAGCATACTTTGACTTGCTCACACATACGTATTTCACTATAATGCCATCTCTCGTCACGGAGATATTATTCACATTTCTAACCTCAAATTAATAAATAAAATAGAATCTTACTAAAAGGGACTGGTATGTTAACAAATGATTTAGGATTGTTGATATTAGTTTTACAATATGTTTTTACAGAGCAGATTTACAGAGCCCTGAGGGATGCCAGCATTGATATCCATACTATCGGAGCATTCACCGTCAACCACGGCTTTTATGCATCTGTTGGATAAAAAACTAGCAATTCGTTTACACAAACTCTCGAGCAGCCCGTATGATGGTAACTTCGATAGACAGACCCCAATGCCAGACCCGATCGAGAACGCCTTCCCCATATATAGGCTGACAGCCAATGCCTCACATTGACTCTCAATCGCCAAAGCCTGGCGATGTGTAAGATACACTAGAGGAACACCCGTCGAGCGACCGTAACGGAAACCGTATTGACGGTCGTTGATCAAGTCGTGATCATCTAGGTATCCTAGAAGTCGTTTGTTTATCACACGCTCCATCACCTTGGAGAGAACAGAGGTTATGGTGATATGCCTGTAATTCGATGGGTCTGATCTATCACCCTTTTTGGGCACCGGGTAAATATTGGCAGTCTTCCATGAAGTCGGGACTTACCCAGTGGAGCAGAAAAGCACGTAAAAGTGCATTAGTGCAGAACACAACTCAGGAGCACACAGCTTCTGCCGATATACCATCTGGCCCACTCGACTTATGAATGTCGAGAGTGAGTAATGCCTGCCGGACATCTGGATGAAACAAAGATAATGGTTTTTGGAAGAGAAGAATCCAGAACTAATGTAAGGATTATGGTTGATGATGAAGTGTTGGAACAAGTGGATCAGATTGTATATTTTGGATGTACTTTCAGCAGGAATGGAAAGTACACCGCTGATGTGGAGAGATGAGTGAGTGCAGGGAATAGGGCGAATGGAGCGTTGAGTAAACTTCTAGGCAGCCAAAATCTAAGCCAGAAGGCACAGCTCGCTGTACACAACGTGGTGATAATCCCAACGCTAACTTATGGAAATGAGAGCTGGGTATGGCAGAGAGAGCATCAAAGTAGAATAAATGCGGTCGAGATGAGATCATTGCGCAAAATTAGTGGCATAACGCTTGCTGACCGCGTTCGTAATGAAGACGTGGGAGAAAGAGTTGGTCTGAAAGAGAGTGTCGGTGTTAAGTCAAGAAAAGGCATGCGCCGTTGGTTCGGATGTAGAAGCCGAGGAAAACCGAGACAAACCTACCACGACCAAATTGGTCGTGTTTTATCAGAAGGTGATGTCAGGAGCCCCAGGAACCGGCGAGCGTGCATGAAAAGAGCTATGAATGTCACAGAAGTGAGTGAAGTATGTTAGGACCACGTCTTATGGTACTCGGTTCTCTCTGCCTACCCCACAAGGGACCTGGCGTGAAGATAAACATACATACATTTTACATAGTAAATAAATGGCAAGAACCAACAGGTCACTCACGTAATTTCGTTCAAAAGCCCGTTAGTTTCCGTTTGACACGGAAATCATCATTTGCGAATGCTGTGTATCCCCATATCGTTATTGTGTTACTACGAGCACTCTACAGTGTTATAAATATTGTGATAATATTGAATAAGAACCAACACTGTAAAAGCAAAATTAACTTATTTGTTATTTAATAATTGACAGATAACTGAGGGGTCGTTATGCGGACAGGGGGAGGATCGGCGGATGTCGAACCGCCGCCACTAGCAGTGTAGACGCGGCAGGCTGATGCAGCCGGGAGGCTGGAACCCGGCCTGTGTAAAGTCTCTGTTGCAGTAGTCGTACCGGAGAAGGAGCCCGAGGTGGACACGGCTGCTGCTGTAAGGGGGACCGGGAGCCCTTTCCCCTACGAGCCAGCATACCGCATAACCCGTACTGTACTATGGTGAAAGACCTTTATGCTGTCCGTTCACCGACTTCTCACTTTTTACCTCATTATGCTGGCGACAGACCTTTTTAGATATTTTTACCTTTTTGATATACTTTCTATATATATGTTTTTAATACTTTTTTGAAATTGACATTTGTATAGTATTGAGTGAAACGTACTCCGAAATACAAGTAAGTTCCTCCTATCTATCTATAACTTCACGCTAAATCCATTGCGGGGAGAGAACCGAGCGCCACTTGACTCGATCGTTAAATATCTCAATCGCTTCTTTAACATTAATTGCTCTTCTTATGCACGCTCGCTCCTGACATCACCTTCTGATAGAACACGACCAATTTGGTCATGGTAGGTAAGTCTTAGCCTTCCTCGGCTCCTACATCCTTCCACTTTTGCATTGTATATCTGCTTCGTCATTCTTTCATCCTGCATTCGTTCTACATGTCCGAACCAACGGAGCATGCCTCTTCTTATTTTAACACTGACGCTCTCTTTCAGACCAACTCTGTTTCTAACATCATCACTGCGAAAACGGTCTACAAGCGTTACGCCACAAATTATGCGCAGCGCTCGCATTTCGACCGCGTTTGTCCTACTTTCATGCTCTCTCTGCCATACCCAATTCTCGCTTCTATAAGTTAGCGTTGAGACCAGCACTGCATTGTGTATTGCGAGCTGAGCCTTCTGGCTTAGGTTTTTACTGCCAAGAAGTTTTCTCAATGCTCCACTCACACTATTCCCAGCACTCACTCGTCTTTCCACATCTGCGGTGTATCTTCCATCACTGCTGAAAGCGTATCCAAGATAAAAAATCTCATCCACTTGCTCCAACACTTACTACATCATCAACCTTAAGCCTAGTGTTCGTTTCAAATACCATTATCTTAGTTTTCTTCGCATTCAATTGTAATCCTTTCTTCATACAATCATCTTTCATTGTTATAACTAGTGTTTGCAGTTCGGATGGTCCTACTACGTAAAAATTTTACAATTTTTTTCTCTAGTTTGGTATTGGGATGCATTTAGAAGAGTACGTTCCAATACCGAAACTACTATGTACTATGGTTTTACACAACAATTGCATTCAATATGCCACATACTGGGTATATTTATGAATGTGATAAATTAATTCATCTACAGTAATGCTATCGATGTTCAAAATATCTAAATTTTAAATAGCGAACGTTTCAAAATATCAACAATCATTATATCTGAGTCTAAAATGTCTCCGATTAATTATTACCAGATATTAAAATATCGAATCTTTCAAAATGCTAATTAATTAAAATATCCATAGTATGGTCGTATAATCTAAGAGTAGTAAAATATTAGGGACATTAGGTAGATGTGAAATTATCACACTCTACGAGTAGTAAATTATTATGGATATTAGGGTAGATATGATATTATCACTCTGGCAACGCCGTAATGTTTAGGATTTAGTTTGTTACTGCCAATGCAAAAGAATTCGTTGTTATTGAGCGAAATAATGATCATGAATCATATCAGAACATAGCATAGAAGTTTTCAAAACACAAAAAGGTGCATTTCAAATTGCAGCGCAATGGTTATTCGTATACAAAAATTAAGTAATCCTAAATGAATTATGACTAAACGCATGTCGGCATGTTGATGGTCACAAGTCTAATCTAACCTAACCCAGCAATGTCGGACTGCTTATTATGGATAGTTTAGTACTCTTGATTTAGTAAAAGAGCAGATTATGACAAATGAACGTTATATAAAAAGAGCATTGGGACAATTGATAATTATATAAAACGATTGATAATTAAATATATACGATTAATAAATATCGTGAGATGGAGAAGTTCCATGGACAGCTGTACACATCGTCGCTACAGCCTAACAACAGTGCTAGTAACGACCCTAGAGCTAAACTGATCCGACACTATATCGAAGATATCCCGGACATCAGTCTGCAAGAGATTTCTATGGCTCTCAAACAGCTTAAAAATGGGAAAGCATTGGTTGAAGAACTTCTAAAAGCGGGCGGAAAGCCGATATTTGTAGTCCTTCAGAAGCTATTCAATTCCGTCATACACTCCTGTGAAACACCGAAAGCGTGGAGCAGAAACCTGGTTATGTTGTTCTTCAAAAAGGGTGATATTCTGTTGTATATATTGTTTTCGAGAGTTATCACAAACCGTCTCGCACGAAGACTTGATGAATTTCAGTCTCCTGGACAAGCCGGATTCCGAAAAGGCTTTAGCACTGTAGACCACATATATACCCTCCGTCAAATTATACAGAAGACTGAGGAGTACAATCTGTCATTATGTCTGGCGTATGTGGACTACGAAAAAGCCTTTGATTCCGTAGAGACATGGGCGGTGCTACGATCTCTCTAGCGATGCCGAATTGACTATCGGTACATCGAAGCGTTGAAGTGTTTGTACAGTAAGGCAATGATATATATCCGAGTACAGGACCAGAGTACGACACCGATCCAAGTGCAAAAAGGTTCAAAAATAAAATGGTACGGAATAAGACATCACATAAATTAGAAGTTTAGAATGAATCCTACACCCATTATACATATTGGTTAAAACCATTTTGATAAGCTCGGTGGCTCAGTCGTAAATGACGTGACTTTGACACCAACGCTCGTGGGTTCGATTCCCACACAAGGCAATCATTTGTGTGCATGATGTTTTACATTACCTCCACCTCACAGAAAACCGCAGCTAAATACGCAGTTTGGAATTCTGAAGTCGGTATCGTAATTTTATACCATATTGACTGCACTATTTCTACAAAGTTGCCGGCTAATAAAATGTAACCAATTTGATATGTTCTATTGCAAGCTGTCGTATTAACAAAGTGACATTTTACGTCGTCGGTTTTACAAAAAATTGTAAGTGCAGTCATTGCACTATGATGTGATAGGTACTCCACATTCAAGGAAGCAAAGCTATAATTTTTCTACAAAATCGAGCGCTGTTTATACGGGTTAACGTCCTATTATATGCAGCAGGGCAGTTCGCACGAGCTTTTTTCTACTCAATGAAACAATTTCTTCAATTATAAAGAAAGCCTGTTAGTATCATTGCAACCTGTAATTTTTCCTTTTATATACGGCGAAGACGCTTTGTTCCTTTTGTCATTATTTTAGTTAGTATTATTGCAACCTGCGCTAATCCAGAGGTTTGTTATTTGACTGGGATCTTCTACGTGGTGCACCAGGGCTTTGCTTGCTTACCGTCAGACTTTGTAGTCCTAAAGATGAAAGTGAACCCCCATGAGGTCGTAAAAGAAAACGATCGAACATTTATATTAAGTTTGTTTTTTTTTGCAATTTTGCGAACATGCGGTCCAGACAAATAAAGCTAATCCACAAAAGGGCTACCACCACTGTATCCACTATCCCATAGAGGCTTAAAATTACTAAAAGAGTTGCTGTTGTTAAGTTGCAAGCTTCATGCTACACCCCGTGCACTAGTCCCCCGCGTATCTCACATTGCCGCGTCATTTTCATTAAAAGTAACAGGTGTTCATGTGGTTATCCCAATTTTAGCTTATTGAAGTGAGAGCTGGGTATGACAGAAAGTGTAAGAAAATATAATAAATGTGGTCGGCGAGCGTTGCGCAAAATTTGTGGCGTAACGAAGCGAAATAGAATTGATTTGAAAGAAAGTATCGGAGTTAAAACAAAAAGAAGCATGCTCTATTGGGTCCAACATATAGAAAGAATGCTGGAGGAAAGAAGAATCAACTGGCATACTACGCGTAAGTGGATAGAAGTAAGAGACGAGGACCGCCAATTTTCACCTCCCATGACCACATTGGTCGTGTTTTATCAGAAGGTGATGTCAGGAATCGGCGAGAGTGCTTGCGAAGAGTTACGAATGTTGAAGAAGCAAGTGAGGCGGGTAACGAACGAGTCATGTTACTCTCTGTTCTCTCTGCCTACCCCGCAAGACACTTGATAGATATAGATAGCATTCTTGAAACAATTAATTTAAAAAAATACATGTATTTGCTTTTACCACCACCTCCTTTTTTTTGCACTTAAAGTAGTGTACATTAAATATAAATTTAACATCCCAAAATAATACATATAAATGTATCATACATACGTCACTGCATAAATCTCCAAACATTTATTCATTTAGTGTGTCTTAAATATTCCACAAGAACTTTTCAATATAAATATTACACTTCACTTTATTCAACCAATTTCTTTGCAATTCTCTATTGTCATTTTGAGCTCTTTCTAGATCAGATTCATGAACAGACATATTTAATATGTTTGTCCATGCTTGATAACATGGTTAATATATTATTATGTACTATCAGTATCATCAATTACTTATATATATATATATATATAATATTATGAATTGATGAAGCTACATCAGAATACGACTCTTAGAAGCTGAGGAAAAATAAAGAAAGTAGGAAAAAGCGATTCTAACGGGATCCCGGATGAAGTCGCAGGATGCAGTTAGTTTAATTTATAAAGCGGAAGAGTTTGTTTGTTTATTGTTTAAACCACCAGTCAAATGTGAAAAAATACCAAATTGGTCGTGTTTTATCAGAAGGTGATGTCAGGAGACCCATGAATAGGCGAGCGTGCATGAAAAGAGCTATGAATGTAACAGAAGCGAGTGAAGTATGCAATGACCGCGTCTTATGGCGCACGGTTCTCTCTGCATATGGATGCATGCCCGCAAAGGATCTGGCGTGAAGATATACATACATATATACAAATGTGAATTTTTTTTTAAATTCAAAAGCCAATTCTTTAGGATAGTAAGGCTATTTAAGTTTATAGTTGATAGCTGTAATAACCTAGTAGATAATGACCATTATATTTACCGACGAGTTTTCGGATTAAAATCGTATTTTCGGATTTATGTTCATATTTGAAATTATCACTTATTCATCGATGAAGGAAAACATCGTGAATAAACACATTCAAGAAGTTAAACTTCAAAAAGACGTAACCTTACATAACAACAGTCTGATTTACCCTCTGGGCTGTGGAGATCTGATGGCATTTGGCGAAAAAACTGATTTTGACAAGGAACGACTTCCTTGACAAAATCAGTTTTTTCGCCTGCGAATGCTAATGGAGTAGGAAACTGGATAACGGTAAGAAGAAGAGTTTGTTTGAATGCGCTAATCTTTAGAACTACCAGATCAATGCCAATAAACATGTTTTCAATTCATAGTTCAATTCTTAAGGAAGGTTGTACGCAATCACATCACGTTTAGATTCTTAGAAGCCGAGTAAACAGAAAGAAAGTAAGAAAAGCCACGGTTTACCGCAATACGGTAGAAGTTAGGGGCCATAGTTAGTATTGTATATTTTTATGAATACAAAAAATTTCTCCATCCGAAATCAACTTAACATATATATTATTCAACTTTTTATGTTACTCAGACCGCAATAACACAAGCCTATCATGCCATACATTCCTACAAAGGAAAAAGGACTCCATCTTTAATAGTAGGTATGCAAATACGACCTACTTTCGATTCTTAACATCATGTATACCATGCATTACTCACATGAATATTATATTAAACACTCAGGTGTCCAGGCACATACATGGGTTATTTATAATTCCATTTGACCCATGTCTGTATGTCAGCTTTTGGTTGAGGTGCGTATAATTTGACGACCACTGATTTGTGCCTTATTACAATTGAAATAAAAGTATGTAACTGTATCATTGGAATAGCCACCTAAACCACTTCAAATGAGTAGATGTACATACTAGAAGTTGTTCTGTCGAATTTCATTATCTATGTATCTTTCTTTTTATTTGCTTTAGTTTCGTCATCAGGAAGACCGTTCCTATATGAATTCTATATTGTTTGTCTGTACGTTTGTCTGTCACTTTTTCGAATTTTGACTTCAGATTCGGATTCAGCATAAAAAAGTAGAATAGGAATGTTCAGGAACACCGTTTCTATCTCTTAAGGAACATGGTCAAAATAGCCGACAAATTAAAGAAAAAATTGAATTGTTATATAATTGACGAGCCAGGTGTTCCTCTGGCAATGCAAGCTTGCGCATTCTCAACTGATTTTATTTGGTCACGTCACGTTTGACGAGCTCGGTGTCGCAGTGGTGAAACGCGCTGTTACGCTACTTTGACACCAACGCTCGTGGGTTCGATTCCCACACAGTACAAACATTTGTGTGCATGAACATGTCTGTTTGTATTGGTCTGGGTATTTTCTATGTATAATAAGTATGTATTTACAAAAAAAAAATGTATTTACGTATGTTTATCAGTTGTCTAGTACCCATAACACAAGCTTCGCTTACTTTGGGGCTAGGTGGCGCTGTGTAATTTGTCCGGCAATATTTATTTATTTACGTTTCTTTCGCAATTACCATAGCAAAACAAAGTCTATATTTATTTAGTATTTTTATTAAGATTTTAATGTTTCGTTAAATTAACATAATGTAAAATTCTATGTACAGACAATCTCACAAGTACTTTACAATTTGGCTTTTATTTCTTACACAATAAGTCTTGAAGAAATGACTAAGAACCTGGTGGTGGTATATGCCAAGAAGCTTAATTAAAAGTCGTCTTAATTAAGGGCGTACAATGCGCTCAAAAGTTATAAGACAATAAAGACGAAGTAATTAAAATATTACCGTACGTACTCCCATGTTTATATTCTTTTACAGTGAACGGTGAACTGAACAATTAGTATGAATTTCTCAACGTTGAATGTTATGTGCTAACATAGTTTTCGTTACTATATTTTAGCAAATTGCATATGAGATAATAAAAGCATAATTTTGATTCAATGTTTATCACATCGCATTTTTGGTTATTTAGTTTAATTACTAAAATTTATGTTTATGCACCTAGTACCTAAATAATAGCGCTCCAAAATACAGGTTTAATTTTCATCTAGTTGAATTTCTAGAAAAGCCGGAGACCTGAGGTAGAGTCACGTTTGTTGTCACAAGTGTACTTTGCACTCAGATCTGAAGTAATGCGAAAATATTTTTTTTTCAAGATCGTCGTTATATGAGTTTCATGAATGTATGCTATAAAATGACTCAAGAAGAAGAGAAAATATATGTTCGTCAGAAATAAGTATCGTTTACTACTGGCATCCAAAAGGCCGCACATTTTTTACAATTCATTATTTTTGTAACATCACGATATTTTCCGATGCCCGGGAACGGTAGCTAGAGTCAGACGCACCGTGAGTACCAATATTTGCCCACGTGTGGTTTTCCCACAGGGGCGCAACTGCTATTCAGCATTATGCTAATTTTCTTCATAGACAACGTATTATTGTTACACATTATACATGGAATGACCAAAAAAGTGTGATTGATTTGATTATAATTGGTAGTCGTCTCCGAAATACAAGAGCCTTTAGAGGTCCCACTCTTGAAACGGACCACTCCCTGATGGTAAGCCGGTTTGTGGGACTTTTCAAGAAGTGAAGTATGTATTGACGAGTATGTATCCCTTCCGAATATCATGAATGGATAAGGAGCGAAACATTACAATACGAAAGTGTAAAGAGAACCTATGTACATCTTGTAAGCGAAAGACTTGCGAATGCAAACCTTTCCAACTTGGATGTCGACGATTGCTGGGAAGTTCTGAAAGAAAGTATAGTCGATAGTGCAAAGAAGTATAAAACATTGAAAGGAGATACCTGGTGGGATGTGAGGGTTAAATCCTCTGTAACAAGAAAAAGGGGAAAGACAAAACAAAATCTAAAGCAAGTATCATTCTTGCCAATACTCGGGAAGTGTTAGAACGGTGGAGTGAATATTTTGGAGAAATTAATTAATACGCCTTCGACGCTGGCAATGAGAGTGAGTCTGATCCTCACTCTACATTAAAGGCGCCCGATGTAGGTATAACTAGGGATGAGATCGAATGGTCGATACGAAGCTTGACAAATAGAATATCTGCGGGAATTGATATGATCACAGCTGAGATACACAAACTGGAGAGTGGCACTTACGTCCTTCTGGTACTTAAGCAAACTGTGCTGGAGAACTGGAAGGGTCCCGGCGGACTGGAGACGCACAGTCATCGTGCCCTTGTACAAAAGCAAGGATTCACGTATGGACTGCGCCAGCTATAGGGCCATCAGTTTGATCAGCTTCCAAGCCAAAGTATATGGAAAGGTAATTGAAAGCAGAATGAGTGTGAAATCTGATAAAATGCTGTGGGAGGTACAGCGAGGATTCCAAAATGGAAGGGGATGTACGGATCAAGTTTTCTCGCTCCGCAATATAGTGGAGAAGCATTTGGCCATAAACCAGAAGGTTTTCTGCGTTTTTGTGGATCTTGAGAAGGCATTTGATAGGGAACTGTGGGACATATTGCCGAGATATAGGATTGATGGTTCACTGCTCCGTGCTGTGCAGTCCAGCCACAAGAATTACTCAGTATGTGTGCGGATAGATGGCAATATGTCACCCTGGTTTGATGTAAAATTTGGTGTCAAACAGGGTTGCATGTTGTCTGCTAGGCTGTTTATTCTGTATCTCGATAGTTGACAGAGAATAAAATCGACGAATGTAGGATTACGGATGGGTGACATAGTGGTGAAATATATGCAGACGATATCGTAGGTACTATTAGGAGAAACACCATCTGAACTGCAAACATTGGTCATAATAATGAAAGACGATTGTATGGAGAAAGGCTTACTATTTAATGCTAAGAAAACAAAAATAATGGTATTTGAAAGAGAAGAAACCAGAACCAATGTAAGGATTACGGTTGATGATGAAGTGTTGGAATAAGTGAATGAGATTGTTTATCATGTATGTACTTTTAGCAGGGATGGAAGGTATACTTAATACTAATGATAACGCTAATCTGAAAAGACGAATGAGTGCTGGGAATATTGTGAATGGAGCGTTGGGAAAAGTTCTTGGCTGTATAAGCTTGAGCCAGGAGGCACAGCTCGCTATACACAGTGCAGTGCTGGTCCCAACACTTACTTATGGAAGCGAGAGCTGGGCATGGCAGGGAGAGCATGAAAGTAGAAAAAAGTAACGCTTGTAGACCGTATTCGCAATGATGATGTTAGAAACAGAGTTGGTCTGAAAGAGAGCGTCGGTGTTAAAATAAGAAAAGGCATGCTCCGTTGGTTCGGGCATGTAGAAAGAATGTAGGAAAAAAGAATTACGAAACAGATATACAAGGCGAAAGTAGGAGGATGTAGGAGTCGAGGCAGGCCAAGACTTACCTACCATAACCAAATTGATCGTGTTTTAGCAGAAGGTGATTTCAGGAACCTTAGAAACCAGCGAGTGTGCATAGATGAGCAATGAATATTAGAGGAGCGAGTGAGGTTTGTAATCGAGTCATGTGGCGCACGGTTTTCTCTGCCTACCCCGCAAGGGATTTAGCGTACAGTTATAGATGTATAGTTTGAAATTAATATATACTGAAATTGTGGAATCCATCTATCGTATGTTTATTTCCTAGATATTTAGAAATTTCTCATGAACTGCCTATGTGAATGCTACTAATGTCAAAATGAGATACAATTTTATTAATTACTAGCGACGCGTCCCGGCTTCGCACGGATACTAGAGCATATTATGCCTACTAATGTATTTAAGTTGGTTAAGGATTAATACTCTATATCCGTATAATCTATATATCTATAAAAGAAAGTCGTGTTAGTTACACCATTTATAACTCAAGAACGGCTGGACCGATTTTTATGATTTTTGTGTCTTTGATTTTGTATTCGTCCGGAATAGGATAAAAAGTATTAAAACATGGACAAAATGACAAAAAAATAATAATAAAGTAAATTCCATTTCTCATACATTTTATATGAAACTTTTTTTTATGATATCTCAAGAACGAATTGGTATATATCTATATTATATATATATTTCTACTGTACGTGTGTATGTGACTGAACTCCTCCTAAACGACTGGACCGATTTTGATTGTGTTCAAGAGGATTCGAGAATGGTTTAGACTCACAATTAGACCCAATAGGTGGCACTACAGTCGGGTTCTGGGAAACTTTATATTATTAGACAGGACAACGTCTGTCGGGTCCGCTAGTATCCAATAAAAGCTCGCGGACTGCTTTTCCCGATATTTTCAACAATTATCGTCATATTTCATCTGATTTAGACAAAAACTTAAAAAAATTTACACCTTCCTCAAGAATCACTCTGTCTGTTGGTGAAAACCGCTTTAAAATCCGTTCAGATTTTTTTGGGTTTATCGCTTGTAGACAGACAGATAGACGCGGCGTGGGACTTCGTTTTAAAATATGCAGTGATGTTTGGGATTGATAATAATATAAGTGAAAAGCACATTGGATAAAAAACTAGCCTTTTTAACCGACGATCCCTGGTTGGAATCCTAGCATAGACACGTGCCACTAAATTCATGTTTTTAAGTTTATGTACATATTTGTAATTGTACATTTTAATTAATTATTTAATTATATTTTGGAAAGATGTGTATTAATCTAAGAAACGTCTGATTTTCCCCTCTGACGTCTGACGGCAGTCGCTCCATTTCAAAATCAGCACCTTCGCCAAATCCTTAGTCTTATGTAGCGGACTCCACCAATCCTAATGTTTTAAAAAACGGTATAACGCTAGGAAGAAAACTTATTAACAACACTATTTACTTACTAACAAATATTTTAAATACGTAGTGCTATAACTTTTGGCTAGGGGGGATATGATAGGATCCATGCCCATCCGATTAGTTATGTTACTAAATTGCGTACCCTATGAAAACCTACGTACTCGTATTTATCTTTTTGTTTTGGGAACCTCGTGCCATCTGGGGTGAACTATAGCAGGGATTTCATTTCAAGAATTCGAAAAAGATATTTTTTTGTTCCACGTACAGGTATTGATTCTAAAGATGGATCAGATTTTTACTCCTTGTCTGATATTATTTGATGAGCCTGGTGATGAAGTGGTTAGCAATGCTACTGTAACATTTCCTCGCCCATACCTTTTGTTACGTTTATAGTAAAAATAGCGTTAATTTTGTTTTCCATAGAAGTGCTTCGTCATCAAACTTTTGAACCACCATCTTTTTTTTGTTATTATTTTTTGTAAACTTACGGGTATTAACTCCGGTCATTTGATAGGCGTGTGTGGGACATGGTTTCAGCGCGTAGAGGCCTCTTAGTCAAGGTTAATGTGATGTTGTATACCCGCCGTGACCCGCTCCTGGGAATATTGATGGAACAATACATTCAATCAATCAATTTCTTTCTTTGGGAATACGGGTACACGTGAACAATACACATACACTAATATGTGATGAATACATAAATATGAGTAGCTAAACCATATTCAGCCTTTAGGCATACAAACATTACAATTTATGTCAAATAATTAATTTACAATACTACATAGTCATCAAAAGTATTAAAATTTACATTTCAAGTTTGTCATTAAGAAAATCGAAATTTACAACTGTCTCTTTTCATAAGTTTACAAATTGCCCTTACACATTTCTTTTGTGCCTTAAACACGGAGTCAATGCCTGTCGAATTCCTCCAGAAAATTATGCCGTACCGCATTGTAGACACAACGTATGAATGATATGCAGTCATAGCAGTAGGGATATGCACAACTTTACTTAGTACACGTAGTGCATATGAAAATTAATATTGTAATTGAGAACTTACTTTACTAACGTCTACTTTCTAGTTTAGATTGCGATCTACAGAGAATAGAATTTGGTTGAGTCTTCTTCTTGTATATGAGTGTTAAGGTAATTTATGTCAATTGTATTAATAAATTTATTTTTGTTTCTAGATACCATGATTTTTGTTTTGTCTATAATTACGAGTATCTTAAGATTGATTGAGTCCAGCCAGTCGATTGTGTTAGTTAAGAATTATTCATGCCGTTTTGATGAGTCCGTGTATCATTACTTCATTCATGAGCAGCAATCCATTTATTATTATTATTGCTATTGACAATTATTTTATGTAGATGGGATTCGAGAGCCTCCAGTCTCCCGATCAGCACCCGTTCACGAGTTGATGCGTGAGGCAGCCATTGCCATGTACCCATTTTAAAGTAAACACACCAGGTGATGCCGCTGCGCGTTTGGAAACATTTGTGAGTATGACTTACTTGCCTCTCTCAACTGTATCCTCATTATATTACCTACCAGTGTTAGTACTTACACTACTTATTACTCTTTTTTCCTTGCCGCTCAGCATGTAGTGAACATTGACTAGTAACCGAGTCGCGATCACTGATTGCCATCTGGAGATTGTAGTCCTTTATTTTAGTCGTTGTGGTAGACTTGACCAATTGGATGAGCTGTACCGTCCCATCATCTTCTCGACGTGCTGTGTACAGCTGCCGGTATGACACGAAATCGCCACGACTACCTATGTGCGGGACGTCGTACAACATCGATTTTTTCTTTTCCGATCTTACAATAATCACTTTGTCATTAATCATTTCTTGTGATTCATTAATGGTATGGACGCAAGACCCAGCGGCTTTACTGTAATCTTTATCGATCAGGAATTTGGGTAGTAGATAAAATGTGCTTTTTTGGGTTTGCGGGAAGCGCGACTTCTCATATGTTTCCATGCTCAATGAACGACAACACCAAGGTTAGAGGGTTCGATTCCCATATAAGACAAATATCTGCACAAGGATGAACATTTTTGTTTGTCTTAGTCTGGGTGTTTTTAAGAGGCGTATAGTGAATTCTGGGAAAGTGCATCAACCTCACAGAAAACTGTAGCCAAATAACTTAGGCTCCTTTTATTGTAGAAAAATAATTAGGGTTTCGCGGAAAAATATCCATGAAATTGTGAACAAATCCAATTGCACGCAGACAAAGGTGCCACTGATAGATACCATAACATGATATTGATTACAAATTGATAAATTTTAGAGTAAACTTGTAATTATTAGGTTCCTCAATAAAGTCATAGGCAGACTCTCACTGTCGGCTATTTGATGGATGTACGCGGGGATATAGATCCAATATTGTTGCTTTCTGATGTTGTAAAAGAAGAAAAGTTAGATTATGTACTTCCGATGTACGAGTATGGATATATACAAACATCAGAAAGCAACAATATTGGATCCATATCCCCGGATATACAGCATACTATACAGCAACCAAAAGATTTAAAAGCAACGGCTATGAACGCTTGCAATACATTAAGTATGACTCGCAATGCCACCTCTGCAACTTACACAACAACTCTTTACTTGTGACCTCACTCACACGCACGAATACAACAACCCTCCAATGAGATGTCATTTGGCTGCTGTCTTGTGTGAGGTAGAGGTCCTTCCCTTAACAGGTTGCTTTGATGTGACCTACCTCTCTTAAAACTTCCAGACCAAGACAAATATATGTGTTCATGCACATAAATGTTTGTCCTGTACAGGAGTTAAACCCACGAGTTTTGGTGTCAAAATAGCGCTACTTATCACTGCATCATCGAACTCGTCGAACATTGGCCAAACATTCGAGCATTGGGTGATAAATAGAAGAAACCTTTAAAGCAATCGAAGTTATACGCACGTTATATACATAATATGTAGGTATATATGTTTTGTGGCTCCCAATTTAACTCTGATATGTACATAGCTAAATCTAAACAAGATACACGATTCTCGTTGCTGTTTCATAATTGCTTGATATTTATGTAGGCGTTCTCTGATATCGCGTGATATGACGTACTAATAAGAAACATTTTACTTCGATATATCCGAAGTTCCTTATTAATATACCTATACAAGTAAATAAAATTGAACTATATGTTTGTAAAGTCCAAATAATATCTTTATACTAAATGTGTATAAATGTATACACGGTATACAATATATACACAATGTAGTATTGTCTTAGGTTTTCGCGATTGTTACACATTGAATTAAACAATTTTTAACGGACAGGTAGACGCTTGAAATATTCACAGAATATTTAGTTATATATTCATTCAAGAATAAATAATTAAATTAAAATAAAACAAATATTTAAGGGGGGCTCCCATACAACAAACGTGTTTTTTTTGCCGTTTTTATAGATAATGGTACGGAACCCTTCGTGCGCGCGTCCGACTCGCACTTGGGCGTTTTTTTTTTATACAATATCGGTAGGCAAACAAACATACAACTCATCTGATGTGACATACAACTAAACTTTCTTAGAGTCACCCAATCGACGTTGCTGCTGGCTAGGAATAACCTATGGAGAATCGATGACACTGATATTACGTAGTAATTCAATTTTGGTTAAAATATTCTCCCATTTGTAAGTAGGCTCGAATAGCTGAGAGATTTAAGCGCTAAATCACAACGTTTTTGTGAGCGCGGGGTGCCATGTGCAGTCAAGTGGTTTTATTGGTTTGTTTCGTCGGCATCCAGAATGGATAAGATAAAGTCTAAAGCTGGTGTCATTCTTGCCAACACTCAGGAAGTGTTAGAACGGTGGAGTGAATATTTTGAGGAAATGTATGAGTATGCCTCGGACGCTGGCAATGAGAGTGAGTCGGATGCTTACTCCACGTTGACGGCGTCCGACGAAGGCATAACTATGGATGAGATCGAATGGTCGATACGAAGCTTGAAAAATGGAAAATCAGCGGGAATTGATCTGATCACAGCTGAGATGATCAAATTAGGTGGCACTTACGTCCGGGACGCCTTCTGGTACCTATGCAACCTATGCTGGAGAACTGGAAGGGTCCCAATGGACTGGAGACGCGCAGTCATCGTGCCCTTGTATAAAGGCAAGGGATCACGCATGGACTGCGCCAACTATAGGGCCATCAGTTTGATCAGCTTAGCAGCAAAAGTATATGGAAAGGTGATTGAAAGGAGAATGAGGGTGAAATCCGATGAAATGCTGTGGGACGCACAAGGAGGTTTCCGAAATGGAAGGGGATGTACGGATCAAGTTTTCTCGCTCCGCAATATCGTAGAGAAGCATCTGGCCATAGACCGGAAGGTTTTCTGCGGTTTTGTGGATCTTGAGAAAGCCTTTGATAGGGTTGTGCGAAAGGAACTGTGGGACATATTGCCGAGATATGGGATTGACGGTTCACTGCTCCGTGCTGTGCAGTCCACTTACAAGGATTGCTCAGCATGTGTGCGGATAGACGGTGGCATGTCACCCTGGTTTGATGTCAAAATTGGTGTCAAACAGGGTTGCATGCTATCTGCTAGGCTGTTTATCCTGTATCTCGATAGTTGTCTGCAGAGAATAAGGTCAACGAATGTGGGATTGCGCATGGGTGACCAAGTGGTGAACTGTCTGCTGTATGCAGACGATGCCGTGCTATTAGCAGATACACCATCTAAACTGCAAACACTGGTCACAGCGATGAAAGACGACTGTATGGAGAAAGGCTTACTACTGAATGCGAAGAAAACAAAGATAATGGTATTTGAAAGAGAAGAATCCAGAACTAATGTAAGGATTACGATTGATGATGAAGTGTTGGAACAAGTGGATGAGTTTGTATATCTTGGATGCGCTTTCAGCAGGGATGGAAGGTACACCGCAGATGTGGAAAGACGAGTGAGTGCTGGGAATAGTGTGAATGGAGCGTTGGGAAAACTTCTTGGCAGTAAAATCCTGAGCCAGAAGGCACAACTCGCTATACACAATGCAGTGTTGGTCCCAACGCTAACTTAAGGAAGCGAGAGTTGGGTATGGCAGAAAGAGCATGAAAGTAGAATAAACGCGGTTGAAATGCGAGCGCTGCGCAAAATTTGTGGCGTAAGGCTCGTAGACCGTATTCGCAATGATGATGTTAGAAATAGAGTTGGTCTGAAAGAGAGCGTCGGTGTTAAAATAAGAAGAGGCATGCTCCGATGGTTCGGGCATGTAGAAAGAATGCAAGATGAAAGAATGACGAAGCAGATATACAATGCAAAAGTGGAAGGATGTAGGAGCCGGGGAAGGCCAAGACTTACCTACCATGACCAAATTGGTCATGTTCTATCAGAAGGTGATGTCAGGAGCCCTAGAAACCGGCGTGCGTGCATGAGAAGAGCAATGAATGTTAAAGAAGCGAGTGAGATATGTAAGGATCGAGTCACGTGGCGCTCGGTTCTCTCTGCCTACCCCGCAAGGGATTTGGCGTGAAGTTATAGATAGATAGATTGGTTTGTACACACAAAGAACAACAAAATAAATAAAACACGCGATACTTCCATTAAAAATTGTTTAATTTAATACACACAATGTACTTACACCAAAAATAAAATATTTTTTTTGTCTATGTGTCGGTTTGTTCAGCTAATGTTCGAAACAGCTGGATCGATTTTGACGGAATTTTCACTGACAAGAGACATACTGTTATAAGGAAGTGATGGATTCTCATAATGCCAGAAAAAGTCGGCCGTAACAGCACCGGTTGAGTGACTCTTAGGCTACGTTTATTATAGAATTAGGATCCGCTGGGATAAAATTAATACCATGAAATTGTGAACAAAATCCAATCCCACGCGGAAGAAGACGCGGGGCGCCGCCGGCACTGCTAGTAGATACTATAATATGATATTAATTATATGTTGATAAATATTTTGGTTTTTGTTAATATTAGGGTGTTCTATATAAAATCATTACTGTCGCTAATTTGATGTGTTTACGCGGAGATATGAATGTGATTGAAATGAATGAAAAGGTCTCAAGTTGGATGTAATAAAAATAAATATAAAAAAATATATTTGCCGTTAGGTCCTCGCGGGCACTTAGACGCGTCTTGCAATCTTTAAATCAGTTCATATTCATCAATAATCACCGGGAACCGCACCAGGAGATATCAATGAGTAATACTCCCATGAGTAGGTCCTGGCAAGTATTGACACTGTTGCGAACGTTTGCATCTACTTGTATATATTGTATACAACAAAATAATGCAAAAACATTTTCTTTAAATTTTATATCATGCTTATCCTAGATTTTTTAAATTTATTTAACATGTAAACATCAAACACACATAAATCATGTACATGCATTATGAAACCACGGAGGTTGTAATTAATGTAGTAATCCGTCGAGACAACTATATTTGGTGGTTTAAAAAATAAAATAACAAACAATTAACCTCTGTAGAACACCATAATATGAAAAACAACTTCAATATAATTTATTACATAATGTGCTATATAATTGTCAATGGGAACAAAATTATATTATAAATCATAAATATTGCCCAAAAAATAATTGTTTTAATTTGGCCTTTATATTTTTATTTGTAACAGTGTTAACAAGACTGGAGGGTAATTTATTATTAAGTCGAGGCAATAAGTATTCGGTTGTTCACTCGCCATAATGTATTTATTGTTTGCTTGCATTGTACAATTTTGTTCTAAGTTGATATTAATTATATTAAGTTATATTAATTTTATTTATTTAGTTGATGTGCCCTAGCGCGTTAGTTCTATTTATTTTGGAGACTTCTGAGTACTTTGGTGCGATTCGGTCTGTCGGTTGTCATGGGGGCTTTTTGACTGCGGTACCTTAGTTCTTTGTGTACAAACCAATAAAACCACTTGACTGCACATGGCACCCCGCGCTCACAAAAACGTTGTGATTTAGCGCTTAAATCTCTCAGCTATTCGAGCCTACTTACAAATGGGAGAATATTTTAACCAAAATTGAATTACTACGTAATATCAGTGTCATCGATTCTCCATAGGTTATTCCTAGTCAGCAGCAACGTCGATTGGGTGACTCTAAGAAAGTTTAGTTGTATGTCACATCAGATGAGTTGTATGTTTGTTTGCCTACCGATATTGTATAAAAAAAAAACGCCCAAGTGCGAGTCGGACGCGCGCACGAAGGGTTCCGTAATATTATCTATAAAAACGGCAAAAAAAACACGTTTGTTGTATGGGAGCCCCCCTTAAATATTTGTTTTATTTTAATTTAATTATTTATTCTTGAATGAATATATAACTAAATATTCTGTGAATATTTCAAGCGTCTACCTGTTGTCATTATCAATATCGAATAAAAAAATTACGTTTGTTGTATGGGAGCCCCCTTAAATATTTATTTTATTCTATTTTTTAGTATTTGTTGTTATAGCGGCAACAGAAATACATCACCTGTGAAAATTTCAACTGACGAACGGATGGACGGACAGCGGAGTCTCAGTAATAGGGTTCCGTTTTACCCTTTGGGTACGGAACCCTAAAAATGAGCCCATGCATTACGCTTGCACTCTTGCCAACTCACCAGATAAGTCATACCGACAGTAATCGCCCGACATGAGTGAATGTAATGAGCTTAAAAACTAATTTCGAAGTAATATCTACTGCAATGTTCTTAATGCCAGTAGATGATTTGAATAGGTAAAGATCTTATTGAACAGTTTAGGATTATGGCCCAAGTTACAAGCTTCGGCACTACTATGAAATTTGTTTTTTTCGTATTTTCATACAAATCATATTTGACCGGTATTCAGAAAATCTGCAAGTATTTATAATAAGTCCGTAAATTAACATTTTAGGTCATTACAAGGTTTTTTTTTTAATTTGAACCTAAATCTACATCATAAATGAACTGAACGTGAAAATCTATTGTGAAAATAGAACTTAACAAATCAAGCAATGACACTCGAAAATATGTTCGCGATGCGACAACGAAGGAGAATCTTAACGATTATAATTGAAGAATTTATTCCAATTGCCTCAAATTTTGGGAACTTACTACACATTTGGGCATCGTCTTCGAATGGGGGTTTGCTTCATTTTTGTTGACAATGACTGTGTAGTAGGTCTCTGTGGGCCGTTACTGTATCTGGAGTATCGATTTCGTGTGATATATGGTTGCCGCGATGCACAAAATATGCATACAGGTTCAGTGCCATTTCGTGAAAGGTATCCAAAAATATCTTATAAACACAGCGGTAGATGACTGGTAAGTAGACACAATTTGTATGAAATATTGTGAAATTACTTCACATTGTGTGAGTGTTAAAGAACAGAGTGAAGTGTGTAAGGACCGCGACTTATGGCGCTCGGGTCTCTCTGCCTACCCAGCAAGGGACCTGGCGTGAAAATATACATACATGTAAAATCAAATAATACTAACCTTTTCTTGACAATAAGCGAATCTAGCTTTCCGTTTTGCTCTCCATCTTCATCGAAGATCTTAAAGTGGATATCAAAATTTTCAAAAAAAAGGAGACACAAAAAATCAAACCATACGAGAAGTTGATATCGAGCTTTTGTTACCGGGACTTCATTAATAACCGGGTTCCTAATGAGGATTAATTTGAATAGACCAGGTTATTTAGTACGATGTGATATAGCTCTATTTCGGTGGTGTTAGATGGTGACACACTTTACTTGATCTTCAGTACTTTTAGAAAGTATAAAAATAATAATAGATTGCGGCGTAGAATCTTTTGTTGCTGCTCAGTGACGACTGTCAGCAACGTGACAAAAACTCAGAGGAAGCCGTAAATTGTGAAGCATCTATACGCCACCGCTCCACTCGGGGTCGAGAATGAACTAAACTTCTTGATGAGCCTGGTGGCGCAACGGTTAGTAACGATACTATAATACCACCGCTCGTTCGATTCCCACACAGTACAAACCTTGCAAGAACATGTCTGTTTGTCTTGGTCTGAATGTTTTTAAGAGAGCTACGGCTCATCAAAATAGTCCCGTCTGGGGAAGTACTTACCACCTCACAGAAAACCGCAGACAAATAACAACTCCTTGGAGGGATGTTTTCCTACGAGTAATTGAAGTATCGGCTCCTAAGGCGTTGCTGTATTAGCAGCAGAGGTGGCATCGCGGGAGTGATACTTAATGTATTGCAAGCGTTCATAGTTCATAGGCATAACTGCTTTCCATTATGTAGGTTGTATGCTTGTATGCCTCCTGAGATTATAAAATAAAATGAACTTGTTTTAAATAATATCAAATCTTCCATGACTTACACCATCCGTAAAGTTGCCAAGGGGTACATCAGAACCCGTCTCATTTGCCATAGACAACGAAGAGGCGGTCCATGCCCGTCGCGCTGCTACCTAGTCGTTTCGATTATTTACGATAACCGATGATTCGCTATTTTTTTAAATAATAGAAGGAAAATAAATTAGACTTGTCTCTCAACCTTAATCAATACTTTTTCATTTCGTGCCCTCTTTGGTACCCAGTACAAGTAATAAGACTAAACACTTTTGGAATGTAAATACGAGTACCATACTATGATTTCTATTCATATGCTCGAATAGATAATCGCAGGTACACAAAATTCTCACAATATTAATTTTAAGATTTCTTTAAAATGAGCCTCGTGTTCGAGTCGTTAGGAATACCTACTTCAACTTCAAGGCTCGTGGGTTACCATTCCCATACAAGACAAAACATTTTAAGAGAGGTAGGGCGCATCAAAGCAACCCGTCGTCTGTCAGCCAAATAACAACTCCTTAGAGAGTTGTGGTGTTCATGCGCGTAAGTGAGGTCATCAGTAAGCAAGGAGTTGCTATGATACCTGCAGAGGTGGCATCGCGCGAGTAATACGTGATGTATTGCAAGCGGTTATAGGCTACAGTAACTGCTTTACATCAGGTGGGCCGTATGCTTCTATGCCTTCCGACGTTGTATAAAAGAAATGTGTGCATCAGCCCGACTGGGAAAGTATCAAAGGAAAACTGTAGCAAATTAACAATTCCGTGAATGGTTGGTGTATTCCTGCGAGTGAGATAGGTTTAAAGTAGCTCCTAATGAATTGCTGTGCAGCACGTGTAGCAATGCGCGAGTGATACTTCATATAATGCATTCATGAACTAAGGTAACCACTTTCCTTCAGGTGGGACGTAGGTTCGCTTGCGTGCTTCCCCACTTTATAAAAAAACCTCGCTTCTTAGTTCACACAACGAATAATGTGCAGGCTTGTTCATAACACTAAGGTAGTAATGAAACACATGGCCTATCTGGTGATAGGCACTTACAGGCAGTACATGGATGCTTGCAACCCAAGAGCTCATCATACGTTACAAACTGTAAAAAGCTTAGATACCTTTTTTGAAGCACCATTGTACACAATGGTGCTTCAAAAAAGGTATCTAAGCTTCCCTCTCTTCGTAAAATTTCGACAAGGAGTCCCACAACTTTCGCATTGTAATCAGATAAAGCTTAATCTCACTCTAAAGATGTAAGCTGCTTGTACTCTTATATTCATATATACTCGTACACTAAGAAAGTTATATAATTGTGACGATACTGTTTATACCAATGAGGTATGAACACCTAAGCCAGCAGAGCATCTCTCTTGCGTTGCAGTGACGATTCACATCATTCACCATTAGCGTTTAGCAAACTAGAGTAACTGACTGTAGGTACTTCCTTTACTAATAGATAGATTTATTTAAACTTCTTCCTCCTTGGGTTGTCCCGTGTCCTAATTGGTAGGGTCCGCTTCGTAAGCCTAAGGATTTGATGACGTTACTGATTTTGACATAGAGCGACTGCCGTCAGACCTCCGCAATCCACAGGGAAATCCAGATATCTCATAAGTTAGATCACACGTGTTTCGAAATATAATTTATTGGACGTGAGGTTTATGACGTATTAATAATTACAAATATGTATAATCCGAAAACACGAATTAGGTAGTACCTATCTACATGCCTACGTCAGGATTCAAACCAGGAACCAATCGGTTAATAGATATAAATCTTTCATTATCTAATAGGATATCACTGCTCATAGGTTATTTAAACAGCATGTGAAAAAATACCGGCTCACATTTGTCTTTACATGATTTATTACAATGCTCGATTGAAGTCTTGTCAGTGAATATAATCGACTGCCAAGCTGCAATTACCTGGTTTTCCTTAATCCTAAGACATGCACGCACGATGGTGGCTATTGTGATGTGGGTTATTGGATTACTAATAGGGTTGTGGTTTTATGAAAATCGTACTTAAATTATCAAGCAGAAATTTATTTTGCAACTATACTTCTACTTGTTAATGTACATAGAATGAGAAAAAATGATAGAATTAAAATAGAGTTTTAGTCATCATCCTTGTGAGTAAAATGTAAGGGGCAGAAAAGTTCTCGAATGGCGACCACGAACCGGAAAACGCAGCGTAGGACGCCCCCCACACGATGGTGAAGATCACAGGGATTCTATGAATGCAAGCGGCACAGGACCGATCGCTGTGGATGTCTAAGAGGGAGGCCTATGTTCAGCAGTGGACGTCCTTCAGCTGATGTGATTATGAAGAAGTAAAGTGTACAGTCAAATAATACGTATTGGTTAATATTAATATTTAGATAACTTCCTCATCTCCGTCTATTGTGATCATCATCTAAGAGTTACTGTTCGGCATCCCTTATTGACATTACTGACTTACTTACATTGGCATGCATGTCATCCCTTACAACGTCAAGCCAGCACTTCTTGGGCCTACCCCTTAACCGGAACCTGGCGGAGGTGGCATGGCCAGACATTGGTAATCCACGTAACTTGCCGGTTTTCGTAAGACGTGGCCGTACCAGCATTGGTGACACTCTTAAAATTTGTCTGCTATGTCAATTTCATTTACTTACAAATAAATAAATTTCATTTCATTTCAAATGACATAAAGGCTACTGCGAATGCAGGAATTCTTGACGCGAAACTTCCGTGTTACTCCACACGTCCTGCGCAGCATATCCAACTCCGTGACACGCAGCTTCTGCTTGTGCCGCTCAAGTACCGGCCACGCTTCGCTGGCATATAAACGGACAGGTCTAATGATGGATTTATAAAACTGTCCTTTCAACTTAACCGGCATTTTTGGATCACAGACGACATCAGCCATCTCACACCGTTTAGACCAAGCTGCTGAAATACGTGCCTTGACGTCGCAATCGATATCACCGGACGCGTCGAGGACAGATTCCAAATAGTTATACCGATCCGTGCGTTCGACCGTGTCTTCGCCAATGCGGATGGGTGTGGAATCGGTGCTATTGCAGGCCAAATACTCAATCTTCGCCACATTCAGTTTTAGACCACGGTACTCAAGAGACACTCTCCAAGTATTCACGCGCCGTTCTAGGCACCTGATGATCGGGATACCTAGGTCCTGATGATCGGGAAGGGTTGTGTGTCGCTAACAACAATCCTAACTATGGGATCGGAATAGAGATACTTGTCTCGACAAATATCAATACTAACTTCAGGCACGCTTTTGCAGTGCCCACCAGATCATCGCGCGAGAAACACAGTCGAAGGCCTTCTCCAAGTCTGTAAACAGAATATGCAACGGCCTTCCGATTCTTCATGCGACAAAGAGTCCCTTCGACTTCTTCAGGCATTATAAGTGGCACTAGTTCCTGATTTGGACTGAAAGTCGGTGGCTGCACCTCTTTACGCTGCTTGTTCAGCTGCTCGTGGAAATATGAGCGCCATCTCTTCTTCACCGCGAGGTCTTCGCATAATAGGCTACCGCGCATGTCTTCTACACAGCGGCACTTGGATATATCCTGTACCGCTTGGACCCTGGAACAAGCGAACTTGTAGAAGAGCTTCTGCCTTTCAAATTATTCCAATTCATCGTACATGACTTGTAAATGGTCTTGTCTGGCCCTGGCTATAGCTCTCCAAGTTACTCGATTCGCGGTCCTATATGCGTCACGGTCTTCAGAAGATCTGGACGCTTGCCTCTTTATAAAGAGGGCTTTCTTCCTAATCTCCCTCTGGACTGTATCATTCCATGTCTTCCTGTCACACTTGCGCATTCTCTTCATTTTTTCAGGTATCGCCTAGGCCGCCTTAGTGATGGCCGCCTGAATCCTATCCTAATGGTGCTGAACTGATTTTCCTCTGAATTTGTCGAGCAGCCACCACCCAATTTGGTATCTGCAGTGCTCGGGGCGACTGTCCTTGGACCTCGCGCAGAAGTCCGTGCCAAGGAGATGACTTTGTTCAGTGAGACTCACGCCGGGTATGACTTTGCAGTGGGTTACTTTGCTGATGTTTCCTAGAGGTAAGAAAACGATTTGGGTTGTATGCCGCCTGCTCCTGTAGGTGATTAAATGTTCGGTATTCGTCGTCGTCCAGCCGACGATGGCCAGCTGTCTCGCGCGTCCAGTCAACGTGTTAGTGTTCCAGGTCGCGAAGCGGATTTTCTATTTGGCTCGCGTCTTTGCCATTGCCCATTGCACGGTAGTTCTTGTCTATTTATCACACGGGTTGCACGAGTCTCCTGTGCGCCGTTTTGCGGCGGCGCCCTATTCGTAGGACAAGATATTTTCTGTTCATGGTTATGATTTGGCTTTTATTGTAGCTTTTACGGGAGCGACTAGTGTCCGACTTCCCAACCCCTAGAGGACAGCCAGAGCCAGAGCCTTGTCTGTCAAACAGCAGGTGCACCAATTTGCGGATGAGGTTGACTTGAGCTCCGAAAATGTTGGTGAGACCCTGTAGACCCATCTTTTGGCAGTAGAAGCACAAGCCAGAAGACACAGCTCTGTATACACAAGTTATGGATGCGAGATGGATACCTATGGCAGACAGAACATGAAAGTAGGACAAAAGCGGTCGAAGTGCGAGCGTTGCGTAAAATTTGTGGCGTAACGCGTGTAGACCGTGTTCGCAATGATGATGTTAGAAACAGAGTTGGCCTGAAAAAGAAGTGGCATGCCCCGTTTGTTCGGACATGTAGAAAAAATACCAGAAGAAAGAATTATAAAACAAATATTTACCAGAATACAGAAAGTAGAAGGATGTATGAGTCGAGGAAGGCTAAGACTTATCTACCATGACCAAATTGATCGTATTCTTTTTATACTACGTCGAGAGCATACACCTGATGTAAACCGGGTACCGTAGCCTATTAACGCTTGCGATATATTAAGTATCACTCGCGCCATGTCTCCTCTGCTGCTTACTCAGCAACTCCTTGGGAGCTTACTGGTGACCTCACTCACACGCAGGAACACAACAGCAGTAACAACAGGCTGCAGTTTTCTGCGAGGTGGAGTTACTTCCCCAGGCGGGCTGCTTTGATGCGCCCTACCTCTCTTAAAACACCCAGACCAAGACAAACAGACATGTTCATGCACACAAATGTTTGCCTTGTGTGGGAATCGAACACACGAGCGTTGGTATCAAAGTCGCGTCATTCACGACTGAGCCACTGAGCTCGTCATCATCGTGTTTATCAGAAGGTCATATCAAGTACCTCAGAAACCGGCGAGCGTGCATGAGAAGAGCTATGAATGTAAGGACTGAGTCATGTGGCGCTCGGTACTCTCTGCCTAGCCCGCAAGGGATTTGGCGTGAAGTCATAGATAAATGTACAATCTTACAACGCGATGTTAGCTACATTATTGTATTTTATTGGGCACGTATGAGTACAAAGTAAGGATTACCTAAACTGTCAGGAATCAGCTATAGCTGGATGTGGCTAACAGATAGCTAACTTTCGTGAATAAGTATGACTTTTCAACTGGTATCCCTAAATACGACACACTCACAGATTGCGTCCATTATTTATGGGAAGTACACGACCCTCGCAATTTCGATGCGGAACTTTCCCTTCTATTCCAATTTCGCAATGTTAGAAAAAATATGACGATATTATTGGCCGAGCAAAGTAGGACCCAAGTCGCGGTCAAGCGAAAGGGTGACTTTATATATACCGAAAATTTGAGGCTAGCCTCAATTGATGAGATTGAGGTTAAGTTAATTAGAATACACAACTTGTTTTGTATGTTTTTCCACGAAAATGTTTGTTACCCAATTGGAATAACGAAAGTAAATTAAATCAATCATATAAATGTTAGCTTTTTTTTTTCATACAACGGCTGAAGGCTTACAGGTACACAGCCCACCCGATGTAAAGTGGTTACCGTAACTACGAATGCTAAGTATCACTCGCGTGATGCCACCTCTACTGGTAATTCAGCAACTTCTTAGGAGCTTACTGGTAACCTCACTCACACGCAGGAACACAACAGCCCTCTAGGGAGAGGGTTTTGTTGTACCCTACCTCTCTTATATGCAGATGGTTTCACTTTTGTATAAAAAGTTGTTATATTTATATTTTAATTCGTGTATTCTTGTTAAGGCATGTATTCTAAACTTTACTGGCATTACCTCGTTTAAATTAAACTGTAAAGATTAAATCAACGATGAAATTGTTTTAACTTTACTGGCGGAGATATTTATGAAGCCAGTTTCACTTCTTTATTCGAAGGTTATTTATAAAATACTTAGTAGATTCCCTGGTTTATACTCAACTTCTCACTACAACATGAGATGATATCATGAAAAGAGTATGCTCATGAATTAATAATTAAAATCGGATCCCAAATAACAGAAAGACAATGTCTAAAATTAATATTTGATTTTAATATACACTGAACCCAAAGGGGTCAGTAACAAAAACCTTAATATGTTCTGGAATATTGAAACTAGCTTTAAGGAATAAAAATTATACTAAAGTTTATTTAATGATAAAATATAAGAAGTAGTAGTTTATTCTAAATAAATAGCATAAAGTTGATTTTTTATGAGTTTGATTTCTTTAAGAGAGGCAGGGCGCTTCAAAACAGCCCGTCTAGGGAAGTACTTACCAACCAATACAAAACCGCAACCAAATAACAACTCCATGGAGGGTTGCTGTGTTTCTGCTTGTGAGTGAGCTTCTAAAAGGAGTTGCTGTGCTAGCAGCGGAGGTGGTATCGCGGGAGTGATACTTAATGTATTGCGAGCGTTTATAGGCTGCAGCAACCGCTTTTGCATCAGGTGAGCTACTTGTATGCCTCCCGACGTAGTTTAAAAAAAAGTTAGATGTAAGCACTATAAAATCGTGTTTTCGACTTCGATTGTATGCGTCTTTATTTTATAAAGCACATCAAAATTTTTTGAAAATATTGAGGTGTTCGTTACTGACCCCTTTACTCTGTGGCCCTTTGTATGTAGTTATAATATACTCAAAATACGAGACCAATTTCAGCTATACTTTATAAAAAAATGCACTTAAACTACCAAAGTAGCTTAAGCTGAGATATCGATGAACATATATTTGATCCTTAAAATTAATATGTATTGTCTTGGTTGGTATAAATTCAGAAACACGTATAAATTCTACGACAATTATATCTTACATCTGAGTTTGATCATCTATATCGTCGAATGAGGTTACGTTTATCGATAGTGATCGTTATCGTCAGATGTATAAAGTCGAGAAACTTTCTACCGTCCGCAATAGTGTAGAATATATAACATCCACCAGCTTAGAAGTTGGTTAATATTGATATTAGTAATCATTAAGTGAAATTGAAGCGCTATTAAATATTATACATTTAAACAAGGAACTCTTCTATTTATATAAATATATTTTTAAAAACAAGCAATTCTTCTATAAATATATTCTGAAAACAGCTGTAATGATTTGAAACAAAATTTGCATTTATGATCTTACTTTTTAAGTTTATCTTTAGTTTAGGTATTTTTCTTGAAAGAACGTGATTTTACATAAAATAATTAATAGACCGAGCAAAGTTCGGTTATCATTTTTTTTTCGCTCAAGAAAATTGTTGACCCACAAAAGACCCACTAACCCACTCCCGGGTGTGCGTTAGTCATTCTTTCGTGAGGGGAGGGAGGTGGTGAGATCTTGCATAGATAACATTTCGGAAGGCCGAACTGATTATGTCAGATTTCTACTGACGAAAACACCACCTTGGCTTCCTTTTTCAAATGAAAATAATTATAAATCTAAAGACGTATACGAGCCGAGAAGATCTGTTAGAAACTGAAATGATTCAAAATATTTGTCACAAATTCCCAATCCTATATTATATTCGTTTTATCTTGTCTGAGAATCTACGAGCCAATTTGTTTTACTCAAGTGTTGAAACTAACGAGAATCAAAACCGAAGCTAGATTTTCTGTAATTCTCAATTTAAAAATTCTTGCTGTAGGTATTAAAGTCCCTGCATAACTTTATCTTACCTACCCATGTTAAAGGACAAATTAAATACCAAATAGCAATTTCTCAATATTTCTCGTTTTACATCGTCTACGAAGGACCTCAAAAAATGCCGGTCCGGAGGCAGGCATACTTAAATGAAATTCCGCATCGGGCTTTCTTTTTCCTATCTCTCTGGCAGTGGTCATTTTTTACATAAAAGAGATACAGAAATAAAACTTAGGAAATTTAATAAAATCATACCATACATTCTGAAGCTGCGCAAATGTAATTAATTTGTATTTAAATGGAGCAAAACATTTAACGTGGGTATCTATTTTTACGAAGCAATGCGAGGTTCATTTCTTTAATAGTTATTTTAATTTATTTGAGTTATTTAATAGTTATATATTTGTAATTATTGCTTTCGGTTCGGAATATGAAAGGAATATGAAGTATACATACCGAAGATACATATTAGGTACTTTTATTTATATGTTATGTGTATACTACAGTATAAAATTAAGATGGTCATACTCAACAATTCGTATTTTCATTATTTGGTACTATTGAAATGTCAGAGTGTAAGAATAGCTGTTTTAGGTATAACAAACATTATAGACTATTGTAAAAGGGAATAATTCACAACTAAGTTGTGATTGATGCACTAAATTTATCGACTCCCAAAACTGTGGTCAAACCAGATGGTTGATATTGCCAAACTCTGGCTTATAAGCGTATAATATATACCTACTCTATAATAGTTACTAATCCATAAATTCTACAAGTACTCGTATATAAGAGCTTCCAATTTGTTATAAAACAAAGTTCGTAAACGAGCTTACGACCTGACTGTTAGTGCCTAGGGTGCTGGTATTTGATGATTTTAGAAACTGCAAAAACATAAATTAGCATTTCTTTCGACTTCTTAGCCATTAGTTATTTTGTAAGTGAAAAAATATTCACAATATAGATATATAAAATGCATAATTGCGTTTGAGTAAAGTAAAGAATTTGGGAAAAATATTAAAATGATAAAACAGTAAAGAAACATAATTACTTATGAGAACATCACAACAGATCATTTAAATTCAAGCTACATTTAATTTATCATATTTTCAACAGTTCCATTAATGACTTGACTAGCTCGGTGGCGCGGTGGTTAGTAACATTACTTTAACATCAAACTTCATGGCTTCAATTCCCACACAGGAATGTGTGCATGAACATGTCTGTATATCTTGATCTGTGTGTTTTTTAACAGATGTAAGGCACGCCAAAGCAGTCAGTTAGGACAAGCCATCCGCCTCACAGAAAACCACAGCCAAGTAACAACTCCCTGGGAGGCTGTTGTGTGAGGCGCATCAAAGCAGCCCGTCTGGGGAAGTACCTCCACCTCACAGAAAACCGCAGCCAAATGACAACTCCCTACAGGGTTGTTGTGTTCCTGCGTGTGAGTGAGGTCACCAGTAAGCTCCCAAGGAGTTGCTGTGTAAGCAGCAGAGGAGGCATCGCGCGAGTGATACTCAAAATTACGCAAGCATTAATAGGCTACGGTACCCGCTTTACATCAGGTGGGCCGTATGCTTGTATGCCTCCCGACGTATAAAAAAAGCGATATACCTTGTTTTGCAAGATTATCGCTTCATATTAGGTAGAGTTATCCTGACGTAATAAGCCTGACCTAAAAAATCCTGGCATATTTTGCACTACCGAGGTCCCTAATAGACCATTCATTATTCCGTCTTATCATCATTTAATCTATTTCAGATTTAAGTCTATGAAATGTTAAATTGCAGTTGACCTGTTTATAAAAGAAACGAGCAGGAATTTTGCATACCCGCTTTCCGACCAAACATTACATATTTATGAGTTTTGTTTCGAGCGAAAGCCGGGCGATCGCGGAAAGAAACTCAAACATTAATGAATGGTTAAATATTCTCCACGTGTAAATAAACGAATGAATTTTTATATTGTAATCAAACGAATGATAGCTTTGCCAGGATTTTTGTATTCGTATTTCGACTGATGACCCTAATTAGACAGCATTGAATGTTATTAATATTAGGTACCATTAGATATTACATAATAGATTCTCTACTCTACAGATCTTAGAGTATGAAATGGATGTAACTAGTGGCATTTAGACCTTTTTGGCATAATTATAATACAAATAAAATCGAGAAAAATGACAAAACCTGTGCTCGAGTTGAGTGCACCTTATTTGAATAATAGAATGCAAATTGTTGATAGAAATGGGGTTAAAGCATATTTTACCGCCTTTACCATGGCAAGTGCTCTGAAGAACTGTTTTCCCTTATACCACCCTCTCTCTTCTGTCATAGAACCACACGTGCAGGCTTGCGATGTCATCGTTTCACTGTTGAGAACATTTCTTCGCGTACCAAAAAGTTCCTGACAGGATACTGTGTAGTTTTTTGTCAGTTGCAGTTGCGATTTGGGCTCCTCTTTCCCTTACCGTCAGGCAAAGAGGATATATATACTGAACTAATATAATGAAAAAAAATCTAAAGGCAGTAATTTAATTATATGAATCATCTGTCCTATGCGGTGTAGAAAAAGGCTGATTTATGTATTATTGGTGGTAGTATTTACTGATGATATTTAATTTTTAATGTGGCTCGCTGATGAATTGTGACGATTCCAAACAAATGTAGCCATTTTTACGGAATAAAAAGATTTTGACTTTGACTTTGATGTATATTCACTAGGTAAATGATGTTCCGTATGCCATTCTGTCCTGATTCGCATAAAATATTCTTTTGCTAGAGTTAGCTAAAACCATGCATCAAATTTAGTATTTCAGATATGATTTCTACCAAGTTTTCATTGTAAGTAATAAATTAGATTTTGTTAATAATATTGTGTTTCTTGAAATTACAGTGTATTTTAAAATTGAGAATCAAACAATTGGCGGGCGTGGCTACTGCGCGCTTAGTTTGTTTCAGCTACCTTCACGGCATTATGTCGTATAGAGGTCGTGGAGAGAGGTGGTTATTGTGTTTCTGAATGTGTACCAGTAAACTCCTAAGCAGTATAACGTAAAGTATCCTCGCAAAAATTTAAAGTCGTTTTCATACTTAGAAACAGATATAAGTTGCGTATGCCAGTACATCGGCTTGCTAGGACTTAATACAATTTTAAAGAAAATACCTAAATATTTACATCACGTGGGCCGTTTGCTTGCTTGCCGCCCGAAGTTGCATAAATGAGTGTAATATAACCAGAGGGGACTACCTGCTTTACATCGATGTCTGTGCGTTTGTAAAAAAAACTTTCCACTGCTAGCGAGCCTGGGTTTCGCCACTACATAATTAAATAGCTAAATCGTGAATGAAATAATAAGACCAGAGAAATTAAACAGGAGAAAAATTAAATATAAATCAAGTAGAAGATAAAACCCTAAACTCCTGTTTAGTTATGAATCATTGAGTAATTAACTAGCCGCTGCAATCGCCCTGCACCGGAAATACATCCACGGATGTGTTTCGCCATAACTCAAAGAGAGACCACTTCCGGTACATCTGATAGCGATCCGATTCACCTTTGAAAGTAAAGCCCTGTTCAAGCGTTCGTGAAATTGCTTTTTATGTTTTAATGTTTTGGAATACCAATCTAGTAGAAGCCATTAAATGATTTGAAAATCCATGTTTTAAGTTCATACATATGACTGTGTCACTCTTGCGTTGACGACCCTCTAAAACCTCTTCACGCCTTTCTTGATAAACCCCATACTGACGTCAGTCCCTTGGAAAAACCTCGGCTTGTAGTTCATTGCACAAATTGAGAGTTCTCGGAAGAAAAGTTCTCTGGAACCGCACAGTACGTGACCATTGTGAAATTGGGGTTGGGTGAACTCCCCGCCGTCGGCGAACTGTGCGATTGTAAACGAGAGTTTGATTAAATACCTATTCTTACTAATTAAGGAGGAAGGACTAGACTTCAGTTTACATGTTCTATGTTATATTTTTGGTTTACTATGTTGGGACGTTGTTACTTTATTTTAATAATATAGATTAAGGGTTGGTGTTGAAACCAAAGAGGTTTTTATAAAGTCGTAATCTATATCATGTAACTGTTAAGTTTTGGAACTTAAACTTGAAAAAGTAATATATTTCACATTAATATTAAAACAATGGTGTTGTAATGTACCCAAAATAAAAACTGCGTACATTAAACTACATATTCCTTCATATACGTTCATCTTGCAATTTTTCGCTCCTTATCCTTTCATGATCTCCGAAAGGAATACGCACTCGCCAGTGCCTCCACTTCTTGAAAAGTCCAACAAACCGGCTTACTACCATGTAGTGGTCCGTTTCAAGAGTGGGACCTTTAAAGTCTCTTGTATCCATAATACTCGTAGTATTTCGGAGACGTCTATCTATTAAAATCAAATCATTCACTATTTTTGGTTATTCCGTCTCCATTTATACATGGAGGTTTCGTTCCATACATAAATCTAGAATTGACTTACCTGCTTCGTTCATTCTCTTATGTCCACACGGACAAAGAACAGCTTCATAGCTGTCTCGCTTGGTTCCAACCCATCCATTCAAATCTCCACACATAATCGTGCATTCCCTTCTGCTAAATCCAGAACATCCCTCACAGACTCCCAAAACTTCTCCAGTTCTTGAGCACACGCTGAGCTTACGGGAGCGTATACTGCAACCAGAAATACTCGCGTAATCCCCAGTTTTATACAAACCCAGAGAAATCTAGGCCCTACCAAACAGTAATCTCTTACACCAGTGGCTAAGCGAGAGGAGAGTACGACACCTACACCAGCACTGGCATGATCGTCCCGGTCTATCCCAAACCATAGGGCCATGGGTAGATCATCGGTGTCGCTCCCCTTGCACTTGGTCTCTATCACACAAAGCATCTAAACGTCTCTCATTCATTACGTCCATCAGTTCGTTCATCTTATCATTCAATCCACCTCTCACAGTCCACGTGCCTATGCTGCACTCGGCTCTCCTCGACCGGCCGGAAATGGCGCTGCGAGGTGGGTGGCGCCCCCACCGCCGCACACGTCTTTCGAAATATAATTTTTTGAACGTGGGGACTTCATTCAGGAACTTCACGATGTTTTCTTCTCCGCGAAGCTTGTGATGATTACAAAGTACAAATATGTACATAAAAAAAAGAATTTAGTGGTACATGCTAGGATTCGAACAGGGGACCTGTTGGTCACTAGGCCGGTCTTTTAACCACTAGACTATCACTGCTCTGCTTACTTACGAACAATTGTTTACCTATGAACATCTTGACTTAATTATTTCTAATAAATAAAAAAGATAGTTATTTTTAACCGAATTTATTTTCATAAGTAATTTCATAATTCAATCATAAGTGAGAAGATCTATTTTTTTTGGTTGCAGCTTTTGTGAGTTTGTTATCTCTCGAGCTGTTTTAGGAATTAAGTTTCCTAACCTTTTGTAAAAGAGTTTTTGGTCTTGGCAACCAACTGCGCTGAAAAAATATTTATTTCTGCTCCAAATTCAATTAAAAAAATATTTTCCACAAAATCACTGTTTGTCGTATGGTCCATATTCCCAGGAATATATGAATAGTTAGCGAGAATAGATATTCATACGAAAACCAATGTGAATAAAATTTGCACTGTGATTTGTTTGTATTTGCGCACACTGATTCAACTTGCAAAATAAGAGCATTTGACGCGCGTGTTATAAGGCTCGTATGACATAATATGTAAATAAGGCCTTTGACAACTATTCATTTGCCTATTGGTATTTTTCGACAGGTAAGATTTACTAAATTCAACTGAAGTAGACTTTGTTTAACTTAAAAATAAATGTGATCGATTCCCATACTGAGTAACATTGCTATTAACATACTGTCAGGCGCATTGCTCATTGTCTAGAATTTTATTAATTGGCACCGTTTTGAAATAAATGACCATGGCTATATGGCTTTGCTTTCATACTAGTGTAGCAAAAATATAGTAGCACCTTCCGTAACCGAGTTTTAATATGTTTGGCAGAAAACAAGCATATATATCGTTATCGTCGTTTGTACGTTAATGACTTTTAGTAATACTTCTAGCTGGAAGTAAATCCTTTATACTGAATTTATTTTTTTATGCAACGTCCGGAGATAAACAAGCATATGGCTCTCGTAATATAAAGCTGTTTCCGTAGCGTACCAACGCTTGCCAAATAGCAAGTAACAGCAATTTTTCAGGTGCTTATTTATCTCATTCACAGCTGAGTCACAACAATCCTTCAGCGATTTCTCATTTGTCTGCGGTTTTCCATGAGGTACTTCCCTAGAGGCTGCCTTGATGCGCCCTATCTCTATTGAAAAAAGGTTAACATTAAGACCAAGACACACAGACATGTTCAAGCGCACAAATGTTTATCATAGGTGTGAATCGAACCCGCGAGTGATTTTGCTAACAACTCCGTCACCTAACTCGTCTTAAATTACGAGTACATATAACAAAATACATTTTTAGTGCTAATAGGGTACGGTAGCCTCTTTACATTAGGTGGGCCGTTTGCTTGTATGCGTCCCGACGTTGTTCAGAAAAATATTTATTTAAATAGTAGGTTTAACAGTATCCCTTTGCACGACTAATGCGCAACAGTAAAAATTTCCAATACAATACAAATATCATACATACATACTCCCATTGGGGTAGGCAGAGACTACAGAATGCCAGGTGCACCGATCCAAACATACCGCTCTCGCTTCTTCCACACTCATCAACCTCTTTATTCATTCTCTTCGGTTTTGGGTACTTTTGATTTGGCCCTTTTTCAACACATCACCAATTTGATCTATATGTGTGCGTATAGGGCGGTCCCTCCCGACATCACCATTTATTCTTGCCTGATACAATTCTTTCGTAACCTTTTATCATTCTTTCTTTCTAAATGACTAAACCATCTCAGCATAGGTACCCTTTGAATTTTTTTACATCATCTTTCATTCCACAAAGTTCTCGTATCGTGTTTTTTGTTCTATCAACCACTCTCACTCCACACATACTCCTCAGCGCTCTCATTTCTACGGTGTTCACCTTGCTTTCGTGCTTCTTCTGCCATACTCATGGTTCAATGCTGTACATCAATGTTAGCGTTAATTCACCCTGAATGATGATAGCAAGGCGAGCGTTTCGCGATATGTTATCGCTTGTTACCACGGAGTACAACGCACCATTGATACGGTTTCCTGCTTTCACTCTTCTTTCAATATTGCCCTCACATTTTTCATCTCTCAAAAACATAGAACCTAGATAAACAAATTCATTCACTTGTTCCACTTTTTCATCTTTGGTCATTATCTGGCAGTCTGTAACACTTTCATTCCTTTCAAACACCATCGCTTTCATCTTCATTACATTTTGGGTTATATTCGCTAATAACTTTCCTTACAAATATCAAACCATAAAAATGTTCGATATATAGGTACAGAAATTTAAGTAATGAAAATAATCGTTTGATTGTATAGAATACCCTCTTGATGTTCAAATTAGAGAATAGTTCTGAATAACCCTTTCGGGTCTTTAAAAATAATACCATGAAGCAAATTGCATAAATATTAGATCATTGGTTTATATAGAAACACTTTTAGTCGAATTATTAAATCTTTTAACCGTTTTTATCAAAATCATAAACATAATAATTTCTTAAATTTTGTTAACGTGAAATTAAAAAAATAAGAGTTTCTCACACACACAACCGCCTACATTCTGCTAAGAGTATCTCATAAGAATTATTTTAATGCTAGATGAGACGCATTCTGCTTACAATGTAGCGAAATAACGAGATTTCACTTACATATCGCCTATTCCGTTACGAGTTACTCGAACGTAATGAGTATTTTTAATTAGACTTTGCACGTAATAAAAGGAGAGATAATTTTAATTACGTATGTGTTTATTGGTTTTTTGTTTTTTTTTCTGATATAATATCATATCAATTATGTTTGAATTGTACCCACAACCAAAATAAAATTGTTTAAGTCGTAAATACTGTAACGCAACGCAGGCCTTCAAATGTAAGAACAGTTATATATTATTTAAAAAGCGAAGCCTATATATATTTACACTGTACTGCTTTATCTTACTTTGATAATTCATAATAAATAAAGAGTACATTAAAATAAAAGTGTTAACAACGCTTAACAATATTTCTCATTAAGCACCCGCCTATATTAAGCTAAGTATCTAGTAGGAAGTTAGCGTGAAGGGAAGCAGATGTGACCGCGGTAAGCAAACTCGCCCGCTATAAATTATGGCTTGTCGAGGCCTTGTTGGGAGGACGCAAAGAGAACGCTCGCCGACATTATAACAGGCTGTTGAGACAGGCGGGCTGATGCGCCGCGAATTGTGGCGCAAATTGTTCGCTTTAAGCTGGACCCCATTTTATAACATTCTTGCGCAAAGCTTTAAATATCTCTAGCCTTTTACCAATGCTACAGTTTCAATATAATTTAAATTAGTAGCATATAGAAATCGGTTGATAATGAATTAACAAGCAGCCGTTCAGCAGCGGACGTAATTAACATAAAGTACTTCTTCCATCTGTAGCTTGACACCGCAAGCTAAGGACCCAAGTACGAGTACCATGTGAAGTTATATACTTTATATATGTTTTATATAATTTCATATTATACTTAGATTTTTGACACTGGTATTGTCGCTTCTGAAGTAAATCTCAAGATCTTACATACAAATTCAAATCAAAACTACTGCTTTTTCCATGACATTACATACATATCATTACATTTTACATTATGTGACAATTTTGTTGAAGGAAATGATGTATTTTCCACGAGAAGGTATATACCTAAATTAAATTAATTAAAACTGTTGATTAACCCCATGCCGGGATACCATGTTTCCACTTTAGAAGCTTCTTTTTGTATAAGATTACGGCCCGCCTATGAACGCTTGCAATACATTAAGTGTCAAGTGATGCCACCTCTGCTGCTATCAATAAGTGATTATTTAGTCATACTCGTACGTTCTATCTAATAATTTTCATACTTTTTATTGTAACTTTATTACGCATTAATGATTTTAATAACATGCCCATTCATAAAACATTGTACAATATATTTATCACTAATATTTTTAGTATACGTCAAATACGAATTGTGTTGTTAAGGTCCTAAGGTAAGGTAATAACTGGTACAATTTCCACTCCAAAATGAGATTGTAACTTATTAATTATTATTCATGTTTCGCTACCTCTTGCTACGTATTTCGGTTAAGTTTCGTAATGGAAAAACTTTTTTTAACTGCCGAAATCTCGAGGACCGTCCATAAATAACTGTTACTGCAAGCTGTTACGCACGAACTGAGTTGTTCGTTCTTCCTCGGATTGAAATGAGGGTCAGCCTGCACGTAGGTAATTATTTAAGACACTGCGCGCCATAAAACATTTTCTTGAGTTTTTTTCCTTATAAAACGTGGAGGGAATACTGCTACTGGCCTTTGAGATTAAGTTAAATTAAATTAAGCTCTGTTAGTGTTTCGAACTGTAATCATGTGCTAAATTAACTAATCTTTTATTTAGCGCTAATTTCTGTCCGTGGATACTATCGCGGTCATCCCACGACGTTCATAATAAGTTAAAATGTCTATTATTAGTATAACTTAGTAGTAGTAGCAAGTAGCCTTTTCGTCTGTAGGATAACTTGGCATATATGCTATGTATATAAACTGTGCTTGCAAAATAAGAAATTTTAGCAGAGTCACAGAGTAAAATGCAGTCAGAGTGCGAAGAGAGAGAGAGAGCAGAGAGGTTTGTTTATTTTTTATAATACTCATATATCGGCGGCGTTTACTCTTTCAAGCTCACTCTACTATATCTAGCTGTCTCTTCTGTATATTATCGTAGGAATGAGCACCGCGTTGTATAGAACGAGCTGTGCTTGGTCTCTTAAGTTACGAAGCTATCTAGAAAGTTTCTAACGATCCATATGAAATAGAAACTATCGATCCTTAGCTATAATTCAAAGAGTATAGACGCGTAGATGGATTTGACATTTATAATACATCTTGTGTAAACTGTATGTAAAAGTTAGTTAAAACAAAGTCTTGCCAAAAGCGGGATGTTGTGTAATTGTGTAGAATAACAGCGAAGATTGGGTTGGCTCATGCCGGTCGGGCCATAGGAGCCAACTTCAAGTGGCAAGTTTCATACAACTTGCTACGATAACATGCACAGATATTCATTAAATGGAAGTCGCAAAAGTAAAATAATTGTGGCTAATTTCAACCGCGAAACAGAGATGGGCAGAATCAGTCATCTGTTCAGAGAAACATTTTGACATGCTCTTATGATGCTAATACTCCTGCGCCTGAAGCATTTTGGTATTTAACCGGGTCCATACGTCTTAACGTTACGCCACTTTAACGAAATTAGCGGGTACCAGATCTATGTTTGTGGCGGTGATAGTACAGCACGATAAAATGTGTCTACATAACAAGCATAATTAAGTTACGGTAACACGAACACAAGGATCACAAGGAATCCTTCACACTTATTCGCACCCCCTACCCCGCTGGAGTTTTAAAAACTCACTCACAAATTTCTTTGCCATATATAGTAGGCGATCTTCTGCTTCAATTGGAATATTAGTCTCAAAACACAAAACTATGCATTATTCTTCTTTTACCAATGCTTAAATAATTAATAAACAGGACATACGTGCACATGAAGTTATTTATGTCTCTAATCATAACGATGCATTAACTTCTTACACCTGTGATAAAATTATTTTAGCGAGGTACTGGGTTTGTCTTTATTTCACGCTACTAATCTCTGTCTTGTCTCTTCTAGTATCTTCGTATTAGTTGTTATAGAAATAACATCGTCTCGAAATTGTTGCCTGCAGTTTGTGGCTCAATTTAGTACTTAATTTAATAGTTTATCTACAATTGCGCAGTTTATGGGCGAATACTCTGTTAACGACTTTGTACAAATGTATAATGGTTTAATTTTGTTCAGTCCAGTTACCACAGGTTGGTTTACAAAGATTTATGAGCCTAAATAAACACGATAGCTTTATTATTGTAATGTTTAAGTTTTGAATTGCAATAGGGTTTTCAGTGGAGTTTCTATATTCAAGTTTATTAGCTTTCTAAGTCACTTCATGAAATCTGTGTAATGTGCGTAGTATGATTTGAGATTACAGAACGCGTATAGCTGCTGTACACATGACTGGGACTTGGAGACGTTTCAAAGTGAGTAATAAACATAGGCGAACTAGTTTTTAGAATCTGTTTAGGAGCACAAGCGTTGAAATGGAAACTACAATTAGACACAAACTTATTTACCCCAACAATTCTTACGTATCTTCATTCTAAAGTTCCGACAAATCTATTTCGACAGACCTCATTATTCAGTTTAGACACGAGATTCAGAAATTGTTGACGATTCTGAGCTTATATACGTATATACCTAACCCTGAGTTTCAGGATAGACTTTATATTCTTTGTGTTATACCGATTGTGTAATGGATTGTATTCCGAGGAGCTGTTCGATATGACACCCTCGTCTGTGGTGAATTATTTCCAGAGATCTTTGTCAGTTACATATTCATCAACTCTTTAATAAGCCCTTTTACAGAGAGTATTTTCAATGTGCTTTTTAAAATATTGTGAGGAAAGGGCAAACCTGTTTTAGGCATCTTATTATAAAATCGAATATAATTTAGAAGAAAAATCTACCAGCATGTCGGTGTATGGCCATACACAACTTATTTTGTACTTCTACGTTTTTCACAGAAATTTGAAAATTACTTTAAATTTTTACATTATACCCTCAACGTAAACATACATATATGTTTTTTAATGAAAAACTGGTGGGGGGGGGGGGGGGGGGTGGGGGGGGGGGCTACCAACTACGCGGGTGACATGATGCAGCTGGCTCACTCGATCAGAGTAAATCAGGTAGCGTTCCTTTCTTTCTTTTATCTATTCTGCATAACTACTCGAACTTACGCCTTGCACGCAGCCTAGCCACTAATCACCTTGCCTAGAGTCTCCTACGCCCTCTGCTCTGCCGCTCCACACATATCAATTTATTTTGTTAATAGTTTTTATATAGAATATTATCTCAGAAATATATTAATGTAGGTAAGCGAAATACCCAGATAATATAAATGCTCTGTACGCCTGTTATAGGTATATATATAAGAATTATGTTTGTACAATTTTTTATCTTTATCTTTTTTAGTCATAAAATGATTAGTGTCACACAAAGACCGCCCATAGTCAGAAATAAGAATAAATCAACTTTAATTTTCGATATTCCCATGGTATAACGGGCGAAAACAGGTTGTATAAACAAAACCCATTATCTCGAATAATACATTGTTTAAAATCCATTATAGACAGATATACAAAATTTTTTTGAGCTGATGTTGATAATTGGGGCATGTAACAATCTTTTTTTGCTAATTTCATGACTTGAGTAGGTTCTGTACATACGTGAATCATATTTGTAGTGAAATAATGATTTTCATGAATTAATCTTCTATCTTATAAATTTAATTCAAACTTGTAAACAGAAGATACAGAAATACTCAATGAGTGACAAAGGTAACTAACTACATGTTAATTCATCAATCTTATGGGGAGTAACGAGATCTATTATTACTTTTGTACCTACTCCAATTTTGCTTCTTTACGTAAGCTTTATTTGCAGCCAAGCAATCGGTTGATAGCAATCGGTTATAATAAAACATAGCAAATAAATTACTATTTGCCGTTTTAACAAAGCATGGCTTCAGGTAAACTGTATAAAAATAACTATTAATTTATAATTAATAATTCTACTCTTTTTCTTTACAAATATTGATGTATTATATGAAAACTAGCAATAAAATAAATGATTTAATAATAATATGAACTAAGGAATAGGTTTTAAAGCGATCTAGAAAATAATAAGACAGCCGCTTAGCTCTACGTACATTGTACGGAAAGGCTGCGAGCATGTCTCTAGGGACTCGTAGACCGGCAGCTACGAGCCGTAGCACCGTCGCGCCGTAGCGTACGGTAACGAAGATAGAGCTGAAAGTGTTCAGAAAAGTAATAGATTTAAAATGTTACATGGCTTAACAGATTAACACCATTTTAAGATTGTACGCATTTTTGAGATACAGCAGATCACGGTCCAGTCTCTCACCTACGTATGATGGAGATCACTACGTATGTGACAAAACCTTCCGAGATTTCTTTTTACAATATAGCGTCAGGGTTGAGGAATTAACTAGTAGATATATCAATTGTAGGAAGAAACACTGTCAAATAACAAGTTCGTCAAGAAAGGCCTGAAGAGGTCAGAGCCGGCAACGCAAGAGTGCATCCCTAGTGTTGCAAATCTCTATAGGATGCGGTGCGGTTGCCTTTTTTCGTACTGTGAGCAATGACTGGCATCGACAATTACTTAATTTATCCATTCACATTCCATACACAATATATCTGTATGGCCATTGTCCCCTTTCTGGGGAGGCGACACACAACAGTCATCTTAAATCTCAAAGACGGGGAAGAAATATTTCGAGAGTTCATAGGTGAGGCCGACAAAGAATGACTACTTGTTGCCGACTGACGATGAAGAAGTAGATGTAATTATTATGGCATATACAACGAACATACCTGTGAATTTTCCTATCTTGTATTAAAAACTAACATTACCTTCAGAATATCAGTAGTTTATTGTTTGCTCTAGCCATTCCTATCTCAATGTTGAGACGAACGTAATCAGTATCGTTCATCGCCCCACGCAACCGGTAGTTGGATTTCTTGAACCGTGAAATTTTATCAAGAGAATTAATCTCCTGAAACTTTCCCCTTGGACACCGTCTCTTTTATTTTTTAATTTCAACGAAATTGATTTCAGCCTTTTTAGTATTTGACCTTTGGGTCTGAGTAAACGAAGGTCAGCTTTCATGTTGCCCAGTTTTAGATTAATTTGCTCATCGATTTTTTTATAATTAACTTCACAAAATATTGCCCTATATTTAATCTTTCAGAGGCAATAAATAAAGCCAAAAGAGATGAGCAGTGATAGTCCGGTGGATAAAGAACCGCCCTATTAGCTAAGTGCTCCCCGGTTCGAATCCTGCTATGTGCCACTAAAATTCGTGTTTTCAGATATATGTACATATTCGTAAATATCATTAGTTCAGCGCTTGTCCGTCGACCCGTAGGTCTAAGAAATTATTCCGATAGTAGTCGCTCCAAGTAAATATCAATATCTTCGCCAAATCTTTAGGCTTTGGTAGCAGACCCCGCCAATTCTAATGGATTAGGAAGCGAGATAACGCTAAGAAGAAGAATATCCAATCAATTCAGTAGTCACGTTATATAATGAAGGAGCAAAGGCATAAAATAGACCTAATATATAAAATAGATCCACAGTTTAACTTCAAACCTGTGCAAATGTGATGAAATCACAATGAATTGAACACTGAACTATTACTTTGAAATAACTTGTTAGCTGTCAATTTGAAGCCACTTATTAGTTGTATGTATGTATGTATATCTTCACGCCAGGTCCCTTGCGGGGTAGGCAGAGAGAATCGAGCGCCAAAAGACCTTACACACTTCACTCGCTTTTCTAACATTCATAGCTCTTTTAATGCACACTCGCCGGTTCCTAGGGCTCCTGACATCACTTATTAGGTAATCCAGTTTTAGTAATATTGAGAGTTTCCATTGTTACAAATCGATTTATTTGCCAACTCCTATAAAAACTTACTCGTAACCCTATACTTTTATACTTTTGTTAAACTATAGGGTTAACAAAAGTACAACAAGGGATTAAAATATATAAACGATGCATAACAAGGGATTAAAATATATAAAAAACATTTGGTTATCTTACTAAGAAACAATAATTATAAAACCATCGCTTGAAAAAATATTTCCTTCTCACTTAAGTTAGTACCTACTCGTAGTAGTAGTAGAACGTGTTATTATTATAACACCACGCAAAAGGAGTCGATGTATTTCCTATTTTCATTGGCGCAAAACTATTAGGACTCCTGCACACTGCAACATAAAAAAATAAGATACCTGATGAATTGATTTATAAAGTACAACATGTTGATTATTGTAAAACCGTTTGACATGAAGATATCATCTCAGGACACGAGTACAATAAAAAAAAATAAGTTCGTGAATTTGGAGGCTAAATTTAATTCTCTACGTTTTGCATGAGTCGCAGAATAGAAAAATCTTTAAGAACAAAGCTAACCACACTTACACGTGATGCACTCAGTCGATTAGTCAAGAAGGTTCTGAAATTAAATTTGGCTTAGAGTTATTTCGAGATCGAGAAGATTTAGCATCAAGATTTATAAGCTAAGGTTTCCAGTCAAGACTGGAAACTTAAACTCAAAACAAAAAATTGTTTTGTTGTATTCTTGCGAGTGAGCGAGAGAGTTAAGGAGCAAGTAACTTACAATACAAATTTCACTTACACGTGCTGCTTCTTCTTCTCTTCTACGTCATTTACATTAGAAAGCAAAGCAAAAGAAAGAAAGTTGTAGCAAAAGAGAGTATGTGATTTTAAATACCGCAGTTCTGAAATCATTTCATATGGTTGTTGCGATCTTGCACCCGCAATGATGAATGAAGTTACCACTATTTCTGAAGAGATGCAGCTTTGGCAAATAGAAACGCAGCGACTGGCTTATGTCTCTATATATTGCAAGTATTTTCATATTACGATAATCCTTCCCCATCAGGAGGGCCATATGTAAATAGGTGCAATAATTCAATGTAAAATCATCTTTACGTACTCGCGGGGGCGTAGTAAATACCGGTGGGTGTTAGTGCAACCTAACGTGTAATTATCATCGAGGAAACAATAACATGTCTTCACAAAACTATTGGTTGTGACTTGTATTCGCATATTTTACTTTTGAATATTGAATATTTCCTTTATAAACCGATACTTTCTTTGTAAACCAAATTTAGAGCAGGTTTTTAATTAGACTACATATATGTATTCTCAATTTCATCTATCTATAACTTCACGGCAAATCCCTTACGGGGCAGGCAGAGAGAACCGAGTGCCACGTGACTCGATCCCTACATACCTCACTCGCTTCTTTAATATTCATTGCTCTTTTCATGCACGCTCGCCGGTTTCTAGGGCTCCTGACATCACCTTCTGATAGAACACGACCAATTTGATCATGGTAGGTAAGTCTTCGTGACTCGATCCTTACATACCTCACTCACTTCTTTAATATTCATTGCTCTTTTCATGCACGCTCGCCGGTTTCTAGGGCTCCTGACATCACCTTCTGATAGAACACGACCAATTTGATCATGGTAGGTAAGTCTTCGTGACTCGATCCTTACATACCTCACTCGCTTCTTTAATATTCATTGCTCTTCTCATGCACGCTCGCCGGTTGCTAGGGCTCCTGACATCACCTTCTGATAGAACACGACCAATTTGATCATGGTAGGTAAGTCTTGGCCTTCCTCGGCTCCTATATCCTTCCACTTTTGCATTGTATATCTGCTTCATCTTGCATTCTTTCGACATGTCCGAACCAACGGAGCATACCTCTTGTTATTTTAACACCGACGCTCTCTTTCAGACCAACTCTGCTTCTAACCTCATCATTGCGAATACGGTCTACAAGCGTTACGCCACAAATTTTACGCAACGCTCGCATTTCAACCGCGTTTATCCTACTTTCATGCTCTCTCTACCATACCCAACTCTCGCTTCCATAAGTAGGCGTTCTCAATTTCATTGTCGGCGGTTTTCAATATTTTACTTTCGTAATTTTATTGCACTTTTTTAAGTTGGTTTTCGTGTGACTTCGAATGTAATTTCCTCCTCTAAATGTACACTAATTGTTATGTCTTTATAATCAATATGTGTGTACCAATAACAATGAGATACAATTAAGTTACTCTGATGATCTTATTTTTGCTTAGTGGATAAAAAAACCAGCCTCATAACCGACAGGCTCTAGTATGGATATGTACCACTATTTTCATGTTTTCGGATTTATCTACATATTCGTAATTATCATATCCCATATTCGGTGGTGAATGAAAACATAGTGAGATAATCCGCACGTCTATATTTTGAAAAATGTGTGGACCTAACTTAAGAAAGGTCTGATTTTCCTTCTGTATTGTGAAAGTCTGACGGCAGTTGCACCATTTCATCTTAGTATATTCGTCAAATGGTTAGGCTTAGGTAGTGGACCTAATTTCTAATCGATTAGGAAACGCAATAACGCTAGGAAGAAGAAGAATCTATCTGATTTCCAATTAAGTTTTTTAATTTATTAAAATTTATATTACACGGCACAATACCAAGCTATAGTCATCTCACGGATAGAAAATAGGTTACGCTTCAACAAAATAGTTTAGAGCATACTCCACCACGCTACTCAATTTGGATATTTTGAATGTTCGTAGGCCACTGTCTGAAATTAATGACTGTTGTCCATCAACAGCAGCTGATACCGACGGCTTTAAGATGGCTGAACTCTATCTCAAAATTCCTCTAGGCACTTAAGATGGAGTTTAGCCGTTTACTTGGTGTTTTCGATTAGCCTAATTCGCGTAACGAAAACGTTGTCTCAATTCTCAATGTCCCATCGATTCGCGCCTACTGGCCAATGGGAGAATATAACCAATAAACCGGTAAGTGCCGCGATGTTAATTCGCGAACTAGTCAATAAGTTCTTCTTTACTACCGACCTGTAGCGGTAAATTCAGTTACTATGTAACATGGGTTTCATTTGTTATCCATAGATTATTTTCTTCACAGAAATGATGCTATCGAGATCCTAAAATGAATTATTTTCTTAACTTTATTGAAATCAATGCAAAAACACATGACAAATATAAGAATTAGCAGATATGTTTATTTACACTAATATTTACATTTTTTGGTGTAACTATTAAAGCCGACAAAGACTTATACTCCTTCTCAGCGTTGTCCCGTTTCCTACCGCATTAGGATTGGCAGAAACTGTTTTTTACATGGATTGACTACCTTCCACCATTATGAGGGAAAACCAGTCATTTCTTAGATAAGGGCTTACGAAATATAATTTTTTGGACCACAAGGTGTATTCTTGATGTTTTTCTTCACCGCCGAGTATGTGCTATTGACAAACTGAAGTCCAAAAACACGTATTTAGCGGTACATTCCATGATTCGAAACGGGGATCAGTTGGTCAATAGAACCGCTCTATAGACTGCGCTATCACTGCTCCCGATAAATTCATTAATTTATTAATCACTAGCTGTGCCCGCGATTTCATCTGCGTGGAATATTATTTATTTATATTGATAAAAATAAATAAATTTTCTAAAATAAAAGTAGCCTAAGTTACTCCTTATTACATCATCTATCTGCCAGTGAAAGTCGCGTCAAAATCGGTCCAGCCGTTTCAGAGATTAGCCGGAACAAACAAACAGACAGACAGACAAAAATTGAAAAAATATTCATTTTGGTATATCTACCATGTATACATCCATATGCATTTAGTAAAAAACGGTTATTTTCATATTACAAACAGACACTCCAATTTTATTTACCTGTATAGATAATAGCTTTAATTTTATTTCTGTTTTCGATGTGTTTTATGATTTGTCAACTTTCTATCTATATGACTGTTCTTACTCTTGTGAAACGTTTTTTGTACTATAACATATATATATATATTTGTGATAAGTATCCTTCTGTCACATATCTTTTAGTACACTTTTGACGAGCTCGGTGGCTCAGTCGTGGATGACGCGACTTTGACACCAACGCTCGTGGATACGATTCCCACACAAGGCAAACATTCAAACATTTGTGTACATGAACATGTCTGTTTGTCTTGGTCTTGATGTTTTAAGAGAGGTAGGGCGCATCAAAGCAGCTCGTCTGGGAAAGTACCTCACGGAAAACCCCAGCTAAATAACAACTCACTAGAGGGTTGTTGCTGCGTCTGAGTGAGGTCACCAGGAAGCTCCCAAGGAGTTGCTATGTAAGCAGTAGAGGAGGCATCGCGTGAGTGATACTTAATATATCGCTAGCGTTCATAGGCTACGGTACCTGCTTTACATCAGGGAGCCGTATGCTTGTATGCCTTCCGACGTAGTATAAAAAAAAATGAATAAACCACTGGACTTTCTTTATAACATAAATACACTTGCTTACTTATTTATTTTCACACTACGTCGAGAGGCTCATAATGATACGGCCGACCTGATGTGATAAGGTTATCGTACCCTATATACGATTGAATATAAGAAGGATCACTCGCACGTAACTACCCGCCTGTTAACACGACAAGTTCTCAGGAGCTTGCAAGTAATCTCACGAACCCGCAGGAACACAACAACCATTCAAGGAGCTGTTATTTGGCTGTGGTCTCCTGCGAGGTACCTACCTAAGACTAAACCTCAGAGGTCCTACCTATTTTGCGTCAGAGACTCGTTTGTACCTTATCGAGCAGTTATAGCCCAGTAGATAAAGACGTCGATGGCGTCGTTGCGCGTGTCATTATAACCGAACACGCAGGTGAAGCAACGTCGAATGCAGACGTTAAGTCGTGGGGCCCGGCTGTTGTCGATAGATGACAGTCGTTAAGCTAAGTCAGTGGCCCTTAGGCGGCTTGCAAACACTGGCCTCCGCCAATCCGCGTTTGAGCAGCGTGGCGGAGTATGCTCTAAACCCCTTCGGTTGAAGGGAGACCTGTATCCCTGCAGTGGGATGAGTAAGGGTTGATGTGCAATGTGGTGAATAAAGAACAGGCCTTGTGACCAACAGGTAACAGGTTCGAAACCTGGCATGTCCCAAAATTCTGGTTTGTAATTATCACTTATCGCTCGGCAGTGAAGGAAAAACATCGTGAGGAAACCCGCACGAAATAATATTTCGAAAGACGTGATGAGATAAGAATGATTTGGTTTTCCCTATGGGTTTCCGGAGGTCCGCGGCAGTCGCTCCATGTAAAAGTCAGTTTCGTCAAATCCTTAGGCTTAGGTAGCGGACCCCGCCAGTCCTAATGGATTAGGAAACGAGAGAGCTAAAAGAAGAAAACTCTTTTGTAAATTATGCAGGTAAGGTTGGCCTTGTCTTTAATAAGTTGATAGTAAGCCATATATACTCCAAGTTCATTAACAGAAACAAAATGACATGAAAACAAGGTGTAACGACAATTTAAACAAATTTATATGGTTTACAATCAATTTAATGTGAAATAAAAATATGAATCAATTGTACTTATTTCAGTATTATTGCTATAATGTGTAATTAAATCTTAAATACACAACGGCTCTTAAACAATTCATAAAGCATGCGTATGGTTTTTAAATTTATTAAAATTTAACCGGAACCAACAATTTATTGGACTGATATTTGTTTGTGCCATTTTTTGATATGTGCCGCGGTTTTAATTCTCGCATGAAATATATCAGAGCAACTCTGTTTTCATTCTAAACAATGAACAGTGAAACATAAAGCTTTTGTTCGTAAGCATGGAGGTACTCATAAATAAGGTCGGAGGCGTTGAATATTTGATAAATCCGACGCCATTATTGGATGGGGTAAGCATGTCCGGGCTGCGTTTCGATCGGTGAAACTGTGTACTGTCTTGTTCAAGGTACGTGACTTTTACGCCTTCTCGAATGAAGCCCTTTAGCGATATTATAAGTTGCATCTTTAGTGTTTTGCTTCCTATTATATTTTAGAGGCTACAATTTTGCGATATTACGAGGTATAGTTTAGTAAACATTTTTATTATGAAGTGCAAGTTTTATCTTTTGACCTGAATTTTATTTATAAGAATTTAAAGTAGTATTCAAATGTGTATCTGTTAAAATATACAATTTTTATAGCATTACCTGAATTAGAAATCTCCATAAGTTCTAAAAATTTGCAACCAAAGCTCTGACACTAGTTATATAACAAAAACATATAACGGAATAGTAATAAATAGTTATGTAATAGTAACTAATTAGTAGCTATCCATATGAATTTAAAGTAATATCTGAATAAGGAGAAACATAATATAATTCATAGAAACATAACCCATAAATCATGGTCTAATAATAATATTAGTAACCTCATATGGTATTATGAAGGAAATAACCTATGAAGAGCCAATAAGACCAATAACACGTAGTAACTCAATTCACCGCTACGGGTCGTGGGCAAAGTAAAACGCGCAGCCCTAATTGGCTAATCAACATTGCGACACTTATCGGCTTATTGGTTAAAATGTGCTCCTATTGGCCAGTAGGCTCGAATTGTTGAAATATTTAAGCGCAAATATGTCGTGAAAAGTTTCTCTATATCGCACCTACAGACGATGTCCTAAGAGCGTCTAAACGCACGCTTTTTTATCAAATTATTGAAAGTTAAATCATAACCCCTCAGTGGGGCACAGTTAATGTTGCTTTACTTGCACGTTCTTTAACTGATTGTACTGCTGGAGAGATATTCAAGTACTGACCCGTATACGCAATAATGAGATGCTAAAATTTTAAGTAAAAATATACAACCCTTTGTTAACTTTACATACCACCAAGTTTTCAAGGCGTTTGTGGTACTATTAATATTGTACCGCAATTGGTAAGAGGAGAGAGAGAGAAAATCTATAAAGATTACCAATACCGGTAGTATACAGAAGTAAGTAATATACAGAATGTCTCTATATAAGAACATTCTGTGTACTACCTAGACTACTACTTCATTTTAATAAAAAATGTTGTAAGTTTAAGAGATAATATATCAAGACGACGTAAAGATATTGCATATTAAATTAAAGACAGATTGACATATAATATTAGCGATAGCTCTGTGAATAAAGAACCGACCCATTATCCGACGGTGGATATCCGGACATTATCGTAAGTCTCTCTGCCTAAGAGGTTTGACGCGATGTGATATATAGAATATATTATTACTTTATTTTATTTTAATTATTTGACGAGCTCGGTGGCTCAGTCGTGAATGACGCGACTTCGACACCAACGCTCGTGGGTTCGATTCCCACACAAGACAAACATTTGTGTGCATGAATATGTATGTTTGTCTTGTTCTGGATGTTTTAAGAGAGGTAGGGCGCATCAAACTAGCCCGTCTGGGGAAATACCTCACTGACCGCAACCAAAAACCGCAGTCAAATAACAACTCCCTAGAGGGTTGTTGTGTTCCTGCGTGTTAGTGAGGTCACCAGTAAGCTCCCAAGGAGTTGCTGTGTATGCAGCAGAGGAGACATCGCGCGAGTGATACCTTATATATCGCTAATAGGTTACGGTACCCGCTTTACATCAGGTAGCCCGTATGCTTGTATGCCTCCTGACGTAGTATATATAAAAAAAAAATATTCTCATAACATAACTCATAAGTTATTTCAAAAACCATAAGGATTTAATAATTGAGACTGTATCAATTTGGTACAGTCTCCATTATTAAAAAAAAAAATAATGCGTCGTACTTTTAAACACACATCAGAAGTATTAGAAGTGAACATCAATTGCTTTATTTCCTGCCCAGCTTGTAATGTACTATTAAAATTTCAATATATATCAAAGCAATTATTAATCCATTAACAAATGTAGAAGCAGAGTAAATCTGCCAGGTTAATGATATTTTGTTTGTTTGTATATACATATATAATGTATATATTTTTTGTTCCATATGTTATATGCACAATGTACATATAACATATTGAAAAAATTTTTGAACCTTACTGAACAGTTAACTTAACTAACAGAACCTTACCTTACAGTTTGAATTAATAGTCAAAGTCAAAATCTTTTTATTCCGTAAAAATGGCTACATTTGTTTGGAATCGTCACAATTTTTTTCCCTACTAAATAAATTAATAACGAATAGCTAAGACTACATTCAGTAGTAATATATAAACACTTATATATGTCCTCATGCTATGAGTAAGCAACGGTTACTCTTGATCTAGCCGTAGTCATAACGTTTGTCACGCGTCCCACAAAAGAATTTTCTCGTCGGGTTGATCTGTCGCCGACAGGGATATGGGCTTCGTGTGACGTATCATGGCAAGCGGCTTATAAAAGATTCATGATTCGGTTTACTCATTCATGACGGGTCTCTGCCATGAAATCCCGTTCCGAAATCCTCAGGTAACTAACTTCCTATTCAGCACTATTTAAACTATATAGAAGATTATCTAGCACTTTGTTATTATCACAGATTATATCATATTGTCGTAAATTCCAGAAATGAGGAGCCTGAACTCTTTTGAACTGAACCTTTTTGAGTGGGATTTACAGGACAACACAATAAGATTTCCACAAGTTATAAGTATGTTCAAGTTAGGTCAGTTTTCAATTACTCCGAAATTCTCAGGATCCGATGTTGCCAACCACATTTCTTCACGATAATTTAATTTTTTTTCTCAATTTTGTCCATCATAATTAAAAAAACGGCTTCTAATACATTTTTTTTTCATCTTTATTGGTAAGTTTATTAATAACACAGTAAGATTAGTACAACACAATCTTGAATAAGAATACATAGTATATATTTGCATAGTACATACATTTCTGATTGATTGTGATTATTTATGTTTTTTATATTATTATATATTTTCTTAAGCAATGTTTTTAATTATACACTATATATTTTAGTCTGGTCTTTGAATTTGATAGGTTAACTTTTTATTATTATTCACATAAAGTGTAGTGGAAGAATAAAGAGCCCAGTGATGAGTATTCAAACGAAAATTTTACAAGAAAATCCAAGAAATTAATTCAAATTTTTCAAGCCAAATGTTTACGAAGAAACGGCTAAATCATCATCGTGTCTATCCATATAACAGCTCAACTGGGAGAGGAAGTGCCTCCACCTCACAGAAAACCTCAATAACTCCCTGGAGAGTAGCTGTGTTCCTACGCTGCGAGTAACTAAGGTTACACGTAACTTAGTAAGCAACCTTCTGGGAGCTAGAAGACGCCGTATTAAAGGCTGAGATGGCAACGCGCGAGCGATACTCTTTGTATTGTAAGGGTTCATAGGATGCGATAACCACTTTACATCATGTGAGTCGTATGCTTGTATGCCTTTGTTATCATAGAGTGAGTTTCATGTTTATTGGCCTTACGAGCTTAATAAAGCTTGAGCCTTAACTAATCAATTTATGAATCAGCACTCTTCTTCGATTGTCTAATGATAATAATATTACTTCTGAATAAGAAAAGAATACGTCAAAAGGCGTTGCTCTTATTTGTGAAAATCCTTTTCTTCCAACCAATACAATTCCCGGCAAATCCTCGTCGAGACATCTCGAATTTTCATTACCAATCGAGGCTATATCGAAAAGCGAGGGGGCGCGGATTATAAATGCAAGAGCGAGCGCTTTATTGCTAACTTAGCGAGATTATCTATATACAAAATTATGTTCAAGATGTTTGTGATGTTGTAAAGTGAAGATTTATGGTTTTCATTTCTGCACGCTTTCGTATTAAAATTATAACACTATATTGATGCATACTACGTAATGGTTACGTAGAGTTGCATCTATTGCTGTCGTCAGGTAAGCCAAGTACTGGTGAGCTTTTTTTTTTATTTTTATCTTTTTCATCTGTTTAGCGGTGGCGCAGTTGTGAATGACGCGCCTTTGACACCAACGCTCGTGGGTTCGATTCCCACCCTGTGTGGGAACAAATACTTGTGTTCATGAACATGTCTGTTTGTCTTGGTCTCGGTGTATTTAAGAGATGTAGGGCGCATTAAAATAGCCTATCTGGTGAAGTACCTCCGCCTCACAGAAAACCGCAGCCAAATAACAATTCCCTGGAGGAGGTAACGTCACTCATGATTCCCCTACAGGGGAAAATTGTTTTGTATATAGATAGACTATGCATTTTTGACGATTGTATAAACTGTAAGCGACATCCCTACGTGTTTAGGCTATTATCGTTCGCTCAGGACTCGAGTCGGCCTACTTATTTGATTTTACTATGCTGTAGTCCCTAGGAAAGACCTCAGCAGGGAGCTCATTCCACAACTTTAGAGTTCTCGGTAGAAAACTTCTCTGGAACTGCACAGTACGTGACCATTGCGACTCCAGTGCAGTGTCAGTGTCAGTGCAAAAGGTTCGATTGTACAATGAGGCTGCTGGCATCATGTCGAACAACTTATCGGTACACAGCCCATTGTACAATCGGTAGAACACGCAAAGAGAGGCAAAATCTCAACTTAATCTCAAGGGCTCAATGCCGTGTGTGAGTTAAGGTTTATCAACGATCCTCACAGCTCAGTTTTGCACCGAGTCACAAGGCGCCAGCTGCTATCCAGGTGACTACAGTACTCCATATGCGGTCTAACTTGTGATTTTTCATATGAGTCTTTGCTCCGAGCCGAAGTACTGTTTGGCTCTGTTGAACACGCCAAGTTCCTTGCCGTCAGCTTGATCTTCTCTTCCAGGTGACTGCGGTACTGAACATCTCAGTACTGAAGATCTCAATACCGAGAATCCCAAAACTCTTGGCGATGGTAAGTGGCGTGTTCTGGAAATAAGGAACCACAGAAAGTGGGGGTTTCTTAGCGGTGAACGCGCAAACTTGTGTCTTTACAGGATTGAATTGTACTAAGTTCAAACGTCTCCAGTCAGAGACTTTACAGTACACCTATAATAACAACAGGTCTTCAAGGCTAAGAAGACGACAATAAATATACTCCCAAACGAACATGCATACCCCGGTATAACGTACAAATGAGTGCTCAAGTTTGTACCCGGGATAATGCAAGTAGGTTGTGTCGACCGGTGAGGATAGTTGTGTTTCCGTGAGGAAAAGAATGGTCGGCTGCGCGGTCTCAACGTGGTGGTTTACCGTATTGATGTTGGAATGAATTCCCCTGATGTTGCAAAAATCCACATTTATCGTGGAAGGGGTAGCCGCTGTAATCACACGTTGCCTTTGCGTCTAGTCACATTTGAACCCTCTCCCCCCTGCTGCAGCAGTCTGGTCCACTCCAGTCTCCGTCTTTGGCACGACTGCTGCAACAGGGACTTTTCGTAGGTTGGCGGAAGAGCCTCCCGGGCGGAGATTATGTCATCCCCATGTTTGTTTCCCACCAGGCTAGCGGTCGCAAGGGCATTTAACAATCCTCCAGGAATCGTTATTTGGCTGCGGTCTTCCGTAAGGTGGAGGTATTTCTCCAGACGGACAATTAGGCCCTGCCATGCCTCACCACAACAGAAAGATCTGAGGGGGACGGAGCACGGTACGACCCCTCGCTGGGTCCTACCTCTCTTAATATGTCATACCGTTAGTAATAAAATAATTTGATTTCATTGAGCTTATCTGTGGACGGAACTAGGAGGTGAATACGTGATGACGAGAATCTCTATCAGAATTCAAGAATAATAGTGGACTCTCTCTTTCATGAAAGAAGAAGTGAGAAAAGTGAAAATGTAATTTTAGTATGTGAGAAAAGTGTGTAGTTTTTTTTTAAACTACGTATTATTTACATTTTTTTAACTGTCATATATTTTTTATTTTATGAAAATTGATTAAAGTGCCATTTATTGATATACGACTTGAAATTGATTGGCTTTATATTGTTTGTTTCTATAACATTTGATTCCAATCACACTGCGTTACAGCCTGATATATTAGCAAGTATATACGATGATTAACATGTACATAAACATTGGTTTTTATGTACCCTGCCTGTAACCTTTTATGCATGTGACCCTTAAAATAAAAAAGCAGAACAGTGTGACAAAACTCATCGAATAATATCATGTTACTCAACAGAATGTTCAATTACTTGGCGTTTTGAACAGCGATGTCTAATAGACGCTCCTTGATCGCTAAGAATGCGGGCTGCCAAACGAGATTGGCGTAACAACGCATAACGGAATCTGCGCTTATATTTATTTAAATATGTGGATGGAATCGCTGAAATGAAAATTGTTCTCTTACATTGCATTGTTTCTCTGATTAATATTGTATTGTTTTTTATAGGGTGATTGTTGTATTACGTAGTTAGAATGTTTTAGTAATTCGCCGCCAAATTGACGGTACCGCATCGCGCAATTTGTGACCATTTTGGTTCCATGGTGTCTGGATTATTTCACTGTCAAATGGCGAGAGATGGGACTGTAACGGCAGTCAATCTTGTATTAATTATTAATATTGCGTGTGTCGGTATTGGTTTTTTAAATTCTATGCTTCCGTCACGGTCGTTCGACTGGTGATTTTGACGAGCTCGGCTCAGTCGTGAATGACGCGACTTTGACACCAACGCTTGTGGGTTCGATTCCCACACATGGCAAACATTTGTGTGCATGAACATGGCTGTTTGTCTTGGTCTGGATGTTTTAAGAGAGGTAGGGCGCATCAAAGCAGCCCGTCTAGGGAAGTACTACCTCCACCACACAGAAAACTGCAGCCAAATAACAACTCCCTAGAGGGTTGTTGTGTTTCTGCGTGTGAGTGAGGTCACCAGTCACTGCAGCTCCTAAGGAGTTGCAGTATAAGCAGCAGAGGAGGTATCGCGCGAGTGATACTTAATATATCGCAAGCGTTAATAGGCTACGGTACCCGCTTTACATCAGGTGGGCCGTATGCTTGTATGCCTCCCGAAGTAGTATAAAAAAATTAAAAAAATAGATCTTCTAGTGTATCTAACACACCACTAGGCTTCGGCGATTGAGAGTCAAGATGAGGCATTGGCTGATATGACAAAGGCGATCGAACGGGTCTGGCATCGGGGTCTTCTATCGAAGTTACCATCATATGGACTTCCCGAGGGGTTGTGCAAATGGGTTGCCAGCTTCTTATCCAGCAGATGTATAGTAGCCGTGGTAGACGGCAGTTGCTCCGATAGCATGGGTATCAATGCTGGCGTGCCACAACGCTCTGAGATACTGTCCCCGACGCTGTTTTTGCTGCATATCAATAATATGTTGTGAATCGATAACATTCATTGTTATGCGGATTACAGCCATGCAATTCTGTAAGAGCAAACATTCTTACATCCTCGGAAACATCGGCTGTTACAGCCTTGAACACAAAATTGCAATTCTTTGGTGTCGCTTTTCATGGTTGTACGAAACTAGCGCCGCAAGGCTGCGTTTGGAATTGGAATTCTACAAGGCAAACAGCCTCGCGTACGCTTACAGCCTTATAGAATACCAAATAATTTAGCCGTGATCGCAGTAGATGATGTCAAAGCTGTGACATCTGTGATCACAGCGACGCACACAGTCATTACGAGTCGCTTAGAGAATTGCATGGCAGCACAGGGTAAACTTGTTATACGAGTCGTGCTAACATCCCTCGTTCCCTTGTGGAGGAAAATCGCAACAAACTTATGTCCAAAATTACTAAGGTACTTTAAGTAGTCTCTGACTGGGGACGTTTAAACTTAGCACAATTCAATCCTATAAAGACACTAGTGTGCGCGTACACCACTAAGGAAACCCCACTAGCTGTGACTCTTTTTCCCAGAACACGTCACTTACGATCGCCCAGAGCTTTGGTATGCTTGGTCGAGAGAGAGTGACGTTCAATATCGGAGTCACCTGGAAAAAAAATAGGCGTCCAAAAAACTTGGTGTGCTCAACAGAGCAAAGCAGTTCTTCAGCACGGTGCAAAGACTTATGTTATATAGGTATAAGTCTCAAGTCAGACCGCACGTGGAGTACAGCAGTCACATTTGGGCAGGGGCACCTGGATAACAGCTTGGCCCGTGTGATTCCGTTCAGAGACGAGTTGTGAGAATTTGTCGATAATCCTAAGTTTACACACGGTATTATACCCTTAAGTTTAAGAAAAGATTTTTCCTCGCTTTGTGTGCTTTACCGATTGTACAACGGGTTGTGTTCTGAAGAATTGTTCAATATGATACCGACAGCATTGTTTTATAACCGGAACGCTCGCCGACAGCGGGGAGTTCACCCTCATACGCTGGAACCACAAAGGTTGCGAACTGTGCGGTCCTAGAGAAATTAAGGGAAATTAACTCCAGCTGAGGTTTTTCCAAAGGACTACAGCATGAGGTTCTTCAAGAAAGGCATGAAGAAGTTTTTAGAGGGTCGACAACACATGAGTGACACCCCTGCTGTTGCAAATGTCCAAAGGCTGCGGTGACTGTTTACCATCAGGCAGGCCGTATGTGTGTTTGCCACCTTATTGATATATAAAATACTTGGAATTTAAATTAAAATTTTGTTATGTACTGTCTTCAGATTATGTTCTTCAAAGAATAATAGACAAAAATAACTATATTTCTATAAAAGAAAATTACTATATAGTAACTTCTTAAATAGGGTATAATCAAATAAGCAGGAAGTACGTCGTACTACATTATAATAGATAGATTGCAGCTAGGGTTGTAGGTAGGCAAGCCTGATTGGCATGCGGTTTAAATATAGAAATATTCAACATTCATTTCAGTCAGTTCAATCAGTCATTTTCTCGTGAATATTAGCGCATGCGTGTATGTATATCTTCACATCAGGTCCCTTGCGGGACAGGCAGAGTGAGACGAGCACCAAAAGTCCTCACATATATCGCTCGCTTTTTAATCATTCATAAGTCTTTTCATGCACGCTCGCCTTTGCTAAGTTTACTGATATCTAATAATAATGAAGCATAAAACACGACTAATTTGGTCGTGGTAAGTCTTGTCGGGAATATTAGCGTGCTCGTTAAATTTTAACTTTGATATTTGGGAATCTCTCTTAGTCTTTGGTAAATGCGCAGTATTAACTTCTAATATGGCGTAATTATCAAAACAGAACATAATTTACATAGATAAGCATCAATAACTGGTTATTGAAGAGATTTACTATATGTACCTAATTAGGATAATCTCTTTGCGCTACATAAAATAACACGTATTTTTTTGACTTCAAATATTCTACTAGTCATTTACGAGTATTTTGAAATTCATGGAGCGGTGGCGTATAACCAGTATAACCGCACGCCTAACAAGCGTGAGGTTCCTCCTTCGAACCCCGGCCGACTTGGGTTCGGCTACCACTTGCTCCCGGTGAGGGAAAACACCGTGAGGAAACCTGCACATGTAGAATCTTCTGGATGTGTAATCATGATTCATTGTCTTGTCTGGTTTCCCTTTAAGGGTTATGGAAGTCAGATGGCAGTTGCTCCATTGTAATAACTGGACTCGCCACATCTTGGATCATGATCATAGTGAACCCCGGACTCCGATGGTGAGTGCAACCGGGACTTCCTGCTTGATGAGTGAGTGATTTATTTTGAAATTCACTCACTTTACGAATTTCATTCATTATCGTTACCAATTTTGTCAGAAAAATTAAAGCGAAACTATAAAATTAGTACAAATCTCACGATTACGAAACAACAAAATGTACCAGATTTGAGCTGTTAACGTAGGATGAATTAAAATTATGTGTTGAGTCGTATTTTTTCTTTCTATTTTTTACGAAGTTCTTGACCCAGATAGCAGTTTTTTCATTCGCATTTATAGTTGAGCTATCAAAAGTTATAGCAGTAATTTATATCGATATTCCCCTCTGAACAATTGAGTATATTTGCAATATTTATTCAAAAAAAAAACCTTCTTTTATTACATTAGTCTTTGTATAACTACTACTAAAAGTATCTAAATTAAACACTGTAAAACGAAGTTTCGTACTGTAGAACTACCCATATAATAACATTTAATTGTATTATCAATCCTATTGCATTTCAATTTATTGCTAATATAATACAGTTACTGTAAAATATTTTTTTAAATTCATGAATATTTAAAAAAAAAAAATATTTATAGTAACTGTATTAGTTACTATAAAATATTTTTTTAAATTTATGAATATTTTTTTTAATAATAGAAAGTGACAAATTTTTGGACTTTTTTATTATTCCTTTCGGAATCAGCACTAGGATTTGGATAAAATTATGTTTTTTCATCGTTGGCCTGTGAATTATATTTAGCGCCATGATCTCGGAATTAGTTTATTTTATACAATTCGTGTAATCACGGATTTTCTTTTGACAACATTGTACAATTACTGCAATTTATGTTTGATAATACCTTAACAAAATAATACACAAACTATCTTTTCACAGTTTATAGCTAACAAAGCTAATAAGTATAAAAGGAAAATGGAAATATATTCTCACTATGTCTAGAGGCACTTTGAATGCTATTTGAATGGTTTTCAGTAAACATTCAATATTTTTCTAATTAATTAGTAAGTCTTCACAATAAATGTCCTTTGACTTGGCTGCTTATTTGCGCCTTAAAAGCATCGCCATTAGCAGAATGAGCGTCGCTATGAATAGAGGTCATTCAGGAGATGTCGTCTGTCGTACATAGAATACTTGCAGACAGTAGTAGCAGGGGTTGTATGCAAGGGAGGCTCGGAGTACAAACTTACCTATGATTTAGTAAATGGAACGTGTCGTGATTAAAGCAAACGAATAAATACATTTATTGTAAGGAATTACTTTGAAACATTTTTGGAGGTTATGGAGTATGTTATATTGATGATGTAGATGACATATGACAGACTGACACTTTTCTGGGTTGTTCTTCAAATAAAAAATAACTATAACGTAAATAAAAGTACATTTTTTCGTCTATTTAATTATAAATCAAGGCTGTTAAACATACAGTAGTCCAATTCATAATGAATAAAAAATATTTTATAAAGTAGATATACAACAAAATGATATTGACATTTTTAAGAAGCTCTGACAGCAGAAATAATAGACCCCCATCATGGGAGGTATCAGCACGGATTAGTTCTACGATCAGTAATAATTCAATTTGTATAGGGAATTTATTCTGCGTTGATCCGGTGACATTTGTAACTCCTCATCTAAAGACAACGGAGAGCATGTTTGCATTGTGTAGATATGTCCTTTGCCTCAGAAGAATAGTTGTACAAGTTAGGATAAAATTATGTCAAATTAATTCTTAGAAACTTATGTATGTCTGAAAATTGAAGACAATGATTAAGGGACTTTCGACGCATGCTCTTGATTGAGGAGTTCGTAGGCGTGTCTTTGCGCGTATCTGTCTAATCTACATCTCACGGAAGTTAAGCAGCTTTGACAGTAGTCTATATAAGTTTAGACTTTTGAGTTCCTGCTGGCTTCGAAGGGTGTATTATGGCATCGATGCCGGCTATTTTCGATAGAGAACAGTCGTTAATAAAAGTTAAAAGGGGTAGAGCATATAAAAGCAGCGTGACTGGGGAAGTATACCTCCACCTCACAGTCTAATATCAACTCTTTCCAAGATTATCTATCTGCAACCAAGTGAGGTTACCAGTAAGCTCCTGAGGAGTTACTGTGTTAGTGGTGGGAGTGGCAATGCGTGCACTATTACAGACTACAATAATAACTTCAACGACATTGTATAAAAAAGAAGCACTGCTGTAATATGCATATATAATAAGAAAAATATTTATTAGGCTGAAGAAAACAAATCAACCTATGGATGAACCAGGTAAAATACGAATTAATTAGCAATTTACATTTAAATAATACAAAAATTGAATTTATTTCAATAAAATTCAGGTCTCATCCACTCGAATCTCATCTTGAATGCAGCAACTACAGAGCCGGATACGGATATGCGATAACGAATGCAATTTTCCGAGTCCGTGAACAGAGTTTAGGCGGGGCTGGACGTGATCCTCGCATCTTGCCTAACTGCCACCTGGCTTGCAGCATACTAACCCTCCTGTTATACTGTCTCAAATTAAACTATATATAAAGGTTACAAAGTAGCATTTGAAAGGCTGATCGTTTCGAGAGTTTTCTATCCATAAGGCAACAATAGAGGCCAAGTAAAATCCATAGAAGCGATACTATTTTTTATATGCAATTTGATCTAACCTGCTTTGTGTGCTTCCGCCACCAATTAGTTCATGTGGCCTAGCGCCCACCCATTACTGTTAGTACGTGGTACATGCCGACGCTGCCATGGCTGCTCCGGTAGTCTCTGCCTCGGCTGCTGCGGTCGTCCGCCATCTGGAACAGAATCCGCATGCATGAAATTCTTACGATTAACGTCTACAACGCCTGATGATGCCTCGTGGAGAGGCGAAACACGTGTCGCAGCGACGACCAGGCCAGTCGTGGCAGCGACGGTGGTGGTGGGGGCATGCGGATTCTGTTCCATATGGCGGACGACCGCAGCAGCCGAGGCAGAGACTACCGGAGCAGCCATGGCAGCGTCGGCATGTACCACGTACTAACAGTAGTGGGTGGGTGCCGGCCGGCGCTAGGCCGCATGAACTAATTGGTGGCGGAAGCACACAAAGCAGGTTAGATCAAATTGCATGTAAATTTGACTTTCGCAAAATAACGCCTGAATCTATTAACTATTTTTTATGCCGTAAAACATAAATATATATATATATATATATATATATATATATATATATATATATATATATATATTTATGTTTTATGCCGAAAAGGTAAAAAAGATCCACTATGGTGTCGGTAGCGGAGTGGATAGTCCATTCGATACTGTGCAAATCCTGTATCTTGGACGGATGGAAGAAGTTCTTTTCTTCCATCCGTTAAAGATACCATTCCTCCCCGAATTAAGGGCGATGTGATTTTTTATACTACTAACATGCAAATAAGTATACAAGCATACCGCCTGGCTTATGATAAAACCTTATGTCTGTATATACCTATATATGCCTATGTTGAACCTAAGCTGCAACTGTGCGAGACGTGCACAGTATCTGCTGGTTCGTCAAATTTAGCTCGAGAGGCACCGCAAAGTAGAAAAATACACACATCAAAAGTGTCTAGGGATCAACATATATTTTTGCAATAACTTTTCTCCTGATTGATATTAATTAAAATTTTCTTTAAGGATTCATCAAATAAAGTGTTTTCGTTTGTCTACAGTAACGATAAACCAAGTCACCTTTGCATTAATAAAGAAATTTGCCATTTTCATAATAAAGGGATTTTTGACATTTGAACCACTAACATTAAAGTTCGAAAAAAAGACTGAAATAACAGTTTTCTTTAAAATTTTATTGGGTAACTTAAACAATTAATAATCCGTGTTTCTACCGCGAACACTAACAACACAAGAACATCGGTTTGGCATACTCAAAATGAGTTCATCCAAATCACGCTGTGGAATGGCCGCCCATGTTCGTTGCAACAACAAAAAAAGGTCTTCTTGCGACTGGATACCCTCCATATTCGGCAGAGCTCTTCTCTGTAGCATATCCCATGCATGCTCAATCGGGTTCAAGTCTGGCGACTGAGCAGGCCAGGGCATGACATTGATGTTAGCTGCGGCGAGAGTCTGTCTTACAACTCTTGCGGTGTGTGGTCGTGCATTATCATGCATTAACTGAAATAAGGGACCGATTTGCACTTGTAGAGGAACGATGACGTCTGATACAATCGTCTCAGCATAAATTTGAGCGTTGAGGTTGCCTCTGATCCAAATCAACTCAGTTCTTCCGCCGATCCAAATACCCGCCCATACCATGATGGTTCCACCACTATAAGGATGGACTTCCTGGCAGGATTTTAATCGCTGTTGGCGTCCAGGGGTTCTCCAGTGTCGTATACGTCTTGTATCCGGTCTCATACCAAAACGAGACTCATCAGAAAAGCACACGAAACGCCATTGTTCTTCTGCCCAATTTCTGTGTTCAAGAGCCCATTGATATCGAATCCTACGATTGTGCATTGCTATAGGTGGTACCCTTAGCGGTCTTCGGGAATGAAGGTTCACTTCATGCAAGCGGTTTCTGACTGTTTGGTCGCTAATTAAGTTCCCTGAAGAGTGATGAAGCGTCACGGCTAACATCATGGCGGTTATTGTTGGAGCTCTTCGAGTTGTGATTTGAATGTATCGGTCTTGTCTCCGTGTGGTGCAGCGATACCGTCCTCCATGGCGCTCAGCCACGGTACCAGTGCTTCGGTAACGTGTCCAAAGTCGACTGATAACACTCTGACTTATATTTAGAGCTAAAGCCACAGTACGTTGCCGGGAACCAGCTTCTATCATTCCCACGGCTCTGAGCATTTCTTCCCTGCTTAAATGACGTCGCCGCTCCATAATAACGTTGGTTTTAATCAGTAGTAGGGAAACAGTAGCACTAATAATGTCTTCAACGCGTTGTATGTTTTTATAGGGAAAATATTGACAGCTGATTTTCATCTTTTACTCGAATTTGATTGACAGTTCCTGTTTCAAATTATGAAATGCACCAAAAAGGATCCATATAAATTTATAAAATCATAAATTTATTACAAAGCCACATCTCAATCTCAAGAAATCCGCATAAAAATGCTTGATCCCTAGACACTTTTGATGTGTGTATGTACAACGTTGTTCAAATGTAGAGTCCTGCATTCTTATTATCCTCATTATCCTCCTACAGCGTGTAGAAACGTGTGTTAGTGAGTTATATATGAATTTGAGGACATGTTATTTCATATTGAACTAATGAGTATTCAATTTTAAAAGTTGGCCCAACCACTCGTATGACGTGACAGCTCACGGCTCACTGACACGGGTTTCAGCACGCTTGACTTTGATAATTATATATTAATCTGAGGAGCTTGATGGCGCAGTGGTTAATAACGCACTTTATTACCGACGCTCGTGGGTTCGATTTCCACACAGGACAAACATTTGTGTGCATGAACATGTCTATTTATCTTCGTCTGGATGTTTTTAAGAGAGTAGAGCGCCTCAAAGCAGCCCGTCTGGAGAAATACCTCCACCTTACAGAAAACCGCAGCCAAATAACAACTCTCTGGAGGGTTGTTATATTCCTGCTTGTGATTGAGGTCACCAATAAGCATCACGCGAGTGATACTTAAGTATTACAAGCGTTCTGTGCTATGGCTATGGTGGCCACTTTACATCAGGTGGGCCGTATGTTTGTAGGCCTCCTGACGTTGTATAAAAAATATTTTTTTAATAAATTGTTTATATTGTTTTTTTTTTTACTTTATTGTCCGGCAATGGTATAGTGAAAATTAGGGTAACAGTGAATTAATCTTTTCTAAACCCGGCTTAAGGTCAACTCCGACTGAATACCAATCTAAACTGTATCTAAATCGGACCTAAATTACACTTAAACCTAATATAGAAAAGTCCAGGCATAGCCTAAACTTAGCCCTAACCATTAAATGTCACATTATTAGACGTAACATTATTACTCTATGTGTTATATATTTAGAAACATGGAACCACCTATTTTACAAAATAAACTTTATATTAATGATTGAATATTATTGTACCTGCGTATTAACGATTGTTACGAGTACTAACTGAGTATGAATTGGGTATAACTCGAAATTATGCATTTATAGGTGCAATGTCAGATCACTTGAAATGTTTTATTAACTATATTTTTGTTTTTGGACCTTGTCCATAAATCTTGCCGATTATTTAGGCATTCATCATATTGTAAGATTCGTCTTCTCGATTTTTTTTCTAACGCCTTTTCGAGAGTCTTTTAGCGAATGTAATGAGATGACTTACACTACGTAAGTCATCTCATTGTATTCGCTATAAAATTCAGAAATTTAATATTCAGAAAGAATAATCATATTGATCCGCGGTACTGCAGACCATTCTTGTAATAAAATTCATATTTTAAGAATTTCGAATCTAGCGTATGATCTAGCGTATGTAATCTACTTAAATCCCATTTATAAAGGTTATCCTATCTTTCTTTTAAATCACCACATGTTCTTATTTAGAAAATAAAAGACTTTCAGTTATTCGATGTTAGGATTTTATTCCACCGGGAAAGGGGAGAGTGACGAAAAGTGCACGAAATAGTTTCTTTGTTAAAATATTTTTTTCTATTTTCCCACGGGTAATCTTTTATTTTTTGTTTGAAAAGTCTCCTAGTCAAGAAATACACTATTTTAAAAACTATAATATGGATTTTGATGAAAGTGGGTTTATCAAATAATAAGTAAGGTCAATAACTAAATTTCAAATAAATGAACTACCAATGATTCCCTAAATCATACCATGAATAGGAGGAGGAGGTCAATCGCCTACCAAGTTCCATTTAGGCACTCAAAGGTTGACTAGAAGAGATCCTATCTTTTTATATGTGCTGCAATATATTGCTTTTCATTGTTATTTATGTATCAGTAATGATATTACAAAGAAATAAATAGGAGGCCAATACGTCTATTGCGATTGCCTAACTCTCTTCACTGCAATGTGGAAAGATCCCAACCTATGGGCATTTTTTTTATAAAAATGCCTTATTAGAATCCGTGATTCATTATTTTTTAAATATATATATATATATGTGTGTGTGTATTTATATTTCTGTTATGCGCAATCGATATCCTATACCTACCTAATACTTAGTCCGGCCCAAAGTTCTGTTACAAATGAATGTGTATTTATTTTTTTATGAAGTATTGCAATCTTAACAAAACTTATATGAATATATTTATGGAAGTGTCAGCAAAAAATAAAAATTCTATACGAAATGGCCACTTTTGACTTTCATACATATCCGGTCGGTCCGGCCACAAATCTATGAACTTACGCACTGTTTCCATGGGAAATTTAGCCACTGCTTGCTCCAGAAATTTCTTAAGAGACTCAATGTCGGCATGTCGTTTCGAGCAGGCCATGTTCTCTAAAACTGATCATAATTTGTAGTCTAAGAAGGATCAGATCTGGGTTAGACGAGAGCCAGTCTTCAGCTCTTATAAAGTCTGGAACGTTGGTTTCGAGCCAGGCTTGGTTAGTTATACTTTCCAGCAGGACTCTGCACCTCATCACAAGGCTAACTTGTGATCAGGTGCAGAGTCTTGCTGGAAAGTCCACGGTACATTTTGTGAAAAAGTGTATTGCTAAGAGGTTTCACAACATGATTCAAGACAGTCTCTTGATACACTTTGGCTAAAGTCTTCACTCCTTTTTCACAAAAATGAAGCTTTGAATCCTTGATAACACACCTCCCACCGATCCATTGCAGACGCAACATGATGACCACGTTGTTCCTTTCCGATCACTGGGCGGCTTCTTTAGAACTTTGTGCGTACACTTTGTCATTTCGCTTGTGTGCTCATAAATCGTGAAAATTTTTTCATCAGTAAAGAGGCTATTTCTGTGCCTTTCACCTGCGTATCGGGACAGAAGGCAGTTTGATCAATCCACTCTCTTAAACTGTAGAGATTGATTTAGGGCATGTCCTGTATATCGACGATAAGCACCGAGCTTCAGGTCTTGTTTTATTATACGCGACAGAGTCTTAGCGATAAGACTTTTTGTTCCCTAATAGGGTTTCGGCGAATACTGGCTTTGACAGAATTAGCAGCCTTTGTAGTTCTAATAGCACACCCCGATTTTTTATCGTCTTCTACAGAAAAAGTGTTGGTAAATCTGTCGATAGTACGGTATACGGATATACGGCTCATACCCAAGGTTTTGATGTATCTTGAATATGACCGACGACTCCATACCCACTTGTGATAGGCAGGGCAAAAGTTTCCATGTAACAGTATTTATGGCCAGGCTAGTTATATTTCTGTTCTATCTAGCACTACGTTTTTTAGTTTATTTAAATTGGTCAGAAAATTAGGTTTTTATAGTGGAAAACTTGAAAATACTTACAAGTCCACAATTTAAATTAAATTAGTTTTATCTTTTTTACTTAAAAAATAGTAAAATTATTTAGCTCATTCAATAATAATTCTTAACAAAATATACAGCCCTTACTTAAACAATACTTATCAATAACGAATACAGTAGCTTACTTAAATATAGACCTACATCGTGTAGGTAAACGATCAATATGGGTATGCGGCCAGCGAATTTCTAATACATAATACAGTAATACTCAGGGGATCACTATTTAGTCCAGATAATCTCCCTTCATAGAAAAATGAACAATAGCTAGCACTTTTATGTAAATTAAATGAAGGGATCGTATGTGCACATTATCATGATAAGTAAGGGAGTTCGATTACTTTGGAAATTGTAAGTGAATCTCTTAATACTAACCAACTGTGCCAATAAATTGATTTTATTGAGTAAATTAAATAGAAAATGTATAAGAATTGGGTAAAATTTTGATATAAATTTTATGTTAAAATTGCAGTTATCAAAAAACTTGGCAAACTAGTATAGTTTTGATAATAATACAAATTACAATGCCATAATTAGAAGTAGTGAATTTCAATAAACAGGTAAACAGAAAAAAAGTATTGAAATGGCAATGGCAAATATCTACCGATCTCACTAGCTAGGATGTTTGGAATGTACTAAGCAAATACTTATGTAGCAAGTGAGATAGATAGATATTTAGAAGGCATTACCTTTTCAACACGTTTTTGTTCTGTTTACCTATTAATTGAAATCCACAATTTTTATTTCACGAGTAGGGAACAAATGACGGTACAAAATATTTGTGGGCTAATCTAACAAAAAGTCGATTCAGTGTGAGAAAAACTTTTTTTCGCAAAGCCAGACATAGTTTATAGTACAGACGTTAAACCCGAAATCGATGGGGACGTGTACCCTCTCTTAGAAACTTTCTAACGACATAACCGCGTGCAATTGATATGCCCCAGGAGTAGGCCCATTGTAAAGAAAGGAAAATCCCGATCCGAAAATCTTGGGAGACTCTCCTGACTTAGAATCAGTATTCGACTCGCGATCCCTCCCGGTGTCGGTTGCCGCCCCCCTTCGCGGTGAACTCCTTCAATAATTTGACTTTGTTGTTATAACTAAGTTTTAGTTGTTTGTCCTTAGATTTATTACTTTAGTCGAATGCGCTAAATTGTGTCAATGTTGAAGAATTTATGTCTCAACGTATCGTAAAATGTCGACATATAACTCAAATAACTTCTGCGCGCTGATTCAGCCATATAGGAACCCGTCATCGAAATAATAAGTAGCGTATGCCCTTCTCCATGTCCTAGACTATCACTGTACCAAACTTGGTTATAATCGGTTCAGCAGTTTTGTCGTTGGTGTTAATAACACATAGACAGACAGAATTAAAATGACCCAAAGGAGATTTTGGCCTTAGATGCCACAAAACACCACGCCTTGCGGTCTCAGACAATTTCTTCCTGGTATTCGACCCTGAATGACTACAGGCCCTTCCTTAACTACGGCGCATCAGGGACGTCTCACAATGAGTTGACTTGAGCTGCACGGTATGCACCTTTCGGGTTGACAAACATATTTATGACGAAAGAGGGGTAGGGACTATATAAATGAAAACCAATGTAAGTTTGTTTGTTCTCTATGGACTCGAAAACGCCTAGACAGAATGTAATTAAATTTTCAGGGAATCTTCAAACTAGTCCGAGCAGATCTAGTAGTAGATCTAGTAGATCTATCACTAGTAGATCCTGTGAAGTTTGATAGCGATCAGATGAACCAAATAAAGTAGAACAAAAGAAATCGCTTACTTAAAAATATCAGTGAACATTGGATATTTTTGAGGTGATTCTGTGAGTAATATTAACAGGAAGTTGTAACGGAGGTGTATTAAAGCAGCTTGATTGCGGAAGTACCTGAAAACAGTAGCCAAATAATAACTTCCGGGAGGATTATTATTTCTGCGAATTAGTATAGTCAGGTTTATCGGTGTTCAGCCATTGTAAATCGCTTGATCAAAGGGCTACTTTCAGGCTCTCTGTGGCGGCCATACCCAGCTCTCGCTTCCAGAATTTAGGGTTACGAATAGCAGCGCGTTGTGTATAGTCAGCTGATATGATCAGGTGATAAACAAGGAATCAGTACGGCGCCGTTCTGTTCGCCCCTTCATCTCGCTGGCGACAATATATCACCCCTTAAACTTTGATGTTTTTAACTAGCAGGTTATCGTAAACAAGTCATGTAGTGCAAGCATGACGAAAATAACCTATGGAGAACCGATGAGATCGATATTACGTAGTAACTCAATTCACCACCACGGGCCGTAGGGTAAAGTAGAACACGCATTTCTTATTGGCTTGTTCGCGGATCAACATTGCGGCACTGATCGGCTTATTGGTTAAAATATTCTATGTATCGGCTAATTGGTCAATAGGCTCAAATCGCTGAGAAATTTAGGTGCTAAAGCACAACGTTTTTGCGAGCGCGGGGTGTCTTCATGCGCAGTCAAGTAGCTTATTGATTTGCGGGTGCAAGTAATTTACGGAAACCTCGGTGCGTGGCTCCGGCTCGCACTTGAACGGCTTTGTTCTATTATATATAGGGTACAAATGTATTATTAACGGTTCTGCGTAATTCCTCTAATAGAATTTGCTCTAATACCGCATGAATTCCTGAAACTACGAGTAAATCCACTATGACAAGCCCGAGTGGCATGTAAACGCATATTTTGGAGCGTTTCCATTAAATCACCGCATTGTCGTGGCCAATCCTATTGAACTTGAATAGCGTACACCGCGCTGCTGGCTTCATCAAATTGCATTCAATGGACGTTAGAGCACTCATCGAGCTTGCCCGGCATTCTGAGGGTAAAAATTTGAATGGAATATATTCAACGCTAATAGTTATCCTAGCCATTTTGAATCTTATGCGTCTTCAAATAAGGATATACCGACGTACTATGTTTATTGTAGTGAGGAATGAAAGGATATGGTAACGCCCACTCCACTCGCCGTTCATTCTCGTACTTCCGACCACTCGGCCGGTGGTCACAATGGACCGACACAGACTCAATCTGATATTGAAATTGGAGCCGAACTAACATCGCTTTTCCTTTATTTCAATTTTGGTTTAGTAAAATCCAATCAGCTATTTTGTATTGGTTTTAAATCTGCACGTGTTCCCAACTTGTATTCATTCATCTCTGCAGTAGTCGATACTTCGTGTCGTGTGTCGTTTGTGGTTGTTTCATGTAGATGTAAAGTATAGTGATAGTTGCCCATTGAGTTGCTAACTGTACTTTTATAAGGATGACTGTAGGGACTGACTTATTTGTATTTATGCTACGTCAGGTGAACACGTATACATCACGCTGCGATTTAAAAAAATATTTTTATACTTTCACCGTCGTTAATGTCATTAATAGGTACTATATAGGATACAGAACTTACCGCGATTTGTTTTCATAATTTCCCAGTATTTTAGTGACACCATGGTCACGGGATAACTTTTTTTAAACAACGTCGGGAGGCATTTAAGCATACGGCCTACCCGATGTAAAGTGTTTACAGTAGCTTATTAACGCTAAGTATCACTAGTGCGATGACACCTCTACTACTAACATAGCTACTCCCTAGGAGCTTACTGGTACCTCACTCGCACGCAGGAACACAGAAAATCTCTAGGGAGTTGTTATTTAGCCACGGTTTTCTGTGCGATAGAGGTACTTCCCCCACGGGGCGCTTTGGTGCGCCCCACCTCTCTTAAAACACCCAGACCAAGACAAACAGACATTTTCATGCACACAAATATTTATCATGTATGGGAATCGAACCCACAGGCGTTGGCATCAAAGTCGCGTCATTTACGACTATGCCACCCAGCTCGTCTAAACTCAAGGTGGTAAGTCATCCCGTGACGATGGCGTTTGCAACGTTGCCGAAACAACGGGAAAATAGGAATAAAAATATAATGAGATCCGTTAAAAGAACCAAAATATGTATTTTCAATCTATACTGAGGTGTAAACACAATCTGTTATCTGTAGTCACAAAAGCAACCTCACTTGGAGGATTGTGTTTCTGCGAGGGAGTGAGGTTATCCGTAAGCTTAATGTTAGCCTAGTGTTACCAGCTCAAATATTTCCTATACTGCAAACATTCATTACTTCCGACATTGTATAAAATAAAACATATTTCTGAAAATTTGTAAATTTATTCCTGTACACTACATTTGGTTTTATTATCATTTTATTTACAAACATACAAAGTCGATACATGTAACAATTATTATAATTATATGTATGAGTTACAAGAATGTAATATCAATATTTTAAAAATAAAAAATAAATTAATGAATGTGATATTAGGAGCCTTAGGAACCGGCAAGCGTGCTTGAAAAGAACTATGAATGTGAAAGAAGCGAGTGAAGTGTGTAAGGACCGCGTCCTCTGGCGCCCGGATCTCTCTGCCTACCCCGCAAGGGACCTGGCGTGAACATATATATACATATATACAAAAAAAATCTTCTGCACCACCTAGGTGGGGTTTGAACTCACCACCTTTCAATTGGTGGTCGAAGCATGAGTACAAACCGTCTTCGCAGCTCGTAGCAGGAGTCACACAAGTTACGAATAAGGTTTGTGGTGTTGTTAATATTGCTATCGAATCGTCGGTTCAAATCTCACTTGGACGGGCAGGTATACCTTTTCAATGTTATGTAGAGTATTTCTAACACTTATGCCAAAAACAACTACAAAACGGTACAAACGGTAACTGTATCATAATTATAATATTGACAATATAAAAAGCTTATAGAATAGTGATATCCTAAAAAAATATACAATACTGCTGCACTATGAATTAAAGTTAGGTACTTAAGGGTAAACGAGGTTACCAGTAAGGCTCTAAGAAGTTCCTGTGTTAGCAGTAGTGGTGGCTTCGCGTAGTAGTGTTCATATGATACTAATGTGACGTGATTCCTAATGTTGATGCTGATAAAAACGAAATACGTGACACTATACCTCAGTAAATGTGAATTGATAAGTGTAAAATAGACGAGAATCACAATGTTCGAATTTTAAAATTTAGGTTATGATTTTTGTAGTTTGCAGCCCCCTAACGACATTCCAGTTCCTTTATTCTCATCGTTACTTATAATAACCATAGCGAAATTTTAATTGTTTGTTTAAACTTTTGACACGTCGAAATTGCTTCAAAAGTTTATGAATTTAGTCAAATTTCTGCGTCATCTCCGTCAAATCTATGAGGGTTCGAGGGCTCAATGCATTCACAGTCACGGAGGGTTTCGTCCCCCAAATCATGTCCCTCCTGTTGATCATTAATGATGCCGTCTCTCATACCGCTTTAATGTAGGTTACTATGTAAACAGTACGTTGCGTCGGGGTGGTTGGCCTCTGGGATTCCTTATAAATACAGTGGAAGTCGGCACTAAGACCAGGAGCTCTGCTGCCAAAATTTAAGACAGTTCAAATCGGACTTTATTATTACGGGAAGCGAAGTTTGGTTTAAATTTCTGTTTTCAGCTCAGCCACTACATTACACTACACTACATACTAAAATTTAATTTGGGAACCTGATTAAAATCGTTCTTGGATGTTTTTCTTACAAAATTATATTTTAGTAAAGGATACTCTACTTTTGTAATTAGAAAAGGGAGATTTGTGCTTGTTTTATTTTACCCAAACTTTTCTAGCTTTCCTTTTAATGCCATTAGGTATGCAAGGAAAAGAGGTAGCTTTATGACCATAATCGTAATAACAACTTGTATACATTCATAAGTTCGTCAAATACTGATAAACTATCTTATCTACATATCTTGTCTCATCTTCGAATCTTTTCTACATGGCCACAGCCATGTGAACATGTGCTGTAGTTCTCAATTCTAAATTAAAAAGTATGTATGTATCTTCACGCCAAGTCCCTTCCGGGGTAGGTAGAGAGAACCAGCGCCATAAGACGCGGTCCTTACATACTTCACTCGCTTCTCTAACATTCTCTTAAAGTATAAACTAAAAAATCGGCCAAGTGCGAGTGGGACTCGCGCACGAAGGGTTCCGTACCATTATCTATAAAAAAATGCAAAAAAATCACGTTTGTTGTATGGGAGCCCCCTTAAATATTTATTTTATTATATTTTTTAGTATTTGTTGTTATAATGGCAATAGAAATACATCATCTGTGAAAATTTCAACTGTCTAACTATCACGGTTCATGAGATACAGCCTGATGACAGACGGACGGACGGACGGACAGCGGAGCCTCAGTAATAGGGTTCCGTTTTACCCTTTGGGTACGGAATCCTAAAAAGTATTAAAATGTATGAGGTAAAAAAAGATTATTCATAATTTCACGACCCGCAAAGAGTTTTAATAATCAGAACAAAATTTAAAGCAGTTTCAGATAAAAATGGACTTTATTGAGCTTAAAATATTTAAGATAATGTTCACAGTGGCTAATCCTACACCCTTTCTTATAACAGTCATAAATTAAATGCACTCGTGTACTTAGTAGACAGGCGCATGTCGCGACCATTAGATACCCCAATGCAATAGATGCATGCACAAATCACTTACCCTTGTAATAGTAGAATTTTCTGTAGATAGATTTGTAATAACAGATTTTAAACTGTATAAACAAGCGAATAAAGTTGGGTTTGCATTATTTTCGAGGACAGAATTTGGGAATAGCAATATTAGACTTTATGCGCTGGTGTTGGAGCTATAAATTGGGAAATTTTATCATAAATTGATAGATAACATGGTGACCTACATCTCTGGAGAGAGACTAACCAACGTTAGAGGAATCTACTGGGAATAATATTTATGGGTTGCATTATGCACATGACATTTTTATGTTTTTAGCGTTGCGTGGATACTATTGCTTCGATGCGCTATCGTTTCATTTGAGAGATATATTACAACTTTACTGTAATTATATTTAAGATATGTTTGTACGTTTGTAATTTTGTTTGTTTATCGCAAGTCTCATATGATATTTATAAAATGCCCGAAAACTCAGCGTAGAACAAACGTAAGTACGTGTGTTTGTGTGTCTGATTCCTGACTTGTGCCTTATAAACTTACATCACAGTGGCACTAGGAATATGGAATTTGGCAATATAAGAGAAGTTAAGATGATTTATTAGCATACAAATATGGCAATTACAACAACAATCGATACTGTTTCATTTAGTTAGTAGATCATTTAAGTACTGAGGTAAGACATTTAATTAATTCGATAGACATATTGTAAATATTATTTACTAAACATGATGCCGTATAACGACGTCGAATGCAATAACGAGAACATAGACGTTGAAAAATTTACTAATGATTTAACAAACAGAACTAATGTCTGATGAATAAATGAATAATTATAATAAAAAGACAACTTTGGTCTGCAAATACGACTTGCACTTGTTTTATGTTATTATTTGCTTCCATCATAAAAAGCGGCAAACGTACTCAAGAATATTAACAAGTTACTCTATTAAATTGCCTAAAACAAATCAGTTACTCATACATTTTGGTCCTGTAAGTGAGCTCCTAGTTTAGATACTCGTACATTATGAACTGCTGTTTATTGTGCGGAGAATTCGAGCTATCGCCGTAGATTTATATTAGTAATTGAAAAGAAGCTGTTAGTTTAAATCCAATTATGATTATACTCGTATGTATATATATATTTCATATATTTAAGAAAGGTAGGGCTCATGGTCATATTTGGACTAATCCAACTGAGGAAGTATCTTCATTAAACCTTACAAGATACTGTAACTTAATGAAACTTAGAATTTTGTTGTTTTCATGCCGTTCCTGAGATGGTCGAAAAGCTCTTAAGGAGGAATTACGTGTAATCGAAATATTAAGCCATCCTCTTCATATTGCAATCTTTCATAGACGCTTCAAAAACCCAAACAGATTACGGTGCAAGTAACCTAATTTCATAAAAATATACCCGTGATATATTACCCCTATATTTAATATTTATATTTTCTACTCTGTATATTTTCCGTGTAACAAATCACCTTGTTAATATCCCTTTAATAACATACTGGAAATAACACGAAATAAGCCGGCCGCACATGTCGCTGTTCATTCAAATTAAACTCAAATTGACTGCCATCTAAAATAGTGCGGAATATATATTAAGCTCAGCTGCTAATTCTTAATAGTTTATGCAAATCTATGTCAAACTGCTTTGAAGATACGACTTCGTTCTCTCTCACTCATTCCCATTCCGCGATGAAAACAAAATGCTGATTTGCATGTGCAAATAACAGTGTAGTGAAATCCAAACAGCAATTTTGCAGACAATCGCGAACCAGCTGCGTTTCGCGAGGGACAAGAATTAAACAATAATTCGTCGTCCTTCTGCCAACAAGGCGTTACAGGAGCTGTCAAAGTTTCTTTGTTTTGGTACTAAATAAACCGAAAGGTATTAACATGTCGTATCATATTTTCTATAATGATTAGATACATAACACAGTGAAAATTTGTTGTTATTGGTTTTTAGTTTTGTTTATTTATGGCGTATTTACGTGAATAATCTCGGAATTGTAATCATTATTAGATTTTTTTATATTTAATATACAATAACTGGGATACTGGCAGCTGCGTGAGGAAGCTCAAGGTCGATCAGCGTGCTATGGAAAGAGAGCTTGAGTTTCATTGCGTGATAGAATCAGAAATGCGGATATCCGCAATAGAACTAAGGTAACCGGACATACCACAAAGATAATAAGTAAGCTGAAGTGGCAGTAGGCCGGTCACATAGTTCGTAGAACCGACAACCAACTTCCTATACTTGCCAGTGAGTGCCACACTTAGTTCACCAACTTCCTATACTTGCCAGTGAGTGCCACACTTAGTTAACCAACTTCCTATACTTGCCAGTGTGTGCCACACTTAGTTTACCAACTTTCTATACTTGCCAGTGAGTGCCACACTTAGTTCACCAACTTCTTATATTTGTCAGTGAGTCCCACACTTAGTTCACCAACTTCCTATACCTGTCAGTGAGTGCCACACTTAGTTCACCAACTCCCTATACTTGCCAGTGAGTGCCACACTTAGTTCACCAACTTTCTATGCTTGCCAGTGAGTGCCACACTTAGTTCACTAACTTCCTATACTTGCCAGTGAGTGCCACACTTAGTTCACCACCTTCCTATACTTGCCAGTAAGTGCTACACTTAGTTCACTAACTTCCTATACTTGCCAGTAAGTGCTATACTTAGTTCACCAACTTCCTATACTTGCCAGTAAGTGCTACACTTAGTTCACCAACTCTTTGAAAATCATTTCCATCATTGCATCGTTGAAAATGTGGATATTAATGTGGGTAAACATATTTCGGCATTCATTGCAAACAAAAGTATTTTTTCACTTTTACCCGGAAGCGAAGTGATCGCCGAGCCGCAACCGGGCAAAAATTGGTGAAAATCAATAAATATTGCGTCCCCCTAATGCAATGATGGATCGTGCACACTTATCTCCTGGCGACATCAGTAGACTATTATTTTCAATAGCTTTTTTGTTTTAAAATACACACGTTTGCTTTGTTTGTCGATTTGTGAGTTTGGTGACAGAAGTATGGTGTGATCTAGGTAAGGTTCAGTCTCGAGTACAAGTTTTAAAAATAATAACTTTTTACCACATTATTACTTGCATCTATATTTTTATTTAGAACTATATACCAGTTATATCCGCGCAGACCAAAAAACAATAAAACCGATTCATATGACCATTTTACTGTACCTCATTGATGAGAGTTTCACTTTCTCATTTTAATACCTTTTTATTTTCACATCTTCCCATAGTTAGTCCCCTTAGTTAGTCAAATGTATCACTAAAATTACATTAGACTAACTAGTCGTAGTAGTAGTTGTAGTCTAATGTAATTTTAGTGATCATAATCTACAATTATGAAAGAAAAATAAAAATCGCATCATAAATGGAAAAAATACGTAAAAATGTTATTGCGTCGCTGGGAGTAAATGAGATTACCATAGACTTTATAACTGAAATTAACATTCAACAGAATATAAATTTCCGTTGTAAAAATGATATTTTGTCGTTTTTTAAAAAATGTTATTATTTTTTCTGTAATCGGATAAGATTTTATTGGTAAAAATGCAGGTCTAAGTACAGGTAGTAAATTTTTATGTTGGTGCTTTTTCTTGCGTCGATATTGTCACATATAAGACATTAGGCATAATCAAACCTAATACCAAGAATAGGCTACTGTATTCTGCCTTATCTAGCTAGACATTTCCAACGAGGACCGAATGCTATATATATTATAAGACATTAGGCATAATTAAACCTAATACTAAGAATAGGCCACTGTAATCTGCCTTATCTACCTAGACATTAGCAGCGAGGACCGAATGCAAAAACGTTTTACATAACAATAATTCAGCAGGTAATCACATATGCGACATTTCCATGTCTAGTAGACATTGTCGGGTGGTTGTGACAAAGTTACCCCATAACAGCACCAAATGTTAGACTGAGTGTCTATTTATTGGTGGTATGCACGCAGTACTTGGTAGGAGGTGAATGTAATTCGTTTCTGATGCATTAACGGGAAGTTTGATCTATACTTCCACCAGTTTGTTTTCGCGGAGCGCAGTCGATCCTGGATAATCGAGAATTTAAGGGACTACAATCTCGTTTACGCTTGTAAAAATTTTTCACTAATCAAAGGTTTTCCCTTACACAGATACAAGAGTTGTTTTTCTGTCTTCAAGAGATTTAAATAAACACATCATTGAAAAGAGTACGCTGAGATAGTTTGGACATTTTGAAAGAATTTATGACAAAAGAGTTAAGAAGAAGTAAATCGATCAACAGTGAGTAGAGATATCGGCAGGGGCCGCCCTAGGCGCATACATATGGATCAAATAGCTGATGTCCGAAAAAAGTGCCAAATCAAAAGGACTTTGAACCGACGAAGAACCTTTATTCACAACTGATACTTAACAAGTATAGTAAGTTCGACAGGTAGAACTGTACATACGCGCATGTATCCATTCGAAATGGAGAAAATAATATGATACAAAAACTATGTTAGTAAGTTCCACGGCATAAAATACTATAAGGAACAAAATAGGATACAAAACCAATAGTTGTACGAAACACGTGTGTCCTAACCTAACTCTGAAGTCTGTGTTTCTCATTTATAGATGTTTGGAGGGTTGTGGAGGGTTTTGTTTTGTTTAGAGTGATAGGACCTGACAATTTCTCTCACTTGTGGAGATTTCTCGCTTATCCATTTCTCACTCTCAGGTTTGACTTTATATACTAAATTCATAATATAAATCCATACTAAATTCATCTAGTATGGATCAAAGCACACCGTCTTGAGAAGTACGTCACAGAAAAAGAAAGTATTCTTGCATGTGAGTGAGGTCACTAGTAAACTCCTAAGGAAATATTGTGTTAGCAGCGGAGGTGGTATCGCGAAAATGATACTTAATGTATTGCAAGCATAGGCTTCATTAACTTCTTTACATCAAGTGGGCCGTATGCTAATATGTCTCCTGACTTTGTATATAAAAAATAAAAGTTTAATATGTAAGTCTTACACAAACCTACAGAAATAATGTTTTGAGCGTACGGAACCCACGGTTTGTGTCCGATTCTCACTTGACAGGCATCAGAATCAAACTAATATTTACCGAAATGTTCAAAGTCAAAATCTTTTTATTCCGTAAAAATGGCTACATTTGTTTGGAATCGTCACAATTTTTTTCCCTACCGTGCAGTTTATGACTAGGTGAGCACTGATAAAAATACTGCCAAAAAACTCAGGCATCTCTCTTTTGGTATCCAAACAAATTTACATATTTTATTAATTACAATATAATTGGATCGACTCACTCCCAGGCATTTTTATCAATATCCAATAGTCGTTAATAATGATTAATCGAATTATTTCATTCGACGTTAGTAGTACACTCGTGACTGTAGTAATGAATGACGCGATGAATGAGACTCGGGATTACTAATGACACCCAGTTCTGTGAAGAGTGCTGAACCAGTTGCAGATAGAAAACGAGTCAAGTCGTTTGGGTTTTGAATATCTATCGGTTTTAAGTTTGTTAATTATATTTTATATTAGTTATCTGCCTACTTCACAAAGGATTTAGCGTGAAGATGTAGTAGTCATACTAAATTCAATTGCGGTAGGTTTTTTTTTGTAAGCTCAACATATTGGCTCCGCTTTGCCTGATGGTAAGCGGAAGGAAGCCCAAATCGTAATGACAACTGACAAAATACTACACAGTGTCCTGTCAACTGACAGCGCTGGTAGTAATATAATAAAAGCAGCTTTATATTTTTGAAGTACCATTTTATTTCAATATTTTTATTTCTATAAGACAAACGTCGGGAGGTATACAAGCTTACGGCCCACCTGATGTAAAGCGGTTACTGTAGCTTATAAACGCTTTCAATACATTAAATGTCGCTCGCGTGATTCCACCTCTGCTGACAACACAGCAACAATATCTGCAACTCCTTAGGAGCTTTCACTCACAAGCCGGAACACAACAACCCTCTAGAGAGTTGTTATTTGGTTGCGGTTTTCTCTGATGTGGAGGCACTTCCCCAGACTCTCTTAAAAACACCCAGATCAAGACAAACAGACATTTTCATGCACACAAATGTTTGTCCTACGCGGGAATCGAACCCACGAGCGTCGGTATCAAAGCAGCGTAACAGCGCGTTTCACTATTGCGCCACCGAGCTCGTCAATAATCTTCACATACGTGTATTGTTAACTATTTTTGAGAGACGTTCTATCCAATTTTTTTTTAATCGTGTTGAGATCAGGCTATGTAGTCTTAACTATAAAAACTCATGTTAATTGTTCATTCTCCCTAATCTACTAACTCTTCTGACTTTCTTCATATATCGCCCTTTTCTCAATCCTCCAAGAAAGAATGCAAGATGAAAGAATGACGAAACAGATATACAATGCGAAAGTGGAAGGATGTAGGAGCCGAGGAAGACCAAGACTAACTTACCATGACCAAATTGGTCGTGTTTTATCAGAAGGTGATGTCAGGAGCCTTAGGAACCGGCCAGCGTGCATGAAAAGAGCTATGAATGTGAAAGAAGCGAGTGAAGTGTGTAAGGACCGCGTCTTATGGCGCTCGGTTCTCTCTGCCTACCCCGCAAGGGACCTGGCGTGAAGATATATATACATACATTCTCAATCCTGAAACCGTGTACAGATTTGATGTCTTTAATATTACATACGATACGTCAATTTTCTTCTATTCTCTGCTTTCTTTTATTTCGCTTTCTTGCCCCGACTATGTACTACCTCTCAACATGTACCCTTTCATAATAATTTAGTTTTATCCTGTCTCTCTTCTTTACCTTTACCTCAATTCTTCGACCCTATCCAAATTTCAAGTTCGAATTCGAAGATAAAACCTCAAGGGCTTATTCACAGGAACAGTAGAATACGTTTACCAAGTGTTATTTCAATTAATTACTTTATTCTACACTTATAAAATTTCAAACTCTGCCTATTTACGTATCTATATGTTTATTTATAAACGCTTTCATAAATAATAAAAATTAAATAGTAGGTCCGGAGAGGAATGCAGTATTTAATTTATGAGAACGACATCCTTACATGGTCGAAGTTACGGCTCGGATTGATCCCATATGGAGTTCCTAAAACCTTTATTTTTACCTGTTCCCTACCAACTTCATAAAAGTAATTTTGTATATTCTTGTCCTCTCTCTTCTTCTTCCTCACTTCTTCCTATTATTGATGCGGTCACATAGCGTTATATAGGTATATGTATAACGGGGCAGGCCCACCACTCATACCCACCACTGTGTCTCCTGTGTAGCCAGAATTAACAGCGGCGACCACAAAAAAGGCAATGAACAGTGAAGTCCATTGCCGTCCCGGGGGTTAAACTACAGCTGCCTTGGAACTCACAACGAATTTAATCAGAAGAAATTTGTAGGAGTAGGAAGTTTTGGAATTGACTTCCCCTCTTGGCAAAGTGAGAGACAGCAATATGACAAATAAGGCATTTAAAACCTCAAAGAGATGGCTAGTCGAGTGAAACTCAACTGCTGTGCACTACGGATCATTAAATATCTAACACTATTGGGACCTAAACTGTGAGTTGTTACCCAACACATCGATTCCAATAATATAGATTGCAGAACCGCCTAAACGCCCGGTAATTCTCCATTGTTGCCACCAAATCAGAATAGTATACTACCCCGGAGGTGGTACCCTACCCGGTATATGTATAGCGTTTAATATCTATTTATGACTTTTCACCAAATACCTTGCGAGAAAGAGAGAGCTTAGCATCATATATGACTCGTCTTTACAGACCGCACTCACTTTTACAATATTCATAGCTCTTATCATGCACACTTGCCGGATTCTGAGGCTCTTAACATATTCTTCAGATAAAACACTTCAATTTGGTCATGGTACATTTTTTTTGTTTTTATATTACGTCGGGAGACATACAAGCATACGGCTCACCTGATGTAAAGCAGTTACCGTAGCGTATTAACGCTTGTAATATATTAGGTATCACTCGTGCTTAGGAGTTTACTCCTGGTGACCTCACTCACGCGCACGAAACAACAACCCACTAGGGAGTTGTTATTTGGCTGCGTTTTTCTGTGACGTGGAGGTACCTCCCCAGACGGGCTGCTTTGATGTGCCTTACCTCTCTTAAGATAAGTCTTGGCTTTACTCGGTTCCTACATCCTTCACCTTTCGAGTTGTATACCTACGAGTATTTCGTAATTCTTTATATCTACATTCTTTCTACATATCCTAACCAAAACGGGGCATGCCTCTTCTTATTTGAACACCGACATTTACTTTCAGACCAGCTCGGTTCCTAGCATAACGTTTAATATACTTATCATAATAATTTTCGGGAAACATAACAAATAATTATATGAGTGTGAAACTCATATAATTTTGGAATTATACAAATTTCAAACAAAAACTTGTAAACAAGCATCTTTACAAGATAACAAAACAGTAAACGGAATTTCATAATATATCGCAAACGATCAAGCAAATTAGACGACGGAAACGTTTCTCAACTCGTAACTTTGTTGTATTCGGTCGAGTTTGTACGCCTGTCCTCATATTTCAGAACAACTGTCGGAAAACTTTAATGCTATCAAGTTGGTGAGTAATAGAGGCTTGTTGCCAACGACGCAGCTTAATCTGACGACGACAAAACCTGCTCATTTGTTGTGTGGCCGCTCGCTTCAGACACCATTTAAAACTTGTAAATTTGGCCAACATTTAGCTACCAAATTTGGAGCAGCATATCGTTTAAAACTAGACGTTGAACGGGATTTTTTTGTAAGGCAAACCGTTTTGATAAATGATTAGATATTCCAACATAATATTTATACCAGTCAGATGGGAACGAAGCATTCGGCCCGCCTAATCATGCTGTTACAGTACGTTATAAACGCTTGCAACACGTCAAGTATTGCTTGCACATCTTATGTGTGCATAGATCAGATAAAAGGTGTTAAAATATTTGAACACGAAATCCCAATATAATGCTAATAAAACCTGTGAGCTAAGAGGATTTGCTGTGTTAGCAACGGCGGTAGCTACGCGCTAGATATAGTTCTTGGACTGCAAGCGTTCGTAGGCTATGGTAGCCACTTTAAAGTCAGGCAGGCAGTGTACTTGTTTGCCAATATATTCGACTGACAATTGACAGGTTGAACTAATTTTGACAAAATAACCGCACAAGTGGAATATGTTCTAGATTGACACATATTTTAGATTACACTCAAATGGAACATATTCTGGATTGACTACTATTAATACATAAATAACATAAATGTTATTCACCACTAAGGTATTTTTAAGAGAGGTTGGGTGTATCAAAGCAGCCCGTCTGGGGAAGTACCTCCACTTCACAGAAAACCAAATAACAACTGCCTAGAGGGTTGTTGTGTTCCTGCGTGTGAGTAAGGTCACCAGAAAGCTCCCAACGAGTTGCTGTGTAAGCAGCAGAGGAGGCATCGCGTGAGTGATACTTAATATATCGCAAGCGTTAATAGGCTACGATACCCGCTTTACATCAGGTGGGCCGTATGCTTGTATGCCTCCCGACGTAGCAAAAAAAAAAAGACTTGAAATAACATATTAGGTTTGAAGATACGATTACAGCAGCTAGATTAAGCAATTGCATTACCAGATTGTGGATTACCTCAATAATTATTTTGTTGGTGAGTATTTAATCAACCCACAAACAGAAATTTTATATGTTGTTAACTCACAAGCCAGTTAAAAATACTCAATATAAATTAACACTAGAATGATAAATATGTTGACATTTCTCAAAGTGTACATTTTTTGTACAAATACTGCACTTGTTCAAAATGAAATAGTCCATTTTTATATTACGGGTTTCACAGATAATCCCAATTCGACCCTCCAATATTAACCCGTCTGAACTAACGACTTCACTATCGCTCATGGGCACACACATGCGACTGACAGAACTGTTATTACATCATTAATAAAATTACAAAACTGCGCCCCATGTGCCGCCCATTCGAAGTTTAGAGCCCATTTTGTCCTATCTAAAGGGTTGTATGCAGTCGGTTTAATTAAATTTAGGCAATAGTCATTGCTAGTTTATAAGGACATTTCAGCTTGACAATGACCCCGATACGTGAATTAAGTGAATTCATTCGAATTACGTATGTCGGATGGCTTTATCACGAGATGCAGGCATGAGTTGCGTTTCCCTATTTGTCGCATTGTCATTAAAACTTCTTTAATGAGCAACATGTTGGAGATGAATTTGTTATATAAAATTAAATTTTCATTTAACAACCGGTAAATTTTCTATTAAACAAGACTAATGGCAAAGAATTTTGATTAACTATTAGTTATTTGATGTCGTGATTGAAACCGGCGAAGTTATAAGAAATAGAACAAATTTTATTGACAGTGCAATCATAATCTTTAGTCAGATATATTATACAAAACTTGTTGTGGCAAAAAAACCGTGAGAAACTGCTATGCTTAGTATGGAATAATTTTAATGTAGATAGTTTGCACATCAGGAAGAATTATGATACAGTACAATAAGAAAATATATAAGTACTTGTAAGTTACTTGCCACTGAGAATGACTGCGCACATATTGTTTTGTGATTTTTGGTTTTGATTGATTGTGATTTTTCATACCTTTTACTCGACTGATTTCGAGGATACTTGGCATGAATATTTCATCCCCATTACAATTAAATTATGTGATAATTTCAACCTTTCAAAACAAATTAGTTTTAAAACCTGAAGCTGCTACCTTAATCTTAAGACTTGATAAGCTGCCGATTTCTTGTTCTGATATTGTAAAAGCAACTGCCAAATATCCCAAAGTATCAGAACTTCATCGCGTGGCATACGAATGTACTTTAATTTAGACTTTGACATTGAATATTGACTTCCAACGAATGCTACAGTAAGTAATGTATATTATTATCTTCCAAAGATGTTACAATACTGTCTACCAAAATCGTGAAACTCGATGATCTGTTGATTTAAATTAGCATGGGGAATCTCAAGGAGATACTCTATCTTTATAATTCTAAATTCAACTCCGCAATTCTGACGTTTAATAAAATATTGAAAGTTGGAAAAATGAAGAGATTATATAATCATACCAACCCATAACCTAATTTAACGAGTCGTGAATGACGCGACTTTGACACGGGCGTTAGTGTCAAAGTCGCGAGGTTCGATTCCCACACAGGACAAACATTTGCATGCATGAACATATCTGTTTATCTTGGTCTGGGTGTTTTTAACAGAGAACGGTAACCGCTTCACATCAGGTGGGCCGTATGCTTGTGTACTACGTTTGGTACAGCATTTCCTGTACAAAAACTAGAAAATAATAGGTAATAAATCAGTGAAGTCGACTTGAGTTCGATGCCAAGATCCATTTTTCTTTCAGATTCCATTTTTGCCACAACGTCTGCTGATTAAATAATGGGCCTATAAAACATGTTCATGTACGGTAAAGAGGATAGTTTAGCTAACATTTAAATAAATAACGAACACAAAAAATGTATACTGAAATAATGAATACATTTTTTGTGTATATTTTTTATTGAAACAAAACCCACGCGATACAAAAAAAAAATATTTTTGTTAAATTTGAAATACATATTTAATACGATGATATAATTAATGATTCAAAACTTCTAAACACTCTTTTATCGTTTGATAAATATTCTCGACCTATATATACATTCAAAAATACAAAATCTCAAACCGTCTAATGATCAAACTACACTTGCTGTGACGTATAACTAATGTATAATACAACGTATAACCAACATATACAGAACAAATATCTATTAGATAAACTATGACTATGACTCGTATCATAATGTTTCATGTTTCTTTTTTGTTATCTTTATCCCCGAGGGGAAAGGCAAAGGGCTAGCCCATACAGCCAAGTCATTTATCACAAGCGAAGCATTTCAAAATCGTAATTCTAGATGCTCCAGCTTCAGGGACTGTGCTGAAAAATACTTGGGAAGAGTACCCAGACCCAATCCTGCAGTTTAAATACCATCCGTAAAACGGTACTCATACAATGTTTTCTTCATGAACTTACATCAAGTCTTCCAAAAAGTGCATAAACGTCTATATATGTGACAGTTTATTCATTAATGTATAATTTCACTAGGACTTGTGTCACAAAATACCATCAAAATTGTCACTTAAAACTAATTTTATACTGAATTGTAAAAATTTCAAGTATAACAGTTTGACTACAGACTTTAATCATAAACAAAAGAGTAGGTAGAATATCGGTATTAAGTTAAGAAGAGACGGACTCCGTTGATTCGGATATGCAGAATGCTAGAGAAAAGAATAACGACACACATATGTAACACGAAAGTGAAAAAATGTAGGAGCCAAGAAAAGCCAAGACTATCACATTCGAATTGGTCATGTGTTACCAGGAACCCTAGGAACCGGTTAAAGAAGCGGTGAGAGGTGCTCAGTTCTCTCCACCTACCCTGCGAGGAACTTGGCGTGAAGATATAGATTAACAGATTGATGTACATACTCTTGTGTATTGATATTGTATGCTTTTATGTTTCATTTCCTTCCTTAGAAACTATAAATGTTAAAGATGCAAGTAAGGTACACAAGGAATGGATCATGTGGCGTTCTGTTTTCTTGTTTCTGTTACCTTGGGATGGAATTGGCTTGAAGATATAAACAGGGTAGAGATACATACATAAAAACATACATATCGTCACGCCTGTCTCACATTGAAGTAGGCAGAGACGCCAGGTGCACCGATCCAAACATACCTCTCTCGCCACTCCTACATTCATCAAACTCTCCTAGCATGCTCTTCGGTTTCGGGGGCTTGTGATTTGGCCCTTTTTCAGCACATCAGCTATTTAACCCATTTGTATGCGTCTAGATCTCGATAAACTACTTTCGTAATTCTTTTGCCGTCCGTTATTTACAAATATTCAAACCATCTCAGCATACTCTTTTCAATTTTTGGCACTACGTCATATTTCATTCTACATTGTTCTCGTATTGTGCTATTTCTTACTCTAACAATTATTCTAACTCCACACATACTCCTCAGCGGTGTCATTTTAATAGCGTAGACGCTGCTTGCAAGCTTCTTCTGCCATACATGGTATAGGCTAGAGTTCAGAGGTTTACATAGTTCTACATACATACATACATAAAATCACGCCTCTATCCCGTAGGGGTAGGCAGAGACCACTTCTTTCCACTTACTACGATCCTTACATACTTGTTTCGCTTCGTCCACTTTCATTAGTCCCTTCATACTTCATATGCTCTTCGGTTTAGGGTACTCTTGACCTGGCTTTTTTTCAAGATGTCCCTGATTTGGTCTCAAAACGTCCGCCTAGGTCTACGCCTTCCAACACTTTCATTCACACTCGCCTTATACACTTTTTTCGTCAATCGTTCTTCATTCATTCTCTCGACATGACCAAACCATCTCAGCATACGTTTCTCAATTTTTGTCACTACATCTTCTTTCAGACCACAACGTTTCCTTATCTCACTATTTCTTATCCTGTCACTCAGTTTAACTCCTATCATACTTCATACTTTACATAGTTCTGGGGTGATATAATACTCACATATGTAAACTTAGTATTTTTGCTTTGAAGTAAGCACGTATATGGAGAGATTACCTCTTATCCTTCTCTAAAATATTACATTCCCTATCTTCAATTTGTATGTGAGGGCGGAAGCTAGCTTCCTCGAAATTAACTAAAATATCATAAATTTAGTATGCATTTCTCTTTGATGCCATTCCAACGATACTTATCACTTCTCCGTAAAATCAAAGTGCATAATATGCTTTTCGTAAATGCTATGAAAGGTAACTTTATAAGATCCGATAAGAGCAAGCCACGGAGGGTGCGATATTAAAAGGCTTAGAAGTGTTGGGCCTGAAAAGCCTCAGACCATCGCTGAACCTCGCCCACTTAAGCACAGTATTAAGGGCACTTTGGGCCTGAGGGTGGCGTATATTATCGCAGTTTTCTACATACCCCGTAAATATATGCAATTCTATAATTAAAATTTTTGTATACATCGTTGGGTGGCAAAAACGTATGTATTTGAGTATGCTGCCAATGTATGTGTTATAAAATAAAATATGCACCTGACGTAAAGTGGTTACAGTAGCCTATGAACGAAAGACTATAGCTCCTTATACATATACAAACTTACTATTTACGCTTTTTTATATATCCAATGTCGGGAATTATACAAGCATATGGTCAACCTGATGTAAAACGATTACCATAGCCTATGAACGCTTGCAACAAATTAAGTATCACTCGCGCAATTGCACCCCTACTGCCAAGATAGTAAGTCCTTACGAGTTTCCTGTAAAATCCTCATTAGCAGGAATACATTAACCCTTTAGGGAGTTGTTATTTGGCTGCGATTATCTGTGAAGTGGAGGCACTTTCCTCATACATCAGGGAACATCAAAATGGCTTTGATGTTCCAACCTTACTTGCTTGCAGGAATAATTATGTTCCTGCAAGCAAGTAAGATTGATAAAAGATAAAAGATAAAGATAAAAATAATTTATTTGCCATTAGACCCTTACGGGCACTTAGACACGTTTTACATTCTTTAAATTAAATCATATTGTATCTTAATAATTTTCCAGTTTTTTTTTTTACTTTTAATCTCTCTTTTTTAATCTACCAGCTACTACCAGGGTTGTTGAAAAAAAGCAAGCAAACTGTTGAGGAGTATTCTTTACCTACCGAGAGACAGTTGCAACGCCCACGTATCCATTCATAGGCTACTGGAACCTCTTCACAGGCAGACCACGTTCAATCGATGTGCCATAAAAATAACTTCTAGATATGTTAAACAATTTTGACTTTGGTACTAAACTAAAAAAGTACAGCAGTAAAGATAAAGTACCTCGTGATGTTATCCTTCATCGTTAAGCAAGTGATGATTTTGACGGACAAGGTGGCGCTGTGATGAAACGCGTACTTATGTTACTTTGACACCAACTCTCGTGGGTTCGATTCCCACACAAGCCAAATATTTGTGTGCATGAACATGCCTGTTTGTGTTGCATTGGATGTTTTTAAGACAGGTAGGGCACATCAAAGCTGCCCGTCTGGGGAAGTAACTCCACCTCACAGTAAATTGTAGCCAAATAACAACTCCCTTCAGGGTTGTTGTGTTCCTGCGTGTGAGTGAGGATACCAGTAAGCTCCTAAGGAGTTGCTGTCTTAGCAGCAGAGCGGGCATCGCATGAGTGACACTTAATGTGTTACAAGCGTTCATAGGCTACGGTAACCGCTTTACATAAGGTAGGCTGTATGCTTGTATCCCTTCTAATGTTGATAAAACAAATAATCTAGTTATGAATTATTTAACTGAAGTGTGGTCAAAAGTCAGCTTGCCCGTCCGTGACATATAATCTGTCGATGTGCAAACGAGATTCTGGCAAGCGAGAAACTTGGTATTGCATATATTTCTTGCACAATTTCAGCACTCGGCTAGTAAATCCGGTCCAACATATCAGCTGAAATTATTTCGCAGAGATTTACCTCTTCATAAAAGATCGCAGTCAAGTAGAAATACGCAATGTTTTGTTGTTTTTCTGAAAAAGGTTCATGTGTGTGATCCGCTACTAACTTAGCACGCAAGTCCAAATTTCTTACTTCAATAACTGTATTATTAGATATATTGCAAACTGAACTGCTTTACATCAGGTGGGGTGTATTTAACAGTCACTGTAATGGTATCGGAAATTTCGCAACTTATATCTACTATACAAAAATTTTGTGCTTCTAAAAACGACCTGTGCACACAAGATGTATTCTTTTACCCATGAAATACTTTATATTATCAGATTACCCTGATGGATGTTACTATTTTAATTTTCAAATCTGCTACATTAAGAAATAAATGCGAAAAGTGAACTGGAACGGGCAAAGGTCCTCTCTATAAACAAAATAGATATAAAAAAAATAAACCCATAGAACGTCGTCCCTCGTACAAAATTACGAAGTTCCATAGATGAACAAGAAGGAGGGTGAATACAAGGGTATGAGGTTTATTCCTCACACGATTTATTATGTGTAAATAATTAGCTAGCAGACGCCGGATTTTAGATTTTTATTTTCTAAAAATTCAATAATACTCCAAATCAATATCAGACCACTCGAACCCCGAGTCCTAATCATAAACGTTTTCCATTACCGTAATTGACGTGGAAACACCGCACCTTCCCTTCGAAATCATATTTCAAGCAAAATAAAACCCTCCCGTGGCGGTGACACAACTTAATTTAGCAATTAAGCTCTAATTGGATTACATCCGTCATAGGTCGGACTGGACGATGGACCCTCCAGTCGGAAATGTTTGTATATCCAAAGATTGGATCTATAAATATGAAAATTCAATTTCAGAAAATACTAATTAGAGTTGAGTAATAATTTATATTATGTAAATAACTGTAGTGAATCGAATACTATAGCTTTTTGTGTCAGTTATCATATAGAATTTAAACCGTTTGTTAAAAATGTATCTTGTTAACAATAAACAAAAAAAAAATGTCCAAAACGTGTTTTTTTATTTTCAATTTTACGAATTATTTCTTGTTTGCCTTCCGCGTTTTAATTTAGGATATTTGGTTTCTATAACTGGGATTACCTCGACACTTAGGTGCTCATAACACCACCAACCTCAGCTGTTATGACTTCCAAAAACAGATAACAGCCGTGAAACTAAGTCAATCTTTGAACGGCTTGAAAACATTGGTATCTGCAAAACACATGAATTGTATTTAAAAAGTTTTAATAACAAGCCAGTTAAGACGTATTGTTCTCATAAGTGAATGAGTACTAAAATTCACCAGCGAACTTTCTTAATCAATTTAATCGGCCCTTCATGCACCTTCCGTTTCAGATGATGGATATGCGCAAAGGCTACAACGGCCAAGGCAAAATAATAACGGAAGTCCGTTACTGCACATTGGCTTAAATGTCGAGCAGTCTCTCATCTCCCATAGTCCCTTATCAAAACTGTTTCGGGAAACTTCTATTCCTACCGTTACAACGTGAGGATAATTTACTAGCCCATACTGCATAGAAGAAAGCCGAACTCCTCAGTCCTCTTGTTAGGTATGTATTACTCGATCCTGGATGACCGGGTAGATTTACTTTGCAATAAACTGTCCGTAGAGTCCTTTTCTGACCACATATTTGTTAGCCGAGCGCTAAATAAGCGTGGTTTGGAGTTAGCTCCAATTATAACGTGCCTCTTTGGATATCGTTTGGTATAATCCACAGTTCGCGGAAGAAGGATTTAGTACATCTGATCCATAAAGCCGGTGTTTGGTTCGTTCAACTATAGATAATTACAATTACTTGCACATTCTCCAATATCATAGAAAATGACATAAAACAATTACTGCTCATTTATCAGTTAGTGATCCTTCAAGTAACCTACTTGAAGGATCACTAACTGATAAATGATCGTCAATATAGTTTACGTCGTGCCCATTCAAGCATACTCGTACTTGCATAGCGATCTTTAAGCATACTTGACTCACCTTTGTCACCCAAAATCGATGACGAGCAAATGCTAGGGACTTCTAAGTTTTGATCGAGTGTTACAAAATACATTAAGTATCACTCGCGCGATACAGTACCTCCTTAGGAGCTTACTGGTAACCTCACTCACTTACAGGAACACAATAACCCCCTAGTGTGTTGTTATTTGGCAGTGCATTGTTATTGGTGTATCGAGTTGGAGGTATTTCTCTAGACGGGCTGCTGCAATACGCTCTGTAAACACTTACTAGTAATCCCACACACGCGCAAGAAAACACTTACCCACGAAGGTGTTGGTATTTACCTGCCGTTTTGTTAAGAGGAGAGAGAACCATTCAAAACCCATCTGGGAACTAGAGAAATACCTCCAGTATTTCCCCAGTCGGATTTTGAACACTGGAATGCTGGAAGGCTGTGGGTCATCTTCCAATCGTTTCACTGTTATGCCATTTTGTCGTGGATCTAGATTCAGCCATCCGTAATACACAATATGCCAGTCAAGTGAATGTCTCTTTCTACTTTGTTAATGAATACTGAACAAAATTGTCTGAGTTGAGACGTAACTTAAATAGGTCTCGGATTGAGGTGAACTGAATTTGGTCTAATTGCAGCGACCAGGGCAATCCTCTTATTTCGCCAAACATCGGTACCTTCCGAGCCGACATATCCAATGGTGTTCAGTTTTGCAGTCACTTCGAGTGCCAAGCCAAGTTGACTTCCAAGAAGTTGATGTGGGGTGGTCATAGGGTAAACAAGACGGTGTTAACATCGCTTCAACTTTAGAAGTTCGATCTCAAATGGAATACTATTCACGTGTACATACGGCTGGTGCCCTTCAGTTTTAACTCACTCCAGTTTTACCATTTCATTGCATACAATGTCAAGCAAATCGAATTGTTGGAGATTCTGTGATTTTAACTCAGTCGATTACACTGTCTTTTTGACGTTTTTTTTATACTACATCAGCATGCTTACTGCCCATCTGACGTTACCGTAGCCTACTAACGCTTGCAACATATTAAGTATCACTTGCGGGATGCTACCTCTGCTGCTAACACAGCAGCTCCTCAGGAGCTTACTGGAGACCTCACTTACGTGCAGGTATACAACAACCCTCTAGGAAATTGTCATTAGGCTGCTATTTTCTGTGAGGTGAAGTTACTACTTCAGCCGGGCAGCATAGATGCATATTTTTTTTTTATAGAGGTAGGGCCTCTCTTAAAAAAAAATACTCCTCTTTTCTTACCGGTCTAGTCGGTAACATCCATTACTCATCATAAATTAGAATTTCATCCATATCTGGGTGATTTATACAGTATCACAGTATCTTTCTAGTATGATGAAATTGTTAAATCTACTACTCTCAAATGTTTTCCCAATTTAATTTTCTTAAAAGACTGGCAATGGACCAATGACGCTTTAGGCTCATGGCTCTCGGTGGGACCCTGACAAATGGTCAACAACAAATTTGCTTTCCTAATGTATAAAAAAAAAATATTTTACTTTTAAAAATCTTTGAACGGTTCTTAACCTGCATGTAATACTTAACTGCAAGGAACATAGAATATGATAATGAAAATTGTCTTAGAAATGCTAAGTTTCTCTTAGAAATCACTGTTGCGGCATTCAATGGATACGTGGTATACGCATCATTGGTAAGTAGCGTGATGGCAATAATGTATAAAGCGTGTGTTTCCACAAGCTTTATAAAAGCAAGCAAAACACAATAAAATTAAAAATTATATCCGAAGGTAAAATATTTATTGCGTATTCGCCAAAATCGAGGACAAAATGTGCATACGAAAAAAATTCGCGACTCCACATTGAGAGAACTTTTTGTAACTGTCGCTCTGAGACCCATTCCCGTGACCCGCTCACTGGCGAGGACGTTGATCAGTTAACTTTTAAAGCTCATTAAAATAGATGGTTCATTCAGATCGCGTAAATTTGCACGCTGGCGGAAAATTAAAACGATACCCGCGGCGGCGTCGCGCCCCACACACCGCGCCATTGTGGAAAATATGCAAAAACGAAATGGAGAAAAAGTTCGCGTGCTTCATACGTACTTCAGCAAAAAAGTTTATCGCGGATGCGGGCTTAACCCATTTTTGTTTTTCAAGTGCTATTTTGCAGCGACCATTGCACTATTGTGCAATAAACGTATTTCAGCGAAATCCGAGTTGTACTGGATTTTTCTATCACAAGCTCTCATCGCGTTCGATTTATCCGACAATGACATGTTCGTTGAAAATCGTCCCTTCGTTTAGTAAGACAAAGCGGTGCGCTGTTTTGGAATTGGCATGTGTACCTTAATGTGGGTAGGATGTACTGTTATCAGAAGGCTCCAGCCGGCCGGCTGGACCGCAAGCCGGTGCTAAATACCCGCCAATAATGTACTTATGGCGAGTGTCGGGTAGAGATTTGCTTTGTGAATTGCAACATCATAAATTGAATGCGCCCAGTCAACAATTGTCGCATTATTCCACGTGGTAGGCTGGAATATTCACTGATGTTTATTAGGCTTTTTGTCCGGTAGTTGTATTCATAAGTCTCGCTTATAATTAAATACGAGAAGTAATTTTGTTGTTACTCCATATTTAGTACTTAAATAATTAGTTTAATTTACATTGTGTTACTCCTATCCTTACACAATATTATTTATCTTGGTTATGTTACATTAAATCTTGAAAATCAGTTTTTAATTATATATATATATATATATATATATATACCCAATTACGCCGATTTTGTTTATACGTTAAGAGTACGATTACGTGCGTAAAGCCTGCCTAAAGATAGGCAATTACCGCCGCCTATGTACACTTATAATAACACTTGCGTCACTCGTGCCTTGCCAAGGCTGTAAAATTCTCTTTACTCTTTTTTGCATACCATATTTGGAGTATTTGTGTATAACTATAATAACAATAGCAGAGTAAGAATGAATTTCCTCCGAATCTTCATGTCTAAAGAATTGCCTTCCCCATCTACCATCAGTGATTTGGCATATTTGGATCATAGCCACTTCAGTTTGCTAAATTTAAGAGCTAAGTCGAAAACTTGAGTTTTACATGGAATTTCCTCGTTTTGGATTCAGAGATATAATTTGTTTGGTTCTTCCTATCTTGTTTACCCATCATCAGCAGCTGTCGACAGCAGTACCTACCAGCCTGCAGCCCACCGTTTCCAGCGGCCCGCCGCAACCGCCAAATATGGAAGCCGTTAACAAAATTATTTTATATTATGATGAAAAAATTTCTAAACTAGTTTCAACTTTGACATAATGATATCAGTTTTTTTTAATTTTGGTTACTATAACAAATACTTTACGTTTAATAATTGATACAATGAATAAATCAATGTGGAAGCCCTGAAAGATATTATTTTTGAATGCGAACTTTGTCTATTCTATGTAGACTAACGAAACTGTGCGCACGCTGCGCAAATAACTGTACTTGTCGACATTAGTCGGCAGCAACTGACGACGCGGCAACAGCAACTGCTGTAGGCTCTGTCGACAGCAAAATGCTGCTCCTGTATGAGGCCTAAGAGTACTTGGTGATTTATTACCATAGTAATTATTGTTTGATAGTTGATGTAATACGATTGTGTAATAAAAGGCAAACATATTGGTAATTCAATTTATTTTATTAAAAATAGGTATTAAAAGACTAATACAAAAATTAAAGTCCATCTCGAAATTTTTTACTTGAACTTCCAAAATAACTACCATTGATTGGTACTATAGTGTGCACAAAAATAGGCTTTAGCTGTTAGTGATCGTAGAAAATTTGCATTTATTATACAGAATATGAAACGATACCTTGCTATTTTTCGTAGAATTTATTAATTAATATCAGAACAAACTGTGAACAATGCAAAATATATTACCTCTCAATCGACCCGGGGTTCACAAGTGGCCCTACAATGTTGTTCACAGAGCGTTCCCATAGAACAAATAGGATTGCGACAGTGTCGTCAAATATTCACATTTATTGACAATGAATTTTAACATTAAACACACTTTTCGTGTCATTTCTTATTACGGTATTTTCTACTAGTCAAATCAGTATTGTTTAGAACTTATTAAACTAGATTATTTCATCTAAAAATATTTTATTTCAAAAATTATTTAATTACGTAATAACTTACAAAACTGTTAGCGGTAGTTCACTATACTCGTACATTACAATAATGAGCGTATAAACAGTTTTGAGAGTCGCATTCTATAAAAATTATTTCATTATCGCAGGGATAATGGCAGATATTTATACATTGTGAGGTCTGTGGAGATGATATATGGGGTAAGTGACGCAATTCAATCATTTAAGCAAAAATCAGATCTATTTTTGGTACAGTTAGAAATTTGTATTAATTTACAGTTTCCACGTACATACGTAGTTACTCTATACCTAAAATGAAAGTTTTTTTATATAACGTCAAATTGCTACGTAATGTACTGTAAAGAGCAATGATGAAGTGACGTCGAAAAGTGTGGTTTCAATAGAAAGAGTGATTAATCCTTACTCACCAAGTCATTTTATATATCCAAAAATAAAGCAAGGTATTTAGGTTTTAATTAAAAAAATGCACAGAATGATAATATGTAGATTATTACTCAAGTTGAAGTATAAAAGGCAATCAACTTCATATTACATATTTACAATAATATTATGGGCGATCACTTATTACTAATGAAGTTGAAGATTATTATTTTTTAATTAATTTATTACAGATATATAAAAATTATGATAACGTGAACTATACGAAATATGTGTAATGGTAGGGAATTATGTGTGTGCAATTAAATACACGTCCATTATACAAATAAAAATTCTCGTTATTGTTATGTGACAGTAAAAACATTTTGTCCTACAAATAGTTTGCTTGCTGAATTGTTTTTTTTTTTTACGTTACATATTTACACGCACATTTATTGATATTTTAAAATATCCTGTATTTATTACCCAACCTATTGTTTCCTTAATTTGTGAGACATTACATAATCGGAAATTAGTTGGGACTCTACGTCGCTTAACCCTTCGAAACCCGGGTCGTATACGACCGTGAAATGTATGGGAAAACGTATATAACGGGTTCTGACTGCTCAATGTAGAAAATTATATAAAAAGCATAAAAAATGGCATGAGTTCACATTAGCATCTTTAGGGTCATATATGTCATGCATTAATTAACGCACTTCAATATAAGCACACAGTATGATTATTTTCTTTATCAATAATTATTTAAAACGATTAACATCTACTCATTTCCTACATCGTACCACTTGTGATAAATTTAAATTGCATCTAAACTATAATGTAAAAAAAATATTCAATAATTTGAAGACAAAGTTATATTTAAATGCTTTTTATGTAATTTTAGTAATTTTGAAAGTATACAAAAAACACTATAATATATAAGTGGTTTTTATACATTTTGTATTGCGATGTAGAATCAATTAATTTGAAGTTTTGCAACATCATGTAAATTAAAATTGACAAAATGAAAGAAGAATTTAACGTATTAATCTCGTGTAAAATCCTAATTTCGTTGCATTTGATAGAATATACTAATTATATAGAAAATAAAGTTTTACATTTTTCAGTTTGGCATTGTCTAATTTCATGATTAATTAAATTTGTGATCGCCCTAAGTTGTCATAACATTATTTAACTATTACATGTCTAATACAGATGATATGCAATTATACAAGTCGTGCTATTTATTTATAATAACAAGTGGCTATATTCAACTCATATCACATTATTTTACGTAGATTATAATTTTGTAGAAGCTTTATCAGCCGAATTTTAGTTCACAACTCCAGTGATCCTTATGAGTTTATCTATAAACAGTTTGTATGGCACATGAACTAAAACTAAAGTAATAAATCTAAGATAAGATAAAATCTGGCAAATAAAATTATTACGATTTCAGATAAGAGGTGAGATTATCTTTATTATCTTTAAAATAAATAATCAAATCTTCTGTAACACTACTAAAGCAGTTTATTTTAATTGCCAGTTATTGTCATTTTAACATAAGTTCTTATATAAATAAGTAAATAAATAATAATCAACTACGAAAATCAAAATTAATTGTAAAATAATCCTATTATCAATTTCAATTCTGTTGTTTATTTCTATTATATGGTTATTATTTACATTGTCTACTTTGAAATTATTATTTGAAGTTAATTCATGTTATTGCCAAGCGTTAATTTATTTCAATTTTAATGTATACTTAACATAATGATATAAGATTACAAATTCGTTTATTGATATTCAGACGGAGATATCAATTGAATTCTATCAAATCCAATAATAACATTATAAACATTTGTTCTTTTTTAGAATGATAATTAACAAATTATCATTTCCAATGAGATTCATTGCAAATTTTACATTAAGCCTAAATTTTGTATTTACATTTTATACACTCATTACGCTACATAAAAGACTAGGAGCAGTTTAAAATATTAAATGAAAATGTATCTATTTTTTAATTAAGTTGTGCGATGCAGATAGATACTATTAGGCCAAATAATTAGTTTATAGTTATCAGTTCTCACACGTATGCAAAGATCGAATGATTTAAAAAGTTCACAATTAAAAACATTCACTTTAACTCGGAAAACTAAAAAGTTTTTTACACGAGTAACACCGACAATCTGTACAATAATGTGAGGAAGAACTGCGATCTTTTTAGTGAAGACACTACACTAAATAGGAAATAATATCGGTCTATACGTCCGTTTGGCACAGGTCGCCGAAGGCCGGCAAAGCGTGATACTACCGCGTCACTGAGTCCACCCTTGGATGCGATGCAGGAGGATGCGTAGGAGCAACGGATAACTGTGAAGCTCCACCACCAACCCCTTGACCGTGTCTAAATGATGTCAGTCTTGCCAAAGTTCTCGTACTATCGTTGTCAAAATTAGGCTTTTCGTACTGATGTTGGGGTCTTTGTCTCTGCGGTTGCATCGCTTGCAATTCATCATAACTTCCATCTTCTGTATAATTATCCTCGTCTGACTCATCTTCACCAAATGCTCTGTATGTAGCTTCTGACTCGGAATTCTTTCTGGAATTAACTCCATAAGTTCGTCCTATTAATGATTGAGTAACGTCTGTCTTAGTTTTATCTCCCTTCCGTTCATCTAAATTTTGATTATATCGCAAATGAACTTTTTGCGATTTGTCTAGTGATGGTAAATCATAAAATTTGAGAACGTTAGGATGACCTTGGAAATATTTTTCACTATAGACGTTTCGGTTATAGTACCCTCCATTGCTAGCTGGATATAATTCTTCATCTGGTGCATACCGATTGTCAAATGAATCAACGTTTTTACCTCCTGGCGGGAACCAACCCTACAAAAAAAATTAACACATTCAAATAATATGTTATTTAGTATTGACAATAAAAAGCTTATGCCTAATAAGTAAATTATACTGACAAGTAAATATTCACTGGGGAAGTACCTCCACTTCACAGAAAACGCAGCCAGATAACAACTCCCAGGAGGCTGTTGTGTTTCGCGCGTGTGAGTGAGATCACCAGTAAGGTCTTAAGGAGTTGCTATGGAAGCAGCAAAGATATTTAAAGTATTACAAGCGTTCATAGACTATGGCGTTACATCAGGTTGGCCGTATGCTTGTTTACCTCACGACGTTGTATAAAAAAAAATATAATACATAGAAAACACTCAGACTAAGAGAAATATTGGGCTTGCGCGGGAATCGAACCCACAAGCCTTGGTGCTCAAGTAGCCATTGTTAGCCATTACACCATCGTACTTGTCAAATATAATAATAATAGTTCAAATATTACAATATAGTCCAGTCCATAAAGCGGGGAAATCGACCGATTAAAAAAGTTTCTTATAGGGAGATGAATCAAAAAAAATATTTTTGCATTATCTTCTATGAGTCCTCTAGGTCATTCGTGACTAGCAAGCGAAGTGACCAGCTCCAAATTAATGTTCAGTGCTACGAACGAGTTAAACGAAATAAAGATTATCAAAAAAGTCAGAAAACTGTGGAAAATCTGGTATAGGAAAATTTCAACTTAGGCGATATGAGCATGTAGGAGGTCATTATATGGGTTTTTTGGGTCGCTGATCATGAACGAGCCATTAGTTATCCGGAAAATCCACATGGGAAGCGGGAAATGTTTTTGATATGACCATGATATATAAAAAAAAAATATTTTCATCAAGACATATACTTATTTATTAATGTATGTATGTATTATAAAATCTGTATATGTAGTTATAGGAACATAGTCTAAAGTGGTTTACTGACCCCCTGAAAAAGAAACTCCAGGTATAAAAAAAACATATTCAACTTTTAAAATTTTTATACTACATTTTCCACTTTTTCTGCCGTTTTTCATAAATTAATTTCGTTTAACTTGTACGTAACACTGGATGGCAGTTTGGAGCACGTTATTATCAGTAAAGAGAAAAAAAAAATAAGTATATAAATAAACAAAAAAATCTGAATTTCCATTTTTAAAGGTGATATTTTGATAAATTGATAGCGTATTCATGATCAACTACCCAAAAAACCCATATGTTGACCTGCTACACGCTCATATCGCCTAAGTTTGAAATTTTCCTTTACCAGATTTTCCACAGTTTTGCTACTTTTTTGATAATCTTATTTCGTTTAACTCGTTCGTAACACTGAACATTAATTTGGAGCACTTTATTATCAGTAATAACGAAAAAAGAAAATAAACAAGATTTTCCAATTTTCCACTTTTCATGGGGGATTTTCCAGGAAACTGATAGCATATTCGTGATCAGCGACCCAGAAAACCCATACAATGACCTGCTACACGCTTATATCGCCCAAATTTAAAATCTTCTTATACCAGATTTTTCACAGTTTTCTGAAGATTTTCCACAGTTTTTCGAAATTTACGTCTTAACATCAGAAACATCATTATTCATCTTCAGGTGCGAGCCCAATTTGACAACACCGAAGAAAGCAGTAAAAAGTAGGAAAATTAACCAAATTTTCCGATTTTCCGCTCCCCGTGTGGATTTTCAGGAAAACTAATGGCGGATTCGTGATCAGCGACCCCGAAAACCTAATAGGGGACATTTTCAGTGCTTAATTTTCACTTTTACTATATTTTGCATTTTTTTTTAATGGGGGTTGAGAAAGGCGTTAATTTTGAGTTTTGGGGGTGTTGGGGGGGCTAGTCACTTCGCTTGCTAATCACAAATGACCTAGAGGAATGAGTCCTCTACGACATTTGTGATTAGCAAGCGAAGTGACTAGCCCCCTAGCAGAAGGTAATGCAAAAATATTTTTTTTGATCCATCTTCCTAAGAAACTTTTTTATTTCCCCGCTTTATTGACTGGACTAATAAGAGTTAATTACAAAAATAAAGTAACGGAATACATACCAATGAACTGACACATTGTCGTGTATTCGCGACTAGAGTAACTGATGCATAAGCTGCTGGAGAATTGGCTGTCTTGCTCGTATTCCAATCACCGGGATTAGTTCTCGAGGACGTCACTTCTGCATATTCAGGTAACTGTTGAGTAACTTTATCATATTCCGAATTCACTTTGTCTTTGCTTTGGTTTGTTTGACCGCTTGATATACACAAGCCCGGTTGGTTTTCCATCCATAGCAATGACTCAGTTTTGGTTATAGTATTCTTATTATAACAACTGCTAAGTGGATGTGACAGCGACACTGCAGCTTTTATATTCATTTGTGTGACTAAGCTGGTTCCATTTGAATCTATAAATATGTGCAAATATAATATAAACGTATTATACAATTGCTGAATTACAATAATTTGTATAAATTCGATAATTCTTATGCAAATGATCTCATTTACTGAAGGCTTAAGAGATGTAAACGCGGAAAACTGCAAACAAAGCGAGGAAAATTGGCTTAAAGGTAACTGGGTGAGTCAACAAACGAATCGCCTCGAGAAAACAAAATAGAAAACATTTACATTTACTGGGTCTTTATTTCTCGGATTTGTATCATTCCTTTGTGCCCGGAACGTGAATGCAAAGTGAAAGAGATCCACTGCGCTCACTAGAGAGGGCTCGTGCTACCTTTCAACTCGAAAGTAATCTGGCACCCCTCTACCCCTCGCATGGCAAAGCCTCCATCAAACAAACGCTCGCACCCCGTGCCACCCCACGACACCCGAGGAATGTTTTTAATTTTGAAATTCTAATGCTGATTCCACGGAAAAAATGTAAGCGTTTCTAGATAAGCAGAATAACATTTTGTTTCCGAGTTCCCCAGTCTCTTGCTCGTATAAGATATATAGGATGACATTGGTATACTTAGACAAAGACGACATATAAGTAGTAGTACTTCCAGGTTAATATTTATACACACATATACTTACCATAAATATTCGGAAGCGCTGATTTTTTTGCAAAAATATTATTCTTTCGGACATAAATAATGCCGCCAATCACAATTACTTTGAAAAGCACAATCGCTCCAATCAAAAAGTAAAACCATGTTTCCATCACAAAGTCCCCAGCGACTATAGACACCTCCCCATTCATGGGATATCTGAAACCAATTGGTTATTAAGTATTGTTATTCTACACATTTGTATTGGATTTGAACATTTATGAACATTTTTTTATGTTTACCTTGACAAAGGATCTAATCCGATAGAGCGTGAGTCGATATTCAGATACACCTTTTGACTAAATGGACCTAAACCGACAATAGTCTCTCCTGCTATTTGTACCGAATAGCTTACTCCGGATGTCAAATTCGTCATAATTAGACTGGTAGCTTGTTGCACAGTAGTATTTATGGCCACCATTGATTTATTGGCAGGTATATCTAGCCAATTTACTAACACATTATAACCTGTTATGACGCCATTTTGCAAGTGCAATTCCGGCGGTGACCACTTCAAATGTACCGTAGTCGAGTTCAAAATAAACATTTCAATGTTGATCGGTGGACCATCTGGTGCTAAAATAAATTAAAAATGATTAGAATGGCACGTAAAACGTTAGGTATATGGTAAATTTGTTTTAAATATCATGATGATTATATTTACCGTCATCCAAAGTTTGAGCAACCCTAGAGTTAGACGGTTTTCCTTCAAATTTCTTATAAAATGGAATGAGGAAAAATTCGTATTTTGTGTACTTTTTCAAAGAAGTTATTTCATATCCAGATACATCATTGGAATGCAGAATTGTTTTCATTTCATATTCGATTGTAATATTATCCAATGGTCTAAAATATATAAATAGTCCTTCTAAATAGTAGAAGTTTAATATTTCCCACATTAGCTTTATTGTTTTAGCATCAATCGGCGTTGCTTCAATTAACTCTACAATGTTATCTATCAAAATATTATTTCTGAATTCCGTGTTGTTAGAGTATACGCCTGTTTCCCATAAAGAATTTGTATCTTCACCGACTGTTATTGAATCAGATACCGGGCTTGGTGCTGAGAGACCATGTGAATTTTCAGCCCTGATGATAAACATGTAAGTAACTCCAGGAATAAGTGATTTTGCCATATAATGGGTCTGGTGGACTCTTTTTACTAAGGGAACCCATCCTCGAGAATTCCTTGGTGTATTATTTCCAGAAAGTGTCTCTCTCGAAAATACTTCTACTTGATATCCAAGGATAGAAGAGGATCCAATTTTATTGTTTTGATTCCACGTAATTGTAACACTATTGTCTGTCACATTATAAACTTGAGGCTTAGTTGGTGGCCCAGGCAAAGCGGATACATCCGCAGCTCTAAAAAAGTGTATATTTGGATTTATAGGACTGTCTACGAGCAAAACCCCGCTCCATACATATTTTCCATGTTGGGATGAGGCAACGCAAGTATACGTGCCGCTGTCAGATTTATCTAAATCTTTTAGTATGAGAGTCCCATCATTAGATACGTTCCTTTTATGATTTTGTATTACTGCTTCCCCTATAAAATACCAAGCAATGATTGGTTCAGGTGTGCCGACCGCAGTACAGGGGAAAACTGCCATCGATTTTATAGGTAACGTTTGGTTAGAGGGTCCATTTGTTATGATTGGCGGTGGGCGGTCATCGTCTGATGTCACGCTTAGTTTCCCTCTAACAAACGAACTGCCGGCGAAGTTTACCGCAGAGCAAACTATCGTATGCCCACTATCATTTTTGTTGGTATCATTGATTGTTAGTATAGTGACTCCATCTAGTACTGTAGAAGCGTGATATTTGCCTTTTGAAGTACCAGGAAATATTATTGTCCGATTTCCTTCTAAACTCCAAAACATCGTTGGTTCTGGTCTGCCTGTCGCTGTACACGTGAATGTTACTTCAGAACCCCTTTCTATAGTTATAGAACTTGGTTTCAGTTTTATCGAAGGCGGATCTAAAAAAAATACTCCTTAGATAAAGAAAATATAAATAAATGCCTTAACATTGAAGACATTGTTGTTTTATTAGGAGAAAAATAAATACAAAAGTAATGTAACGTCTTACCATAAACAGTTAAATATCCACTAGCACTAACAGATCCAACGGAGTTATCAGCCTCACAAGTATATTCCCCTTCGTCGGCTAAAATGACATTGTCGAGTCTGAGACTTCGATCGTCAAGCACTTTGACGCGGCCGAGTGGCATATTTCCTCCGCCAGCAGTCCTTCGCCAGAGTACATCAGGAAGGGGGTCACCACCCACTCGACATTGGAACGTCACGCTGCCTCCAGTCTGTGCCACGACGTCCTCTGGGCCCGTGATTAAGTAGGGCTTAACTGTGCAATGAGAAATGTCGCTTAAAGTTACAAAACAAATGGTATCGAAATTGTATACATTTCTACTTTATATTACCAGTAGAAATATGCTAAATTTAGTTATGAAGAAATCATAAATTATACATACAAGAAATCTACGTAAAAGTAATTGAAGTGGAAATTCAGGAAAGCATTAATGTAAGAAGAGAAACTCACTATGTATTTTGAGCGTAGCAACAGCAGATTCCCTTGTACCCGCTGCATTCCTTGCGATGCATTGATATCTGCCAGCATCGGTTTGCCTCGCATCTTGAATTACGAGACTACCACCATCCACTAGATGCATTCTGCGTCAATGCATAATGTAATTATAATAAGAATAACAACAAAACGAACGTAAATATAAGCGAAATAATTACAAAAGTATTTCATTACTTTACAACAAAGTGCATGTAACAAAGTCATTCAAATATGGGGCGGAATAATTCAATTGGAAATTAACATTAAATATAGGGAACGGTGAGTCAGCACTATTCAGATTTTTACTTGATTGCTTGTTGAACACTTCAAATATCCCCTCTCTTATATAACTTTGATGTACCCTCCCTGTGACTGTTAATTATTTTTATGCTCTACCATACGTAACAACATGCTCCCTCAAGATGGAACCGGGATCTAATAAAAAATAGAGATAACTAGGTGAAATAAATCACAATGAAACTTTCAACTGATATTCAATTTGGTGACATTGTAGATTATGTAACTAATAATATTTAACAACGAAAGATTTATATTTTCCAGGGTTCCGTACTTAAGAAAAAAAAGTAAGCATTAAACTCAGAACACGTTAGATATTTAAACCCGCAATTCGCTACATTAACATTGCGTGATATTCTGACCTCCACAAGATATATCTCTACAAATTTGTCGTGTTTTATCACAAGTTGATGTCAGGTGCCCTAGAAACCGGCGAGCGTAATTGAGTTATGTGGCACTTGATTCCCTCTGTCTACTCCGCAAAGGACTTAGCGTGAATGTATAGCACTAGTAGCAGTATATTCAATAATGCTAAAATATAAAACTTTATGTATGTATGTATGTATATCTTCACGCCAAGTCCCTTGCGGGGTAGGCAGAGAGAACCGAGCGCCATAAAACGCGGTCCTTGCATACTTCACTCGCTTCTGTGACATTCATAGCTCTTTTCATGCACGCTCGCCGGTTCCTGGGGCTTCTGACATCACCTTCTGATAAAACACGACCAATTTGGTCATGGTAGGTTAGTCTCCGCCTTTCTCGGCTCCTACATCCTTCCACTTTGTAATTGTATATCTGTTTCGTCATTCTTTTGTCCCGCATTCTTTCTACATGTCCGAACCAACGGAGCATGCCCTTTCTTATCTTAACACCGACACTCTCTTTTAGACCAACTCTTTCTCTCATGTCTTCATTACGAACGCGGTCAGCAAGCGTTATGCCACAAATTTTGCGCAATGCTCGCATCTCGACCGCATTTATTCTACTTTCATGCTCTCTCTGCCATAGCCAGCTCTCACTTCCATAAGTTAGCGTTGGAATTAGCACCGCGTTGTGTACAGCGAGCTGTGCCTTCTGGCTTAGATTTCGGCTGCCTAGAAGTTTACCCAACGCTCCATTCACCCTATTCCCGGCACTCACTCGTCTCTCCACATCAGCGGTGTACCTTCCATTGCTGCTAAAAGCAGCTAAAAACTTTATTATTGCGGCTAAGTGATATTAAAAATCTGGTGCCAGCTAGAACGAGAGATTTCGATACCATATGTAATACTGAGGATATAAAATGATTAGGAATACTCAAATTCATTCAAACCATCATTTGATCGATTAATACGACACCTAGTAAAATCGCTTGAATACCTATGACATTTAATATATTTTGATATTTTTTGTGATCATATTTAACCCTATTAAACATTATGCCATGTTAAATAATACGAGTATAATAACAATCACATCGATAGACGACGAACATAACTTACAGGACGATTGTAACTTTATTATATTTTATATTTTAATTACGTATACAAAATTGTAAAGAATTAGCTTGTATAAAAGATATCCAATGTCAAACAGCTTTATTTGAGCAACGTCACAAGACTATCGCGTTTCCATTATGCCACCTAAGTTTAAAGAGCTCTCTGAAGCCACTCATGAATGTGTTACTAACTAGATCTGAATACTTAATCATAACTGCTAGTTTTCAATATTTCCCTTAATGTTTTCGATATTTTTAGATGAAAATTATAAGAAATAATTTACCTAGTATCACCATCAAAATGTAAAATTTGGGCATTTTTCTTCCAGTAAACATTTGGTTCCGGGGAACCTCTTGGCGGAGAACATTCCAATATAATTGTTTCCCCTTGTGCTGTCTGAGTTGAAGCAGGTTCCAGTCTAAATTCTTCTCGAAGAACTGCAAATAATATGACAATTTGTAAATATTACAACAAGCTAACTTTGTATGAATCCATTTTGTTTGAAAACCATTTTACCTGCCACATGAAGTGTTGCATTTCTACTTCTTGCGGTGCCATAAGTGTTTGTCGCTTCACACCAATATACTCCAGCATCTGAATGGGCTCTGCCATGTGTCGCTCTTAGAAAGAACAAACCACCAGCAGGCAACAGACTTCTATGTGTGTCGGAGACCACTAATACTCCGGCCTTGTACCACCTTATAGTGGGTACTGGAGATCCCCCTGCCCGACAATTTAGTGTAGCAGGCTGATGTCGGGCCACGGTGACGTCTATAGGCTGTTCAATTATATATGGAGCCTCCCCACTACTCATAGAATCATCATTGAGTCCTCCCTCCACTAGACCTGTTGACAATAGTATCTATAAATATTTCATCAGTGCTTTGCCCAACGTATTGATTACCATGTAAACATTTTACAATTTGAGTGGTTATTGTATTAAATGCGACAGTCTTCGCTTCGCCTAATGAAAGGACGCGTTCTTACAATTTCCGCTTAGCTTTATTTTAAATTTACCTAACAAAGACTTTGGTGAACAAAGGTTTATTTTAATAAATAGGTGGAGTATGTCATTTGCAGCTACTTTAAAGCGGTGAACAATAATAATGAGCAATAAACACAGGCTTGCTGAAGGGTTCCCCCCAAAGGAAGCTGCAGCGGACCCCTGCACTATTTTACTCTGTTTACAACGAAACGCGCAGATGTTAGTTTTTGACACTCGAATTGATGTATATCTATTGTTATGCCCAGCTATTATTGTTGCGACGTAATAATCGATTACTGAAAAAAATCGATTCGATGTCCGATATTCGACATTTTAGAGACAGTGTTGTTTTTTGCGGAAAATCAATAGGGATTACTCTTTTGTATAAGGTAATTGTGTTTATTTATTCACGTGTCCCAACGTTGTGAATGCGGTTCGATACAAGGGCTAATCTATAATTGAATCTCCATTCGATTTGGTATCATTCGATTTTTGGGCGCAAACCCCTATTTTTGCCGTTATTATTATTACCTATCTCATTATATGTACTCGTATAATGTTTGGCAAGCTTTTAAATTAGACAAATATAGCCGGTGGTTATAAGAGTCTGTAGCATAATTATGCTCCACACATATGTTAGCAGAGCGGTATAAAATGCTTATTACTTATATAAGGTCTGAAATGAATTCGTATTATATTTTATTAAATTCCCAGCTTCTATACTAGCATACCTAACATTATATGTATAAGAGTTATAAGCATACTTTCGCCAGAACGAACCTCAAACCAGAAGCAGATGTTAATAAAATTTTGATATAACTTGCCTATATCGCAATGACTAATAGTTCTTTTGGCGCTCAAACGTTTTATATATAGACTTGTAAGATTTCTATAAAGCATGACACCCGTGAATGTATGATACGAAATATCAAAAAGAAACGGGCGGAAATACGCATGATTGGATAAAGAGATATCATTGTACGAAACTCTGTAAGCCTTGTATGGTTTCTTACAATGATATCTACTTCCAAACTACGTTATATCAACTGGTTGCAAAAATATTCTTAACGACACACGACCTTATGTCAAATTATTTTGAACAATATTCTAATGAATAATTTTAAACACTTGCGGTTCTTTTAATTCCATCTCTTTTCTTTCCAATTCTTTTTTTTCATTATTTCGGCGACATTGCAGATATCATGCACAGGGAATGACGTGTTTACAATAGCGATGAACTTCATATACCATTATTCCATATAATTTGATGTGAATAAAGTCTATCAAGATTGTAGCAGATTTCTTTCTCAGTCAGCAATTTGTCGTATTAAGGTAGAGAAACACGACATGATGTATGGCAAAATGTCTTCTGATAGTTATGTAGTTATCTAGACAATTCGCATAGGAAGACGTTAAAATTTTATCGAAATTGATCATATATTAAAAAAATATATTATTTCTTGTGTTTTTGCGTATGAGTAAAGTCAATAAATAGCTCCAGAGGATGCTGTTACATTGGCAGCAGGTATGGCAACGCGCAAACGATACTTCTTGTGTTGCTAGCGGAATAGCTGTTTAAATACGAGACGGTACCGGTGTTAGGTAGACCCGTATGATTGTATGCCAACGTTAATGATATAAAATAATCGTAAGGACTTTTACCTCTTTTTCTATTGTAGCTCAGTATATAGAAAAAGATTCTATATTGTATAATTCCGTGATTCTAGCCACGAAACCCCAAAAATACAGACATATGAGAAAATCATAAATGACAGCAAAAGGTAACGTATCTGTAATAAAGAAACTGTATACTGTACTGTATTATAATAGATGAGAATAGGATAAATAAAGAATAGGATTTATCAGATTGCAAAGGACATAAAATATTGTTTTTGTAGATTTGGATATGTTACTTTATTACCTAGACATAAAATTAATTTTATCGCCTACTTGCACAATGTAGTTACAAGCTGATCGATTATAGGTACGAAATATGACGGGAAACATCTATATTTACATGTAGACTATTCTCTAAGAAGTTAAACGTTCACCAGCAAAATTCAATTTCGCTAAGAAATATTGCAACATACATCCATTATTTTATGTTTTTTTTTTAGCAGACAAATATACAATCATATAGAATATATATACAATCATATTGTATATTTGTCTGCTGATGGAATTAATTAAAGCCAATGCTTATGCATACTTAAGAGTATCACATAATAGCCGCATTTAATACCATAGAATCGTGATCGAGTGACTTAAGCTCAACAAGCCTTATCCTCTAAGCCTCTCTTGTTGTATGTTATGTGTATGTGTAATATATATAATTATTATATATTTATATATATAATTATTATTTCACACACAATAATATACATTACACAAAAAATCGTGGACACATGACCATATCACGTACGGGCAAACCTATAATGGTCCTGAGTATAAAACTCTTCTTACTAACCATAATAATGAAGATTAACGAACCAAATCCAAGTGTCGCGATGCTGGGAAAGTAACAGTTACACTCGCCCACGCCTGTACCAAGGGGTATGATTTTTCAACTTGCACGCGAGTAGTTACGCTCTATTGTTCAAATATCTTTGTTAAAAAAGGTTTGCGAGGGTGCTTTCCGTCCCCTGCTAATTTACTGGCACATGTTGACACGCGCCACAAGAAAAAAAAACATAAATTTGCTATGGAGACACGAGTTTCACATTATTTTAGTTCATGCAGCTATTGCAGATTTAAGTCACATATGGGCCAGTTGCAATCGTTACACGTTTTTTGATAACTTGAAGTTGAAGTCACGAAACTGAACTTTCAAGGAAAAATTCAACTGCGAGTGTTCAGGTTTATAGCTACATTAAGTGGTCCTCGTCTACTCTACTGCTCTACGACTAATTTAATGAATATTACACTTTCAGAGAGAGAGACAGTTTCGAATATTTCTTTGCTAATTTATTAGTTCATGTGTAATAAAATGAAGTTCAAGTAATTACGTAACTCTCACGACATAGCGTCTGCAACTGTCACCCCAAGTAACTCGATAACCGTTTAAATTTCGAATATCTAATTCTAATGGCCGTGATTGGCTCCCTCAGGAGGTAATCATGATTTTCCGAATTTCGAACACGTGTTCAATTTTGGAACCCTCTTGCAATTTGAACCCGATGGAGTCATTGCATGACATCGAGTTGTCGCGACATTTTTGGTTTAATTGGGCTGGCTCAACGACGTTGCGAAAAATTTAATAATTATCTAAGTATTACAAAGAGCGCATTGAATCAAAAAAAATGCAGCGCCGACAGCATTTCTATTTTAATAATACTGTAAAAAGATCATATTATAATTTATAAATTCACACATCATACGAAGCTGACACCTATTACAAGCGTCAGTTCAAACGAAGCATGAGGAGCAAACAGGCAATGAAATGTCACGGTTAATGAAATAGCACTTAGGTTTTACGGTGCAAAAAATGGAACGCTTCTTCGCACATGTGCTAAGAATTAGCCCTCTCGGTGCAAACGGACGCACGGATTAGTTTATATATATTTCGTGATACAATGTTTGTCTTGTAAGGCGTCTAATGCACGAAGGGACAAATTGTTGACACAGTGTCATCTTTCATAGGGTCCGACATACCTGCTAGAAATGGGGGCAACGGGACGTATACACGTTATATAAACGAGTAAATTTACAATTTCGTTGTTAAATTTTGAACCTTCTGTGTTTCACTTACGGGTTACGAATGTATTTTATACTACAATGTTATGTTGGTTTCAGCGAATTGTAGCCATTTCTAGGATGTTTACGGAAACGCATCGGTGACAGTTGCAACGTTTCTTTTGCTTATTGTTGTGAAGTGGCGCGTGGACGGATGAAATAACAAAGTAACAGATAACGTTATGAATGATACAGCTATTCTGCTGTCTAGTTTTAGAAGATTATTACATTACATACAGGCTACATTCATAAAATATGAAAATGTCCGTAACTATCACTATTTGATATTCTTGCTCACTCCACGTATAAATCAATCAATCCAAACCTTTAGGCTTAGAACTAGGAATAGGGATGACGTTAGGAATTTAATTTTAAGGACATGTAAAATAAGTGTTAGAATATGACCAAGAAGTGCATATGTTACGAGAGCATGTAGGGGAAGTACGGACAAAATGACAGGGTGTTTTGTTTTTCAATCATATTTATTTATTTAATGGCATTATAATCAGTCTCAATCGCTTATAGTCATCTTAGGTTTATTGACTATCAGTAACACAGTCTTTTAATTAAGTAGGAACTATAATAAAATATATCATAAGAAAAAATATGACTAATCACAAAAACCATTTTGTCCATATAGTATGGACAAAATGACATATAAGGTAAGGACATAATGACATACAAATTTTTAAGAACAAAGTTCACAATTAAATCGTTTGGTATTCTTTGGGACATCAGCACATGACGCATGAGCCCAAAGGTAACAAGTCATACATCGTAGCCAACCTTCGCCGGGCTTAGAACGAGAAAAGAGGTCATTGCAATAAATGCAAGCGCAGTCACTATCGTCGTCATTTGCCTCGCATGAGAAATCTTCGCTTCCTGAGCTATAATCTATCAGAGCAGTTGTACGCTGCCTCGATGATCTCAATTTCTTTTCTGATTCTCTTCTCTGAGCGTTTTTGTAAGCAGGAATATTTATTTCATCCTCATCACAAATTTTTCTTTTAATCTGTCTCTTCTTGTCTATCGGTGGATCCTTTGGTCTATTTTTCGCAATATTTTCTTGCATATTTGGAGAAGAAGTTAAAAGCCAATCATCTTTGACAGGTTTAATTTTTCTTTTTCCTTGGCCTCGAATGAACTGCCCCTGTGCTGCTGGCGAAATAGTAGCAACTGGATATGTCAGTAATTGCTTCGATGGACCAGGTCTCACACCATCATCGTACGCTACTCCAGCTACCTCAACTGTATTAGGCTCCTTTACACATATTTCCAAAATCAGGTTCGTCACATCAGTAACAACATCTCCAATATCAGCATTGATGGTGGCTTGCGTTGTGTTTTTTGAAGAATCTACTTTATCGCCATTTGATGCTGATATATTTAAAATAGATGCAACATCGTTACTCGGATCTTCTTGGATTGAAGAGGTGTTAATACATTCAGTTGATGGCAGATGTGAGCTGGGAAGTTCAGGTGTACTGTCTGCAACATCCTCCTGATTCAACGGAATATTTGTAGTCTCGGCCGGTTCAAACATGTAGTCTGGAAAAATGTCAGGATTAACAGGCCAGATGCCTGTCTTTTTAAAGCCATTACTTGCATTCTGAACAGTTGCGTTCCCATATGCTTCATTAAACAAACACCCAATTTGTAAATGGGTAACAACGCGCCCTGGATGATTTTTTAGCCACTTAGAAATTTCTTGATTGAAATAAGTTTTAGCGGTCCATAGATACAAACATCCAAGGGCTGCATTCTATGCGTACAATGTGGTGGTAAACACAACATATGAATACCATTTTCTTTGGCATAAGTCAAACACTCAATGCTTTTATGACTCGAGTGACCATCGCAAATAAGTAGAACCGGATCGTCTTTGCTAGATTTCGTATGTGCCTGAAAATGTTTTAACCATTTTACAAACACCTCTTTGTTCATCCATCCTGATTATTGTGCTAGTCCAAGAGTGCCGGTGGGAGCTTCATCGACCAGTTCGTTTTTCATGTTCTTCCTAGGAAAAATCATACTTGGCGGAATAAATGAATAGATGGCATTCGTACAACACACAACTGTCACATTCCAACCTCTCTCAGCACTGGTGAGACAGCCGACTTGTTTCCTGCCTTTGGTGGCTAGAATTTTTTGTGGTTTCTGGACTGTAGTGAGCCCGGTTTCATCCATATTAAATATTCGGTGAGGTCCAAAATTCTGAGACTTCAACCCTTCTTCATAAATACGGAAAAAATTTGCTACCTGTGGTTTATTAAACGCTTGCGCTCTTGCAGCAGAAGTTGGTTCTGGGGAGCGCAGAGAAACATCCTTATTTCTTCTAAGGAAACCTTCAAGCCATTCTTGTCCAGCACGTTTCTTGTCCTTGTTGAAAGGGTGATCGAAACCATTTTTTCGGCTAGTTCAAAAGGCAAGCTCTTGGAACACCAAATGTTTTTGCTGCCAACTCCCATCCCATTTTTTTTTGCTTCCATGCTTCAATAGCCTTACTCATGGATTCTTGGCTCCAAGACTGCCGATTAGTTTTTCTTTCGTAGTTTCGCGGCATATCACCTGAACAAAATAATAAATGTTAATTATCAGAAACACTATAGACAAAATGACATACCATGTCGTTTTGTCCATTTTATTTGTATGTCATTTTGTCCAAATGTAACCAAAAACGAATAAAAATCCAAATTCCATCAAATAACTAATGATTGCAATAAAGTTAATTGAAAACACTGGGTACTAGCATAGTTCATCGATTTTAATACAAATAATAACAAATGACAACAAATAACTCACCAGAAAACAGGAGAAAACCATCTGTTAAATAAACTTTTGAAGGCGAGAAAGACGTTTGAACTGGTTACTGCGGCGCAACTGTGAGAATGGCAATCAACTTCTGACAGGATTGTCAATATGGCTGCCGTCATGTGATACAGTCTCGGAGACGTATCTAAAACCCGCCAATTTTGAAATAAGGGGACTATGTCATTTTGTCCATACATGTCATTTTGTACGTATTTCCCCTACCTAAATATACCATACCATGTCTTGAATCAAACCAAGCAAAAAGGACCGAATACTCGTTAAATATTTAACAAATCTATTGCGAAGCTGGAAGGATCTAAAAAATATACACATTCAGTGTCATTCAAATCAAATCATAAGCTTCATCAAATGAAAAACTTTGCTTGTGTCGATAGGCGCAGGAAGTAAGTCAAAACATATTATGCAATGCACAGAAGCATACAGCCAAATGAGCGCTTTATGACACTGAGGTTGAGGTATGTTGCCCGTAGCTGTCAATAATTAATCACTTATTATAATGCTATCCTACTATAGCAGACTCACTCGTTTGTCGCATTTTTATACCACAAGTTCTCAAAGTAATAGTAAAAGTAAATATGTTCGTACAATGCCGTCATTATCTGGGTGCTATATACTTATATAATCCACGGCAAGGAGATTAAGTAACGAACGAACTCTATAAAACCGCGAATGTGGATTTCAGATTTCCTTGTCATTCGTTTTTATCAAGTGTATCCTTCTTAGCATTTGTAAAACGAATATTCTGATATTCTGCGCGAACAAAGTCACGAGCACAGCTAGTTAGTAATCCAATAAATATAAAAAATAGTTTGCAAACTGAAAGTTATCTGATCGGAGATCCTTTGAAGTGATGTCGCGCCACAAAAAGTTTTGGCGATGTCCCTTCGCGATAACATTGCTGATTAGCTCAGTAACTGACATCTATATAGAAAACGCTCTCAATTTTTATTTTGGATCACCAAATGAAAAACAGCCTAAACGCACATATAACAATAAACAAAAGAGTTAAAATAGGTTATTGTATGACACTTCCGCTCACCTTATTCTCTCTACATTAAATTACACGTTTTATTTTTCAAACGCATAAATGTCTGTAGAGGGATCACATACGCTACGATATTCATAAAAGTCACAGTTTTGTTTAAATCGAGATCCGAGATATCGAACCATTTTTCAATTCCTCCTTGAATACAATGACATGCACTATGGCAGTGCCCATTGTAAACCGCCCCGAGCGATTGACTCTGTTTATTTTTATTATTTCTTTTTTACTGCATTTTACGCAGCATCCATCACGCATTAGGCACAAAAGATAGGCGTCGTTTAACATTAGCTTAACTTCTTTACGCTTTGATAGCCGCCTGGGGTGCACGCTTTTTTTGTGTATCGGGCCATGTTGAACCACAGTGTAAAATAATTCAATCGAAGTGACAATTTTAACTGGGGGATTGAAGTTGTCCAGAGGCGGAATTTTTGAAGGCTGCTCGTTGATCGTAAAATATATGCAACAGACAGATGTGGGATGCGACTAAATTTACGCATGTGTATTTTGTTATCCTAATGAGTACTGTCAATAAGTTACGCTTTCCTCCACTCGGAGTACCCTGGGGAGCCATTTGTTTGTTAGACATGGTTTTTACCAAACTACAACTTTACTAACTTTGTTCTTTCATTAAAAGGATTTTTGTATATTCCATTGGATAATACAATAAGATAACGAATTTATCATTGGAATAGCAGTCATTAATGATACCCTATTGTGGCTATTACAAACTTTTAAAAATATAATCGTAACGTACATTCGAAACATTTCGTATTTGTAAAATAATAGCCAAGTGCTAATCGCGTTTTGTGAATTCAGCATTATGACAATTCTGCACTAACAACTAGTGAATGAGTTTGTTTAATATTTTTGTTATTTACTAATTTAAAATATAAGAAGATTTTTTAATTTTATATATTTTCCAGAACGCTAATATTCAGACGGTCACAGGCGTATATACTTAAATGCAGATAGACGGATGGATTAACAGCTGGATGAACGAACAGAGGAATGCAGCTATAACCTCGTTTTGCAGTTTTTATCTAAATAGTAATATAAAATAATAGTATGCATTTTTAATAAACTGTATGTCATATCATAGTTTTTTTATGAACACCTTTTGATGTTTACGATTTTCAAATTACTTAACAATTACAGTTTAAATACTGAATAGAAATAACTAAAAGCGAACGCTTCTCTAATATTCTTATACAAATACTCGTGTAAGTATATTAGACTATCATAAGGACGTGAGTTGAGAATCGGCAATGTAGAAGTCGGGAACATTACAAGTGGAAAGGATAAGATCCTTCAGAGTCGAGAGGTTCTGTTAATGAGAATTGTTGGAGTAAGGGAGAGATGCTCATCAGTAAACCAACAGTGTGTTTCAAAACTGGATTCTTATCTGTTTACTCTAGAATTTAAATTAATGTAATTTGATACATAATCGTATTGTTTTTAGAGAAAAAAAATGGGTGCGTGTACTTATGGACGCGCGTGAGAAGTTATACTTCTTTGCCATGATTTAATAAATATTTAACATTAATAATTTAATAATATTTAGTAATTATTATATTAAATAATAATATTTTAATTTATAAGAAGGGTTATTGGATTAAAAAACGTCTTTCAAGTAGTAGCGGCGATGTTTATGGAATGTATTACATACAAGTCAAATGTCAAGTAGGTACAAATATTACACATTTTTAACTCTAGCGCCATCTACCGGTAATACCGTGAAAGCAGCAGCTTCAGCCTGTTACTTTTGTGTTACAGTGATGCGCGCATTAAAATTTCACTCTCATCATTTTTCATAACGCGCCTAAAATAGTATAACTTCAAAAATCTTAACATCAAATATTTTACGTTGTCAGTGATCGTGTTTAAATATTAACCTAATAAAGTAAAACCAATAAACAAAAAAATAATGCACGTTTTAACATTTACCGATGTACCTTGCTCCAGAGATAATATAGCATTCTAGCCCAAGGAATGCCTTTTTATATATTATAATAATTCTTCTTATACTTCCCGCTATCCTGCTTTCCTAATCCACTAAGATTGGGATTCAAAAGTACACTAAAAGTAATTTGTTTTATTAATATATTAAAAACAATGTACAAAACCATATTAATATGCCTTTGTACATTGTTTTTCCTTTTAAATGGTGTTATTATATATAGGTTATAAGAACAAACAAACGCATCTTTAGCGTCACTTGTTAAACACAGCTATTGTCGGTAGATAGCTGTGATTAAGCCACGCTGGTAAATAGTCTAATCTATACCATAAGCCAAGATAACGGGTCGCCCCGTACAAAAACACTGACCTCAGTCAATCTGTACAGAATTTTCCTTCTCTTCAATTGATCAAAGATCCGTATGGCGTCATTATGATGATAAAATAAATATTCTTAACATCATTTATGTAAGTAAGCATAAAAATTAAACTTATTTTATGAAGAAATTACGTACATAGTTTATATTCAATTACTGTACACGGCGAATAAGAAGTATTTTTGACGAGCTCGGTGGCTCAGTCGTGAATGACGCGACTTTGACACCAACGCTCGTGGGTTCGATTCCCACACAAGGCAAAATATTTGTGTGCATGTACATGTCTGTTTGTCTTGGTCTGGATGTTTTAAGAGAGGTTGGGCGCATCAAAGCAGCCCATCTGAGGAAGTACCTCCACCTCACAGAAAACCGCAGCCAAATAACAAATCCCTAGAGGGTTGTTATGTTCGTGCGTGTGATGGTGGTCATGGTCATGGTCACCAGTAAGTGATTGTTTACCATCAGGCAGGCCGTATGCTTGATTTCCACCTTGGTTGTATGAAAAAAAGTGCTTGGTGACTCTGTCGTGAATGACGCGACGTTGACACCAACGCTCGTGGGTTCGATTCATACCTACAGAAGATAAGCATTTGTGTGCATGAACATTTCTGTTTGTCTTGGTATAGATATTTTAAGAGAGGTAGGGCGCATTAAAGCAGCCCGTCTGGGGAAGTACCTCCGGCTCACAGAAATCCGCAGCTAGAATAACAACTCACTAGAGGGTTGTTGTATTCCTGAGTGTGAGTGAGGTCACCAGTAAGCTCCTAAGGAGTTGCTGTGTAAGCAGCAGAGGAGGCATTGCGCCAGTGATACTTAATATATCGCAAGCGTTAATAGGCTACGGTACCCGCTTTACATCAGGTGGGCCGTATGCTTGTATAACTCCCGACGTAGTATAAGTACCTATCTAGAAAAATATGCTAATGGCCACCGTCATTTCTAAAAACAAAGTTTATTTAACTACGTGTACCGGTACCGGATATAAGACTTCTATCAGATATCATTAATAAAACAATAACTTTCCCAAATTAACCCTATTTTCCGCTCAATGACAAATTAACACAGAACGAATGACACGGTTCTTTTTGCCGTCGCTAAGTGTAGCCACAAATCTGAGATGGTACCGCAAGGCACTAAATATCTAATAGTGTAGGGGAATCTACCCCACAAGGGTGAAGCTATTAGCAACGTTTGAACCCTGCTTTTACGTTTATTTTTGTATTTTATTGCGCTAAGGAGTAAATAAAGTTCGAACAGACGAATTAATTCTTAGTTGGGCATAAATATGGGGGTGTTTACCAAATTTTAATAGAATGCTTTTGTTTTGTTGAATAAAAGTTTCATATATTAAGTATCAAAAACTTCAAATATGTGCGGTTTAATAATAATTTCTTAATAACAGGAATGATAAGAAGTCGAGATTGCTTTAGTTTTATAAGATTAACTGTTTTCGACCTACATTTCAGACAAAGTGCTTCATTGGTATTTCACATTAGAGGCCAGATCATCACGTAAGTGGAACATTGATATTTAGTTTTTATCTAGCAATCGAAGTGTATCTTATGCTGTCTTACTCGCACTTGATTTTTGTCCTAAATTTTTTTTTATTCAACTTCGGGACGCATGCAAGCATCCGGCCTGATGTAAAGCAGTTAACGTACTATTAATGCTTGTAATATATTAAATATCACTCGCGCGATGCCTCCTCTGCTGCTTACACAGCAACTCCTAAGGAGCTTACTGGTGACCTCACTCACACTCAGGACACCAACGCTCGTGGCGTTGGTGTCAACGTCGGGTCATTCACGACAGAGTCACCAAGCACTTTTTTTCATACCACCAAGGTGGCAATCAAGCATACGGCCTGCCTGATGGTAAACAATCACCGTGGCCTATGAACTATGAACATTTACAACACAAGGGATGTCACCCATGCGGTGCCGACCGTCTAAAAATCTTTTCACGCATTCTTGAAGAAAAAAAGAAATTGAAGTTCGTCAAAACCATCTTTATTTGGTGAAAGTTGTTGCAATATTACCTAATAATTTATAACAAGATATCAGAAAATTTCAAGACGGCTCCTATTCAATGAGGCTTACGTTAAAAAACTGAGACAATTGTTAATAACTTGGGTGTTTGTATAGCCGTTTAAGAATTTCTTGACTCAATATTTGCATGTTAATATATGTTAGCAGAATAATATATCGATATCTATCATCTAAGATCTTTTCGCCCTAATCTATGCAAATAAAAAGATTTGATTTAATTCAGAACTTTATTAGACATATCTTCCAAATTGCAAGTATAAGGGTCGAATAGTTTTTTTATAAATGGGGAGATTGAACATAACTTGTATCGCTACTAATAATACATACACATAGATCGCCCTTTTCTTTTCCGAATATGGATGACACACTGCCGTGTGTCTAGACTAAATTTCACACTATCGACTATAATTTTGTCAAAACGTGAATCCCATGAAGTCAATAGTGTCTCGGTAATAATCAACCACCATGATTAACTGCTTTTCAATACTATCAAGGTAAAAGAGTTTTTTTATACAACTAGATTGCCTACGCTACGTTGCGGCCCGCGTTAGATAGTAAGTGGTCACCGCAGCCTATTGACGCTCGCAACACCACATGTTACTCGCGCGCTGCCAACCTTGTAACCTAAGGCTGTTTCATTACAGTACCCAGTAAATTCTCTGCCATTCTTATCCTTTAAACCGGAACACAGCTATATAAATATAGCAGCTTGGCGGTAGAAATAGGTGAGACAGAGGTACCCCCCACGCAGCCTACTTTTGTAAAAAGTCTCCCTCTGGTAAAATCTGTCGTCTGCTTAAAATGAGCTCGATGACGTAGTGGTTAGCTATGCTACTTTTACACTAAGGCTGGTGGTTCCGATTCCCAAATAGTACAAACATTTGTGTGCATGAACATATCTGTTTGTCTTAGTCTGGCTGTTTTTTTAGAGAAGTAGGGCGCATCAAAGCAACCCGACTGGTGAAGTACCCTCCACCTTACAGATATCCTCAACCAAACAACTCCGTAGAGAGTTGTTATGTTCCTACATGTGATTGAGGTTAAAAACCAACTCCTGAAGAGTTGCTGTGTTAGCAGCAGAGGAGGAGGCGCGAGCGATGCGTAATGTATTGTAAGCGTTCATAGGCTACAGTAACTACTTTCCATCGCGTCGCTGTATGCTTGTATATTCCCGACACTGTATAAAAAAAAGTTCAATTTCGATACTGATAAGGGAAATAACTTCAATAGTTAGTTATAAGTATGTTATTGTACATAACATCGAAAAATAAATAGATGAGACAAACAATGGAGTCCAAATTCTGATTTCTAAAAATATTTCGAACGCAACAGTATATTACTATCACCGTCGGCCATAACCATAAAAATATATAGCACATTTTTACGATCCAAATACCAAAATCGGCATTGCGACAACTGACGTTACGACGAGCATTCCCTACGGATTTCATAGCTGAAGTTTGAGATATGACAAACACTTCTTAATTTCTTAGGTATAAAACGAGATTGGAATTCTCGCTACATTGTTACAACTCTATGTCCGTGAAAACATTTTTCTCGTTGTTTTCAGAATATGTTTGGCTAGTCTAATTGGTCCCACGACGCTTCTAAATAATTATCGTTTGACGATAGCAAACTCTGGGGGACTTTTTGAAGTGAAAACTTCTTTGGGCACGTAGGCAAGGCACCTTTGGAACGGGGTAAAAGCGCTGAACTCGCGTGACGCTCAAGTCACGCTCAGATACATAAGCATAAAACCCTTATAATAAATATATAATATAATAAATATATGCTTAAGCATAAAAAAATATTTCTCATCAACCCAAAAATAATGTTTACTATGTGCAGATAACAAGTATTCACTTCTAACGCGCAGTTCTGCGACTGATTTTTTTTTATAATATTACCTCGCGAGGCGTACAAGCATATGGTCCACCTGATATAAATCGTTTACCGTAGACTAGTAATGCTTGCAACACATTAAGCAGCACTCGCGAGATGCCATCTCCGCTGTTAACACAGCTACTCCTTAGGTACTTATTGGTGACCTCACTTAGTAGCAAGAATAATGAAAATAGGAAAAGCGGTTCCCACGGGGTACCAGGATACGCGCGAACGAATACGCAGGAGCTAGTAACATATGCCATACCTATAAAAGACCAGCAGAACAGACTCAGTACTGACGTCACCACACCCAGATGAAACATCTTGAAAGGCCTCTACCACATTTTCAGCATGATGTTAGCAACTCTTCTTTGAGCTTGGGGGAACTTTTTCATTGCGTTCTCGTTTCTTTTTCATCTGTAACAAAAAAATATATACATTTTCCCAATGCATTAGGCTTGGCGGTGTCCGCTACCTAAACCTACGGATACTGATTTTGACATGGCGTGACTGTCGTCAGACAGGATAAAGGGAACCCAGAGGGAAAACCAGACATTTCTCAGGTTAGGCAAGAAAAGGTTCTTCGAAAATATAATTTCTTGGGCGTGCGGGTTTTCTCATCATATTTTCCATCGCCACCGAGCAAATAATAATTATAAATATGTGCTACATTAATCCGAAAACATGAATTTAGTGGTACATGGCAGGACTTGAACTGGGGACCTGTTGGTCAATAGGCCTGTTTTTTATCCACTGAGCCGTCACAAATTATATAGGACATATATTTTAATGTGGGATTTATATGTGTGTGAATAAGTTATAGTATGTGTGGAGATAGGTGAGCGTGTTACATGCCTGCTATGCAAATTTGTAAGCGTATCGTTATTGTCTAGAAAATAGAGCAAGGGCAAATAAATACGAACTCTGTAGTTCTACACAAGAGTTTGAACTATCAACATTAAGTATTTAATTTTAAACCTTTAAAACATTCAGGAGCATTCAATTCTGCTATGCTATGGATATATGCTTGTACTATTTTTATTACTTTAGAATTTTGTTAGCAAAAGAACCTCACAAAATTGAAAGTGACGTGAACAAGACCATAGTGAAATGGGTGATTGCAGGGATAATAATAAAGAAAAATACCCCTACTATTATTATCCCTACAATGAAAACAAAAACGTATTATGGTGTTCACATGAACGATTGAAAATTATATGAGACATCAGGATATCAGGCTTTTGATGAAATTAAAAGCTTTTTGTACTACTTCGAGAGCATATAAACGCTTGCAATATTAGGTATTGCTTCGGAGGTTACTGGAGACCTCACTCTCACACAGGAACACAATAACCCTCTAGGGAGTTGTTATTTAGCTACGGTTTTTCTGTGAGGTACAGGGTAGTTCCCCAGACGGACTGCTTTGATGCCTGCATCTAGCTAATAAAAAAACTGCATCTTGATTTAAACTTATTTAATTTAAGGGCTTCATTCTAAGTCGAAACATTATTTAGAATTTATGTCTATAATCACACACTGTACGTATACATTGCAGTTGACTCGGAACAGTCAATGCGTGAGGCTTTACTTGTTCTTGACTACTATTTATTTATTTTTAAGGAAAACCAACAGCTTACAAAAAATAAAGTACAAGACACAATAGACAATAAAAAGCCAATAAAAGGTCCCCACAGATAGAAATAGTGTACAAAACAAAGACTATATATTAAACACTGACCATGCACAGGTTTTCACAGTATGCACACAAGGCGCAGTCGCAATTACTTTACGAATACATATTATTTGTACCGTGTTAAAATCAAAATTTACATAAATCTATCAACTTATAAAAAACTGTCCGCTTAATTGTCGCCTCATCGATGTAAGAAGGTCTAGGTTGGATTCCTTTATTGACGCTTCATTTCTATTAAAATATCTTCCACAAAGGCCAAACATCCACAGTAATGTTATTCGTTTATGGACCTCGCTTTAATCTAGTTTTCGTTTTAGGCGAAATTTAATAAAACCCTTTCCTTTATTCAATAACACATAACGAGGTCGACAGACCCCTAAAATCACGTCGTCAGAGATGGCCCTCTCATCCACACGTGCGCAGGACTAATTTTACCATTTCATGATGTCAATGTTTCCCTAAAAAATACAATTTTGGTAACAATTACGATGAAAAAAGTATTGGATATGCAAAATAACACACATTAATTATTTTTATTGTGTTCTTTGTAATAGCAATTATTAATATATTAAGAGAGGTAGGACGCATTCGACGAGCTCGGTGGCTCAGTCGTGAATGACGCGACTTTGACACTAACGCTCGTGGGTTCCATTCACACAAAAGACAAACATTGGTGTGTATGAATATGTATGGTGCTTGTCGCATTGCCTAAGGAATTTCTGTGTTATCAGTAGAAAAAGCATCGCGGAAGGTATATTTAATGTATTACAGGCGTTCATAGGCAACGGTAACCGCTATGCATCAGGTGGACCGTATGCAATAACACATCACATGAAAATAGCATATTTTGTAAGTTTTAAAATATCGGTATTTCTTGTAATGCTTACTGCATTTGTTAAATTAGAATTTCAAAATGACTATCTTACGTAGGTGGTGGGCCTTTATAAACTGCTGTACAAATAAACAGCCAGAAGCAGGCTGACACTTCCCGGACTCTCGCATTAATGTAAACAACTCCAAAATATTTATTTGGATTATAAAGTCCACCGTAAACATGTGTCAAATCGAGATTTGGAACTCTTAAACTTGTCTTAGTTATGCCTCTTGGGAATATGGGAACTTTGCCACTCGAATTTCATTTCAAAATAAACTTTATGGCTCTGAATTAAAAATGTTTGATAATTTCACATTTTATTTGTACAAATTTTATGTTTCAGTTTCGTCATGAAATTCAAAGGTGTTGATATATTATCGTGTTTACAATGTTCTTAGAAGATGAACACGAATGTAAATTTATTGCTCGAAAGACATTGTAAAGTATTAAAAATATAATAAATAAATATGGATTTGACAACATGGCTAATACGGAATAAAAAATATCATTCAATTCCATCAATACATGATGCTCTGATAGCTTAAATTCAAATATGCATTCATTGAAAATTATTTGTTTATCTACATCAGTTCCGAATTGAAGTTATTATGGTCTCGTATTATCTAAACAGGGGCTAGAGGGATTGTTTTATATAACGTCAGGAGGCATACAAGCATACGGCCTACCTGATGCCACCCCTGCTGACAACACAGCAACTCCTTAGGATCTTACTGATACACTCACTAAACTCATAATAACACAACAAACTTCAATGAAGTTGCCATTTGTCTGCGATTTTTTGCTGAAGATCTAGTAATGTGGCGCTCAGTTATCTCTGCCTACCCCGCATGGGACTTGGCTTGAAGATGTAGCAGTTAAATATATATAAACATGTGATTTATATTAATTTATACTCAATAACGTAATTAACGGTATATACGTTGCTTTTAATACTTAAATAATTAAACAAAATATTGTATTCAAAACTTAACCAGTAAAAACTAGCAACATGTGTACAGTTTCTTTAAAAAATCTAATATTCTGTTTGTTGGTCAATCATAAGCCAGGTATCAGAAAGCATGCAATTTAGATAGCATTATGGTATTTTATGAAAATGGACATGAATATCAATTTAAATTGACAGTTTGTGCATTGGATCGATAAATAATATGGCTGATTGAAAATAAATACGTATATATGTGTAAGTACAACAAAATAAAATGCTTCAATTGCCACTTGACACAACTTTAATCATATCCCCTTAAAATATATTTAATTTTGTTTAGAAAACATTTTGTACTTAAGTGTGCGGGTATTGCTTATTTAATAATACTGATAGTAACCCCTTTTTCGAGATGATTGGTTGGGTATATTCAAAACGCGTGACCCTGATTCAACACTTGACTGGTTCAAATTTTATTTCAACTGCTCTTGATATGAACTTCCGTCATCGACGTGCCGTTGATGGACGTGAGTGTAAGAGGTTATTGGTTGTGATGTCATAATCCCATCTAATATTAGTATGTTGTACACATACACTCACATTGAACGAGATACTCTTTGACTCTATATAAGTACCTATTCCACTCTATCTCTTTATTATATTTACGCCTTTATAGTAACGAAATGTACTAAATGTAGTAAACTGAATGAAGAATATCTTCATTCAGTTTACTACATTTAGTACATTTCGTTATTATAAAGGAGTAAATATAATAAAGAGATAGAGTGGAATAGGTACTTATATAGAGTCAAAGAGTATCGCATTCAATTTTATTTTATTAGACGCATTAGATTAGACGTCCGATTTAGATTAGGTGTGCGAATGTTTTTGAGTAGATCTCTGGGTTTGTGACTTGATTATCTACTCAAAAATATTCGGACACCGTGAGCGATTTTTGTGTGAATCGAAACGTATATAATTAATCCATCCGTGTCGGTAGATGTAATAATTGTATACAACCAATGTAAGACAAATGTCACCTTAGTCTTCCTGCGACCACGGACGCTGCAAAGCATTCGAAACGTCAGGTTCAACAAAATAAAAATTGTTTAATTCAATGTGTAACAATCGCGAAAACCTAAGACAATACTAGATTAGACGTATTTCATCCATTATAAGTTATGTATGCCCAATGATATGAATGATATGAATCATTAAGTCATTACAATGCTACATTAGAATACAATTTTAACCAATAAGGCGATAAGTGACGCGATATTTATCAGTGAACTAACCAATAAGAGTTGCGCTCTACTCCCAATAGAGGTGAGTTTATTTATTACGCAAATTCCGCAAATTCATGTCATCAGGTCTCTATGAATTATTTCCTGGATATAGTTGAGGAATATGCGCATGTTTTCGAATTGACAGTCACGGCTTAATCAAACTGTTATACTGTTAACCTGAACTTTTTAAAACCTTAAATGAAAATTTCTCGCAATTTTGCTATCCGTAGTAGAAATTATTTTAAAAAGTACTGATAACCGTTAACCGATCATCACAGGTAAAATTTTAAATAGTAGTGAATTGTACAAATATAAATATCAAGGGGCTGATATTAATCCCAATAACTCTTTGAGTATGTAGATACAGTTCAAGTTAAATTACGTTTTAGAAACTGAGACTTAAATTGCATAATTTTCTGTATAAATTTTGTATTTTATATTTATCTGTTTGTTATTTTAGGAACTCGTATCCGTAATCGGTTTCTTATTCGAAGATAACATCAAGTATTTTCTGAATCAATTTTTCTCTTTTTCTCTTCAAGGCACACAATTGAAACTATCGTTTTTTAATGAATAGCATTCCGAACTACCGCTAAATATCAAAAAGATGTTTTATATACCAACATAAATGGGTTCTTATTATCAGAAGGTGATGTCAAAAGCCCCAGGAACCGGCGAGCGTGCATGAAAAGAGCTATGAATGTCACAGAAGCGAGTGAAGTATGCAAGGACCGCGTCTTATGGCGCTCGATTCTCTCTGCCTACCCCGCAAGGGACTTGGCGTGAAGATATACATATATACATACATACATAATTGGGTTCTAACTTGTAAAATTATACTACAAATAAATCCATGAAATACTTTGTTGGGTCTAGTAGATTGTCTGTGACAAGGAGATGAACAGACAGCCTGACTCGCACCATCGTATACCACAAGTGTTTTCTTTAAACATAGTTCAGAATAGATTCTGAGAAACCCTGACTTTACTGTAAGTACTCTTTTTCCCATGGGTTTAGTGTAGATAAATAGGCCATTTTTATCTCAGTGATAGGTCCAAAAAGTGAAATAATTATTGTCTGAATTAATAAAATACGAAAGGCAAAACCCTATCGCAGTAAAGCTTTTTCTCATTAAAGCTGTGTCGATATAAAATTAAAACAAAACAGGCAGTAATAACGTTGTCAGCTATCCTTACGATGCTGATAAAACCTTAACAAGATGGTGCAGTAGCGACCGAGATAAGATATACTCAACACATGTTATAAATAAAACCGGATTATGAGACAACCAATAAAGTCAGAATTCCTATAATGATAACGGATATGATTCACTGTTTTATGGGACAAACGTTGCAAAAGGGAAACAGTTGCCGAGTCATAAACTTAACGATGCCGAAAAATATAAACAAATTTAGATTTATTATAGACACAGTGACAACCCGGGAGAAATTCACTATAGACTATAAAGTTAACCATTTATTAGTAACTTGGAAATATACTTCCAAATTTCGAACCTACTTGTCTGGTGGGGCGCATCAAAACAAATTAACTAAGGAAGTATTTCCACCTTACAGAAGAAATAACAGAGTAAGTGACATTATCAGAAAGCTAGTAAGAAGTGACAACACGCTATTAACAACTTTGCATCAATTGTATGTACGCATCTTTTCCTATGGATGAAAAAAACAAACTCAGTACCAGCGAAAACTAACGGAATACTGTTATGAAGTAAATCCCTAATGTTCTCAATTGTATCCATGGTAGACAATTAGGTATTCCAACTGTAAGAGGAAAAAACCTAAGTAGCACAGACATACCACACTTCTGATCTTCTTTAGAATTCTAAACTTAAATAAATTCTTATGTGAGTATACGCTTACAGCTGCATAGAGTTTTTAAAAACATCTTATACTGAACAAGGTTTGAGCTGTACTAGAAGAACACCACTCTTATTAAGCTAAATGTAGTTATTTGGTCTATATTCAACGTTTGTACTCAACTTTTTAATTTTGAGTACTATTGGCTGAATAAAAGCAATTTAGTAAAAAAATAGTATTCCTTCCAGTTATTCATTACATACATACATACATATCATCACGCCTGTCTCCCATTGGGGTAGGCAGAGACTATAGAACGCCAGGTGCACCGATCCAAACATACCGCTCTCGCCTCTTCTACACTCATCAACCTCTTCATGCATGCTCTTCGGGTTTGGGTACTTTTGATTTGGCCCTTTTTCAACACATCACCAATTTGATCTATATGTGTGCGTCTAGGGCGCCCCCTCCCGACATCACCATTCACTCTTGCTTGATACATTTCTTTCGTAACTCTTTTGTCATTCATTCTTTCTAAATGACTAAACCATCTCAGCATACCTACCCTTTTAAATTTTTATCACTACATCAACTTTCATTATTTTATTCATTGCATGTCTATTAAAACACAATTCACACGTAATGTGCGGTACAATTGTAAAATTTACTGTGTGAGACATTTCATAGAAACATTGGGATACATACAATACATTAAAACTTTCTCGGATATCTTCAGTCTTTTATTCATATTCTCCTTATAAGTCATTTCACAATAGACAAGTTAATAATTCTAATACCCTTACTGAAGGAGTCAGAATGCTCAGAGCTTTTGTTTTTTATAGTATCAAAAACCAAAGTCGGCGAAAGAATGTGATAGAATTCAATAAGACATCACCCAAGCTAGTACTATGAACGTTCGCAGTAGTCAACTGATATTTGCCTAGAAGGAAAACTTGATCTACGGAGCGAAATAAGGTACGAGATATCTTACTAAAGTGGGGCGCGTGGGAGTTTTGTTTTATACGTATATATCTATTTCTTACTTTTTACGTATTATATAGGTTCAGGTTTAACTGTCATAATTTATAGGGTTTTTGTACGATTTGCTATTTATAAGAATAGTTCAGTGTCAGGAGAGAGACAAGCAATAACAATATCACATAGCCATTGATATATCTATCTACTTCTCGTGTATAAATTTCTCTTATTTGAACGCAATATGGATTATTAGCGGCATATTTTAGCGGATAATGCTAATGAAGTCTCCTCGTACAGAAAATCGGATCGGGTGAATTATCGAAATTATGCATATTACAAATTATTGGGATTCATTTCAATAATTTCAATGGCCATTAGGTACGGAAGATCGAAAGAAACGCTAAAATTAATAATTTAGTTATCTACGTCAATATTCTATAGTTAATACCGATTAATAATTCTTCGTTTGTTCGACCATGCAACAATAGTTTGAGTTGCATATTAATAGTTGGATCCTATAGTACCGTCAGCTTGAGATGTTGCCGTAGATCTACCCAGTGTGTTGATATGACTGTGTTGATGAACAGTCTGATACTGTGGAGTGTGGACGTTTATATCCCTCAAGTGTCGAACGAACACACGAAGCTTGGCTAATAATTGTTTTTCTTTGTATAAAATTTGAGGTTTTTAACTACTATCTGGTCGGCTGTTCATCCTATATCTCTGTAATTATCTGCAGAGAATAAGGTAAGGAGAATAAGGCCTTGGGGGATAGACAGAGGACCGAGCTTCTCTGTCTATCCTCCAAGATATTTTGAATGAAGTACTCAATCCAGCAAAATTAATATTAAATCTTGAATCTACATCAAGGAAAAATTCCTTGAACAGATTTCAGTGAACTTATTTCATTCATATATTTTATACAACGTCGGGAGTCATGCAAGCATACGGTCCACCTGATGTACAGCAGTTACCGTAGCCTATTAACGCGTGTAATATGTTGAGTATCACTCGCGCGATGCCTCCTCTGCTGCTTACACAGCAAATCTTTGGAGCTTACTGGTGACCTCACTCACACACAGTAACACAACAACCCTCTAGGGAGTTGTTATTTGGCTACGGTTTTCTGTGAGGTGGAGGTGATGCGCCCTACCTCTCTTAAAACATCCAGACCAAGACAGACAGACATGTTCATGCACACAAATGTTTGTCTTGTGTGGGAATCGAACCCACAAGCGTTGGTGTCAAAGTCGCATCATTCACGACTGAGCCATCGAGCTCGTCGTCACATAACATAGTCATTCCATTGTGATACACTCTTTTAGGAAGGTTAGTGTTAAAACATATTATTTGTTATTTTAAACACACAAGCGAAGTAATATCCTTAATATAACCAATCAGTCTATTAAGGGTTTTCTCACGATCTCCATATGCTGAAACAATTCCATAACTAAAACACACGCGGCCAAGGTTGAGTTTATAATTTATAGCCACTTAAGCGACGACAGGGGAGAGAAAAAACTGTAACTGTTGTTTATACAATGCACTCAGTGCAAGTCTTTGGTGCACCACGCTATTTTACTGTTTTTAATATCGTTCGTGTAGTAAACAAGCAAGCATATGGTTTGAGTTAAGGGAAGCTTGTACCGCAGCCGACAGATGCTTGCAAAGATTAGGTTAGGTCTAGTGACGTAAGCCTCAACCAACGCAATGCCCCCTTCAAAACTTTAGTGGCCTAATTGTAGATGGAAACACAATGACACATATGAATGTTCTATTGGCTGTGATAATTTATAATCTGCGATCATATATACACCTCAGCAATTATTTGTTTGGTGCTGTGTGCATTCACCGGACCCGTGCAATCTTTATCAGAGCCGAGACGTCATTTTAAATTCCATCATTGTGGAAGTCTACGTCTATAGCCAACATATGATGATATCGATTGATGATTATCTATTGTATTAAAATAGTATTGTGTTTGGTTACTTTAATACGTACTAACGAGTACAACGCACAGGCGTCACAACTGCAGGTTCTAGGGACTTATTTGGAGATAATATGCGTTGTGTATCCTAGGAATAAATTAAGAAAGAAAATTTGAAAATACTAAAATCGAATAAATACAAAATCACGTGAATTAACTAGACTTCTATTTATTTACGCTATCTGCCTTATTCTTACGTCGATTTCATTCAACAAAATGGAAAATCTGTAGAAAATATACGTAGGATGAATCTAAACTTTCACAATTAAGTTCAAAATAATGTTTGTTGAATTAGGCAGCTTAATAAGTTGTGACAACAGCCTCGTTAGTATTGTAGTGACACTTGAAATCATAATGCTTTTGTTGACATTTCAACTTTCAAGGCGCGGCCAGATATCTTTAGCAAACCGACTAAACGCTCGCCTCAAACTGTTTACTTTTCACATACTGCCGCGTCAACATACATTATTAAAGTTTGAAGTTTGTATACAGAACTGGTTAAAATTAACGTCAAACTACTCTGTTACATATCAGAAAAGTTATTATAACGGAATGCCTTTATTAAAATATTTCGCTTTCGATTTAGAAATATTTGGCGCTCTATAATATCGCTCGTCTAAAAGACGAATAAGGCAAGCTTCTAGTACATCAGTTGTGAATTTATGACAAATATTAGAAGGAAGGAAACTCTGACTGCTCCGGCCGCTTTAAGAATGAGATCATATGAGGCAATTTCAGCCGTGGGTGTGTTATATGTATTAAATGAAAACATTTTGAATAATATTTGTTTTGACTGTCACGTCGTTACCATATTTACGATGAAGCAAACATCTACACTCGGTAGACCCACACAAATTCAGATTGATAGCTCACTTTTTTTAAAATATGGACACGTTCTACATTTTGAATTGATTAATTGTGAGTTGTGGCGACAAGACGAGTGTTTCCAATTTAGAAACGGAACGCTTATTTGTCGAACGGGAGGCTATTCTTTAATTGCTAGAGCCATTAACGAAACTGATAGTCGTTGAAAGAAGATAGTTTTAAAGAGATATACACAAATCTTCGCTTCGGGTGTGAAAATAGTATTGACAAGGACGGATTATGCTAGCTTATGGGTATTTTTTTGCCGTCGTGCGTATATCGCCGAAATTGCACAAGTTTTTACAAAACTTTCCAACAAAGCGTTGCCCGTCGTTCACAATGGTATATTTTTGTTCGTGCGGTCTCGACTGACAGTTTGCGTGATGTATTGGAGCCGGGCACAGGATTATTTTTACCCATTTCACTAAGTTTGCATGCATCTATTGTGTGCGACGGAAGCGGCCTCACAAAGCAGCCAAGAGATTATTGTCGAGTTTTGGAAGCTCATGAGCGATCTTTGAAATACAATATGGAGAGCGCGAATAATAGTCATGTCTCTTTATTTGAATCAATTATTATGCCAATTCCTACTACTAAAATGAATAGGGGTAAATTATTAAGAATAAGTGGATTATTTTTAAACGTGTGAATCAAATGTAGTAATTAAAATTTTACTTCCCTTTCTATTGAAATTTGGTAATTTGGTCTAAACTGTATTTTTGACGAGCTTGGTGGTGCAGTGGTTAGTAATGCTATTGTGACACCTCTGTGTGGGTTCGATTCCCACACAGGACAAATATTTGTGCGCATGAACTTATCTGGGTGTTTTTAAAGTGGCAGACCGCATTAAAACAAGTACCTCCACTTCACAGAAAACCGCAGCCAAATAACAACTACCTGGAAGGTTGTCATGTTCCTGCGTGTAAGTGAGGTCTCCAGTAAGCTCATAAGGAATCACTGTGTTTGTAGCAAAGATGGCAAACGCCTGTAATATGTATTACAAGCATTCATTGGCTACGGCAACCGTTTCACATTAGAATAAAACCGTTTAACTTAAAAAAAATATATATAATAATAAGTTAAACGCTTTTATTGTCAAGAAAGAAAATAATGATGCAGATATGTACTAAAAGCTAAGAAGGAATTATGTAAGTAACGGGTACTAGTCATCACACGACTTTCCTCATCAATATAGGGCAAGAACTCGAAAGAAGTTTACTGATATAACCTACCTCACCCGCAGAAACACAGCAAATTTCCATCGAGTTGTTAGTTGGCTGGGATCTTTTTAGACATGGAAGTACTTACCACTCGGGCTGCGTCGTTACGACCTCTCTTATTAAATATGTTCTTAATTAAATACTTAAATCTCTAGAACTTTTTTTTACAATGTCAGAAAGTATACAAGTATATGGCTCATCTGATGTAAAGCGGTTACTTATACCCAATGAACGCTTGCAATATAGGAATTAGAACTTACGCATTTCCACCACAACCATTTTTTAGGAGCTTACTGAGAACCTAACTCGTACCTCCCCAGTTGGTCTGCTTTGATACACTTGATTTAGTAGACTTCTCTACGTTTGCTAACTCTATAACGACTGATTTTATAGTTAATAGATTCAGGCGTTATTTTGCGAAAGTCAAATTTACATGCAATTTGATCCAACCTGCTTTGTTCAAATTGATCAAATTGCATGACTGATTTTATTTAGGAGCTATTAACGAGTTTTAGTTTTATCAATAAAAAAATATAGTAGAAAAAATGGAACAAATTCGTGTACTTTCTAAAATTAATATATATATAATGATTAAGTTCGAACGCCAGATATAATTTATTCGGCAATATAAATATTAATTACTGGATTAGATAACCAGTGTCCGAAAATATTTGAAAATAAAATAAAATTTATATTTGTACACTAAGGCTCTTGCAAAGTAGACAGAGTATTCAGAGTATTTCCGAGCGCCACAAGATAATAGTGGTAGTCCTAACACACTTCTGTCGCTTCTTTTACATTCTCTTCCATGCATGTTCAACGGTTCCTAGGGCTCTTCACATTACCTTCTAATAAAACTCGAGCACTTTGGACGTGATAGGCGAGTCTTAGCCTTTCTCGGTTCCTACATACTTACACAGTCGCATTGTCTATTTCGTCATTATTTCGTCCTTAATTCATTCCACATGCCCAAACCAATGAAGCTCGCCTTTTTTCGACACCGACGCTCTCTTTCAGACAAAATAAAATCGCACACATTAAAGGCGAAGTTAACACCTCCGATTTATTGTGAAAATAACATGTTCGCACGGCTGTATTGACGAAATAAAAATGAACCGAGGAAAGTTCATAACGCACCTGGGACCGTTGTTATGGTATTAAGTACCCTCCACAATGCTGCTTTTATTATTATTGCCTGCACCTTTTTACAATTGTCGATAAGGTGTGTTTAGGAATGAAATATTTACTGTTTATGAACCATCGTATCAATTTTTACTATTTTTACGGTTTTTATCCAATCCTTCCTCAGGATATCCGCTGTAGAATGAAGGTACAAGGTGTTACAAGGTATTGTAACCGATATAGCCCACATGATAAGTAAGTTCAAGTGGCAGTGGGTCAGCCGCATAGTCCGTAGAACCGACAACCATTGGGAAAGAAAGGTTGTTGAATGGCGTCCCCGTCGTCAGTGGTATACGCAGTGTGGAACGACCCCTCTCACTAGATCGAGCGATGACCTTAAGAGGTTTATAGGGAGTCAATGGATGCAGTGGCACAGAATCGAGACGAAGGGCACTAAGTTATAGAGGGTAAGCCTATGTTTAGCAGCGCACGAATACGCGCTGAGATGATGATGATAATTGTTCAATCCAAGTAGTTTTAAGCGGCTTACCTACCATGAACAAAATTAATCGTGTTTTATCAGAAAGTAACGCAATAGTCCTGGAAACCGGCGTGCGTGAATGAGAGAATTATTGATGTTAAAGAAGAGAGTGAAGTGTATAAGGACCGAGTCATGTGGCGCTCAGTTGTCTATCCAGTTCTCGGTTTCCTACTCCGCATGGGATTTTTCGTGTAGTTATAGATAGTTAGATAGTTTTGTATGCAGGTCTTATTCGGATTGGGATTGTGTTTTCAAGATATCTGCAGCCCAAATAAACTTAGTTAGACTATCGTCTAAGCTTTTAAGCCACGGAGCAGTTACTCAAGACTCAAGTTAGTTGAAAGACCTGAGTGCCAAATTCATATGACATCTGTCGCTACTGTTCTTACATTGCAAGATGATAAAAGATGTAGGTATATATATATATATATTAATGATACACTTTTTGATAATAATGTAAAAGTTAATCGACGTGGCCAGTCATTGATCGCAGCACGCACCACATTTGTATCTCTTTCTGCCGCTGCATCAACCAGAGAGGCTCGGAGAGACTCCAAATTCTGATGAGGTTTAGCGCAGACTTTCTCCTCCAAATGTTGCCATATCTTGTCTTACCCTGTGGGTTTAAATCTGGACCAGAAGAGGGCCAGTCTTCATGCCCGATGAGTCAATTCCACGGGCGGTCAACCAGTTTTGAGTGCTTCGTGCCTTGTGTCCAGTGTCTGTTCTCGAACGTAGTTTGAGAAAGAGATTCTACTATGTTTGTTAGGACGATATTTTGGTAAACCACGGCAATGGTTTTCACACATTTTTCACAGAAAAACCCCTCAATTAAGCCTGAATATGAGACTCCAAGCCAAACCATGATTAATGAAGGATAATGTCACTGGACCCTCGGAATACGCGCGCTCGCTTCTTCTGTGGTCATACATCTTATCATTTTGCTTGTTGTAACTTTCTTCGATGGTAAAAAATTTTTCATCCGAAAACAAAATTTCGCGGTATTTTTTCCCCGCGTTATCCTATCTTTTTTCAAACGCTTGTTCAAGAAATGTCCGGTTTTTTACGATAAGCTCGTAAACCCAGGTCCAGTCCAACCCAGGTGATAGTGGTTCTGCTTAATCCCATCTGAAGAGCTAAGATTTTTATTTACGCACGGGGTTATTTTGGATTCTGCTTTGATGACCGCTGGCATTATGCCGCTGATGTCCTAACTGTGCGAGGTCGGCCGCTCCTCTTACGATCTTCTAAGCTTGAATCTTTAGTATATCGTTTGATAGAGCGATAAATAACCACGTAAGAGTATAAACTGTTATGAAATAAGAGCCCTTGATCACAATGTCGCTTGCATACGGCCGCTATTCATATTTATTATATTAATAAGGTAGTAAACAGGCGTATGACCTGCCTAAGTAAGCAGTTTTCATGGTCTGTAGTTGATCTCATGTCATGATACTCGTAAGTTGCATCACAGGAATGTTATCGTCGTATTGGTATATAAAATATTAGGGTTCAATTGCCTGCCTATTAATAGTATTAATTAACAAAATAACGGCGAAAAATTTTATTCGATCACAATAATTCTTCTTATTTCCAGTGGTTCTGGTGGAGATTTGGTCAAATAATATTTCTCTAGAGCTTTGTCACGTTTCCAACAGTAAAATTACCAGAAAGTAGCTAAGATGGCGAGTCATAAGAAAGAAGTAGTCTTCGTCTTCTTAGCGTTATCCCTTTCCTAATCCATTTTGATTGGCGGGGTCCACTGTCTAAGCCTAAGGATTTGGCATAAATACTGATATTTTTATATGGAGCGACTGCCGTCAGAACTCCAACCAGCTTAACCCTAGAACCTGTAGAAGGTAAACTAGATCTTTCTTAGGTTAGGTCACAGGTCTTTTGAAATATAATTTTATGGACGTGCCAGCTCTCTCACGATGTTATCCTTGGCCACCGAGCAACTGATAATTACAAATAAGTACATAAATCTAAAAAGACACTCGCCAGGATTCAAACCAGGGAGAAGTTGATCAATTGGGCGATTCTTTATCCACTGTGCTATCCAGTGCTATCACAGCGCTCAGGTAACAAAGAAGTATTAAGAAACGATTATTTTATATGTTTCGAAAGCCATTTTACATCAGGCCGACTGTATATTTGTTTGCCACCCGATGTCACGTCTGGCATCAAAAAACATCTAGCATCAAAAGTAACTTTTACAAAGTTCCGCGGTAGCCCGGCAAAGTTACCAAACGATAACTATAAAATATGCATCTACGGGGTAACTTTGAAGTTGGAAATAGAGATGTCAAAATGTTCAAAGAGCAACAGAAGTTTAGTTTATGATTAGAGTTTACTGGACACCGATCAAAGTATCGCCGCGATGGCTACACGTTGTGCAAGTGCTATAAACATTATTAACGACTCAATTTACCAACTGGAGAAATTGTAAATTACGTTCAAAATGACATTGTAAAGATACATTGTATCAATCGCGCCGTTAATAATATGACACTCTTATAAAATTTGTTAAAGATGCATTTTCTTACATTCATAGCTGGATAATATTTGATGAGTTCGGTGGCTCAGTCGTGAATGACGCGACTTTGACACCAACGCTCGTGGGTTCGATTTCCACACAAGGCAAACATTTGTGTGCATGAACATGTGTGTTTGTCTTGGTCTGGATATTTTAAGAGAGTTAGGGCACATCAAAGCAACTCGCGTAGGGTAGTACCTTCACCTAACAGAAAAACCGCGGCCAAATAACAACTTCTAGAGGGTTGTTGTGTTCCAGCGTGTGAGTGAGGTCACCAGTAAGCTCCCAAGGAGTTGCTATGTAAGCAGCAGAAGAGGCTAGGCTACGGTACCCGCTTTACAAATGGTGAGCCGTATACTTGTATACTCCCGACGTAGTATAAAAAAAAATACGCTTTTCTAAAAAAATCTCGGAAGTGCGGGTTTCCTCACGGCGTTTTCCTTTACTACCAAGCAAGTAATAATTACAAATATGTACCTAAAATATGAATTTAGTGGTACACAACACCAGGATTGAGCAGTGATAGCTCAGTGGATAAAGAACCGACCCGTTCCGGGTTCGAATCCTGGTATGTACCACAAAATTCATGTTTTCGAGTGTATGCACATATTTTGTAACTAGCTGTGCCCGCGACTTCGTCCGCGCGGAACAGTTATGTTTTATTATTTATTTATACTAATAAAAATAAATAAAAATTCTAAAATAAAAGTAGCCTAAGTTACTCCTTATTACGTCAGCCATCTGCCAGTGAAATCCCGTCAAAATGGGTCCAGCCATTTCAGATTTTACCCGGAACAACATACACACAGACAGACAAAAATTGATGGAAAACATCGTGAGGAAACCCGCACTCCCGAGATTTTTTTAGAAAAGCGTATTTTTTTTTATACTACGTCGGGAGTATACAAGCATACGGCCCACCATATGTAAAGCGGGTACCGTAGCCTAGCCTCCTCTGCTGTTTACATAGCAATTCCTTGGGGGCTTACTGGTGACCTCACTCACACACTGGAACACAACAACCCTCTAGAAGTGTGATCTAACCTAAGAAAGGTCTGGTTTTACCTCTGGGTTGTGGTGGTCTGACGGCACTCGTTCCATGTAAAAATTAGTATCTTTGCCAAATTCTTAGGCTTAGGTAGCGAACCCCGCCGTTCCTAATGGATTAGAAAACGGGATAATGTTAGGAAAAAGTCTCCACCAGTATTTAAACCTGGGACCAAGAAAAAGACCGGTTCTTTATCCACTTCTGTACAATCTCTATACAACATCCAAGCGAAAACGTTTGATATAAGAAGCTAGATAGCGTCGATACGAGTGGGAGACAAAGACATAAAGGCGTGGTGGAACCCTAACACAGCGAAGTCCGATTCGTGCTTGACCAGTTTTTATTACCTATAGCAACACTAATGTTAAAAGTAACTCATTCAATGGCTGGACAATTATAACTCGCATAAATACAATGTGTCGTGTGTCGAACTATTCCAAAACAATAGGGTTATTGTCTTTTGTACACTATTTCCATCATGTGTTTAAGTGAACTATAGAAATACAAAATATCCCTTTGTTACAACGAGATAATATGGAAGATAGCTTGTAAGTTGGAATGATAATTAATGCTGATAACCCAAAGGCAGGATTATCATTAAGGATGTACTCATTTATATTTACGCTGGTCTTAATCCTTATCATCAAATAATGTTAGGGAGTTACCAAAGTCACCGTTTTAGCTAATGACTTGTTTATTCATCAACTAAAAGTTATTTTTTATGTAATGTCGGGAGGCATACAAGGATACGGCCCACATGAAGTAAAGTACCTAGTTATCGTAGCCTCTGAATGCTTGTAATATATTAGGTATCGTTTGCGCGAAGCCATCTCTGCAGCAACTCCTTAGGAGGTTACTGGTAATCTCATTCACATATAGGAACACAATAACCCTCCAGAGTATTGCTATCTGACTACGGTTTTCAGTGAGAAGAGTAGTACTTCCCCAGACGGGCTGCTTTGATGCGCCCTAGCTTTTTTAAAAACCTGTTACTTTTATCTGTTCAACTTCAGCTGTTCAGCTAGCTAAAACATACGTTTCGAGCCCGAGCAAAAGTCATAAAATAAATTATACATAAAAAATATATCGCACCGAGTAACATATTCAATCATATAAAAGCTTAGGAATTATCAGGTGTAAAAAAAATAACCGATATGCAGATTGTCAGGTGTTTACTCCACGAATATCAGGATAGAAGTGAGTCTATGGCGGTTCATTCCCACCGCCATAACTCGCCTCCTTCTCGCCAACAAAAATAATCAATAGACACATTGTCTTTCAAATCATAAACCGGTAACAGACTTCATAAAGCGTTAAATAAACAAATGATGATAAATACTAAGAACCATATTTCTAATCATAATATCTTAACACTATTGTAAAAATATAGTCCAAGACAGGAAGAGTAAATAATTATCAGAACAGGTAGTTACAACTTAACAAATCTAACATTCGGCCATACTGACCTCTGAGTTTGTCCTCAAACTCCACAACAAAAATAAAATAAATAACTCAAATAACTAGATTGTATCGAGGACTTCACCCATCTCATAGGGCCACCCTCGCCTTCCAATCCAAATAAAAGCAGGGACTGCATCGAGGACTTCACCCGACATGGCCACCCTCGCCTTCCAACCCACAGAAATGCGCATCTACGAAGTGTCAAGAAGAGTCACTCTCGTCTTTCAATTCCCAAATACGCATCTACAAAGATTGCATCGAGGACTTCACCGAAACGGGCCACCCTCGCCTTCCAATCCATCAACTAGACATCTGCAGTGAACCCCTCTTCACCAGGTCCAGAGTTCTATTTACTACAAGACCCGCGAACGTGTCCACCTTCCAGATGATTCACATCTAGACTGCATCGTAACCTTCACTCTACTCAGAGCCATTTACGACTTCCAGTCAATCTTTAAGTGACATCAAGTTTTGTATAACAGTCTAACAATCATAATCACAACATACAATATTCTATATGCTTACACACTACTACAAACCCTTTTGGTTCATATGGTCTAAAATACAACATATAGCATTTCATAATGATAGTATAACAAATACATAAAAATATCAATTATAAATTTTCATGAATAGTGTAATCTCAAATACAATTTACGTCAAATTTTCTAAAATACATTATCATCATAATCTAATTAAAATACATTTTGAAGAAGAATGGTCTAATGAATTTATATAAACTCTGATTCATCTTCACTTGAAGAATCATTATCACTTTTATTAGCAAATGATATCCATGGTTGTATACGGTCAACGGACCAAACATTCTTATATTTATTCCGAGTAATATTTGATCCCGGTATAGAGCTCACTTCATAGCGGTCATTTCCCAGAATACTACTGATTTTGAATGGGCCTGTATACTTAGGCAATAGTTTTTTACTTTTGCCATCATTTGATGGTAAATTCTTAAGAATTTTTACTAAATCTCCAATCTGATAAGATTTGGCGCTTTTTCTTGACTTATTAAATCTTAACTGTTGTTGAACCTGATCGTCATCTATATGTTCACTAATGTCTTTTCTTATGTCATTAGCATTTTTATCTTTCTCTCGCGTATCTACTACAGTTTTACCTAGCATGCCTTCTCCTCGGCCCAAAGGTCGTTTGCAGAATAGTGCTTGAGCGGGAGTCTTTCCAATTCCCTTGTTAAGGGTATTGTTAAGACCCCACTGAACTTTCCCTATATCTTGGTCCCATTTATGTTCATTAGAACTATCTGCGTAAGATCTGAGACTATCAAGTACTGTTCTATTATACCGCTCAACCTGTCCATTTGCGCGAGGCGCAGATACGGCGTTCAGGATATGTTTAATTTCAAACTCGCTACAAAATTGATTAAATACTGCAGATGTGAAACATGTACCCCGGTCAGTTATTAGTCGATGTGGGTGTCCAAACATATAGAATACCTCTTGTAAAGCTTTAATGGCAGGACCTGATTTTGTATTACTTACCGCTTTTAATATGCAAAACTTTGTGAATCCGTCAATGATTAAGATTAGATACTGGTTTCCAGTTCTGCTCTTTACAAATGGACCTAAATGGTCCGCATGGATGGTATGGAAGGGTATATCAATTTTTGGTATACTGTGTAAATATCCTTCTTTAGGCCCTGCTGGCTCTTTACCCAAAGCACAATGTAAGCAAGACTTTACGTATTTAGAAACGAATTTATTCATTTTAGGGAACCAAAAATCTTTTCTTATTTTATTAAGCGTTTTTTCCGTTGAAAAGTGACCTATGTCGTCATGACTACGTCGGAGGATCTGCCAACGCGCGTCTTTTGGAACAACCCACTTCAAATTTTCACCTACTTTCCGATAGACGCGATTATTTTTAATAACAAAGTTTTGTTTGATATCGACAGTTTCTTTAAAATTGGGGTCATCTAAGACCGCACGAATGTGCTGTATTTTAGGGTCACTTAATTGTAGGCTAAGTAACCAATCACTTTCGGAAATGTGCAATACTCGGGAAAAATGAGTTTCTTTATCAGTAGCATCATTATTGCTTAAAGGATTACGGCTCAGTGCATCGACGTGTTGCATCGCATGACCGGGCTTATACTCTATTAAACAATCGTACTCCTGCAACGCTATCCACCAACGAGCCACACGAGGGATAATATCCCTTTTTGCAAATGTAGCTCGGAGGGCGCTACAATCGGTAACAATTGTAAAATGTTTTCCTAATAGGTATACCCTGAATCGATTTAGTGAAGTGACAACAGCCAGAGTTTCCAATTCGTATGCGTGCATTTTTTCCTCTTCTATAGTAGTTTTACGACTAAAATAAGCTACAGGTCTTAAGTCAGCCGACGGTGCCTTTTTTTGGAACAGAATTCCACCTAAGCCATGCTTAGACGCATCACAGTGCAATTCTGTTATGTGATCTGGATTATATATGGCCAGGATAGGGCGATCAACTAATTTGTTTTTTAGTGTTTGGAAAGCCTCCTGCTGCTGTCGCCCCCATAACCACGGTTGGTTATTTTTAGTAAGATCGGTCAGAGGTTTGGCTATCAAGGAAAAGTTGTTGATAAATTTTCGGAAATAGCTCGCTAACCCTATGAATTGACGAACTTCGTGAACATTTGTTGGTTCGGGAAAAGATTTGACGGCCTCAATTTTAGCTTTACCTGGTCGGACTCCCTCTGAAGAGATTTGAAACCCCAAATAATCTACTTCTTTGTCAAAAAATCGGCATTTTTGAATATTTAGCGTAAACCCAGCATTCTCTAAGAGTTTAAAAGTGTGCTCTAGTTTAACTAAACACTCGGAAAAATCTTTACCGGCTATGAGTAGGTCATCCATATACGCTATAGCACATTTTTCTCGTGATTTACCTAGCATCTTATTTACTGTCCTCTGAAAAACAGCAGGACAGTTAGCTAATCCGAATGGAGCGCGTCGGAACTGGTAAAGCCCATCAGGAGTAATAAAGGCTGTCAAGTGTCTACAGTCCTGCTTTACAGGTATTTGATAGTAGCCACTAGACATATCTAAACTAATGAAGTAAGTGTTCCCACTAAGTAGATCAATTTGATCGTCTATGCGAGGAAGAGGGTAGAGGTCTCTAATAGTTTTCTTGTTAAGTGCTCTATAGTCTACACATAGACGGTAACCCCCGGTTTTCTTTGAAACCAATAAAATTGGGCTTGCATAAGCAGATTCAGATTCTTCAATTATTTTATTTTCCTCCAATTCTTTAACGATTTCTCTCACTACTTCCTTCTCAGAATGACTTAGCCGATAAGGCCGGTAAACGACTGGTATTTCATCATTTAATTTAATATCCATTTCTGAAATATTGGTGCAGCCAAGTTCTGCTAAATTTCGTGCAAAACAGTTACGGTATCTATCAATCAAATTATAAAGACTTTCCTTCTGCTCGTCAGTTATTTCTGAGTTAATAAGAATTTCATCGCGTTTAATGGGTTCTAAAGTAGAGATCGCTAAACACCTTGTTTTATTTGAATCAAAATGTTTTAATTCATTTACATCATTATCCAGACAAATTGGGTACGCACGAATAATCAAAGAGTTTGAAAATATGTATAAAGGTGTTTGAGATGTCGACATATTTGTAATTATCAAATTGCATTTACCATCCCTAACGCTATAAACCCCCTCTTGAATATAATACTCAAGGTCGTATACACTTCTATAGCCACCTTTAACATAAATAGTCAAATCCCTCAAATTTTGTAAATAACAAAGAAGTAATTCCTTATTTATAACTTTCGTATCATATTTCGCATATAAATTGTACTTTTGGTCATTTATCAATTCTTTATCTATATTAGCTAAGTCAGAGTCAATTGAACGCGAAAAAACGTTAAGAGAGTTACCAGTCTTCATAATGACAACATGTGAAAGCTCAGAAAAATTCTGTCCTACTAAAAGTGGAACATGTAAATGACGATCGTCAATGACGTAAGCTACGATATCCGCTATAACAGTGTCAATGTTTATAGTAAATGTAGTTTTTCCTAACAAAGGTATTTGCACATTGGCCACACCTCGTATCGAAGGAATATTATCTGTGGTTATACATAGGCCTAGCTTTTGAACAGTCTCTTGAGTTATGAGAGAACAGTCGCTTCCCAGATCAATGAAACATTCTATGCAAAAAGTATTATTTATAATGGCCTGCTTATGATATTTAAGATTGTTCGTTGTTTCACTGTTTACGAATAAAACGCGTTTTTCATTAGCTTTCTTTTGTGAACAATCACTACTACTGTGACCAAATAATTTACACTCACTACATTTGACAATAGGTTTTGCACACTGTTGTACTCTGTGGCCTTTTTCTTTGCAATTAAAGCATGTCACTGAAGAGGAAAGCGCTTGATTAATCTGGAAACCAATTGCATGACATTGATTGGCCCTATGCCCTGGCTCATTACATCTATGGCAAATAATATTGTTAGACTTATTATTACGGCTTGGACCAGACGTTCGTACTATATCCCGCTGTTCTTTACAAACATCTTTTAAATATTTAAATAGATCTTCTGGTTCCGAAAAACGAGCGGATGAAGCACCAGCTCGTATAGTGCGGTCATCTATTCCATGTATGACACAATCTACTGCTCTTTTCCCTGATATCTCACAAGCATTCAATAACATAATCTTATCATAATAGTACTCGTCTAAGTTATCTCCATTTCTTAACCTTTTCTCAAGCATATCAGTTAATTGAACACCATAGTTAGTTTCGGATGGAAAAGCTTTTCGTAACAATGTTTCCCATTGCTGCCAATCATGCGAAATGGTCGCCTGACCTTGGTACCATTTTTTAGCGTTTCCTACTAGCTTCGGTAACGCATAGTGCATTATGAGTGTCTCATTCCAATTGTATATTTTTGCACATTCGTTTACTTTGTTCAGCCATAAATCAATACGATTATTTTTAATAGAAGGGTCGAACTCTGGTATCATATTTACATTAGAATTTATTGACTGAGGTAGCATAGGGCGGGCAAGAGATTGTATCATTTGAGAAAGATCGTTATAGTTCAAAGATATACTGGGAGGGAAAAGAGCAGGGTTGCTATTACCTGGTACCGTAGTAGCGGCGTGCTCGCTTGGAAGGCCCGGCGGTGCTGGCCCTGTGGGTGTCGGCTGCAGCATGGCATCGGCGCGAACTCCAATCGTCGCACCCTCTTGTGCAGCCAAAAGCAACGGCGGCGTAAAACATTCTCGTCCGGTCGCAGAACTCGTCGCGTGTATTTTAGATCTTCTCCTGGTCTCAATACACATAGCTTCTGACGTCGAATGTTCTACTCGATCAAAAGAACGGCGAGTTGATTTTTTAGACATTTTCTTTTTAGATCGAGAACTGGAACTATGGCGATGTGATTTTTCAGAGCAATCGGATGGCAAATCAACTTCATCTCGTCTTCGTTTTGAACAGCATCTTCGTTTTTTATGACCCATGGTCGTGAGTATCCCACTTCTGATAAAAGCTTAGGAATTATCAGGTGTAAAAAAAATAACCGATATGCAGATTGTCAGGTGTTTACTCCACGAATATCAGGATAGAAGTGAGTCTATGGCGGTTCATTCCCACCGCCATAACTCGCCTCCTTCTCGCCAACAAAAATAATCAATAGACACATTGTCTTTCAAATCATAAACCGGTAACAGACTTCATAAAGCGTTAAATAAACAAATGATGATAAATACTAAGAACCATATTTCTAATCATAATATCTTAACACTATTGTAAAAATATAGTCCAAGACAGGAAGAGTAAATAATTATCAGAACAGGTAGTTACAACTTAACAAATCTAACACATAGTTTGCTTTAAAATAATTTCAATCTATTTATTACCACAGAAGGTTATTTCAATTTGAGTCGATCACGGTGTGACCGAGTCATACTCGAAAACAAATATTGTTTCTTAAATTTATTTTATTTAATGTCATATAATACACCAAATGTAAAACACACTGGTCAATAATGATAACATATATTTATGCTAATACGCCATAATCTGCCCAAACGTTGGTACCCACCCAATTATTGACATTCTTACATTTATAGACAAATAATAAGACTCCAATACTTTAGAAAGAATGTGCTAATAATTGGGTTTTAGCATGTGAATGCCGTCAATCTTTTTTTTATATTAACTAAGATTGCAGGTAATGTATTAATAAAAACTTTAAGAGACTAATCAACATTCATTATAAGTAATTTTGATTAAACTAATTCCTTTTAACATTAAATATTTCTAATTATTTCAAGATTGCTTTCTAAAATGTCAATAGATGGGTGGTTTAACCGTATATATAAAATACAAGTGAAACTAGAGCTATGCACCACAGACCTAGCAACAAAAAAGATCCCTTTGTAACAGCAAAGGGATTAGTCGCATTTAGTTCATATTTCACTTTTCGTGTTTTAGGCCGCAACGGGATAAATGATGAAACCATACACATTTCCTACGGCAACTCCTATGTAACGAGGATTAACAGCGCCGACCACCATTTCGACAGTATCACGCGGTAAAGCTCGTTGTAGGCACAGAGGAATAGAAAATTGAAATTCTCAACGTATGTAGATACATATACACGGATTCGACTATTTGCAAAATGCTATGTAGATTTAGCAAAACGTGAATACGTTATTTATTTGAAGCAGTGATAGCCCAGTGGTTATAGAACCGACTTAGTTACAGATTGGTCCCTGGTTCGAAATCTGGCATTTACAAATAACTACATATTTGTACTTATCACTTGCTCGGTGGTGAAGGAAAGCAGTGTCAGGACGTACGTCCTAGAAATTATATTTTGAAAGACGTATAACCTAACTTAAGAAGGTCTGGCTATCTCTCTGCGTTCTGGACGTCTGACAGCTTCGCTTCATGTAAAAATCAGTATCTTCGTCAGTAACGGATTGGGAAACGGTATAATGCAAAGAAGATTTATTCCAAGTTAAACATTTATATATATACCGATATGCAATATTCATTTATACCTTATTTTTATACAACTTCGGGAGGCATCTAAGCATACGGCCCACCTGATGTAAAATGGTTGCCCACGATGTCACCTCTGCTGCTACGTAACAACTCCTTAAGAGGAGTTCCTAGATGGGCTGCTTTAGTGGGCCCTGCCGATATTAAAAATACTTAGAGCAAGACAAACACACATGTTCATGCATACAAAAATTTGTCCTATTCTGGAATCGAACCCTTGGTGTTAGCATTGCGAATTTAATGCGAATTAAATGTATTTATTCCACGTCAAATAATAATTATATATACCAATAAGTATGATTGATTTGAAACTTTTTCATAATAATGACCACATCATAAAAAATCAAAAAGTGAACGTAATAATAGGGGATTTTTTTTACCAGCAAATCTTTAGCAACCTTCATTGTGTGAAATTCACAAAGAAAGTTTAAAATAAAACAAGAATTTAACAGATTCTCAAAGTCAATAGCGAATAATAAAAAAAAAATCTGCTTAAAAAATATTAAGCAAGCAGCAAAAGTATTATGACTAGATTATTACAATATAGTTGGTTGAGTATTATTATTTATATATTAAAGCAACTTAGTATTTAGTGTTGGGAAGAATTTAGGGCAGCAGCCGTCCAAATATATAGTTGAGAGTAATGACACGGAAACACTAATGCATACAAAATCTTATGTAAATGTTTTTAAACAGGAGTCATAATACCCATTGTCTTAAAATTTATCCAACATGTTTTGTCTGCCATCGCCAAAACGTGCTTAAAGCTCATAACGCATTATATACAACATATTTTTGGAAATTCTAAAAATAAAGAATTTTAACTGATTTCATAAAAGAAGAAACGACGCGTATGTTTGTTATTTATGCAGCGAACTTAAAAACTTCAAAAACTTTTTAAGTTCGCTGTATTGAATAGAACATACATAAGTATGTTCTGTTCAAAGATATAAGAGATACCGATTTACTAATGTTAGTTTAAATTATATCATATACAAATGAATAATATTGTTTAAATAGGCTATGTCTGAATATCGTTCGATATAATTTCGGCGAAATGTTTTTTTAATTAACTTTACATAATCTAAACAAAGAGTTATAAAAAGTTTACCTCTTTATTTTCTAAAACTCGATTTCTATAATTCATTCACGAGTATACATCTACGATGATTCTATGTGAATTTGGTAAAGATTTGAAAAACAATTATGAAAAACTAAAAATCACGAAAAGAAAATGTAAATAAAAGGTAAAACATAAGAAATCGCCGCCAGAGAAGATAATTAAATGATGCGGGAGCGTCTAGTACAATAAAATCAGTTTCACTGCATTATTTAAAACTTTTTATAAACTTATTGCCATTCACAAAATTTTACTAGCATCTTTATTAGTGTTTATTAGCATACTAGCTATTACCCGCGAATTCGCGCGCGTGGTCAAAGGGAAACCAAGCGTGTTTCCTGTTGGAGTAAGATACATATTTTGCCACGGTGAAAGTAGCCTATGTCACAGTCGGGCTCTCCATACAAAATAAATTTCCATACAAAAAGAAACCCATCAATGCATCGCTCCGTTATAATTTGATAAAAGGACTAACCGACAAATAAATACACTTTTACATTCATAATAGTACAAACTTCTCTAAGACATTTTTGAACTTTATGACTATGAATTCTACGATTCTCTACGCTCTAGATCTATTCCACAGGCGCCGTGCATTTGCGCGGAATAAAACTAACACATATTTCAACTTATCAATTTATGCGTCACATAAACAATCTCTAATAAATAACGCGGGTGGACGCCCGAGGTCTCAAAAAAAAACCAAAATTGTTTTAACTTATTTAATAAAATAATTAAAATTACAATTTATATTAGAAGTATTAAATTATGTGAGACCGAACCGAAGTTGGGAAACGGAATGAATTAAATTGTCGCACGGCGATCACAATGAAAATGCTGCATCGGCGTTTCATCATTCAATGCAGCTGCAGGGTGTCGTAACTCGGCGAAGTAGCCGGAACGGTCGTGGCCTTGTCAGCAACTTCCATGTATTAGGGATGCGTAACACCTCCACCCGTAGAACAGCGACTATTGAAGACCTTCGTCAAAAATGGAGCTGGATGCTGCTCAGGATCTATTCTGGTAGTCGTTGCAATAGTATCCATCTCGTGCCTTTCTGGTTGGTTCGAGTCAACCATTGTCTTCGCTTTATTCGAGCGATATTTTCGATACATCAGGGCAACAGTGAGGGCAGTTGCACTGAATAGTACGGTGTAAGTTGGTATCGTCGTATGGTATAGACTGTAGTCAGTATTCGTCTTGATGTCTATAGGATGTTGCATAGAGACTTTCGTGCTGACTGCATATAGCTCATCGAGGTTTATGGAGTTTAACTTGAATAAAGAAGGTGGTTGTACGGTAGGTATGATGTCTTTAGGGATGTCGATAATCTTCAGAACTTGTCCCCTCATGTGGTTGTTAGAGTTAAGAATTGTGAACTCTGGAGTTGCGAGGTAACAGTTATGCGGGATAACGGCGAGATAACTGCCATGAAGTTCCTTATATAGATCTTGTCCACAAGATAAGTGTACTTTGGTTGGATATGGAAGGCTGATGGTAAAATGCCTATCGTCTAGTTCTTCAAAAGCTGGCTTTTGTAGTGAGATCTTGACTGGTTTGCAGACCTCTGTCTTCTTCTGAGTGGTGATGAGTTGTTGGATGCAATCTGGTGATGACTGGCTGTGCACGCTGGAGATCTCGTCACAGAGATACCATTTTTGGGTCTTCGGGCATTCAGCCTCTATGTACCTGAAGTCTTTCTCGTATATTGCTAGGAATGGGGAAGGCGGCGTTAGGATTTCAGAGTTATTATTGGGGATTATAGATAATTTATATAAATCATATATTTGGGTAAGGACAACTGGAAATTTATATACTATCATAATTTCATTATTAGAATAATATGAACCTACTTTAATTATATTATAATATTCTCTTAAATCTACGTTTATAATTCTATCAATGCCATATAAGTTCTGTAATTTAGTTATGAGTGTACGTAATTCAAAGTCAAAGTCAAAATCTTTTTATTCCGTAAAAATGGCTACATTTGTTTGGAATCGTCACAATTTTTTTCCCTACCGTGCAGTTCATGACTAGGTGAGCACTGATAAAAATACTGCCAAAAAACTCAGGCATCCCTCTTTTGGTATCCAAACAAATTTACATAATTTATTAATTACATTATAATTGGATCGACTCAATCCCAGGCATTTTTATCATTAATATAGTCAGATACTTTATAATATGCCCTGCTACACAATTTGGCTTTAATAGTAGTTTTAAACTTGTTTATTGACAATTCTCTTATATTGCTGGGAAGTTTGTTATAGAACCGTATACATTGCCCCATAAAAGAATTACTTATTTTGTGGAGACGGCTTGCATGTAACACAAGATTATGCTTATATCTAGTATTTATGTTATGAGTATCACTCTTTTTACAAAATGAGTCTATAATCTAATGTCTAATGAATTTAGGTTTAGAATAGAATGATGCATTGTTTTCGCTCTTATAAAAGCTAGAATGTTCTGTAATCTATCTAACTCTTGGGAAATATAATCGACGTTATCTCCTAAGATAAGAAACGTTTGAGCTAGGTGAGCATATTTAATTAAATCTGTCTCTCTATTGGGGTCTGATTGATTAATTCTAGATAATAGTTCTCCTATTCTATTCTGGTTATCTACTACCTTATCTATTATTTTTGCATAACGAGCCATCCACTCCTTAGTTAGACTGATATGACTGTTATATTCTGTAGCTATTTTATTCTCGTTCTCCTGTAATAACTTAATAGCCTGATCATAACGTAGGGCATCGGTGTAGTCCAGATTGCCAGTTATACTTTTCACTATGGACCCTAGTCCATCAATGAGTCCTCTTTTAACGCGATTCATTTCAAATGACTCTAACTGTTCAGACACACTTTGAAGCTTACTTCTCAGATAGTTAATATGGGGTTCAAATAGTGAAGAAGTCTTATTGTTAAGTTCTGGGCTTATGCTAGCTAGTTGATTGTTAACTGAATAAACTTTATCTTGCAATTCTTGAAGATTAATGCTCTGAATGAAGGAGTGATGATGGGATATTAACTTAGTAGGACCTAATTTAAAGGGGAGTATACCAGGGCCGTCTCCGAGATTCTCAAGGGTTATCTCCTGCATGAGGGCCGTCTGCAGGAGGAATTGGAGCATCAGGAGGTTCCTGTAACAAATTTGCACTCTTTGGTACCTTTTTCAGCCTAGATTTTGCTATGGGACCGGATTTTTTTCGTGTGTAAATATGGATAGGAAGGTTAGCCATAACTTTATCATGAGTGTAACGTGGTGCTAATTTCTGTCGAGAGGCTAAGGGGTTCTTTATAAAAATTTGCTGATCCGGGGAATACTCAGATTCTTTCTCACGGTGCTCATTTAGTCTATTAGTTAATTCAGTACGAGATGAGACACCAGCATCGTGTATAAGGTTATATACTATGTTCATCCTATTTTTATGTTCTGTAATGTATTGCTGTAGCAAGTGAGCCGTCAAATCTATATTAATGGGATCACGAGGGTCATAGTGCCCTGTGATCACATCTAGGGGCTTACATTTTGTGAAACTGTGTATGGAATGGTTGTAAGCCAGAAGGGCATATGGCATTAGATTAATAGTTGACTCAGTCTTATGTTGAAGTTTCAGAATACGGAGGTGCTCTAGGATGGTTGAATGGAACCGTTCAACAATTCCATTTTCGTTAGGGGCATGGGGTGCAATCCTATGATGTTGAATTTTGTGAAGTTTCACAAATTCTGACATTAGTAGGTTTGTGAACTCTGGCCCATTATCGGAAACTAAGGTTGTAGGTAAACCGTGGTGAGTAGAATATATGAGTAATGCTTGAACAACGCTTACTGCAGTGCCATCTCGCAAGTAATAGGCTTGAGCATATTTAGAAAATGCGTCTACTATGGTCAAGAATTTTTCGCCTTGAATAGTCAAAAGATCTATATGAACTAGTTCAAAAGGCTTACTGGCAGGCGGAACTACGCAAAACTGCTGTTTCACAGGGTTGCGGTCGTACTTCGCCTGTCCGCATATTGTGCAATCATTTATGAATTTGGTAATGTGTTCACGCATTTTAGGCCAATAGTACTTGTGAGATAACGCTAGATAGCATTCGTTTATACCTCGATGATTGGTCTTACCATCATGATATTTACTAATGATATCTTGCTGTTTAAGGTATTCTCGCACATTTTCTGACTCCCTTTTAACTAATATAAGACTCATGGCTGAATTTTTGAAGGTACGCTGAATAATTGGTATTATTGAGTACATAGCTGTAGGCGGGTTAATTAATAGACCAGTCTTAATTTTAGGGTGCACGTATTCACGTATCGCGTTAACAACGTCGTCCTGAAGGCTAGATTGTGAAACTTGGATTGAAAATCTCGAATGGGTATCGAATGGTTTCGTAGCGACTGTCCTGCCTTTAATATCGCCGACAACGGTCAAGACTATTTGTCTAGCAAACTTATTTAAGGGGTCATCTGTAATCGGGACCTCCAAGATGGGATCTTCGGCGTCTGTATGAGCCGTGATGGTTCCAGAATCATCTGCACCTTCCGGTACTGTTAAGGTTCTAGAATCATCAAGAGGGTCTTTCTCGGATATATTTACTGCGATTGAATCGGCTATCTCGTTATTAATCTCCACGCGGGATAAAGCGTCTGCATTTCTATTATTTTTTCCTTGCTTATATATGACGGTATAGTCGTATTCGCTCAATTTTAAGCGCCATCTTGTGAGTCTCGAATTAGGCTCTTTTAAATTCATTACCCATTGTAAGGGTTTATGGTCCGTTATAATTTTGAATTTTCGGCCAAACAAATAAGGTCTGAAATACTTTGTCGCCCAAACGATAGCCAGTAATTCTTTTTCAATAGTGCTATAATTAAGTTCGCTAGAGTTCAGAGTTCTTGATGCGTATGCAATTGGTTTGTCGGAACCAACTGGACCTTGGGATAAAATAGCACCTATTGTGACATTTGAGGCATCAGTAGTCAGCAAAAACTCTTTATTAAAGTCAGGGTACTGTAGGATAGGGTCATTAATTAAAAGAGTCTTACAATGTTCGAAACTGTTGGTGACGTTGCGTCGCGCCACCAGAGTAGTGGACTGTATGTATGTTGGGGTGTTCTTCAGTATTCCAAATAACTACGGCAAGGCTTCTTTTCTGAGATCGTGCTGGCTGAGGTTTGGAGAGAGGTATTTCTTTTTCTTCTGAGACGTCCGCTTGTGTCGCTCTCGATCGGTAGAATGACGGATCCGAGGCGGGGCGCCGGTATTTCTATGCGCGCGTCGGCGCGCCCCAGGTAGTCGGCACGCCATACAACGCGCGCATAGTTTCACGGCGTTATTCTCCCCCGCCTCGTCCCCTCTCCATACCTCACCCCTTCGATATCTCGTTTATTCATACTATTTATTTATTTACAAGTTTTCTTAATCCTAGTGACTTAATTTTACATTCGTATTCTACTTATTCTATACATTTAATTCGATACCATAACTATACGTTTATTTTCCTTATGCTAGATGCTACTATTTTACTTTATTTATTTACTTTCCTTTATTTACATGCATTTGCGATACAAATGTTTACAACTACAAATACTGTCTACAAATGTTTCTCGTGGTGGACAAGTACATATTCATATTCATATTTATTCATATTACATTGGTTTGAGACGGTGGCTATACGTTGCGCATACACGTGGTGTATTTGTTCTCACTGTTTTCGTCGTGAACATTTCTCCCGCCGTCGCCTCGCGATTCTACTGGTAGCACGACGATCTTCTTGGTCGGCCGTCTCAGCGTGTGTCCCTTGCTGGTGACGACGTCGGCCACTCGAACTACGCCGTCCTTGCCCGGATAGGTCTTCGTCACGCGTCCTCGCGGCCAGATGTTCCGCGGGAGGTTCGGGTCGCAGATGACTACGACGTCTCCGACGGCAGGTATGACTCCAGTGCTGAATGGCTCCCGCCGGTGTCGGAGTACCGGCGTGTACTCCCGCACCCAGCGTCGCCAGAAGCAGTCGGCGAGCTGTTGGGCGCGTCGCCAATGCTGACGGGCGTCGGCGTCGTGCTCGCTGAAGGTGCCCGGAGCAGGCACATGACAGTCGGGCCCGATCAGAATCAGGTTCGGAGTCAGCGCTGGTGGGTCCTCTGCCGTTACCGCCACATGGGTGAGAGGGCGGGAGTTCACCGTTGTCTCCACCTCTGCCAGCAGTGTGTGCAGCGTCTCGTCGCTCGGGTACCGCTCGTGCAGCGTGGCTCGCAGCGCCTCCTTCACCGTTCGCACCATGCGCTCCCAAGCCCCCGCCATAAAGGGCGCGGCAGGGGGCAGGAAGCGCCAGTTGATTCGGTGTGCGGCGGCTTCATTCTTCACTGCTTCGGAGAGCTCGCGGTCCGCCCCGCGGAATGCTGTGGCGTTGTCGCTCCACAGCTCCGTAGGGCATCCCCGCCGAGCTATGAAGCGGCGGAGGGCGTTGATGGCGGAGTCCGTGCTCAGAGAGGCGGCGACCTCCAAATGCACCGCTCGCGACGTCATGCAGATGAAGAGCGCGACGTACCTTTTCTCCCGGTGTCTTCCCACTGTCACTTCCAGGGGCCCGAAGTAGTCCAACCCTGTAAAAGTAAAGGGCCGGGCGTGGTGAGCTAAGCGTGCGGGGGGCAGATCACCGGTGGATGGCGTCGCCGGCTTCGCTTTTCTTAGTCGGCAGACGGCGCAGCGGGCGATGACTTCTTTAACAGCTGGTCGGATCTTTACTATGTACATTCGTTGACGTAGTTCATTAACCACTATCTCGGTGCCTCCGTGGTGAAGTTTTTCGTGTACATGAGCTATGTACAGTTTCGTGTAAGCGTGCTTCCCATGTAGTACGGTCGGTCGCACCGCTTCTATTGTTAAGTTTTCGGCCGCGGCTAATCTGCTTCTAAGTCGTAGTATACCGTCTTCATCTACGTAGACGCTTAGCGCGGCGAGTCGATCGGTTTTATCCGGTGTCCGGCCGTCCTGTATTCTCTTTAATTCGTTTCCGTAGCTGTCTTCTTGTGAGGCGCGAATCCAGAGTTTCTCCGCTGCGAGTAGGTAGCGCGCCTCTAAAACGACGAACTTGTTCTTCTCCGTAGGCTTAGTGGTGGATTTGGCTCGCTTGCAGGCGCGTGGGGTCGTCGGTTTGTTCCAATCTCCGTCTCGTTCCGGATTCGCACGCGTTCGTTTGCGACGTATAGCGGCTACCAGCTGTTTTTCTGGATCGGAGAGTTTTCTTCGACAGAGGTCGATGAATTGTAACGCTCTCGCCGTCGCTCGCAATAGCCTCGTTCAACTGGAGAAACGCTCGATATTCGGCAGGTGCGCTTGTTGTGGTCGTCGTTGGAGTGTGTGGCACCTTTCTTTCTCCTCGCCGGTCGCGGGAATCTCGACCTTATTTTCAACGGGCCAAGTCGACTCAGCTTGATACAGGAACGCCGGTCCCTTGTACCATCTGTGCTGCGCGTTGAAGTCGGTCGGCGTAGCTCTGGTCGCGTCGTCTGCTACGTTGTCGGCTGACGGCAACCACCTCCACTGGTCTTTTCGGGTCGACTCTTCTATTTCTGCCAGCCGGTGCGCTACGAATGTTTTGTACGTGCGAGGCTCGGCGCGGATCCATGCCAGAGCGGTGCGTGAGTCGCTCCAATAGGTTTTCGTAGCGATCTCGTAGTCGTGTTCTTCTGCGACCGATCTGGCTAGACGGACGCCGAGGACTGCGGCCTGGAGTTCCAGTCTTGGCACGGAGATGGGCTTCGTGGGTGTAACTCGACTCTTCGCTGCGGCTAACGCGACCTTGATGCTTCCGTCTGCTCGCTGCAAGCGCCAGTAGATCGCGGCTGCGTACGCCTCTTCGCTTGCATCGACGAACGCATGCAGCTCGTAGCGGATAGCCGGCTCTACGTCGTAGCACCTAGGTATGTGCAAGTCGCTTAAGTCGCGCAGCTGTTGAAGCCATCGGCTCCATCTTCCTTGCAGCTCCGGCGGTATCGTCTCGTCCCATCCCGTCTTGTAGCGCCACGTGTCTTGCATAATACGCTTCGCCGGCGTAGTCATCGGTGAAACTAAGCCCAGCGGGTCGAAAATCGACATGATTATGCTCAGCGCTTCGCGTTTCGTCGGCGGGCGTGCATCGTTGAGTACTTCCGACGGAGCTCTTCTGGTGTTGAGGCGGAAACGTACGCAGTCGCTATTCGTGTCCCATAGCAGTCCGAGCGTCTTTTCTAGCTCGCTCCCGCCGATGGGGACCGTCGTTCGTTCGGCTCTTTCGGCGATCTGGCTAGTGGCCTCTTTGTCGTTCGTAGCCCATCCGCGTAGCTCGAACCCAGCTTGTCGGTGCACGTGGTTGACCTCTCTGACTATTCGTTGTGCTTCAGTCGTAGTCGGGAAGCTCTGCAAGTAATCGTCCATGTAGTGGTTTTTCTCGATCGCCCTCGCTGCCTCCGGATACTCCGCTGCGTGTTCTCTTGCATTTCTGTTCTTGATGTACAGGGCGGTGCACGGCGATGACGATGCACCGAATATTACGGAGGTCATTCGATACTCCTCCGGTTCCCCCTCTCGTCGGTCGCCTCTCCATAGGAAGCGGAGCGCGTCCCTGTCTTCGTCGCGTATCTTGATCTGCATGAACATCTCCTTTATGTCGGCCGATACAGCGATGTTGTGTTGACGAAACCTCGTGATGACGCCAGGCAAGGACTGCAGTAGGTCCGGTCCGGGTAGCAGCATATCGTTGAGGCTACGGCCGTGCGATTTAGCTGCGGCGTCGTGGACCACGCGAATTTTCGGCTTCTCCGGATTGCAGACGGCGAAGTGAGGTAGGTACCACGTTCTCACACTAGGTGGCGCTGTTGCCTTTTCAGCGTAGTTCGACGTCAGCAGATTGTTTATTCTTTCGTTGTATTTCACTTTCAATTCTTCATCGCGATCAAGTTTTTTCTCGAGGCTGCGTAGTCGCTTGAGCGCGTCCGGACGATTGTTGGGTATTTGCGTATTCTGCCATAGTAGCCCTGTTTCGAATTTGCCGTCGGGCAGACGTCGGCTCTTATCTTCTAATATTCGGAGAGCTTGTTGTTCGGGGTCGCTGTCTTGCTTCCTAGGCTCGATTGACAGCGACTCTAGCGCGAAGTATTTCTTCATCATGTCTTCCATGGGGTCGGCCGGCTCTATCTTGCTAAGATGAGCGCAGCAGAACGTTGCAGGCGCTGTTTGTGAGGTGTAGCCGTGTAACACCCAGCCCAGGAGAGTTTTCGAAGCCACGGGTTGATCTCGCCGACCTTCTCTAATGACACGTGACACGATCAGCTCCCAATTGTCTTGACCGATGAGTATCTTCGGCGTGGCTTTGGTGTACAGCAGCTCGTGCTTGATGTCCCTCAGGTGCAGGCAGTTTCTCACTTCTCGCTCGGTGATAGACTGCGTCGTGATGTCTAGGCTCGAGACTGTATGTGCGTTGTTAATTTGCAGTTCTTCCTCACTGTGTTGGCCTCTGATGAGAACGTTCACCCTCTTGCTTTTGTCGTGCGCTATCTCCGCCCCGCTCACGCCTTGTACCCACATCGGTTCGTTCGGTCCGTCGAGTCCGAGTGTGTTGGCGAGTGAAGAGTCTATTATCGTGACCGTGCTTCCTTCGTCGAGCAGCGCGTACGTTTGCACCGTGGCTTGCGGCCCCCTCAGTGTTACCGGGGCTATCTTGAGGTAAGCGCGGCTCGATACTGTCGCGTCGCTCGCTGCCTGCCTTATTGCCGACGCGATGACTTGTTCATTCTTCTCAGTCGTCGGCTGCGTCGGCGCGGCTACGTCTGCTTGCGGCGCCCTCTCGTGGTGTAAAAGGCGATGATGTCGCAAGGAGCAGCCGTTGACACCGCAGGGCTTGGCCTTACATACGGAGCGGCGATGCTTGTACGTAAGGCAACAGAAGCAGATGTGGGTCTTCTTCGCAACTTCCCAGCGTTCGTCAGTGCTCGCGTTAGCGAATCGCGGGCACGCCGGTAGTTGGTGGTTTTCTTGGCAACACGGGCATGATGGCGGTTTTTCTTCAGCGGGTTTTTTCTTAGGTTCCGTCGTGGCGTAGGTACGTTCAATTTTCTTCCTGACGCTCTTGTTGTCTCTGTTCTCCGTTGTGGGCTCGGGAAGTGCGTACGGAGCGCTGTTGTCGGCTTCACTGTTGAGAAACTGTGCGACGTTCTTCAGTTCGGGTGTGTCTCTTCGTTGGGCCGCGTAGTCGTACCACTTGTTGCGTAGGATCGGAGTGAGCTTGTCGACGATGAGCCGTAGTACCACAGGGTTGTGTAGATACTGCGGCCGCTCCAGCATCTCGATCATGGCCACGGTGTTGGCGACGCGGTTCGCGAAGATACACAAGTCGCGTGGGTTCTCGGTGAGTCGAGGCAGCGTTTTCATTTTTTCCATTTCATTTATAAGCAGGGCGTCGGGTCTTCCAAATCTTCTTTCCAACGAGTTCACGACGTCTTCTGGTTGAGGCTTACTCATGAGGAGGGCGCCGACTGATTCCAAGGCGACTCCGTGTAAGCTCTTCCTTATTCTGGCGACGTTCTCGCCCGCCGTGAAGCTCGGTGCAGACTCGACGAATGCTGCTTTAAATGGTAGCCAGTCGTGGCACTGGCCGCTGAACGGAGGTAGGTCTGGTATAAATTTCTTTCTGGATTTGCTCATATGGATGGCTTCTGCGAACGCGGCGGACAGCGTTGTGACGTCTATCGCGGAGACTTGTGGGGGCTGCTTCGTCTGCCGCTCGTGTGTCTTCTCAACACGGGCGACTAGCCCTTGTTCGTCCTCGTTGATGCGACGTTCCTCTGTTCTCGTATTCTGCTGGGCCGTGAGTGCGTTGATGTCTTCATCCATAGGTGGCACCCGGTTCTCGGGTTCGGGTTGGCGATTAAACCAATCGGAGATTCGTTGCGGTGCTAAGTCGTTTTCCTCTTCTGACTCCGATGACTCAGCTTCTCTTCTCGCTCGCCTGATTTTTTCTAAGTGGGCTTCGGCGCGGATACGCTGTAGTTCCAGCTCGGCTAGCCTTTCTTTAGCCTCCAACTCCGCGAGGAGCTTTCTGCTTGAGGCTGCAGATCGGCGTGACCGAGCGGGTTTAAGCGTCCGTATCGAGGCCGGTGGCGGCGGCGGCATCAACTGCGTTGACTGGCGTTCGACGACTGTAGCTGTAGTACTGGCCGCGGGCGTAGCTTGAATTCCCGATGTGTCGGCCGGGCCGCCTTTACTTGTAGACGGCGTCGTCGTGGCGCCGGTGTTCATCGTGGCGTCGGTGGCAGTTGTGGCGTCGGTGGCAGTTGTAGCGTCGGTGGCCGTTGTAGTTTCGGTGGCCGTTGTAGCGCCGGTCTCGGCTGTGACGACGGTTTCGCTGCTGCCGGTGGTTTCTGTAGCAGACTCGTTCTCCTTGCCGTGGTTGCTTCTTGTGGTAACCATTTTCTTGATATTTTTCTTTCTTGTGGCTCAGTGATCCGGCTTCGGAAGGACCATTAAATGTTGGTGACGTTGCGTCGCGCCACCAGAGTAGTGGACTGTATGTATGTTGGGGTGTTCTTCAGTATTCCAAATAACTACGGCAAGGCTTCTTTTCTGAGATCGTGCTGGCTGAGGTTTGGAGAGAGGTATTTCTTTTTCTTCTGAGACGTCCGCTTGTGTCGCTCTCGATCGGTAGAATGACGGATCCGAGGCGGGGCGCCGGTATTTCTATGCGCGCGTCGGCGCGCCCCAGGTAGTCGGCACGCCATACAACGCGCGCATAGTTTCACGGCGTTATTCTCCCCCGCCTCGTCCCCTCTCCATACCTCACCCCTTCGATATCTCGTTTATTCATACTATTTATTTATTTACAAGTTTTCTTAATCCTAGTGACTTAATTTTACATTCGTATTCTACTTATTCTATACATTTAATTCGATACCATAACTATACGTTTATTTTCCTTATGCTAGATGCTACTATTTTACTTTATTTATTTACTTTCCTTTATTTACATGCATTTGCGATACAAATGTTTACAACTACAAATACTGTCTACAAATGTTTCTCGTGGTGGACAAGTACATATTCATATTCATATTTATTCATATTACATTGGTTTGAGACGGTGGCTATACGTTGCGCATACACGTGGTGTATTTGTTCTCACTGTTTTCGTCGTGAACAGAAACAATTAATATAGTTTTGGTTTAGTGTAATTTTACTACCCTTCTTAAGACACTGAGTTAGGGGCTTAGTCAAGCGCGCAAAATCAGGGATGAACTTCCTGTAATACCCTAGTAATCCGAGAAAACGTTTGATTTCAGTGGGGGTCTTAGGTATAGGATATTTAGAAATAGCTTTAATCTTCTCAGGGTTAGGTTTTACACCTTCAGCACTAATCACATGCCCAAGGAAGTCGGTTTCCAGCTTCAGAAATTCAGATTTGTCTAGCTGAATTTTGAAGTTAGAATCTCGAAGTCTTTTAAATACTCTTTCTAAATTTACCATGTGTTCCTGAAGGGATGTGCTATACACTATTATATCGTCCAGATATACCAGGCAAACATCATTTTGAAGGTCTTTAAGTACGTTATCCATAACCCTTTGAAAAGTTGATGGAGAATTCTTTAAACCCATGGGCATCCTTAAAAACTCATAATGCCCATTTTCCACATTAAATGCGGTTTTATGTATATCCTGGGGGTTCATCTCTACCTGATAAAATCCACTCGCTAAATCTAGCGTAGTGAAGTACTGGCACTTGCCTAACTTGTCTAGTACATCTGTGATGTTAGGGATAGGATATTTGTCATCAATCGTTTTCTCGTTAACCTTTCTGAAGTCAATTACTAAGCGCCATTTGGTTTTGCCTGAAGCGTCGGCTTTTTTGGGGACAACCCAAATAGGAGAGCTCCATGCAGAATCAGATGGACGTATAATATTCTGTTCTAGCATTTTAGCAATCTGATCTTTAACTTCCTGTCTATGCACATACGGGTATCTGTAGCTTTTAGTATACACAGGAGCTTCATCCGTAGTCTTAATGCTGTGTTTTATCTTGTTGGTAAAGGTTAAAGCTTCACCTTCAATATAGAACACATCTGCGTAACGCTCACATAACGTTCTTAAATTAGCTAGCTCCTCTGGGTTTAAATGTTCAGTACGGAGTTTAGGTAAAATTTGTCTAGCGCGTTCTGACAAATCAGTATAATAACTACGTTCAAACTCGATATTGAACATTTGCGCGGATACAGGGTGGTCCATGGAGAATATTAAGTCATTAGGTGTAGGGTTAGTAACTTCGACCCATCCGCGATTATCCTTTACTTCCGTCAAGCAGTCAGAAATATGGCAGCCACACATCATTTGGTTAGGTACTAAAACTTCACCATCTGTAGTGTTAATAGGTAGCCTAACTAACTTTGAAGATTGTGCCGGGATAATATCCTCATAGAGGTTGACATTACATGAGTCGTGCATTTTAATAGGAACAGATGAGTTTCTTGTAATCAGAATATTATTTTTTAGATCAATGTTAGACTCCCAACTATTTAACAAATCGAGCCCTATGAGGCCATCGAAGAAGTTATGAAACTTGTAAACGAATAGCGTAATGTCACCTTCTTCGTTAAATTCTGAAAAACATGGCAGTGTGATAGAAAAATAATTTTTACTTGTTGCATGAACGTTGGTTACCTCGAAGGGGTCATATTTCAGTGGGATATGGCGGAAGTATTTTTCTACTGCTTGTGGGCTTATGAAAGATTGGTTGGCACCGGTATCAACGAGGAATTTAAGCGGGGGATTATTAATCTGAACATATACAAGTCGCCTTTGCGTCTGTAGATTTAATTCTATTTTGGCCTTTCGGACTTGGGGTCCTTCTGAAAATTTTCATTATTTTCAGGGATTGGAACTTGGCCGATTTCTTCTACTATAACACTTTCAGTATGATTATGGCGTTCATAATTACTAGGGAGGTAATACTCGGGCTGATATTCATAATCACAGTACACATGGTCATAATAGTCATTATCATAGTCATAATCATAATAAGTATCATATCCCTGGTCAAACTCATTAAAATTCATCTCACGGGTCTTAAAGTAATTTGAAGGCGGCGGATTTCCGAATTTACGCCAGTCATGTCCTGATGGTGGTAAAGGCTTGGTAACAAAATGACTGACGCCACTCATAGGTGTAGGACGCGAGAACCTATTAAAATTGGGCGGCTGTTGTTGCGGTTTTGCATTTAATCGGAACGCGTTACTCTGTGGGCTATAGTTCGGTGGTGGAGCGCGGAACATTTGTTGGGTACGGCTAGGGCCAATAAATTGGGGTGCTGGATTAGGCTTCCAACCTTGAGAGGGTTGAGGGGGTAGAAACTGACGTGACGTACCGGGTACGTTAAATAAATTATTCTGTTGCCTCGGTATCTGAAAACCTTGACTGCCGATAGGCTTGGGCATAGAAAAATTATTTAGTGGTAAGTTAAATGGTCTAGGTTGTTGGGGTTGCCAATCACTCTTACTAGGGCCGCTTATATTGCGTTGCTGCAAATAAAGGGTATTAAGTTCATCCTGTACAAACTCTAACGCTTTTTCCATGCTTTCGGGTCGCATGCAACGAATCCTAGATCCTAATGGGTCCTTAAGGCCACGTAAATAACATTGCAAAGTAAGCTTCTGATATAACTTTCGCTTAGCTTCAACGGTGGTCTCAACAGTTTCGTGTAAATTAACATAAGTCATAATTGTGCTAAATAAACTTTGACAACGCTCGTAAAATTCTTGGGGGCTGCTAGAGCCTTGACTCTGTAGTGATAAATCATTATAGAGGGCTGTTTCGTCACGATGATCCGCGAAGTTATTAATTAGGGCGGTGCGTATGCTACTCCAATTTTCGGGTATGCCACTAGAGTTAATAAGCCTAGCTGCTGGTCCTGTAACTTTATTTAATATGCCGTTGATGAGTGCTAAGTTCGCTAACTCATGTCCGGGCGCTGTATTAAAATGCGTAACTACTAATCGGTCGCACAGGTTGAGAAACCGTGTCAGAATATATGGGTTTCCATCAAACTCGGGCAATAATCTAAGTGATTTATAAATAGTATCAATTTCACTGTCAGACATTATACCGCTAATATCTCTACGCTCGTCTAACTTATTTGCACTTTTCCTATCACGACTACTACTTCTAGATTCGCGAGGATGAAAAATTTTAGAACCGGGCATTTGACATACACACTAAAAAATATTATAGCGACACTGTAATTTTTATAATTTTATAACTACACATATATAAAATTATATAGAAAGGAAATATGTTAAGGATAATCCTAATAGAAATAGGGGTTAGCAAATACTTGAAAGATTCAAGGTACTTACAGCATAATTTTGGTATTTTTGACAATCGAAGTCTGGATCACCTCGGCTTCCTCCCGTCACTTTCACGTAAGTTCGATAACGTCACACAGCGGCTATGCGGAGCCGACAGGATTCGATGCGTGAGTCCTTTCGCGCCGCGTACTGCTATGACTATCCTTTAAGACTGCGCCAATAACGCGGGTGGACGCCCGAGGTCTCAAAAAAAAACCAAAATTGTTTTAACTTATTTAATAAAATAATTAAAATTACAATTTATATTAGAAGTATTAAATTATGTGAGACCGAACCGAAGTTGGGAAACGGAATGAATTAAATTGTCGCACGGCGATCACAATGAAAATGCTGCATCGGCGTTTCATCATTCAATGCAGCTGCAGGGTGTCGTAACTCGGCGAAGTAGCCGGAACGGTCGTGGCCTTGTCAGCAACTTCCATGTATTAGGGATGCGTAACAAATACAAAAATATTTATCCTACAGGAGTTATAAATGTTTCCGGAATAAAAAATCTAATCCGTTCAGTCGTTAATACAATAATCGTAGTTGATATAATCGTAAGCAACTTGACATTTCAATTACAATATGCTTCTATAAATTATATTCGATATTTTTGGTTGTCGATTACTTTCGGCGAGCACATGCAAATTTTGGGCACTCGAAACTTGGGAGCAACTCACATAAAGTTGACTAATAGCGGTGAATCTCTGGGTGTAAAGCAGAGTCGTCGCGAAGATGTCATCCCACAGGAATCCATCAACGGGATAAAAATAAGCCTTTTTATCTCGGTGCTGTGTTCCTGTGGGACAGTAGTAGATGAAAAGCCGCTGATACGTAGAAGTGAAATAAACCATTCATATTCGATCGACATAGTACGATTCAAAAATCTAAACATCCAAACTATCCCACGGGAACATATCACCGGGACAAAAAGTAGCCTATGTATTAATCCAATACCTCATCTATCTACCTACCAAATTTCGTCCAAATCCGTTCACGCGCTGAGGCGTGAAAATGGAATAAACATCTAAACATCCATACTTTCACATTTATAATATTAACAGGATATATTATCAAAAGCAATAAAAATGGCGTGGCAAAATACCTAGATAATAACTCAATGTGCAAAATTTATTCTGTGTTTGTGTGTAAAGTGTGTTTACCGGAGGGCGCATTCAATTAGCAACTTTTTATAGAAAATGAGGGAAGTCACGAAGAATCTCTTGGGTATGTAGTTGTTACGACAGCAGCGAAGTCAGCAACACGTGATCAATAATATAGCTACAATGGATGTTTACAACAAAAGAGTGTTGCAAGCGTTAAGGTTAAGATGCCACTTTTCATCATGCATGTTTTTACAACGTAATATAAAAAGGAAAAAGATTGCAGACCAAACATCTTAGTACGCTTTGCATTATACGGCACCAAAAAAAGGTTATAAACGGCGTGAACAAAACCAGACGTCGATAAAAATATGGGCATAATTCGAATCGGCCGCACCGTGCCGTGGGCGAAGTGTCAAATTTTCCACATCATTAAACTGTCCTTTAGCTTTCAAATTTGAATTTTAAAAATTAACAAACGTTTTTGACTCACGCCACCCCAGGTGATCAATCTCTTGGCACAAATTTTAGTGTAATTACGCAATTACAATGTCCAACTGGTAAGCCGTGAAGAAATACACACTCGAGGAAAGTAAGAATTTGGTATATTTATTACTGTATTATTTATTTTAGGAAGTTGTTGATGACTAAACCCACTAAATCGTGATAAATGCAATCAACGTCAATTATCTTTAAGACCGGAGAAAAAAGTCATGTTCTGCGAAAGTCGCCTTTGATGTACAGGAATTTCTCGGCTTAGCGTAGCTGGTGATTCATTCCGAACAGACTATTTTTGACCACGCATGGTTCCTGTACGGAATGGGCGTAGCGAAAGAGCGCCAGCATTTGTTTTGCCTGACCAAGCCGTACCACAGCGATTAAACAGCATCGCGGTGTTGCACAATATTTGACCACATGTTTCTACCATCGAACCACGCGTGCTATCAAAATATTGACCCTCTTATCCGCATTGAGGTTGCATTGTGGCGCTTTAATACATACAAGTACGCGTACCTTTTATTTGGTTACCCCATTAGCTAGCACTTAATGTGCAGGCATGTGCTATTAAAAAAATATTTAGACAAGTGGCGTCGACACGTCGAAAGTTACGAAGAAGACTCGCCTTATCAGAGACATTATAAGCAATTACAGCGGCTACCTAGTAGTTTTTATGGTTAAATATGTTTAAAGACCATTTATTTAGGATGATTTTTTGCTGGAAGGGACATTTAAAGGGTGGCCATGTTAACAATTAAGGAGCTGTTACAGTTAAAAAATGTCACCCTTTCAAAACCTTTGCGGGTGCAGTGTCCAAAAAAGAGGACACTTTTTTATCACCTGGGTTGGTCACAAAATGTTTATCGCCACTTGACGGCATGTTGATTTATGCTTCCACCCCGTCAAGGACCAGGGACCCGACCGAAATGAATTAGATTGTTTAATTGGTCATTTATTTTCGAAGATAACGCGTTTCAGGGTTCAGGTTTATGGATGAGTATATTTAGGGCACGGGAGTGGTACTGCAATAGGAGGCAATTGAAAATAAAATATATTTCTGTTTAAGACATTATAGATTTTAGATTATGGCCAGAACAGTGTACGCGGGATGTGAAATATTGTTTCAAAAATAAAAACAAATTTAGGCATCAGCTGTTGATCTAACACGAGATTTATTACACATAATTGCTATGAGGAGCCCTTCTATCTCATGTATTATGGATTACGCTCGAGAAATATGACGTGCTTAAGACAAAAGGTATAAAAATTTACAAGAAAAAAGTGGCTAATGACCGGCTTACATTTTCCATAAGCCCACCGGAGACGTAGAAATTAAAGGCTTATCTTAAATTATGCTTAATTGGAGGGTCTAAAAGTACAGATTGAATTTCAAAAGGTTTGATTGATAGCTGTACCTCACTGTAGCGTTTCCGATAATGGTTTATGTAAAAACCGATATTTATTAGGCTAATTAGCATAAGTTGAGTTACGATGCCCAGCCCATCCGACAAAGGTATGGCTTAATAAAAACGTTTGAGGTTACAAAATATGTTTTATTGAAAATGTGTGAAGAGGTGAATCACTACGCGTGTCTCTTGCAGACACGTTTGATGGAGCTTCTGCATTTCGTTATACCACTAAGGTGGTAACGACCAATTTGGTCACGGTAGATGAGTCTTGGGTTTCCTCAGCTCCTACATTTCTCCACTTCCGCGTTGTATGTCTGTTTCATTTTTTTTTTTCTCCTGCATTATTTATACATGTCCGAACCAACGCAGGACGCCTCTTCTTATTTTAACACAGATATTCTCCTTCGAACCGTTACGTTACAAATTTTGCGCAACGTTCGCGTTTCGACCGCTTTTACCCTACCGCATGCTCTCTCTATCGTTACTTTATTCACTTTAACGTTCAATCACACGTGGAAAACGTGCGATCAGTGTCGTTTTGAAAAGTAGTTCGACCGAATGTAAACAAGTATCATAAACATTAAGTAAATATCCCATGGAGAACCAATGTGAACGATATTACGTAGTAACTCAATTCACCGCTACGAGTCGAGGTCAAGGTAGAACGCGCCGTTCATATTGGCTAGTTCACGGATCAACATCGTGGCACTTATAGGCTTTTGGTTAAAATATTCTCGTAGTAGTAGGATTCAATCGCTGAGATATTTAGCCTGCTAATACGTTTTCAGGAACACCGTTCCTATATGAAATCCATATGTTTGTCTGTGTGTTTATCTGACGCTTTTTTTTCGAATATTCGATTTTGACGTCAGGTTCGGATTCAGCATAAAAAAGTAGAATAGGAATGTTCAGGTTCCGTCAGGTCCGTAGGTGTTCCGTTCCTATCTCTTAAGGAACATGGTCAAAATGGACGATAAATTAAAAAAAAAATTGAATTGTTATATAATTGACGAGCCAGGTGTTCCTCTGGCAATGCAAGCTTGCGCATTCTCAACTGGTTTACATTACAAAGGAGAGTATTTTGAAAAACAATAAAACATATTTATTAGGCAATACTTTCAGTTGGCGTACTTTCACTGTCGATGTCATCATCGACAGTGAGTCCATTTCACAGTCTGACATTTCGCGGGAGAATATCTCTTAGGATCCGTACAGTAGCTACCACTGTGTTAGGATGAATACTCTTGTAATGGCGAGCTACGCGATTGTACAAAAGGGCGTGGGCATTGATATAAAATAACGTTTCTAAATACAACTTCTTTTCAAAGGTGTTATTTATAACGTCGCTTCTCGGACTTAATATGATTTCCATTAGATACCATCAAATAAATTTCCCTAAATTTGAGCTGTTGTAGGCTAATAACAAAATGCGCTAATAAAACTGAGGTTAGTAGTCTAACCTTCTTATTTTTCCTAGCATTATACCATTGGCATGATCCATTACATAAGCCTAAAGATTTGGCGAAGATATTGGTTTTGATATGGAGCAACTGCCGTTAGACCTTTACAATCTAGGCCAATTCTAAGTTAACTAAAGAAAGTTCGTCCTTCAAAATATATTTATATACACTAAACAGTATATCCGTTGTTATCGGTGTCTTTATAATACATATAAAATACATCAAAAAGGTATATGAAAGAAGGTATTCATTATTTTTCAATCCCATGAGAGAAGAAAGAAAAGTTTTACGATGTGATACAAAAAAAATAAATAATTTCGGAGCGTAATCAAACACTGTTTAATATTCAGGGCTCCGATTTCACAACGAATGCTTTATGAATTCTGTTTTGGAGATTCCATTACGTTATTTATGGCTGAATCGACGCCGTATTTATGGTGCAACTAATTACGAGTCATTTGCATGTTAGTATTTGTTTTTCTATGGAACTATTTTGTTTTATGTTCTGACTGTGGAAGTAATTATGAAGTTAACAAATAATTTCTTTATAACCGTGATTTTGATAATCACAATATTATTAACACTGGTATAGTATTTTAACGTCTTTCGTTATAGTTGCGATATTAAAGAGGCTAGCCCTCTTCACGTTAGATTATTACCACTATTGCTATCTTCCTTCTGTATTCCTCCCTTTATTCTTATTCTCCTGTACGTATAGCGTATAAAATATATATGTCTTGGTCATAAAAAATCGATTGAAGGCGTTGGTGTTGCATGGGCCCATAAGCAATATGCTCATAAGAATACAGTCACATTTTCTGTGTAATTTTTGTCCGATAAATGACCGCCATTTAAATTTTTCCCATTTAGTTTAAGATAAAGTAAAACTTAACTTTATTAATTCAATGTAAGTTTAAATATTCTTACATTATAAATGCTAAAACTACTTTCATACTAATTAAGAAGCGTATTTGAGCGCAAGAGTTAAAAACCGTATTCCACTTATGAAGTCTTATAAATATTTGATAATTTATTCAACTGTACGAACTAAAGTTCTACTAAAATGTTACCACATTTTCAAAAGTGAAAGCCGTCGTATTAAATGCTAGGTTCCAAAGTACAATGGCGCCATTGTTAATAAAAACCACAGCTAAAAACCACACACAATACAGCCACTGTTCCTTCATTTCTCACTAAATTCCCACTAAACCCTTCAAAATGGAGGGACGTCTAAGTAGCAATCTGTGAATTTCAACAACGAAACAGTATCTTAATTAGCTAAACAAAAACTTCTCAATGACCTTACAGGCAGGAGAGTGAATGCAATAACAGCTGCTTTAAATTTCTAAGAAAACTATAGTAGTTCCTCTGTTTTTTGTTACAATACTACAATTCAAACAGTAAGTTAACAGCAGTCTTTTAAAACGTTTGTTTTATGGATGCGCATATATACATTTCTGCACATACGAAACTAGATATCTCTTTTACTAAGATGTTGATTGATTATGCCTAAAGAATTTCAATATATTTAGGTTACTAGGTAATGACTTTCCCTGTGCATAATCAAAGTTTTAGAAGATATCGAGAAGCATTTCTATAATACCTTATACTTTATTACTTTAGTTATTAGAATCAAAGAATACTAAGCGTGAATATATATAATTAAACCATATATATAATTACAACTATCGTCTGTCAAGAACTCATTGCAATCACAACATTCAGAGTTTGGCACAGAACTTTTCAGTAAAGTCTACGAACGAAAACATTATTTTATATTTACATATATATTATGAGAATATACAAATACAGGATATATATATATATATATATATATATAGTATATTATCACTCTAGAGGGGTGGTCTATGTTTAGCAGTGGATGAATACAGGCTGAGATGATGATGATATATAGCTATAAAAATTGTGACATAGTTTATTATGACTTCATTTAATTCGATTTTCCCGACTGTCAACAAAGTATTTAAATATGAAATGTACTAATAATTGATGAAACCATATGCTCAAGGATAAGCATGCAAAGCATTGTATGCATGCATGTCTGTATGTGGATATCAAAGAAAGCCCAAACTGCAGAATTTAGTATGTTCATTATGTGACATAAGTATCTGCCAAGTAAGTATTTTCGAAATTTTCCATGAGATACCGGCTGACGTGTGGAAGATATCATGGGGCAATCTATAGTGCCCAATATTAAAGTATAATATTCCAAAGAAGCGTCGGATAAAGTATATGTACTTTCAAAAATAACCAAATCAATGAAGACTAAACGAATATAAACATCCATGGTGTGTGATGCTTGATACTGGATTGAATAATAGCAATGAAAAGACAATATGTCACCATTATATTATATTAAGTAATCTTAGTACCAGTGCGAACTGAGCTTGGTCATCTCTGGGTAACATCAGGATAGAGATGGCGATCGGATGTGGGCGGGAATGAGACAGTTAATTCTAATTATGACTGTATTGTGCGAGGAATTTTATTGCTAACTCATCTCGCTTAACGCTTTGGCGACGTAATTGTGCGCTATTGTATTCTCGACCGTTTTTCTGTTCGACCGTGTGAATCTGGGCCGAGGGGACATCGTAATTCACAAGTTTCAGTTAACTTTCTGCCCGAGATTAATTGAAGTTAAAATTGGTAAAAAGAATTCCCGCGGGCACTTTTCGTGCGCAGTCGTTAATGTTTTAAGTTAATATTCAAATAGACCCACCCAATCAGGGGTTACTTCAATCTAAGAAAAAATCGACTTTGATTCACCATAAGAACTATGAAAAAGTACAGACATAGATCAGAAATAGGACAAAATAACGGATAGTTATGGAAACCAATAAGTATTAATTAATAATAAGTAATAATATAAACCCCTGTGTAATAAATATAACGTGGTTTAAAAAATTAAGCATGCAAAATTCACTGGCGTTTAACAAAAACAGCAGTTCGTCTTAAATCTTTAAAGAACAATTGGCATCAACGTTATTTGATGCCAATTTTCGCCTATTCTTCTTTATCACGGTTATCCTATTTGTGATTAGAAAATAAACGCTTTTTATTATTAATTATTATGTATGAACCAAATCAAACTGCTACTACATTCATAAAGAATAATATTATATAAATACATTTTTCATCGATATGGTAATAACGATGTATAATAACTTAACTATAGGAGTAGTATTGTCTTAGGTTTTCGCGATTGTTACACATTGAAATTAAACTATTTTTAACGGAAGTATCGCGTGTTTTATTTATTTTGTTGAAACCTGACGTTTCGAACGCTTTGCAGCGTCCGTGGTCGCAGGAAAGACTAAGGTGGTATTTGTCTTACATTAGTTATTCAATTATTACATCTACCGACATGGATGGATTAATTATATATGTTCCGATTCACACAAAAATCGCTCACAGTGTCCGAACATTTTTTAGTAGATCTTTGGATTTGTGACTGTGAACATACACTGGACCAACCAAACCATTACATCCGGTTCGATAAACCACAAATCCTCGCCAAGGAGAATCGCTACATGCCGAGAATGTTGCGCGAGGCTATTGAAATAAGAAAACACCCCAATTTCAATAGAGAAGATGGTTGGCAAGTACCACCTGCTTGGGATCCAGTCCTAAAAATAATCAAGTCACAAATCCAAAGATCTACTAAAAAATGTTCGGACACTGTGAGCGATTTTTGTGTGAATCGGAACATATATAATTAATCCATCCATGTCGGTAGATGTAATAATTGAATAACTAATGTAAGACAAATACCACCTTAGTCTTTCCTGCGACCACGGACGCTGCAAAGCGTTCGAAACGTCAGGTTTCAACAAAATAAATAAAATACGCGATACTTCCGTTAAAAATAGTTTAATTTCAATAACTATAGGAGTGTTATTAGCAATATGTAGGAGTAAAAAAGAAAACTCAAAAGTGCATTTAACGCCAATAATCCAATATACGGGATATCTTACACATAACAAACAACAAAATCCATGAACAAACATGCTAGTGCAATGTGCGTTAAAAGTAACGAACCACCCAAGGGATTTGCTAAAAGGAATAACAAAATAAACTATTGTATTATCTATTTCGGGTACACACGTTGGCCTTTGGACAACCACTGATGGATTCTAAAGTTTCATCGCGGCCCGTCTGAACGATTAGCGCCCTGACAGCTAATTTATATACTCAACTTACGACGCTATTCTTGGCGGGGTCTATAGATAGTATTATGTACAGAAGCGGCAGGACATAAATCGCCAAGCGATTCTTATCTGCGACTTTGACTTCTCTAAATAATACTTATATCAATTATTAAGTAATTTGTTATTTAGACATTTACAGAAATATTAGTTTTGATGAGCTTTGTGTGGTAATTAACGTTACTTTGACACCATCGTTCGCAGGTTCGATTCTCACAAAGACAAATTTATTGTGTGCATGGACATGTTTGTTGTCTTGGTCTGGGTATTTTTTTAAGAGAGGTAGGCCGTATAAAACCATCCTGTCTGTAGAAATACCTCCACCTCACAGAAAACCGCAGCCAAATACCTACCTGGAGGTTGTTGTCCTGCGAGTGAGTGAGGTCAACAGTAATCTACTAAGGAATAGATGAGTTAACAACAGAGGTGACATCGCGCGAGTGATACTTGTGTTGCGAGCGTTCATACGCTATAGTAGCCACTTTACATCAGGTGAGCCGTATGCTTGTATGCCTGCTATCCCGACATTATGTTAAAAAAGTTATTATTTTTTAGGCATATGTGAACATGAGGTTCTTAAAAAAGGCGTAAAGGAGTTTTTACAGACTCTAAAATGCCTCAGGTATACCTCTGGAGTTGTAAACGCCCAAAGCATGCTTACCATCAGACAGAGCGTATGCTTGCTTGTCACCTTAGTGATAAAAAAATATGCAGATACTAGTATTTATACAATAATGTGTATTTTTTTCGTTTTATGAAGTTGTTGTGTTTATTTTATGTACTTATTTTTCATTCGTTGCTACGTTCAGGGACACAGGTCTTTGTTTGTGATGGATGGTTGGCTGGAAGAGATTCTCAAAGGAATAAATCCGCCTTAGCAAACATCATACCTTATAAACTTAACGTAACAGTTATATTGGTACCGCAATAAAATAAGCAAATAAACTTTTTAATGCACAGAAATATGCCCTCCTTACGGGAAGCCGATTTTTGTTTGATAAAGCATTCCTGTCTTATCTACGCGTCTAATTAAATAAACTAATATTTTACTATGATTTATTATGTGCTACAATCAACAACACAGCACATCACCTTCGCCAAATTTAAGTATTTAGCACCAAATAAAAAAATAACTCGTTGATGACTACAATACCGACCCGCGAGCGTAGTACAGTAGTTATTATTATTCGGCATGTACCATCATCTTTTACTGAATAAACTTTTACAGTACTTAAATTACGTAAGTGCGTACAGCGCTAAGGCAATGGTACCGATTTTAATGAACCTATTAATAAAAAATATTTTTAGTGTCACAGTTCTCTAAACAAGAAACCAACACAAATATTACTATTTTTTTAACAACGTCTAGAGGAATGCAATCATACAGTTCGTATTATATAAAATGATTACAGTAGCATATGAATATTCGTGATACATACAGAAGTATTACTAGCGCGTTTCCATTCCAGCTAATAACAACAACAACAAATTAGAAGCTTACATACTCGTACGAATACTACGACGCTCCAGGGAGTTGTTATTTGACTGCCATTTTCTGTGAGAAGGTACGTCCAAAGTCGGACTGCTTTGATGCATCCTACTTCTTTATTGATAATGACTGAAATCTGATCGGACAATAGAACAGAGAGGTTCCTAGTCTCATTAGTGTCAAATCGAAGAACCTTACACACATGTAAGGTTCTTCGATTTTTCTACTCTTTTTCACAGAGAGGTCATAGACATTACTCTAATTCACGTACGCAATAGACATAAAATATATCCCTAAAAGCAGTTCATACAATATGATGTTCGAATACAACAAACAGTATCATTATCGACATAATGCCGGCAGCTGCGCGATGCTTACACCTCATTGCTTTTTCCGTGACATTGCCCGATGCTATAAAAGATATTGCGTTTTGCAATAATGCTACACCATACCCGTGATTTGTTGCATCTTTAGTGATAATATATGTATGCAGCAGCACGTTTTCTTTTAATGTTAAGATAAGTGCTAATCTGATAATTATTATTTTGAAAAACAACGCTATTTGCAAATAATACACAAAACACGAACAGTTTTAAATTAAACATTGTTTACTGATCAACCATTTGACTTCCTTTCATGTGTCAAGTTTAACAATAGTGGCCAGAATTCTATGCTCAAGGTATTGTATACCTTAATATTGAAGTTACTAATTCCACTTATGTATCTCTTCGTAATTTTACAAATGCCCGCTCTACGTATTCTAAATGTATTGTCTAAGATAGGAGGCGAACCCCTTCTTGCTAAATCTGGAAACGATTTTCGGAATGGCTTCTCCTGACAAATAATTTGAGAACAAATTGGTCCAACATTTCACCTATTAATGGTCTTGTTAAGTCTTTAAATATTTGACGTGCCGCAGTGGATACCAACTTAACAATGCAATTTATGGAGCCATTATTTCGTTCGGCAAGTTCATTTTGGTGGATTGTGTTGGAGAAAAATACGAAATTTTGGAATCATTTCGGTATACATTAGTATCTTACATTTTTGAATTGTAAATAGTGTTAATAAATTAGCATTAGAATTGTCACAACCACTTATCATCTTTAAAGCGACATTCACTCACGGAAAATCGTTATTCTGAACCATCTCCCCAAAAGCGGTCCTGCGTGTATGTAATGCATATCATAAATTATTCTATGGCGACGCACTAAAATAGCATAACACCCCAATGTCATGGGAACGGCGTCTCGACCCCACAACCTCACGCTAAATGCCTACAAATCTGTCGTTTGCGTCCAAATCAAAAAGACATCGGGTGAGTCGATTCGGCATCGATTAGAAACGTCAGTACGATAAACAATTTGTAGGGGGCGTAGAAGTTTCTAAGTGCAAGCAAATGCATCAGACACATGATGAAAGTGCTGCATAATCGGAAAGAAAATAGTGAACAATGAGAAACCAGCAACGCAGCAGGAAGCATCGCGGATTTTTCCCTGTTATCTCAACAACAATGGAAGTCAGCTTCAATACTTACCTGCCTGCATGCAGTCTTTTGTTTAATTAATTATCCGACGGATGGAATAATTAAGCTCGAATTCGAGGCTGTGATTAAACTGGTGTATTCTAAAACATTATTAATATCAGGTGCACGTTGTTTTGTTGCTAAATGATGGTTATTATCTTCGTGTAAATTTATTACATGAATTTTATCAAGGGGCCCCTGTGTAAGAAATTATTGCAAGTTCAAGAATATAATTAAACTCTTTGTGTAACAGTAATAATAAATTAAGGAAGGGATTGAATACTATTGCGGTGAATTCAATGGTCTGGGAAACCCACTGTGCATTGAATACATGACGTTGATAGGTCATCGGTCACTGTTTGACAGTAGCCTCTAATATAGTGAGGAACCAAAGCTATGGATTCATGGGACCAGCGTGATCAATCAGAGAACATTCGCATACGTCTGATAATGTATCGCCAACAACACAGCATTTAATTGGTGATGGATCGCATAGAGCCCCGGCAGGCGAATTTCACGGCCGAATATCATATTTCGTGTAGAATTTTTTCATCATCTCCGACCGTGCATATTCGATACGGATTTATTATTTTCATCTTTACATCTTACCCTCTTTAGGGCTCGGAAGCGATACGTAAAATGACGGAAGAAGTGAAGGGCGGTAATGGGGGAAAATTGTACTTTATTCGATTTTGATAGACTTGATGGCAGATTTCGGTCTCGTTGTCATTTAAGGGTTTGATAACCATTATTCTGTTGAGAAGTCAAAAATGTATTTGAACATTATACCAGGCCACTCAGAAAGTATTGCGAAAAAAAGGTTTTATGTACGAGAGACTGGCCAGTTATACTCTATTTTGAAAATATGATTATTTATAAATAAAAATAGTTACGTTCCAATTTCAAAGCTCCCTCCACATTTTGCAATTATCTGCATTTTAAATTATCGTGTCTCATTAAAAAATGGATCTGTGCAGGGAACATTTTCGCGGTATGATTTTTAACGATTTCAAGTGTCGCCTGAAACTGGACGAATCGTACGATGGACTTCAAATGGCATTAATGGATGAAGGCCCTTCCAAGGCAACCGTGTATCGTTGGTATAACGAATTCAAGCGCAGTCTACGCTTGCATCTTCGCGTGAGGAGGAGGATAGGTTCACGCTGGGTGCTGCACAACCACACCGTTGCTCAGAAGCAGGCTTGGGTGAAATGGTGCCGTGATATGATAAACAAATTTGAAGCAAGCTCGTCTCGGCGTGTTTACGACATCATTACAGGTGGTCTGGATTTATTGATACGATCTAGAAACGAAGTGCCAGTCAACGGTTTGGGTGTTTCAAAACAAATTAACGCCTACCAAAGTGAAGCAATCTAGAAGCGGAGGGAAGATTTTGATCGCGAGGTTTTCAATTTGACTGTCTACCTGGTATCAATTCCTTTACAGAACCAAAGAAGCATCAATACCAAATGGTATTCTACCAAATGCTTAGCAGAAGTTTTTTCTGTTGTGAGCAACAAGCGACCAAACACAATGCGCTAAAAATGAGGGACTTCCTGAACAGCACACCAGTCAAACTCCTGGGTCACCCTCCTTACAGCCCTGACCTAGCATCATGTGACTTTTTTTTATTTCCGAAAATAAAATATCAGCTCAAAGGGCTACAATTTTCGTCGCCGGAAGATGCGCTGTCAGCGTTCGAGCAGGCTGTAAATGATGTGTCGGCGGCGGAATGGAAAAAGTGTTTCGAAAACTGGTTCAGATGCATGAAACTTTGTATAGAGTACTTTAAAATGATTTAATAAAAAAATGTTTACCTATGGAATACTTTTTTTTTATTTTTGCAAAACTTTCTGAGTGTGCCACGTATATTACTTGGTATTTGATAATTCGTGCCAATATTGGCATGAAAATTAGTCTTAGTCTTATACTAATGTCTAGTTGTTAGCTTGTCACAAGTGCTCAGACTCAAACGATACAATTAGTGATACTATCAAGCAATGATAGATACGTCCTACTATTAAAACACGGGTATGTTCCCACTATCTGAAGTCTGAGTGTCTTATTCTTCCTAGCGTTATCCTGTTTCCTAAATCATTAGAATCTGCGAGGACAACAAGCTAAACCTAAGGTTGTACCGAAGACCTGATTCCGATTAAAACGACTGCCATCAGACTTTCACAACCTAGGAGGAAAGTCTGACATTTCTTAGTTTAGGTCACATGCTTTTTGAAATCTTATTTCTTGAACGTGCGGGTTTCCTTACGATGTTTTCCATCATTGTTAAATTCGAAATAAATCCTATAATCGGAATTTAGTGGTACCTACATGCCCCTAATATAGTGAGGAGCGTTAGGATTCGAACCAGGGATCGTAGGTTAATAGGCTGGCTCTTTATCCACTGAGTTGTCATTGCATCATATCACTCCCACTATGCTAATGCAACAACTCTCAAAACCGTACTTATTACCTAATTAACAAATAAGCACACAATAATGATCTAGGGAGCTGTTATTTGAAAGTAGTCTCTGAAAGGTGGAGATACTCCTACAAAATTTTACCAGAACCTAATTTACTAATTGGAAGAATGTACTCATACCACTTGCGCATGAAGTTAGCTCTGGGTATGAAGATGAAGATATTATTAACACTTCAAATAACTTATTAACACTATATTTCACTACAGTGTTAATCAGAATGTTCAGTTGTACGTATTAATATTATTCAAAACTGAAGATAACGGTGGACAACTTTTATTTTTTTTTATTTAACTTTGTGTGGCAGCAACGAAAATAGTATGACATTACGTTAATTATATTTTACTAAAATATTTCTATTTGCATAGTTTTCCATTTTACCGTTTTAGGGTGATTAGATTAGACACCTCTCTATATTCTATTTAGAGAAAAATTAAACATTTGCAACGTTCGATGATAATGAATTAACACACTTTTTCGAGTTTTTGAACTATGAATACGTTTTCATGAATATATTAAATTCAAAATAAATCATGATTACTACACCTATATTACGATCTTTGATCACTGGAAAGTATAAAGTACATCAAATACATATCATTCCCAAATAGACAGTCTTTAATGGACGTTCACCCGCTTCCAATAGGAGAGTAGGATTCCTGGAAACCAATAAAGATAAAGTTTTTTGCTATTATTGTGAAGAAAATAAAGGAGCAGATAAGAACAAAGTATAATTTGAACTGCACATTTGGGGCATGATTAAACATATCACTTTAGGTGACGATTATACGTATAAGTATATATCTGTCTACCCTGCAAAGGATTTGGTGTGAAGTTATACTGATAGATAGTACAATATGATCCTAGATCTTTAGTAATTTTGAGACTAAGGCATTACGGAATTCTGTCATTATTGAATTTCAACATTTCAGAGTTTGATCGATTTGGGCCTAATTCATGTATGTTATCAATATGGGATGCAATCAATTTGAGAGTTAGACGTAATCGTAAAACATTTACTCATTATGGATCAAATGTAACATATAGTAAAGTATACACGTTAGTACATATTTTGAGTACCCGTCTTAGTCATAAAACTTTATAACATTTTTTTGGGCCGTCTTATCTTGAATATACAAAAAGGACTCCTGAAGTAGCATTTTAAAATATTTGTGAGCCCACTGATAAGCTACCTAATGTAATGTAAACAAACTTTATAATATGAGTGAGCTATCTCAACATTAATCATGGCAATTGGAGTTTCAGAACAACAGTTAGTTTTAATTATTTCAAATAAATTTTCCAAAGGGGTGTTTACTGGGTGATTTGTATCACTTTGTCCAAAACACTCTGAGTTAAGACAGTATAATTTAATTTATAGTCACGTATCTGTTACTGGCCTTATCCGTTAGTTTTGGGAGCGATCGCCCACATTACCAATTACCTATTCGATAAGGGATTTATTTATGACGCCGACGGTCGCGTCGGCAAGAGTACAAAATTAAAATTCATTGTTTCTCTTATCCTGGAAACGAAAGATATACCGAGGTCACAAGATATCTTTGCTTTATCTGAACAAGGATAGGCTTTTAAAGGAGAAGGACCGACTGATAGCGGAGTGGGGGGTATAATTACGTGACCTTTTGAATTGAAAATTCCAAAGACTTCGTCTTATTGGTCTACTTGTTACATATGATATCGGGTTTCGTAAATGAAATCCGGAAAGTACTTGACTATTAGATGATAAGTTGTCGACAAGGATCCGATTTTATTGCTCAGAACTGTAATAAAATGATGGTAAAGCTTTTATTTTTCATTTTAAAGTTGAAACTATATATGGTAGAAAGTTTGTGAATGTTAATTTGTCTATTCTTTATGTAAAAAATAAATACGCGAGGAAACAGTCGCAGTAACATATGTGGCACATAAATATGTATGAACAAGTAACGGATCCTTTTTTTTAGTTTCCCGTCGATTTTGCAAACGGCAAGGATAGTGTGCCTCGGTGCTTAAGTGGGTCGTCGCAGTCATGTGCTGTAAATATGCGCATATTGTATAGTATTGTATGTAAAACATGAACCCACGAATAGTATGAGATGGGATGCATCCGTTCAGTAAACGTTGACCTCTCCGACACCGATGCCAGGACAGGATACAAAGCATTTTATACATTACGTACGTATATTATCTCTCATTATTCCAATACTAGTTTTAAAATAGAATACATTCTTGTTTCGTGTTACATGAAACCAGCAACATGAGATGCATTTTTAAAGTCTAAGAATTAAAATTAAAAGGCGCAGAATATTAATGTTTAAATATGTAGCAATAAATACGTTTTCTTTACGTTAAGGTAAATACTAATTTTGACAGTTAGACAAATTGCGGGAAACATTGTATTCTATATAAGGAAATTAAAAGCTGTCAAGCAGATTCAGTTCAGGTTAGTTATCACAGCATTTATGTGTAAGTTTGAGTACAGAAATGTTGATACATATTTTCTTTAAAAACTGTTAGTTTTGGCCGATTTTATTTACTCAAAAACTAAATTATATGTATATGTATATCTTCACGCCAGGTCCCTTGCGGGGTAGGCAGAGAGAACCGAGCGCCATAAGACGCGGTCCTTACACACTTCACTCGCTTCTTTCACATTCATAGCTCTTTTCATGCACGCTCGCCGGTTCCTAAGGCTCCTGACATCACCTTCTGATAAAACACGACCAATTTGGTCATGGTAGGTTAGTCTTGGTCTTCCTCGGCTCCTACATCCTTCCACTTTCGCATTGTATATCTGTTTCGTCATTCTTACATCTTGCATTCTTTCTACATGTCCAAACCAACGGAGCATGCCCTTTCTTATCTTAACACCGACACTCTCTTTCAGTCCAACTCTCTTTCGTACGTCATCATTTCGAACGCGGCCAGCAAGCGTTATGCCACAAATTTTTCGCAGTGCTCGCATCTCGACCGCATTTATTCTACTTTCATGCTCTCTCTGCCATACCCAGCTCTCACTTCCATAAGTTAGCGTTGGGATTAACACCGCGCTGTGTACAGCGAGCTGTGCCTTCTGGCTTAGATTTCGGCTGCCAAACAGTTTATCCAACGCTCCATTCACGCTATTCCCTGCACTCACTCGTCTCTCCACATCAGCGGTGTACCTTCCATCGCTTCTAAAAGCGCTTCCAAGATATACAAACTCATCCACTTGCTCCAACACTACATCATCTACCGTAATAAAAAAATACTAAATTATAGTGTAACTATATACAGAAATGTTATTATTTATGTGCACTTATAGACTTTTTTGGCGATTATTGTTACTGTATAGGCACCTACGAGTACAATTGAACATGGGTACCAACTACAAAATTTAAAAAATTAACGTAATTAAACATGTATAACAGTACATTATGATTAAGATATGGGATTATATCGGATATCAGAATCTGAACGACTAATGTTTCCATTTGTAATGCACTGTGTTTCCGGCCTTTTACCCCGGACTTGAGTAATTAAAGGAAGATTTGTGTTGCACTGCTTCAAACGATATTTTATTGACCGGTTACGTGTACAGAACTAATGGATTTATTTTTAAATGTAGATGTTATTTACTTAAGTTAAGATTATGTTTAAAAATGTTAATATTCTGACGATTATTTTGTTGTAAATGTACCAAGCATTACTTTAGTACTATAGTAACTGGTGATTATTTAAAAAAAAAATCAAAATAAATTAATGACATTCTAGAAGATGTAACCTACCTGAGGAACACAGAAAACCATCACCGAATAATAACTACCAGGAAGCTCCTTTGGAGCTGCTGTGTTAGCAACAAATGTAACGCGCGTAGTTCCTGTATGTCAATCGTTCATAGGCTACGTACCCACTTTACGTAAGGTGGCATGTTTGTATGCCTCCCGACATTGTACATAGAAAAATAAAAAAAACCCGATAAAGTAAGTTCTAAATGTACTCCAATACTTGCATAATAGGAAAGTGTTAAAAAGGTACTTTTTACATTGTATCAAATATTGACATACAAAAATATATATTTATATAGATTCGTCAACAAGTTCAATGGGACGAGCTTATGATCCAACGCTTTGATGATCGAGTCGTATAATGTATTTATTCAATAGCGCGATAGAACTGCAATGTTATTTTTATCCATTCCAGATATCTGTGTGCCCACTAATTCATGACTCCACTTTTAGGCGACGACTACGGCGTCTATAAGTGGTGGCGGGATCGCCCGGATGCTTCTTTTTTCTCTTAAACCTTAAGAGCTTTGCAAAATGTCTTCGAAATCGTTTTTTTTCTTCCTCTTTATTAAGTTTTAACATCTTTTGTAAGTTTTATATTCGCCGTGTCACTTAAATATGTTCTAATGTATTGCGTTTCTCTCTTTCGCTCAAAATAATCCTGAAATATTGATTCCAGAAACAAAACTACACCGTATACTTAAATTAAATTTAAGTATATGGTGTAGTTTTGTTTCTGGAATGCATACCTGCATATTTTAATTGCATAAATAAGAACATTGGATTAACATTTACAAATATATTTTAATTTACAATATGTTCGTCGACGAATACAAAGCGTATGTAATTATTATTGCGGTTCAATAAACCAGGATTAGTTCAGAAACATTTCTTCAAAGCTAAAAATATACATTTATTGTATTAAATTTTTACATGTTCTTTGCCAGCCAAATTTGTTAAAGACACGCACAAGTTGGCACCGAAAATGATTCTTTGTAATGGATCTTTGGATGATTTGTAATATCAATCATAAAAAAACCAATGAAATTAATGTCAATGAAGTTGTCATTTTGATAAACATAAATGCGACCAATTAACGGCTAGCAGATTCACAACAAAAACAGAATTTTATAATTACAAAGAATTAAAATCACTTAATAGTGATTTCAATAAATTTGTAACTTCGCCAAATATATTTAATTATTTAATAACAATATATAAAATTCATATTTTTATTATAATATAAGTAAATAACATATTTATTTACATTGTAATAAAAATTATTATATATATTACGCGCTTTTAATAAAATGCATATAAAACTATAATTTTCGAAACGTTCACATAGATGTCTCGTAACATATACAAAAAAAATACGACAGTAATTGATTAAACAAATAATTCTTCTAAATTAATAATTATTCATAATAAACTAGTACTCATGTTACCAATATATTATTAATCATTAACAAATTCTCAAAGGTAAACTAATAAACAATGCCTTTTGTATAAAATACCTTATTTATTTGTAAGCAATTAAAAGTAAATAAAATGGTAATTTAAATTTAAAATATTGTGTATCTGTATCGAACAACTTTAGCGCTTTTTCTGTGTAAATAAATAAAATTATGCATCTAAAAAGACATAATGATGCTTACTATTCAAAATACACGCAAGAATACCATATGTATAATTTATTAAAAAATAAGTCACTTACCGTAAACAAACAATAATGTCCATAAAATCAAGTAATAAGTTCTGTCACCAAAACACAAGCAATCCAATTATGAAAGTCACATGTACACGTTCAAATTTCGCGCCGAACACAATTCTGTATAAACGTAGCTTACGTTGCAGCTCCGGGAGCCAACTAACGTAGTCTGTTCGTCGTCTAGACGGGGGATGGGTAGGTGAAGGGAGGGGGCATCGAGGGTGTACCAACCCCTGCCAGCGTTTGCCCAGAACGACCAACCTCATATCGAGGAAGTATTCGATTAGGCAATGATCTTTACTTTGTTAATTTTAATTAATTAAATAATTTACCTATTAGCATAGAGAAAGGAATCTATTAGGATTTGTGTCATCTATTAGCATAGAGAAACGAATCTATTAGGATTTGTATCAGCGCTGTTGTAGGGATGAGAAAATTATTATCAATCTTTTTTGTGTAAAAAAAAATAAAAAATAAATAACGTATACCAATTAGGGTATCTTTGTCTTGGACAAATCGAGCAACGAAGAAAATCTTTAAACCAATGTCATAAACTAGATATTCTTTTTATACAGCGTTGGGAGGCATACAAGCATACGGCCGACCTGATATAAAGCGGTTACCATAGCCAATGAACACTTGCAATACATTAAGTATTAACAGCTTATAGGTGACCTAACTCACTCGCAGGAACACAACAACACTCTAGAGTGTTGTTATTTGGCTGCGGTTTCCTGTGAGGTGGAGGTACTTCTCCAGACGGGCTACTTTAATGCGCTCTACCTCTCTTAAAAACACTCAGACCAAGACAAACAGACATGTCTATGCACACAAATGTTTGCCCTGAGAATCGAACCCACGAGCGTTGGTGTTAAAGTAGCGTTACTAACTAGGTAGCAACTAGTATGTAGCTGCTACCATTGTAAGTGTATAGGTTTAATTAATCAAGAAAAAAGGGTATAAAAACAAATTTCAACTTCGCAAAACATCTAAGGTACTACTCCAAGGCTATGCTCGGCAACAAAAAACAGAATTCCGTAATAACAAATATTTCGAAATTCGTGAAACTGACTTTCGTGAAGTTGTAACTTCACCAAATTTACATAGAATTAATAGGTCGGACCATCATAACTAGACAATATATTTTCAAAATCAATTCACAAATGGCGAAGATATCGTGTAGACATTCTCAACGATAAAAACAAAATATACCTTTCGAATTGAGAACCTCACAATTATTGAAGTTCATTAAAAATAAGCCCATTTAACTTTATAAATAGAATGTACGGATGATTTTATAAAACGCTGATTCTTGATTAGGGCACTGTGATGCGAATTGTCTTACTCAACTTTCAAAGATTGACTGAAGTAAAACTTAACCTGGCAAACTTTATTTATCTTCGAACCATGAAATCTGAAAATTTTCGTTGCTCCTGCCTTTTGAGTCATAATCTGATATAAAATTGAATCTTCCTAATCTCTGCGAAATTATTTGAAGTTTGAGTCAAAAGTGGTAATGAGGTTCTTTTTTTTTCACTTCGAAAAAGTGCCTTAAACACCATACTTACTGTTATGGAAACCCCTCCCTTTATGTATTCTACCGATTGACAACGGGTTGTGTTCTGAATAATTGTTCGAAATGATGCCGACAGCTACTTTTTATAACCGCGCAGACGACGGTAATTCACCCTTATACGCTGGAACCGCAATAGTCGCGTACTGTGCGGTTCTAGAGAAGTTTTCTTCCGAGAAGTCTCAAGCTGTGGAATGAGCCCCCAGTCCAGGCTTTTCCTAGGGACTACAGCATGGTATTCTTCACGAAATGTGTGAAGAGGTTTTAGAGAGTCGGCAATGCATGAGTGACACCCCCGGTGTTGCAAATGTCCATAGGCTACCGTGACTGTTTACCGTTAGGCAGGCCGTATGCTTGATTGCCACCATAGTGGTATAAAAAATCCACGACAGTGTAGCGATCCACTCTTTTGGATATTCCGCGTGACATAGTTTATGAAACATACAGAGGAAAGTACGAGTATCTTTTCTTCGCGTACATAGTGATCCAACCATCCACTGGGATTGATGTAGTAATATGGAGTAAACAAATACTGGTGAGCACTAATCCCGACATATGAACAGTGTGAGGCATTAGGTAATCGAAAGCGAAGTCGAATCTAAGATGGTCGTGCCTTATGCCACGCGAAAGTATTTGCTACATCCATCCTAATAGATATACCTTTGGCTATTGCCTACCTCTACCTACTGTTATTAATCTCCAGCGGCCTGAGCATTAGACTAGGCTCATACATCATGACGCAACTTTGCAAGACTTTATGAACCATAGTCGGGGTTTATCTCTGACGGGAACTACAGAGTTAGGAATGAATAGTTCCATACCCTACCCCACCACGTCAATGACGGGATCATCTAGGACCTTGGAATTATTGAACCAAAAGCAAACCCAACTGTGAGCAGTGATATCTCAGTGAATAAAGAACCAGCCTATTGACTTACGGTCCTTGGTTCGAATCCTGATATGAACCATTAATTAATCTTTTTGGTTTTATCATCTTTTTGACGAGCTCGATGGCGCAGTGGTGAAACGCGCTGTTATGCTACTTTGGCAACAACGCTCGTGGCTTCGATTGTCACACAGGACAAACATTTGTGTTTTTAAGAAAGATAGGGCGCATCAAAGCTGCCTGTCTGAAGAAGTACCTCCACCCCACAGAAAAACCGCAGCCAAATAACATCGACTCTCCAGAGAAGCGTTATTGTCTACTGTCTATTTGTCTACTATCATGGGAACCATTATAAGCGGAGGTACTTCCTCAGTAGAGCCGGCCCTTACTGAATATACCTACATATCTGTATTTTGTGATCCTTTGTTTTTCAAAAGGCGAAAAATTTCTACAAAATGATAATTTATAGAGCAGTTCAAATGTGCAAATACTATTAATAAAATTTCTGCAATGCCAGGGCATTGACTGTGGACAGAATATTCCGTATTGATCTAGTTTAAATTTAGCCTCAAGCGATCAGTTCCTAAAATGACATAGTGGAACCAGCAAAATCAGTCTAAACTTGTTTTCTAACCATGATACTATGTATCCTACATAGTACCATGGTTAGGAAGCAAGTGCAGAACAATAAAATGGATTTCTAGTATCAAGAACGCTTCCAAGTAAGCAATAAAGATAATTTATAGATTCAGGCGGTATTTTGCGAAAGTCAAATTTACATGCAATTTGATCTAACCTGCATTGTGTGCTTCCGCCACCAAGTAGTTCATGCGGCCTAGCGCCGGCCGGCACGCACCCACTACTGTTAGTACGTGCTACATGCCGAAGCTGCCATGGCTGCTCCGGTAGTCTCTGCCTCGGCTGCTGCGGTCGTCCGCCATCTGGAACAGAATCCGCATGCCCCCACCACCACCGTCGCTACCACGACAGGCCTGCCATGCAATTCTCTAAGCGACTCGTAATGGCTGTGTGCGTCGCTGTGATCACAGATGTCACAGCTTTGACATTGTCTACTGCGATCACGGCTAAATTATTTGATATTCTATAAGGCTGTAAGCGTACGCGAGGCTGTTTGCCTAGTAGAATTCTAATTCCAAACGCTGCCTTGCGGCGCTAGTGTCGCACAACCATGAAAAGCGACACCAAAGAATTGCAATTTTGTGTTCAAGGCTGTAACAGCCGATGTTTCCGAGGATGTAAGGACGTTTGCTCTTACAGAATTGCATGGCTGGTCGTCGCTGCGACACGTGTTTCGCCTCTCCACGAGGCATCATCAGGCGTTGTAGAACGCCGAGGCAGAGACTACCGGAGCGGAAATCGCGGGAGATGCGCACGGCACATGCTACTCTTAGGCCACGGCTCTCTTCGTGCCACAGCAATTCTTGACTCACTACAAAATATTTATTCTACTCTGTTGTGTCCGCCTTCTCGCAATGCTGGGATAACGACATGCATGCTTACTTCATTGCCATCTATGCTTATGCATACTATGATCTATTTTAGCTACCCAAGCCAGCCTTTTCAACTCGATCTTCAGCACTTCTTCTCCCGTGCCAAGCATGGATGAACCTGCGGAAAAGTTCGCCGCCGGCAACGGCAACAGTTCGGTGTGGTACACCGGACCCAATTCTGGCCCGTGGCGCACAATCGAATCGATCATCACACAACGTAGATCATCGTACCTGGGACAGGACCACAATATGGTTCTCTATCCTCTTCACTTTCCCCGCATTCACACATACTCGATACATGCCTACCCAGTTCATGCAGTCCCAGGAGCATCTGTGAAACTTGGTAATCTGGCACGATCCAGGTAACGTTGAACAGGGCCTCCACATCCGGGAAGAATCGATGAAATTCCCTACCTCTAACTTCGTCAGCCCAGCGATCCATGCCACTCACGAACCGCAACGGCCTACGCCACTTATCTCTGAGGTCTTCAAAGCAAAAATAAATACTTAAATGACAATAAATAATTACATTAGATGAAGAGTTAGTGAATGTTACTGGAAAACTGGAATGATGTGTCCAACTATCAGTGTTTTAGAAATCATCAAACACTCTACAAAAAAAATAGCATTCTCCGTCTCTATCTATGAAGTTTGTAAAGTCAACTCTAAAATGTAATTGCTAAAGACAATTTAAAACATGATACTATTACCCTATCTTACCTACACTATTCGTGAAGAGTCGTCGCGCGTATCATCACGCGAGTGATCCTTAATGTGGTGGGTCTTATGTAAGCCTCCCGACGACGACGTTGTTCATAAAATAGCAGGAGTCCAACTGTGAATGTATTCAATCGCGGCTAAATAATAATGCCCTGTCATTAAAAATTAAGGAGGGTTACTATTTTCCTACTAGAGAGCAAGGATACCAGAAAGCTAGCCACCTACGTATAACATATATATGGGGCGGGCCGTGTGCTCGACGATGTGACCTGTTACATAAAAACATATTACGAGTATTATACTAACCTATATATCACAACGACAAGAACAACAACAATGATCGGTTTAGTTTTTTTTTATACTACGTCGGGAGGCATACAAGTATACGGCCCACCTGATGTAAAGCGCGTATCACCCGCGCGATGCCTCCTCTGCTGCATACACAGCAACTCCTTGGGAGCTTACTGCTGACCTTACTCACACGCAGGAACTCAGCAAAGACTAGGGAGTTGTTATTTGGCTGCGGTTTTCTCTGAGGTGGAGGGTACTTACCCAGTGCTTTCATGCGCCCTATCTCTCTTAGTTGACGCCAATGAATATTTTTTTTTATTTCTAGATATTTCGTCGCTTGATTTACAATATCAGTTGTGCTATATGAAGCAAACATGGATTAAAGTGCACAGTGACAAGTATTAGTATTCACTAGGCCATCACAGGTCTATTGTGACAGTGACAGCTTAGTGGATGAAGAACTATCCTGTTAATCGACTGGTCTCTGCGAGTCCTCGTGTTAACATGCGTTACTAAATTTGTGTTTTCTGATTTATATACATATTTGTAACTATCACTTACTAGGCGGTGTAGGAAAACTTCATGACGAAAATAGCACGTCCGTGAAGTTATTTTTCGAAAGACGTGTGTTCTATCTAACCTTAAAAAAATGTCTGGTTTTCCCTTTGGATTTAAAAGACAACAGTCGTTCCGTGTCAAAATGGGCATCTTCGCAAAATGTTAAAGCTTGAGCAACAGGCCCCGCCAATCCCAAAGGATTAAGAAATTGAATAACGCTGAAAGATTTTTTTATCAGATACTCCTAATATAGGCTACGGTAACCGCTTTACATCAGGTGGGCCGTATGCTTGTATGTCTCCCGCCGTTGCATAAAAAAAACTTGTGCGGGACCACCAATTTTATTTAATTTCACATCATATGCGACAAAATTCTAGATGCGGGTCAAATGACAAATTGTTAGTCGTATGACACATCATTATAATGCGTTGTTCAGTTTAAAGTGGCACTGAATAATAGAGTTGCGATGAGACAGCAAGATGCTCACTCACCGGCCGCATTACTTGCATACTTTTAGAAATTTTCATTGACACTCATAATCTTGGATTAAGCTAATACACCTATGCGTGTTACGTCATTGTAATAAAGGTAAGTTTTGAACGGTTTTGTACAGTCTAATCTATCGCCGTGTACACGTAATTATTGTTTTTGTCACTTTTCTTTTTGAGGGCTTGCAATCTATTATATCACGAGTGGCAACTACGTTATAATGTTATGAAATTGCAAGGTAATTGCGTTGGGTGACAAACGAGTATACGACTCATTTGATAAAAAGCAATTCCTGTAGCTGGCTTAATATACAAGGAGAATCGCTTATAGATCATCATCCTCGCTGCTAACGCAGCAACTTCTCATACGCACACCGATGCCCTTGCCCGCAATAACACAATAACTTTCCAGAGAATTGATTAGGCGCGGTCTTCTGTCAGGTGGAGTCATTCTTCTTCTATGCGAGTGATTCTCCTTATATTGCAAGCAATTATTGAATAAAATAACACCAATGATGGTTTGCCTCATATGCCTATCTATATAAATACCAATCAATGTAAGTATGTTTGCAGTAAGAGAGGTAGGGCGCATCAAAGCAGCCCGTCTGGGGAAGTACCTCCACCTCACAGAAAACCGCAGCCAAATAACAACTCCCTAGAGGGTTGTTCCTTTGTGTGAGTGAGGTCACCAGTGAGCTCCTAAGGAGTTGCTGTGTATGCAGCAGAGGGGGCATCGTGCGAGTGATACTTAATATATTACAAGTGTTAATAGGCTACGGTAACTGCTTTACATCAGGTGGGCCGTATGCTTGAATGTCTCCCGACGATATATATAACAGAAAAAAATGTCTTATATGGACTCGAAAACGGCTGGACCTATGGGTTATTTTGTTAGCGATAGGATCACCCGAGCGCATAGTTAGTATCTAGTAAGGTCTACATAAATAAATCTACTTTTTCATATATTCACTTTAAGTGCATATCTTGTATTTTGGAAACAATAAAACACTTTAAACAAAGAAACATATCCAAAGTAACGTAGTCTGCTGTAAATTTTCGGATTGCCTTTATAAATAAACTATTAATAGTTGTAGGAATGAATAACATATTAAACATTTCTTCCAGAGTGCAATTTAAGCAAAAGCACCCACTATGCGTGCGGGTGCTTATCGTTGCTGACTTGTTCTACCCTAATATATCGAAAAAAACACAGTAACTCTTTTCTCGAACTTTTGATTATGAACCGTGTTTGTCTAAAATGTGACGCCCTATAGCAGCCAAGATACGTTAATCGTAAAGTTTGTATGTAAAACTAACTCAGTTAGGACAAGTTAATCCCTCGCGTAGAGTTAAGCCCACAGAATCTTCTTCGAGATAGAGCTTTCGGCGGTTCGCCGGCGCCGTGTGCTTTATTATCTAAAAAGTACACATGAATTTCATATTTACTTATATTCTTTACTATCCCTTCACGCGGCTTAGCTTCCAAAAGTGTATTTTTATACAATATCTCGAAGTAAACCCTACGGCTCACATTAAGTGAAGTGACTATCGTAGCCTATGAATGCTTGCAATATAACGACTTTCCGAGGGCATTGCCACCCCCGCTACAACAATTACATTCAGTAGCTTATTAATGACATCATTCACTCGTGAAATACAACAAAACACAAACAGTCTTTTGTGAGGTAGAGGTCTTATCCCAGTTGGGCTATGATGTGCTCAGTCTCTATTTTGTCAAAGTCTCGTTTATCAATTAGCAGGAAGCACTACGTGTAAGCGAAGTTGCATTTATCTTTAAAGATGATAGTGAGTCATACTCCAAAAAATCATTTACATTACTTTGACACCAACGCTCGTGAGTTCGATTCCCATTTATATTTAATGTATTGCAAGCGTTAATAAACTACGGTAACCGTTTTACACCAGGTGGGCAGTATGCCTGTATGGCTCCCAACGTTGTATAAAAAAAAAGATCTATTGGTGGCGACCATAAAATTTGTTGATAAAACAATTTTTGCTATTGCTGCAGATATGTGTTCATTATCTCTGTACTTCTCCATCTAACAGCTTTTTATTAAGTTTAGCTAAAGTTCTCAGAAATAGAATGGATTATCAGCTTGATACTTGGAGTGGCTGAATTTGGCTCGAAAGCTAATAGTCAGATTATAAATCCTACTAATATTATAAATGCGAAAGTTTGTATGTATGGATGGATGTTTGTTACTCTTACACGCTTAAACGACTGAACGGATTTGAATGAAATTTGGCACGTAGATAGATTATGATCTGGATTAACATATAGACTACGTTATTTGACACCACGCGGGTGGAGCCGCGGGCAGCAGCTACTGCCTCATACTTTAGTGCATAATATTGTGTACCCACAAATAACACTCTTTCTATATTTCAAAGCTTCAGGTGCAGTAGTTCAGATTGTTCATGGTATATGAAATAGACAGTCAAGGGATAGGTTTGTGATATAAATAGATTTCGTACAAGATTTTCACATTAAGTAATTTCATATGTAATATTTCCATAATTATTTTGGAAAGCGACGATGAAGCGTTACGCACTGAATAATATATTAGCAATCCATATATCAATTTTGTAATAGCGGTATCGGAACATTTTCACAGAACCTTTTTCCAGTAATACTAATAAGCAAGTCTAATACACTCACGCAAAAATATGCAAATACAGACAACGTCGTCGATCCACTACGTCAAACGTAAACTGCAACCGTCGCGATCCGCGAACGTGCCTGAACTTATTAAGCCGGAGCCACGTTCGCCCGAGTTTCGAGCCACTCTAGCGTCGTGGCTGGTGCTGTGTAATTTACCTCGTGCGTTGTTAATTCAGGTCTGAAACGCGTTGAGTTTTCACACAGTTTACATTACTATTGGTTGTCACTCACACTGTCACAGAATTATTGTTTTTCGTACCGTGAACGGATCCCAATAAAAGTACGATTTGTGGTGTGATCTGGGCAATATGTTTATTTTAAACTTATTCCAAATAAGGAAGTGGTTCTATGTTTATCACCTTTCTTTGTGGCGTTTACCAATGTATCGGAAATGGCTAAATTGATTTGGAGAGCATGAGAATCCCAGGTAGTCTTATGTCTGTGTTAATATTATCATACATAAATATTTATCAAAACAAAAATTCAAAATAGATAACACTGCTTATGTTGTAATACTGAGATACTAGTAAACTGACATCCAACTTTTAGATTTTTATTTATATTTTAAATCATTTGGTTTACAAAATGTATTTCTGGAGTCTACGGGCTAAGTTCGCGGTTTAGCTAGAAAAAAAAGAGATCTTTTGTAATTGTGAACATACCAATAAATTAACAATTGGCCTTCTGATCATGGCGGTTAGTTAGTACTATTCAATATATATTTATATATATATATTCTATCCATATCATTTCATTTCATTTTAATTTTCCATAAAACGCAGATTCAAAACTGATCTCTATGTAACCATGTAAAAATTAATTTTATTTAATGCAAAAGTTGGAGAAAATACGGCATTGTTAGATTATACTATAGACAATGACGTACTAAGTGACGTGCTCCACATCCATCTGTACCAATATACCAACCAGAAATAATTATAATTATTTGATTTATTTTTACATTTTTTGAGCCGCTTTACAATAGAGCCTACGACACCCGCGTGGCTTGATCAAGCCATGCGCGTTTTGCGACACTATTCCAAATATTTAAAAATGTTAACAAAGAGAATTAATGAAAATGGATAAAAAAATTAAGCAAGCAACAATTGCAACAATACTATATCTTCACGCCAAATTCCGTGCGGGGTAGGCAGAGAGAACTGAGCGCTACATGACTCGATCCTTACACACCTCACTCGCTTCTTTAACGTTCATCTTCTAATCTAAAACATGATCAATTTGGTCATGGTAGGTATATTCCTCGGCTTTTACATCCTTCTACTTTCGCGTTGTATATCTATTCCGTAGTAAAATCAATACTGTATATACAAAATCTACATAATATATCTAGGTAAACAGAAACCATGAAGTAATGGGTACTCTCTAAACAAGGGATTCTCAAAGTGGTTCCCCTGGGAAACCGATATCGGTTTCTACCTCTATTAATTAACACAAGTTCTAATTTGAAACTTTCAAGATACTGTATAAGTTGTGTTACGAGTACCAACTTGTTATAAGAATGACTAATATTAAAAAAAAAGGAGAGATATGATTTTTAAAGTAATTTGGCTATGGGGGTCTAAGGTATTTTGAGAGTTCATTTTGGAAAAGGGGTCTCTTGCCCAAAATAGTTTGGGAACCCTGCTCTAAACTTTAACAATCAAACTATAACCTCTGTGAGGTAAATATTGAATTTAATTAATTCCTATTTCATCAATATTCCTTCAAATAGTGACTTTCTTAGTGAAAGTCTGTATTATTTTAGATTGAACATAATCAAGCTAAAAAAATAATGAAAGCTTTTATACAGTTGAATATTAAAATTTCAGAGGATCATTGGAAATGTCAAATAAAGTATTTTATTTTGTCATTATTGAAACAGTAGCTTCAGCTTTGGGGTTTTAATGTTATATTCCTCTTATAATTATTAATAAAATTTATATGTCATATATCGTACATAGCATTTAATAAAGATGGTGTCTGTTTTGTAGTTTTCCAAAAACGACCGTAACTCTTTAAGAAATAAGAATTAACATAAATTATATTACAATAAATAAATTTTGATATCCCGCGATCATGTAGGAAAGGACCATTTTAGAGTAGTTCGTTTACAGCTACGGGTCGTGAGGTAAATTAGATCGCACAACTCTGATTGGCTAGATCACTGATGGACATTGTATTGCTTATCAGCTGATTGGTGAAAATATTGTACCGTCAGCAGGCTCTAATCGCTGAGATACCAATATTTAGGCGCCAAAACATTACATTTTACGAGTGACGGATGCCTTTATGCATTGTCTAGTGGTTTATGATTATGGCGGGTTCACGATTCCTAAAGCAGATCAACTAAATCCCTATAGGTACAGACTATGACAGAGATTGCTTTACTTGCATGATTGTTTAAACTGCCGCGTATAACAACACCGTAAAGCTACAATACTGCACCAAATATGGCGAGCTTGGTAACTATTGTCAAATAAAAATAGTGACAGAGCACTATGGTAGGGGACAGGAGGAAAACTAGTAGAAACGCAACACCTTTGCACGTGTAACGCGCTGAGAAATATGCGAATTCATGTAACACGTTGTTGTTCTCACGTTGTAAATTTACATTGCACGTATATGTATATAGGTATGTAGTATGTACATGTGCTCTCTCGTTTTAATGTAGGAAATGTTGTATTATAAAGACCTTTTAAATTACGGATTTGCTCACCTCTAGTAGCGATATAAAATGAAAGACTAAATAAATTTTGCTTATTCTTTTGTGACTTGCTTTTTGCTTGGATATAGATCCGTTTTTTAAGTTCGGTGAGGGAACTGATTTTGACATTGAGCGACTGCCGTTAGACCTTCAAAAGCCAGTGGAAAAACCACACCTTTCTTAGGTTAGTCTTACGAAATACATTTTCTTGGACGTGCGGGTTTCCTCACGCTGTTTTCCTTCACCGACGAGCAAGTGACATTTATAAATACGTACATAAATTCGGAAAGACAATTTAGTGGTTGTATATCCCCACACCAGAATAGACCAGGACCATCGGATAATAGGCCGGTTCCTTACCCACTGAGCTATCACTGCTTTAAAACTATACAACTACGAGTATTTTTATTTATAAAATCCGCTTGAATGAAAACCTTGTTTGAGCTTTTTCTGACAGGCCCACCACTCATTCCCACCACTGTGTCTCCTGTGTAGCCAGAATGAATAGCGGCGACCACCAAAAAGGCAATGAACAGTGAAGTCGATTGCTGTCCCGGCGGTTAAACTACAGCTGCCTTGGAACTCACAACGAATTTAATCAGAACAAATTTGTAAGAGTAGGTAATTTTCGAATTGACTTGTTTGAGCTTGTGATTTGTTGGTCGACTAGATATTATCAAATGTCTTGGTCATGAGCACAGGTCAATAAACCATTTGACTACGCATGAAGGTACCCCATAAAATCGTTGTGTTTTAGCGGCTAAATATCCCAGCGATCCGAGCATACTGACAAGTGTCGCTAAGTTGATCCGAGAATTAGCCAATAAGTGCAGCACTTATAGCGCTTTCTAGTTACCTTTTTGTTTTCAGGAACACCGTTCCTATATGAAATCTATATATTTGTCTGTGCGTTTGTTTGTGTGTGCGTTTTTTTTTCGAATATTCGTATTTTGACTTCAGATTCGGATTCAGCATAAAAAGTAGAATAGGAATAGGAACACCGTTCCTATCTCTTAAGGAACATGGACATGGAACATCCTCTTAGGGCCTTTCTTGAAGAGCCCCATGCTGTAGTCACTTGGGAAAATCTCGGTTGGAAGCTCATTCCACAACTTGAGAATTCTCGGAAGAAAATTTACTACGTAATATTGGTCTCATCTGCTCTCCGTAGATTATTTCCGTAATGACACGATCATTATGGAAATAATCTACGGAGACTAAGATATTTTAGAATACCTACCTTACACTGCTCATGAATAGGAAAGCCGAAGACTGAGAACACATATTATGTACGAGCATGAAGCATAATTGTAAGTATTCGCTCTACATAGTATTACTTTTTTCATTATTTAATTAACCATTCCTTCACTCTATAACTTTACCGTAATTAAATTAATTTGGTCACACTACCAACAATAACGGACATTAAGTATAGGTCATAATGACCAACTTCACTCTTAGTTTCCATGTTTACAAGATATCTGGACTGGTTCCAAAGTTTCACTGCCTACCTCATTATCTGACTAGTGTTAATACAGTATGTCCCTGAATGTTCCTGAGGGTACTTTTGCTTGCCGTTTTATTTCTGCCTCTTTATTGCGTCCTTCGTTAGCTTGAGAGGTCATTTGGCTGACGACTGATGTATTTTGGGCGAACAATTAAAGTACGGCCATTATCTGTACTTTCCGCTAGGGTTTAATGAAGTGAGTAAATTTTACTGTCGGTCATAACGTCACCAATATAATTTGGTCCGTTTATGTAGATAGTAGGAAGATTGTTACTTTGACATAATTTTCGTAATAGTAAGGACATTCGTTTTCCTAAGAAAACGTAGCATTTTTAATATATATAACGTATAATTTTATATATATCTAGCCAGTATCAGTTTGTATACGTATTAATCTCCCGTCGTTATAAAAAAAAACACTTTTACTACTAACTTACTGAGTTTTTTTATTACAAGGATTACGACGTGTGTCAAACCAGGATGCTCGCAACAGTCGCAACTGATGTAGTATCTGAAACCTATATAGTTTAAATATAGATGCTTACAACACAAGATCGCACGCTCGTTGGCACTCCATGGTAACTATCTACTCTACACTACCTAAACTACTATACGCAAGAACATAACAGGCCTCCAGGAAGTTGTTATTTGGTACAGTCTCCTATATGAAAGTGTATTACTTCCATATAGGAAACTGTCTCCCGTCGCGATGCTACCTCTATACTTACATAAAATTAAATTTCAGTAAGTACAAATTTACTAACGGAATATTTTTCAGAAATCATGATTCGACCTCACACCAAAATTGCTGAAATAATATTCACGGGGGAAAGACCAAAAGAGACAGCTTGTGTCTACATTTTGGTTGCCTATTTTTAACTCGGAAATGTCGAATTGTTCTACAAAAAAATTTCATGGGCACGCTGTGAGGCAGCAGCTTATTAAATATACAAGTAGCTGTCCCCTGCCCTTAGTTCGCCAGACCCTATCGGCTAATAGGCAGAATCGCTAGTCAAAATGTCAGTGTTAATATTATTTATTCTTGTTTAAATTCATCTGAACAAAATAACAGATAGGCAGCTCGATCTAAACTACTTTATGCGCTTCCTCTAACACATAAAATAGTTTATATCAATGTTGACTGTCGCAAAATAATGCCTGAATCTATTAACTATTTAAAATATTAGATTCCTTGTAAAGCCTATAAAATGACATGATAAACTACATGACAGTAAAATAGACATGTTACACAACATTATGTGGAGCACTTTATCCATTTTCGTGACCATGCCTTTCATAAACTTCTCTTTTGTATATGCAGGTGTCAAAACCCTTGTATTTAGTCAAGTTTAGAGGATAAATTCCCGACATCTCAACTATATTAAAAGTCATAGCTCATCGCGGACCGATAGGCATCCTCAATAAAAATATTCAGCTGCCTTTAACAAAGAGCCCATTTCGGCTGGTCACTCATTGTTCCTCATCGACATATTACAATGGACTACATCATGGAAGGCCAGCAACAATACATCGGATTTGAAATAAGCTTTTGAATCGAACGCTTTAATGTCTCTGACAATAACATTTTTTTTATTTAAGTTTAGAACACGACATAGAGTAACAATTTTTAGTAACATAAAATGGATATACCGGAATGCTTACATCACTCTGTGAGACATTTTTAGAACCTGCATCAGAATTATATCCCATGTTACGCGTAGGTTGATGTCGTTTTATTTTGACAAACACACGTGTATTCTTTCTTTGTTATCTAAACGCAATATATCAGTGGTTGACACATGAAATCGTTACAAAAAATCGTACATTGGTGAATGGAGATTTTTTGACGCATGAGAAACTATAAACGTGAATTTACTATACTAGCTATAAAAAGTTTAAAAAATATTTCTGATTCAACAATGCGGTTCTTTGATAGTGAAAGGTCGTTAAACGTGCTACTGTTTTACTTATACTTCATGTTAACAACTGTTTGTTCGTGTTTGAAATTTACATAAAAATGTCGGGTTATAATCGAAACAATAATTCGAATGGATTCTGGTAATAACATGAACGTTCACAGATTTATCATGTCACCAATAGAATTTCAATGCGTCGACCACCCGCCAACTTACTAACGATGTCGTTCGGAGACAATACTAGTAGCACAATGCAAGAATAACGACCTTCCGAGACCGTGTGCTATTGGTACCGTTGCTAGCTAAACAGCCAAAAACAAAAGACGAGTATAAATCACTTACCCTGTACCCCACGCGTCTAAATAGTCCAGTAAAATAAGTTTTTAATTCGATAATTGGAAAGTATTCTATTCGAAAATTAACGAGCCTGGTGGCCCGGCGGTTAGCAATGCGGTTACCACTTTATCACCAATGCTCGTGGATTCGATTTCCATAGAGGACAAATATTTGTGTGCATGAATGTATCTGTACGTCTTGGCATGGGTATTTTAAGACCACGTTTATGTACCACGAAATTCGTGTTTGCGAATTTATGATATTTGTAATTATCACTTACTCGGCGGTGAAGAGAAACATCGTGAGGAAACCCGCACGTCCAAGAAATTATATTTCGATAGACGTGTGACCTACCCTTAGAGACCTACCTAACCTAAGAAAAGTCTGGTTTTTCCCTGAGGGCTGTGGAGACCTGACGGCAGTCGCTCCATGTCAAAATCAGTATCTTTGTCAAATCTTTAGGTTTAAGTAGCGAAGTACCCGCTAATTCTAATGGATTAGAAACGGAATAACGCTAGGAAGAAGAATACCTATACGTATATGTCAAATACAAGCATTGAATACAAGTGTTTTTGTTTGCATATTGAGTAATTAAATGTCTATATTTTATATAAAAAAAGATAAACCAAGACTTAGTTTCGATATTCCTTGGCTTTTAATATCACGTTATGTACCAAAACATTTAAATTATCTGTGCAGAAATGTTGCTGTAATCAATGCTGTAATCAAAACAATATTGTATGTATAAATACAACATCCGAAGGCATGTTTAAAAATAGATACCATACCCTATGCTAAACAGTAATAAGTCAATTTTGACACAAATATCATATTAATATCTGTTTTGCCAAAATCTCGTTGTGAAAGCGCTTTCATTTATTTTTGCTTTGTACCAAGTCTCACGTTCCTGGCCTATATTACATATACCCCACGAGTCTAAATGCAAATACAACGTTTTGCTATTGACTATATGATTGTCTATTAATTTTAACCTTTATGTCTCACTAGTAAAGTTCTCAATTTATTGGAAATACATGTAAGAGACGGTATGACACAAGTTTGTTGCTAACACTAACCACTTCCACGTAAACAATAGTCGGCTATAGTACAATGTTAACATTATTACTTTATGACCACTGTGACATAATCATTGGGCCATTGTGTGACCGATTCTAAAAACTGCATCTAAATGGACGTATACGGGTAGACTTTGAACAGAATGGACAAAATATTGTTACCGCTTTGCGAAACTAATCATTTGTTTAAATAACAATATGCGACAAAAAGTAATTCTGGTTAAGATAGCCGAAACCATAAATTAAAGAGACAATTAAAAGGTGTTACAATGATCTACGCAGAAAATACATTCAGGGAAATATGTATTCTTTTGCTAAGTATATAGTAAGTTGTAAAAAGGCTCGACGACTTGACTTGACACTTGACGAGCTCGGTGGCTCAGTTATAAATGATGCGACTATGACACCAACGCTTGTGGGTTCGATTCCCACACAGTACAAACATTTGTGTGCATGAAGATATGTGTTTGTCTTGGACTGGATGTTTAAGGGTACATCAAAGTAGCCTGTCCGTGGTAGTACCTCCACCTCACAGAAAACCGCAACCAAATAACAACTCCTTAGAGTCACCAGTAAGCTCCTAAGGAGTTGCTGTGTAAGCAGCAGGAGGCAACGCGCGAGTGATACTTAATATATTATAAGCATTAATAGGCTACGATAACTGCGTTACATCTGGTGGGCCGTATGCTTCTATGCCTCCCGACGTTGTATAAAAAAACAAAAATACAAACATTTGTGTGAATTAACATGTCTGTTTATCATGGTCTGGATGTTTTAAGAGAGGTAGGGCGCATCAAAGCAGCCTGACTGGGGTTGTACCCCACCTCACGGAAAACCGCAACCAAATAACAACTCCTTAGAGGGTTGTTGTGTGCGTGAGTGAGTTCACCAGTAGGCTGCTATCGAGTTGCTGTGTAAGCAGCAGAGGAAGCAACGCGTGAGTGAAACTTAATATATTACAAGCGTTAATAGGCTATGGTGACTGCTTTACATCAGGTGGGACGTATGCTTGTATGCCTCTCGAAGTTATATGAAAAAAAAGAATCTTTTCTTAATTACAATGTCGGACGACAAACAAGCATATGATGCAAGTGACATAAAGTCTAGCCTATAAACGCTTGCAATGTAAGGATTAACAAAACAAAGCAATTGTTTTGTTTGTTTGGTTTGGATTGTAATTCTAATTGCTTGATGCTTTATAAATACTTTAGAGCCTCAGAAGACCAAGATGTCTTGTACAACCTCATCTTAGTAAGTATATACTCGTACCTTCATTTTTCTTAAAACCAAACAATTGTTTTACATCTGTGGGTATTAGGTTTACCGAAAATAATAAACCAAAAAATACTCCAAATCCGACAAACCAAATGGCAAGTCATCACTATCCCCACCAGCGCATTTACAAACGCAGGCGGATCAATTAAGTGTAATTTATTAAACTATGTCTGCTCATTTGCGTGTATTATAAAGGATACTCGTAAACCTAACCGCAGCTCTAGCCTAATTACCCTGCGATACTCTGTCTCCCTCATTCAACGGAAACTAGACAGGGAACGTGAACAGACACCCCTTCTGGACAATTTACGCAATGTTCCTCATCCTGTTAATCTAATAGCCGCTTTCACGTTTAGTTGGTGTTGCCTTGACCTTCGTAAATGCATTTTGCATGTTTTGAGTTGTCACTTTCGAGCGTGCTGGAAGTTAACTTTATTGTCACCGTATGTGCACCCTGTATGTTAAAAGGATTTATTCATTTAGGGAACAATTTTAACGTATTGACTGGATTGTTACTGAGGCTTGTAAGTTTAACTGCATGATGCTTCATAACAGAGCCTTAGAAGACACATTATCGGAGATTTCTATATACAAATGTATCCCAAGATTTCTTAACTTACCTCACCTTAGTATTTTTTTATACAACGTCGAGAGGCATACAAGCATACGGATACCCACCAGATGTAAAGCAGTTACCTTAGCCTATTAATGCTTGTAATATATTTAGTATCACTCGCGCAATGCTTCCTCCGCTGCTTATACAGCAACCCTCTAGGGAGTTGTTATTTGGCTGCGGTTTTCTGCACACACCATGGCGCAGGTGTGTGCATGTTTTCATTCAACGTATCCGAATTATGTTATTTAAGAACTCCGCTTTTAAGGTAATTTTATGAATAGATCTCTAATAATAAATAATAATTATCAAGGTGATCTCTTCTATCCATAAAATTACCTTAATTTGTTTCCCAGTTATTTAACTTAATCGAAATTATCCTTTGAATACGATACAGTTGGTCTGTACCAATCTGTACCAACAACATGTTACACACGCAGGTTTGTATGACAACATGCTGTAGGTCAGAAATTCTTAATCATATGTGGTTATCAATTCTTTATTTTTGATTAGAATAGATTGTGCAGTAACTTATATTTGGCTATAACTGTTCTTAGTGCCTGGAATTTTAGCGAGAGATGTATTAAGATGGGTAAATTATATAGTAAAGGAGTGTATACGTACATAGGATAGTCTATGTATAATTTTATTGAGTAGTGATATACTCTATGTATATATTTTGACGAGCTCGGTAGCTCAGTCGTGAATGCGCGCGACTTTGACACCAACACTCGTGGGTTCGATTCCCACTCAAGACGAACATTTGCGTGCATGAACATGTCTGTTTGTCTTGGTCTGGATGTTTTAAGAGAGCTAGGGAGCATCAAAGCAGCCCGCCTGGGGAAGTACCTCCCCTCACAGAAAACCGCAGCCAAATAACAACTCCCTAGAGGGTTGTAGTATTCCTGCGTGTGAGTGAGGTCACCAGTAAGCTCAGGCGGACCGTATGCTTGTATGCCTCCCGACGTGGTATAAAAAAAATGTGTAATTTAAGTGGCAAAGAACCGGCCTGTTAACCGACTGGTCCCTAGTTCGAATCGCGGTGAGGGTGTGTATCAGCGTTGCCAGATTTTATTTTTGTCAAGTCGGGATTTTGAAACTTTTTGAGTGAAAAAAACGGGATTCTTTCTACGAAAGCGGGACTTAGTAAAAAACCGTATATAATCAGAAGTTTTTAAATATTTATCTTTTTATTTGAGTCATCTTTCTTTTTCATTTCATTTTTTCATTCATTCATCATTGAGGCTTAATTCATCTTTAAACGATTCTGATAAGTAAACTCCAGTAATTTAATAAAAAAACACGTGCTGGCGGCCAGTCCACACTTGTCTTTGTCACCCGGCCGCGCTTTCTCAGCACGCTGCACACACGGTCGAGTTATCTCAGAAAAGCGGGACTGATCCTGTCCCGAGCGGGACATTTAATTTTGATTTAAAAATCGGGACGTCCCGCCAAAATCGGGAGCAAGTGATAAATACAAATATGGTAAAGTACGAATTTAGTGATACTCGTACATACTCACTAATTTCGTGCTTTACCATATTTGTATTTATCAGTTGCTCGAAGTTGAATAAAAACATCGTGAGCAAATCCGCATGTCCAAAAATTATATTTCAAAACGACGTGTGACCTAACCTAAGGAAGTTCCGATTTTCCCTCTGGGTTGGAGGTCTGATGGCAGCCGCTTCATGTTAAAATCTGTCTTGACCAAATTTATTAGGCTAAGCATCCATGTAGGATTAGTGTAAAGAATGGGTTTTAAAGAAAGGTGGACTGTATGTAATAAATAGGTAAAGACCAAATATCAGAGTATTTTCTATTTATTTAGGATATAGGAGTTATAATAAAATAATGCTTACCAAAAGACGAACGATGACACAATAAATATAACAGCAGAAAACAAAAGCAAGAATAATACCAGAGTGTAAAAACATAGAGTTTACAAAAGTATAAAAAGGTTATATAAAAGCTATCCTCAACAATTAGGAAAAGGGATTATGCTAGTAAGAAGAACGGGGCGGTATTATTTTAAGAGTCAAATGCTATGATAAAAGTTAATACCAATCATTCTACTATAAACTATAACCATCTGCCATAATCATCATATACCATAATCTGAGCGCCCTGCTTAAACATTAGATTGTGTTGTTGTTATAGAATTTGTTTAATATTTACAATAAGAGAGCGATACTAATATAGCTCGTCGAATAGCAAACAAGTATATTTATGGTTATACTGATGAGAAGTAAGTACCATACACCTGCATTTTAAGCAATATCGCCCACGATGTACCGCTGATATCAACAACTCCTCGCCTGATAGCTAACTACCTTACATTTTTTTTTTTATACAAGGTCGGGATGCATACAAACCATATGTTTGTGCCCACCTTATATAAAATAGTTACCGTGACCTATAAACACAATGCGTTGCCACCACCGTTATCGCAGCAACGTTTCAGGAGATAATAATTTATGCTTTGTGGCGAAGTACGTATAGACGTGATGCGAGAGCATGCCCAACTGAATGCGAGTTGGGTAATTACCTTACTTTCGTATTGTCATTCTAGAGCGTGTACGTCTAGGATGTATCTATAACTATAAAAACATCTTAGCCGTAAACACGGTGTGGCCAAATAAGTAGTAACATAATGGCGAATAGCATATAGTGTTGAATATGATCCGCAGTCATTTATTTCTTATGTGTAAAATCGCGATTTTACACAAATAAATCTAAACACAAAATCTGATTAAATCGTTAGAGACGTTTCCAATACACGGAAAATCTATATATGTATATATGTAAAATCGCTCTCTTAAAGTAATAGGATAAGAGAGATAAATTCTTTGAAGCACAGAAGTAAGAGTTTCTTCGATTTTGTAACTACAACTAAGCATAAAAGTAAAACTGAACGCTAAAATAAATCCAAAACGTGCAAGTTAATAAAATTTAAAGAGTATCAAATAGCATTACTTATCGTTTAGCGATTCAATAAATCTTGCGATAAATATGGTTTCTGTCCTCACTGTAATAAATGAAGCTACTCAGACGATTGCCTGGACTGTTAGCGAGAGAGGCGATTTTCCGAACGCAATTTAGTATATTTCTTTGTTGCGACCCCTACAACAGAACATTGTTGTTACTCATCGCATGACAGGACAAATTAACACATCGTCCAATCCTTGTTCCCTACCATTAAACACGTGGGTATACAATTACGTAGGTATCGAGAAAGTTTTCGAACTGTATCTAGGAGCCCGCTCCCTATCTATTTCTTTCGGAACAGTAATTTTGCGAATGTTCTAGCCCAATATACTTTTAGATACAAAATACTATTTAGACGAGACTTACGAACGAAACGAAATGAAAAGTTGATGGATTAGGAATCGTTGAAGATCCTAAATTCACACACGGCATTGAGCCCTTGAGTTTAAGGAGAGATTTGCTTCCCTTTGCGTGTTCTATCGATTGTACAAGAAAAAGAAGAAGTTATTCGACATGATGCCAACAGTCTCCATTTTATAATCGCACCTCTCGCCGACGACTGGGAGTTCATCCTCATACACTAGAGTCGCAATGGTCACTTACTGTGCGCTTCCAGAGAAGTTTTTTTACCGAGAACTCTAAAGTTGTGGAATGAGCTCACTGCAGAATTAGATTTTACAGGATCGGCAAAGCAAGAGCGACACTTCTAGTGTTGCAAATGCCCATGGGCTACGGTAACTGCTTACCATCAGGCAGGTCGTACGCTTGTTTCCTACCTTAGTGATATAAAAAAAGGTTGAGCCGTAATAGTTCCGTTGATAAATACTCAAATTAATTCAGAAATCAACACATAAACAACAATATTATGTTGTTACATAGACGACGCCATATACATCACGGAAGATGAAACCGAGGCGCTGACGATGAGATGTCGTGAGAGCCCGTGAGAGTAATTGTTGCTACGTAATCTGGCGGGTATATTAGAAAATTTTGGCATAGCGTGTGGGGTTGGTTGGCAGACACGGCAGGGTAAACACGCGATGCTTTCTTGCGGGTGGCGAAATGGAGAAAATCGAGCTTGTAATTTAGTGGCACGCTTAGCGAGTACACGGGTAAGAGTATTTTCTATATATTTGTGTTTGTACTTGTAGACTTAAATAGAGAGAGCAATCCATTGATTTACAGTAACTATTCGTTTAGTCCTGTTTTAGTTGGTAGTGAATGTTATCTAGTTACATAACAATGGATAAAACTCGACTCGAAAAATGTAAATCGTAATTTGCCGATGCATGTACAAAAGGGCATAACAAACAATTGATTTGGCTTCATTATGATACATGATGCAAGTAAAATAATTACAATCAAAACTCTGCATGTGCTTCAGAATACTTTTTATTATTGATTAACTACTGTTATCATAAAACTACTTTATTATAACAACTGGGCACTCATTGCTTCGAACAATAAAATTATTTCTACAATCACTAACACTGACCTATTTATAGAAAACAATTGTACATACTATTTTATGTAACGTAAAGAGGCATACAAGCATACGGCCCTTGCGATACATTTACCGCTCACACGATGCCACCTCTGCTTTTTAAGAATCAAGGAGTTTACTGGTAACCTCACTCACTTGCAAGAACTCAATATCTCTCCAAAGAGTTATTTGTCTGCGGTTTTCTGTGAGGTAAAAGTACTTTCTTAGACCACCTCCTTTTATCAACACATGCCTACCTAGCTAGTTAGTCACTTATCACCATACACCCTAAGGCAGCCCGTGCATTGGCAAGATCGATAGAAGATACCGGTGCTAAATCAATTCAAATGCATTTACTATACTCGTATCTCTTCGTACAACCAATGCTTCATGTAGGCTTTTAACTGCCAAGGCCCAATCAAGAGTAAGACACGCTGTAGCGTCGGTCATCAATCGAATAGTCGTGTCTAAAGCCGTATTAATGATCGCTGCCGATAGAGCATGTGATAAACATGTAGCTCCTATCATAACTGAAAGAATAAAAGTTGATAGCGATAGGACTTTACGTTCAATCTATCGCCCTTTTTGGGCACCAGTGTATACCTAGTCCGGCCATAAGTTCTGTTACAAATGAATATGCATTTAAATGTATATAATGCGGGACTTAACGGGTAATTTAGGTAAAAATATTACCTTTGTATGATGTAACTCAGCCAAAACGTCGGGAAATACAAAGATAATATTGTTACCTAAATTATGCGTTAAGTCACGCATTATATACTCGTACATTTATGAAATAATGCAACGCAAAAATTTAAAAACTTAAATATGCATTTTTTTATGAAGTAATCTTAATAAAACTTATATGTATCATATTCATGGAAGTCTCAGCAAAAAATAAAAACGGATTCTATTCGAAATAGCCATCTTTGGCTTTGATACAGCCCTTTGACCTGTCTGGCCACGAATCTATGGATTAAAGCACTCTATCCATGGTAAAATTAGCTACTACTTGTTCCAGAGATTTCTTAAGAGATACAATGTCGGCGTGTCGTTTCGAACTGGCAATTTTCTCTAAAACTGACCATAACTTGTAGGCTAAAGGATTCAGATCTGGGCTAGAAGAGGGCCAGTCTTCAGCTCTTTTAAAATCCGGAACGTTTGATTCGAGTCAGGTTTGGGTAGTTCATACCTTATCGCCAGGTGCCAGAGTGCTGCTGGAAATTCCGCGGTACATTCTTGAGGGTATTGTTGAGAGGTTTCAAAACATGACCCAGGACAGTCTTTTTATACACTTTGGCTGAAGTCCTTTTTCAGAAAAATGAAGTTTTGTGACTCCTTCTTGTTTTAATATAAGCGATAGAACCCTAGGGGATTCTCCATTTCTCACGGTAAGATTTTTTGTTTCCTAATGGGGTTTCGGCGAATTCTAGCTTCAACAGCATTAACAGCCTTTGTAGTTCTAGAAGCACGTGGTTGCCCCGATATTTTATGGTCTTCAACAGAGGAAGTGTTATATAGTACGATATACAAACATACGGCTGATATCAAGCTTTTGAAGTGTCTTGAATATGATCGACGGCTTCATACCCACTTTGTGTAAGGCAATCACTGCAATCCTGTTTTCTTTAACACCCCATTACATATTGTAATTTGATAATAAATACGAAAAAAATAGGTAGAACGGCAGGAAATCGAAAGAAGTTTCCAACATAATAAACGCGTTCCAAATTCAATAGTTAAATAGTTGAGAAAAAAAAGTTTACATATTTGTTATATAATAATATTTATGGCCAGACTAGTTATCAGTATTCTTCTACAAAAAAGAGAGCTCGATGGCGAGTAATTCTAACCAAACACGCAGGTTAAGCAACGTAGACCGCAACCTGTCTATGGATGGGCTTTTCTATTTCGAATTTCTCCGTGCTTCAGGGGGCACGTTAAGCCATCGGCAGTTGTCGATAGACGGCAATCGTTAAACTAAGTCAGTGGCCCTCGGTCGGCTTGAAAACACTGGCCTCTGCCAATCCGCGTTTGAGCAGCGTGGTGGAGTATGCTCTAAACCCCTTCGATTGAAGGGAGACCCGTATCCCTGCAGTGGGATGAGTTAGGGATGATGTGGTTCTACAAAAATGATACGTACCTAGTGAAGAGTACATAAGCATGAGACGAGATGGTGCTGAAGTATAGTAGGTGCATAAATTCAGGAGTACACACCACCCCGGCACCAAGCCAGCTGGACCAATCTATTTATAAATAGTCTAGTGACGGCATTGCCTTCCGGACATCTATTTGTGCAATTCAGATTTCCGTTTCCGCACGTTATAAACGAATACTAAGACCAGACATTCTACTCGTAAATAATTTTCTTATACTATAATAATATTATTTTTACATGAAAAAGAATAATGTTATTCAAGCTCGGGACAATTTACCAAAAGGCTCGCTTTCATCAAACCATCCAACCATTATGTTTCCTTATAGGTTAATAATACATATTTTATTGCTTCCAATGAAGTTACAGAAAAATATGTCTTACGATCTAAACAATACAGTTGATATTTGTGAAGACGTATCCACAGTCAAGAATATCATTTCAAGTTGAGTAGGTCCATTTCTTTCGCCGCCCATAATAATGTTTGTCGATTTATCAAATGACAATTTCGTAATAGATACCCGCTTGATGTGACAGAAGATAAAGAGCATAAATTGCACAGATTAAGATGCCTAAATTGAAACTGTCTATGTTTAATTGTACATTTTATGACACTGCAGGGAATAATAATAACGTGTTTTGACAAAGTAAAATATCGCTATTTATCAATCTTAATCAATTAAATTTGATTTCCAAACAATGGACCAAAATTATCAAGCACTATGTAGTTCAACATTTATAACGGGTCTTTTGCAGGTCTTTTGTTATTACAGATTCAACGATTAAAATTTTTAAACAAATTTTAACGAAAGTATCGCGTGTTTTATTTATTTTGTTGAACTTGATGTTTCGAATGCTTTGCAGCATGTGGTCGCAGGAAGACTAAGGTGACATTGTCTTACATTGGTTATTCAATTATTGCATCTACCGACATGGATGGATTAATTATATACGTTCCGATTCACACAAAAATCGCTTACGGTGTCCGAACGTTTTTGAGTAGATCTCTGGGTTTGTGACTTGATTATTTTTAGAACTGGATCCCAAGCAGGTGGTACTTGCCAACCATCTTCTCTATTGAAATTGGGGTGTTTTTTCTTATTTCAATAGCCTCGCGCAGCATTCTAGGCATGTAACGATTCTCCTTGGCGAGGATTTGTGGTTTATCGAACCGCATGTAATGGTTTGGCTGGTCCAGTGTATGTTCACATACTGCAGAGTTTTTATCACGCCTATTCTTCATGTCAGCAATGTGTTCTTTCACTTGAGTACCTATGCTTCTCTTCGTTTGCCCTATGTATGATAAATCACATATATAGATAGATAATTTATTTTAAGTTTAATTCAATGTGTAACAATCGCGAAAACCTAAGACAATATTAAAATTTATATTTACCATTGGGCCCTCTTGGGCACTTAAACACGTCTCACATTTTTTAAACACAATATTATTGTATCTTAATCAATTCCACCACTACCGTAACCATTGGCCATAGTGATCATTACCATTATACCTATCTAGTTATGAATTTAGCTAAGATAAAATATATTAAAGCTTTTAGAAATAAACTTATAGATTCATAAATAAGAACAAAAAGTAATCCCGTGTACCATTTTCTGTTTCTGTTGCATTGAAAAATACATTTTAGAGCACACAAAAAGTGGACATTTTTTAGTGTATTACGAACGCTTGCTGGCTGCGATAATGATGGTGTAAGAGAGTTGGTTTGAAAGAGATTTGGTCTAAAAGAGAGTGTTGGTGTTAAGATAAGAAGAGGCACGCTCCGTTGGTTAGTATATGTAGAAAGAATGCGGGATGAAAGGATGACGAAACAGATATACAATACGAAAGTGGACGGATGTAGCAGTCAAGGAAGACTAAGACTATGCTACCATTACCAAATTGATCGTGTTTTATCAAAAGCTGATGTCAGCAACTCTAGGAACCGGGAAGCGTGTATGAAAAGGGCTATGAATGTTCAAGAAGTGAGCGTGGTATGTAAGGACAGCCACTTATGGCGTTCGGTTCTCTCTGCCATTCCCGCAAGAGACCTGGTGTGAAGATTTACATATTCTTCTGTCAATTTTACCAGACTGCGGCAAAACCAAAAGGTATGGCTGCGATTTTAATAGCCTATATGTATGGGTACGTTTACACTTAGGAGTGTTCTATCGTAGTTCCACTCATCCGATTTTGATGTCAATCGAATGTAACATTGAAAAAAGTGTGAAGTGAGGTGTTTAAACATTGAGTCCTCCGGCGTAATTCACTCTCACTACCCTGCAAGTGACTCCGCGAGAAATTATATGCAAATAGATAGATAGACGTCAACAAAAGGAACAAAGAAAAATATATTTCCGACACAGTCATGTTATAACATTTTCAAACGTGTTAAAAATGAATAAGGTACTGTTAAACTATTTCAAATAAATTATTAGTTTGATCGTAATTAGTAAAAACAGTATTTTGTTAATAATTTATTAAGCTATCAATTTATTTTGAAAATACCATTAATTTGTTTGATTCCTTTTATAAATATCGTATCGGTATCTTTTGAAATCATAATATACATTACGATGTTATTATCTCCTACTTCTTCCTTGCGTTATCACTATTTTAATCCATTAGAATTGGTGGGTCCCCGCAACCCAGGCTTTAGGATTTGACAAAGATACTGACGAATTTTTATATAGAGCGACTGCCGTCTGCTGCCGTCAGACCAGTTGCCGTTTCAATCCAGAGGAAAAAACCAAACCTTACCTTGGTACCTATAAGTCACACGTCTTTCAAAATACATTTTCGTGGACATACACTTTCCCTCCACCGCCGAGCAAGCGATAATTACAAATATGTACATAAATTTAGCACGAATTTAGTTGTACCACTAAACCACGTGTTTTATCCACTGGGTTATAATGTCATAATGAAATTATTACGATCTTAAAAAAACATCGTTGTCCCCTTCGATCTCCATAAAGAACGATACCAATCAAAAAGAGTGAAATATAAATTAATGAATTAAAATTCAAGTACGGATTAGTAGGAAATAAGATAGTGTTTAATTCAAATGTTTCTGTCACGGGCTAAGATATAAATGTTTTATGAGTCGTATAATAGAATACTTATTGTACTAATAAAACATTTATATCTCAGGTCCATATTATTGTTTAATTACTCGAAGATAAAAGAATATTAATTTGCCCAACTAACTAGTTAATGGACTGAAAATTGTTTTATCTTAGACTATTTTTGTCCATAGAATAAAACACTCGACCATAATAAAATAAACCCCTACGGAGCACAACAGCCGAACGAGGAACCCTTTTGCGTTAGTATAAGTAAGAAAATTGTTTTAATTTCAACGGAGCGAAGTAGTATTTCCGCTGAGGGCAGACTTAAATTGTGCAAATCTCAAGATGTTTCTAAAAATAGCATAGCCCTATACATATTCAATTGATTTTGTAATGGGTTGTATTCCGAGGAAAATTCATATCTTACAACTACTATATAATACTATATGAATTTCCCACAACTTCCTTCTACTATTGCGCCACTCGCCATCGTCAGGGAATTCATCGTCAGATATCGAAATCACAGTGGTTGCGGTTTCAAGGGGTTTTCTTTTTTACAGGTTGATAGTTTCGAATGAACTCTTTGCTGTAGGTTTTCTGTGCGACTTTTGCATAAAATGCTTCATAAAAGGACTTGTCACAGGGTCAGCAATATGAGAGACACCTTTAATGCTACAAGCATCCGTAAGCTATGGTGCCTGCTAACAATCAGATAAGTCGTAATTTAGTTGAAATAAAAAAGTTAGAATGAGTCATTCATTTTGAAACTGCGAGATAACTAGTATCATAATATTTTTTCATAAGTCTTCAAAACTGTCAAATTGAGATTACAGATAAATTCATAAGCATATAGGTAGAAACAGTATTTATATGTAATAATACCATTGTTACCGCCTTTGTATCGCCTGTGGTTATCTGTTTTATCGTTGCTTTATGCTCTTGTGCAAACATAACTTCATCTCATTTTTTTCTATGCTCCGTCCGTATTACTTGTAGCCACAGTTCAATTTTGTGTAGCAACCATTTCAGAAACAACAACTCTATTATTGTATTCTTTGTTTAGTTCTTGGCGGTATCTAAAAGATGACAATACATTTAAATGACTATATTCCCGACATCTCCGACAGCATTGTCGTGTAACTAAAAAGCGTTGGAGTTATTTATCTTTATTTGTATAAATTTCGTGTTTCCGTCTGTTGGTACAAGTGGTACAGATATGGAGGTACAAGAGTCCGGTTGGGAAAATGCTCTATTCAAAGATGACCCTGGCATTGTTTGCCGTTACAAAAAGTAACATGTTAGGTAAAAGTCGTATAAAAGATATTCAATGGACAATGCGGGTTATAAAAGAAGAGAAAGGTGCGTTATGTAACATTCCTACCAAGAATATGGAAATTACATGAAATATTTAAGGGATGCGTGTGCTCGTAAAGGCTTTGATATTGTCTAAATATCCAATCACAAATGTAGCATTGACAGACACTTCCTTGCATGACAGACGATCGACAGTCCGATGACGTCATTGCGCAATTCTAATCGAACACGCAGGTTAAGCAACGTTCATCGCAACCAGTTTATGGATTGGGTATATTTATCTCGAGTGTCTCCATTCTTCGAAGGGCGCATTAAGCCGTTGATTCTGGCTGTTGTCGATAGATAACAGTCGTTAAGCTAAGTCAGTGGCCTGCGGGTTGACAACACTGGCCTTGTATTGGCGGAGGCCAGTGTCTCCCTTCAACCGAAGATTCCTCCCTTCGATTGAATTGTGGCTGTGTAAGTATCCAATGAGCGATGATTTTGTCTACATTATAGAATTATTATTTTAAAGTTTTATTTTATTTTTAAATTTCAATTATAATTTTATTTGGTTGTCAAACGAAGCGTGAAGAAGCATCTTGCGGGTCAGCATGGCAGCGTCAACTGACAGGATACTATATAGTATTTTGTCAGTAACAGTTGCGATTTGGTCTCCTCTTTCGCTTGCCATCAAGCAAAGAGGAGCCACTATGCTGAACTAATATAAAAAATCGGCCAAGTGCGAGTCGAACTCGCGCACGAAGGGTTCCGTACCATCATCTATAAAAACAGCAAAAAAATCACGTTTGTTGTATGGGAGCCCCCTTAAATATTTATTTTATTCTATTTTTTAGTATTTGTTGTTATAGCGGCAACAGAAATACATCATCTGTGAAATTTTCAACTGTCTAACTATCACGGTTCATGAGATACAGCCTGGTGACAGACGGACGGATGGACGGATGGACAGCGGAGCCTCAGTAATAGGGTTCCGTTTTACCCTTTGGGTACGGAACCCTAAAAATCGGCTAAGTGCGAGTCAGCAAAATCACGTTTGTTGTATGGGAGCCCCCTTAAATATTTATGTTATTCTATTTTTTGTATTTGTTGTTATAGCGGCAACAGAAATACATCATCTGTGAAAATTTCAACTGTCTAACTATCACGGTTCAAGAGATACAGCCTGGTGACAGACGGACGGACGGACAGCGGAGCCTCAGTAATAGGGTTCCGTTTTACCTTTTGGGTACGGAAACCTAAAAAAAGAAATATCATATTGAGTAGTTACAACGGACATTCACTGACGGTTCCTAATTCGAATCCTGGTGATATATATATATATATATATATATATATATATATATATCTCACTAAATTCGTATTTTCGGATCTACGTACATATTTGTAATTATCACTTGCTCGGCGGTGAAGGAAAACATAATAAGGAAACCCTCACGTCCAAGATATTATATTTCGAAACGTGACGAAATTATATTTGACATGTGTGTCCTAACCTAAGAAAAATTTGATTTTTCCTATAGGTTGTAGAGATCTGATGGCAGTCATTCCGTGTTTAAATCGACGTCTTTGCCAAATCCTTAGGCTCAGGTAGCGGACCTTGCCATTCCTAATGGATTAGGAAACGGAATAATGCTAGAAGAATGGGGTTCAGGATATATAAGTACATGTGCAAATCGATAGCTTTTTCTATTTAATCTAAACTTCTTTTGGAAGCATACAAAGTACTACGAGGGAGTTTTGACGAGCTCGGTGGCACAGTGGTTAATAACGCTCGTGGGTTCGATTCACATCATCAAAGCATCCCGTCTGGGGAAGTGTCTCTACCGCCAAATAACAACTCCTCAAAAGGGACAAATTAGATATTTATGTGTATAAACGAAGAATGAAGAAGCACCTTGCGGGCCAGCATGGCAGCGCCAACTGACAGGACACTGTAGTCTTTTGTCAGGTTTGGGCTCCTCTTTCTGCTTACCATGAGACGAAGCGGAGCCACTATGCTTCTTTTATACAACGTCGGGAGGCCTACAAGCATACGGCCCACCTGATGTAAAACAGTTACCGTGGCCTATTAACGCTTGTAATATATTAAATATCAAACGCGCGATACCTCCTCTGCTGCTTACACGGCAACTCCTTACGAGCTTACTGGTGACCTCACTCACACACTCGCAGGAACACAACAACCCTCTAGGGAGTTTATATGTGGCTGCGGTTTTCTGTGAGGTGGAGGTACTTCCACAGACGGGCTGCTTTGAAGCGCCCTACCTCTCTTAAAACATCCAGACCAAGACAAACAGACATGTTGATGCACACAAATGTTTGTCATGTGTGGGAATCGAATGCACGAGCGTCGGTGTCAAAGTCGCGTCATTCTCGACCGAGCCACCGAGTTCGTCAAAATTTTAAGCTAAAATAATAAAAAAAATGTAATATAAAAAAAATCCTTCTAGAAAACCGCAGCAGAATAACAATTCATGAGGACCGGGTCTCGTGACACTCAATTCTCTCTGTCCTCTGTGCAAGGGGTCTGGCATGATAGATATATAAAAAGAAACTTAATATCATCAGTTTCTTTAAGATTAGTTGAACGGGTCTAAACTAGAAGGGATTAATTGGTACCATGGCTATCTCCAATCTTAACAGTTAGCACCATATAGCTATATCGCAATGTTTTCATATGACATAATGATTAGAGGGTCAATTATATAAATGAATAAATATGTAATCTTCTTCTTCTTCCTAACGGTATACTATTTCATGAAGCAACTGCCATAAGATAACCCAGAGGGAAAAGATCTTTCTTAGGTTGAGTTTAACAAAAAACTTGTGCACACGTCTTTTGAAATATTAGTTTGTGGATGTGCAGGTTTCCTCACGATGTTTTTCTTCACTAACAAGCAAGAGAAAGTTATAGTTTGTTTGTAATGTCAAAATTGCAGCTTTTTACTATTTGCATGTGAATGTATACACAGTACTTATACCAAAATACCAATTAATTTTTTTTGTCTCCCTGCTTGTTTATTCCTGCTAATCTCAAAAACGGCTGACCCGTTTTAGACGAGATTTTATCTGGCAGACAACTGTATGTTACGAAAATATTACGAGAAGTAACTTAGGCTGATTTTATTTTAGACAAAGATTAGCATTTCGTGGAAAAAAAATAAAGCCCATGAAACTGGGAATAAATTTCAATTCCACGCAGACGAAGTCGCGGGGGCCGCTAGGACATAAATCCGAAATTACGAATTTAGTGGTATATATATACTCATACCAGTATTTAAACCAAGGAGCGTAAATTAATAGTCTGGTTAAATAAAGATTCACTGAGCTACTCCTTCTTAGCGTTAGCCCGTTTCCTAATTCATTAGGACTGTCGGGATCCACTGCCTAAGCCTAAGGATTTGGCTAAGATACTGAAAATTATTTTGCAAAAAAAAATATTTTTTTGTGATGTAACTACAAATTTACAATTTACCCTAAAAAGGATTTGCTCTTATAAACCTCATTACAATTAGATGAATAACATAGGTATGAACTGCTTTCCATTGTGATTATATTACTTTAAATTGTTATAAGTAAGTGCCAAAGCCATGGCGCTTTTTTTTTTATGTTTCTTTTGGTATATAATAAAAAGCAAAACTTCATCTAAATACAAAACTTGCTCCAAATCCTTAGAGTCGATTCCGAGATACGCGACATATGTTCAAGAATTGATCATTTAAAGTATAAGATGTCAATTTCAGCGTATGTTTTTTATGGTTCAAGCTTTAAATTATTTGTTTTAAATACTATGTTGATACTAAACTACATTAATATACGGTTTATTATGCAGAAAACACGACCATTTCACAAACTGTCATTTTAACCTTGCGAATCAATCAAATACTGACCCTTTTCTACAAAGGGTGCGTAATATCTTGGCAACCGAAAAGTCCTCCCAAGGGGCATCCTAGTCTCCCATTCGACCCCAATGCAAAGACATTTTTCATCCCTGATTTTCAGGGGTAATAAGTTAAGAAAAGTATGACGATGTGAAATGTATTCGCTATTCAGATAAATGTTATGACGACATATTTCTCTTGACATTTTTCTCATTCATCTTTTAAGTCTACGTTGTGTTTCTCATTTTATACCCAACGCACCTTTTAAACGAAATTTATATAATGAAAAGAGATCAGTAATAGAGATAATCATTCAGTTACTTAGCTAATGAATTATTCGAACTAAATTAAATTTGACGTAACAACGCTGATCTTCAAAAGCATCAAAAGGACAACATTTCAATTACCTGTAAGTATTAACACGAAACCAACAAAAACAGTACCCGTATTAATATAAATATGACAACAAAATAAAAAAAAACGTAATAAAAATAACTTACCTCACGTTTCCATATCACGCAATGAACAAGTCCAATCACAATACGTTACTTACACAGCACTTTAGAACACTGAAAACTGTGACATCGCAATTTACGAAAGGAAAGTCAGGGCGCCGCCCAAGAAACGTGTGCCCTCCCCGACGAAGACAAACCTACTGAAGGGGGGTACAGCTCCGGTTCTGAACCTCTGGGTCTTGATACAGACGCGCGCATCCCGTACCTTACTCCTACATGCGTAAGCAGAGGGTCCCACCTTCATATGTTAGCGAGTGCAATATCGGAAGCAGGTAAGAAATGTTTCACATCGCTCCCTTGCTAAGGAGGGTATAATGACTCGCAATAAAACTTAAGTCCAGCTGTTTTCAGGTGCTTGTGGAAAAGTGGAAAACTCAGGGGTAAAAAATATTTCAGAGACGGAAAAAGTGTTATGTGTAATGTTATTGCTTTATAGACGTGGGTGGTTTGAGATGTAGGTATGTAAATGTTTCATTTTGATGTATCTCAAGATTAAAGCAGAATGTATTATTTTAGTAGTCGACGCCCGAGGCCCACGCGAAGTAAGGTTTTACAAGTCCTAGGCTGAAACCCGTTAATATTTTAAGGATAAAATGTGCTCGGGGTGTTAATTTTGACTATAATTGTTTGAGTTTCGATTTAGCCAAAATATACTTTAAGAGCAAATCATCTCCAAAAAAATCTGCAGTTTAAATTATGTCTGTTGTGTACTTTATCGTCAGTTAATTTTGACATATAGGTACCTGAGATCTTTTCGTAGTATTCCATATTATGATCAGCTCGGTGGCGCGGTGGTTAGTAACGCTACTTTGACATTAACGCTCGTGGATTCGATTCCCAAACAACATTTGTGTGCATTTGAGTAAAACTTCAGGGAAAGCTTAGAAGTAGAAATAACTTGCGTTTGTCGGTACATTCGGGTTGCTAGGAGACTTTTATTGTAAATTGTATTCAATTTTACAACAAATTTCCTGAAATAGTTCTTTCCAGACAATTGTTCAAATCAAAAATACTCTCCATAAAAGCCTCATTATAGAATTGATGAATATGTCACTGACAAAGATGTCTATTCGTCTTGGTCTGTATGTTTTTAAGAGAGGTATGCATCAAAGCAGCTCGTCTGGGGAAGTACTTCCATCTCACAGAAAACTGCAGCCAAATAACAACTTCTTGGGTTGTTGTTGGGTCCTGCGAGTGAGTAAGGGCACATGAAGGCTATATCGCGAAAAATATTAGGTACGTATTTTAATATCAAAGTCGAGAATTTTACCCCAAATTCTTTTACGAACATAACCCTCGTCTAGACTTTATTGTACTACATAATATTCATTTTAATATTATATCGTCCGGTATGGCTAAGACATCCATAAACAAATATTTTTGTTTTTTTATACAACGTCGGGAGGCATACGAGAATACGAACCACCTGATGTAAAGCGGCTACCGTAGTCTGTGAATGCTTGCAACACGTTAAGTATCACTCGCGCAATCCTACCTCTGCTGCTAACATAGCGACTCCTTAGGAGCTTTACTAGTGACCTCACTCATACGCAGGAACACAATAACTCTAGGGAGTTGTTATTTGGCTGCGAATTTCTTTGAGGTGGAGGTTCCCTAAACCGGCTGCTTTGATACGCCCTCTCTCAAAAAAACGCAAACCATGACAAACAGACATGTTCATGCACACAAATGTTTGTCCTGTGTGGGAATCAAACCCACGAGCGTTGGTGTCAAAGTCGCGTCATTCACCACTGCACCACCGAGCTCGTCAAAGTTTGTACTAGAAATGTTTAGAGTTCTTGTGGAAGTATGTAAAACTATTCGTCACAATCGCAGTGCCGACCTATAACTAATTAGTTAGATAGTATGACGACCACAGTGCCGTAGTGGTTAGCAGTGCTACTTTAACACCAAAGCTCGTGGGTTCGATTCCCACACAGGACTATCATTTATGCACGTGAACATGTCTATTTGAATTATAGTCTGGGAGTTTTTAAGAGAGGTAGGGCGAAGAAACTCATAAAGGGTCACTTTGTTGTCCATATATCTGTTTTTTTTTAAGAATCACAAAACCAAACTTATGAGGTACTTGGTGTTGAACTAGGATCACGAAATTTGGCAAGAAACAAGCTTTCGTTACACCAGTACAGAGAATAATTCAAAATATTTCATTTTACAGTTATGTATCTGTGCCGCCTGTATGTCAAGAAATTACAAAATAAATCTTATGGGGGTGAAATGCAGAAAAGATGTACATTGTTACAATTTAAGTTGTCCCAAAAGTTATACAAACATATATTTTTCATATTTCTATTAATTTAAATTATTGATTGAAAATGAAGTGGCTTTCTTATTCCTGTAAAACCGCATATTTTTTCTTCTTGATTATTACAATCAAAAATAAAAGTTACATAATTTTTTAATTTGTTGCAAAACTAATTTTCATACAAATTAAAAGCGGTCACGGTCATTTGATGACTTTGTTTTATCAGAAAAAATGCATTTTTATTGATTAATTTTAACGAAATTGTGGTTGAAAATGTCGTCAATTATCTAAAATATGAAATTGCATTGGTTTCAACAAAAAAAAACATTATTTTATTAAAAGAATTAGCTTTTTAATATAGGTCTCACATTTTTGATAATTTCATAACTCAGGGTTAGTAACGACATTTTTTGCCATTTCACTAGTAAATTCTGCCATTTAACAATATTTTAATGTAATGGCAACACTTTCTTAAGATGTGTCACAATTTTGTTAGCTAAATCGCCATGTTGTTTTGAAAATAAGTTGGTGAGAAAGAGTGACACGCGTTGTGTTGAAAATAAATATCAGGGTTAATAACGTGATTTTCCTCCTTCCGGTAAGTGTAATTTTTAAATTATTTGTTGATTTTCATTGTTTGTGCCATAAAATGTCTGCTGGGTCACAAGTTATCGTTAATTCAACAGTCATTTTGGCACGAGATATTTTTAACGTTAGGTTTTCTCAGTTTCGTTCTTTCAGTTTCGTAACATTTCGTTACGTTATGAAACTGAGAGTTACTAAGGCTTAGTTCACAATATATTTTTATGATAAAATAAGTACTAAAGTATATTAAAATTTTAGTACGTAGACCTCTTGTGGGTGACGAGCCGCCAATCTTGAAATTATCAAAGACAAAGTGATCCTAAAAAGGTTTGATTTTTCTTTTGAGGTACGGAACCCTACTAATCGTTTTCATTTTACAGATATGGCTCCGATGTCTAATGCGGAGAGGCAAAAGAGATACAGACAAAAATTAAAACAAGATCCGGAAAAATATGAACAAAAAAGAAAAGCTCATTTGGAAAAAATTAAACAGAATAGAAAAAGTATTTCTGAATTAAGTGATAGCGAAAAAGAAAAGAGAAGAAAAAAGTGGAGGGAATATTCTGCTACATATAATAAAAAACTTAATAACGCAGTTTTAAATGAAGATGATAAAAAATTTAGAAAGAAGCAAAAGAAATGGATACAAAAAGTTAGAAAAATGAAACAAGAAATAACAGAATTAACAAATAGACTACAAATCCAAATGAAGTCAAACAGGTACCTGCGTAGAAACATACTGAAGCTGAAAAAAAAGGCTGAGACTATTCAACCAGACCATCCATGCTGTTTACTTACAGACACCTGCAAACATAAATCTGAAGTCGTCATTCCCCAATCACCCATAAGAGAAGAGTTGACACCAATGAAGAAAACTGAAAAATTCATTGAAAATTTGAGCTCAATTAGCAAAGATGATAGACAAAAACTTAAAACGAAAATTCTGGAATTAAATGTATTGTCAGATTCCTTAAAATCTAACTATGAATCGGCAACAATATCTGAAAAACAAACTTTAAAAAAAATTGTAAAAAATCCGTTAACTCACAAATACAAAATCGCAACGAAACTTTCAAAAACAACTATTGGACTCATGGGTAGAATCAGAAAATACGGAAAAATTGAAATGAAAAGACGAGAAGCGCTAATACAAGAAATACATAAATTTTACAACAGAGATGACGTTACTCGATGCACATCGGGCAAAAAAGAAACAAAAACTAAAAATAAACGCAAGGTTCAAAGAAAATATTTGCTAGATACAATAAAAAATTTATATAAAAAATATAAAGAAGGTGGAGGGAAAGCCTCATACACGAGTTTGCTGCGACACCGTCCATTCTATGTTTTAAATCCAAAGTTGGCGGACTGCGAAACGTGTGCATGCATTAAACATGCCAATTTTAATTTCATGGTCTCTAAATTGTGTAAGATCAGAGTCATTAAAACTACCGATATAAATGAAATTATGACAGAGTTATCATGTAATCTAAACTCTAAAGCATGTATGTACGGAGAATGCAGTGATTGCGGTACGACAAATTACAAAATCGAAGCTGATAACAATTTTGATGAGACCAATAAAGTAACTTATTTTCAGTGGTGCTTAAAAACAGTTCAGTATGAAAAAAAGAATAAAGATGGAACTCTGGAAAAGTTACAAACGAAAAAATACAAGAAAGAAGCTATAGAAAGTAGTATACAGGAATTAATATTAAAGTATCAAAAGGAGGCAAAAACATTTAAAAAGCATTATTTTAACATTGCACATCAACAGAAAATTTTTAAAGACAGCAAAGAAAATATCAGAAGTGATGAGGCTATAATAATATGCGATTTTTCTGAAAATTATAATTGCAGATATAATACTGAAATTCAAGGAATGCATTTTGGATCATCTCGGAACCAAATAACTCTCCATACTGGAGTAGTATACACACAAAACCAAAACCCAATTTCATTTTGCACATTGTCATCGTGTAATGAGCATAATCCTCACAGTATATGGGCACATCTAACTCCAGTTATCAATGCAATAAAATCGCATTTTCCAACAGTCAATAAAATCCATTTTTTTCAGATGGTCCTAGTACACAGTACAGGCAAAAACTTAATTTTGCTCTATTCTCGAAGCTTACAAAAAAATTTGGCCTCAGCCACTGCACATGGAACTATTTTGAAGCTGCACACGGTAAAAACGCTGCGGATGGTATAGGGGGAGCAATTAAGCGAAATCTAGACACCCATGTGGCATATGGGTTTGACATTCCAGATGCTCCAACAGCCTTTAAAATACTACAGAAGAGTTCTAAAATTAGGCTACACTTTGTAACAGAGTCAGACATCTACGCAATGAAAGACTTATTTGCTGATGATAAAATTATACCCTTAAAAGGCACCATGTCTGTTCACCAAATTTTAACTACGGAAAATGAATCGATTATTAAATATAGAGATGTTAGTTGTTTATGTGGCGATATAAGAGGCTATTGTACATGTTTCGACATTAAAGATCATACATTGATAAGTGAAATACAAGCTATCAGTATAAATAATAAAATTATTAACAAAATAAATGAAAACAAGAAAATTGTTGTGTTATCTGATATTTCACTTACAGAACAAAATACTAAATTTTATGGAAACTTACCACTCTGTCTTCGAAAAATTAAGTCCAAAACATTGTCTAAAAAGTCTGTCATAAAGGACAGTACTGAAGCTGTGCGCGTTGAGAAGAACCATGAAAAATCAGTTTTACCTAAAGTGAAAATAAATATTTATGGGTGTCTTAATAGTAGCGATAGCGATGAAGAAAACTTCAATAAAAAAATAGAAGTTTCAAAGAGCACAATGAAAACAGAAAATATTAACAGAAGAAAAAGGCGTGTTTCTACAAAATTGGCTTCTAAAACAAAATCTTCAAAAGTCAAGAGACAAAGAAGATCATCAGTTGCGAGTACTACTTCCATAAGCGATGAAATAAGCATCCATAGCGATTCTGATTTATTAAATGCATTATCAGATATGGAAAATTATCCTGATGATATTGATCTAAACGAAACTATTGATAAAGAGAAAAATGAAACAAAGAACACCATAAAAGAGCATAGGATACATGATGAGGATGAGCCTAAAAAAGATAAACCAAATTTGACTACTAATAGGGTAGTGAAACTTCAGGAGACCGATTTTATTATAAATGAAGTTACACCGATTGGTATTACAGAGAAAGATCTTCAAATAAATAATGTTGAAAAGGAAGTGATGATAGATATTGATGGCATAGGATTAGACATGGAAATAAGTACCACGATAGAACACAAATTTCAGAAGATTGGCAGAGAAGGTGACTATAAAAAGGATGACGAAAGACAGGAGTTAGAAAAAAATAATACGGTGGAATCAGACTTACAGACGGATATTACTGAAAAAGAACAAGAAACTTACAGTATCGGAGACACCGTTCTGGTACGATATTATATGAGAAAGTTGTGGAAGTACTATGTAGGTGTAATTGAAAATATCGATAATAAATGTTATACCATTGCTTTCTTTAAAACTATCCATTCAAGGGGTTTGGTTAAATTTAGTAAACATCACAGAGATAAAGATACAGTTCCTGAATATTCAGTTGTAAAAATAATTGAAATAAAACAATTATCTGGAAAAAGTAATGAATATATTCTCTGTAATGATGATGATTTAATATATTTCGTGTAAAAGTTAAAAATCAATCACAAGCAACTAGATTATTCGTAATTGATTTCAGTATCTGTCTTAATTTGTTAGTTTATCTTAGTTTGTTATTGTCTTAATGTCCTAAAAGTTGAGCAAAGTCAACTATAAATTTTATAAGGTTTTTTTATTAAAGTTGATTAAACTACATCAATTTATTTTATTGCAATACATGTGTCCTCGGCCTAATATTTTCAGTTTCGTTACAATTTATCAGTTTCGTTACAACTTCAGTTTAATAACGATTTCCTAACGGTACATCTATTCTGCATTTCACCCATGGGGTACATAATTAGGGCAGGATCATGAAAACTACCAAGAAGCAAATACTTATAACACATACGAGATTTGACGAGCTCGGTGGCGCAGTGGTGAAACGCGTTGTTACTCTACTTTGACACCAACGCTCGTGGGTTCGATTCCCACACAGTACAAACATTTGTGTGCATGAACATGTCTATTTGTCTTGGTCTGGGTGTTTTCTATGTATAATAAGTATGTATATACAAAAAAAAAGTATTTACGTATGTTTATCAGTTGTCTAGTACACATAACACAAGCTTCGCTTACTTTGGGGCTAGATAATTTGTCCGACAATATTTATATTTATTTATTTATACAACGAAATATCACCATTTTGTAATTATATCAGATAAAGAAAATATTTACAATCGATACTGTTTTAGTCCTAAAAGTTGTATTTCGATGGGATTTAACGGCTGCCATCTTCTTGAGACCATTAATTTAGAGAAGTGCACCCTACGCGCATCAAGCAGCTCGACAGGGGAAGTACCTCCAACTCACAGAAAATCTCAGCCAAATAGTAACTCCTGGAGGGTTGATGTGCTCCTGCGAGTGAGTGAGGTTACCAGTAAGCTTCGACGGAGTTGCTGTGTTTGCATCAGTGGGGTCATCGCGCCAGAGCGGCAGTTAATGTGTAGTGAATAGGCTACGATAACCACTTTACTTCAAGTATTATGCTTGTATACCTCCCGACGTTGTATAAAAAAAAATCGCAGGAACACAACAACCCTCTAGGGAGTTGTTATTTGGCAGTGGTTTTCTGTGAGGTGGAGGTACTTCCCCAGACAGACTGCCTTGATGCACCCTACCTCTCTTAAAAGATTAAATTATACAGAAATTATACAGAGGCTGTCGAGACTTGGAGAAGGATATAATAGAATTTTCAACACAATAACGGGATACCATGCAGGTGATGCTGCAGACAGAGGCTAATTGTAAGAATAATCCTCGGAGCAGCTTGTGGCGAGCTGTTGGTGAGTAACGACACTAGGGGTACACGAGTGCCCCGCAGAGTCGATCAAGGCCCTTTTCTTCGGCGTGTATACGTCGGTCGCAGTGCAAACCCGAGGCCCGCAGGACTTTAAGCTGTGGCTTACCTTCATTGGCCGTCTAGAGAGCTGTCGATAGAGCAATATGTGCGAGTAACTTTGCACAAAACGTGACATACTTTTCGACACCCCTGAGTCACTCCGTAAGTCGGTGTTACCCCTGGTTTGCTTTCTCTGGCATTTGGGGTGTCCATCCAGTGAGTGGTACGCTACCGCCTGCCGGACGTAGCATCAGTTTGCTACTTCCGGCATGCGGTGGCTTATAATTAATGCAGGCGTCCGTCACTCTGCTGTAATAGCCCAGTACCAACAATCCCTCCAGATGTCATTACAATAGCCCAATAATTTCCGACACATTCACAATAGTCCCAATACTTGCCGAGACCTCATGGGTATATTATTCCATTGATATCCCCCGGAGTGGGTAGCGGTGGGTGTAGTACGTAATGTACTACCTTCTCAAAGGGGCCTTTATGCGTCAGGTCGATATCCCCGAGTACGCTTATCAAATGACCGGGATAAATGCTCAAGATTATCATATGTATTTGTATGTATATCTTCACGCCAGGTCCCTTACGGGTTAGCTCATTTCAGGAGCCCTAGGAACTAGCGAGCGTGCATTCGTCGGTTTCTAGGGCTCGTAGGTGAGTCTTAGTCTTCTTCCGCTCCTAATCTTTCAACTTTCGTATATCTGTTTCATGATTCTTTCATCCTGCATTCTTTCTACATGTCCGAAACAACGAAGCATGCCTTTTTTGTCTTAACACTCCTCTCTATCGGACTAATTCTCTTTCTTACCTCATAATTGCGAACGCGGCCAACAAACGTTACGCCACGAATTTTGCGCAATGCTCGCATCTCGATCCTCCCTCTCGGTATGCGCCCCGTTCTTAATTCCATAAGTTAGCGTTGGGATTAGCACTACATTGTGTACAGCGAGCTGTATTGTGAGATAAGAATTATTATAATTACTTCCAAATAAATCACAATGCTATCGAGACCCAAAAGGAAAACTGTCAGGCCATGGCAAACGGACATGTTCATGCACGGACGAACGTAATCAGCAGGAATCGAATCTACATCCCTCGTTGTTGAAGTACCTAGTCATTGCTAACAACTCGACCAAGGCTGGTCAAAAAACCTATTCTGATTAAAAATTTTTAGGAGAAAATTAACAATACCTTATATTAAATGCTACGAAACAATTATCGCATTTGATCAACTGCCGAATGGAATACTCTTGGAATCTTGAGTGGTTTTTATTACTTTCCATGGAAAGACAAATGTGTTCATTGTGTCACATGTCGTCGGAGCGGATAACATATATTGTGGGGCGAAATTAAGTACAATAAAAACTGGAGTTCACAAAATTAACGATGTATAAGTTGACAGCAGTGTTAGAGCTTATCTTTTGGGTTTTTAATGGACCCGCGGAGTTACGCAGTTTTCCCTTTTTATTACAGGGCATTAACTGTGTTTCCCTTTTTTTCCCTAAATGTTTTCCTGCTTATTTACGAGATAAAACAAACCAAGTGCTCACTTAATGGTTTAGGAATTGTCGCTTTAAAAATACTCATCGCGTTATTTTATTAACAGTTTGTTATGTATTTACGTAATTTCAAAGTATTGCTAATACTAATAATGTAGCAATGACACAAGCGATTTCTTTTCACAGTATTTTCTGTCTGAGAGCACTTTGAAAACACTTACACAGCCAATATAACTTGCTCTTTCGTTTTTCGGTGTCTGCTCTTGTATCGCATATACGTAGGGCATTGCAGGGGCATTGTTAGACTGGTGATCCTATAAAAAGAGAGATACATGTTTCTCGTTCAACTATTAATCATTGTCCCCTAAAAGCCTCCGTCGTACACAAAAAATTAACACCGTGCAATTCTATGGGACACCGCAGCTAGCATGAGTTTAGATATGTTTTTCACGTGCCATTTGGTAATTCTACTGAATATAATGTATATATATATATATATGCTACGCTGTATCTGAATTTTGCATTAATTTAAATATATGTTATTGATGATTTGTAATTATATATATTAATGGTTAAATTGTTAACGATGTCAAGCATACACTACCTTGCACACAATTAGGGGTGCATAAATTACTAGAGGCATGTTAATTTAGTGTACGTAGGTGAACGTGAAATTGATTTACCATTATCCAAATTCTCATTGCAATTTTAGTCACGATCTCAGCTAGAGTAAAGGCTGGGTTACTACTCGTAGCGTAGAACTTATAATACAAATGTAGAAATATTAATGCGTAGAAAAAGTCCCGCCTTAGGAAATAAAATGTAATATATATCCAAATTAATACCTGTTAATAGACGTACGACGATTTATTTATTTAATTTTGTCTTCTTTAGCGTTACTCTGTTTCCTAATCCATTAGGATTGGCGGGGTCTGCTACCTAAGCCTAATTATTTGGTAAAGATACTGATTTTTACATGGAGTGATTGCCGGCAAACCTCCACAACCCAGAGGGAAAACCAAACCTTTCTTAGGTTATATCACAGGTTTTTCGAAATATAATTTTGGACGTATGGATTTCGTCACGATATTTTCCTTCACTGCCGAGCAAATGACAAATACAATTATGTGCATAAATTTAAAAACACGAATTTGGTGACAAATGCCCACATCAGGATTCGAACCGTGGACCAGTTGGTCAATAGGCCGGTTCTATTTCCGCTGGGTACTGCATACCTACTAAATTTTGTATTCAGTGATAAATTATCTTTTTTTTCATGTTTCCTGAAGTAACAGTATAGAAAGTAAGCTTTTTATTTTATAACGGGTACATTTTTATAGAAGAATATATCCTAGATTATACACCAGGTAGCAGATTATACAATTAATAAAATTAGTAATACAAATGTTAAGCCGTAGGTCCCGGTTGTTGTCAATAGATGACTGTCGTTAGGCTGTTAATCAGCTGACTTCCGTGAATCCGCGGTTGAACAGCGTTGTGGAATTTGCTCTAAAATCCTTCGGTTAAAAGGAGACCCATATCCCAGTTACCAGTTAAAGTTGACGTAGTAGTAGTATAATTAATATTGACGTTTCCCATGTTGGTTTAAAAATAAATAGCGGTCACACATACTACCTATTTAACTTGTTGAGAATGAAGTTACAAAAATGATTGTCACATTCAAGTCTATTTAACTATGAAAAAATAAGAAACTGTGAAAAAATATATAACTATTGGGTAAGACAAATAACTATTATTTCCTAAACATATTTTCCTAAAATATATATGTAGAGTGTTCTCGGGGAAAAAGAGGTCCACTACACCCTCGATATAGGTGCACTCGTTAGAAACGTTCGATCGCTGAACTTAGGTTTAAAATTGTGTATATTCTGCATGAATAAAAGATATTCAGTATATGATATATTTCGGAACATTTAATTCTACTGCGATATATTCTATACGAAAAGGAGTTATTCCTATACAATAGATATTTATTATGCACAAGTCTCTGACAACTAGGTATCCAACCTTATTCTTAGTCAAGTGGATCTACAATTGACTTATTACTACGACTTTTTTACTTTTAGTTTACTTTTTACAATGATTAGTATACATTTGTGTCATATTATGCCAAGGATGAAATTATTATATAGCACTAGCAGTCAATCCATTTAACATATACTATTTTGGAAATAACATTAACATTACGTCTCATGATAGAGTAATCCTGTACATGAACATTTCATATACGTTTTACACTTCACTTAAAACGTTCCTCGCCATTTCTGTTCTTCGTCGGTCTATGGCGCGGATGAAAACTACGTGTATTTCAAGCCGTGACACCCAATCCATTTGCTCCCGACTGTTTCCGAATCGGCGTCCGGATTACACTACTATATCACATACGTTTATATGCATTTCTACGCTTTTGGCTCGAACCAGACATTTTTATATAACTACAATCTCTGCATAGATTTTGATTTTTAAAATTAATAAAAGAGAAATGGAAGAGAAAAGGGAAATGCAGTTGAATGTGATTTTCAATTTCAATATTTAGGATTTATTATATATTGTTATTATATTTAGACGTTATTTTGCTAAAATCAAATTTACATATAATTTGATCTAACCTGTGTTTTGTGCTTTCGCCGCCAATTAGTTCTCATGAACTAACGTCGGCCGTGAGCCATCCCCAACCGTTAGTCGTTACCTGGTCGTCTCTGCAGCAGGTATTTATCTGTTATCACATGTTGCACTGAAAATAGGCAGAGGCATAAGTCCAAGAGACATAATGTTAGATTTATTATAATATACAAATATCTCATTCTTTATTTCTAATCAGATCTTTGAGAGGGTATAACAAAAGAGCTTGTCATTTTTAATCAAAAACTGTCCATCCAACCTCTACCGTTATTTGTTGCCTGGTCGTCTCTACAGCCATGGCAGCAACGGATTCAATCGCGGGGACGACCGCAGCCACCCGGGCAGAGACGACCGGAGTAGCCATGGCAGCGACGGTGTACTTACATCTACTATGGGTGCATGGGTGAAGGAGAGATTGTAAAATTTTGCAAAGTTGTAATAATTAATGCGAGATGTGTGACTATCCATAGTTTAATTGCGAACAATTGTGCATTTCTTACTCTTACCTTTTACGGATTAGCTAGGTACAAACGTACGTAATTGATATACACGGATATAATAAATAAATAAATATTGTGGGACAAATTACACAGCGCCACCTAGCCCCAAAGTAAGCGAAGCTTGTGTTATGGGTACTAGACAACTGATAAACATACGTAAATACATTTTTTTTTTGTAAATACATACTTATTATACATAGAAAATACCCAGACCCATACAAACAGACATGTTCATGCACACAAATGTTTGTACTGTGTGGGAATCGAATCCACGAGCGTTGGTGTCAAAGTAGCGTAACAGCGCGTTTCACCACTACGCCACCGAGCTCGTCAACCGGATATGCGGAAACAAAGTTCTAAAATAATAATAGTGCTCTTGGTATGTGTTAATTGCATTACCTACGTGAACATAGAAACTTTATCTTTATTCGAAATGGAGGATGACATGCTAGTTTATTATTTTGTATTTTTGATACCACTAAGGTGGCAATCAAGCTTACGGCCTGCCTGATGGTAAACAGTCACCGTAGTATTAACATTTAGTATGGACATTTGCAACACCAGGGGTGTCACTGATGCGTTGCCGACCCTCTGAAAAACCTCTTCACGCATATCTTGAAGAATACCATGCTGTAGTCCCTTGGAAAAGCCTTGTTTGGGAGCTCATTCCACAGCTTGAAAACTTTTCTGGAATCGCACAGCACGCGACTATTGCGGTTCCATCGTGTAAGGGTGGACTGAACGGTGAGTGTTCAAGAGACTGTCTTGGATCGTGTTGTGAAACCTCTTAGTAATACACTTTTTTAAAATATACTGCGGACATTCCAGCAGGACTCTGCACCTGGACACAAGGCAGGAACTACCCAAGCCTGGCTTCAAACCAACGTTTCGGACTTTATAAGAGCTGAAGATTGGCCCTCGTCTAGCCTAGATCTGAACTATATTGTGTCTCTTAAGAAATCTCTGGAGCAAGCAGTGGCTAAATTTCCCATGGAAATAAATAGTACGTAAATCCATAGATTCGTGGCCAGATAGATTAAAGGTCTGTATATATATATATATATATATATATCACGGTACGAATACAATTATTATATTTTTTTATATTTTGCTGAGACTTCCATAAATACACATATAAGTTTTATTAAGATTATATTACTTCATAAAAAAATAAATGCATATTCATTTGTAACAGAACTTACAGCCGGACTAGTTATAAATAGTAGCAAAATATAAAAAAGCCGTATTTAGGTTATATATTATTTATTTATTTAGAAAGAATGCGGGACGAAAGAATGACGAAACAGATATACAATGCAAAAGTGGAAGGATATAGGAGCCGAGGAAGGCCGAGACTAACCTACCATGACCAAATTGGTCGTGTTTTATCAGAAGGTGATGTCAGAAGCCCCAGGAACCGGCGAGCGTGCATGAAAAGAGCTATGAATGTCACAGAAGCGAGTGAAGTATGCAAGGACCGCGTCTTATGGCGCTCGGTTCTCTCTGCCTACCCCGCAAGGGACTTGGCGTGAAGATATACCGTATTTAGGTAAGACGTACTATGGTGCAAATTGTCACATTGATTCTAGAAGATAACAGGATCTATATTAAATAATATAAAATATAAATATACAAGAAGAAACTTATTTTCGAATGAATTAATTTGTATGTAGCTATATACCCACATAGAGTCGTCTTACATTTCAAAGAAACTCAAAATCTTTAATTTTATTTTAGAAGTCATCCTTAATAAACACCATCAAAGCTTTTAATCACCTAAATTATATTGTTTAATACTTTCTAAAACAACATTTGAATTTAACTTCATTTCGATACGATCACAGAGGATTTAAAACGTACTCAACCTCGTTAGGGCATTATGAGTTCGCAGGTCAGTAGACTATGGTCAGATTCGAATACACTCGGATTAGCGACCGAATTTAACGACAACAGCTGAGTCTAAAATTAGCGTAAGGTAACTTACACGTAGTGAAATCCTAAACTGGCTGCAGATAGTGTTATTTTATTTGCATAATACAGATAATGGTCTTAATGGATTGAACAAACATATTAATAATAATTGTTTTATTCTCTGTGAAATGTATTTAACTTTTACTGACGTTTATTTTATAGTGTCAATCTAATTGAACGTGCAAGTTAAACACTATCGACTGTAACTTGTGTATAAATGAGTTTAGTCGTATCTTTTTTAGTTCGGCAGGCATGTTAGCCGTTAGTGCCGGATGTTTACGATGATGATAATCATTACGCTACGTAATAAGTAAGATGCATAATGGCATGCCGACTGGGAAAGTACCTCTACGGTATCGTATCGTACACAAACAGGATAATTAAAGCACCCTGCGCCGCGATGTTGATAAACTTCGTTGAACGAAACGCGTAACTGCCAACAATTTCATGGTGCATACAACGTTTTGGTCGCAAGAAAATAATGCTCTATGAACGATCTAGCGCTTCATGTTTTAATTGTTTAATTAGAGGTAACTAATGTTTCAGCGCAGCAGCAAACTTAAGTTCTAATTCTCACCAAAATCTTACGGTCAGTGTCACGTGACCCTGACGGCTGACGCGAGTTTAGCAAAAATTTATTAGTTAGTATTTAGTTTAGTAAAAATTTAACATTTCAGAACTATTACAATTATTTTACATTAAAAAGTTTATCTCTCAGAAAAATCAACTTTCATCCATAATTTCAACGACTCTTTCACCATTATCATTACCAGCATCATCATCGCCAATCTCTAAAACTCAAACACACACGCATACTTGCAAGCACCCTGCACCGCGTAAACCAAACAGCGATGTTGATAAATTACGTTGAACGAAACGCGTAAGCGCCAAGAATTTCATGGCGCTTACAAAGTTTTGGTCGCGAGAAAATAATGCCCTATGAAAGATCTAGCGCTTCATGTTTTAATTGTTTAATTAGAGGTAATAAATGTTTTAGCGCTGCAGCGAACTTAAGTTCTAATTCTCGCCAAAATCTTACGGTCAGGGTCACGTGTTCTACGCTTTAACGCGAGTTTAACATTTTTTACTCATCCCAAAAAGTACACAACGCCGCTAAATAAGTTTTGACTTCAAAAAGATAGGCCATATGTGTGTATACCTGCCGAGTACGTACGTACGTACGTAGGACACTTGGATGAATCAACATGTCTGCAGTTGCTTGGAATACGATTGTTAGGAGAAACTCGTAAACAGCATTATAACACTTGCCCTCCAATCTGTGACCGTAGTGTGTTGAAAATAGTTAAACCATATAAAACCAGTTGAGAATGCGTAAGCTTGCATTGCCAGAGGAACACCTCGCTTGTCAATTATATAACAATATATGTTTTTTTTAATTTATCGGCCATTTTGACCATGGTGTTCCTGAACATTCCGATTCTACTTTTTTATGCTGAATCCGAATCTGAAGTCAAAATTCGAATATTCGAAATAAGCGACAGACATACACACAGACAAACATATAGATTTCATATAGGAACGGTGTTCCTGAAAATGTAATGGAAGAGTATTTTGAACACACAATAAACACATTTAGCTCTTAACTTGTTTTATTTAAAAGTAACGTTAATCTTACCAATTGTTCTCAACTTGCTAACTATACGTACCCGCACTGATATAATCTAGCAGCTAGCATCACCAACTTGAACTTTAATTTGATCTACTGACCTCTGAGGTACCAGACTCAAAGTATGTATTAGTGTTACTTATCTCAATATCGGTGATATTACTCTACTGGACTAGTAATTAGTAGAAGTAGGAAGTTTGAGGTTCTGCCCTTCTTAATAATATGACAGATGTGACTCAAGCACATTATTATCTTGTCAGAAGTTGTCGTGGATTATGTGGGACGTAATGAATGAATGAAAGGAACCTTACCTCTTTTAATTAACTAATCGTGTAATTTGAAAATAGAACTCTCCGGTAATATGTCCTTATTAACTTGCTAGATTGTCATTTGTTTTTGATAATGGTTTTTTTTTGAAAATTGTCTATCGGAATTACAATGAATTAAACTCGACAAATAAATATCGTATAAACAAAATTTTACAGTGTTAGCAACTTTGGTTGCAACATATAAGCGATACTCACTTTTACAGTAACCACTTTACACAATGTAGGACGTATGACTCCCGATGTTGTATAAGAAAAAAAAGCAAGGAGAGGCATCAACACGCCTATAGTTTTATGGAACTCTATTGTTAGGAGACAATGTCGTAAATAGCATTGGAATATCCGTGAACGTACTTTAGCAACATCTTTGTGCACCAATGAACACGAGCCGGTTTCAGTTCTGGCTGTTAGTTCGTGAGAAACCGAACACCTATATAGTTTTCTATCTTTAAAATGTCCATGTATTTCTTTTAACTTGCCTCTTACCGATCAGCTAAATTAGGTTTTTCTCAACGGTCGCAGTTGGCGGCCTACCTTCACGAATGTCGTCATTCAACTACATTCAAATTCCACGTACCAATGTTTTACGGCATTTAGATGAGTTGCTTTTCTCCCAATAGCGTACCGAGTAATCTTAAGGAGAAAGAACACTTGTCATATGAAGTCATCATCCTGAAATCTTAATCAACTTAACGGTAAATTATACTAATCAATTGAAATTATAGTTTATAGTCATTTAATTGAATTCTAACTGTTGAAATCTACGTAATATGAGATGTATTAAGTTAGCACACAGACGATATACGATGTGTAATAACAAACAGTAATAAAAATGACTGATATATAATAAATAATAAATAAATTATATTAAATAATGTAGGATAAATTACACTGCGCCATCTAGCCCCAAAGGAAGCGAAAGTATATTATGGGTACTAAATCCATTTTTTTTTTGTAAATACATACTTATTATACATAGAAAATACCCAGATCAAGACAAACAGCCATGTTCATGCACACAAATATTTGTCCTGTGTGATAATCGAACCCACGGGCGTTGGTCTCATAGTAGCGTAACAGCGCGTTTCACCACTGCGCCACCGAGCTCATCTAATATAAAGAAACTTACACCTGTCAGATACCATCATGGCAACAACGTTAAATCGCGAGCCAGTACCCCTAATAGCGAAGTTAACTCTTCAAACTTTTGATTATAAAACTGGAATAATTAATTAATAAGGTGAGCACTTAAAAGAGAGTCTCGTGTAAAAAGGCTTAACTGCAAACTTCCCCTTAACGAACAACCATTGACGCACCCTTAATCCCATCGCCGCGCCGCCCGACCGGTGGAGCCTGAAAAACTCTACAGACCGCTGAAAATTTCGGATTACAGACGTAATCTGGGAATAATGCAGGCGAATATACACACGGTGTCAATGAATAAATCGATATTGACGCTCGGATTTTCATTGTTCAATCACTTTTTAATGATACATGATACCTACTACATATTGTCTATGGAATGAATGACGGGGAATGTAGGCTAATTTAAGTTGATTAACTAAAAGAACTCATGAAATTAACTAAATAAATTAGTATTTGATATATAAGTAGCTAAATAAAATAGATAAAACTAAATAGAATTCTAGTATCCACAGATTATAGTAAGCCCTACATACATGTGGCAGGCCCTACATACGGCCTCCACCCGACGGAGGTATGTTAGAGGTTAGAGGTATAAGATTTTCAAGATTTAAATACTCGTACATAAAAATTATATAAATTTCATCTTCAAACGTGCAATAAGTTGAAAAACAGCCTGCGAAGTCTGGGGTCAGTAGATGCCTGGTATAATTACAGAAAGCATATCACATGAAGCATAACCAGATCGTAAATCGCATAAATACAACTGCTATATATTTTTCTTTTATTTTTTTACTTACTTCATATGCGTTCCATTATTGCCTTATTAAGAAGACGCTAATAATCTCATCTTTTCACATACTAGGGGCACACTAAAAGTTTTGCACTTCTAGCTAATCGGAACTATTTGAATTTCGAATGTTATATTTTTTGAAACGTACTTACTTAGTAATAAAAAAAAACAATTGGCGGGAAATTAATTGTTTTCTATGACACAACAAAGTTCTACGTACACAACGAAAATGGAATTGAGTCGAAAAGATTTTAGAGCGATGATTTTTTATGATTTTAAAAGTTTTCTCTCTCCGCAAGACTGTGCTGCTCGTCTTCAAAATGCTTTTGGGAGAGAAGAACCTTCTTTGAGCACCGTGAGGCGATGGTTTGCTGAATTTGAGAGAGGTCGTGTTTCTTTACATGACGAATTTCGTGAAGGGCGGCCTTCAACTGCCGTCAACGTAAATAATGTGGCTACTGTTAAGCGGCTAATTGAAGAAAACCCGCGGATTACCGATGAGACAATTCGAGAACTATTGGGGATTGGTATAAGACAAATTCAGAAAATTTTACACGAAGAATTGAAAGTTCGGAACTTTATTGTCGTTGGATCCCTCATGAACTGACAGCGGAGCAGAAGCTGGCTCGCGTGGAATGGTGCTCACAGATGCTACTGAAGTACGACCACGGACATTCAAATGCTGTTTATGACATTGTCACAGGAGACGAAACGTGGATTTATTGTTTTAAACTCGAAAAAAAACAGCAATCTTGTGGGTGTTTGAAAATGAGAACAGGCCAACAAAAGTGAGGCAGGTGAGAAACGTTGGTAAAAAAATGATCGCGTTTTTTTTCTCAGCTACGGGTCCCATCTGCACAATTCCACTTGAAGATCAAAAGAGTGTTAATCCCGAGTGGTATTCTACCATTTGTTTACCCAGGGTGTTAGAAAAAGTTTGCGAAAGACGACCAAAAAGCCGCGTTCTCCTACATCATGACAACGCTTCTTCACACACGGCCAACAATACAAAGTCATTTTTAACTTCCGAAAAAGTACAACTCATTACCCATCCTGCGCATAGCCCCGACCTAGCACCCTGTGATTTCTGTATTTTCCCCAAAATCAAAGATTTGATGAGAGGTTTCACTTTTACCAACTCCGAAGAGGCAGTGATAGCGTTCAATCAGCACGCAGAAAACATGCATTCAGATCTGTGGTCCTCCTGTTTTAAAAAATGGTTCGATAGCATGAAAAAATGTTTAAAATGTAAAGGAGAGTATTTTGAAAAGCAATAAACATAATATTTTGGTTATAACATGTTGTTTTTTTAAGTTACGCGAAACTTATAGTGTGACCTACGTATCATTATAATCCATATTTTCAAATTGTTTCTTACTTTCACTAAAAAATCATCTGTATCTTCACGTCAAGTGTCTTGCCAAATAGGCAGAGAGATCCGAGCGCCACAAAACTCAGTTCTTATGTGCGTCGCTAGCTTCTGTAACAATCAGTCTTTTCCTAAATCCCGTACATTTAGAAAACTCTGTTTTACGTGTAAATATTTCAAATTCCGCTCATGACAAAAACTCCTATGAATTCATATTACCCGATAAACTGGTTTTCCTTTATTAATATATTATTAGACAAACACAAAATTTTGTTATACCCTCACGTTTGTAATTAAAATTCAAAATTCCACCCGCTTACAAGTTTGAAGCACCGTCACCTACACAAAATGGAGGAAGGTGAAAACTCGAAACAAATTGCGTTAAAACGTAATAGAAACTCGTTTCCCGTAAAAGTTTCCATCAGATTACGACGCAAATTCAATATTTAAGATTGATTTGGGCAGATGTTTGAAGGGCACCTCGCATCTCGGGTGTCTTGCGAAAAGGGCAGCGTTCGCGCCCTACATGAAATTATTCGTTTACTGTCAGAAAAAAGAGTTCATGCCAGCTTGCAAAAATCGTATTTCACTTAAAGTTTTATGTACCTTTTTCTTCTTTGTTCTGTAGCTAAATTATCGGCTTTAAATTTATTGTTAACTAGAATTCGTAACTGAGTTATATGTAACTTATAAAGTCATTTCAATCAATGAACATTGCGTTATAAATATAAACCGTTATATGAATGAATAACATTGAAACAGTTGTTTTTCATAAATGCTTCAAAGTTATTGACTTTCTGGCTTTTGGGAAATTTATGCTGGAAAACCAGAAGGTTCCCAACAAATGGGCACGACGACTGTGCGTCTCGCAACTCGTATAGAAAAGGACTCATTAATCATCACAACATCAATCTCAGTAATCTCCCTACCCGTTCTCATGATCATCTTAGAACTACAGGTACAGTTGTATCTAGAACTAGAAACAAGTCATTTTGTGCGGAATTCAAATAACGCAATAATGGTTAACTACTTTTATCATCTTTTCTTTAAAATGCCAGTAGTTCTATTTGATATTTTTATAAAAATTGAAGGAGCACTAGAGAGCCCCAATGCGAGACAAGTTATGTTACATATTTGATTGTTATATGATAGATAGAGGAATCTTTCATGCGACTTTCTGATGAGGATGGGATACAATACAATACACTTTATTGCACCAAAAGAAAAATAGGTACATAAAAACAAAAACAATAAAGTAGCAGTACAACGGCGGTCTTATCGCGATGCGATCTATATATATATGCGATGCGATATATATATATATATATATATATATATATATATATATATATATATATATATATATAGAACGAGATAGTAAGCATTAGAGATATTGTTACAATGTAATTGTTTTTCTCTACGATTTGAACTACTTTCTTCAAGCGAATCTGCTTTTTCCGTAAGAAAAATCGGAGATTGGAATTCTTTTAGACATCTATGAGGTTAAGTTATAAACCCATTGTGGAAATCAGGACATATTATACCACTCCCTAAGAACCCTAATCCTTCTCTTTTTCCCCAATATCGTCCAATATCTATCCTTCCATTTCTATCAAATGTTTTGCAGCCATCTTCAGCGTTTTAGCCTTCTTAGTAAATATCAGGCAGGATTTCATAGTGGGCATAGTACTGTCTCCGCTCTAGTCAAAATCACAGATGACATTCGGTATAATATTGAGAACAAAAATCTTACTATTCTCTCACTCCTGGATTTTACTAGTGCTTTCAATTCTGTTGATTATGATATATTATTACGTGTCATTAAAATGTTTAATCTTTCACCTATTTTGCTTACCTGGTTTGAGTTATATCTCAAAGGACGGCGTCAACTGGTAAGGGTCGGTGACTGATTGACTTATAACTTGACTGCCGAGGTTCCCCAGGGAGGGATATTATCGCCAGTTTTATTCGCTATGTTTATTAATTGCATTGCTCTACCGCTGTCTTCTTCCTTTCATTTACATACGAACGATCTTCAAATATACACGGCTGCTTTTTGTTCTAATATTTCTCAAGCTATTAATGTTATCATCTCTGAACTTGCTGTCATTTCTCAATGGTCCCAACGCATTGGCATTAAAATTAATGCAATTAAGTCACATGCAATTATAATTGGGAGTTCCCACATCATTTTTAAATTGAACTCCATGATGATTCCCAGTTTGGTTTTTGACGGTACTGTTATATCGATCTCTTCGATCCCAACTAATTTAGGTATTATCTATAGATAATGGATATGTCATTGTAGTCATCCGTAAACTTTTTGCCTCTGTGCATTCTCTTAGATGTCTGCAAAATTTCCTTCCGATTTCAACTAACGCGATGCTAGGTCAATCCCTCCTGCTTCCTCTGTTAGAATATGCTGATGTGGTCAACCTGGATCCGGCGGAAGGATCGCAACCCTTCGAAACCCGGGTGGTCGTATACGACCGCGAAATGTATGGGAAAACGTATATAACGGGTTCTGACAGACTGTAGAATATTTGTGTAAGGTACGTGTTTGGTCTGAGAAAGTATGACCACATCTCGGAGTTTTGCAAGCAGCTCAGTTAGTATCCAATTAGGCTACGTAGAAAATTTCACATACTGTCCCTTCTTTTCAACGTACTATTTAATCCATCTGCTTCTGAGTACTTACGTGAATAAATTAGTCATTTCGTGATATTGATAGTCGTCTGCATTATTCGGTGGATCCTTTACTGGACATTGCTACGCACACCAAATCTTTCTCGGTCCATGCTGTAAAATTATGGAATTCACTCCTTTGCACATTAAATTGTCTCCCACCATTGAATCGTTTAAACTAGCTCTGAAAAGCTCTCACGATGATCTTGATGCTTTAGACTGATTTTATATTTTTTATCTAAATTAATTTCGTTTTCTTTCATTCTTTCTTTTTTTTTATCTTCTCCTTAAATATATATTAACCCATCAACTCCACACCAAGTTTAATAAAATTTGAGCTATTATAGCCGCTGCTAGTGCGAGATAGGTCTGTTAAAGTAGTACGTTTTCCATGAATGTTTTATCAGCGTTGGTTGTGACTTTTTTGAAGTCGATGACACTTCTTCCAGGATTAGCGGAGTCCGCTACCTAAGCTTAATGAATTGACATTTTAGATGCAGATTTTTATATAGAGTGACCGTCAGATCTCTAAAACCCTGAGAGCAAACCAGATTTTTCTTAGGTCAGGTTGCACGTCTATCGAAATATAATCTCTTGGACATTCAGGTTTCCTCACGATGATTTCCATCACCGCCGAGCAAGTGACACAAATATGTACATAAATCCGAGGAAGATTTTCATTAATATTTTTTAATAAAAGTATTTTAATTAAAAAACCCAGTTTTTTTCCTATATATAAAGTACACTTCATAGAGATGGAGATAAGGAGCTTGTTTTTCAATCTAGTTCAACATAATGTACCAAAAAACTATTTTCTAAAAACATTATTTTACCCGATCAGAATATAGTCGCGCCTTTGTTAAGATTGCAAGCGAAACGTAAAAGGTTCTTTTAGGTAACGCCCCGAATAAAATAAAAGGAAAAAAGTGAAGGGAATTTCATACTTAAACTCTGGCAAATTTGCATGATATTACTGCTCATCCACGGAGTTTCGTGCCGTCGTAAACGATCCACAACAACAATCTGAATTTCTCTTTTAAATTGTTGGAATCTCGAATTGGGGTAACAAACATTGGATTTAGATATTTAGATTGCACAGTTGCATTTAGAGATAACTTATGTACCTACGATTATGAGCTCGGTGCTGCAGTGGCGAAACGCGTTGTTACATTACTTTGACACCAGCGCTCGTGGGTTCGATTCCCACACAGTGCAAACTTCTATGTGCATGAACATGAACATTACTGTGTGTCTTGGTCTGGGTATTTTTAAGAGAGGTATGCCGCACAGCAGTCTGTCTGGGGAAGAACCTCCACCTCACAGACTCTAGCGAGTTGTTGTGTTTCTGCGTGTGAGTGAGGTCACCAGCAAGCTCTTAACTTGCTGTGCTAGAAGTAGAGGTAGCATAGCGCGAGTGATGCTTGATGTATTGTAAGCGTTCATAGGCTTACATCATTCAGGTGAACCCTATGTTTCTCGACGTTGTATAAAACAAAAATATAAAGTCATCGGTTGTAGATCTAAATAGGGATTACCAATACTAAGAATGTCCGTGACGCAATGTCACTGTGGCTGCCAACGCAGTACTTCTTTAGAAGCTTTCTAGTGACCTCATTTACTTGCATGAGTAAGTTGGGTTAAGGTACTCGCAGACACAATGTCGTAATAGGAAATTGATGTTTGGCTGCGATTTTTTGAAAGGGGAGGTCGTACTACTCTCAATGAAATAACACACATCGGTGCGCCTTACCTCTTTGCTAGCGTTTCTTAGTCTTCTAGATCTTCCAGGTGCAAGTGAGGTTGCTATGCGGATTTATAATTATGATGAACTCCACATGAAGTCTTTATTTGTGCCAACTTCAATCAAACTTTGTTCCGCAATTGAGCGTTGAAGAGAACAAATGTTCGAACTTTTTAAATTACAATAATAGGGGTTAAAGTATGAAATTGCTATTTTATAGTAATAGATACTTTGAATTGACATTAAACCTTCATGGTGTGAGATTATCGAGTAAACTTTTTTCGAGTATATCTATGAGGTTTTTCTTTAAAAAAAATGTGCCACATTTGATTTTCGAATTTCAATTGATTTTTTTTATTCAGCTTAGACGGGAAAAATGGATACTTCGAAAATCCGAGTAATTTTTGACGGCTAATTCCGACGCGGAACTAACGCGGCAGAAACGGCTCGCTATATCAATGCTGCGTTTGGAGAGCGGAATGCTAATGAACACACTGTGCGTTTTTGGTTTAAACTCTTTCATAATGGAAACTTCGACTTGAAGAACGAGTCACGTGGAAGACACAGGTGTAAAACGCTGAATTGAAGGAGATGGTGAAAGCCGATCCGAGTCAAATGACCCAGGAATTAGCGGCACGGTTTAATGTTACCTTACCTACAATATTGTCTCATTTGCATCAAATCAATAAAATAAAAAAATATGAAAAATGCGTGCCTCATGATTTGACTGATCTACAGAAAGAAACGCGTGTTAAAACTTGTGTTACCTTGTTGAATCGGTACAGAAATTAAGGAATATTAGATCGAATTGTGACATGTGACGAAAAGCGGATTCTTTACGATAACCATAAGCGAAAAATGCAATGGCTAACCCCAGGTTAAACGCCGCAACAGTGCCTTAAAGTAAAGCTTACCAATAAAAAGGGAATGGTAAAATTTTTCTTCCTGGCAGGCAGAGGCAGTACAAAATGCTTTCACCCATTTTGTCGAATCTAGATCCCCAGAGTTCTATCGCAAAGGCATAAATTAACTTCCGATTATATGGCAGCAATGTATAGATAATGGGGGTAAATATTTTGATTAAATAAATACGTTACATCCTAGAAAAATAACGAGTATTAATTTTTTATGGTACGTATTTGAGCTACATTCTTTAGATATGGTTTAAATCGTGTTAATAAAATATGTTTTAAACTATGCGCATCGATTACAACGCCATTACTAGCTATGTTGAAACGTTCGTAAAAAGATGAATAATACGACTCATCATCGAAGTCTATCCCTTCCCTTAGAAGTGAAGCGTGTAATCAGAGTACATTATGTACGTGCAACAAACAACATGTTCAATACTCTTTTTGTGACTAAACGGCCCGAGGCGTCCAATTTTCCGAAAAAAGAATCCCACAACAGTGTTCTTCGCTTGAGATCACACCATGCACTATTTGAATTTTCTCCTAACGGAGGGTGGAATCAATTTAAATTTTAACTCGCACTTAATACACCCTTGTTTGGTGTCTAAGTGGTGTGTTCCAGTCACCCCCTGTTTGAAACGAATAATAAGTTGAGAAGACAACACGGTTGTTGGTGAAAATATAGGTATAAAATTATATTCACTTTTTTTTAATTTAGCTTCAACCATATTATACATAGGTAGTAGGTATGTTTATTATAAAATTTTGTAGAAAATATACTGTTTCTCTAAACTGTACTTTTTAGGGTTCCGTACCCAAAGGGTAAAACGGAACCCTATTACGGAGACTTCGCTGTCCGTCCGTCCGTCCGTCCGTCTGTCACCAGGCTGTATCTCACGAACCGTGATAGGTAGACAGTTTCACAGATGAAGAAAGAAGAAAGAAAATTTCACAGATGATGTATTTCTGTTGCCGCTATAACAACAAATACTAAAAAATAGAATAACATAAATATTTAAGGGCGCTCCCATACAACAAACGTGATTTTTTTGCCGTTTTTATAGATAAATCGGCCAAGTGCGAGTCGGACTCGCGCACGAAGGGTTCCGTACCATTATCTATAAAAACAGCAAAAAAAATCACGTGTGTTGTATGGGAGCCCCCTTAAATATTTATTTTATTCTATTTTTTAGTATTTGTTATTATAGCGGCAACAGAAATACATCATCTGTGAAAATTTCAACTGTCTAACTATCACGGTTCATGAGATACAGCCTGGTGACAGACGGACGGACGGACGGACGGATAGCGGAGCCTCAGTAATAGGGTTCCGTTTTACCCTTTGGGTACGGAACCCTGATAATGGTACGGAACCCTTCGTGCGCGAGTCCGACTCGCACTTGGCCGATTTTTTATTTTGGGTAGTATATTTTTTACTGATTGTATATCGATTTTAGGAGGATGTATTTGTGTGCACCTGTGTGAATCTACGTGTTTGGAAGAAATTGTTTACCTGTCCACTAATACTAATGCACATTATAAGGTAAAAAAATGTGTATATAGCAAATCGGCAGATATCCTACAATTGGTACCTATATCTCGAAGTAACTGAGTCCAGTATAGTGTTTCCGCTTAATCGAACCGATAGTTTTTTAGTAATTTAATCATATGTTTTTACAAAATGGTCTAATTTTGACAATCCCCCTAAAATGTTTTGCCAATAGGTGCAATACCTTCTCGTCTAGTTTATTTTTAATTATTATCAGTTTAAACCTGTATATTACCTAAAATTTCTTCCAAACATAATTAATTATAATTTATATACGTTACTAAAACAGAATATTGATCGTATATTTCACCCATTTTAAAAGAGATGTGGTTTGAAATGATTGAAATACGAGTAGTACATACTTGTATTTCAATGCATGTTCATTTCTGACTTCTACTTCTACCTCCAAATAGTTCATGTGGTATATAGGATATTTGCATTGCCGCTGCATCGTCCACTTCTTTGAAGTCATAGTTAACTGGCATACGATTGGGTTCGTAAGTAGTGCTAATATGGCATTTGCTTCAACATTTCACCTTTATTAGGTCTTTCTAAAATTATAATTTCTTGGAGGCGCGTTTCCTTACGATGTTTTTCTTCACCGCCGAGCAAATTAGAAAATACGAATTTCAGTGATTCGTAAGTGTAGGAAATCTTTGAAAGGAAAGTGAAAGGAATGTTTGGTCCCCGGTGATTTATTTAATATTTAATTAACAGTGATTTGGGGGAATATACCACGTATGTACCACTGAACTTGTTGTCGATTTGAAGCTGTTAAAGGGTAAATTACTCCCCAACTGAAACCGTTATCAGTGTAAACGGCTTAATCTTTACCATTATACGTATAGACGAATTACATCATTGAACATAATCCTCGTCTTCGACTTCGTCTCTATCGAAGAGAAAAGGGAAAAATCATTCTCGAAATAAAACGTACAGTAGTTATTTCCTATAATGCGACCGTTACATAAAAGCTTGTATCGATATTGTGCTATTTATTTTTATCGTGAGAGCATAAAGAGAGCTTACGGTTCAACAATCCCCGTATCCCACATATATGACTAGTTACTCACGCGGTTCCACCTTCATCAATGTTGTATATTCATTATTTCAATTAAAATTTACAGCTTTGCAGTTGTACACAATTACGAAGTACACACATCAAAAGTGTCTAGGGATCAACATATATTTTTGCAATAACTTTTCTCCTGATTGATATTAATTAAAATTTTCTTTAAGGATTCATCAAATAAAGTGTTTTCGTTTGTCTACAGTAACGATAAGGCAAGTCACCTTTGCATTAATAAAGAAATTTGCCATTTTCATAATAAAGGGATTTTTGACATTTGAACCACTAACATTAAAGTTCGAAAAAAAGACTGAAATAACAGTTTTCTTTAAAATTTTATTGGGTAACTTAAACAATTAATAATCCGTGTTTCTACCGCGAACACTAACGATGATAGAAGCTGGTTCCCGGCAACGTACTGTGGCTTTAGCTCTGAATACAAGTCAGAGTGTTATCAGTCGACTTTGGACACGTTACCGAAGCACTGGTACCGTGGCTGAGCGCCATGGAGGACGGTATCGCTGCACCACACGGAGACAAGACCGATACATTCAAATCACAACTCGAAGAGCTCCAACAATAACCGCCATGATGTTAGCCGTGACGCTTCATCACTCTTCAGGGAACTTAATTAGCGACCAAACAGTCAGAAACCGCTTGCATGAAGTGAACCTTCATTCCCGAAGACCGCTAAGGGTACCACCTATAGCAATGCACAATCGTAGGATTCGAAATCAATGGGCTCTTGAACACAGAAATTGGGCAGAAGAACAATGGTGTTTCGTGTGCTTTTCTGATGAGTCTCGTTTTGGTATGAGACCGGATACAAGACGTATACGACACTGGAGAACCCCTGGACGCCAACAGCGATTAAAATCCTGCCAGGAAGTCCATCCTTATAGTGGTGGAACCATCATGGTATGGGCGGGTATTTGGATCGGCGGAAGAACTGAGTTGATTTGGATCAGAGGCAACCTCAACGCTCAAATTTATGCTGAGACGATTGTATCAGACGTCATCGTTCCTCTACAAGTGCAAATCGGTCCCTTATTTCAGTTAATGCATGATAATGCACGACCGCACACCGCAAGAGTTGTAAGACAGACTCTCGCCGCAGCTAACATCAATGTCATGCCCTGGCCTGCTCAGTCGCCAGACTTGAACCCGATTGAGCATGCATGGGATATGCTACAGAGAAGAGCTCTGCCGAATATGGAGGGTATCCAGTCGCAAGAAGACCTTTTTTTGTTGTTGCAACGAACATGGGCGGCCATTCCACAGCGTGATTTGGATGAACTCATTTTGAGTATGCCAAACCGATGTTCTTGTGTTGTTAGTGTTCGCGGTAGAAACACGGATTATTAATTGTTTAAGTTACCCAATAAAATTTTAAAGAAAACTGTTATTTCAGTCTTTTTTTCCAACTTTAATGTTAGTGGTTCAAATGTCAAAAATCCCTTTATTATGAAAATGGCAAATTTCTTTATTAATGCAAAAGTGACTTGGTTTATCGTTACTGTAGACAAACGAAAACACTTTATTTGATGAATCCTTAAAGAAAATTTTAATTAATATCAATCAGGAGAAAAGTTATTGCAAAAATATATGTTGATCCCTAGACACTTTTGATGTGTGTAGATTTAATGTAATTTTATTTTAATTTAATATAGATTATCACGGACCTGTAATCAATATTCTCATCATTATATAATTATGTACATGTGTATGTGTCTGAACTCCTCCTAGGCGACTGGACCGATTTTGATGAAATTTTTTGTGTGTGTTCAAGGGGATTCGAGAATGGTTTAGATTCACAATTGGACCCAATAGGTGGCACTGCAGTCGGGTTCTGGGAAACTTTATATTATGGGACAGGACAACGTCTGTCGGGTCCGCTAGTAATATATATACAAAAGATATACAAGCATACGGTCCACCTGATATAAAGCCGTTAACGTAGCCTATGAACGCTTGCAATACATTAAGTATAACTCGAGCGATACCACCTATGCTGCTAACACAGCAACTGCTTAGGAGCTTATTATGGAGACCTCACTCACACGCAGGAACACAACAACCCTCCAGGGAGTTGTTATTTTGCTGCGGTTTTCTGTGAGGTGGAGGTACTTCCCCAGACGCGCTGCTTTGATGCGCTCTACTTCTCTTAAAATTACTCAGACCAAGACAATCAGACTCCTTAATCAGAGTCCTGTATGGGAATCGAACCCACGAGCGTCGATGACAAAGTCGCGTTATTAACCGCTGTGCCACCGACTTCGTCAATGATATTTACATATAACTCACGTTCACCCATCTCGCAGCAAATAAATCAAAGTCGGGTGCTGACGATAGCAGTTCATACAAAAGAGTCACGATTGCACGCAGGAGAGGCTACTTTGAATGGGATACAGTCTATATCCTAGGCAGGGCATAAACCTTATAAAGCTTTGCCTATTTTTTCATATTATCTTTGCACTGTTTTTTTTAAACTTACTCAATTTAGGATACCTACTCGGCATAAGCTTGGAACATACTACAATCAGCACTTGTATACTTGCCTTGGCACTGTCCATTCTCATTTTCTTAGATGGCTCCAGTACAAATAAATCCAGTAGCCGACGGCGTAATGAAAATACCAAGCTAAGTGCTTTTACGGAATGTTTAGTATTTTAGCACATGTAATGGCAAATACAATAGTTGAGCAAGTTTTAATCAGGATTCTTACATGAAGCTCATAAACAATGATGTAAAATACTTTTATAAAAGTAGGGTAATATTATTTTAATTTATTACGTATCGTTATCAAAATGGAAACGATGGAGATTTTTTCTGCCTGTCTGACAGTATGACACATCGATTTATTTCCTAAAGAACTAATGCTATTGACTAACTAACTTACGGCACTGTTTTAGCCACAGAATGTGAATCTTTGCTTAAGAAATAAGAGCTGGCGACTGTATCTGTCCCACAGAATCCCTCATTATGTAGTAACATTAAGTGTTATTGTAGTAACATTATGTGTTATTGTAGTAACATTATGCGTATTGTGTTAATTTATAAGTCCATTTACACCGTGTCTGTCTAAGTTTAGTTATTTTGTTGAATTGATCCCAGTAGTACAGAGAACCTTTCTTTCAGCAACTAGTAATTTTAGTTGAGGAGAATCTATCATTATCAATCTGCGTTATTCTATGAGTTCTTGTCTCAGAATTCTCTGGCGTAAACATTATCCAATGTCAGTTTTTATCTTGGGTTTCCAATTTAGCAGCGTGAATACCAAGACATTGAGTAAGGCGGCGCTGCATCGAAAGGTGTTCTGGATATGTCATCAATTGTGATGTTTTTTTATGTTAATTATTGTACATTCAAGGCATATAAGCCGAGCTAGTATATCGTGTATTTCCAGTGTCTTCATATCACTTCATGCGAAGTTATTCATTTTCACTATGCCTTAGTCAGAGTCTAACGTTTGGTAATTTCTAATCCTTGCTGTAAATTCTTAAAAAAGTGGTACCACTAAAATTCGCGTTTTCGAATTTATACATATATCCGTAATTATCATTTGATTGGCGGTGAAGGAAAACATCGTGAGGAAACCTAAACGTAAAATAAATTTAATTTCGGAAGTCGTGTGACTAACCTAAGAAAGGTCTGGTTTTTCCTCTGGATTGTAGAAGTCTGATGGCAGTCGCTCCATGTCAAAAATCACCATTTTCGCCAAATACTTAGGCTTCCCCGTCAATCCTAATAGATTAGGAAATGGGAGAACGCTAAGAAGAAGAATTTTTATGGCACAATTCTACTGATATAGGTAGTTGGCATAGCCTATTAGAAGTCTGTGAAATCAGAACTCCAATACTGTGTTCTTGGAACATTACTTAATTTAAATAAATGAAAAAAAATCAATTGTCGCAACGTCAGGAGGCATACGTCCCAACTGATATGAAGTGATTACCGTAGCCTATGAACACTTGCAAAACAAGAAGTATTATTAGCGCGTTACCATCCCTATTGCTAACACAGCAACTCCTTAGAAGCTTACTGGTAGCAGCACTCACTCGTAGAAACACAATAACCCTCCAGAGAGTTATTATCTGGCTACGCTTTTCTGTCCGGTGGAAGTACTTTCCCAGTCTGACTTTAATGCGTCTTACCACTCGACCAAACAAACACTACTTCATGCACACAAATGTTTGTCATGTGTAGGAATCGAACCCACGAACCTTTGAATCGAGGTAACCTCTTACTAATATTACAAGTATTAGTAACCACTTAATGTTTACTGCTTTACAGCAAACTATGATAGTTTCATTAGAACTTGTTTTTTTATACATTGTGAATATGTGATGCTAATCATTAAATATAATTCTTAAATGCCAAAACTTATTCCCGTGAACAATTAGAAATGTATGTACAACATATAATGAAATTTTATTAACGTGCTGGGCAAACTTCCGCAATTTCCCCTAGCGTATCCCGTTATCCCGTGAGAATATTGATTGGGATTGGGCAAGATTTCAACTATAAATTAAGTTTTCCCACACACGATATATTATTTGCCAATTAACGCTCTGTGTACGATAAAAGATCTTTAGAGAAATAGATACGATACCAAAAATAGGTATAGAATTTTTACACAATCTAACCCTATTTTACTACTAAAAGCTTGCACTACAATTATTATACACGAAAAACCTAATGTAGATTACGCAACATATATAATTAATACAATAGAGCAGATCGTTGACTTGATGACATTTAATAATCTTTGCATTCATATTATTAAAACAAAGTTTAAACAATTCTATAATACAAATGGGAAGCCTCAAGATTTAACAATTTCCTACCGAAATAATCCCCTTACCGAATCCACCACAGCAAAATTCTTGGTCATAGGTATAGACACTAACGTGGAAACAGCACATAGATGCGGTGTATAGTATCTATCTATACAGACAGATTTTATACGCTTTGGTTCAATAAGCAAAATCTGCCATTTTCAAACTGCAATGTTGTCCTATCATGGTTTAGGGTGCTCCAATTTAAGCTATGGCCTTATTATGTGGGAAAATTCAGTAGACATGAATCGCACTGTTGTAATACAATAAAATTGCTCAAGAGCATTGTGTGGGGTGGGTCCTTCCGAATATTGTAGACCATTATTTAAAAACCTAAACTACTTACGTTACGATCAAAGTATATTTATGACTTGTGCTTTTTCGTAAAAAAAAAAAAAAAAATCTAAACACGAGGAAACATGGGATTTTGAAGTTCGCGACACTTATTCTAAATCAACTTGTTAGACCCTCCCATAGTACCACCTGGTGCGCCAGAAATGGTTATTATATGTCCATACATATGTACAACGTCTTGCGAGAGGCATTGAAAGATCTTCCTTTCAATATTTAAAAAGACATTGTTTAGAATTCTCTGCTACAACATCGTCTATAGCGTAGATGACGTTAAAAAAAACATAACAGATAGAGAAAAATTAATGTCATTAAATTTTTATTATGTGTCTAATGTTTGGTAAATAATGTATTTATATATATTTTTTAATTTACATTCAGTTTATTTATATTATATAATATATTCACTTTTTGCAAGCCAATGTGTACTTTTATGTATATTAATACCTTAGTACCGTGTATGCTTGCAAAATAAATGATTTGCATATATACTACATTCACTCGCGTGATGCCACCGTACCCAGACCAAGAGAAACAGACATGTCCCTGCACGTTTGTCACATGTTCCCACATGTAACAAACGTCAAATCCACGAGCGTTGATGAAGAAAAAAAGATAAAAAAAAGGATGATAACTGTAATCAGTCTACTTACGTTAATTGTGTTATTCGTGATTACCAAAAACATTATATCTACGATGTCAATAAGTTTATACTTAATGGTTTGTCATTGAATTGAAGGAATGAAAAAGAAATTATTTTCTCCGCAAAGGAAAATTATGTATGAATGCAACCAGACACAGTGCAATTGCCCAAGATGTTTAGCATAATACGGTGATACCATTACTGGCACAAAAGACATCCGGCCCGAGTTGAGAGCCAAGAATAAATAGCTCCTAAAAATTATGATCCGCAAGTACGTGCAGAGTGCGCTACAATTTGTGAATTTACTTAAGTAGGCACTTTATTTCCTGTTGGGTAACATGTCATTAACAGATTACATAAACTTCAATTACTGTTATAAATGTATGATTTATCACATGATAGCCTTATATCTATAATGATATAAAATTATTAAAGGAGGAGAGAAATAAATTTTTATATTGATTTATGGGTTATTTGTAAAGAATTTTAGAGGATTATATCTAAAGTCGACAAAAGAAACTAAAGTTACTAACATGAATCCTTTTAAATCTTGCTTAGTGCTTAGTATATAACTTACGTAAGACATTGCAAGTATATAAATGCCCCAGTTGTTGTGTTCCTGCGTGCGAGTCAGGTTACCATTATCCTTCTAAGGAGTTACTATGTTAGCGGTATCCTCTTTGCATCAGGCGTGCCGTATGCTAGTAGTGCCATAATTAACCGCCATGCCCGGCTGGTTACAGCAATATACTGTTTGCTACAGGACATAGCGTAAAAAACTTTATTGTATTTATAATACTGCAACATTCATTAGCGAAATAAAAAAAATCCTTATTTTATAAATAAGTATTCATTCATTCTACATATGAGGTAGAATGAATGAATACTTATTGGTAAAAAGTATTCATTCAATAAACTGAAGTTATGTTCTTGAGACTAATCATGTTTATTAAAATATTCGCCTTCAAATGTGTATGTGTGGAACTAAAATACAACTGCGATCGTTACTCTTTTTTATGAAATTTACTATACAGGAATATAAGAACAAAACACAAATAAAGATATGAAATTATTGAAGTTTCTGAAGAGCACAGAGATAAAGAGTCTCAAATATGTGGAAAGTAAATAAAGCCAAGTTAGTAGCGTAATTATAATTGCGAGTATTTAATTTCCTTAGAAGCTTAATGGCCACTTAACTGCCTGATGCAGGTGCTTAAGTATTTATTTATTCAGGTTTGAACCAGAGTCGTGTGTGCACAGTTGCAAGTAATGTCGCAGGAGCAACATGTTTTCATTAAACTCAAGACAGTGTTTTCTTTTGTAATTATCATTATTAAAAAGGAAGACTCTGTAAACTGTATATTCTGCATTATGTTACTTTTATTTAATAAACTTTACGTACATATAGTATATCAATAAAACTTGTGCGGTAAATGTAAATCTACATCTATAACTTTACGCCAAATCGCTTGCGTGGTAGGCAATCTTTATAATGCAGATAGGAGAATGCCCATTGTTGTATGGAGTTTGGTTTCAATATTATTTTTGTTGTGTAGAAATGAAACCTGCTCCAATCTGTAGGGCTTTTTTAACTATCTATTCCAATAAAAGTAACATTGTTTATAAATAGCTCCGGAATTTCAAGAAAAACGCTAATAAAGTTATTAAATTTAGGTTATTTTCGGACCGGTAATACTACGTGTATAATATAGTTCTCATGGCGAAATCGCTGGAGGAATGTAGCACTGTGCTCAATGACCTCAATAGTGTTTCCAACCAGGTAAGTCTCAAGATGACCATTGACCACAAGACTAAGATCATGTCGAATGTCCATGTTACACCTATGCCGATCACGGTTGGTAGTACTAAGTTCGAAGTTGTTGACGAATATGTTTACCTCGGGCAGTTATTCAGTTAAGTAAGTCCAACTTCGACAGACAGACAGAGGTCAACAAACGGATCCAACTCGGCTGGGTAGCGTTCGAGAAACTTCGACACATCTTCTCGTCCAAAATACCTCAACACCTGAAGAGCAAGGTCTTCGGACAGGGTGTGTTGCCAGTGATGACACACGGAACTGAGACGGGGCCCTTCACTGCGGGCCGTATGGGGAAGCTCAAGGTCGTTCATTGTGCTATGGAAAGAGCTATGCTCGGGGTTTCTCTACGTGATAAAATCAGAAATGGGGATATCCACAGTAGAACTAAGGTAACCGACATAGCCCAAAGGATAAGCAAGCTGAAGTGGCGATGGGCCGGCCACATAGTTCGTAGAACTGACAACCGCTAGGGAAGAAAGGTTTTCGAATGTCGTCGTACACGCGAACAGAGCACACCAAATTTTTTTGTACACGCAGTGTGCGCACGCACAAACAAATTTAGTGTGCTCAAAAGCGAGGCTTTAGCTCTATGCTGTACACATCTCGAGTCAGATCGCACATAATCAGCTTTACGGGAATACTTTGCGGGAGCACATAGATATCAGATCAGATCTTGGATTTGGATGTAAATGAGCTGTGAGAATTGTTGACGATCATTAGCTTAAAATGTTGAATCTTTAATTCTAAGGCAACACTGCATTATTTATTTCTTTATACCCTATAAAGGAAATAACCAATGGAGAACTTATGACACGATTCCGCTTTGTAATTGTACTCACCGTTACCGGTTAGGGATTAAAATCAACATAGCGTCACTTATCGACTTTTGGTTAAAATATCCTCCCACTGAACCCTAAGCTCGAATCGCTGAAATATTTAGGCGCTAAAATACTACGATTTGGTGAGTAAATTGTACTCACCGTTACCGGTTAGGGATTAAAATCAACATAGCGTCACTTATCGACTTTTGGTTAAAATATCCTCCCACTGAACCCTAAGCTCGAATCGCTGAAATATTTAGGCGCTAAAATACTACTACGATTTGGTGAGTAAGAAGAGCCTTTATGCGCTGTCAAATAATAATAATAAAATAAATGCTTTATTTTTGCTACCATGACATATGAATTACAGGTTTCCATGTGACCCTGAGGCCTGTGGTAGTTATACAACTGTGTTACAGGCCAAAGTGTCTTCCATCTTACAATCTTGTTCAAATAATCAGCCGCATACATTACTGTATAATTGTAAATAGCAAAAGATTACAAAAGAAACAGTCAATAATTAACTGTTTATAACGTCAAATAGAACATAATGATGTGTGGGTGTTGTATGAGAGATACACACGCTGGCATTCATTGTGTGATATGAATGTATAGTGTAGGTTGTGTGAGTGTTGTGTGAGGGATTGTGTAGTGTGAGTAGTGTGATATGTATCTATGTTGTATGGTTGTACTAGCCCTACGAGTTTACTCTTGGGATCGGTTGGTGACCTAAGTTCACCAACCACTAGTTTAAAAATATTTGTTCCACCGAGTCATAGTCATGACAGTTTAACCAATTACATGGTTACTCAATATACCATACACAAATGGTTTAATGATTTGTCGTTCTACCGATCACATAGAATTGTTCCGTATTATGCCTACACCTTGCTTTTGCAATTGCACCACCGCGGCACCGGCAGGGAATTTATTCTCCTACATTAGAACTGTAATGGTCCAGTACTACATAATTCTAAATAAGTTTTCTTCCGAAATACGTTAGGTTGTGGAACTAGCTTCCTCCCAAGGTTTTCTCAAGAGAGTACAATATAAGATTCTTTAAAAGACGTGGTGAGGTTTTACAAGGTCGCAACTAGTGATGTATCTGGTGTTGCATGTCTATAGGCTACTGTAACTGCTTACCTTGACGCCTCACTCAAGTAAATCAATTTCCTGTTACTGTACTTATCTCGAAAATAATTCAACATATATAAAATAAAAAGTTTAAAAATATTTCATATTTATGACACATGTATTTTTTTTATTCATGTTGAAATATGTTAGTGTTGGTTACGTAACTATGAAAAAAATTCAATTTTGTACATACACATTTTACACATTTACCATAAATGTTGTAGTTTATTTCAATATAAACCTTGCGTCAGCCCTGAAGCTACATCACGGTGGACAAGCGACAACACTCATGCTTGTTTTGTCTGATCATTCCATTTATCTGAGAGATCCTGCAACACGGAACACTACTTTGCAGGTAAGTGTGTGAATTGCCTGAGGACCTATTACAGTTTCGTGCACACAAGCGTTTACAAGAAAATAGTTTTACGTATATATATTTTTTACAACGTCAGGAGGCATACAAGCATACGGCCCACCTGGTGTGATGCGGTTACCGTAGCCTATGAACACTTGTAATACACTAAGTATTATCGCTCGGCGCCACCTCTGCTGCTAACTGCGGTTTCAGTTACTTTTTTTTTATACTACGTCGGGAGGCGTACAAGCATACAGCCCACCTGATGTAAAGCGGGTACCGTAGCCTATTAACGATTGCGATATATTAATTATCCTTCTCGCGAAGCCTCCTCTGCTGCTTACACAGCAACTTGGGAGCTTACTGGTGACCTCACTCACTCGCAGGAACACAACAACCCTCTAGGGAGTTGTTATTTATCTGCGGTATTCTGTGAGGTACTTCTCCAGAAGGGCTGCTGACAAGACAAACAGACATATTTCCTATATTTGCCCTGTGTGGAAATCGAACCCATGAGCGTTAATGTCAAAGTAGCGTTAGTAAACACTACTGCCATGCAATTCTGTAAGAGCAAACATCCTTACATCCTCGGAAACATCGGCTGTTATAGCCTTGAACACAAAATTGCAATTCCTTAGTGTCGCTTTTCATGGTAGTGCGACACTAGCACCGCAAGGCTGCGTTTGGAATTGGAATTCTACAAGGCAAACAGCCTCGCGTACGCTTACAGCCTTACAGAATACCAAATAAAAAGCCGTGATCGCAGTAGACGATGTCAAATCTTTGACATCGTCTACTGGGATCACGGCTTTTGATGTCAAAGCTGTGACATCTGTGATCACAGCGACGCACACAGCCATTACGAGTCGCTTAGAGAATTGCATGTCTGTACTCGTTATGTTCATAAATACTATCGACGACAATGAAATCGCACAGAAATAGGGCTTAATTTCATAATTATCAGGCCATGATGGTTTTTGAATGTTTTAAAAATGGAGGTGGTTTGCTGCATTGGTTTTTTTTTATGATAAAGTGACATATGTTGCCAAAAATTACATTGATTTTGATTATTCTATTTTCATCGGGAATCATTTAGCGTCCGGTTAGTTATATTTTCTTTCTTTTCCTTAGCTACTAAGGGTCGTATCGTAGTTTTGCATAGCCTTACTCAAAAATTGGGAAATCACATTCAAAAAATTTCAAGTAGTACTAGTTCTAGAGATAATCGCGCTCAAACAAATAAACAATCAAACAATCAGACTCTTCCGCTTTTGTATTAGTGTAGATTATTATTTATCGTTTTAAGATGATATGACATCATATTTTCTGTTAATAAATCTGGAACTTTCTAGTACCACGTGAAGTTTAATTTTATCAAATCAATCCAGTCCTATTCTTCTCTCTGCCTACCCCGGGAGGGATTTGGCGTGAAGTTATAGATTATATTTTATATGTTACAATTCTGAAGTCACAGGTGGAGATTATATATATCCATTACGTCATAAATACTCTACCATAACTACTCAATATATATTTGATCACAAAGTCATGAATGGTAGTGTCATGTAAGGTAGTTTGTATTCATATAAGATATTTTTTTACAGTTGTTTAATTTTATTCTAAGCCTAATTATAGACATGGCTTTTATGATTTGAATTGAATTGAATCTATTATCTATTTTTAGTCATACATATGTGTGTTGAACTTATAGTTCTAAGCTATAGTAAGCGCAACCAGTAGCGTCTGCTGTTGCGTTGCGTTGTGTGCTCTCATATTATGTATACAGCTATGGCTATGAGCAATTATCGTAGGCAACAGACTAGTTTTAGTATGACACAAATGTACGTGAATGACCTATGTTTTCTGTATTTGATGTGTTTGATAATTATTATAAAATTAAAACTTCACTGTAATTAGTTTTCAGTCCTTATGAGTATTCATAATAATTGTGTTATTGTAAATCTAAATTACTTTATTTTTTATATTCACGTATGTTGCAAGATATTGAAAAAATAAACGCAATGTCAGCGGTTTAAAAACGCCATGATGCACGCCCGTCTGTCCTTTGTTTATCGTAGAGATGTAACACCGATAAGAAACGCGTTTAAATGAACTTATGAAGGTGGGTATTAAATATTCCACCCGTTTTGTGTTATTAAAGTCTATTTGATAATGATTGTATGATGAAATATTAAACACGATAGTAATAATACGTTAAGATTTAAATTCAGATCCTGGCTGAATAGACGCATATTATTAACACGAAGAGCAGTTTATGCTTGACGCAGGAAATGTCATTTCATATCGATTGTGATTCTTATTACGTACGACCTACGAATAAATAATTATTTATTCGTAGCGTACAACATAATCATTTTTGACGAGTTCGGTGTCGCCGTGGTTAATAACGCGACTTTGATACCAACGCCCGCGGGTTCGATTCCCACACAAGACAAACATTTGTGTCCATGAACATGTCTGTTTGTCTTGGTCTGGATATTTTAAGAGATGTTAGACACATCAAGGAGCCCGAGTGGGGAAGTACCTCCATCTCATAGAAAACCGTAGCCAAATAACAACCCTTGGATGGTTGGTGTGTTCCTGCGTGCGAGTGAGGGCACCAGTAAGCTCGCAAGGAGTTGATGTGTTAGCAGTAGAGGTGGCATCACGCGAGTGATACTTAATGTATTACCAGTGTTCACAGGCTACGGTAACCACTTTAGATTAGGTGGACCGTATACTTGTATGTCTACCGACGTTGTATAATAAATAAATAGCATTTTGGGGATCCTTCAACTGAGTAGCGAGCCACTGCCTGCCGGAAATAGTAATCTGATATGATAGTTATTCCAGACGTTCGTCCCTCTTCTGTAAAAATAAGATATCCCAGTACAAATAATTTCCCCAGATCTAATTAAAATGGCCTAATATCTTCCCACATATTAACAATAGTGCCAATACCTGCCTAGACCTGCTAATGGGTAATGCTAATATCGCTAATCGTATCGTATCGTAAATGCTAAATATCGCTCCATTGATATTCCCCGAAGCAGAGTCACGGCGGTACTACATTACATTAAAACCTGTACGCTTTGGATTCGTATCCCCGTGCACGCCTATCAAATGACCGGGGTTAACTCGTGAATATAGAATAATAAGATCAAAGTGTGATGCTTGACATACGTCACATACCTGTGATGCGCATTGCTCATTAGCACACATGGATCTCACGAAAGAGCAAGAGGGCATAACTTAATTCGGTATTAACCGCCTGGGGACAAATCTCTTCCTTACGGAATACCGCTAAGATAAGAAAAGCCATGCTCCGTTGGTTCGGACATGTATAAAGAATGCGGGACGAAAGAATGACGAAACAGATATACCTACAATGCAAAATTAGAAGGATGTAGGAGCCGAGGAAGACCGAGACTAACCTACCATGATCAAATTGGTCGTGTTTTATCAGAAGATGTCAGGAGCTCCAGGAACCGGCGATCGTGCATGAAAAGAGCTATGAATGTCACAGAAGCGAGTGAAGTATGTCAGGACCGCGTCTTATGGCGCTCGGTTCTCTCTGCCTACCCCGCAAGGGACCTGGCGTGAAGATACGGATACGTAATGCCGCAACCACAAAACAAATCCCTACTCGTGATGCGAATCATCAATCATCATGAATCATCATATAATCGTCGTTATAACTTGCCTGAATACACATTTTACAAGATTAAAGATCATAATACCGAAAATTAACTAATTTCAAATTGGCTCTTAGCAATATGACGTGAAAATTTCAAATAACTCATTATGGTGGGATGAAATCTAAATGGCTTCGTAAGTTACCAAAGCTTCGAGCTTGGATCAGGAAGTCGATTCATTATTCTTACTGAGATTTATGATGGCTTCTGAAGCCATTATTACACTCAAACTGGTATATTATCCTAAAGGTTACGATCTCATTATTATGGAAATGTAGTAAAAACTTTTCGTTTCCAAAATTACGAGTTTAGAGATTAATCCCAAAGACTGAAGTAATCAAATTAATAATAAAAGGCCGCGAATATTCTACAGGAAACATGCAAACATATTTTATGTCCTAAAATATTTTCATAATAAAACATTTTGGAAATAAATGCACGACATCCTTACGTAAAACTTAGAAATTTCAGAACGCACCTGTAATGCAATAGTCCTCGTTACTTCATCTGTATTCACATTAACAGTTAAGAGAGGTGGGGGCGCATCAATGCGGTCTGTCAGGGGAAGAACCTTCACCTAACAGAAAATCGTAGCCAAATAACAACTCTCTGGAGGGTTGTTGTATTCCTGCGTGTAAGTGAGGTCACCAGTGAGCTCCTATAAGGAGTTCTGTGTGAGCAGCAGAGGTGGCGTCGCGCGACTTATACTTAATGTATTGCAAGTGTCTATAGGCTACGGTAACCGCAATACATCAGATGGGCCGTATGCTTGATGCCTCCGGACGTTGCATAAAAAAAACCGGCCAAGTGCGAGTCGGACTCGCGCACGAAGGGTTCCGTACCATTATCTATAAAAAAGCCCAAAATAAAACTCGTTTGTTGTATGGGTGCCCCCCTTAAATATTTGTTTTATTTTAATTTAAATATTTATTTTTAAAGTGAATATATAACTAAATACTCTGTGAATATTTCAAGCGTCTACCTGTTGCCGTTATCAATATCGAGCAATAATCTTGTTTGTTGTATGGGAGCCTCCTTAAATATTTATTTATTCTATTTTTTTAATATTTGTTGTTATAGCGGCAACAGAAATGCATCATCTGTGAAAATTTCAACTGTCTAACTATCACGGTTCATAAGACACAGCCTGGTGACAGACGGACGGACGGACGGGCAGCGCAGTCTCAGTAATAGGGTCCGTTTGTTCCCTTTGGGTACGGAACCCTAAAAATGTCTCACTTATGCAAGATAATCTTAAGTAGTAGTTTAGTCTAGGTAAGGTTCATATTTACTTTCACCCCTAAACATTCGGAAACTGAGAATTGATAAAACACACTATGGACTCTGAATAAGAACTTCGAATACATTTCATCTAAATGAGGGGATTCTCCATGTGGACGAAGCCAGATGTAGTTTGTAATAATTTATAAAATAAATGCTTATTATTATATAAAGGAATAGAACATCCGTTTTATGTAAATTCTTACCATCAAACAATAAAATCCCTGTCAATAGCATTTCTTTTATTGTAGCCATTTGAAACCGGAGTGAAGTAATCTCACAGAAAAGTAACAGAGACAAAAAGCTCCTTCATTAGTCCCTGCGCCAAATCTGTTTCTTTCTGCAAACGGCAAAAGTTTTAGAGTCTTTTGAGTTACGACTATAAATCACTTCAATTTATAGAGACGAAAACCGCAGCACATTTAAACTTGTAGAATTATGAAGTTCTGACTTGACTGATGTGTCAATTCAGATTTTTTGTTTCGTTATTAGATTTCAAATGTAATTAAAAATATATATGTAAAATATTTAATTAAAGAAAATATATTTCGTTAATATATGCGAGCGCTGTGCAAAATTTGTGGCGTAATGCTTGGAAGAGTTTTCAATGAAAATGGAAGACAGTTGGTCTCAAGAGAGAATCAGTATTAAAAGAAGAAGAGGCATACTCCGTTGGTATTATGAAGGAAGTAACCTATGTAGTGCCGATGAGACCAATATTAGGTAGTAACTCAGTTCACCGATACGGATCAGGGGCAAAATAAAAGAAAATAAAAGAAAAAGAACGCGCAGTTCTTATTGGCTAGTTCGCGACACTTATCGACTTATTGATTAAAATATTCTCCCATTAGTCAGCTCAAATTATTGAAATATTGAGTGCTAAAACACAACGATTTTGTGACCGCGAATTGCCTTTATGCGCAGTCAAGTGGTTTATTGGTATGTGATTTGTACAGACATGTAGAAAGAGTGCAAGAGGAAATAATGATGAAACTGATATACAACGCCAAATATATGATTTATTGATTGAATATATGAGAGGATATGGGAGCCGAGATTGACCTACCACGAACAAACAGGTCATCTGTTATAAGGTAGTCACGAGCGTACATGAAAAGACCTATAAATATTAAAAAAGCGAGAAAGGTATATAAGGAGCGAGTCATGTGGCGCTCGGTTATCTCTGCCTACCCCGTAAGAGATTTAGTGTGAATATGTAGACAGATAGATATTTTGTTCATAGTGTGTCAGGAGATAAGTAATATGCAGCCCGCACAATACGAAGATAAAAATTAAAAAAAAACTTTATTTGCCATTGGTTCGTCGCGGGCAATTAGACACATCTCAATTTTTTAGATGAAATCTTATAGTGGGATATATATTTCTCATTTTTTTTTACCTACCAATACTTCGGATATCAGCACGAGTAAAGAAGAAATTCTAAAAGAATCCTACCAAAAATCTAACTTACTACGAGTATCTAGACGGCGTAACTTCTCCTGCTTGTTACGCAAGATATGTCGATGACCGAAGGGAACCAACAATCTTCCAGCGAATAGTTATCTGGGATCTTCTGAAAGGTCTCTTCTGAGGTATTTCTCCAGTTGGACTACTTGTTCTATACATATAATAAAATTGTAGTAGGGTTAGGTTCGTACAAAGGAAATCAATTCCAAAACTTCCTACTCCTACAAATTTCTTCTGATTAAATTCGTTTGTGAGTTCCAAGGCAGCTGTAGTTTAACCCCCGGGACGGCAATGGACTTCACTGTTCATTGCCTTTTTTGTGGTCGCCGCTGTTAATTCTGGCTACACAGGAGACAGTGGTGGGTATGAGTGGTGGGCCTGTCCCGTACAAAGGTCTCAAGCATCGATACAGAAGCGAACCAATTTCAGGAAATTTTACTTGACGATAGCTTAATCCAGAAACAACATCCATGCTTCTTTTAAATGTTGAAATGTTTACAAATTCGAACTCAGCGCGATCTGAATCGCGGGCGCCAACTCATATTGAATATGGCAGTAACCCGTCTCTCTTTTGATATCTAGACCTAGTTCGAAAACTCCGCCTATGGAATTAAGCGTAAGCTTATAATCCTTCCCCATTTCATTCGAAAAAATATATATTATGAACCAGCAAGTAAATTTACTCACAATTAGCTTGTGTTTGTTTGTTCGCTACTTCGCCTGTTTGGGGTAACTTTTCAATTTCAAGTAGGAGTTCTACATATTTCCGTATTAAAATGTAGTCTAAATATTACACGGGATGTAAACTACCACAGTGGTGTATTCATCAAAATTTATTCAATATTTTTTATGAGTGCTCGACAATCTGAAAAAGACTTCAAAAATGTCCAACAGCATCAACGTTTAAATATTTTGAACCAGCTACAAGTTTTGTATCATTCTTACATTAGAACCCCGTTTCCTTATCACTCGGGCGCAAGGTGAAAGATTTAGCGTTGCTTGAACCATTGACGGAAGATGTAACATACATTGCTACGAATCCAGACAGAACTGGAACAAATTCCTTTTAAATGTGTTGACATTTTCCCGATTTTTTTATATCTTCAGTATATCTTTATTTCCTCTATCGCGAAAATATTCAATGCTGTACTCATATCCGTTGTTGTTATATAAAAAAAAAAAAAAATTAAGTGACTTTCAATGTTTTGAAGCCGAAAATGTAAGAAGTGGCCCAAATACATTATTTATGTATAGTTCGAGAAACGAACAATAAATATTACTACATACATCAAGTCTCAGCAGACACAAAGAATATGTTGGCCTAAATTCTATAGAATACAGATGTCAATCAATTTGTAAGTTGAAAAGCGTTTCAACGTACTATACTTTAGAATAAAATTATGTTAATCCTAAATGCATAGACATTATAGGTATTACGCATGTTGCTTTTCTTTAAATACAATATTAATATTGATTACATGTATATTGTTTCACGTAGGTGATGTGGCCGAGTTTGTTTTATGTATATGTTATGGTAACCTTAGTAGAATGTAGGCCGTATTGTGACACGCTAATCTATAAAGCTTACCTTAGCCAAACAAAAACTTCAAGGAGGGTTGTTTTGTTCCTGTAAGTGACTGAGATTACCAGGAAGTTTCTGAGGAGTTGCTGTGTTATCATGGGGATATTGGGGTTTGCAACGCATGAGTGATAACTCTTTGAAAAAACCGCATATCTTCATGCTCTCGCATGCATGCATGAATCACGCAATCAATGCCAACGCGTATGCACTTAAAAAAAACGTGTTACGAGTACTTTGCTCGCACAAAATGTAAAAATAATTGGTTTCCGAATAGATGAGACGAAATAGTAAATTGTATTTATCATTACGCTAAATTACAGCACAGTACATAATATACAGAAACTAGTGAATGAAACCAGAATTTTTATTGGACTTTTACTAAAATCGACACCAAGTTGGTAGTTACCGACAACTAAAATCGACACTACTAAGTTGGGTGCTAAATGTCTCTCAAGTTTTGTTCTTGACTATGTTTAATGTATAGTTATTCAAATATTTATTTATGAATCTACCACACACGTGTTTTATGTCAGTGGAGATGAAATATATTTATGTATAAATATATATGTGTGTGTCTTTAAATTGTGGTAAAAGTGTACGGTGGCGAATGATATTTATTGGTAATTTATTATGTTAGCGTTTTATTTTACAAGCGTAGATCACTGGCACACGAGATGAAATTTTTGGAGTTATATTTGTATTCTTGGACGAAAAAAGTATAACTTCTTATGTGCGTACATAAGTACATAACTTTTTTTTAGATTAATTATTACAAGCAATGATTTCTTCTATTATTCTACTACATTTGGCATATTGCAGATTATTTTATTTCCAATCAAACCCCTCAATTTCCAAACGATAAGAGTTCATCTACCAAAACACATAAACAATAAAGAACTCTTAAAAATGTCAAATTTGTATCAACAGTACCGAACAATTAAAGTTGGCAGTTACAGAAAAAGGGAGAAGTAACTTCTTCGTAAGTGCTTCAGTTGATTTGTTTGACTTTTACAACAGGCCTATAGACGTCGAGTCGAAGTAAATTACGGCATGTAATGTGATTGTTAAAGAAAGACCCAAGTAACATTTTGACCGAAAGGAAATATAATTGGATTTTGTATGTATAAAATTTATTGTACAATGCAGAACATTTTTTTTATACAACGTCGGAAGGCATACAAGCATACGGCTTACGTAAAGTGAAGCGGTTACTGTACCGGCACCGGCACCGGCATACAGCAGCGACAATACATCACTCACGCGTTGCCGCTTTTGCTGCGTATACATCTCTTTAGGAGCTTACTCACTCGCAGAAACACAACAACCCTCCAGGGAGTTGTTATTTGGCTGCCGATTTCTGTGAGGTGGAGGTACTACGTACAATACAATACAATACTCTTTATTGCACCACATAAGACAGTATACATATTAAAATTACAACTTAAAATTAAAGTACAAAAGGCGGTCTTATCGCATAGCGATCTCTTCCAGACAACCTTAGGGTAGAGGAAAAAATAAAAGAACAAAATAGGTAGGTGGCGCAGCACAAACAAAAACAAAAAACCGAAAATGATTTCGTGTAATATTGGGAAGAGTGTGAAGGCGTTTTAAGACGAAGGGCGAGAGCACTACGAATAGAACGACCCTGCGCTCCATCATGGAAAGAAAAACGCTCATTCAAATATTCAGGGGATAATGAATTAAAAATAATGGAATAAAGAAGGGACAAAATGTGTAGATTACGGCGAAGTCTAATAGGAAGCCACTTGAGATTTGAGCGAAATTCAGATACGTGGTCATATTTACCCAGTCCAAATATGTACCGAATACAAAGATTCTGAAAGCGCTCAAGCTTGTCTAATTGCTCTTCAGTAATATTAAGAAAACATGAATCAGCGTAATCGAGAATAGGAAGGTGCAAGGATTGTGCAAGCGCAATTTTCGTGTCAATTGGTAGAAAATTTTGTAACCTTCTTAGAGAACTAATAGAAGCGAACAGTTTTCTACTGATACTTGCAATTTGAGATGACCAGCATATAGCTCTGTCAAAAATAACCCCAAGATTTTTAACGGTATCGGAATATGGTATGTCGATCCCTTTAAAGTTTACCGGTTGCAAGTTAGGCCAATCAATTTTAGTTATTTGGCGAGAACCACCAATCACAATCGCCTGCGTCTTGGTTGGATTTACAACAAGCCCATGAGAGTCACTCCAATCTGATATGTGAGAAAGATCACTATTAATTGTAGTAATGACGTCAGAAATTAGAGCTAATGGACCATGTGTATAGATTTGTAAGTCGTCTGCATACAGATGGTAGGACGAGCGAAGGTTGGAAGTGATTGAGTTAATGAATAAAGCGAATAATAGCGGAGATAAAACGCCACCTTGCGGAACACCAGCAGTTATCGTACTCCAAGAGGAGTATGAATCCTCAATACGTATACGCTGCCGACGCCCGAACAAGTAAGAATGAAACCAATCAATTACAGTTGGAGATATGTTGAGGGAATGCAGCTGCTTTAGCAAAATATCAAAATCAACTGTGTTAAAAGCGTTGCTGAAATCCAATAGAACCAAGACTACGTACATAAGTACTTATCCAGACGGGCTGCTGAGATGCTTTCTCAATACAGCCAGACCATGATAAACAGAAGTGTTCATGCACACAAATGTTGTCCTATGTGGGAATAGAAGCCACGACCATTGATTTTAAAGTAGCGTTACTAACAGCAGTGGTTCATCAATACATGACAATATAACAGTATGTATACGATTCTGAGAGAAATTGATTGTACAGTGGCAGATTTATTCCAATAGGGATCGTTCGGTATAAGTCCCTACTGAGGTTGTCCCTGAGGACAAGAGCATGAATTTCTTAAAAAAAATGGGAAAAAGAGGATTTTATAGGCATGTGTGATAACCCTAGTATTTCGTTAGTTCCTAGTAGCCTCTAGACCATGGGAAGTGTGTACCGATAGGCAAATAGTATGCTTATTTTCCATGTAAAAAAGCCATATGATATAAAAAAGCCCATTTTGTACCTACCTTTTTGCCTGTATGTAAAGGCAATTTAGGACAGTGTATGCCTATTGTATTTCAAATAGAGGAGTAATATGGCCATGAAATTTGAATTACGCTGTAAGTCAAATATCTGTGTTAAACTTCGACAAGATACGCCAACTTTAAAAATTAGTTCAATTATTTCAGCAATTCGGGAGATGGACGGATACAGATCATAGGGGTCCTCGCTCCTTGAAAGCGAGGTCCTTGCACAGGGAGTAGGTAGATATATGTAGAAAATATAAGAGAATCACTTAGGAAACTGTTCAAAGAATATAAATATTCTCGCGGCTACCTCTCAGTATACTTATGAAAACATGATGTGAGCTCGTAAAAAATTAAAGTAATTTTTAAAAGTGCATAAAAGTTAGTTGTTATAACAGCGTTTACCAGTACATGGACTTGCTAAGAATGGTAGATCTTTTGTTGTAAATTGTATTCGATTCTACAACACGTTGCCTTAAGGAGTTTTGTTCCACCCTAAAAATATCCTAAAAATGTACTTCCTAAAGGTCGTCTGTCAGAAAATGCTGCATATATATAATACATTAAGTTCATCGAATTTCCCTTAATTTGTGGTAAAATAAGTTTAAACAAAAAATTTACAAAATTCATACTATTCTACGAGAATATCTAGGGTACTATTCTCAGTGCCCTAGATATACTCGTACCATTTTAAGAAATGTAACACAACTATGTTAATTTTCACAATTTTGCAGCCGTTAACAGAATTCGTATAGTGGGATGTTTCAATTTAACTTTTTGCCGTCGACCACAGCAGAACTCACGAACTAGGATGTGGCTTGTGGCTTTTTACCCTGTACCCGTCGAGATATACGGTTTTTGTACTAAAGTTGAAGCTGAGTAATTTATAATATGGAATTTTCGTTGACACAAAATGCTGAATGGAAATTGAACGGACATTTAAAAGGTTTTCAATGTTCATCTTATACGGTTCTATTTTCGTACAGGATTTTAACTTACGCTGAAAATTACTATACTCGTCAATGAAATCGAGTGAAAAGTTTTTTGGCTACCTCTTTTTCACCGACAGCTATCATACTGTCTATATTGTAGTATTTTTATTTAAGCAGCTCTCTTCCTTCCCTCTCGCTTCTGCTATAAACGAATATTTGCGGATGGATCACTTAGCATCATCTAGTCTCAATTGAAACAAGCTTGTACGATAAATGTTAGGTTGATGATTATGATAAACGTTTATATATACGTGTTTTGTAAATATCAGTCTGTAACTTCACGCCAAAACCCTTGTGAGGTAGACAAACATAACTGAACGCCACATGATTCGAACCTTAGTGTAAAAGGATCGAGTCATGTGGTGTTCAGTTATCTCTGTCTCACTCACTTCTTTAACATTCATAGCTTTTCTCGTGCACGCACGCTGGTTTCTAGGGCACCTGACATCACCTTCTGATAAATTGACCTTGGCACCTACATCCTTTTACTTTAGCGTTGTATCTGTTGCGATACTCTTCCTTTCTGCATTCTTGCTACGTGCCCGAACCAACGGAGTAAGCATCTTCTTATTTTAACACCGACATTCTCTTTTAGAACAAGTGTGTTTCTAACGTCAATGCAGACGCGGTCTAGAAACGTTACGCTACAAATTTTGACCAACGCTGGCATTTCGCTTCGCATGTGTTTATCCTACTTTCATTTCTCTTCATACTCAGCTCTCGCCTTCATAAGTTAGCATTGCCACCAGCGCTGTGATTTTGTATACATACTACTACAGTGTTGGTTTCAACTAATGGACATGTCCATGCGCACAAATGCCTGCCAACTGCACTGAATTTCACTGTCTCTTTTCAAAGATTCCTATTCCTTTATCATGCTTTTCAACCTCACATAACGCATGTATTTCAGTCTTTTGCCACAAAGTAGATGGTCACAAAAGAAATATCCTAAAATACGGTACTTATCTGCCTCACTACGTTAGCGAATTAATAGAGGTATCTTTTAAAACTCCGACAGATATATTGCAACGTCGTAAAAAAGGTTCATTTAGACTTAACAAGCAACATCGCTTTTTAATTGAGACCAGGGTTCAATTGGGTTCGTTAAAAAGAAAAGTTAAAATTAAATTAGTATCGTTATCTACGGAATCGGATATCCTAGACTTTTAGCTGAAAAATGTCGGCAATTCTTCCACTTCAGTAGTTTTGACTTTAACATTAGCGAAGACAAGCGATATCTTTTCCGAGATCACTTTGGATTTGTTCAGTAGATAGTAAAGCACGATGAGATTGATGTTCCAATTTGTTCGGCGAACAACTTAGCGTTACGATTGATTTGGAAGGAATTCGAAGACGGTCCAAGTCTTCCTCGTCGTATAAAAGTCCACTGTTTGACAGGCAATGTATAACGGAACGTTGTCGGCGTCGGAATGTTTTAAATGTAAGTCGTCCCAAATAGAAAAGTGTCTCGGGAAGTGATATTAAATTTTATGGACTTGTACAGCTAAGTGCAACTCAAGCTTTACACTTTAACCTTTGTACCGTTCGCGATAAGACTTACAATCGCACTTCGAGTGTTAAGCGTGATCTGTTCTTAGCTTACCTACATATAACAAAATAATTTGTGAAGTAACTATAGTGCAAATAATCTATATCTATCAATAACTTCACAGCAAATTCCTAGCGAGGTAGGCAGTAAGGATCGATCACCACGTAACTCAGTCCTTATACACCGTACTTGCTTCTTTAAAATTCAAAAATAAATAATAAATTGCAGGAAATAACGACTATATCTAAATAACCCTGCCATGGCCATATATAGTTTTGAAAAAAGTTAACAATATCCCACTTATGTACTAAATGGGTAATTAAACAAAATTTTTTTTTTTTTTTAGGGTTTACCTATTAAATGTTAATAAAGAACCTACATTATATATTTTTTCAAACTGCGGAGATAAGAGATAGATTATCTCCAAATTTGAAAAAAATATTTAATGTAATAATGTTCGTGCGAATTTTTTTTTAGAAGTTATCGTAAATTCTTACAGTTTTATACCAATAGGTAAGGTGTAAACATTTACCGTTGCCCGAGTTACCTACCGGTTACACAACTACTAACCATAAATCCCAAAATACTTTGTAATGCTTCGAATTAATACTTGACATTAGAAAAGTACACTGAGGGAAGAAAGTGACCGATTACATAGTCAAGGGATAAGGCCCGGGACTACGTAATCGGTCACTTTACAATTTATATAAACGAACCCCGGTTGAATCGCATTTTCTCCCGAGTGATACGTAGTGCTAGTACTACATCTACTACATTATAGTAACGAGTCCGGAGGTCAAGTGGCCAATATAACCAAGACACCTTTATTGTATATGTTGGTATGTCTTGATATTATGCCTGTCTACATCGTTACACCAAGTTCCTTGTAAAAGAGGCCATTACTGACTGAAATATTTGATCTGCGTTTGTGCAAGGCTTTGATTTCGAAGCGGTTTGCGATTTGCCACTGGCGCTACGCTGGCTGCGTTCATTGAAGATCAAGATGAATCCTGATGAGAAGTAATATTTTTTTATGCTACGTCGGAAGCCATACAAGCATATGGCTCACCTGATGTAAAGTGGTTACCGTAGGCTATTAACGCCTGTAATATATTAAGAAATCATTCGCGTGACGCCTCCTCTGCTGCTTACACAACAATTCCTTAGGAGCTTACTGGTGACCTCCTGAGTTGTTATTTGGTTGCCGTCTTCTGTGAGGTGGAGATATTAACCCAGTAGGGCTAACGTCGTGTCCTACCTCTCTTAGCTATTATTATTTGCAATTTGATCTAACCTGCTTTGTGTGCTTCCGCCACCTATTATTATTTTTTATGAAGCATAACTAAGGAAGTGAAGGATTTATGTACTCATATTTGTAATTATAACTAACTCGGCGGTGAAGAAAAACATCAAACATCTCATGGTTTATATAAAATACAAAGGCTAGACGTCGTGACAGATGTCAAATAAGTATTATACACTTTATTTTGGCAATACCATGAGACATTTAACATCTAACATCGAAGTGCAAAGTAGACAGTTGGTTAAAATGTTACAAATTACACAGGTTTTTTTTTACACACAACAGAAATCGAAGCATGTCGATTTTCTCCAGGCGACATTAGTGATAATTGAATGTGGAGAGGCGAAACACGTGTCGCGGAGACGACCGGAGCAGCCAGGACAACAACGGTGGCGGGTGCATGCGGTTCTCATTTCAGATGGCGAACACTCGCAGAGACAACCAGAGCAGCCAGCGGCGGCATGCATCTACTAACGGTAGTGGGTGGGTGCCGGCCGGCAGTAGTTCGCACGAACTAATCGGGATCGGAAGCACACAAAGTAGTTTAGATCAAATTGCCTGTAAATTTGCTTTCGCAAAATAACGCCTGAATCTATTAACAAAAACCTATGATGGTCAGAAATGTGATTACATATTTGACTTAATACTACTCATAATAAAACTTTCATACTAAAACTTTCGGTGCACCCTACGTATTTAGATGAAACTTTATCAACCTGACTTCGGATACCAAATCAGTAATGAAGGGGGAGTAAGGATTGGTATCAGTGACAGGCAAACGGATAAACGGGGAGATAGCGTGATGTTCCAAGTTCCATTTTGATATTTTTGGTGCACAACCATAAAAACGACTGTCGAAATAACATCACCCATCACGATTGATTATTGAAATCTCTATAACTTCTTAACAGTGATGCATCAAAATATTACTGGAACATTAAACATCTTACAAACAGCTCTTGAGAAGCTGCGCACAAAAGGTGACGTAAGTATTTCATGTCATATATCTTAGTGAAACTTTTTTCAAATCGGGAGATGAGTAAATCTTATATTTAGCAGGGTTTCAATTAGCGGAATCACACTCGACGCCTGTTGTATATTAAATAGGCCTATAATATATAGCGTAGGGATAACATTATATAGTGCAAGAATTATTTTGCTTAATGTATAATAACTACCATGTCTTGCTTGTTTAAAATATTTATCTAATATTTTTATGTCTTGGATTAGGTGCCATCGTTTAGTTATAATTACAAATATGAGTAGCTTAGGTCTACCTATTCTGTGTTGAGTTTTATTTTATTTACATTATCTGCCGATGCCCTAAATCAGAAAACGTAAATTAATTTTACGGAGGTTTAAAGGTATCAGTGATTTTTATTATTTTTAATATATTTTGGGTTTTAATGATTTTAAAAATATTAATTTAAAATTAATAATAATTCGTTTCTTTATTCGGATTCTTTATTTTTTTTATATTTAATTTAATTATGGTAGTTAAGATTGTCGTATATTTAATTAAGTGTTTTGTATTTTCGTGATAAGACCAAGTTATGTAACTTTAACCAGCGTAAAATATTTGCAAGTTGCAATTTGTGAACTTTCTCAAAATCACGAGCGACCGTTCCTGTATTACAAGTAACTATAAAAGGAGATAGGAACTACTTCATCAGATGTGATGTGACTCATACTTGTATGTCCCCAACATTGTATAAAAAGAAATATCCGCATATAACCATATTTAAACATGAATAAATGACACAACCATAATATCGCTTGGAACATATCGTTCTCATGGTACGTGAGTCACACGCCATCACATTAAAAGCTAAAGTCGGTTTAATCTGCACTTGGTGTACCTTAGTTTCCTTTAGGAACTACGATGTCACAGACAGACATAGACGACAAACTCAAAACACCCCATTTTTTCCGTCAGTGAAAAAAAACATCGCCACTTAGAATGGCATCATTTGTAATTGACATTTAAATCTTCGATTATTGACGAATTATTTTATTAACATGTACTCATTATAATGCCGATGATAAATAACTGATTACTTATGTAAATAAACCATCTATAAGTTTTAACATCTTATACGTAGATACACTTCGAAACAAACACATCGAGACATAATTGCAATTGCATTAATGAATCAATACCTATGTAACCACATAACTTATAATATAATATATGCAGTATATAATATATAATATTATGCAGTGAATAAAAGGAACTAGGACACTAAAGCTCCCAGTATATTCTCATAGAAGTAAACAGCCAAGGCAGTCTGTGTTGATACGAGAGGAGATAGCAGTAATTAATTAATGTTCACAACCATGTTGAGACAGTAACGAGCAATGATGTTCGCCGCAGTGTGCCGCTGGGCCTTATCTCACATAGATTTTGTTATACAAACGAAGATTACACTTTCTAAATTGATATTAATAATGTTTTTAAGGCTATTTACGTTCATTTTGGAGAAGTTACTTCTTTTATGTACAACGTCGGGAGGCATGTAAGCAAACGGCCCATCTGATGTAAAGTGGTTACCGTAGTCTATTATTGCCCGTGCGATGCCACATCTGCTGCTAACACAGCAAATCCTAGGAACTGGTGACCTCACTCACAAACAAAAGGAATTAACACTCTAAGGAGTTAATATTTGTTTGCGGTTTTCTGTGAGGTGGAGATACTTCCCATATCTCTCAAACGAAATGATAATGAAAATGTTTAATGAAATTATTGTCTCATTTTAAAAGATTTAATGATAAATATAAATTAGTTGTAACGCCTGTAAACCGAGTTTGCAAAACACTTAATCTGGCCATAAAAGAACTTTTACATAGAAATTTTTGTTTTTTTTTCAACTCTTTTAATTCAAACATTTTTAACTCAAAAATTGGGAAATAACATTCAAAAAATTTCAAGTAGTACTAGTTCTAGAGATAATCGCGCTCAAACAAATAAACAATCAAACAATCAGACTCTTCTGCTTTTGTATTAGTGTAGATTATTATTTATCGTGTTAAGATGATATGACGTCGTATTTTCTGTTAATAAATCTGGAACATTCTAGTAGCACGTGAAGTTTAATTTTATCAAATCAATCCAGTCCTATTCTTCTCTCTGCCTACCCCGGGAGGGATTTGGCGTGAAGTTATAGATTAGATTTTATATGGTACAATTCTGAATTGGACCAACACAGGTGGAGATTATATAATAATATATCCATTACGTCATAAATACTCTACTATAACTACTCAATATATATTTGATCACAAAGTCATGAATGGTAGTGTCATGTAAGGTAGTTTGGATTCATGTAAGATATTTTTTTACAGTTGTTTAATGTTATTCTAAGCCTAATTATAGACATGGCTTTTATGATTTGAATTGAATTGAATCTATTATCTATTTTTAATCATACATATATGTGTTGAACTTATAGTTCTAAGCTAGAGTAAGCGCAACCAGTAGCGTCTGCTGTTGCGTTGCGTTGTGTACTCTCATATTATGTATACAGCTATGACTATGAGCAATTATCGTAGGCAACAGACTAGTTTTAGTATGACACAAATGTACGTGAATGGCCTATGTTTTCTGTATTTGATGTGTTTGATAATTATTATAAAATTAAAACTTCACTGTAATTAGTTTTCAGTCCTTATGAGTATTCATAATAATTGTGTTATTGTAAATCTAAATTACTTTATTTTTAGGGTTCCGTACCCAAAGGGTAAAACGGAACCCTATTACTGAGGCTCCGCTGTCCGTCCGTCCGTCCGTCCGTCCGTCCGTCCGTCCGTCCGGCCGTCCGTCTGTCACCAGGCTGTATCTGATGAACCGTGATAGTTAGATAGTTGAAATTTTCACAGATGATGTATTTCTATTGCCGCTATAACAACAAATACTAAAAAATAGAATAAAATAAATATTTAAGGGGGCTCCCATACAACAAACGTGATTTTTTTTGCCGTTTTTATAGATAATGGTACGGAACCCTTCGTGCGCGAGTCCGACTCGCACTTGGCCGATTTTTTTATATTCACGTATGTTGCAAGATATTGAAAAAATAAACGCAATGTCAGCGGTTTAAAAACGCCATGATGCACGCCCGTCTGTCTTTTGTTTATCGTAGAGATGTAACACCGATAAGAAACGCGTTTAAATGAACTTATGAAGGTGGGTATTAAATATTCCACCCGTTTTGTGTTATTAAAGTCTATTTGATAATGATTGTACATCGATGTATATTGTATGATGAAATATTAAACACGATAGCAATAATACGTTAAGATATACATTGAGATCCTGGCTGAATAGACGCATATTATTAACACGATGAGCAGATTATGCTTGACACAGGAAATGTCATTTCAAATCGATTGTGATTCTTATTACGTACGACCTACGAATAAATAATTATTTATTCGTAGCGTACGATATAAACATTTTTGACGAGTTCTGCGGCGCCGTAGTTAATAACGCGACTTTGACACCAACGCCCGCGGGTTCGATTCCCACACAAGATTTGTGTCCATGAACATGTCTGTTTGTTTTGGTCTGGATGTTTTTAAGAGATGTTAGGCACATCAAGGCGCCCGAGTGGGAAAGTACCTCCATCTCATAGAAAACCGCAGCCAAATAACAACCCTTGGATGGTGGTTGTGTTCCTGCGTGCGAGTGAGGGCACCAGTAAGCTCCCAAGGAGTTGATGTGTTAGCAGTAGAGGTGGCATCACGCGAGTGATACTTAATGTATGACCAGTGTTCACAGGCTACGGTAACCACTTTAGATTAGGTGGACCGTACACTTGTATGCCTACCGACGTTGTATAATAAAAAAAATTGCATTTTGGGGACTCTTCAACTGAGTGGCGAGCCACTGCCTGTCGAAAATAGTAATCTGATATGATAATTATTCTAGACGTCCATTACTCTTCTGTAAAAATAAGATATCCCAGTACAAATAATTCCCCCAGATCTCATTAAAATAACCCAATATCTTCCCGCATATTAACAGTAGTGCCAATACCTGCCTAGACCTGCTAATGGGTAATGCAAATATCGCTAATCGTACATATCGTATCGTAAATGCTAAATATCGCTCCATTGATATTCTCCGGAGTAGAGTCACGGTGGTACTACATTACATTAAAACCTGTACGCTTTGGATTCGTTCGTGCACGCCTATCAAATGACCGGGGTTAACTCGTGAATATAGAATAATAAGATCAAAGTGTGATGCTTGACATACGTCACATACCTGTGATGCGCATTGCTCATTAGCACACATGGATCTTACGAAAGAGCAAGAGGGCATAACTTAATTTAATTCGGTATTAACCGCCTGGGGACAAACCATGCTCCGTTGGTTCGGACATGTAGAAAGAATGCGGGACGAAAGAATATCACAGATATACAATGCAAAATTAGAAGGATGTAGGAGCCGAGGAAGACCGAGACTAACCTACCATGATCAAATTGGTCGTGTTTTATCAGAAGATGTCTGGAGCTCCAGGAACCGGCGATTGTGCATGAAAAGAGCTATGAATGTCACAGAAGCGAGTGAAGTATGTCAGGACCGCGTCCTATGGCGCTCGGTTCTGTCTGCCTACCCCGCAAGGGACCTGGCGTGAAGACACGGATACGGAATGCCGCAACCACAAAACAAATCCCTACACGTGATGCGAATATATCATCATATAATCGTCGTTATAACTTGCCTGAATACACATTTTACAAGATTAAAGATCATAATACCGAAAATTAACTAATTTCAAATTGGCTCTTAGCAATATGACGTGAAAATTTCAAATAACTCATTATGGTGGGATGAAATCTAAATGGCTTCGTAAGTTACCAAAGCTTCGAGCTTGGATCAGGAAGTCGATTCATTATTCTTACTGAGATTTATGATGGCTTCTGAAGCCATTATTACACTCAAACTGGTATATTATCCTAAAGGTTACGATCTCATTATTATGGAAATGTAGTAAAAACTTTTCGTTTCCAAAATTACGAGTTTAGAGATTAATCCCAAAGACTGAAGTAATCAAATTAATAATAAAAGGCCGCGAATATTCTACAGGAAACATGCAAACATATTTTATGTCCTAAAATATTTTCATAATAAAACATTTTGGAACGAAACGCACGACATCCTTACGTAAAACTTAGAAATTTCAGAACGCACCTGCAATGCAATAGTCCTCGTTACTTCATCTGTATTCACATTAACAGTTAAGAGAGGTGGGGGCGCATCAATGCGGTCTGTCAGGGGAAGAACCTCCACCTAACAGAAAATCGTAGCCAAATAACAACTCTCTGGAGGGTTGTTGTATTCCTGCGTGTAAGTGAGGTCACCAGTGAGCTCCTAAGGAGTTCTGTGTGAGCAGCAGAGGTGGCGTCGCGCGACTTATACTTAATGTATTGCAAGTGTCTATAGGCTACGGTAACCGCAATACATCAGATGGGCCGTATGCTTGATGCCTCCGGACGTTGCATAAAAAAACCGGCCAAGTGCGAGTCGGACTCGCGCACGAAGGGTTCCGTACCATTATCTATAAAAAAGCCCAAAATAAAACTCGTTTGTTGTATGGGAGCCCCCCTTAAATATTTGTTTTATTTTAATTTAAATATTTATTTTTAAAGTGAATATATAACTAAATACTCTGTGAATATTTCAAGCGTCTACCTGTTGCCGTTATCAATATCGAGCAAAAACGAGCAATAATCACGTTTGTTGTATGGGAGCCTCCTTAAATATTTATTTATTCTATTTTTTTAATATTTGTTGTTATAGCGGAAATGCATCATCTGTGAAAATTTCAACTGTCTAACTATCACGGTTCATAAGATACAGCCTGGTGACAGACGGACGGACGGACGGACAGCGCAATCTCAGTAATAGGGTCCGTTTGTTCCCTTTGGGTACGGAACCCTAAAAATGTCTCACTTATGCAAGATAATCTTAAGTAGTAGTTTAGTCTAGGTAAGGTTCATATTTACTTTCACCCCTAAACATTCCGAAACTGAGAATTGATAAAACACACTATAGACTCTGAATAAGAACTTCGAATACATTTCATCTAAATGAGGGGATTCTCCATGTGGACGAAGCCAGATGTAGTTTGTAATAATTTATAAAATAAATGCTTATTATTATATTATATAGGAATAGAACATCCGTTTTATGTAAATTCTTACCGTCAAACAATAAAATCCCTGTCAATAGCATTTCTTTTATTGTAGCCATTTGAAACCGGAGTGAAGTAATCTCACAGAAAAGTAACAGAGACAAAAAGCTCCTTCATTAGTCCCTGCGCCAAATCTGTTTCTTTCTGTAAACGGCAAAAGTTTTGGAGTCTTTTGAGTTACGACTATAAATCACTTCAATTTATAGAGACGAAAACCGCAGCACATTTAAACTTGTAGAATTATTAAGTTCTGACTTGACTGATGTGTCAATTCAGATTTTTTGTTTCGTTATTAGATTTCAAATGTAATTAAAAATATATATGTAAAATATTTAATTATAGAAAATATATTTCGTTAATATGCGAGCGCTGTGCAAAATTTGTGACGTAAGGCTTGGAAGAGTTTTCAATGAAAATGGAAGACAGTTGGTCTCAAGAGAGAATCAGTATTAAAAGAAGAAGAGGCATACTCCGTTGGTATTATGAAGGAAGTAACCTATGTAGAGCCGATGAGACCAATATTAGGTAGTAACTCAGTTCACCGATACGGATCAGGGGCAAAATAAAAGAAAATAAAAGAAAAAAAAAGCGCAGTTCTTATTGGCTAGTTCGCGACACTTATCGACTTATTGATTAAAATATTCTCCCATTAGTCAGCTCGAATTATTGAAATATTGAGTGCACAAAACACAACGATTTTGTGACCGCGAATTGCCTTTATGCGCAGTCAAGCGGTTTATTGGTATGTGATTTGTACAGACATGTAGAAAGAGTGCAAGAGGAAATAATGATGAAACTGATATACAACGCCAAATAAGAAGGATATGGGAGCCGAGATTGACCTACCACGAACAAACAGGTCATCTGTTATAAGGTAGTCACGACCAAACAGGTCATCTGTTATAAGGTAGTCATGAGCCTACATGAAAAGACCTATAAATATTAAAAAAACGAGAAAGGTATATAAGGACCGAGTCATGTGGCGCTCGGTAATCTCTGCCTACCCCGTAAGAGATTTAGTGTGAATATGTAGACAGATAGATACTTTGTTCATAGTGTGTCAGGAGATAAGTAATATGCAGCCCGCACAATACGAAGATAAAAATAAAAAAAAAACTTTATTTGCCATTGGTTCGTCGCGGGCAATTAAAACATCTCAATTTTTTAGATGAAATCTTATAGTGGGTTATATATTTCTCATTTTTTTTATCTACCAATACTTCGGATATCAGCACGAGTAAAGAACAAATTCTAAAAGAATCCTACCAAGAATCTAACTTACTATCTAGACGGCGCAACTTCTCCTGCTTGTTACGCAAGAAATGTCGATGATCGAAGGGAAACAACAATCTTCCAGCGAATAGTTATCTGGGATCTTCTGAAAGATCTCTTCTGAGGTATTTCTCCAGTTGGACTACTTGTTCTATACATATAATAAAATTGTAGTAGGGTTAGGTTCGTACAAAGGTCTCAAGCATCGATACAGAAGCGAACCAATTTCATGAAATTTTACTTGACGATAGCTTAATTCAGAAACAACATCAATGCTTCTTTTAAATGTTGAAATGTTTATGTTACAAATTCGAACTCAACGCGATCTGAATCGCGGGCGCCAACTGATATTAAATATGGCAGTAACTTGTCTCTCTTTTGATATCTAGACCTAGTTCGAAACCTCCGTCTATGGAATTAAGTGTAAGCTTATAATCCTTCCCTATTTCATTCGAAAAAATATATATTATGAACCAGCAAGTAAATTAGCTTGTGTTTGTTTGTTCGCTGCTTCGCCTGTTTGGAGTAACTTTACAATTTCAAGTATAGGAGTTCTACATATTTCCGTATTAAAATGTAGTCTAAATATTACACGGAATGTAAACTACCACAGTGGTATATTCATCAAAATTTATTCAATATTTTTTATGAGTGCTCGACAATCTGAAAAAGACTTCAAAAATGTCCAACAGCATCAACGTTTAAATATTTTGAACCAGCTACAAGTTTTGTATCATTCTTAGTTTAGAACCCCGTTTCCTTATCGCTCGGGCGCTCCAAGGTGAAAGATTTAGCGTTGCTTGAACCATTGACGGAAGATGTAACATACATTGCTACGAATCCAGACAGAACTGGAACAAATTCCTTTAAATGTGTTATCATTTTCGCGATTTTTTTATATCTTCAGTATATCTTTATTTCCTCTATTGCGAAAATATTCAATGCTATACTCATTTCCGTTGTTGTTATATAAAAAATAAAAAAAATTAAGTGACTTTCAATGTTTTGAAGCCGAAAATGTAAGAAGTGGCCCAAATACATTATTTATGTATAGTTCGAGAAACGAACAATAAATATTACTACATACTTCAAGTCTCAGCAGACACAAAGAATATGTTGGCCTAAATTCTATAGAATACAGATGTCAATCAATTTGCAAGTTGAAAAGAGTTTCAACGTACTATTCTTTAGAATAAAATTATGTTAATCCTAAATGCATAGATATAGGTATTACGCATGTTGGTTTTCTTTAAATACAATATTAATATTGATTACATGTATATTGTTTCACGTAGGTGATGTGGCCGAGTTTGTTTTATGTATATGTTATGGTAACCTTAGTAGAATGTAGGTCGTATTGTGACACGCTAATCTATAAAGCTTACCTTAGCCAAACAAAAACTTCAAGGAGGGTTGTTTTGTTCCTGTAAGTGACTGAGATTACCGGGAAGTTTCTGAGGAGTTGCTGTGTTATCATGGGGTTATTGGGGTTTGCAACGCATGAGTGATAACTCTTTGAAATAAACATCAGGTTGATCATATGCTTGTTTCGCGCCTGACATTGTATAAAAACCGCATATCCTCATGCTCTCGCATGCATGCATGAATCACGCAATCAATGCCAACGCGTATGCACTTAAAAAAAACGTGTTAAATAGTTAATAGATTCAGGCATTATTCTGCGAAAGTCAAATTTACATGCAACTCGATCTAACCTGCTTTGTGTGCTTCCACCACCAATTAGTTCATGCGGCCTAGCGCCGGCCGGCACCCACCCACTACTGTTAGTGCGTGCTACATGCCGACGCTGCCATGGCTGCTCCGGTAGTCTGCCTCGGCTGCTGCGATCGTCCGTCATCTGGAACAGAATCCGCATGCCCCCACCACCACCGTCGCTGCCACGACTGGCCTGGTCGTCGCTGCGACACGTGTTTCGCCTCTCCACGAGGCATCATCAGGCGTTGTAGACGTTAATCGTAAGAATAACATGCTATGTAGCATGCGTTGTAGACTATGTATGCTGTATGCTATGTACATACATTTTGCATATTGCAGATTATTTTATTTTCAATGCTCAAAACCCTCAATCTCGAAACGATAAGAGTTCATCTACCTAAACACATAAACAATAAAGAACTCTTAAAAATGTCAAATTTGTATCAACAGTACCGAACAATTAAAGTTGGCAGTTACAGAAAAAGGGAGAAGTAACTTCTTCGTAAGTGCTTCAGTTGATTTGTTTGACTTTTACAACAGGCCTATAGACGTCGAGTCGAAGTAAATTACGGCATGTAATGTGATTGTTAAAGAAAGACCCAAGTAACATTTTGACCGAAAGGAAATATAATTGGATTTTGTATGTATAAAATTTATTGTACAATGCAGAACATTTTTTTTATACAACGTCGGAAGGCATACAAGCATACGGCTTACGTAAAGTGAAGCGATTACTGTACCGGCACCGGCACCGGCATACAGCAGCGACAATACATCACTCACGCGTTGCCGCCTCTGCTGCGTATACATCTCTTTAGGAGCTTACTCACTCACAGAAACACAACAACCCTCCAGGGAGTTGTTAATTAGCTGCGGATTTCTGTGAGGTACTACGTACGTAAGTACTTATCCAGACGGGCTGCTGTGATGCTTTCTCAATACAGCCAGGCCATGATAAACAGAAGTGTTCATGCACACAAATGTTGTCCTATGTGGGAATAGAAGCCACGACCATTGATTTTAAAGTAGCGTTACTAACAGCAGTGGTTCATCAATACATGACAACATAACAGTATGTATGTATACGATTCTGAGAGAAATTGATTGTACAGTGGCAGATTTATTCCAATAGGGATCGTTCGGTATAAGTTCCTACTGAGGTTGTCCCTGAGGACAAAAGCATGAATTTCTTAAAAAAAATGGGGAAAAGAGGATTTTATAGGCATGTGTAAATAACCCTAGTATTTCGTTAGTTCCTAGTAGTCTCTAGACCATGGGAAGTGTGTACCGATAGGCAAATAGTATGCTTATTTTCCATGTAAAAAAATCCATATGATATAAAAAAGTCCATTTTGTACCTACCTTTTTGCCTGTATGTAAAGGCAATTTAGGGCAGTGTATGCTTATTGTATTTCAAATACAGGAGTAATATGGCCATGAAATTTGAATTACGCTGTAAGTCAAATATCTGTGTTAAACTTCGACAAGATACGCCAACTTTAAAAATTAGTTCAATTATTTCAGCGATTCGGGAGATGGACGGATACAGAACATAGGGGTTCTCGCTCCTTGAAAGCGAGGTCCTTGCACAGGGAGTAGGTAGATATATGTAGAAAATATAAGAGAATCACTTAGGAAACTGTTCAAAGAATATAAATATTCTCGCGGCTACCTCTCAGTATACTTATGCAAACGTGATGTGAGCTCGTAAAAAATTTAAGTAATTTTTAAAAGTGTATAAAAGTTTTTTTTTTATATATTGCCGGACAAATTACACAGCGCCACCTAGCCCCAAAGTAAGCGAAGCTTGTGTTATGGGTACTAGACAACTGATAAACATACGTAAATACATAATTTTTTGTAAATACATACTTATTACACATAGAAAATACCCAGGCCAATACAAACAGACATGTTCATGCACACAAATGTTTGTACTGTGTGGGAATCGAACCCACGAGCGTTGGTGTCAAAGTAGGGTAACAGCGCGTTTCACCACTGCGCCACCGAGCTCGTCTCAAGTTAGTTGTTATAATAGCGTTTACCAGTACATGAACTTGCTAAGAATGGTAGATCTTTTGTTGTAAATTGTATTCGATTCTACAACACGTTGCCTTAAGGAGTTTTGTTCCACCCTAAAAATACCCTAAAAATGTACTCTTCCTAAAGGTCGTCTGTCAGAAAATGCTGCATATATATAATACATTAAGTTCATCGAATTTCCCTTAATTTGTGGTAAAATAAGTTTAAACAAAAAATTTACAAAATTCATACTATTCTACGAGAATATCTAGGGTACTATTCTCAGTGCCCTAGATATACTCGTACCATTTTAAGAAATGTAACACAACTATGTTAATTTTCACAATTTTGCAGCCGTTAACAGAATTCGTATAGTGGGATGTTTCAATTTAACTTTTTGCCGTCGACCACAGCAGAACTCACGAACTAGGATGTGGCTTGTGGCTTTTTACCCTGTACCCGTCGAGATATACGGTTTTTGTACTAAAGTTGAAGCTGAGTAATTTATAATATGGAATTTTCGTTGACACAAAATGCTGAATGGAAATTGAACGGACATTTAAAAGGTTTTCAATGTTCATCTTATACGGTTCTATTTTCGTACAGGATTTTAACTTACGCTGAAAATTACTATACTCGTCAATGAAATCGAGTGAAAAGTTTTTTGGCTACCTCTTTTTCACCGACAGCTATCATACTGTCTATATTGTAGTATTTTTATTTAAGCAGCTCTCTTCCTTCCCTCTCGCTTCTGCTATAAACGAATATTTGCGGATGGATCACTTAGCATCATCTAGTCTCAATTGAAACAAGCTTGTACGATAAATGTTAGGTTGATGATTATGATAAACGTTTATATATACGTGTTTTGTAAATATCAGTCTGTAACTTCACGCCAAAACCCTTGTGAGGTAGACAAACATAACTGAACGCCACATGATTCGAACCTTAGTGTAAAAGGATCGAGTCATGTGGTGTTCAGTTATCTCTGTCTCACTCACTTCTTTAACATTCATAGCTTTTCTCGTGCACGCACGCTGGTTTCTAGGGCACCTGACATCACCTTCTGATAAATTGACCTTGGCACCTACATCCTTTTACTTTAGCGTTGTATCTGTTGCGATACTCTTCCTTTCTGCATTCTTGCTACGTGCCCGAACCAACGGAGTAAGCATCTTCTTATTTTAACACCGACATTCTCTTTTAGAACAAGTGTGTTTCTAACGTCAATGCAGACGCGGTCTAGAAACGTTACGCTACAAATTTTGACCAACGCTGGCATTTCGCTTCGCATGTGTTTATCCTACTTTCATTTCTCTTCATACTCAGCTCTCGCCTTCATAAGTTAGCATTGCCACCAGCGCTGTGATTTTGTATACATACTACTACAGTGTTGGTTTCAACTAATGGACATGTCCATGCGCACAAATGCCTGCCAACTGCACTGAATTTCACTGTCTCTTTTCAAAGATTCCTATTCCTTTATCATGCTTTTCAACCTCACATAACGCATGTATTTCAGTCTTTTGCCACAAAGTAGATGGTCACAAAAGAAATATCCTAAAATACGGTACTTATCTGCCTCACTACGTTAGCGAATTAATAGAGGTATCTTTTAAAACTCCGACAGATATATTGCAACGTCGTAAAAAAGGTTCATTTAGACTTAACAAGCAACATCGCTTTTTAATTGAGACCAGGGTTCAATTGGGTTCGTTAAAAAGAAAAGTTAAAATTAAATTAGTATCGTTATCTACGGAATCGGATATCCTAGACTTTTAGCTGAAAAATGTCGGCAATTCTTCCACTTCAGTAGTTTTGACTTTAACATTAGCGAAGACAAGCGATATCTTTTCCGAGATCACTTTGGATTTGTTCAGTAGATAGTAAAGCACGATGAGATTGATGTTCCAATTTGTTCGGCGAACAACTTAGCGTTACGATTGATTTGGAAGGAATTCGAAGACGGTCCAAGTCTTCCTCGTCGTATAAAAGTCCACTGTTTGACAGGCAATGTATAACGGAACGTTGTCGGCGTCGGAATGTTTTAAATGTAAGTCGTCCCAAATAGAAAAGTGTCTCGGGAAGTGATATTAAATTTTATGGACTTGTACAGCTAAGTGCAACTCAAGCTTTACACTTTAACCTTTGTACCGTTCGTGATAAGACTTACAATCGCACTTCGAGTGTTAAGCGTGATCTGCTCTTAGCTTACCTACATATAACAAAATAATTTGTGAAGTAACTATGGTGCAAATAATCTATATCTATCAATAACTTCACAGCAAATTCCTAGCGAGGTAGGCAGTAAGAATCGATCGCCACGTAGCTCAGTCCTTATACACCTTACTTGCTTCTAAAATTTAAAAATAAATAATAAATTGCAGGAAATAACGACTATATCTAAATAACCCTGCCATGGCCATATATAGTTTTGAAAAAGTTAACAATATCCCACTTATGTACTAAATGGGTAATTAAACAAAATTATTTAAGTTTTTTAGGGTTTACCTATTAAATGTTAATAAAGAACCTACATTATATATTTTTTCAAACTGCGGAGATAAGAGATAGATTATCTCCAAATTTGGAAAAAATATTTAATGTACCTAATAATGTTCATGCGAATTTTTTTTTAGAAGTTATCGTAAATTCTTACTGTTTTATACCAATAGGTAAGGTGTAAACATTTACCGTAGCCCGAGTTACCTACCGGTTACGCAACTACTAACCATAAATCCCAAAATACTTTGTAATGCTTCGAATTAATACTTGACATAAGAAAAGTACACTGAGGGAAGAAAGTGACCGATTACATAGTCAAGGGATAAGGCCCGGGACTACGTAATCGGTCACTTTACAATTTATAAAAACCACTACCATTATAAAAACGGCAAAAAAACACGTCTGTTGTATGGGAGCCCCCCTTAAATATTTGTTTTATTTTAATTTAATTATTTATTTTTAAAGCGAATATATAACTAAATATTTTCTGAATATTTCAAGCGTCTACCTGTTGCCGTTATCAATATCGAGCAAAAAAGTCACGTTTGTTGTATGGGAGCCCCCTTAAATATTTATCTTATTCTATTTTTTAGTATTTGTTATTATAGCGGCAACAGAAATACATCATCTGTCAAAATTTCAACTGTCTAACTATCACGGTTCATGAGATACAGCCTGGTGACAGACGGACGGACGGACGGACAGCGAAGTCTCAGTAATAGGGTTCCGTTTTACCCTTTGGGTACGAAACCCTAAAAAGATTAAAATTATTCAAACTCATTGTGATACTTTTGCTAGTTAGAGCAATGTTAATTTGGAATGTTTTAGACAAGAGATTATATTATGCCTGTCTACATCGTTACACCAAGGTCCTTGCAAAAGGGGACATTACTGACTGAAATGTTTGATCTGCGTTTGTGCAAGGCTTTGATTTCGAAGCTGTTTGCGATTTGCCACTGGCGCTACGCTGGCTGCGTTCATTGAAGATCAAGATGAATCCTGATGGGAAGAAATATTTTTTTTATGCTACGTCGGAAGCCATACAAGCATATGGCCCACCAGATGTAAAGTGGTTACCGTAGGCTATTAACGCCTGTAATATATTAAGAAATCATTCGCGTGACGCCTCCTCTGCTGCTTACACAACAACTCCTTAGGAGCTTACTGGTGACCTCCTGAGTTGTTATTTGGTTGCCGTCTTCTGTGAAGAAGTGAAATGAAGCATACCTAAGGAAGTGAAGGATTTATGTACTCATATGTGTAATTATAACTAACTCGGCGGTAAAGAAAAACATCGTGAGAAAACTCACAAGTGCAAGAAATTATATTTCGAAAGAAGTTTGACTTTATCTAAAAAAGATCTGGTTTTTTCTCTGTGTTGTGAATGGCTGATGGTGCTCCATGTAAAAATCAACATCTTCGTCAAATTCTTAGGCTTACCCAAGCGGACCCCGCCGATTCTAATGGATTAGGAAACAGGATTTCGCCAAGAAGAAGAATAACTAAGAAAATGAAGGCAAATCTTTCACAAAAAACGAATCATACAGTGCTTCAAGTTTACAAAAGCAAGAAGTAATTTTTTTTTCCAAAAAAACACACCGACTTCTAATCTAAAAAAAAAATCTAGAGAGTAGTTCACTACTGGGGGAAAGGTGGACGATTGACTTGTGTCTAAAATTGAGGGTACTTTAACTAAAGTATCTGACTACTTAGTTAAACTTAAACTCGGCTAAACTTGGACCAATTTAACCCCATGAAAACACAAGTTTGCGCGTACGCCGTTAAGAAAACCCCATTTGCTGTGGTTTCTCAATTCCAGAATACACTTCTTACCACCGCCATTGGAATTCTCGGTGTCGACATTTCCAGCGATGTTCAATACCGAAGTCCTGAAGGAGGAGGTCAAACTAGCCTCCAAGGCAAAGTCTTACATTGTGTAAGTTTCAAGTCATACCGCATATGGAGAAGGTGAAGTCACCTTTGGGCGGTAGCATCTGGATACCAGCTAGGACCATATAATTCGGTTCAGAGTCGACCTGTGAGAATTATGGTGTCGAGCCCCTCAAGTTTAAAGAGTAGATTGTACAACGGGTTGTATGTTGAGGAATTGCTAAGATGCCGACAGCATGTTTTTACAACCGCACCGCTCGCCGATGGCGAGGAGTTCACGTTCACACACTGAAACCGCAATGGCTCTGTACGTTGATTGTATTGCTCGGAAAGATGATGAAGTATTGTTGGATTAAAATTAAAAGCGTCGTTCAAGGAGCAGCCATGATGTTTTTTGGAATGAATCAGAGATAAGAGAAATATAAAATACAAAGGCTAGACGTCGTGACAGATGTCAAATAAGTATTATACACTTTATTTTGGCAATACCATGAGACATTTAACATCTAACATCGAAGTGCAAAGTAGACAGTTGGTTAAAATGTTACAAATTACGCAGGCACACATTAGTGATAATTGAATGTGGAGAGGCGAAACACGTGTCGCGGAGATGACCGGAGCAGCCAGGACAACAACGGTGGCGGGTGCATGCGGTTCACATTTCAGATGGCGAACACTCGCAGAGACGACCGGAGCAGCCAGGGCAGCGGCGGCACGCATCTAACGGTAGTGGGTGGGTGCCGGCCGGCAGTAGTTCGCACGATCTAATCGGGAGCGGAAGCACACAAAGTACTTTAGATCAAATTGCCTGTAAATTTGACTTTCGCAAAATAACGCCTGAATCTATTAACTAAAAACCTATGATAGTCAGAAATGTGATTACATTTTTGACTTAATACTCATAATAAAACTTTCATACTAAAACTTTCGGTGCACCCTACGTATTTACATGAAACTTTATCAACCTGACTTCGGATACCAAGTTAGTAATGAAGGGGGAGTAAGGATTGGTATCAGTGACAGGCAAATGGATAAACGGGGAGATAGCGTGATGTTACAAGTTCCATTTTGATATTTTTGGTGCACAACCATAAAAACGACTGTCGAAATAACATCACCCATCACGATTGATTATTGAAATCTCTATGACTTTTATAACTTCTTAACAGTGATGCATCAAAATATTACTGGAACATTAAACATCTTACAAACAGCTCTTGAGAAGCTGCGCACAAAAGGTGAAGTATTTCATGTAATATATCTTAGTGAAACTTTTATCAAATCGGGAGATGAGAAAATCTTATATTTAGCGGGGTTTCAATTAGCGGAATCACACTCGACGCCTGTTGTATATTAAATAGGCATATAATATATAGCGTACGGCTAATATTATATAGTGCAAGAATTATTTTGCTTAATGTATAATAACTATGGTAGTTATTATCTTGCTTGTTTAAAATATTTGTCTAATATTTTTATGTCCTGGATTAGGTACCATCGTTTAGTTACAATTACAAATGTGGGTAGCTTAGGTCTACCTATTCTGTGTTGAGTTTTATTTTATTTACATTATCGATGTCCTAAATCAGAAAACGTAAATTAATTTTAAATGTATCAGTGATTTTTATTATTTTTAATATATTTTTGATTTTAATGTTTTTAAAGTAATAATTTAAAATTAATAATTATTTGTTTCATTTATTCGAATTCTTTATTTGTATTATATTTAATTTAATTGTGGTATGGTATCAGGCTGTTAACCACTGAGGTGGTTAACATTGTAGTATATTTTATTAAGTGCTTTGTATTTTCGTGATAAGACCAAGTTATGTAACTTTAACCAGCGTAAAATATTTGCTAATTGAAATTTGTGAACTTTGTCACAAAAATTACATTTCATTGAATTTCGTAGTCCTTATAAAAAAACCTGTGTTGTTGGAAATGCAGTGGACGAAAAACGCGTTTTTAAAATTTAGAGCTTGGTAATTTTAAACAAATTTTTAATTGACTTATCTGAACATCAGATATGAATAAATGATCTATCAACTAAGTAGTAGATATCCAACAAATTACGTATACGAGAAACAAAGACGAATTCCTATAACTATTATACTGTTCCAACACTACTTCATCATCAATGTCTAATCGATACTAATTATATTTGTATTTCTGAAGAGCTGAGGAAAGTCAGAAAACTGATAGCGTCAAATCAATGTTAATTTGTCAATATGGTGTATGTGATAGGCGATCAGCGATATCACTTGATCAGAGGAGGTTGATGCCGTGGACGGTTGTGCTGGTGTAATTGAACACGCAAGTTAAGTAGCTATGACCGAAGTGTGATTTATGTGAATCGGCACGTTAAGCCGGCTTTCTGTTTTTCGATAAATGACAGTCGTTAAACAAAAAAAAGATAAAACACTGAGGAGTCGCTGTGTTGACAGCGGGGGTGGACTCACGAGCGACTGTTCCTGCATTGCAAGTAACCTATGAAAGGTTAAAGGAACTACTTCAAATCAGATGTGATGTGACTCATAATTCTATGTCCCCAATATTGATAGATTAAGATAAAGATAAAAATTCTTTATTTGCCATTGGGCCCTCGCGGGCACTTAGACACGTCTTGCATTTTTTTTTTAAATATAATCTTATTGTAACTTGTTTAATTCTCTTATTTAACTTTTTTCCTTTTTTTTTAATGTACTAGTATTTCGGAAGTGACCATTGCCGAAAGAAACTTGCCAATATAGGTCTCTTTTAAAATTGTCAATTATGTATTACAAAATAAAATTACATAAGCATATTGGTACAATAATGATATCAAATCGTAAAATTTAAGGTTATTAAGGACAGATAGTCTGTGCTGAATTATTTCCAGACATCTTTGTCAGTTAAATATTCATCAATTCTATAATAAGCCCTTCTACAGAGAGTATTTTAATGTGTTTTTTGAATACATTGTCAGGAAAGGACAGAACTGTTTCAGGCAATTTATTATAAAATCGAATACAATTTACAAGAAAAGATCTACCAGTCCTAGCAAGCCGATGTACCGCCATACACAACTTATTTCTACTTCTAAGTTTTTCACTGAAATTTGCAAACGACTTTAAATTTTTACGGGCATACATTATGTTTTCATAACTATATTGAGAAGTAATAGTGAGGATATTTATTTCTTTGAACAGTTCCCTGAGGGATTCTCTAGAGCCCATGTTATAAATAGAGCGAATGGCTCTTTTTTGTAAGATAAAAATTGTCTCAATGTCAGCCGCCGTTCCCCACAACAGTATACCATACGACATAATGCTGTGAAAGTAGCTGAAATAGACTAAGCGCGCAGTAGCCACATCCGTCAATTGCCTGATTCTCCTAACTGCATATGCAGCAGAGCTGAGCTTATCGGCTAGTTTATTTATGTGGGGGCCCCATTGTAATTTGGAGTCTACTGTAATTCCAAGAAACACAGTGTTATTAACAAATTCTAATTTATTATTCCCAATGAGAACTTCTGTATTGGCAGAACTCACATTTGGAAGACTAAATTTGATGCATTTGGTTTTAACTGAGTTTAGCAATAGATTATTACATGTGAACCAGTTTAAAATAGCAGACACAACACCATTTACCTTGTCAATATTTTCACAACGGCGGGTCACATTAAAAATAAGAGAGGTATCATCAGCAAATAGTACTATATCCGCCATTTTCTGCACCATGTAGGGCAGATCATTTGCATATACTAAAAATAAAAATGGGCCCAAAATAGAACCCTGGGGCACCCCGATATTAACATTATTGCCTTCAGATTAAACCCCATTTATGTCAACTGTTTGCACTCTGTTATTTAAATAAGATGCAATCAAGTTCTGGGCTTTACCTCTAACTCCATAATAGTTCAGTTTGAATAACAATGTCTGATGATCTACACAATCAAAAGCTTTAGAGAGATCACAGAAAACCCCAATAGCATCCTGTGATGTCTTCCATGCGTTAAGGATATGCCTAACCAATGCCACTCCTGCATTCATAGTAGATTTACCAGCTGTAAATCCGTATTGTGCATCATGAAAAATTTCATTGGTCTTAAAAAAGAGTTGCAATTGATCAAGCATTATCCTTTCGAATATTTTACTCAAAACTGGTAGTACTGATAAGTGAAACAACCATAATATCGCTTGGAACATATCGTTCTCATTGTACGTGAGTCACACGCCATCACATATAGAGCTAAAGTCGGCTTGAACTTGATGCACCTTAGTTCCCTTTGGAAACTACGATGTCACAGGCAGACATAAACTCAAAACAACCCATTTTGTCCATCAGTCAAAAAAACATCGCCACTTAGAATGGCATCATTTTTATTGACATTTAAATCTTCGATTATTGACGAATTATTTTATTAACATGTACTCATTATAATGCCGATGATAAATGACTGATTACTTATGTAAATAAACCATCTATAAGTTTTAACATCTTATACGTAGATACACTTCGAAACAAACACATCGAGACATAATTGCAATTGCATTAATGAATCAATACCTATGTAACCACATAACTTATAATATTATGCAGTGAATAAAAGGAACTAGGACACTAAAGCTCCCAGTATATTCTCATAGAAGTAAACAGCCAAGGCAGTCTGTGTTGATACGAGAGGAGATAGCAGTAATTAATTAATGTTCACAACCATGTTGAGACAGTAACGAGCAATGATGTTCGCCGCAGTGTGCCGCTGGGCCTTATCTCACATAGATTTTGTTATACAAACGAAGATTACACTTTCTAAATTGATATTAATAATGTTTTTAAGGCTATTTACGTTCATTTTGGAGAAGTTATTTCTTTTATGTACAACGTCGGGAGGCATGTAAGCAAACGGCCCATCTGATGTAAAGTGGTTACCGTAGCCTATTAATGCTCGTGCGATGCTAACACAGCAAATCCTAGGAACTGATGACCTCACTCACAAACAAAAGGAATTAACACTCTAAGGAGTTAATATTTGTTTGCGGTTCTGTGAGGTGGAGATACGAGTACTTCCCATATCTCTCAAACGAAATGATAATGAAAATGTTAATGAAGTTATTGTCTCATTTTAGAAGATATAAATTAGTTGTAACGCCTGTAGACCGAGTTTGCAAAACACTTAATCATCCATGCAATTCTGTAAGAGCAAATATCCTTACATCCTAGGAAACATCGGTTGTTATAGCCTTGAACACAAAATTGCAATTCCTTAGTGTCGCTTTTCATGGTTGTGCGAAACTAGCGCCGCAAGGCTGCGTTTGGAATTGGAATTCTATAAGGCAAACAGCCTCGGGTACGCTTACAGCCTTATAGAATACCAAATAAAAAGCCGTGATCGCAGCAGACGATGTCAAAGCTATGACATCTGTGATCACAGCGACGCACACAGCCATTATGAGTCGCGTAGAGAATTGCATGGCTGGCCATAAATACTGTTGTGCTTTCGATTTTCCGCCGTTTTACATATTTTTTTATCAAATTTATCAAATTACATGTTTATCAAATTACAATTTGGAATCGGATATTAAAGAAAATTAGATATATATATTATTAATAGTGATTGCCTTGCAAAAAATGGGTATGGAGCCGTCGGTCATATTCAAGACACTTCAAGAGCTTGGTATCAGTCGTATGTTTGTATATCGTACTATCGATAGATATACCAAAACTTTCTCTGTTGAAGACCATAAAAGATCGGGGCGACCGCATGCTATTAGAACTACAAAGGCTGTTAATGCGGTTAAAGCCAGAATTCGCCAAAACCCCATTAGGAAAAAAAAATATCGCGAATAACTGTTCCCGCTAGGACCCTGTCGTGTATAATAAAAAAGATCTGAAGCTCGGCGCTTATCGTCGATATACAGGACATGCATTCTATCCCGATACGCAGGTGAAAGGCAAAGAACTATCCTCTTTACTGATGAAAAATTTTCACGAATGAAGAGCACTACAGCAAGCAAAATGACAAAGTTTACGCACACAGTTCTAAAAAGTGGTCGGCAAGATATAACGTGGTCATCATCTTGCGTGTGTAATGGCTTGCGTGGGTCTTATCAAGCAGTCACAAAGCTTAATTTTTGTGTAAAAGGAGTGAAGACTTCAGCCAAAGTGTATCAAGAGATTGTCTTGGATCGTGTTGTGAAACCTCTCAGCAATATACTTTTTAAAAGTGTACCGTGGACTTTCCAGCAGAGCTCTGCACCTGGTCACAAGGTACGGACTACCTAAGCTTGGCTCGAAACCAACGTTCTAGACTTTATAAGAGCTGAATACTGGCCCTCGTCTAGCCCGGATCTGAACCCCTAAGACTACAAATTATGTTTGTTATTTATTTATTCGTTTTAGAGGACATGGCCTGCTCGAAACGAAACGCCAACATTGTGTCTCTTAAGAAATCTCTGGAGCAAGCAGTGGCTATTCCATGGGAAATTTAGCCACAGTTCGTAAATCTATAGATTCGTGACCAGACAGATTAAAGGCCTGTATTCAAAACCAAACACGCTTTGTTTCCCTTTGACCAAGTAGGCGAAGCCGCGAGTAACATCTGGTATGTACATATTTATGGAAGTCTCAGCAAAAAAAAAAAAAATCTATTAGAAATCGCGGCCGGTAAAAAGTAGCCTACGTCACAGTCGAGCCCTCCGTACAAAAAAAAAACACATCAATCCGTCACTCCGTTTTGATTTGAATAAAGAACAAACCGACAAATATGTACACTTTTACATTGATAATAGTACGAACCCCTTTAAGATATTTGTAGTACATGATACTATGAATTCTATGGTTCTCTACTCTCTAAATTTTACATCGTCAATCTATATATTAAGTATGCTCCTAAGTGTTAAGGCAGTAACCTCATCTATCTGTCTACCAAATTTCATCCAAATTTGTTCAGCTGTTAAGGCATGAAAATGGAACAAAAAAACCAAACATCTAAACATCCAAACATATATACTTTCACATTTATAATATTAATAGGAAAGTAGGATTTACGACAATTTATTCTTGAGTTCCACGTATTTTGATGTTAGTTGTATGTCCTCCATCTTCCCGTGATCTGCGTCTATATAGGGGATATCGATTTTCATTTGTTTGAGTATCCTTCAAAACCGTCCGAGGATACTTTTTGGTGCATTTCCCTTGCTTCACACGCGGGGACGATTGGTTTAGAGCACCACAGGGACCGTATATCATAATAGTGTGCCATAGTAGTAGTAGATGGAAAGACGTTGATACGTGAAAGCGAAATAAAACATCCATATTTAGTAAAATCCAAACATCTAAACATCCAAACCAAATTATCCCACGGGAAAGTACCCTGTGTGTTAATCTAGTATTTCATCTATCTATCTACCAAATTTTTTACCTTTTGGTCGCGAGAAAAATACCCCTTGGAAGCAATTTAGTGCTGTATCTTCGAATCTTTGGGATAGACATCTAAATTATTTCAGCGCTGCAGCGGACATTAATTTCAATTATTACCTATTATAATTATTATTAGGATAGCTCCTCTAGTACATAACAACTCAATGATTACTTCATAAAAAATAAATGAATATTCATTTGTAACAGAACTTATGGCCGGACTACGTATATGTGAGAAAAAATGTTGTCTGAAAGACATTATCGGTGTTAAATAATTAAGATAAGGAGAGGCATCCTCCGTTGGTTCGGACACGTAGAAAGAATGCAATAGAAAATCATGATAAAACAGATATATAAGGCGAAAGTAGAAGGATGTATTTATCTAAAACGAAATAGATCGTGTGTTATCAGAAAATGGTGCGAGAAACTCTAGGCAGCGTGCATGAAACATGTCCGAACCAACGGAGGATGCCTTTTCTGGTCTTAACACCGACACTCTCATTCAGACGAGCTCTCTTAACTCATCATTACGAACGTGGTAAGCAAATGTTATGCCACAAATTGTGCGCAATGTACGCATCTGTACCACATTTATTATACTTTCATGCTCTCTCTCTGCCAAGCCCAATTTTCATTTCCATAAGTTAGCGTTAGGTTTAGCACCGCGTTGTGTACAGCAAGCTGTGCCTTCTGACTTAAGTTTCGGCTACCTAGACATTTACCCAACGCTCTATTCACGCTGTTGCCTGCACTCACTCGTCTCTCCACATCAGCGGTGTACCTTCCATTCCTGCTAAAAGCACTTTCAAAATATACAATCTCATCCACTTGCTCCAACATTACATCATCAGCCGTAATCCTCGTATTTGTCCTAGTTGCCTTTCTTCCTTCCAAATACCATTATCTTGGTTTTTTTCGTACAATCATCTTTTCCGTTTCTAGTTTCGTTAATTTTAATTTTGCGATAATTCCTAAATGTCGGTTATTTTCGTTACCCTTTTTTTATTGATGACTTAAAATGAGAACTTAAATATCACTTTGTTCGCTTCTCATTATCCTGGGGTGATAATCTAAAATTAATTTTATACGATACTTTGGTGCTTGACGCAAATTCAAAATTCATAGTTTTTTCATAGTTTTTTTCGTCATTTCCAGGTTCTCACTTAAGTGATTGGTATCTGAGTACGAAGCCATCCTCATCTTCCTACTCGTACCTTATCTTCTATGGCCTCTCAGTCATGCAATCATTTTACAGATAGTTTCATGTTTCTTGAGTTTCTCTAAATAAAATAGTTATTTCGTTTCACCCCCTTCCCTCTGAACAGTAGAATTTCACAAAAAATGTGAATCATACCTCTTATTATTCTAAATAAGGGACATTTGAACTTTATAGCCGCATTAAAGATATAAAAACATGTTTTTTCTACATTTTTCTTAGCCTCTTCATTCCAGCTTTACTAGTATTTGAGATGTCTTGATTATAATCAGTAAGTGAGCGGGTTGTGATTGAATTGGCGAGCTTTGTGGCTCAGTCGTGAATACTCGTGAATAACGCGACTTTGACACCAACACTCGTGGGTTCGATTCCCACACAAGGCAAACATTCGTGTGCATGAACATGTCTGTTTGTCTTGGTCTGGATGTTTTAAGAGAGGTAGGGTGCATCAAAGCAGCCCGCCTGGGGAAGTACCTCCACCTTACAGAAAACCGCAGCCAAATAACAACTGCCTACCTAGAGGGTTGTTGTATTCCTGCCTGTGAGTGAGGTCACCAGTAAGCTCCCAAGGAGTTGCTGTGTAAGCAGCAGAGGTGGTAGGCTACGGTACCCGCTTTACATCAGGTGGGCCGTATGCTTGTATACCTCCCGACGTAGAATAAAAAAAAAAATGTGTTTATATTTACATGTATAATCTTAGTTAAAACTCGTAAATCCAATTTTTCGTATGCAATATAACATGTCAGTAACTAAACTATTATTTACTTGAAGATCAAGTTATTAATTAATAAGTAACTGACTAATAACTTTGAAAGCCAAACCTATACAATGTTATCTAAGTTTTTTCTTCAATCAAATCTAGAAACGAATACCATATTATTTTTTTATTTCAGATATTTTTATTTATTATCCATATATGAATAGGTAGATACAAAACAGTTCAGAAGCCCTAAGAACCGGAGAGCGTGCATGAAAAGAGCTATGAATGTTAAAGAAGCGAGTGAGCATCTCATGGCGCTCGGTTCTCTCTGCAAGAGACCTAGCGTGAACACATATATCGAAAATAGTGGGATACCTTTTTCTCCTCTATTTGCCAACAGTTTTCTATTTTATATTTACTATAAATGGACGCTTTATTGCTATTAATATCAATCAATATTGCTATTAAAAACGAAACCGATTACAATACACAATATTTGTATAATATAGATGGTATGTATTAAATGTATAGTTTCAGATATACAAGGAAATAATATATAATGGTAGAAAAAATTTTTGAATACAAGCAAATTTATATAACACTGTTTTTTAATGATTAACCTGTGAGACCCCGTTATATACGTTTTCCCATACATTTCTTGGCGGAAAAGCGGCCCGCAGGTAATGAGAGATTAATCTAACCATGGCGCGAACACTTATATTTATGAAATAGTTGTGTAAGTAAAAGGCTTGTCCATCTTACAACTTTTAAAAATACCTTTTACAAAGTAAAGTTTTCAGGTTTCCTTAAGTACCCCACTCAGCCACAATTTTTTTTTATTACTTTTCCGAACTCTAGAACTATCACTAAATAGCAATTCTTCATAAAAAGCGATGTGCACATACGAAATTTCAAAACATTAAGAAGTACTCGCTGGCACAGTTTATCTCTAGGACTTGCGACTGATGAATACACGGACAGACGGACAAGTGGTATTTCTGTTTTCCTTTGTATACAACGTCGGGAGGCATACAAGCATACGGCCCACCTGATGTAAAGCGGTTACCGTAGCCTATAAACGATTGCAGTACATTAAGTATGACTCGCGTGATGCCACCTCTAATGCTAACACAGCAAGTCCATAGGAGCTTACTGGTGACCTCAACACATGCAGGAACACACCAATCCTCTAGGGAGTTGTTATTTGCTGGGGTTTTCTGTGAGGTGGAGGTACTTCCCCAGACCTACCCTACCAGACCAAGACAAACAGACATGTTCATGTACAGAAATGTTTGTCCCGTGTAGGAATCGAACCCACGAGCGTTGGTGTCAAAGTAACGTAACAGCGCCATTCTAACATTTGAAGAATCCATAGGTTGCCTAGCACTCCACATGATACGGGCGGTAGACTTATTTACCACCGTGCGAAGAAAAAGGAATTAACGTGCGGTTTGTAATTCTGAAAAGTGTTAATAAGCGCTTTCCGTCACTTTTTCATCCAAGTTTTTGAGTGCACAAAATTGCATTATGTTGAAACAACAAGTCGCGTCGCGTACAGAGGACACCCTAATGCAATGTGCGGAGCAAACATAAGCTCTCGGGAGCGGAGCCTCGTCGAGAACTAGGATAAGTAAGAGATTGTGAAAACGTGGCAACGCTACTTTGTCATTTATAGGTTGCCTAACGCGCTCTAACAAACATAGTACTATCTCTTAAGCACTTTTGTATACTACCTTTTTTGTATGATATGAAGTGGCTTTCGTAGCTTATAGATCCCTGTACTACAAGTAGCGGCACTTGCTTGTGTTATCTCCTCTGCTAACGCAGCATCTCTTTAGCCTGTTTGTGGCCATACTCACTTGCAGGAACATAACGGTCAACCGGGTAATTTATATTTATCTATGGATTTATAGAACTACTTCTCCAGTCAAGTAGCTCCTGACTATACTACTGTGTTTACGAGACATTGGATAGTCTCGAAAGATGATTGCGAATCATCTACCTACAGGTTTATATTGCTTCAAGGGCATAACATTTGATAAATCTGTATTCCCGAAGTAGTTGTATATCATAGTCAAGTGATGAGAACGAGACACAGCAGTATTAATACGTAGGGTTACGAATTCCATTCCCACAGATAACAAATATTTGTGTGCTGGACTATATTCACAAATTTGCGCGCTGGGTGCAGGAATGTTCATACAAAAATATGTAAACATTTCATGTTGTAGGTATATATTACACATATACATATTTACTATTGGAAATTAAACCAGTTGAGAATCCGCAAGTTGCATTGCCAGAGAAACACCTGGCTCGTCAATTATATAACAATTCGAATTTATTTATTTTTTTAATTTGTCGGCCATTTTGACCATGTTCCTTAAGAGATAGGAACGGTGTTCCTGAACACTCCTATTCTACTTTTTTATGCTGAATCCGAATCTGAAGTCAAAATTCGAATATTAGAAAAAAAAGAGAGATTCATATAGGAACGGTGTTCCTGAAAATAATTGAAAAATAAAATATAATTATCACGCATAATTTTGAAAATGTTAATAAAATATCCGGAGCCACAGGAATCGGCGAGCGTGCATGAAAAGAGCTAAAAATGTTAGAGAAGCGAGTGAAGTATGTAAGGACCGCATCTTTTGGCGCTCGGTTCTCTCTGCGTGCCCCGCAAGCGACGTGGCATGAAGATATACACATACATAATTATGTTTCATATAAATTTAATGTATTCCTCCGCCAGATTTACGTATGGCTGGTAAAATATGCACGTAACCAACGATTTCAATATAGCGGCATACATTTCATTACATGTATAATTTAATTAAGTTAAATGTATTCATTAAAATATTTACAAACATTTATCGACAGAATGATTCCACTCATTTAGTATATCTATAATTCTGTTTGAAGGCGCTAATCACTACAGTCGGATTTAGAATAAACTATTTACATTTGATAGCCCAATTCTAGAGGAAGATTATAGGCTATTCAGGATCACGATACGACCCTTGGAAACCGAGGAAAAAGTAAGAATGTTGAAAAAAAAAACGGTTCCCACGGCAACACGCGCGGGAATCAGTGTCTTCGCGAAATTTTGAGGCTTAGGTAGCGGTCCCCGCCAATCCTAATGGATTAAGAAACGAGATAATGCTAGAAAGAAGAAAAGGAGATATCTTTACGAAACATTAGTGTCCATGAACATGTCTGTATGTGTTTTTAAGAGAGGTAGGGCGTATCAAAACAACCCGTCTGGGAAAGTACCTCCACTTGCTGTGTTCCTGCGTGTGGTGTGAGTGAGGTCACCAGTAAGCTCGTAAAGAGTTGCTGTGTGAGCAGCAGAGGTAGCATCACTCGAGTATACTTAATGTATTGCAAGTGTTTATAGACTACGTAACCGCTTTACATCAGGTGGGTCATATGCTTGTATGCCTCCTGACGTTGTATAAAAAAGAGGAATATATAATAATGGTCCTAGGTACCAGTAATCAGACCACTCTGCTCATTAATCTAGGGAATTGATCAGATGCAAAAATAAAATCTCAACACTGATTTCATTATAAATACCTGTTTACATATTTACTCAGGTTATGGTACGCCCCACGATTTTATTTTAGCGTCTGATCAATGCCCTAGATTGTTAAGGAGAGTAGTGTGAATTATGGTACCTTCCTAATTATTTTTTAGCATTTAGTACATTTTCTACATCATCCTTATCTTTCTTTTCAATAAAACCATTTAACTCAATTTTTTTTTACCTATTTTATCCCTTTACCTATCTTGTCCCTTGTAGCAATAAAGTCCGCAAAATGTGAAGCTGTTATTACTCCTTATACAACGAGGACCATAATTGTGCTCTATAATTTAATGTTACTTTAAGACTTACGCAACTTCTCACCGTGTCCTACCCTCAGGTTGGGGTGACTTAAGACAGCGCGAGCCGAGCCACCACCCTAATGAAATGAAGACGTTGCCAGTTTACATGCCGTTTTGCTGCACAAGACAGAAACACGAGTGGCTGAATGCTTAATTTTAGAGGCTTACACATGGTAATATAATAATATATGCTAAATCTAAGGTAATTAATGTAATTGACATTAATTTATTCCAATTTAAACTTAACTAGATACTTACACAGATACTTAATATTGTTTACAGATATATCTAATATATAAAAGTCTCGCGTCACGGTGTTTGTGGTCGCACTCCGAAACGGCTTGACCGATTTTTATGATTTATATATATATATATGGTAGGTATGAGAATAGGTCGTAAAGTATATTTCATACAAAAATAATAATTAGAATAAATCGGCCAAGTGCGAGTCGGACTCGCACACGAAGGGTTCCGTACCATTATCTATAAAAACGGCAAAAAAAATCACGTTTGTTGTATGGGGGCCCCCCTTAAATATTTGTTTTATTTTAATTTAATTATTTGTTCTTAAAGTGAATATATAACTAAATACGAGTATTCTGTGAATATTTCAAGCGTCTACGTGTTGCCGTTATCAATATCGAGCAAAAAATCACGTTTGTTGTATGGGAGCCCCCTTAAATATTTATTTTATTCTATTTTTTAGTATTAAAACTGTCAACTGTCTAACTATCACGGTTCATGAGATACAGCCTGGTGACAGACGGACAGACGGACGGACAGCGGAGCCTCAGTAATAGGGTTCCGTTTTACCATTTGGGTACGGAACCCTAAAAATAACAAGGAATAATTTATATAGCATAACAACGTTTGCTATATAAATTAAGGTAGCTATATATATACTATAAATTAAGGGTAAGCTAGTTAAGAAATAAAAATTTAAATCGGTTATACAGACACGGTTACGCAAACATTGGTCACAATAATAAAAGAGAATTTTATAGAGAAACACTTACTACTGAATGCGAAGAAGATAAAGATAATGGCATTTCAGCAGCCTATTTTTACCACTGCGACACGCATGCTACTGTCTTATCATTGCAAATACGGTCTACATTAGAAACAGAGTTGATCTGAAAGAGAGCGTCGGGGTTGAAATAAGAAGAGACATGCTCCGTTGGTTTGGACATGTAGAAAGAATGCAGGAAGAAAGAATTACGAAAAAGATACAAAGTACAAGGCTGTAGGAGCCGAGGAAGACCAAGACTAACCTACCATGACCAAATTGATCGTGTTTTATCAGAAGGTGATGTCAGGAGCATTAGAAACCGGCGAGCGTGCATGAGAAGAGAAATTAATGTTATAGAAGCGATTAAGGTGCGTGAGGATCAAATCACGCGCCCATCGGTTCTGCCTACCCAGGAACAGATTTAGCGTGAAGATATACAGATAAAATTTAAATTCAACAGAGTACATAAAAGGAATGCTGTAGATATCATATCAACTTTAATGGGTCTGTAAAGCCATGGCTATTATTTTAAATATTGTGAAATTAAGTAACCTAAATGAGAAAATAAAAGCTTTATTTATTTATTTAATACTAGCTGTGCCCGCGACTTCGTCCGCGTGGAATAGATTTTTTTATTTTTTTTATTTATATTAATAAAAATAAATAAAATTTCGAAAATAAAAGTAGCCTAAGTTACTCCTTATTATAACAGCTATCTGCCAGTGAAAGTCCCGTCAAAATCGGTCCAGCGATTTCAGAGATTACCCGGAACAAACAGACAGACAGACAAAAAAAGTAACAAATATATTTTGGTATGTGTACAGTGTCTATACATCCATATGCATTTAATAAAAAAATATTTTAATATTACAAACATACACTCCAATTTTATTTATCTGTATAGAAGATAATGAAGATGACATCAGGAACCTTAAAAACCGGCGAGCGCGTATAAGAAAAGCAATGAATGTTAAAGAAGCGAGTGAGGTTTGTAAGGATCGAGTCATGTGGCGCTCGGTTTTCCCTGCCTACCCCGCAAGGGATTTGGCGTGAAGTTATAGATAGATAGATACATTTACATACTACTTCTGCTAGTGACTAATTTATTAATGTACTATGTTATATCGGTGCATCAATATTCACATATATTTTTTCTTGTAACAAACATGCTCGTTGCTTCCTATTATATATATATATATATATATATATATATGTATATATATGTATAAAACAGACCACTAAAAATCTGTTACGTTTGCAAATTAATGCGGGCAGTGTGTACCTATTGATATGTATGTAAATATACGTATAAAATGTTGTTTTAAATATTCTGCCCCGAAATATATGCATGCATTTGATGTTAGAAGAAAAATAATATAAAGACATTTAGTGTATATTTGTAGGATTATTTTTATATTTCTTTACTGTTTTAATTACGATTCTACTCAATTCAATTCTCTATTCTAGCCTTATTTCTGCTGATTTTGCAACTAATGGGTTTTGGATAAATAGTTTGCACTGTTCTATTGGTACTGGTTCTACTACAATTGAAATTTCAGAACATTAGCGTAATAAAATATCTAAACATCTGTAGCTCATTTATTTTACGCGCTAGAAAAAATAAACTATCTAAACCCGTGATATGCACAGCGACAGATAAGAGAGTCTTTAAAAAGGTTCCAGTTTACATATCAGGCATTGTACGGAGCAGGGCATCGCCTATTCCACATTTAGGAAACTGTCCCAGACATCCTTTCGCACAATCACCGCTGTTCAAAATAGAACCTGTCGAATGTTAGGAGCTTTTCTATAAAAAGGCATTTTTAAAATCTGTTCACAATTGGCAATAATATCTAAGCGATGACATACAAAAAAAAACACGTGTGTCGAAATGTTGATTACAACGGTTAGAAAAGAGAATTCAAAAGAGACATAAATACGCAACAATGTGTACCAATAAAGGTCGCATTTTTTACTCTTCAGGTTCAGGACTCAAATTACAAATGTTTAATATTAATAATCGTTTAGAAATTGTGAAAACATACTTTCATAAAGTCATAACTTCGCCGAGATTACACGAGACTAATAGAATTCTAAATATATAATCGTATTTTCATAATAATGAGTGAAAACCTAAACCTGGCTTCAATGAAGTCTAAACTTAATATTAACAGCTCTTTTAAAAGCGGATGGATGGACTGATGGAATACCAGCGTAGGCTAAGTAATATTATCTTGTAGACACTCTTCGGGTACGGTACCTTTGAAATATAGATCAAATTAATAGTCCACTTTTCTTCTAACCCTACAAAAGGCGTAAGAAACCTTCTAGCAATCCTTTCAATACTTGCTCTGAAGACCAGCCAACATATTCTCGCTAAAACATACATTGTTGATGCTCTCAAGCCTTTATACGTTCATATTTCCGACGGTATATGCATGCAACAATCCAGTTTCTCGGTAGGTGCATCCGAACCTGGTAGATTCCCGATTCATATTTTTTCTCATAGTTGCATATTGAAGAGGGAAATCTGTGATTCTGTTTGTCAGGAAACATGTAGTTTTTTTTTTTTACAAATTTTAAGCATATGTAGCAAATTCCTTTCTTATGTTTCTTAAGTTTTTAATTCACGTGTTTGGATGGTCCAGAGTAACTCATCAATAGCACTTCGCTCGGCAGATCTTTGAAATATTTGAAGTTTTTTAATCATATTTTTAGTGAAAGCCCAGCTTTGGCATCCGTAGAGAAGCGTTGGGAGAACTACGAGTATAGTTATACATCGCTATCTTTTTTAATTTAATAGAGATGTTTGCTATGAAACCTTCTTTAAGGGACCAGTATTTACTCCATGCCTTCTTTATACGTCGCTCTACTTCTCGGAACGAGATATTTTGTCCTAGGTAGAGATACTAGTCGACGTATTGTATATGTTTAGCCTGAAGTAGGTACTATAGGATGATTCTCTCCGTTTGTCATGACAAACTTGGTTGGATTCATTCGCAGCCCGTATTTCATACTTTCCTTATTTAATGTGTTAAGCATGATTTCGAGGTGGCTATAATTTTTTGCTAACAATACAATATCATCCGCAAATCACAGGTTGTTAAGAAATTCACCATTGATACTAATCCCAAAATTTTGTCTGTCTAACTTTTCCAATAGAGCTGTAAACAAGTTTGGTGATATTGGGTCCCCCTTTCTTACTCCCCGATTGATTGGAAACGTCTCTCCTTTACGTTCTAATTTTACAGTCCCTTGACATTTTTTTGTGTAAATCTGTTTTAAAATTGCTATGTATCGCTATTCGACTCCTTGATCTTTCAGTGCAGGGCATAAACGTAAATGTAAAATAAAGTGGAAGACTTTTGAGTAATCATCAAAACCAATGTGTAGCTTTTTTCCGTACGAGACATATCTTTCAATAATTTGTGTTAGTGTGAAGATATGGTCTATGGTCGAGTAATTTGATCTGAAGCCGCTGACGAGCTCGGTGGCTCAGTCATGAATGACGTGATTTTGACACCAACGCTCCTGGGTTCGATTCCCACACAAGGCAAACATTTGTGTGCATGAACATGTCTGTTTGTCTTGGTCTGGATGTTTTAAGAGAGGTAGGACGCAACAAAGCAGCCCGTCTGGGGAAGTATCTCCGCCTCACAGAAAACCGCAGCCAAATAATAACTCCCTAGAGGGTCGATTCACACGCAGGAACACTGTCGTTCAGCAGAGATGTCATTTTAAAATGACATCTCGGCTGTCGGCAAATATTACCAATGTGCAACCACGGGGGCCCACACAGTGGACACGACATGGTACAACTTCGAAAGTTGTATTTGTAATCTTCCACCAGCAAATTCTTCATAAATCCGGCTCGAAGGACCAAAATTGACGATGACTGTATTGCTCGGAGGAATGGTTGAAGTTTAAACGTTTTAATATATATATATATATATATATATATATATATATATATATATGTATGTATATATATATGTATATAACCAATATATATTTACAAACAGAAAATTATTTCCAATGATACATAATATTGTATCTAAGCACTGATTCGCATCGCGAACTTTTCTCTCTGCTTACCCCGCAGAGAACCGTGAAAATATAGGTAAATATGTTGATTGTGTTTCATATAATTACTATATAGTAAGATAATTCTGCTTTCGACGAATATAGTATTGCAAGCAAATGAACTACGAAAACCTCAGTCAGCGTGAATAAATTCAACATTTTGGTTGATTTATTTTTATAGATAGTATCAGTATACTACTTATTTCTGTAAATGACTATATCCTATTATTATACTATCATTAATACGTAAAGATATAAGAATACACTTGGGCTCCATTCCATATCCCTAAGTGTGACATAACGACTTGCAAGATACACTAACAGGAGAACTGAAATAAAACGTGACGTCGTAGTCAATTTTAAGTTTAAATTTCTACAAAACAGCTCGCCACATGTTGAGCCACAATTCCTCATCGTCACCTGTCTCGCTATAATTCCGTTCTGAAATTAATCCCAGACGGGGAGCCGCGATCGAAAATGCTCAATATGCGCCCATAACAAACTTAGCCGGGAAATTGTCCTCCAGTATTAGGAAATAATCTCATTATAACAGTGCTTACGCGTGCCGTGATTGATGCGGGATCATTTTGTTTGGAGGCTGACGTGATCTATATGAGGGTACCTTTCAGAAGTTTATGACTGATCTCTTATTGCTGATTACAACATGAAAATTTCGTTTAACTTTAATTAAATTATTCAAATGTATTGTAACTGTTAATCGCAGATTTCGTGTATATATAATAATACTATACAACGTTTTTCATGGCATACCTTAGTCTATAAATTCTTGTTATACATTAAGTATTACTCGCGCGATGCCACCTCTTCTGCTAATACAACAGCTCCTTAGGAGCTTACTGGTGACTTCATTTGCACGCAAGAACATAACAACCCTCTAAAGAGTTGTTATTTGGCTGCGGTTTTTCCATGCGTTGGAGGTACTTTCCCAGACGGGCTGCTTTGTTGCGCTCTACCTCTCTCAAAAACACTCAGACTAAGATAAACAGACATGTTCTTGTTCATGCTCACAAATCTTGTCCTGAGTGAGAATCGAACTCACGAGCGTTGGTATCAAAATTGCGTCATTCACCACTGCGCCATCGAGCTCGTCAATTGTCAATACTAGTAGTAATAGTTTGTCATACTTGCAAGAGATATACTTATTTCAGTAATTCTCTATATAGTCATACCAGAGGGAGACTTAGTACAAAAGTCATCTGTGTGGGTACCTCTGTCTCGCCTATTTCTACCGCCAGGTCGCTATATTTATATAGCTGTGTTCCGATTTGAAGGGTGAGATATGGCAAATAAATTACTGGGTACTGTGACGAAATAGCCATAGGTTATAAGATTCTCAGCGCGCGAGTAACATCCCCGTGGTGTTGCGAGCGTCAATAGACTGCGGTGACCGCTTCTCATAAAATGCCGGCCGCATGCTTGTTTGCCAATCTAGTTGTATAAAAAAAAATTGTCACCATTAGAGCGACGAAGAAATTCTTCTATCCCTAGTCAGTAGACAACACAAAACATCTATTGTTTACTACAGATGTAAAGATGTGGCATATTGATCTTTAGAACTTAAGTACCTGCAGCTCACTCGCCACCAACCGAGTGATAGTATAGTGGTAGTATAAGTCACTCGCTGGAACACCGGGATGCAAACAATAACCATACTAGGAATTGGTATTTGACTGTGGTTATACGTATAAGGAAGGAACTTCCCCTGCCTTGCCCCTTCCTTGATGGTAAATGTCACTATATCTACAGCTTCGCAACAGCCTCGTATGTTATCTATTAAGATGTATACCTAGTATTGTTATCTAACTCTAACTCCGGAACTTCTCATGTACTTACTGGTAAATTCATTTCCTTGCAAGAAAATAACAATCCTCCATTCTGTTATTTAGCTGTGATCATTTGTGAGGTGGAGTTATTTCTACATTCACACTGTTTATTTAAGCCCTAACTCTTTTAACAAAACTTATTACCTACATTTTGTCGTAAATCATTCTATGACAATATGAAAAGAGGTAAATGTTTTCAATAATAATAACCATTTTTACTATGGGAATAATCGAGATAAATAATTGACTTGTGATCGCATGCTTTGTGTAGGTCATTTTGTTTTCACGGTTTTGAAGTTAATGCTACTGTGAATATTGTTATTCATTCATTCCTGAAAAGGAAAAACGGAACCATTATACAGGATCACGTTGTTGTCTGTCTGCTCTTTTCTCTCAGGAACGGGTGGAGCTATTAAACTGAAATTAATAACAAATACTCAGATCTGCAATCTCGCTCGCTTGCTCGAAGGGAGCAGTGAAAAAATCAAACTTCTAAGTTAATGCAATCAAAAGATACAGCTGTTTATGCCTCGTGAGATATTTTGACACTCGCAAAGGAATTAATACCTATAGAGTACTTCCCGTTGGCCTAGAATCATGAAATTTGGTAAGAAGCAATGTCATGTAGCACAAGGAAAGGAAAAAATCTGAAAATCGTAAATTTGTAGTTACGTCACAAAAAAAAATAATTGTGAAAATATTTTTTTACGGATACCTCGGTGCGCTAGTCTGACTCACATTTGACGCCTTTTTTGTATTGTACGTGAATAAACTACTACGCCGAATAAGTTACATTGTGATTAAAATAATATTCGTGTACATATAGAAAATCAAATCCACCAAATGTTTATATTCCCGCTGAAAGATATTTAGCGAGTGAAAAAGTGGGAAAATCTACCAAACAGCTATTACATTATGTAAAGAAAACACATCAGTCACTTCGATGCCGACTTGGTTACCCTTTCAACAATATTAAATAGGAGAAAAAGGAAAGTTCCTACGCAAGTGAATTAGTTTTCTTTTTTGTTTACGTACAAACATAGGGTTGTTTGATATTTATAGTTCTTTTGTAAGTGTCAAACGAGCGTACAGTCTGTCTGTTGGTAGGCAGTTACCGTAGCCTATGGACATTTGCAATAGCAATGGTGTTGCTTGTGCTTTACCGCCCCTGTAAAAACCTCTTCACGTCTCTTTTGAAGAATCCAAAGTCCTTTAAGGAAACCTAAATAGTAGTATAAAAATACGAAACGCATAAAGGATTATAGTATACATAAACAAAGTAACTTCAATTACACCTAATAATATTTAATCCATGTTAATACTCCATAAATAAACACAATTATTGTAAGATGCTTGCAACGAAAACGATTCCATTTATGTTTATAATTTGGTAAAATTGTTCAGCTAGCTATTAATATAAACGAGGGAGTTGCTGCAAGAAGGAATCGGTAATATGATAAAACGCTCCCCTTACTCCCAACTCTTCGTAATTTCCCCCAAAAAATTGAATTAATTTCTGCCAAACAATCGATGAAAGCATCAATATGTATGTATGGCAAATGGAATTGAGAATTTTTATACTTATTTTGTCAGGTTTGTGATTTGTGATGAAATTATATGACTTTAACGTACACACACACACATACTTACGTACACACAAACAAAAAACATAGTATCTCCTACTCAACTACACGTTTGCATACAAAAACAATCTCATACATCCATACACACCCACACACACGAGAAACAAAGCAATCAAATTACGAACCTCTACCTTTTTGATATCAGTCAATGTAAATATTTTTTTTCTAACATCTAAACCTAAAATAGGCGGCTACTAGTAGAATTTATGACTGCATTCGATCAATATTATTCAGTGACCAAATCTTTTTTAAAGTGAAACCCCCTTGCATGAAGTTTTACGGATATGTAGTCAAATTTATTTATCGTACATTCATTCATATGCCTACGTCTGCCTACCATAGATAGAGACGCCAAGTACACCAATCTAAACATATCTCTCTCGCTTCTACCATACTCATGAATTTCTCGATGCATGCTTTTCTGTTTTAGGAGCTTTTGATTTGGCTCTTTTTCAACATAATTACCGATATGTTATATGCAATATGTGTACTATTTACCCAAAGACTAACTTTGGGTAAATAGTAAATTTATTTTTAGGGGTTTATAGATTGTAATACCCAATACAATATACAATATTTCGAAGAAGACCATATAATTATACAAACTATCTTCTACATGCGCTTTTTACGCGTTTAGTTAATAAGCAAAGTCGCCTCTGTCCTCGTGCTAGGTTGTGACTAGCTATACTAAGTTTTATTTAAACCTATTCAGGTGTTTAATCTGTAATTACCAGACATACATATAGGCAGGTATGCATACAGGCAGACCCATACCTAGTTTCGCATCTATAGTATTAGTAAAAATTAAGTCAAAGCACCTACTCCATTTAAATTAATCTCCACAATTCATGTGCATACCTATTCAGTGTCAATGGAATGGAGAACAGTGATTTATTACATACTAAAACAAATCTTATTGCCTAAAAATTAATCGAAAAACTTATAACTCGCGAAATGCAACAACTGCTTTCAAATAAAATTCCCAAGCAAATCTAATCTCGGAACCCTATATTTAAATAATGTTGTATCGATACGATCAGTAATTACAAATCTGCAAAGAATGTGAACAATAAAAAATATGAAATCATTCTCAAGGGAGGAACTATCGTTTAAGCTTTGACATCCTTGCGTATCAAATATGGTATTCATTAACATTTTCATATAGCTTTTAGAAAGAAAGGGAACGTTAAAAACTGCGATGGATACTAAAGTAACCCAGACAAGTAGGGTTGTGTATATATTGTATCACACGAAGTATCTCGGTCTCTTATCTCTGGCACGTGCCCTGTTCGCCGATAGCACTTAATCCATCACCCCACAAACTCTTTGATGTCTAACAATACTTGGGACTATTTTTTTATATCCCGCTGTGAGGCAATGACCAGTGTTTTGTATTAGGATTTATGTGTATTTGCTCAGCAGAGATTACAAGCCTCAAAATATATGTCAGATGTCTAATTTAATACACATAAAATAAATCGAAGTCGCTGTCGAGATATGTCATTTTGACCCCTGGGAGTAATTGAGGATTTTTTCAAATATATTTTTCATACAAACTATGGTGGGCAAAAGTGTACATGCTTCCTGGCATCGTAACCAAGTTCGCTTGCTAAAAAACAACAACAACTGCTGTGTCGATGATCTTATAACTCTTTACATGTCTTTATTCAAAAACCTCATGGTATGATCTGTTGGGAAAACCTCGACAAGGAATTGATTCCACATCTTAAGTGTAGTTCTTTGAGAAGCGACACTATTTATTTATAACCCCTACGGTAGTGAGGTCAGATATTGCTTATTATTATTGATCATTAGGGTCAGATTGATATATCAGGATTGAAATGTGAAAAATCGATAGTACCATGAATACTTAAAAAGAGCAAACTTTGCATACATTCGTTTATTGAATTAAATAAAAATCGGCCAAGTGCGAGTCGGACTCGCGCACGAAGGGTTCCGTACCATACAAACGGCAAAAAAACACGTTTGTTGTATGGGAGCCCCCTTAAATATTTATTTTATTCTATTTTTTAGTATTTGTTGTTATAGCGGCAACAGGTATTTCTGTTATCATCTGTGAAAATTTCAACTGTCTAACTATCACGGTTCATGAGATACAGCCTGGTGACAGACGGACGGACGGACGGACGGACGGACAGACGGACGGACGGACGGACGGACGGACAGCGGAGCCTCAGTAATAGGGTTCCGTTTTACCCTTTGGGTACGGAACCCTAAAAACCACGAGGATCTGAAATTTCTTCTGACTCGATTGATCGAACCTTGTCATCGTAGGGAATATGAGCGAAGATTCTACATCGAAAGTTTCGATTAATATCGTATTCAGCTCAGATGACAAAGCCCTTGTTGGATTTATCAATGACATTATCTCTTTTATTTACGAATTTGCGGTTAGTGTTCCCCAATTTTGAGCCCACTTCGTAAGATTCGAGGCGTTACTGTTGTCCACAATAATGGTTTTATTTGATTCCGAGGGTGGGTAGGGTATCGTGTGTCACGTGGAGTGTCGCGCGTCTGTCTATTAGGGCATATAAATGACAATATTTATAGTAATAGACAGTTAGACAGACACGTGTGACTAAATTGCACTATAGAATAAGTCACTGTAACTTTGAATCATTTTGTTTCTAAATCCTTTGCAAGTGCTGTTAGGGTTTGTGAAAATTTTTTTATATCTAATGTGTTTAAATTATTTCTAAAATTTATTTGAATTTACATAATTATTTCTGATTTTTCATTTTACAAAACTTTGGAGATATGTCGGGAGAAATGGTATCGGTTTTTCAATGGTTTTTGATAATTTGTTTTTTTATTGACATTAATTGCGCTAACCAGAAAAATAATGATTCCTTTCCTGTAAAATTTACTTTATTTATTAAGGGTTTCAGAAAAAACCTCAAACGAACCTAAGTTGATGCATTCCTAGTCCTAGTACGGAAATGTGAGGATTGGGTGGTTTACGAATTACGATACCTATTAATTTTTGTTCTAAATATGTAAATAAAATGTTCAAGAGCTTTTGATGCATAAACCTTAATTGTTATGAATAAACCTTAGTTCATATTATTCTTGGTGTAACATTAATATTCTTTGTATGGCTATGATACCAACTTGTGCTATCTTATAATAATGACACCACGAGACGAGCTGTATTATTAAGATCAGAAGACGTCATACCCCAAGCCTAGAGGGATATCCCTCTACCCTCTGAACAGGTCAAAGTCTGATAAACAGCCGTCACTCAAAATTTGAAACATTAACTGATAGAGATCGCCTATTACATCTCCACCGAGCAATTTCACCAAACAAGCGGGACTTCCAAGGCGAGCTATGACAGGTCAGGCTTGTCCCCGACTACTAATGTCGCTCTCGAGGTATCCTCAACATTTATATCTGCTGTCTACTCGACTACGTAACGAAGGAGTTAAAGGCAAACGCGTAGTGAATGAACGTGACTATAGCTGCGGTTTTAACACAATAAATAACAGTGGAGTAATATTATATACAGGAATTTTTCAATACTAAATCTTCATTTTTAATAAAAGAAAGTCAGGACTTGCTTTTATTAAAAAAGAGGCATTTGCACAAAGCACACTTAAAAAATAGCGATGACTAGTGAGGCATTTGTTTTCACGGTGCATAATAATATAAACAATAAATTATTTATTCTGACTCTGGTTACTATTCATGTACCCATATTCAGTACATGTACCCATAAACGTGACATATGCTAAAAGTGTCTTAATCGGATAAGTGCCCGTTTAAGACACTTTTAGCATATGTCACGTAAGAAAGTGAAAGAAATAGAAAACCAATTCCGAAATATGGAAATGGACTCCTATGAACATGTTACTTTATATTTTGTGAGACTGTCAGTTGTTTTTCACTATGGTATTGATTTCAAACTTTTGTACTATGTTTTTTAAGAACTTTACTATTCTACGGTTAGAAATTTGCTAGAGACTTGAATTGGCATTTGGTAATGAAGACCCATCTCGTATCTCTTATTCATTTAGTTTACATGTAGACGTGATTCTCTCCATTTTGGTGTGCACGTAAAGGCAACTGCGGTTACCAAATATGATATTGGCAATTACCGTATATCAATTAATTGAGATTGACAATAAATTACTTGTCATCAAATTTGTACTGAGTTAGCCACTGGAATGGGGCAAATGTAAAAGAAAATTATCACATATACATCTGCAGCTGGGAAACTTTACACTCCATTTATACCGCATGACTTGACGAACGACTAGAAACGAATGCACTTAGAGTGGTCTCTTAAAATGACAGGAAAGATTGATTGGCAGCAAATATAATAAATAAAGCTATCTATAATATTGTAACAGGTGATGATACCTGCAAGTACAGCTTTGAACTGGAATACTTCTAGAAAAAATACTTGAGATCGAGACAATATCGTTTTTCACAACGGTAGCCTATCCGCATGTTCCGCTAAGTAAGAGCGTATCGGAAGCCTATTCAAATATATAACTGATAACATATCTCGCTTATTTTTGTTTCCAAAAATTAAAGACGTGTTTTACGAGCCCTGAATCGGGGGTGAATGCTTCCCACAAAACCTTTATCTCCCTACGTAACTACTTTTTATAATGGTTCCAGCGAATCCAAAAATAAACAAATTGGGAGCGCATGTACTTTTAAAAACAATAAATGTACTTTAAAATAATATCTTGTCTTAATTATAAAAACCAGAAACTTTGAGAAGGTATGACATAAGTGTCGTGCCGTATATTTCTGCGATTATACAAGGTTTAAGCTCATCCGTTACATAGGATTGTCTCTCAGAGCAACATTCTCTCTCTTATAAACATTAAGTTTTTACTATATACTAATTTTTACATATAAATATCAAATGTTTAGCCATATACCTATACATTTTTTTTCTTTTTTCGTGTATGTAGCAAGATGATTCGTAATTTTGATTTTTGGTATAATGCCTTGTTAGCTATGTCGAATTAACATATATTTTGAAATGATTGGATTTTCAATACAATATTGAACAAATTAAGAAAAACATCGGGAGATCTACGAGTATGAGCTAGAGAACATAAAAGCTATGAGAAATAAATTCAGTATGCGGTGTACTTTATTGTGGTATCAAAACCGTAGTCCGGCCCGAGGCGAGTATAACTGAACGCCACCACGTGACTGGCTTCCTCAACTATTTCCACAAAAGAAAATACTCCCTGATGATTTTGAATGTGCCTTTTATTCGATTTTACCGCTCTAGTTTGCGAGGAAGATTTACGTAAGTCGTTTATGTAAAAAACAGCCTATGTTATTGTTAGAGGACCGGGTAATACTTCTTGGAATTATTTATACCCTTGGATTTACGTGCTTCGAATCGTTTGAATTTTATGACCTCACTTACAAGTGTAGAAGAAACGTGAAAGTACTATTCACTGACAGATATTATCAAATAGGCTTCCCATAGAAATTGCAGTTAATTTTATACATCCAATTTTTCGGACTTGAATAATTGTTTCTGTAAGTTACACTTTGTACGATAGCGTTATTGTTCAGTTTCATTTATTAAGCCATGTTGTACAGAACTATACAATGAAATCTATCTATCTCTCTATCAATTATCTTAGCTTATTTTAGTTATTGAATTAGTTATTATATCAATAGATAGATATTATCGTAGAAGACGGCTGCGCGATAACATTTCTTCTATACGAAGGTCAAACTAAAGTTCCATCTATCAATAACTTTACACAAAGTCACTTGCAGGGTAGACAGAGAAACCCTAGAGCCACCTGAGTGCATGAACATGTCTATTTGACTTGTTCTGTTTGTTAGCAGTCAGAACCCGTTATATACGTTTTCCCATACATTTCGCGGTCATATATGACCACCCGGGTTTCGAAGGGTTAAAAGAAGTAAGGCACATCAAAGTAGCCTGCCTGGGAAACCTCCACAGAAAACGGCAAGAAAATTGCAACTGTCTGGAGGGTTGTTGTGTTCCTCCGAGTGAGTGAGGTTACCAAGTAAGCTTCTAAGGAGTTGTTGTCTTAGGAACAGAGATGGCATCGTACAACTTCCGATATAACATGCGTTCATTAGCCACAGTATCCGCTTTACATCAGATGGCTCATACACCTGATTGCCTCCCCTTTATTAAAATAAAAACTGTATCAATATTGCAACGCACTTAAAACAAAACTAAGCTGCGCACATAACTAAAACTGTTTAGTCAAGCCAAGTTATACTTTTCACTGTATTTAGATGGAAAACTACTCGTACTAAAACATTTTCATATCACGTTGCATAAAGTTCTCCACGCTAATGGAAACAGCTTTGAGTTTGTTCGACTTAACAGCAGAGCAAATTCCATCTTCTAGTTAACTAATGCATTAATTATACTAGCTATATTCCTAAGGAGAACCACATATGTTCAATTTTATGGTCTTAGAAATAAAGCTTATTATGTGATACTCACCAACATTAAGGGGGAGTTTACCTGTGCCTATAATTTTTAACTAACTTGGCACGAACGTGGCCATAAGCCTAAGTGAGATTAACAGCTGAGGCGGGCTGCAGTAATTACAGGCATTATTGCCAATCGATGGGGAATGGTCAGATTTAGGGCTCTAGCTCACGGCCAGAGATTTGCGAAAGTGTTCTGTTAAGATTTATTCTCTGTCCTTATTATTATAATGTTATAGTAAATCGATACGAGGTGACACTAAACATTAATCACAATAACGTAAAAAGTGATGCAAGAAGAGAGTTCGCATTGTGTCGAATTTTCTTATACAACATCATAAAAACATATGGCCCACCTGACGTATAGCGGTTGCCGTAGCCCATGAACACCTATGATACAGAAAGTCACCCATGCTGCTAACACAGCAACTCCCTGGAAGGTAACTGGTAAACCCGCTTAGTCGTTGGAACACAACGGTCCTATAGGGAGATGTTATTTGGCTGTAGTTTGCTGTGAGATGGTGGTAATTTCCCAGTGAGGCTGCTTTGATACACGCTACCTCTCTTAAAACATTTATGATATTTTAGACATATCTTGCATAGGATTTATAGGACTTATTTCGAAATTTTCCCCTGAGGGTACAAAAAGTAAAAAGGGTTAAGAGAGGTAGGGCGCATCAAAGCAAGTCCGTCTGGGGAAGTACCTCATCCTCACAGAAAACCGCAGCCAAATAACAATCCCTAGAGGGTTGTTGTGTTCCTGCGTGTGAGTGAGGTCACCAGTAAGTTCCTAAGGAGTTGCTGTAAGCAGCAGAGGAGGCATCGCGCGAGTGATACTTAATATATTGCAAGCGTTAATAGGCTACAGTACCCGCTTTACATCAGGTGGGCCGTATGCTTGTATGCCTCCCGACGTAGTATAAAAAAAAAAGATGACGTATGAACCCAATGTCAACATGGGTTTTTTTTTAGTAGAATCTCATTTATTGGTATTCTACCGCGACATAATTAATAAATCACATGTATCGACGTTTTTTTTTATCAGAAAGGGGATATTACTTGATATGCTTTTTTGTACAGCAAATTCTCCCCTAAATAGGCTCTGCAATAGGGCAGGCCTTTTGAAGGAGAATTATCGCCAGCTCATCGTTTGTTAAACGGCGGGATTCACCATTGCAAGATGAAAATGAAGGTAATACACAATCCTAAAATTAACTAGTGATTAACTTAAAAAAGTACTATTTTTTATTTACCTATCAGTATCAGAGAAGTATGTATAACAAAACTTAATAAAAAAAAGTTCAAAATGAAATAAATAATAAAAAATAAAAAAATATACTTTAATTTAAGCTACGTACTGAAACGAATATAATTAGATTTGATTTTCAATAATAAAGCAAATTATTTGAAATCAAAATATAGACATAGATACTGTAAAGTTACATTAAGTGGGTACCAGCCTAAACTTTATTTATATAAATAATAATGGTTTACAGAAATAATAATAAGTACGTTTATTTTTATTATAACTAGCGTGTTTGATACTAGTAAATCATGATGTTTGCCTATCAGTTTTTTTAATATAAAGCTATACTTATTTAATTTATTTTTGTACATATCAAAAACAAAAGCTTTATTTGTTTTTCTTTAGCTTCATAGTTTTTAGGGTTCCGTACCCAAGGGGTAAAACGGACCCTATTACTGAGACTCCGCTGTCCGTCCGTCCGTCTGTCACCAGGCTGTATCTCATGAACCGTGATAGTTAGACAGTTGAAATTTTCACAGATGATGTATTTCTATTGCCCCTATAACAACAAATACTAATAAAACAGAATAAAATAATTATTTAAGGGGGCTCCCATACAACAAACGTGATTTTTAGGGTTCCGTACCCAAAGGGTAAAACGGAACCCTATTACTGAGGCTCCGCTGTCCGTCCGTCCGTCCGTCTGTCACCAGGCTGTATCTCATAAACCGTGATAGTTAGACAGTTGAAATTTTCACAGATGATGTATTTCTGTTGCCGTTATAACAACAAATACTAAAAAATAGAATAAATTAAATATTTAAGGGGGCTCCCATACAACAAACGTGATTTTTAGGGTTCCGTACCCAAAGGGTAAAACGGAACCCTATTACTGAGGCTCCGCTGTCCGTCCGTCCGTCCGTCCGTCCGTCCGTCCGTCCGTCCGTCCGTCCGTCCGTCCGTCTGTCACCAGGCTGTATCTCATGAACCGTGATAGTTAGAGAGTTGAAATTTTCACAGATGATGTATTTCTGTTGCCGCTATAACAACAAATACTAAAAAATAGAATAAAATAAATATTTAAGGGGGCTCCCATACAAACGTGTTTTTTTGGCCGTTTTCTTTTTTATAGATATTGATACGAAACCCTCCGTGCGCGAGTCCGACTCGCACTTGGCCGGTTTTTTAATTTAGTTATTATTCGTTACCTAATGGTTGTTTGAAAATATTGCTTTTATCAGTAAGGCCGCCTGTGGGACAATATGTATGTTTTTCTATTTGTAAGAATCCTTGGTAAGAACCTTTAGGTACGGAACCCTAAAAATAATGCCGTCTTAATAAAAAACAATCATACACGACTTGGGACTCGCACATTGAGGGTTATATTTTAAGGAATAGAAGTAGTGTACTTTATTTATGTACAACGGCACGCTAAGGCGGCGCATCTGACGTAATGTGATAATCGTAATCTATAAACGCTTACAATACAGGAAATACCACTCGCGCGTTGTCACCCCTGCTGCTAAGAAAGCAAATTCTTTGGGAGCTCACTGATTCACTCAAAAGTTTTGCTTATCGATGCTATAAAACATATTTCACGCCTTTTTGAAGTAACCTATGCTGTTGTAGTGTTTGAAACAAGGGAGTTTGTTTCAAACCCTAAGAGTTTGCGTTTCTAATTTCAACTTGATATACCTAGTCCGGCCATAAGTTTTGTTACAAATGAATATGCATTTATTTTTTATGAAGTAATGTAATCTTAATAAAACTTATATTTATGGAAGTCTCAGCAAAAAATAAAAAAATGATTATTTTCGACATGGCAACCTTTGGCTTTGATACAGGCCTTGAATCTGTCTGGCCACGAATCTATGGATTTACGTACTGTTTCCATGGGAAATTTAACCACTGCTTGCTCCAGAGATTTCTTAAGAGACACAATGTCATGATCAGGCCATGTCCTCTAACTCTAACTGACCATAATTTGTAATCTAAGGTGTTCAGATCTGAGCTAAACCAGTCTTCAGCTCTTATAAAATCCGGAACGTTGGTTGGCGAGCCAGGCTTGGGTAGTTCGTGCCTTGTGACCAGATCCAGAGTTCTGCTGGAAAGTCCACGGTACATTTTTTAAGTGTATTGCTGAGAGGTTTCACTACACGATTTGAGACAGTCTTTTAATACACTTTGGCAGAAGTCTTCATTCCTTTTTTCACAAAAATGAAGCTTCGTTGATGTTGATGATGACTCCTTGATAAGACACCCCTCACTCTCTGCAATCGAAACATTTTTTCATCAGTAAAAAGGATATTTCTGTGCTTTCACCTGCGTATCGGGACAGAAAGCATTTTGATAGATCGAGGAATTGATTTAGGGCATGTCAAGTATATCGACATTAAGCGCCGAACTTGAGCTGAAGAGAAGATAAGAAAAAGCTAAATATACTTGTTTGCAACCATAATCACATGAACATAAAACCATGAAAAATTCATTTCACATCGGAAATTCTTGTGTGAAATTACAAAAGTAACAAATGCTCAAAACTGATAGTAAACAAATTGGATGCAAGACTCAAGTTGGAACGTTGCCCAGAGAAAATAAGCTTGCCACTTTACGCAAGATCTGTTGCACGCTATGGAGGGGAGAACTCAATGTCCATTTTCGACGGTAATGTGTCTCTCGGACATTAATTTATTGTTAAATGTGGTGCCAATGACTCAGTGATAGTCCAGAAAGAAACGGCCTATGGTCCCCGATTCGACTCCTGGCAAATACCACTAAATTCGTGTTTTCGAATTTATGTAGTTATATACTTAGTCTGGCCATAAATACTGTTAGAATTAAAAATAAACAAAATATTACATTTGAATTTGGAATCTGTCATTTTTATATGATTGTTCATTGGGTTTTCACATTTTGGGATTGTACAATATTTTGCGATATTAAAATGGTGTGGGTGATAAAGAGAACCGAATTTTTAAAACTCTCCATACGCATGGTATTAGTAAAATGTTTGTGTACCGGTCTATTAATATGTACAATGAGACCTCCTCTGTTTGTGACAGAAAAAGATCTGGCCGTCTACGTAGTGTTCTTACGAAAAAGGTGGTCAAAGCAGTAAGGGAAAGAATTCGAAGAAATCCTGTCCGAAAGCAAAATATTTTATCTCGGGAGATGAAGATGTCACCTAGAACCATGTCGCGTATTTTAAAAGATGACTTAGGACTTGCAGCCTATAAGAGACGTACTGGTCATTTCTTAACTGATAATTTAAAAAAGAATAGGGTGGTAAAATCGAAACAACCACTGAAGCGGTACGCAAACGGAGGTCACAGAAAAATTTTGTTTACGGATGAGAAAATTTTTACAATTGAGCATCATTTTAACAAACAAAATGACCGTATTTATGTTCAAAGCTCTAAGCAAGCTTCCCAATTAGTCGATAGAGTGCAACGTGGGCACTATCCGACTTCAGTGATAGTTTGGTGGGATATTAGCTATGAAGGAGTGACTGAGCCATACTTTTGTGAAAAAGGTATCAAAACATCGGCACAAGTGTATCAAGATACCATTCTTGAGAAGGTAGTGAAGCCCCTTAACTACACCATGTTCAATAACCAAGAATGGTCCTTCCAGCAAGACTCGGCGCCGGGTCATAAAGCTCGGTCTACGCAGTCTTGGTTTGAAAAGAACGTTTCGGACTTCATCAGAGCTGAAGACTGGCCGTCGTCTAGTCCCGATCTTAATCCGCTGGATTATGATTTATGGTCAGTTTTAGAGAGTACGGCTTGCTCTAAACGCCATGATAATTTGGAGTCCCTAAAACAATTCGTACGATTGGCAGTGAACAATTTTCCCATGGAAAGAGTGCGTGCTTCTATTGATAACTGGCCTCAACGTTTAAAGGACTGTATGGTAGCCAATGGAGACCACTTCGAATAGGCTTTTTATATTTTAAATTGTTTTATATTTATGTATTAAACTAACACACTGTAAAAGTAATAAATGTTATTTGCAATAGAATTTTTTTTTTTGTTTCAGTATTTATGGCAAGACTAGGTATTTGTAATTATCACTTGCTCGGCGGTGACATAAAACATCGTGACAAAACTCAAGAATTTTGTTTTACGATGTTGGGCAGCCGTATGCTGCACAACATTGCAAATCAAAATTGTTTGCCCACCTAATATAATGCGGTTACCGTAGCCTATGAACGCTTGCAGCACATTAAATATCACTCGCACGATGCCACCTCTATTGCTAACACTCCTTACTTACTGACGACCTTACTCACTCGCAGGACTACAACCACCCTCCAGGAATTTGTTATTTAACTATGGATTTTTATAAGATGAGAAGTGCTTCTTCTGCTAGGCTTCTTTGATATACCCTACCTCTTTAAAACACCTAGGCCAATATAATCAGATCAGCTTTTACACACAAATGTTTGCCTGTTAGGGATCGAACCCAAGAACCTTGGCGTTAAAGTAACCATTGTTGTATTGCCTCCAGCTTTGTAATTGGATTGCTGGCTATCTGCATGAACGTAGAATAGGCGTCCTTGCAGATGGATGCGCTTCGCGGTTCATGTCAGTGTATACCGGCGTCCCACAGGGCTCCGTTCGGTCGCCCACACTCTTTCATCTTCATATCAATGACATGCTCGTACACATAGACGAGCTCGGTGGCTCAGTCGTGAATGACGCGACTTTGACACCAACGCTCGTGGGTTCGATTCCCACACAAGGCAAACATTTGTGTGAATGAACATGTCTGTTTGTCTTGGTCTGGGTATTTTCTATGTATAATAAGTATGTATTTACAAAAAAAAAAAATATTTACGTATGTTTATCAGTTGTCTAGTACCCATAACACAAGCTTCGCTTACTTTGGGGCTAGATGGCGTTGTGTAATTTGTCCGACAATATTAAAAAGAAAGTGTCAGCGACGGCATGTTGCATCTACTAACGATAGTGGGTGGTTGCCGGGCGACGGTAGTTCGCATGAAGTAATTGGTGGCCGAAGCCCATAATGCTTATTAGATCAAATTACATGTAAATTAGACTTTCGCATAATACTAGTAAACGCTTGAATGTATTAACTAGCTCTTTTTTAATTAAGCAGCATCCTACTAATTCTACTAATATTATAAATGCGAAAGTTTGTATGTATGGATGGATGTTTGTTGCTCTTTCACGCTTAAACGGCTGAATGGATTTGCATGAAATTTGGCACGTAGATAGATTATGATCTGGATTAACACATAGACTACGTTATTTGACTCCACCCGGGCGGAGCCGCGGGCAGCAGCTAGTATTATAAATGCGAAAGTTTGTATGTATGGATGGATGTTTGTTGCTCTTTCACGCTTAAACGGCTGAACGGATGTGAATGAAATTTGGCACGTAGATAGATTATGATCTGGATTAACACATAGGCAACGTTATTTGACTCCACGTGGGCGGAGCCGCGGGCAGCAGCTAGTTTATAATAATCTAGTAAGCTCCTAAGCTGTTGCTGTGTTACCAGCAGAGAAGGCATCGGGCGAGTGATACTTAATGTATTACAAGCGTTCATAGGCTACGGTAACCGTTTTACATCTAGTGGGACGTATGCTTGTATGGTTTCCGACGTTGTATATAAAAAAAAATGTAAAAAATATTCAATTTTGTATAAAGCATCATAAGTTGAAAGAGGGTAACATTATCAACAGGCTTTTCCACGTGACTGATGCAGGCGACGTGACGGCTGAACAGTGACCTGTGAAAAATACTCCCACACCACAATCCAATAACTCCACTTGACCGCGCATGATGGCCTCCCTAACTTAACAAAAGGTGGTGTTTTAGAGCTTAAATATTTCAGCGCTTCGAGCCTACTCACCAATGGGAGAATTTTTAGAGCTATTTTATTACTGACAGTCCGCTGTCCGTCCGTCTATCCGTCCGTCCATCCGGCTGCCACCAGTTGAAGTTTTCACAGATGATGTATTTCTGTTGCCGCTATATCAACAATTACTAAAAAACAAAATAACATAAATATTTAAGGGGCTCCCATACAACAAATGTGATTTTTTTGCTTGTTTTTCCTCGATATTGATAACGGCAACAGGTAGACGCTTGAAATATTCACAGAATATTTAATTATATATTCACTTTAAAAATAAATAATTAAATTAAAATGAAACAAATATTTAAGGTGGGCTCCCATACAACAAACGTGATTTTTTTGGCGTTTTTATTGATAATGGTACGGAACCCTTCGTGCGCGAGTCCGACTCGCAAATGGCCGGTTTTTACCCAATAAGCCGATAAGTGTCGTGATGTTGATCCGTTAATAGAATGTGCGGTTTTAGAGAAGTTTTCTTCCGAGAACTCTCAAGCTGTGGAATGAGGTCCCAGCTGAGATTTTTCCAAGGGACTACAACATGGAGTTCTTCAAGAAATGCGTGAAGAGGCTTTTAGAGGGTCGGCGACGCATGAGTGACACCCCCGCTGTTGCAAATGTCCATAGGCTACGGTGACTGTTTACCATCAGGCAGGCCGTATGCTATTTATCTACGGTGGCAACCGAAGATGCAAAAAAAACCAAATTTGAAATAAATTTAATTATAATGAATAAAATTACATTTAAAATATAAGCTAAGTATAACGACTACGGTCGATGTTGGATCCGAAGTGTCGCAAGGTACCGGGGCCGCGGCGGTGGCGCGATGCTCGTCACGTTGTGCACCGTCAGCTCCTCGTGTCCGTGGCTGATGCAATCGGCGTGTATTGGGGTTATTGCAAGTCGGCGATATTCACATGGTACGATGGTGTAACACCTCCCCCCGTAGACAAGCAACTAATTGAGAACCTTCTTCGAAAACTTAGTTGCGATAGGATCTGATCTTACTGGATGATGGGTGGAGATCTCGGTGTAGATTTCATCTCGAAGCGTCGTTTTGCCAGTTTCAGCTACCGGACTCATCTCGATGGAGGCGTTTTTCTCGTTACGTTTCTTACTATATCTTCTAATGATAAGGGTGATGATGATTGCAGCTGCGCATAGTAATATCACGTACATAGGGATAGTGGTGTGATATAAGCTTTCGTTCGTGGACGTCAGGTGGATAGGCGACGTCATCGATATCTTTGCGTTGCTGGCATGCAGGTTTTCCAAGTTGATGGTGTTTAATTTTATGGGGTGTTCTCTTGCTAGGGATGCTGTCATCTCCTGAGAAGGCAGGTTCATTATCTTGATAGCTCGTCCTTTAACACGGTCGTTGCTGTTAACTATGGTGAACTCTGGTGTCTGTAGATAGCAGTTATGTGGTATGGTCGCTAGATAACTTCCTTTCAGGGTGGAGTATTGATTTTTCTCGCAGACCATCTGAATCTTCGTCGGTTTCGGGAGGCTGATTACGTAATGTTTGTCATCTAAGCGTTCCAGGGCTTCCCTAGTGAGGTTGACTGCGCTAGCCCTACATGAGTCGATCTTTTGGGAGATAATAAGCTGCTGGATGCAATCGACTTGATCTCGGGGCTCGTAGTTAATCTTCTTCTCACAGAGATACGTTATACTGGTCTTCGGACATTCTGTCTCTATGTACATGAATTGTTGCTCGTGTATTGCTATGTAAGGAGAGGACGGAATGATAATCTCATGATTTTTATTCGGGACTACGGATAGTTTATAAAGGGAGTAGGTATCAGGAGAGGCAACCGGTAATTTAAATATAATAACTATTTTACTATTACTGTAATATGATCCCAATTTGATTACATCATAATATTCTCTAGGACTTATCTCTAATATATTATCTCTACTATATAGATTCTGTAATCTATCTAACATAGACCTTAGTGAATTTAAGCTTAACATAGTATGATGGGTGCTTTTTGCACGTATAAATGCTAAAAGATTCTCTAACCTGATTAACTCCTCAGATAAATCTTCTATATTATCACCTAGGATAAGCAATAGTTGCGCCAGATGGGCATATTTAATTAAGTCGGTTTCTCTATTAGCATCACTAGTCATAATTAAGGATAAAATTTTCTCAATCTTATGCTGGTTCAACGTAATGTTATTTAATATATTAGTGTGTTCGTTCATCCACTCTTTGCTTAAGCTTAATTGATTATTATATTCTGAGGCTAACTTTCCTACGTTATTCTGTAATGACTCGATGGCATTATCATATCGTAACGCGTCTGTGTAGTCAAGATTACCTGAGATGTCTTTTATAATAGAACCAAGACCGTTAATAAGACCTCTTTTTACGCGCGGGGTTGGTTCGAAGGTTTCCAACTGCTCAGATACCTTGCTTAATTTAGTTGTAAGATATTCTATGTGGGGCTCGTATAACGAAAGAGTTTTATTATTTAATTGGGGACGTACAGAACTCAACTGGGACTTAACTAACTCAACCTTAGACTTAATGGCATCTATATCGATATGTTGTAGGAATGAATGATAATGGGAAATGATCTTAGTGGGACCTAACATAAAAGGGAGTATACCGGGACCATCTTCTAGGCTGTCAAGTGTTATTTCTTGCGCTTGAGCTGCCAGGGGCAGGAACATCAGTATTATCCTGTAACAACCGTGCTGTATTAGCGACGCGTTTTAGGCGTGACTTAGCGACGGGACCTCGTTTTTTCTTAGTGTAAATGTGTATAGGGAGGTCAGCTAAGACGGTGTCGTGCGTGTAACGCGGGGCTAGCTTTTGACGGCTTGCTAACGGATTTTTAATAAATACAGGCTGTTCCGGATTATACTCTTGTTCTGGCTCACGGTTTTTATTAAGGTTGTTAATTATATCTGTACGGGTATTAAGAGACGTTTCGTTTATTAACCTATAGACTTCACTCATCCTAGAGCGGTGATCTTGAATATACTGCTGTAATAGATGCTGCGATAGGTCAATACCTATAGGGTCGCGGGGATCAAAATGTCCTGTTATAACTTCAAGTGGTCGACACTTAGTAAAAGAATGGAAAGAACTATTATAAGCTAACAAAGCATAGGGTACTAGGTTTACTACGGGTTCACTACGTTGTTGTAATTTAAGTATGCGTAAGTGTTCTAACAGGGTGGAGTGAAAGCGCTCTACCATACCGTTATCATTAGGGGTGTGTGCTAATATTTTATGGTGGTGGATTTTATGTACTCGAATGAACTCTGCAAATAACTGGTTAGTAAACTCAGTGCCTCTGTCAGTAACTATTATTGAGGGCACTCCGTGGTGAGTACAGTACTTCAATAAAGCCTGAATTACACTGATAGCGGTACCGTCTCGCAAATGATATGCTTGCGCATATTTTGAGAACGCATCTACTAAGGTAAGGTATTTTTCTGTATCTACTGTAAATAAATCTAGGTGTACCAGTTCAAATGGTTTAGCTGGGGGTGGAACTATATGTAACTGCTGCTTTATGGGATTGCGGTCGTACTTAGCCTGACCACATATATTGCACTCACTTATGTATTTAGAAATATGTTCTTTCATTTTGGGCCAGAAATACTTGCATGAAAGGGCAAGGTAACATTCATCAATACCACGGTGGTTGGTCTTTCCTTCATGGTATTTTTTGATGATTTCCTGCTGACGTAAGTACTGCTTGACATTTTCTAATTCACCTTTAGTTAGTACTAAATTCATGCATGAGCTCTTAAAGTTTTCCTGAATTATAGGAATGATAGAATACATCTCTAGTGGGGGATTAATAAGTACACCTGTCTTTACTTTGGGATTTACAAATTCTTTTATAGCATTAACTACATCGTCACAGAGGTTGGATTTAGATAATTGAATAACTGTACGAGTGTGAGTTTCAAAGGGCTTAGATACGACAGTTTTTCCTTTTATATCGCCTACAACAGTGAAAACTATCTGCCTGTGGAATTTGTTTAGCGGATCGTCTGTAATTGGTACTTCCAGTATCGGTTTTTCAGCATCCGTGTGAACTGTAGCAGTAGCTGAGTTATCTATTGATGGTTGGTTTTCGCTAGGGTTGGCAACGATAGAACTTACTTCCTCGTTGTGCAATTCTATGCGTGACAAGGCGTCTGCATTGGTGTTGCATTTGCCTTGCTTGTAAACCACAGTGTAGTCGTATTCGCTTAACTTTAGTCTCCAGCGTGTCAAGCGAGAGTTGGGCTCTTTGAGATTCATGACCCACTGAAGGGGCTTATGATCAGTCACGATCTTAAATTTACGACCAAATAAGTATGGACGGAAGTACTTGGTCGCCCATACGATTGCTAGCAACTCCTTTTCGATTGTACTGTAGTTTAGCTCACTGGTGTTTAAAGTTCTCGAGGCATAAGCTATGGGTTTGTCACTACCAATGGTACCTTGGGAGAGCACTGCGCCTATTGCTACGTTTGAGCCGTCTGTTGTTAAGATGAAATCCCTACTGAAATCTGGATATTGCAGAATAGGATCATTAGTAAGTAGAGTTTTGCATTTTTCAAAACAGGTGACATAATTTTGATCGAGAGTTATCTTAGAACCTTTTTTAAGACTTTGTGTTAAAGGTTTAGTTATCCGAGCAAAGTCCGGGATAAATTTGCGGTAATATCCTAACAATCCTAAGAACCTCTTAATTTCGGTCGGGGTCTTAGGCAGCGGATAATTTTCTACTGCCCTGATTTTATCCGGGTTTGGTTTAATGCCATCTCTACTGATCACATGCCCTAAATATGCTGTCTCGAGTTTTAGAAACTCGGACTTATCCATTTGAATTTTTAGGTTCGAATCTCTAAATCTCTGGAAAACTTTTTCTAGGTTAACCATGTGTTCCTGTAATGACGTGCTGAATACAATGACGTCATCAAGGTACACGAGGCATATGACATTCTGGAGGCCTCTTAAGACATTATCCATCACGCGTTGAAACGTAGATGGAGCGTTCTTTAGACCCATGGGCATTCTGAGAAACTCATAGTGCCCGTTTTCTACATTGAATGCTGTTTTATGAATGTCTGAGGGTTCCATTTCCACCTGATAAAATCCAGAAGTTAAATCAAGTGTACTGAAATACTGACAGTTCCCAAGTTTATCCAGGATGTCCGAAATGTTGGGTATCGGATATTTATCATCGATGGTCTTTTCATTTAACTTCCGGAAATCTACGACAATGCGCCACTTAGTTCTTCCGGAAGCGTCCGCTTTCTTGGGCACTACCCATATGGGAGAACTCCATGCTGAGTGTGAAGGTCTTATTATACCCTGCTCTAACATTTTACCTATCTGTTCTCTAACCTCTTGCTTGTGAACAAAGGGGTATCTGTAGCTCTTTGTATAGACGGGTAACTCATCAGATGTTCTAATGGCATGCTTTATTTTATTTGTAAAGGTTAGGTTCTCACCATCGATATAGAATACATCGGAATAACGCGTACATAAGTTTTCTAAGTTCGCGCGCTCCTCAGCGTTTAGGTGGTCCGTGCGTAGTCGCGAGAGTACGTCACTAGCGCGTGGAGTAAGGCGGTCCGTGCGTGTGCACTCGACGTTGTATACCTCTGCATTTATATGACGATCGACAGAAAATATGACGTCATGGTGGCTAGGGTTTGATACCTCTAAGTAACCACGACTATTCTTTACACTAGTTAAACATTCGCCTATGATGCAGTTGGCGACAACTTGTTCAGGTACAAGTGCATCACCATCTCGTATATTAATTGGTAGCTTGACTAACTTTGACGAATGGGCAGGTATAATTTCCTCGTATAAATTCACGTTGCATGAGTCATATACGTGTATGGGGTTACATGCGTTGCGAGTATTAAGGGTCTTATTTTTAAAATCTATATTCGCTTCCCATTTATCTAATAAATCCGATCCTATTAAGCCATCGAAATAGTTATGGAATTTATATACATGTAATGTTATATAATCGCTATCGCTGAACTCTGTAAAGCACGGCAAAGTAATAGAATAGTTGCACCGACTCGATGCGTGTACATTAACTACCTCGAACGGATCATAATTTAATTTATAGTGTGGGAAATATTTTTTTACAGAATCCGGACTAATGAAGGATTGATTTGCTCCTGTATCTATAAGTAGTTTTAAGGGAGGATCCGATATAGATATATACGGTAACTGTCTCTGTGTCTGTAGGTTAAGTTCTATTTTGGTTTGTCTGATTGTGGAGGTTTCTGAAAATCCTCACCAGAGTCAGCTGATGGAAGTTCCATGGGGTGTTCAACATTATATTCATCACCAGAATTCATTGGCTGGCCTTCATAGTAAAAATTATCAGAATAAGGAAATTGTTCATACTGTTCGTGGTCATACCAACTGTAATCTGAGTCACTATTGTTCGACTGATCGTAGTATGGGCCGTATTCATAGTCGAAGCAATCGTTGTAATTTATTTCGCGAGTTTTAAAATAATTACTCGGCGGAGGGTTGCCAAATTTACGCCAATCATGTCCGCTTGGTGGCAAGGGTTTACTTACGAAGTGACTTATGCCGCTCATAGGCTTGGGGCCTTGAGTAACGGGTGTAAAGGATGTATTACGTTGGGGCATTCTAAAAACGTTACTTTGCGGTCTATAATTTGGTGGTAAAGCTCGGAACATTTGCTGTGTCCTCGATGGACCTTGCATTTGCTGTGGGGGTTGATTATGGTTAGCTTTCCAGTGCGGGGGTTGCTGGTTAGAATATGGGGGTTGCATCCGCGAGGGGCCTGGCATATTAAATGTGAATGGTCTAGCTTGTTGCATACTGGGGTTAAGCTTAGGTTGTGCATTAGGGTTTAACATACTCTGAACTTGGAATTTCCTATCCGGTAACCTCTCATTACGCTGTTGTAGATATAATGTATTAGTTTCTTCCTGCACGAATTCTAAAGCCTGCTCTATAGATGTGGGACGCATGCACCTAATACGGGCACCTAGTGGATCGCGCAATCCGCGTAAAAATGATTGTAATGTTAATTTCTTATAGAGTTGTCTCTTAGCTTCTACGGTGGTGGCTAAGCTATCATGCAGTGTTACGTATGTCATGATGGTACTAAAGAGATTCTGGCAGCGTTCGTAAAATTCTTGGGCTGTATTCTGATCTTGGGTTAACAAGGAAAGGTCATTATATAACGCGGTTTCATCGCGATGGTCAGCAAAATTATTTATTAAGGAATTACGTATGCCATTCCAGTCACTCGGAATTCCATTGGAATTTATAAGACGCGCGGCTGGACCTGTGATTTTATTTAATATACCGTTAAGTAAAGATTGGTTTTCTAACTCAAATCCTGGGTTGGGGTTTATATGCCTTATTACTAACTGATCACAAAGACTGATAAATCTTGTGAGCACGTTTGGGTTCCCATCAAATTCTGGGACTAACCGTAACGATCTAAAAATAGCATCTAGGGGGTCTCTGTGCGAGCTATGAACAACAATTTGTTCTTGTTGCGCCATGGGTTCTTGTTGCGCCATGGTATCTATATCTTCTACGCTTATATGCCTATTTAAATCTAATCTAGACTGTCTGTCCGACCTCGGGTTGCGATAACCCGATTGCCTGGGATGGAAAATCTTGGAAAGTTAAGAAAGGACTTATTACAAGGGATAAGCAAACACTAGAATAATTCAAGTGTACTTACAAAATCATTTGGTATCTCTTGCTGTATCGATGTCTGGATACGCCTCGGCTGCTGAGCACGGTAGTTGAAGAATGTAGATTCGTGTCCTTGATGAAGGCTTAGGAGCACAAGCAGTGGCTATGCGGAGCCTGCAGGGCTATTTATGTTCCTGATACGCGCCGCGCACTGCTTCAAGGATCCTATCTCGACTGCGCCATTTATCTACGGTGGCAACCGAAGATGCAAAAAAAACCAAATTTGAAATAAATTTAATTATAATGAATAAAATTACATTTAAAATATAAGCTAAGTATAACGACTACGGTCGATGTTGGATCCGAAGTGTCGCAAGGTACCGGGGCCGCGGCGGTGGCGCGATGCTCGTCACGTTGTGCACCGTCAGCTCCTCGTGTCCGTGGCTGATGCAATCGGCGTGTATTGGGGTTATTGCAAGTCGGCGATATTCACATGGTACGATGGTGTAACATGCTTGATTGCCACCTTAGTGGTATAAAAAAAAAGAATTATGAATAGCCAATTGCCTGCGTGTTCTACTTTGCTCCCCGACTTGTAGCTATGAGAAGATTTGCTAAGCAATTTCATTTCATTCGTACTCCATTAGTTATTCCCTTCATGACTGACACTGACTTTATTTTATAATCTTTATAACATTATCAACTTTGACAAGCTCGGTGGCACAGTGGTTAGTAACGCCACTTTGACACCAACGCTCGTCGGTGGCACAGTGGTTAGTAACGCTACTTTGACACCAACGCTCGTGGGTTCGATTCCCATGCAGGACAAACATTTGTGTGCATGAACATGTCTGTTTTACTTGGTATTTTTAATAAGATCTCCAGTAAGCTCCTAAGGAGTTGCTGTGTTAGCAGCAGAGGTGGCATCACGTGAGTGATACTTAATGTATTGTAAGCGTGTATAAGCTATGGTAACCTCTTTACATCAGGTGGGCTGTATGCTTCTATGCCTGCCGGCGTGATATAAAAGAAGCTTACGACTTGCTTGATGGTCATCAGATTATAATGACAACACACTGATAGTAATAATGTTTAGTACATTAATAATTAATTTCACGAATTTCTGCAAACATATAACTATCAAAATCAAATTGACGAGCTCGGTGGCGCAGTGGTGGAACACGCTGTTACGCTACTTTGACACCAACGCTCGTGGGTTCGATTCCCACACAGTACAAACATTTGTGTGCATGAACATGTCTGTTTGTCTTGGTCTGGGTATTTTCTATGTATAATAAGTATGTATTTACAAAAAAAAATGTATTTACGTATGTTTATCAGTTGTCTAGGACCCATAACACAAGCTTCGCTTACTTTGGGGCTAGATAGCGCTGTGTAATTTGTCCGACAATATTTATTTATAAAATTATAAAAATATCAAAACGATAGTTATATTAATACATGCAATACTAATAATAATGTTTATTTCCACGCTAAGTCCCTTGCAGTGTAGGCAGAGCTCACACCTTTAATATATTATTTATTATATACTAGCTGCTGCCCGCGGCTCCGCCCGCGTGGAGTCAAATAACGTAGCCTATGTGTTAATCTAGATCATAATCTATCTACGTGCCAAATTTCATTTAAATCCGTTAAGCCGTTTAAGCGTGAAAGAGGAACAAACATCCATTCATACAAACTTTCGCATTTATAATATTAGTAGGTAGGATATTTGCAAGCACACTCGCCGATTTTTAGGGGTCCTGATATCACCTTTTGATAAAATACGGCCAATTTGGTCATGATAGCCTTCTTTAGAATGATATTAATTCTATACTCTTCTATATAATGATAGCTTTCTTCTTAGTCTTGGTTTTTCTCGGCTCCTAGTTCGCAAAATTATAATGGAGGTTACAAAAATTCATTCATGCCATCATCTGTGTGTGTGTGTTTGAGTGAGTTCCCGAATGGTATAGATTCAAAATTGGATTCGTTAGGTGGCGCTATGGGTTCTCAGATTTTTTATTTCAATTTCGGGCAGGACGTCTGTTAAGTCCGCTAATATACTTAGTTTTTTTTTACATTATTATTAAAATGTCGGGAGGCATGCAAGCATACAGCCCACCTGATGTAAAGCGGTTACAAAGCTTATGGACGCCTGCAATACATGAAGTATCCCTTATTGTTTATTATCTGCTACGCTAAAACTTAATTTTTAATTCTATGTTTAACGCTCCAAATTTACAGTGCCGTTATGAATAAAAAAGTTAATTCTAACAAAAAAGTATTTTTGTTTCCTATGACAACCTTATTATTATTTAATTATCTAAAAGTATATTATTAAGTATTGAATTAAAATTAAAAATATCGGTATTAATTCAAGATAAAGCAAGCACCAAACAATTTCCACTTTGTTCAGCATTCAATACATTCTCTTTACTTTTTCTTTTTATAGAAAGGTTTTCCTACCTAAAGCGCTTCTGGAAACAAGCCAGTGATCGCGCGAGGCTCTTAAATCCTTATTTATTGCTTGTTAATAATTTGATTCAATTTATCGCCTTCGTCTTTAATAATCCATCTTGTCTGCCATCGCTTCTTGATCATATGAGTAGAGACATTTCAACGAAGATACTGATATAATTACGAGGCAAGTTGATGTATTCAATGCGCAGTTCACATTGCTAGATCTTCCATGGAAGTTCCTTAGCCGGCGTAGGAATCCACTAAAACACCATGGGCATGTACCACTAAATTCGTACATTTATGTACATAGTAGTAATTATCAGTTGCTCAGGGGTGAAGGAAAACATCGTGGGGAAACCTGCAAATCCAAGAAATTATACTTCAAAAGTCATGTGACCGAATCTAAGAAATGTCTGGTTTTCCCTCTGGGTTGTCAAATCCTTAGGTATAACCAGTTTAAGTTTAAGAGAGTTGTCCGATTGGGGAATTACTTTCACCTCACAAGTGCGCAGACGCTCATTCTCAACATTGTTTTAATCTTTACTGACATGAACTCAACTAAAACTAGTACCACTGCTAAAACAGGGGTTGAAACCGACGGGTTTCAAAAAAATATTTTAATAAAATACCACAACAATTATCTAAAGTAAAGCCATTTCCGAGGTATCAGTATTATACATATCATAAAACAAAGAAGCTCCGTTTCTTAATCTTTTTAAACAATTCAAAATCATGTTTTGTGAAAATTAAATGTGTCTTTTCTCGAAATAAATACCGGATCCTGCCAATCCTAATGGATTAGGAAACGAGATATAGCTAGGAAGAAGTTATTTAGTATTGACTCTTTCTTGCGAAGGTATATACCTATATATGTAATAGGTACCTTTTATGTACACTATTGATTATTTAATTGATCTAATTATTATAATAAGAGATTATACATCAACTTATTTTATACTTTTTCTGGTATCCCGTGGCTACCAGGAAAAGGTTCGGTTTCTCATAAATACTCAAGCCAGTTAATTATTTCGTATATTTATCAGAACGTGGAACTGGTACAAAATATGTCGACATGTGGTATGTATTGGCTTGATTCATAAGAAATGCCGAAGTACATGAGTACTTGGAAATCCCGACAGTCAGGGAAGAAATAGAAAGGTCGTCTGCGGCCTATAGGGAATGAGGCGACACAGAAACTTACTGGCCGCTTCGCTTATGGATACCAGTGACTGTGTATTCCGGCTAAAGAGAACACGATTAGCCTCTATCTAATCATAATAAAATGGGATATGACACATCGCTGGATGTGTAAACTAAAAAGTCTACTCGAAGTGCACACACCTAATCTTGGAGGAGAGCTTGGAGGCTGATGGCAGATAGAGAGAAAAAAATGTGGTATGTATGACAGGTACAGTCAGTTTATCATTTATTACCAAAAGATACATAAAGCACAGCCACTGAATGACATTAAACCAGATAGAAGCGAATTACCTAAGCCTTGTTCTGAGATGTTTCCCTAATGGAAAACGGTTGTGAACAAGTTGCCACCTGCTTTGGGGATTTACGTGCCAGTAAACACCTAATTCGCCTCTCACAGGTTCATTCGCTCAAATAATTTGATGCAACAATCAAACCATTAGAATGGTACGAAATTGAACTGTATTTATGTTGTATTAAATACATTTAGAAACACTTATAGTGGTTATATGTACGAAACAATAAAATTATTGTTCACTATGTAAAACCAGTTTAAGTTTAAGAGAGGTGTACGATTGGGGAATTACTTTCACGTCACAAGTACGCAGAAGCTTATTCTCATCATTGTTTTAATCCTTACTGATATGATCTCAACTAAAAATAATACCACTACTAGGTCAGGGTGTTGAAACAGACGGATTTTAAACAAGGATTTTAATAAAATACAACAACAATTATCTGAATTGAAAAACATTTCCGAGATATCAGTAATAGGAAAGAAAAGAAAGAAAAAAAAATTGGTTGTCTATAAAGTCGGTTTACGGACGATAATTTTACGTGATAACGTCATAAGAAAACATTGATGAAAAATTGCATACTTTTATGAATTGAATTATTATCCCTGAATTATCATTATTTGTTATTGTAATAAACAATGGAAACCACATTAACATTTTCACTTCACTTTATAAACAGTTGACAAAACAATTCACGTATCATCAGCCGATGGAGTGGAAGAGAGATAGATGCGTCACAAGCCGAACGGCCGATCGTGTGCCTCTCTATAGTTTGTTCCGCGCTCTCGCTTGCACAGGCGGAACGTGAAAAAGGTTTATTTGGACGTAACACAAACACTATACACACAATAAATAATATACAATAGGTAATGATACAATAATAGTGCTGTGTAGCGTCATAAATAGGTCTGATCTCATCATACTGACTTGTCAACTCATGACCCGGCGCTAATTTTCAGATAAGACCTGTTTGTGACACCACGAATTATCAGGGAGTCATAAAGCTTAATTTTTGTGTCAAAGGAAAGACTTCAGACAAAGTGTATCAAAAGACTGTCTTGTATCATGTTGTGAAACCTCTCAGCAATACACTTTTTAAAAATGTACCGTGGACTTTCCAGCAGAACTCTGCACCTGGTCACAAGTCACGAACTATCCAAGCCTGGCTCGAAACCAACGTCCCAGACTTTATGAGAGCTGAAGACTGGCCCTCGTCTAGCCTGATCTGAACCTAGACTTCTTAGACTACAAATTATGGTCCGTTTTATAGAACATGGCCCGCTCAAAACGACACGCCGACATTGTGTCTCTTAAGAAATCTCTGAAGCAAACAGTAGTTATATTTCCCATGGAAACAGTGCGTAAATCCATAGATTCATGGCCAGACAGATTAAAGGCCAGTATTATAGTCAAAGGTCAATTCGAATAGAATCATTTTTTTTTTTGCTGAGACTTCCATAAATATGTACATGTAAGTTTAATGAAGATTCCATTACTCAATAAAAAATTTATGCATATTCATTTGTAACAGAATTTATGGCCGGACTAGGTATTAATAGGTCAATTAATTTTATCCCATTAATCATAGTTATTTCAAATAAAATAAACGAAATGTACAGATATTAAAATACATTTTGTTTGGTATTATGTACGAGTAATATATTTTTCTATAATATAGTAATAAAATAATCTTGTATCAAAACATAACTGTATAATATAATAGCAATGATTGTAGAGGTAGTAAAATCCACAATTATAAATATGTTTCGAAAATAACTCTGTGTCTCTTACATTTGCATTAGTAAATTATTTACTAACTAAATGAGTATAATAAGATTTAGTATATAGATTGGTATCTGAACAAGCACATAATCTGTTTATAATCATAATAATTAGCCGTCCATGCCGGCCGTCGACAAGTTATTATGAAATATTTTGAGATAAAATAAACAATAATAGTCATTTATGCAGAAAATCTCACACACACTATATTTCCAATGAATAATATAGAGAATATTATTAAGACGTAAAAATAACAGATCCATAAATTTTTTTAAGTCCTACACAGGCTAATAAAAATAATGTTATTGGCCGCAGACCAACATATATAATGCTTGGACATTTTAAAGACGGATTTGGTATTAGCTCAGTTATTATTGTTTAAATCTAATGGGGTAATGGTAAATTGGTTCATTGGATAGCGTACGTAGGACTAACGTATGTAATCTCCTACCCTAATACAAATCAAGCCTCTCGAAAAATATTAAAAATGTGATAATGAATATCGTTCTCATCAGAATTATTTAAATAACACGTCTCTTTATTTTTGCGATTATTATTGTAAGAAATCGTACTAGTAAACTTGCGTTTTCTACCCATTATGCTATGGATTATGCTCTGAGAAGTTCTCCGATATGATGCCAATCACTTCTTCCTAAACCGCACAGCTCGCTGTCGGCGGGGAATTTATCCTCACATCAGAGATGTTTCATTCCAAGAACTCAAGTTGTGGAATGAACACCGTGGTGAGGTTTTACCAACGAATTACTACATTAAAATACGCGAGAAGGTTTATATGCGTAATTGTTGCCAACCTACAAGTGATACTGATGTTGTAACTATCCATGAGATATGAGTATGTATGGTATGATATGAGTGTGTGAAGTGTTAATATGAAATGAGTAGATATGGCAACTAAAATATAAATAAATAAACAAAGCGACGGACATAGAATAGCTCCTTCTTACATCATTTGCTTACAAGTTGCTTACAAATCAAACGTTGCCAAAATCATTATTGATAATATTTACAGATAGGGAGAGAGTAGCGTCACAATAAAAAAAAAGTGAAGTAGGGCCCATCAAACAGCCCGTCTGGAGAAGTACCTCCACCTCACACGCAGCTAAATAACAACTCTAGAGGGTTATTGTGTTCCTGTGTGTGAGTGAGATCACCAGTAAGAGCCTAAATACTTGCCGTGTTAGCAGCAGAGGCGTATTGCAAGCGTTTATTGGCTACAGTAAGTGCATTACGTCAGATGGGCCGTATGCTTATATTCCTCCCGATGTTGTATAAAAAAAAAGAACCGCACATAGATTCTAACTACTACAAAAGATTTGCATATATAGACATAATCAAGACTTGCAATCCACTTGTATTGATTTTATACAAATCGCGGAGCCTCTATAAATCAGGGCTGTCCAAACTAACCGGACATTTATAATGGTGGCCGGATGAAAAACCCCGATACATTCGCGATTTTGCTGCTCCACCAGCCAGCGGTGCAAATTGAAACTTGTTTATGTACCTATAAATTGTACCATGTTTGTACCACGTATGCAACTAAACTACATATTTTGACAAGTTAATAACATAGTCTAATTTTAAATGTAATTTTTGAAATCATTGCCGTTCATGATGAAAAGCCGAAAAAATGTCTGCAATAATTATAAATAAAATAAATATTGTCGGACAAATTACACAGCGCCATTTAGCCCCAAAGTAAGCGAAGCTTGTGTTATGGGTACCTACTAGACAATTAATAAACATACGTAAATACATTTTTTTTTGTAAATACATACTTATTATACATAGAAAATACCCAGACTAAGACAAACAGACATGTTCATGCACACAAATGTTTGCCTTATGTGGGAATCGAACCCACGAGCGTTGGTGTCAAAGTCGCGTCATTCACGACTGAGCCACCGAGCTCGTGAAATTCGTTTTTTATTCTTAAAACAAAACAATTATTTGTGATTATAATAGCTATTGTATGTCAAACACGCAAATAAATAATTAATACGTATATGAGTCGTTTATGGATACAATTATTATTGAAACTGTTATTGGAAACATGTACTGGAAATGAATGAAAATAAAATAAAGTTAGAAGTTTTCCGAAGTACGGAAGTCTTAAAGCAAATATTTCTATTTTATGCAGTTGCTCTTTCGTCACAGCGTAACTTTTTTATTTATTAAAAGTTGAACCATTCGAATATTCCCTGAGGGAGGTTACCGTGAAAGTGCAGACAAAACTAGTGAATAGTCTGTGAGCGTAAAAATATACTGCCGTTAGTGGACATTTTTTTTAAATTGCATTTGGAGTATTTCTTTTAAAACTTTGGTGTACAAATAAACCCAACACATATACAAAGGGTGCAAATAAACATACTTCACATAGAGCATTTCCTTTTTTTATACAAGGTCGTGAGGCATACGGCCACCTGATGGAAAACCGTTACCGTAGCCTATGATCACTCGCAATACATTAAGTATCACTCGCGCGATGCCACCTCTGCTGCTAGCACAGCAGCTCCTTGGGAACTTACTGGTGACCTCACTCACACGCAGGAACACAACAAACCTCCGGGGATTGGTTATTTGGCTGCGATTTTTTGTGACGTGGAGGTACTAGACGGGCTTCGGTGTGCCTTACCTCTCTTAAAAACACTCAGACCAAGGTAAATAGTTCATGCACACAAATGTTTGCCCTGTATGGAAATCGAACCCCGAGCGTTGGTATCAAAGTAACGGAATAGAGCGTTTCGCCACTGTGCCACCGAGCTCGTCAAAATATGTATATGGACGCTAACGACAAGTGGCATCACACTGCGTTGTCATTTGTCAGTCACTTGTGTAGAAACTCCATTATGAGGAAAACACCGTCATTGAGTTTACAACTGGAGAGTACGAGGTTGCCGACGTATTTGGAATTTCACGATACGCAATTATTTTATGTCAAATGTGTATGATAACATTTGTACTACCACTGAATAGTTTAATTAGCTCCTTTGACATTCCCTCAAAACACATAGGTACATGAGCAAGTCAAAGAGATGAGTTATGTAGTAGTATATTCGGCATAAACGTGACTCCGTTATTACTCGATATGTATTTCTCCCTACACGACCAATAAGCTTCAAACCATACTAGCACGACGCAAAGCTTTTGTTAGACACAGTCAACATAGCTTATTTCGCTGCCAGCCAAACTAGAACCGTCTGAATTCCGACATGCTATGGATCGATCGATCGACTGGCAGGCATACAGTCGCGACGCCTCGTTAGAGCTACGTGATCGCAATCGGGATTGCCTATTTATACACATTGTCGGCTTCAGGAGCACTCCGCTCTATACGATATCATAACCGTTTTTTTCTGAACCAGACATCGTGTAACTTCCTCCCTCCACACACCTGAATAACTTCCGCGTCGGGGAAAACTGGGAGGTCTACATAAAATGGATGGTCGTTAGCTAAAAAATACAGCGGAATGAAGCATTTGGAAAATTCGATCGAGCTCATAAAAAGAGATGAATGAAGTTGAACGTTAACTCCGTGATGAATGGAAACTTCATAAATAGTCTGATAGTGATTACTTATCGGCTTTACAATTTGCCGGTCTTTGAAATCGACTGATTATATTAATGAAAAATATATTGAAAAACGTAACCGTGCTATTGAATATTAATTGAAAAAAACACACTTTTAAATGTCATTTGATATTATTAATCAACAAGTTTTAGTATTTGTTTAAACACAACTTACTGTTGACACTAAACGATGTGGTCATCGTTTAGTGTCAACAGTAAGTTGTGTTTAAACAGATGAGTCTTACAATATATTGCCTGAAGTAATGCTAGTATTCGCCCCGATGCTCAAAATTTCACCATAATCATAATTGATAAAAATTGACGTCAGCATACGAATTTATCTTGCTCCAAATTTTTTTGTTTCTTTTCCGAAAAATTTATTGATTATACTAAAGCTCTTAAAACAAACAGATAAATGGTACTGAACTGTTTAGTCTTAGCTTATTCGTATATAGATATGTAAATGTGACGAGCTCGGTGGCGCAGTGGTGAAACGCGTTGTTACGCAACTTTGACACCAACGCTCGTGGGTTCGATTCCCACACAGTACAAACATTTGTGTGCATGAACATGTCTGTTTGTCTTGGTCTGGGTATTTTCTATGTATAATAAGTATGTATTTACAAAAAAAAAATGTATTTACGTATGTTTATCAGTTGTCTAGTACCCATAACACAAGCTTCGCTTACTTTGGGGCTAGATGGCGCTGTGTAATTTGTCGACAATATTTATTTATTTATTTAAACATAATATGTGGCTATGATTGTGGAGAAGTAAATAAAAGCTCGTGCGCGATACATTACTTATAAAATTGTAAAATATATAATTAAGTTTAAGAAAAACTTAGGATTAGGTGTGATTATTCATAAAACCAGAACAATTGCAACCGTGGGTTTGCTGTTATAGGATTAGGCTTTCTCCTTTCTTCCCCTTAGTACCGTAGGAGTCGGTTAAGGAAATTAATTGACAGATGACCAGATGACAGGCAGCAGTGACATCCCATATACAGCGATAACCAACGAAACCTCCCAATTGACGTATATAATAGTCACGCGTTCCCTTGTCCGCGTTACGGTAGCGGTTGCGGTAACTGTGGTGAAGGGGATGCGAATAATCCCCACCAGAGATCCAACTGGATGTGAAAACATATGAAAACTGGTCAGAAAATTACAGAACTGAACAAAGAAAATGCAAGTTGCACTAAGACATCGTTGATTGCCTGAAGTTCGAAGAGTGCGTGAGAACATAATAATACTAGAGTCCGGCAACCTGCTTTATTTTTGGGAAGGTCTAATAGTCCCAAGGCGGAGTTGGTTTTATCGTCCAGAGTTCTCTCCGTAACAACTCGTGTCGATAGGGACTGTGTCGACCAGGGCACGTACCTTGTATCTACTTAAAATCACAAAACGATACTTACTAAAGGTGACCTCGATCCACTTCGATTAGGCAATATATAAAGACCAGGTTATAAATAGATATAATATAGTATTTATATGGTGTAATATTAATGTAAAGTATTTTTCTTGGTGAAATCATAAACTAATTAACCTTGACTGTACATTAAAGCAACCCTCACTCACCAAAGCGTTGTGTTTTAGCGCCTAAATATCTCACTGCTTCGAGTCTACGTTTCAGTGCTAGAGTGACTTTGCACTGCGAATGTTCACTTGGAATAACTATTAAAATAAATATAAAACATGGTTTTTTGCTTAAAATTAGTGTGGCAAAAACAGACAAGACATGCAATTATACAAAAGATGATTTTACACTCGCAAGTGTGCCTGCTTTGATTCTAATATGAAGAAAATACTGGCAATTATTGATGTGATTCAATGATTTCTCTATTTCTTGCGTCTCGTTCCTTTACACGCAATGTTAAATAGTTCTGTCTCTTTCTTTCCAACACAGTGATGTCATAACCTTCTTCTTCTTCCTAGCGTTATCCCATTTCTTAATCCCGTGAAATTGGCGGGGTCCGCTACCTAAACCTAAGGATTTGGCGAAGATACTGATCTTTACGTAAAGCGACTGCCGTCAGACCTTCACAATGCAGCGGGAAAATGAAACCTTTCGTAGGTAAAGGGTCCCACGTCTTTTGAAATATCTTGAACTTGCAGTTTCCTTCACGATGTTTCCCTTCACTGCCGAGCAAGTAATATTACATATAATGTAAATAAATTCAAAAACATAAATATAGTAGCACCTTTTTTTATACAACGCCGGGAGGCATACAAGCATACGGTCCACCTGATATAAAGCAGTTACCGTAGCCTATTAACGCTTGTAATATATGTCACTTGTGCGATGCCTCCTCTGCTGCTTACACAGCAACTCCTTAGGAGCTTACTAGTGACCTCACTCACACACAGGAACACAACAATCCTCTAGGGAATTGTTATTTGGGTGCGGTTTTCCATGAGGTGGAGGTACTTCCACAGACGGGCTGCTTTGATGCGCCCTAATTCTCTTAAAACACCCAGACCAATACAAACAGACATGTTCATGCACACAAATGATTGTCTTGTGTGGGAATCGAACCCACGAGCGTCGGTCTCAAAGTCGCGGCTTTCACAACTGAGCCAACGAGCTCGTCATCAACCTGCCAAGATTAGAATCAGGGACCAGTTCACACAGATCACTGTGAGGTGTCATAACAATCTTAAAGAAATATTATCGTTATTTAAGGATTATTGTAGATATGACTTTTTAGAGCCCAGTGACGAGAAGAGCAATGAATGTTAAAGAAGCGTGTGAGGTTTGTAAGAATCGAGTCATGAGGCGCTTGCTTCTGCTGCCTACGCCGCGTAGAACTAAATTTAACTTAAATTTGGGACCGTAAATGAAGGCAGTTGATAGGAAGTAAGTTAAAGGAAGTTAATATAAAATCATAATATTACGCAATATTTTTATGTGATTATAATAGGGATTAAAATCTGAATTGCCGTTTTATATTATAGATACTTCATTAAATCTTCATGGTTTTCGAGTCAAGCTTTTTTCACGTGATACCCATGAGGATTTTCTTTAAAAATGTGCAATTCTTGATTTCCTATATTCAATTGTTTTTAGGGCTCCGCTGTCCGTCCGTCCGTCCGTCCGTCTGTCACCAGGCTGTATCTCATGAACCGTGATAGTTAGACAGTTGAAATTTTCACAGATGATGTATTTCTATTGCCGCTATGACAACAAATACTAAAAAATATAATAAAATAAATATTTAAGGGGGCTCCCATACAACAAACGTGATTTTTTTTGCATTTTTTTATAGATAATGGTACGAAACCCTTGGTGCGCGAGTCCCACTCGCACTTGGCCGATTTTTTATTTAGCTTAGATGGGAAAGATGGATACCTGCTTCGAACATCCGAGTAATTTTTGAATACGAGTTCCGACGCGGAACTAACGCGGCAGGAACGGCTCGCAATATCAATAATGCGTTTGGAGAGGAGACTGTTAATGAACGCACAGTGCGTTTTTGGTTTAAACGCTTTCGTAATGGAGACTTCGATTTGAAGGAAGGAGGTGAATAACGATGAATGGAGGGAGATGGTAGAAGCCGATCCGAGTCAATCTTCCCTTAAACCCTAATATAATTGTCGCAAAAAATATATATTTGCGATTTAAGTGGCTCACGATAATCTCCAAAGCTAATCTCACCTGCGCATGGTGAACTCCGCCGGTTAGCAAGAGAGATGTATGATTTGTTATTTATATTTCGACGTTTTATTATCACTAATATTACACATCATAATGTTACAAGACATATGTACCTTACATTAATTTGGTACGAATTCTATCGATATTCATAATCGTCACATATTTTTGTCGTACTGCACTAAACATTGCATACACGGGCACGACCTGAGTGATGTTTATTCTTATTCAAGAGATAGATCTATCTCTTTCTTTCTATAAAAGCTTTCATCAAGTACTACTAAATTGCAAGGTCTAGAGGACTGCGTCTCCATCGGTGAGTCAAATAGTGACGTGGTAGAAACCCACGCAGGAATAACTAAGGTCCGCCCCATAATTAAGCGTCAGAAGTTTTCAGTCCAAACTTTCAAACCTATGTAAATTCTGCTCATATTGGCTGCAAAACAAGTGAATGCGTCGCGGCATGACACTCTCCTTTTTAATACATTATAAGCAAACTGTCTCTACGGCGAAACCAATTGAGGAAACTGAATACCAACAACGACGACATTGTCCCGTCCAAATAAGAAGTTGAAAATTATTTGAGATTGAAATTTTCTGTGGACAGTGATATATGCAAATATTAGAACCCGCTTCTGATTTGACGTCAGACAAAAGAGCCAAATTGAAGCGACTCTTCATCGAGGTTACACCAGACATCAGCTATATTAGATTAGTATGTATCTTTAACAACTCAAGAACATCAAGTTGCGGAGCGATAACGGATTCCCAACTAAACTCCAGGAAGCTTTTGAGAACTGATACCTTGGGTTCCGTACCCTAAGGGTAAAACGGAACCCTATTACTGAGGCTCCGCTGTCCGTCCGTCCGTCCGTCTGTCACCAGGCTGTATCTCATGAACGGTGATAGTTAGACAGTTGAAATTTTCACAAATAATGTATTTCTGTTGCCGCTATAACAACAAATACTAAAAAATAGAATAAAATAAATATTTAAGGGGGCTCCCATACAACAAACGTTATTTTTAGGGTTCCGTACCTAAAGGGTAAAACGGAACCCTATTACTGAGGCTCCGCTGTCCGTCCGTCCGTCCGTCCGTCCGTCTGTCACCAGGCTGTATCTCATGAACCGTGATAGTTAGACAGTTGAAATTTTCACAGATGATGTATTTCTGTTGCCGCTATAACAACAAATACTAAAAAATAGAATAAAATAAATATTTAAGGGGGCTCCCATACAACAAACGTGATTTTTTCGCCGTTTTTATAGATAATGGTACGGAACCCTTCGTGCGCGAGTCCGACTCGCACTTGGCCGATTTTTTTGCTCATTTTTGCTCGATATTGATTACGGCAACAGGTAGACGCTTGAAATATTCACAGAATATTTAGTTATATATTCACTTTAAGAATAAATAATTAAATCGAAATAAAACAAATATTTAAGGGGGGCTCCCATACAACAAACGTGATTTTTTTGCCGTTTTTATAGATAATGGTACGGAACCCTTCGTGCGCGAGTCCGACTCGCACTTGGCCGATTTTTTATCTTTAGCCAAAACATTAGGCTCAGGCAGGGGACGCTGCATATAGTGAACTATGGTCTCCGAAGCGAAAGCGTAGGATGCGATCGAGATTAACGCTCTAATGATGATGATAATCTATAACCTGTTTGAGGGATTAGTTTAATCTTTTTGTACGTATAATTTGTCTGAGAGTGTATGACAATATCCACTGGCAATATCCCGATAATTTAATGGCGGCAGTTAGGATAGAAAAGAACTTATTTTCTTACCATCGCCACCCCTATCTTTTAAATAATGTTTGCCTGACAAATTATTCAGCGCCATCTAGCCCCTAAAGTAAGCGGTGCTTGTGTTATGGATACTATACCACTGATAAACATAAGTAAATACTTTTTTTAAGTACATAGAAGACACACATAGTGTGTGAAATACATGCGTGTTTGTCTTTTCTGGGTTCATGAACACAAATGTTTGTCCTGTGTGGGAATCGAACCCGCGACGTTGGTGTGAACGTAGCATTACTAACCACTGCGTTGCCGAGCTCGTCAATAGTATCCGAGCAATGTCAATTTGTTTACACTGCTCGCGTAAGCATATAAGCAAATCTTATGAAACTACAGAGATACAGCGTAGTAACTGTGGCTAACAAATGCAAAAATGAACAATAAACTCAACTTTTGCATTTGTTGTTACCGCGTTTCCGCTCCCACAGCAACCTTACTATCTGTTTACGAGGAGCTTCTCTCACTTATTGTTGTCTTCTGTAGAGTGTTAGTACATTTCCACTACCATTGCTGAACATTAAGTGGCAATTATGGCTTTGTTGAGTCTCCTTAATTGAAACAACATGAAGTTATTGAAGAGAGGTATCAAAGTATCCCAATTGGGGAAGTACCTTCACAGAAAACCGTACCCAAGTAACTAATAATAAATATTGTAGGACTAATTACACAGCGCCACCTAGCCCCAAGTAAGCGAAGCTTGTGTTATGGGTTCTAGACAACTGATACACATACGTAATTAAATTTTTTTGTAAATACAAACTTATGATACCTACATAGAAAACAACCAGACAAGACAAATAGATATGTTCATACACACAAATGTTTCTCCTGTTTGGTAATCGAACCCACGAGGATCAGTGTCAAATAGGCGTAACCAACCACTACGCCACCGAGCTCGTCAACTGAACTGTTGGAATAGAACGAAAATGATTGATACATTTATTGTTAACTCGATAGTACTTTACTCTTTAATCAATATTAATTCAAGTCATTATTGTTGTTAATCCTAGTCATAGTATGATTTACTTCATTTGAATACAGTTCGTTGTCGAGTAAAGATGTGGTCTAATTCATTATCCCTTGCCATGTATCAAGATTAAAATCGCCCTGGAGGGTTGTTATGTTCCTGTAAGTGAGTGACATTACCAGTAACCTTCTAAGGAGTCGCTGTGTTAGCAACGGGGGTTGCAATGCACTAGCCATATTGCATGTATTACTTGCGTTCATACGCTATGGCTTATTTATGTTAGATTGGCTATATATTTGTACGCTTTCCGACGTTGTATATAAAAATCCAATGGAAACGCGCCTGCCAATTCGAAATCAAAATTTCATTTCAAGATTAAATCCACTGAAAGTTTTAGGGTAATGACTCCACAAAATACTAATCCGCTCATCCCGAACCCGGTTTCTATTAATTTAATAGCCTCTCGAACAAACTTCACATCCAGTGGAATCACAAAAAGCTCTATTTAAATGAACAGTGTGATTCGGTACGTACAAAACGCACGTAGGATTAATATAATCGGCCGGCCAGTCACAGACAGAGGTAGACGCAGAATAACCCGACCTGAATACTAATTTTGTAAAATTCATCCCTATACTGAAAAACATTCGTGGCATTTTTCTATTGGATCGATAAGAAGCGGGCAATACCATTGCATCAATTTTGACTCGGTAAGTTATTTTTAGAATCAGGTTTGTTACATGTACTCTCTCTATCTGTCTATATTATAGTATAGGCTCCTATTTTTGAAGTGAAAACCTCTTTAGCGGCGTTGTGCACTTTTTGGGACGAGTATAAAATGTTAAACTCGCATCAGGACACGTGACCCTGACCGTAAGATTTTGGTGAGAATTAGAACTTAAGTTCGCTGCAGCGCTAAAATATTGGTTACCCCTAATTAAACAATTAAAACATGAAGCGCTAGATCGTTCATAGGGCATTATTTTCTCACGACCAAAACGTTGTAAGCGCCATAAAATTCTTGGTGTTTACGCGTTTCGTTCAACGTAGTTTATCAACATCGCTGTTTGGTCCGCATGTTCAAGTTTTCACTTCTGCCGGCACTCCCGGAGTGCAACCCGTTTTTTTTTATACTACGTCGGGAGACATATAAGCATACGATCCACCTGATATAAAACGGTTACCGTAGCCTATAAACGCTTGCAATACATTAAGTATTACTGGCACGATGCCACCTCTGCTGGTAAATCTCCTTAGGAGCTTACTGGAGAGCTCACTCACACGCAGGAACACAACAACCTTCTAGGGAGTTGTTATTTGGCCGCGGTTTTCCTGGGAGGTGGAGGTACTTTCCCAGCCGCGTTGCTTCGTTGCGCTCTACCTCTCTTAAAAGCACTCAGTCCAAGACAAACAGACATGTTCATGCACACAAATGTTTGTATGTGGGAGTCGAACCCACGAGTGTTGGTGTCAATGTAGCGTAACAGCGCGTTTCACCACTGCGCCACTGAGCTCGGCAAATCTTGTATCAATTTTAGAGATTTGCAGTTAACTACCAATTAGAAGCAATTCTATCACAGCTTTTTGGTTATTCCATCTCCATGAGGAGGAGGTTTCATTTCATACATTTGTTTGTTTAAACTTGCTATTTCATTAAATTTCCAAAAAGGACCAAGAACAATTTCGTAGCTATCTCGTGTGGACTCAGGTCCATGAAACGGCAATAGTACGGTACATACTTATACACACACCACATGCATATGAGACGAGGTCTTAGTCCCAAAGATATGATTGCATATAAGTACGCCTTTCATTCTTATTTCATACCATTTGATTTCGTATCTAGTTGCTTACTTTCAAGCACAAATCAAAACATATTCAGTCGTTGTTTTGTTTTCCAAACCGCAGATATCAAGACATCTAAACAGCAGTGTAAGGTTCCCGATTCATATGCATCCATTGTTCGCGTGTCTTTCTCGCATTATCCCGAGAATACCAACCTCAGGGGAGGTGACCTACTTCGCCGCCATATTCCTAAGTGCCTACGCATTTAGGTTATTGTACTATAACAGTGAAAACGATATGCTGATATATGTTATCCGATATCGTAGTTTGCTACAGATTGCGTAAATGGAAATCTGGCTTTTGCGGATATACAGGAAAACAACGTTCGTATTGAATGAACGCAAGCCGCAGTGAAATAAAATCTCGAATTTTATGACAGCCGAATTATACAAACTGTTTTTGAAAGGAAATAATCTACGTTTATTTTTAGTGAAGACGTAAGAAAGAGAGTTGGGCTGAAAGAGAGTGTGGGTGTTAAGTTAAGAAAAGGCATGTTCCTTTGGTTCGGACATGTAGAAAGAATGCAAGATGAAAGAGTAACGAAACAGATATACAATGCAAAAGTGGAAGGATGTAGGAACCGAGGAAGACCTTACCTACCATAACCCAATTGGTTGTGTTTTATCAGAAGGTGATGTCAAGGTGAGTTCTAAAAAATGACGAGCATGCATGAAAAGAGTTATGAATGTTAAAGAAGCGAGTGAAGTGTGTAAGAACCGCGTCTTATGGTGCTCGATTCTCTCTGCCTACCGCGCAAGGGATTTGATGTGAACTTATAGATAGATAGAATAACTGTTACAGTCACATTATGAGTAGGTACGCTTAACTGTTACCCAACGTTGTACAAAAAATGTATTTTATGATTAAAAGACGAGCTTTTTAGTAAATTCCCATTAGTTTAAATCAAATACTCTACCAGATTTTCCTTTCTACGAACTGAACTCGAACTCAAGCCAGACAAATTTAAATTAGTGCAAGCTCCAACAGGCATCAACCTCAAATTATACCAACAAAAATCCAATTTCGTACGCGACTTTACAGAGACTTTATCTAGGCTCTTAAACGTTACTACTCAGAGATACCCTATTACACGCCAAATCCCATGATAGTTCAGACTAGTTGCATTGTCAACTCTTACTACATACAAGTTTGTGTTTACTAACAGCGAAGTATAAAACTGTTTAACCTTCAGCCTTATAGCTTCGTCAGTAAGGTCTGCTGCATGCAAGGTGGTTAGTAATATTAAGTTGGTTCAACAAAGCACTCTCTAATGCTGGCACGTGGCGCAGACGCAACTGTGTTTAATCTTCAACCCTGCCTTTGATGTGAACTGAACGTCCCCATGTTTGTCTAAACGCACCGCTTTAATTACAAGCTCATTAATTTTGGATTATTTACCGACGGATCTAGATGACCGAGACCCCGGGGAAAGCGGGTTGTGGATGTAAAATAAAAATTAGGAACTTTTCGGGTGTCTTTTATACAACGTCGGAAGGCATACAAGCATACGGGTCACCTTATCTAAAGCGATTACCGTAGCCTAAAAACGCTCGCAATACATTAAGCGCGCGGTGCCACCTCTGCTGCTAACACAGCAACTCCTTAGAAGCTTACTGGTGACCTCACTCACACGCAGGAAGATAAGAACCCTCTAGGGAGTTGTTATTTGGCTGTGACTTTCTATGAGGTGGGGGTATTTCCCCAGATGGCATAGCATCAAAGCAGCCCGGTTTGATGCGCCCTACTTCTCTTAAAAATACGCAAAATAATACAAACAGACATGTTCATGCATACTAACATTTGTGAATTGTGTGAATCGAACCCACGAGCGTCGTTGTCAAAGTAATGTAACAGTGCATTTCACCACTGCGCCACCGAACTCGTCAAAACGTATTGGGTGTAAACGGTTCCCTGTTGGGGTGTAAGTAAGTGTAAGGCGTAACTGTCATTGTCAAAGCCAACCTCATCTGCACGTGGTACAACATGCTAATAAACACGAGGTTTCGGAAAAAGAAAGGTAGGACACATTAAAGCTGCAGTCAAATAACGACTTCGCTGAGGGTTGCTGTTATTGTATAAAAAGTTATTATTGTATAACAACAAACAACAATTTGTAACATGGTTTAGGAAGAATTAGTATTGTACAATGGCGGTCATGGCTCCTCCAGTCAACCATAGAGAAAACGAAATGAGATGTACGAGTAAGCTGGGCGAGGGTTTTAGGAAGAAAAAACTCCGTACACACAGGAATATTTTAGGATTTTTAAGTAGACACGTTATATACTAACAATATTGTATTTTAAAATGGCGCTAGTAGTACTATATCTACGTACAGTTATTTATTATGGCACTTTGCTTTAACAAAGAGACAAATGATATAATTTACAAATTTTATACCTGTCGTTAGAAAGAGATGAATATATATTTTAAGACAACTTTGCTTTGTGGCGTAGTACGTATAGCCGCGATGCGAGAGCGTGGCCAACTGAATGCGAGTTGGGCAATTACCTTGCTTTCGTATTGCCATTCTAGAGCGTGTACCACGTATCTATAACTATAAAAACATCTTATTAATACACACATGAAAGAAGTATTAGATAATGTACACAATAAACTGCGAATATGGTGTAAATAAAAATAAATGTTACTGTTGTGTTGCTGCAGGTAAGTGTGATTAGCACAAAATGAGGTTCTAGCGCGAAATACAGTACGGCATAACCACGGTGACAAGCACCCCATCTGGTTAAAAGCCAGCACCTGAAAAATGTGCGTAGGCAAATGAAAATACCGCAAATGTTCATGCACAGATGAGAAATAGAAATACATAACTAAAAAGACACTAAAAAGAAAAACTCTCTCGTGCTCAGAGATACGCGCCGCCGGTAGTTGATTCTAAACAAAGTCCACAGTCAAATCAGTTATGATTGGTACTTTGAAATAACAATCATCGCAGTACTTTACTAGCACATTATGCCTCTCATTGTGTGCAATGTTTAAGAGGCATAGATTCTAATGTTCTACAAGTTTAGATAATTATGTAAAAAAAAATCCAAAATTGTCCTACTGCTTATGTATCTCTTCTGTGACTGTTGTGTACTAAGTAAAATATACTGGTATTGCCGAACTCGGTTGCGCAGTGGTTAATACATGCTTTGACACCAGGGCTCGTGGGTTTGATTACCACAGACGACAAATGTTTGCGTGCATGCATATTAAACATATCTAAAATCAAATTATCCTGTCTGGGGAAGTATTTACCTCCGCTTAAAAGAAAACCGCAGCCAAATAGTAACTCCATGGAGTTGTTGTGTTTCTGTGAGTGGGTGAAGTTAGAAGTAAACTCATGAGGAGTAACTCATGAGAGAGAAGGCGCGAGCAATACTTCCTCTATTGCAAGCGAGCATAGACTACGGCGACCAATTAACATCAGGTGGGCCGTATACCTTCCAAGTTTGTATAAAAAAAATAGTATTTCTCCACTTTTACTAAATCATGTATCAATACAATTTGCTTCAAGAGATTTAAGTGGATCATCAAGTCTTAACTGCTCGTGATACAACCTGCTAGTTAACTAAATAGGCTTTGGCGAGAGACAGGTGGGATGCATTAAAGCAAGCTGAAAGTACATCCACCTCACAGAATATAAATAATAGCCAGCATAACAACTCCTTTCGCCATTGACGAGCTCCAGACATGTTCGTGCACACAAATGTTTGTCCTGTGTGGGAATCGAGCCCACGAGCGTTGGTTTCAAAGTAGCGTTACTAACCTCTGCGACACCGAGCTTGTCCGCTTCTTAATGAAGGAGTTCGGCATATTACACTTTGACTTTGAAAAATCTGATAGTGTAAAGAAGTACAGACTATCTTATCCGTGAGGTTGAGTCTGCTGGTTATATGTTATATTTCATGTGCCTGGCCTTGCCACCTCGCAAGGGACCTGGCGTGAAGGTATAAATAGATACACCTCCACAATGAAGTACATACTACCATGGTGGTATGTACTCTGAACCGCTACAATTGCAGGAAAACCCATTGCCGCCTGTATTGTTTCTCAATTTATGCAATATCATTACTTGCATAAAATAACCGAAGGCGTATATTTACCAAATTATGATATTCCACAGTACTTTTATTCATGCAGCACCATATTTGGGTTGTCCGTTGCATGAAAATTTGCATACAATTTAAAAAACATTTTGAGTCATTCGAAACTTAAAACTTGTGGGTGTTTCCACGGGAATGAAAATTAATATTACACAATATTTTTGAAGCAGAAAATGTCTTTAAGCAAATTGAGTGATTTTTGGACGAGAATAAAATTGTGGGTTCGCGTCACCGATATGCTAATGTTACATGTAATAGTATATCTATACTTAGCTATTTTAAATTTTTATCTATCGTAGTCCCCATGATTGCATATTTTTTGTTATAAGGACATATTTAATAGGTGTTAAAATGTGTGTATTAGGTAGGGTAGAACAATGGATAAAGAACCGACCCATTATCCGATGATCCCGGGTTCGAATCCTGGTGTGCGCATGTATCGCTAAATTCGTATTTTCGAATTTATGAACATGCCCGTAATTATCGCTTGCTCGACGGTGAAGAAAAACACCGTGAGGAAGCCCACATGTCCAAGAAATTATATTTTGAAGGACGTGTGACCTAACCTAAAAAAGGTCTGGTTTTCTCTCTAGGTTGTAAAGATCTGTCGGCAGTCGCTCTATGTAAAAATCTGTATCTTTGCCAACATCCTTAGGCTTAGGTAGTGGACCCCATCAATCCTAATGGATTAGAAAACGGAATAACGCAATAAAGAAGAAGAGGAAAATGTATTATATTTATTCATAGGAAATATACTCCATTTGCCATCTTTTATTTGTGACTTTAGAGAAGACGCTGCAAAATTTGATGCTGCCCGTCTAGGAGCTCCATCTTACAAAAGGGCACAGTCAGATAATAATTCCCTGTAGAGTTGCAAAAGATTGCCGTTTTCGTTTGTCATCAAAATTTTTAGTTTAATATCAAATCCCCGTTGAAATTACATGGAATTATTGAGCAGTCAGAACCCGTTATATACGTTTTCCCATACATTTCGCGGTCGTATATGACCACCCGGATCTCGAAGGGTTAAAGGACTACATCCATGAAAGAAAATGTAATGAAGAACTAGTATTGTCTTAGGTTTTCGCGATTGTTACACATTGAATTAAACAATTTTTAACGGAAGTATCGCGTATTTTATTTATTTTGTTGAACCTGACGTTTCGAACGCTTTGCAGCGTCCATGGTCGCAGGAAGACTAAGGTGGTATTTGTCTTACATTAGTTATTCAATTATTACATCTACCGACATGGATGGATTAATTATATATGTTCCGATTTACACAAAAATCGCTCACAGTGTCCGAACATTTTTTAGATCTTTGGGTTTGGGACTTGATTATTTTTAGGACTGGATCCCAAGCAGGTGGTACTTGCCAACCATCTTCTCTATTGAAATTGGGGTGTTTTCTTATTTCAATAGCCTCGCGCAACATTCTCGGCATGTAGCGATTCTCCTTGGCGAGGATTTGTGGTTTATCAAACCGGATGTAATGGTTTGGCTGGTCCAGTGTATGTTCACATACTGCAGAGTTTTTATCGCGCCTATTCTTCATGTCAGCAATGTGTTCTTTCACACGAGTACCTACGCTTCTCTTTGTTTGCCCTATGTATGATAAACCACATTCGCAGTCTAATTTGTATACTCCTGCATCTTGTAAGGGGATATTAGACTTGATAGGTCTTAGAAATTGACTGATCTTCTTATGGGGCTTGAAATAAGTTTTAACTGAAGCTCGCCGTAAGATGTTGCCAATTTTGTCTGTGACTCCCTTTAAGTATGGTAAGATGGCAGGTTGACGTTCAACTGTAGGTGGCTTCGGGCGGCTTCTGTGACGCATGCGAGGGAGTTTGTGACTGTTGCTCCGCAGTACTTGTTTGACATGTTGGAGTTCCTCCTCTAGATGCTCAGCGTCGCAGATGCCTTGTGCTCTCTGAAACAAAGATTTGCCTACGGTAGCTAACTGACATGGATGGTGGTGTGAGTTACCATTGAGATATTTGTCTGTATGGGTGGGTTTCCTATACACTGTGTGAGTAAGTGAGTTGTCAAGTTTCCTGGTAATTAATATATCAAGGAATGCTAGTGAATTATTTGCCTCTAATTCCATGGTGAATTTGATTTTGTTGTTGATGGAATTAAGGTGGTGTAGGAATATAGACGCTTTATCTTTGGGTATGACAACAAAAGTATCATCTACGTACCGTTTGTACATCTTCGGCACAGCCGGTGCCATCGACAGCGCTCTCTCCTCAAGGTCTTCCATGAAAATGTCAGCGACAACAGGAGAAATGGGAGAGCCCATAGCTAAGCCATCGATTTGGGCGTAAAATTCGTCATTCCAAAGAAAATAGCCAGATGTTAAGCAAAGTTCTAAAAGTTCTCCATATTCCTCAGGCATGTCATTTTCACAAAGCTTCCTTTTCACAATTTCTATGCAGTCTTGTATAGGTAGGCAGGTGAATAGTGACTGTATATCAAAACTGACCATAGTTTCATCACTAGTCAATTTTAGGTCTTTTATTTGGCTAATGAAATGGTAGGAATCCTTAACATATGCACTTGTATGTCCACGAAGTTGTGAGAATACCTTCGATAGATGTCGAGCCAGTTTGTAGGTTGGTGTGTCAATCTGGCTAACTATGGGTCGTAAAGGAATGCTGTTTTTATGTATTTTAGGTAATCCATACAGTTTTGGTGGTTTAACGCAAGAAGGTACAAGCATGTTTACGTCTAGATTCAGTTTTTCGGAGTGTTTCTTTATTAATTCTTTAGTTCTAGCGAGAATTTTTGCGGTGGGGTCTTTGTTTACCTTTTTATAAGTGGTATCATCCGACAAAAGTTGTTGAATTTTACTGATATATTCCGACGTGTCCATGATTACTGTTGCGTTTCCTTTATCTGCACGGAGAATTGTAAGGTCTGGGTTCTTGCGTAGGTTGTTGAGAGCAAGTAATTCGTCCATAGGAACATTCGGTTTAGGCGGACGGCTTTGACGGCTTTGAACTCACAAACATCAATATCATCATCATCATCAGTTGTCAACCTGTCAACACACACGATAGAATCCGCGGCCCTTCAGGCACTTGATAAAGGTCTGAATTTCGCACTCGCACCTAGAAAAGTACCGTTTGAACAAATTATCTGCGAAGTCGAGTATTGTCTGTGGAAAAATAATATGAAAAAGGAAAATTTGGAAGCGATACGTCAAGACGTCTCTGCGGTCTTACGTCAAAGCCGTCCGCCTAAACCGAATGTTCCTATGGACGAATTACTTGCTCTCAACAACCTACGCAAGAACCCAGACCTTACAATTCTCCGTGCAGATAAAGGAAACGCAACAGTAATCATGGACACGTCGGAATATATCAGTCAAATTCAACAACTTTTGTCGAATGATACCACTTATGAAAAGGTAAACAAAGACCCCACCGCAAAAATTCTCGCTAGAACTAAAGAATTAATAAAGAAACACTCCGAAAAACTGAATCTAGACGTAAACATGCTTGTACCTTCTTGCGTTAAACCACCAAAACTGTATGAATTACCTAAAATACATAAAAACAGCATTCCTTTACGACCCATAGTTAGCCAGATTGACACACCAACCTACAAACTGGCTCGACATCTATCGAAGGTATTCTCACAACTTCGTGGACATACAAGTGCATATGTTAAGGATTCCTACCATTTCATTAGCCAAATAAAAGACCTAAAATTGACTAGTGATGAAACTATGGTCAGTTTTGATATACAGTCACTATTCACCTGCCTACCTATACAAGACTGCATGGAAATTGTGAAAAGGAAGCTTTGTGAAAATGACATGCCTGAGGAATATGGAGAACTTTTAGAACTTTGCTTAACATCTGGCTATTTTCTTTGGAATGACGAATTTTACACCCAAATCGATGGCGTAGCTATGGGCTCTCCCATTTCTCCTGTTGTCGCTGACATTTTCATGGAAGACCTTGAGGAGAGAGCGCTGTCGATGGCACCGGCTGTGCCGAAGATGTACAAACGGTACGTAGATGATACTTTTGTTGTCATACCCAAAGATAAAGCGTCTATATTCCTACACCACCTTAATTCCATCAACAACAAAATCAAATTCACCATGGAATTAGAGGCAAATAATTCACTAGCATTCCTTGATATATTAATTACCAGGAAACTTGACAACTCACTTACTCACACAGTGTATAGGAAACCCACCCATACAGACAAATATCTCAATGGTAACTCACACCACCATCCATGTCAGTTAGCTACCGTAGGCAAATCTTTGTTTCAGAGAGCACAAGGCATCTGCGACGCTGAGCATCTAGAGGAGGAACTCCAACATGTCAAACAAGTACTGCGGAGCAACAGTCACAAACTCCCTCGCATGCGTCACAGAAGCCGCCCGAAGCCACCTACAGTTGAACGTCAACCTGCCATCTTACCATACTTAAAGGGAGTCACAGACAAAATTGGCAACATCTTACGGCGATCTTCAGTTAAAACTTATTTCAAGCCCCATAAGAAGATCAGTCAATTTCTAAGACCTATCAAGTCTAATATCCCCTTACAAGATGCAGGAGTATACAAATTAGACTGCGAATGTGGTTTATCATACATAGGGCAAACAAAGAGAAGCGTAGATACTCGTGTGAAAGAACACATTGCTGACATGAAGAATAGGCGCGATAAAAACTCTGCAGTATGTGAACATACACTGGACCAGCCAAACCATTACATCCGGTTTGATAAACCACAAATCCTCGCCAAGGAGAATCGCTACATGCCGAGAATGTTGCGCGAGGCTATTGAAATAAGAAAACACCCCAATTTCAATAGAGAAGATGGTTGGCAAGTACCACCTGCTTGGGATCCAGTCCTAAAAATAATCAAATCCCAAACCCAAAGATCTAAAAAATGTTCGGACACTGTGAGCGATTTTTGTGTAAATCGGAACATATATAATTAATCCATCCATGTCGGTAGATGTAATAATTGAATAACTAATGTAAGACAAATACCACCTTAGTCTTCCTGCGACCATGGACGCTGCAAAGCGTTCGAAACGTCAGGTTCAACAAAATAAATAAAATACGCGATACTTCCGTTAAAAATTGTTTAATTCAATAATGAAGAACTATATCTTAAACAAACAAATGCATACCTACTAAAGTCGGTTTTAGGAAAAATTAAAAAAAAATATGTGATGTGCACATCGAAGCAGCCCGACTGGGAAAGTACCTTCACATCACAAGAAAACACAGCCATATAACAATTCTCTGGCTGGTTGTCGTGTTCCTGCGCGCGAGTGGTATTACTAGGAAGATCTTAAGAAGTTGTTGTGTTGGCAGCGGAGCTAGTCACATGCGAGCGATACATTCTGCACCTATGGCAAACGTTCATAGGCTATGGTAACCACTTCCCATCAGGTACGTCGTATTATTGTATGCCTCCCGACATCGTATAAAAAAATTAAGCTACCTCTGCTATCTATACAACCTAATATAACATATAATATCTTTATATGCAATTTGATCTAACCTGTTTTTTGCGCTTTCGCTATCAATTAGTTCATACGAACTAGTGCCGGCCAGCACCCACCCACTAGTACATGCAACATGCCCTCGCTGCAATGGCTGCTCCGATAGTCTCTGCCTCGGCTGCAGCGATCGTCTCACCACCGTTGCTACTGCCTAATGACTGCCCTGGTCGACGCTGCGAAATGTGCTTCACCTCTCTACAAGGCATCCTCAGGCGCTGTAGATGTCAGTCGGACTAACATGCTACTCGTACTTAGCAACAAAAAATGTGGCGGAAGCGCATAAAGTAAGTTAGATCAAATTGCATGTAAATATGACTTTCGCAAAATAACGCCTGAATGTATTAACTATATAACATCTGAGTAAATACATTATAAATTTTCCAACCCCATTAAAATAATGTTGAACGAACACTAAATGTTCGTGAAATACCCATTATCGTGGTTCATTTTAAATAAAAATATGAAATATATCTCATGTATTCACAATCTATATTAAAATAACAAATTTGAAGAGTTCATTTGTTTCAGCACGCTAACTACTGGAACTAATAGAATTTGAAAAAATATTTTGTCTTTAATAATCCAATTCTAGAGGTAAGTCATACTAAAGTTTATTTAGTATGACTTACCTCTCACGAAAAATATGCTCAAAACTGCAGCCAAATAACAATTCCCTGGAGGGTTACTGTGTTCATGCGAGTGAGTGACGTTATTACCTCACGGAAAACTGCAGCCATATAACGTCATGTAACGTCACTCACTCGCCTGAACACAACAACCGTCCAGGGAATTGTTATTTGGCTGCAGATTTCTGTGTTACCGTCACTTACTCGCATGAACGAACAATCATACGATCCACCCAATTCAAAGCGGTCCCTGTAGCTGTTTCCGCTTGCAATACATTAAGTATGCCTCGCGTATTGCCACCTCTGCTGCTAACACGGCAACTCCTTAGGAGCTTACTGCAGACTGCAGTTTTCCGTGAGGTAGTAACGTCACTCACTTGCATGAACACAACAATCCTCCAGGGAATTGTTATTTGGCTGCAGTTGCTTGTGAGGTGGTAACGTCACTCACTCGCATGAACACAACATCCCTCCAGGGACTTGTTATATAATGATGCCAGAGAAGTGTAACTTCTCACGCGCGTACATAAGTACAAGCACCATTTTTTTTTTACACTAAGCTATTTTTTACACTAAACTATATTTTACTTTTTCATTTACTACACTTATCAAAATTATAATATTTATATTCGGAAATTTAATATTTTTACAGTAGCCTAAAATGATAGGCATTAAAAGTACTTTTTTCTGTAGGAAATTTGTGATTTTTTTAACAAAATTACACATTTAATACAAAAAAAATCTTTTTACTTTTTAGCCATCTTTACGAATTTATAGTTAAAGTAGGTAGATACACGTACAAATTATTAAAGCGGGAGTGCAGCGGCGGTGCGAGCGTTGGAGCGGGCGATATTAGGCACGGCGTAGCCACGTCTAGCAGCCTGGTGCCGAGTACCTTTAGCAGCGATAAATATTGTCAGTGTGTGCGTGCGACGACGCATACGTACGGGCGCGCCATTATACAAACCGAACGTGGTACGTATCTATGAAGATATCCTACTTATTTGTTTATACTATGCCGATGATGATGAAATAAATAAGCAATATACGAGTATTAATACGTGAAGCAAATACATGAAAAAAACTTTATACCCCTTTTTACGAAAGAGAGTAGTTTTGAATAGTTAATTAAATTGTTGTATTAAACATATATGTCAAGTTCAATAGATAACATTTTTTTTCGGTTGGTTTTTGTTTGAATAAAAATATGTAGAAAAGGTTTGTTTGTTTCTAAAACCTTTATTGTATCTATATACTACAAGTAAAAAAAGGTAAACTTTATTTCAGTATTATTTTTTTTATATATTTTTTAATCAAATGTTATATAATTTGGTTGAAAAAGATAGGCAAGTGTGTAAGACTTTGCGAAATCTGTGATTACAGAGATTTTGACAAAGAACCGTTTAATAACGTTCAAACTTAAAGATTGAGAAATTATGATCGAACTTCAACCGCTACTTATAATAATAAGTTTAAACACGCCGTATATTTTAAAATTTCGCTTATAGTAAGTCCAATAAGCCCAAATTAGGCGAGTTGGAGTTAACTTCACTTCATTTAATTACTTCAAATTTGTTTGTTGCTAAACAATACGAATATTGCACCCCAAGACCGCCTCAGATCTCGTTTGTATATACTTCACAGATACAACGAAGTAATTAAAAATCTATTCTTTAGATACATAAATTAATCTTCGAACCTCTTTACCTTCAAATGTCATATCAATGTTAGAGTTGGTGAATTTCTAAATTAGCAAAAATATCTGGAAATAATCCAGCACAGGCAACCGTTATTGTTTGAAAAAGAAACCTATATTGGGAAGTTTCTTCTCAATTTGTTCTTCGTTATTGTTATTTTCAAATTTCTTGTAGATAACATAAATAAAAATGTAGACCATGCGGAAAGAACAAGTTACAAGTAGATTTTATTTAAAAAATGTATGTATGAAGATTTTATTTAGTGCCCGCGGTGGGCGAATGACAAATAAAAAAAAACGGGTTGCACTCCGGGAGTGCTGGCAGAAGTGAAAACTTGAACATTAACGTTGTGCATTTTTGAATATTTTGGAATGGTTAGGGAATAATTTCGCACGAATTGCTTTATTTATCAGTATAAAAGTACTATCATATATGTGGTAAAATACAATATTCGTATGTATCGTGTATGTATCGTACACAAACATGACAATTTATATTACATTAAAAATTAACACTTCATAACTATTACAATTATTTTACATTAAAAAGTTTATCTCTGAAAAATCAACTTTCATCGATAATTTCAACGACTCTTTCACCATCATCATTACCAGCATCATCATCTCCAATCTCTAAAACTCAAACATACATGCACACTTGCTCAAGCGCCCTGCGCCACTTAAACCAAACAGCGATGTTGATAAACTACGTTGAACGAAACGCGTAAGCGCCAAGATTTCATGGCCCTTACAACATTTTGGTCGCGAGAAACTAATGCCCTATGAACGATCTAGCGCTTCATGTTTTGTTTAATTAGAGGTAACTAATGTTTTAGCGCTGCAGCGAACTTAAGTTCTAATTCTCACCAGAATCTTTCGGTCAGGGTCACGTGTCCTGACGCGAATTTAACATTTTTTACTCATCCCAAAAAGTGCACAACGTAGCTAAAGAAGTTTTCACTTCAAAAACATATCATCATACCAGCTCAAGCGTACTATATTATTGCATGGTCAACACTCTCTATTTCTATCTCAAGATGATACAACCACAACAAAATAAATGGTTTACATTCGATTATTTATATGCTATGTATATTTAATCCAGATGGTAAAAGCATATTGAAAATGATTCACTTATAGTATAAATTATTCAAGTTTACTTTAGTCATAGTAAATATCACTTAGAAGTAATCATTGATACATTGCGCATCCCTGCGGGTGTCATTAGATCGCAGGTGAAAATCAGTGATTTGCTTCACGAGCAAATAATCCACTGAGTTGCTGCTTATTTGTAAAGTGCGTAGAGATCTCCATGCATACATTCTCTCATTTTGCATTAGGGAGATAGTCTGCCTGCACCTCTGTAAAATCTTTATCTATCTATTTTCTTCGACGTTTCTTGGACCCGAAACTTTCATTTCCTCTGAGAAGTTTTTAAGCTTGTGTATGGCGAACATAGTCTTAGTTATGTAGTATAACATAGCTTCTTACGGTTCATTGTCTAAATGTTAAAGAAGGAACTTTATCCGTTACAATGACATATTTTAATAACTACTAATATATCTATTTGAAATTTAAAATAATTTTAAATATTGACATCAACAAAATAAATAGAACAAAAACATTTTTCCAGAAGTGATTAAAATGGGGGATCGAAATTTCAACGTGCAGGCGGCGTATGTGTCTTCAAACATTACTATTATTGTAATCTTTTTATTATTAATGTAGGGTAGATGCATAATAATAACTACGGTGACGTCGGTGACCAAATCTAACTCACACTTGATCACTTTTTCTACCCGACAACTATTTTACGAGTAGAGAAGGTAGACTTATTTTTGACGCATTTACTTATATTTTATTATCTAAATAAATGCGTTAAGTTAAAAGTTAGCACTTACAAAGACGCAATGTGGTTGTGATTAAATACAACACAGGTAGGTCATACTTTTTACTAAGATTTGTTTCTACATAGCCCACGACTAGATAGACAAATAGACAAATAGAGATAGCTAATATTATATATATATAAATATATATATATATATATTGTTTGACAATGATACATATAAAATGTCATTCCTCTGTTGTTCTCTTACCCAGCCGATAGCAACACAGGTTAAACTCGCATTGAAGCACAAACTGTGACAAATTGTTGTAATTACTTCAAATTTGTTTGTAGCTAAACAATGCTAATTTCGGAACAGCTGCGCCTGCTCTGTATGCAAGAGGAGAGTCTGCAATTACAGGGATTATTGCGTCGGAAGACTCGACTGATGCCCATTAAATAGACGTTAGGACTCCTGCTTTTTGCGTGAGACGCGCAAGAAATTCACGCCTCATTGATTTCGCATCTGATATCTAGGAAGGAAATATGAGAAGTGAACCATGAAAATAAATTGCTCTAAAATTATAAGAATAAATTGATAATAGAAAATTGTTTAAATATTGACATTATTGACAGGATATATCGTATTGGTTTTTGCACGTGACGCGATTTATGGTCACACTTTCATGTGTTTGACATTTTTTACATGATGCCATGAGGCAAACAACTATATGGCCCACCTGATGTGTAATATTATTTATAAATGCTGGAAATACAAAAAAAAAAAAATGATTCCACTCACGCTGCATCTCCTTATAAGAATCTAGGGGACCTGTTTTATACGAATATAATTACAAAATTTTCTTATCGAGTAGCTGTTCCATCTGATTCCATCGCAGTAGTAACTCAATGAGGTCGAGATATCGTATTATCATTCCCGTCACATCACATATGAAAAATTTTAACCAATCATTATATCGGGACGTTGGTTAAATTTAACTTAAGATTTTAATACTAGCACTCAGATCTCTGCATAGGTGGCCTGGACTTAAGCCAACATGGTAGAAAGTATAATAATAGTAATTTACCTACAATATACAAACTTGTCACTTCAGTCATTACATCTAATATAAATAAACATATTGAGGAAAATAACATTGTAGCAGAAGAGCAGAAAGGGTGCAAGAAAGGCCATATGGGTTGTAAGGAACAACTGATAAAAGACTCTATCATACACAAACATGCAACCGCGTAGAAACGAAATCTACACTGCGCACATATTGATTATAAAACAGCCTTTGACAGCATACCTCATTCCTGGTTACTTCACATATTAAGAATATACAAAATAAATCCGCAAATCATATCATTTCTTAAAAAAACAATGTCTCAATGGAAAACAAAACTCTGTATAAATAATTATGAAACAAATGTCAAAACTTGGCAAATAGCCATTAGAAAAGGTATATACCAGGGAAATTCCCTTAGTCCCTTATTATTTTGTCTTGGTCTTAACCCTTTATCACACTTGCTGTATGCTCGACGGGTTGGATATTGTCTCACACATTAAAATACACAAACACTTATTTCACATTTAATATATATGGATGACATAAAATTGTACGGAAAACCTAAACAGGATAAATTTATAGATACTACTGCAGCGTTTAGTCAGTACATAAATATGCAATTCAGGTTAGATGTAAGACTTTACACATAGCTAGAGGTAAGATCCTACCCGACGGGTATACACTACGTAATACAAAAACAATACAGGCCTTGGAACCGTTCGAATGTTATAAATATCTTGGATACCAACAATTGAAGGGCCTAGATAACACTGAAATAAAGAAGATACTACAGAATGAATACAAAAACAGAGTCACCGAGGTAACTAAAAGTCAACTTTCAAAGCAATAAATATATACGGTAAATGATGAGTGATAAAATGGAGTAAAACAAACATAACCAAGATTGAATACCTAACAAGAACTACGAGTACGTTAACTAAGTATAATCACCAGCACCCAAAATCTGCCATAGAAAGACTTTTGATAAAAGACAGAACGGAGGCCGCGGGCTTGTAAATATTATTGTCCTATGGAAAAACAATTTTTTTGACCTTGAAAACTTTTTCCACGAAAAGCTCCTAAAAGCAATATACACAGTGCATTATTATATAATGATATCAATTATACACCGCTTAATCTATCTAACAAAAGTTCTGTTGCACCAGATCCCAAAAATACAGACTATGAGAAAAGCAAAATAGAGGACTGGAAGAAAGAATCTCTACACGGGCGACATCCACACGACCTTCAACAACCGCATATAGACTTTGTAGCATCAAATAAATGGCTAAAATGGGAACACTACTCGCTGAGACTGAAGGATTTGCTGTAGCCATTCAAGACCAAGTCATTAACCCAAAACCTATAAAAAGTATATAAATAAAAGAACCTAACATTATCGATGACAAATGTTACATACATTCTGAAACTTTTCAACATATAACTGGAGCGTGCCAGAGCGTGCCCAAATCAAACTCAAACAGACTACACTCACAGACACAATCAAATAGCTAATATGATGCATCAGAAACTGGTGGTCATACATAATCTATTAACTACAACACACAAGCATACACCTTACTACATACAGCTATAATATACAGCTAGTCTCATCCTAGAAAACATCATACACAAACTTTACTATTACCGGATGATGATGACCTTATTGATATAGCGGTTCCAAATACACCAAATCTAACGGGAGTCGCTCTATGCCAAAATCATGCCTATATCTTCACCAAAGGCTTAGGTAGTGGTTCTCACCAATCCTAATAGATTAAGAAATATAATAAACGATAGAAAGAAGAAGGCAATTAATTACATATGGTTGAAATGTGGACATATACTTGTAGAATGAATGCAAAGGGAAATAATGACGAAACAGATGTACAACGCGTAAATATAAGGACGTAGGTGCTGAGGAAGGCATAGACTCACTTATCATTACCAAATAGAGTAGGTGTTTTCAGAAGGTGGTGTCAAAAGCGCTACGAATAGGCGAGAATGCAATAAAAGAGCTGTGAATGTTAAAGATCGAGTGAGGTGTGTAAGGCCGAGTCATGTAGCGTTCGGTTCTCTCTGCCAACTCTGCAAGGGAGTTGTCATAAAGTTATAGGTGAACTATGTTTCTAAAGATTAGTACACTCCAATATAATAAAACGTGCTAAAAAGAAACTTAAAGTCAACAAACTGACATAAATCACAAAGAACAATTTTTGATTGTAAGAAGCATTAATCTCAATGAATCAAAATCCTAACTGGAGCATGATCCCTAAAGTTCTCTAGCGGGAAAACGGTCGTGCATTCGCTCCGGCAAACTTTTATCTCCTGAGAGCAGGTGACAAAGTAAGAAAATAAAGTTGGTACAGCATTCTTGGACATTGGGCAACATTATTCATGTTTATCGCTCCACTGCCGGCCGCTGCGATGCCGCAATTAAAGGATTTCTCTTCCATTCAGTTTAAATACGCAAAGCTTTTTAATCCGCTCAACTGTTCTATTTTTAATGGCCATTCTCTACGTAGATATTGTGTTTATAGATCAGGACTATTCTAGGAATCAAGAGTGTCCACTATATAGGAATTATTTAACGTGGGTAACTCTCGGTCTAGTCGAATGGTTGGAAATAGTTAGTTTAATATCAAGATTTACTATTTCCCATTTTGGGATACGTCTATCTATCTATAACTTTACGCCAAATCCCTTGCGGAGTGTACAGTGAGGATCGAGTGACACATTGTTATATTACTTGTTGAGGAAAACAGTGTATCGATCAAGCTTTACTTAGATGGCATTGTGTAATTCGTCCCTACTATTTATTTTATTTATTTAAACTAGTGGTCGCCTAGTGGCCGAAGGTTGATTGAATTTTTAAGATTGTATAACTAACTAACATATGAAGTACAAATATCTATTGGACAAACTATGACAATGTCATTATCATTTATTTTTATATACTATTATTTTGACATTCAGTAAGACTGTATACAAATAATATTATAAGCCAATAACAATATCTCTTTTCAGTTTGACATTTTTATTAATTTAATGTATTTTACAAGCATCATTATAAAAACAAGTTAGTTTTCACACTCCTCTGTACGAGTAATTTTCGTAAAAAGGGGTACAAAGTTTTTGAACAAACATATAATTATATTCATATTTTATATCATTTTACGTACGTACGTACGTACCGAGGCAAAATTAGGCGAAAATAAAAATGTATCTATAACTTCCCGCCAAATCTCTTGCGGGATAGGCAGAGAGTACCGAGCGCCACGTCACCCTATCCTTAGATCCTCGCTTCATTAACATTCATTGCTCTTCTCGTGCACGCTCGCCGGTTTCTAAGGCTCCTGACATCACCTTCTGTTAGAACACGACCAATTTGGTCATGGTAGGTAAGTCTTGGCCTTCCTCACCTCCTAAATCCTTCACTTTTGGGTTGTGTATCTGCTTCGTAAAGTTTTCATCCTGCATTCTTTCTAGATGTGCGAACCAACGGAACATGCCTCTTCTTATTTTAACACAGATACTTTCTTTCAGGCCAGCTCTGTTTCTAACATCATCATTGCGAATACGGTCTACAAGCATCACGCCACAAATTTTGCGCAACACTCGCATCTCGACCGCATTTACTCTACTTTCGTGCTCTCTCTGCCATACCCAACTTTCGCTTCCATAAGTAAGCATTGGGACCAGTATTGCATTGTGAATAGCGTGCCTTCTGGCTCAAGCTTTTACTGCCAAAAACTTTTCGCAACGCTCCATTCACACTATTCCCAGCACTCACTCGTCTTTCCACATAAGCGGTGTACCTTCCATGCCTGCTTCAGCCAAGATATACAATCTCATTTACTTGTTCCAACACTTCATCATCAACCGTAATCCTTTCATTATTGGGACCAGTGTATGCAGTTCAGATGGTGTTTCTGCTAATAGGACGGCATTGTCTGCATAAAGCAGACACTTCGCCACTAGGTCACTCACGTGTAATCCTACATTCGTCGATCTAATTCTCTATAGACAACTATCGAGGTACCAGACAATATGCAACCCTGTTTGACACCAATTTTGATATCAAACCAGGGTGACATGTTGCCATCTATACGCACACATGCTGAGCAATGATTGTAGGTGGACTGCACAGCACGGGGCAGTGCACCGTCAATCCCATATCTCGGCAATATGCCCCGCAGTTCCTTTCACACAACCCTATCAAATGCTTTCTCAAGATGCACAAAAACAGTAAACCTTCGGGTCTATAGCCAGATGCTGCTTCACGATATTTCGGAGCAAAAAAACTTGATCCGTACATTCCCTTCCATTTCGGAATCCTCCCTGTACCTCCCACAAGCTAATAAGCTAATCCAACTGATGACCCTATAGCTGGCGCAGTCCATGCATGACCCCTTGCCATAATACAAGGGCACGATGACTGCGCGTTTCCAGTTCAGTTCTGCAGCATAGATTGCTTAAGTACCAGAAGGCATCGCGGACGTAAGTGCCACCTAGTTTGTTCATATCAGCTGTGATCATATCAATTCCGGCAAACTTTCCATTTTCAAGCTTCGAATCGACAATTCAATCTCATCCATAGTTATATCTTCATCGGATGCCGTCAACGTGGAGTGAGCATCAGGCTCACTCTCAATGCCAGCATCCGAGACATATTCACACATTTATTCAAAATATTCCACCGTTCTAACACTTCTCGAGTTTATGCAAGAATGACACGCGCTTGAGATTATATTTTGTGCATTCTGGATGCCGACGAACCACCCGAAGACTTATTTACCTCTCTACAAAAAAGATTGGTATTTGTTTCGAAGTTTTTTGCTAGCCTCTCTTCCTCATTCATAATTTGTCTTACACGCTTCTCTTTATTTATTTATTCTTTCATTAAAGCCTTGGTTTCATTCTTGCATAGACGGTACATTCCTTTCTTCTTCTCTCTCATACTGTCATTTGAGGTCAAAGGAGATACATAATCCAACCACGCTTTCCTCTTTCTTGCTACGGAGGATTCAACCTCTGCATCCCACCAGGCATCTCCTTTCAATATTTTAAACCTCTTTGCTCATCTACATGCTTCTTTTGCACTATCCACCATAGATTCATTCAGAATTTTCCAGCAATCATCCACATGTGAGTCGGAAAGACTTGCATTTGCAAGTCTTTCACCTTCGAAAGGGATACGTACTCGCCAATGCATCCACTTCTTGAAAAGTCCCACAAACTGGCTTACCACCGGGTAGTGGTCCGTTTCAAGAGTGGGACCTCTAAACGCTCTTGTATCTATTATAGTATTTCAGTCATGTATACGTGTGAATATCCTTGTGATAAAATAAATTATTCGACACGAGGAGGTTTCGTTCCATACATAATCTAGAATTGACTTACCTGCTTCGTTCACTCTATTATCTCCATAGAGACCAAGAACAGCTTAATTGAAAATTTGGTGCATATTTTATCTTGATTATCCAGAATTATGTCCAGAATCAGAATTATGTAATTATCCAGATGACAAATGTATATATAAATATCCAGAATTAATTTATGATTTTTATTCGTACATGTCCTGCTACTACATTCTGTAAATTCAAAGACTCTTCTCTCTCCCACAACTTCTCTAGTTCTTGGACATACGCTGAACTTACAGGAGCGTATGCTATAACCAGAATTACTCGCGTGATGTCCAGGTTTATACGAACCCACAGAAGTCTAGGTCCTATCAAAGTAATCTTTTACACCAATCAAAATACCAAGAAGATATTAATTAGTAAAGGTTTTACTCCATTTACAAAATATTACACATTACGTGTATAATTATAGCAACATAGACCACTTACTGTACCATCATGAGCATAAGGATAAATATGTTTATGAAGGGTTGTTCGAAGACATCGTTGGGAATTGGGATATTAGGACAAACATTGAGAATTCATCCTCATACACTGGAACCGCAACGCACTGTCGCGTACTGTGCTGTTCCACATATCTACCGAGGATTCTTAAGTTGTGGACTGAACTCCCTGCCAAGGTTTTCACTAGATAGTATGACATGAAATTCTTCAAAAAAATCGCAAAGAAGTTTGTACGGAATTAGCAAGGCATGAGTGACACTCCTGGTGCTGCAACTGTCCATAACTTTGATATCAGACAGGACGTATACTTTTTAACCACCATTATTGTATAAAATAGTCAGATGAGCAAGGGTTGATATATTTAAGAAATATATCGGTTTATGTATCTAGCTAATAAAGCAAAAGTTTAATAGGCATTAATGCTCATTTCACTTCCACACGTGTCATAATATAATATGCATTACATTATCTACAGTGACTTCTTTTTTACGTTATCCCGTTTCCTTTGCCATTATCACTGGCGGGGTCCGCTACCTAACTCTAAGGATTTGGCAAAGATACTGATTTTTACGAAGAGCGACTGCGGTTAGACCTCCGCAAACAAAACTTACTTAGGTGAGGTCACACGTCTTTCGAAATATAATTCCTTGCACATACGGGTTTCCTCACGATGTTTTCCATCACCGCCGACCAACTGATAATTACACATACGTATATAAATCCGTATGTATGTATGTATATCTTCACGCCAAGTCCCTTGCGGGGTAGGCAGAGAGAACCGAGCGCCATAAGACGCGGGCCTTACATACTTCACTCGCTTCTGTAAAATTCATAGATCTTTTATTGCATGCTCACCGGTTCCTGAGACTCCTGACATCATCTTTTGATAAAACACGACCAATTTGGTCACGACAGGTTAGTCTCGGTCTTTCTCGGCAACTTTTGCATAGTATATCTGTTTTGTCATTCTTTCATCCCCGCATTCTTTCTACATGTCCGAACCAACGGAACATGCCCTTTCTTATTTTAACACCGACACTCTCTTTCAGACCAACTCTTTCTCTCACGTCTTCATTACGAACGCGGTCAGCAAGCGTTATGCCACAATTTTTGCGTAATGCTCTCATCTCGACCCCATTTATTCTACTTTCATGCTCTCTCTGCCATACCCAGCTTTCACTTTTATAAGTTAGCGTTGGGATTAGCACAGCGTTGTGTACAGCGAGCTGTGGCTTCTGGCTTAGATTACGGCTGCCTAGAAGTTTTCCCAACGCTCCATTCACTCTATTCCCTGCACTCACTCGTCTCTCCACATCAGCGGTGTACCTTCCATTGCTGCTAAAAGCGCTTACAACATATACAATCTCATTCACTTGCTCCAACACTACATCATCAACCGTAATCCTAGTGTTCGTTCTGGTTGTCTATCTATCTATCTATCTATAACTTCACGCCAAATCCCTTGCGGGGTAGGCAGAGGTAGCCGAGCGCCACGTGACTCGATCCTTACATATCTCACTCGCTTCTTTAACATTCATTGCTCTTCTCATGCACGCTCGCCGGTTTCAGGGCTCCTGACATCACCTTCTGATAGAACATGACCAATTTGGTCATGGTAGGTAAGTCTTGGCCTTGCCCGGCTCCTACATCCTTCCACTTTTGCATTGTATATCTGCTTCGTCATTCTTTCATCTTGCATTCTTTCTACATGTCCGAACCGTTCTGGTTGTCTCTCTTTCAAATACCATTATCTTGGTTTTATTATATAAATCCGAATACACAAATTTAGTGATACACGCCAGGATTCGATATTATACATTATCTATAGTAACTATTACTCATTATGTGTCATTAGGCATTATATTAAATTTCATTTCAATTAAACTTTCATCAGAAACATATTTGCAATCCATTTCCTAACTACTCGATTAACCCCGCCGGCCGTCCGAACACCAAACTAATTAAAACAAAAACAACCGAATGAAAACAAAACACGTTCGACAAAGTTAGAATATTAATGCCTCTCTATTGCCCCCTCGGTGGGTCCTAATACGTAGTGATCCCCTTTGGAAGGTACCCAAAGATAAAGCCAGGGACAAAAGCACGAGTATCTCTAACAGGATTATAGTACTTTGTTTTTGCGTTCTATGAATTATTAATTAAATGCTCACGTATAGGTGCGATGATTTATGTTTGAAGAATGCAATTTTAAACGTAAAATGTTATGTTTTCACTAGGCACGAACTACCTAAGCCTGGCTCGAAACTAACGTTCCGGACTTTATAAGAGCTGAAGACTGACCCTCATCTAGCCCATATCTGAAACCCTTAGACATGACCTGCTCGAAACGACACGCACTTAAGAAATCTCTACAGCAAGCAGTGGCTAAATTTTCCATGGAAACAGTGCGTAAATCCATAGATTCGTGGCGATTTCGAATAGAATCATTTTTTTTTTGCTGAAACATAAATATGTACCTATAAGATTATAATCTTAATAAAACTTGTATGTAGGTTTAGGTACTGTTTTTTATGAAGCAATATATTGCTTCATAAAAAACAGTTGAGAATGCGCAGGCTTGCATTGCCAGAGGAACACCTGGCTCGTTAATTATATAACAATTCAATTTTTTATTTTTATTTTGTCGGTCATTTTGACCACGAGCCATTTAAGAGATAGGAACGGTGTTCCTGAACATTCCTATTCTACTTTTTTTATGCTGAATCCGAATCTGAAGTCAAAATTCGAATATTCGAAAAAAAGTGACAGACAAACACACAGACAGACGCACAGTGAAACATATAGATTTCATATAGGAACGGTGTTCCTGATAAATGCCTATTCATTTGTAATAGAACTTATGGCCGGACTAGGTATATAAAAATCAGCGTCTTCGCCAACTCCATAGATTTTAGATTACGGACCCCGCCAATCCTAATGGATTAGGAAACGGGATTACGCTAGGAAGAAGAAGATTTTAGCTTTCATAGGTTACTCTTATAATTTTCACTTAACTTGGTGTGGATATGCATATGTATGTGTATATGTCGTCGGTATATCGTAGGGATTGATGATAGGTTTAGTATATAATCTGTACCATTATTACGTTTCTTTACAATAAAATGGCATATATATAAACAATTGACACATTTGTTGTGCACTTGAAGACTATTAACAATTATAGGTATAAAATCTGTCAGTTCAGCACCCTCTCAATAACTTGTAGTAGGATTTACCATTCGCTAATTTTATAATAATCAACGCACAATAAAAATTTGCACGCATTTTGAAATCAAGAGGCGAATTTCGCCTCAGCCCCTACTTTTACATGGTTTAACCGCCAGGTACCTTGGGGTACGGTAATATAATTACAAGCAATCGATGGGGGCTCCCTCAAGGAAACAAAGTTGAGGGCTGAAGACGTCTTGCTGTGATATTTATAGGAACAATTTCCAAGTCATGCTGGATTTAGGGCTATGAGTGTAAAGATTCGTGTCGTAAACGATACTGTAGGTGGCAATGAACATTCATTTTGTAATAATAATATACAAAATAGTGTTTTCTTGCTTGTCACAATCCTTATACGAGAAAATACTTTTTTCTTTTTGTATTTTCTAGTTTGTTAAACTGCGAAAAAAATAAAAGTAGCTCTTTACCATATTTATAGGTAGTCTATACTGCCATCCTGTACGTGGTTCACTCTACTAATTAATGGACAATACTCTGGCGAAAGGTAGGTAGGGCGCGTCAAAGCAGTGAAGAAATACTTCCACCGTACAGAAGATCATAGCCAAGTAACAACTACTTGAAGAGCGAGTGAGATTTCTAATTAACTTCTAAGAAGCAGGTAGTTGTGTTAGTAGCGAGGGAGACGATGCACGAACGAAACTGTTTGTATTGCAAACGTTCATAGGCTGTGGTAACTAGTTTACATCAAAGCGATTTGTATGCTTGTTTACCTCCCGACGTTATTTAAAAAAAGAAAGAAGTTTTGACATCTCTTTTTTTTAACATATCATGTTTAGGCTGGTGTACCCAAAGAGAGCCAACGGGATCCAACTAAGCTCACGTAGTTCATTCACCCGTCCATCCTTCTATTGTACTATTATTCATGGTCACTTGAAATTGTTGTGTTTACAACGTTAGTTTTTGTGACAAATGATAAAACATCAGATAATATAAAAAATAAGTAAATACTCCATATTATTAGATTTTATTATATTACATTTTTTTTTTATTTTGGTCAACCTGTAAAATTAACTGTCAAAATTGGTATAGATATAGTTCCTACTCTATAGTATTAATAACAATGAAAAAATGCTAAGTGTGAGTCGGGCATGCGCAAAGGAATTTATTGTATGAAATGACTATAGTTTGAAGAACTTGGTGTGTGAATCCGACTAGCATTTGTTTTATTTAGCTTATCGTACGAATATACCGAGACGTTTTGTTCTATTAACATACACTTCGCTCATTTGGTGCAACAATGACGCAATTACACTTTTTGTCAAATGTAGTTAAGTAACAATGTAGTTAAGTGACGCATGATGACGCAATTATACTTTTTGTCAAAATATAGTTAAGTATGACAAAACTCGCGGAAACACCTTTCCGCGATATTTGACAAAAAGTGTAATTGCGTCATTGTTGCACCAAATGAGCGACTTTACGTAACATAAAAGCGTAAGTGTAGATATCTTCAGATATTACAAAGAACATAGAATAAATAACGAAGTATAATTACTCTAGATATGAAAACTATTGCTTGCTATCAAGAAGTGCCTATTTAAATTAATACCTTGAAGATATACAGCATACGTCATTGCTATTACAAACTGTCAGGCGTATTTAGTCCACTGCTGTCAATATTTTTTATACAACGCCGGGAGTCATACAAGCATACAGTCCACCTGATGTAAAGCGGTTACCATAGCCTATGAACGCTTGCAATATATCAAGTATAACTCGCACGATGCCATCTCACGTTGCTGTAACACAGCAACTCCTTGGGAGCTTACTGGTGACCTTACTCACACGCAGGAACACAACAATCCTTTAGGGAATTGTTATTTGGCTGTGGTTTTCTGTGATGTGGAAATACTTCCCCATTTGGTTAAAGAGAGGTAGGGCGCATCAAAGCAGCCCACTTTGATGCACCCTACCTCTCTTTAACCATCATGCATATTAAAAACTTTCAAATATTTAGCATATTTGAAAGTTTTTAACATGCATCCATCCATTTGTTTTTTTTTATATTTCATTCTAGTAGATTAAGAATATATTACGGCCCCTGTAAATACTCTGTGAAGTATCGACGACAAATAATCAACGATAGTTTAGTATTACAATTATGTTTATTTTATTACACAATGTCAGAAGGCACATGAGTAAACAACCCACCTGATGTAAAGTGGTTACTGTGGCAACGAATACAAGGGATATCACACGTACGTTATCATGACTGTTGTTAATACAGCATCTCCATAGGAGCTTACAGAAAAATCTCACTCACTCGTAGGAACACAACAATCCTCTATGGAGCTGTTATTTGACTGCGGTAACAGATATGACGCCAGGTCCCTTGCAGAGTAGGCAGAGATAATCGAGCGCTATAAGACGCGGTTCTTACACACCTCACTCGCTTCTTTAACATTCATAGCTCTTTTCATGAAATGCTCGCCCATTCCTAGCGCTTCTGACGTCACCTTCTGATAATACACGACCAATTTAGTCAAGGTGAGTTTTAATCTAACCCTGCTCCTACATCCTTTTACTGGTACTTATGCACTATATATCTGATTCGTCATTCTGTCATCCTGAATTCTTTCTACATGCCCGAATGTTTTTCTTAACTAACACTCTTTCAGACCAACACTTTTTCTTACATCACCATTGCCAACGCGATCAGCAAGCATTATGCCACAATTCGCATTTATTCTACAAAGCTCTCTCTGCCATACCCAGCTTTCACTTCCATAAGTTTGTGTTGAGATTAGCACCGCATTGTGTACAGCAAGCTGTGCCTTATTTTGGCAGCCTAGAAGTTTAGCCAACGCTCCATTCACTTTATTCCCTGCACTTCCTCGTCTCTCCACATCAGCGGTAACCTTCTATCCTGCTAAAAGCGCTTTCAAGATATACAATCTCATCAACTTGCTCCAATACTACATCATCAACCGTAATGTTCGTGTTCGTTTTGGTTGTCTCTCTTTCATATACTATTATCTTGGTTTGCAAATAAGCCATTATTTATACAATCATTTTTCTAGTAGTAGTAGTAACTAGTGTTAGTGGTATTCTAGTGCAGTACGGACAGATTAGGTTCATCCTAATGCATAATATATTAATATTTCTACAAAAAATGTCATTAAAGTATTTTGGGCTGGCTACAAAATTATTGGAGTCGATTCGTTACAGCCAATGGACGTTCAATGATGACCAAAAACCCCCCTGTTAGGCTTTCATAATTATCCGTCATGTGCCACTTGCATCCATCGGTGCCCTGTGATTTTCACTAAATCGTAGGCACATTTTTCTTTCTAGTCTGCGTTTATCAGATCTTGGTCGCCATTAAAGAACCTCCGTGCCCCAGCGACCGTCGGTCCTTCGATCTATATTACCTACGAACAGCCAATTCAACTTTATTAATGTTTATTGAGCTATATTGATAGCTTTAGTTCTACGAAAGAAGTACTGCTTCCTTTATCTATCGCATAGAGACTCTCCGAGCATAACTTTCTCTATTGCATGCTGTACACCTTGAGGTTCCGTATGAAGCCCTATATTTAGAGACCTACGGTTAGGCATCACGTTTCTGTGCCATAAGTCAATGCTGGTCACACTGGCCGAAGTGTCTTCTTGAAACATTGAGATATTTTGAACGAGACGATCTTTCGCAATTTTCCAAACACTACTCGTCCGTATTGAATTCAAAAAGAGACATCTTTTCGAAGTTAGACCTACCTAGCTGGACTGTTTGTACCAGTTATACTCGTCAACAAATGCGAGAGCGGAATTCTCAGCTGTAACTGGAGTGAGTATAATATGTACATCCGACATAATCTTGATTTTACTATATTCCTCTTATGAAACATTTGTCGGAATGCCTTGATAAAGTTTGGGCAGCTACCCTAACTGACGTTAATAAAAATATGACCTGGAACCTACAAACCCCTGCGAAATTATATCTCTTTTATTAAAGCATTCCATCATTCCTCATGAAAATATGTGTATGTATAAACCTTGTGTTGCCTCTCGCAAAATCCAGTCCAAGACGTTATACAATTTATTAAAAGCGAAATTTCTAGAGATCACCAAGAAAATACGACTTTGAAAGAATAACACCATCCATCATAATACCGCTCAAGGGATTCGGGAGCGTGAACGGAACCAAATCTTTTTTCTCCTCCGTTGCGGTTTACTTCGACATTGTTGTGGCGATGACGAATGTGACTATTTGAATAGACGACACTAAGAGGCAATATGAAATAGACATTTTTCGTATAAAATAGCAGTAAATGTACTTATTCATTTTTCGTTAAAAATTTCTGGCTGGTGTGTTGGTACAATTATTATTCAGTCCGCAAAAGTATCTCTCTCATGCTCTCTCTCATGCATGCAACTGATCCACGTAAAACTACAATATATTCCATGCAGTAAACTTTTAAAACTAACATGCTACTGAAATTTTCGCCATAATAGCGATAGAGTAGCCCAACTAGGAAACTTAAGACTTCTTTTGCATTAGAACACTAAGCTATTTAGAAACAGTGATAGTAGCCTATTAGTTAAATTAACCGACTGGTCTCAAGGGCATGTTCCACAAGCGAGATCTGCTCTTAGCTGTATCACTAAATTCGTGTTTTCGGGTTTACGTAACATATTTGTAATTATTCCTTGCTCGTCAGTGAAGGAAAACATCGTTAGAAACCCGTACTATACGAAATTATATTTGGAAATACGTGTAACCTAGTCTGAGAATGATCTGGTTTTCCCTCTGGGTTGTAGAGATCTCACGGCAGTTGGTCCATCTTAAAATCGGTAAGTTCGTTAAATCTTAAGCTTAAATAGTAAAAACTGGGCACCGAAAGCGAAAGTTTTGAATGCGACTTGTATTACCACTCTGATGATAATAATGATGATGTATTAGAAGACTAATGTCGTCCCTCTTCAAGATCTCTAGCAGTTATTTTGAAAGCAGGGAAAATTTAAAATGACCTTTTGTAATATTGAAGGGTGAGCAGTATTCGATTTAACGGCGAGTTTTGCTTAGAATCGTGTTAGACCTATTCTCTCTACTCATATCTCTATTGTGCAGACACTTACGACTGCAAATTCAAGTAAATAACGAAATAAAATACACTATCATTTCCTCAAAACAGCGTACTAGCTTATTGTAAGAACATATATGTTACAGCTATTACAGTTAGATATTTAGAGACATAATTCTGTGATACGTATCGTATTTCATGCAATTTGATCTAACCTGCTTTGTGTGCTTCCGCCACCAATTAGTTCATGCGGCTTAGCGCCGGCCGGCACCCACCCACTACTGTTAGTGCAACATGCCGACGCTGCCATGGCTGCTCCGGTAGTCTCTGCCTCGGCTGTTGCGGTCGTCCGCCATCTGGAACAGAATCCGCATGCCCGCACCACCACCGTCGCTGCCACGACTGGCCTGGTCGTCGCTGCGACACGTGTTTCGATGACAGATAGATGGGCGCAGATCGATGTGCGTCGCCCACAAGGGATACCCAAATCTGCTCATAGGTTCGCTTTTGGTCCAGAATTACAATCCATGGGCTTACTGCTACCTATGTTGGCACACATGATAATAGTTAGAATTGTAGTAAAGTAAAACCAAAAATACAAATCTAAACAAATAAATAAAATTACCGTAATGTCGAAATAACAGCTTTTTACTAAATACACATGATAATATGACCATGTCTCCGAATTTCGTACTCAGCTCAAGTGGCTCCCTATCTCACTTCGCCGCAACTTGCATTTGTTATCTCTTCTCTATTCTATTTTCTTCAATCCCGCTTCTCCTAATTACCTGAAAGATCGATTTATATTTTATAGCGATGTACAGGGTCGTGAATTACGTCAAAACCTTCTTCTTCGACTTAAAACTCCATTTCACTCCACTCAATTCTATTCCAAATCGTTTTCTGTTCAAGCAGTACGTCTTTGGAATGCTCTACCACTTAATATTCGTTGTGCTCAAACACTTTCCTCTTTTAAATCTCTTGTCAAAGAACACTTTCCTGTAACTCTATTTGATCGTTCTCTTTCTCTTTCTTGATCATCACTGAGTCTCTGACATTACTGTAACTACAATAACTTTTAATACTTTTTCATGTATATAATAATTTTGTTTTAATTCGTATGGTTTGCTCTGCACCACCTACCTGTATTATTACAAGATAATAGTTTTCTCTCATCTTAAGGTTGTCTGGAAGAGATTGCTTAGCGATAAGACCGCCTAATTGTACTATAGTCTCTAAATATCTTATGTTTACAATTTTAATTTGGTGCAATAAAGAATATTTGTATTGTATTGTATTGTATGATTTTATACACGGTAAATAAACCTAAGAATCTATTTATGACATTCTTGCCTCTTTGTTTCCTTATTCAAAGTGGCTGGAACAATTTTGACGGTACTTTCACTGGCAGATAACTGATTTATAAGGATTAACTCAGGTTAATTTATTTTAGAAAAGATTTTGGGTGCCTCAGGGAAAAAATAAACTTCATAAAATCGTGGACAAATTCTATGCGGACGATGTCGCGGGTAGGCCGCTAGTCTGCTTATAAATTATGAAGAATAGGTATTTCTAGAACGGGACTTATCGCGACTTGTTATTATTTCTCATTATTTGCTTATGATCATGATTATTATCTATGAATTTCGTGACCATGGGAAGATATAAAAACATATTGCGTAAGTCCTGCTTTTATGAGAATGAAGTAAACACCAGTAAAAGTAAAAATTAATCGCTGAAAATATTGTATGCCTTGTTTCGAAATCCAAATATGTTTATCTCCATCCAGACGTCTAAACGTGCAAATAAAAGGGTTGAAATCTACGTTATTAGTGTACGGAACCCTCATGTACCCTCGGGTAGGGCCCAATCCAAAATATACGAGTATTTAGCGTGCTTGTTTAATCCTTTATTTACGGTGTTCGTCAGTCTAAATAATTTTACGCGGAATGGACACGCCGCTGGATTAATTTGAGCATGGGTACCTTCGACTATGAAAGCAGGAAGGTGTTGTTGATTTTAGAAAAATAAGTTGCACGCTATTAAAGACTCAATATAAGAACATCTTCTGATGAATTCTTCGATACTTGGAATGTCAGCGTAGCATAAAGCTACTAGTATAGTAGTTGTAAACGATGTTGCTGATTCTTTTAATTTAAACATAGTCCATGCCGCTCCTCTGTACATTGTGATATTTCGAATAAAAACTTAAGATCAAGCTAGTATGATCTTAAGTTTAAAAGGCGTTTAAAAGCAGCATGACTGGTGATGTTCCAGAAAAAACGCAACTAAATGTCAACACTCTGCATTGATGCTGTGTTCATGTGAGTGATTAAGGTTACCAAAAGCCCTGAGAAGATATTGCGTCAGCAGCGCGGCAACTTTGCGTGTTGCAAGCATTCATAGATTACGGAAACCACTTTGTATTGTTGTATGGATTTGGGAAACCATGTTGTATAAACATTATAATGAATTTACTGTAAATGACTAACCTATAAGTATAAATCTAAGGGAATTATGGAAGAGCTATGTAGCTCAAAAAGCTCAAGAAGGTTTTGATGTGTATTTGAGTTGGTCTCTGGATAGTTTAGATTCACAATTAGACCTAATAGATGGCGCTGCAATCGAGTTATCGGGTGCTACGACAACAATTTTATTTTCGAGTAAGACAACATGTCTCAGGTCTGCTAGCAGTATGTTAAATATGTAGATATTACTCGGTTTGGTGCTCTATTTATATGACCTAAAACTAACTAAGATCGTACTAAAGGTTATTTCGCTTTTGACCGACAATTCTACCTCTTTTGGATTTATGACAAAAGAATCTAATAGTATTCCGTCCTTTTGTGACTCCTTAGAAATGTTATACAGACAAATGCAATTAATCTGCGAGATAGATTAATAAAATTAGAGCAAACATTTCGGCACGGACTTACTGGCTGCTCACTTATTTGACCACTTTAAGTAAGATATAGATTTAATATTTCATCTCTTTTTTCTTTTATCTATGGATATAAAGTTACCTTAGTAGAACATACAAACAAGTAGACAAATGTAGTGTAGACACATACTAACATAACATATTATCCGTAGATGAAACTAAAATAAGGTATGATAATATACAAGGCCCGGTCAGATAATGGAAGATACTATACCTACCAAGTATACCGAGCATTTCCGCATCTTATTATTCATCATATAGGGATGCAAGGGCACAACCGCGCCCATATAAATTATGCAATAACACATCCCCCTTGTTTCTACGATCAGGTATAGAACCAAAATGGCGCAGGTAAAAGTTTTCGAGCTAAGCCGCTGGAGGCCGCGCGAAGCCTGGATTATCAGGCGCTGCATAATAAAACTACGGGGGACGCCCACTTGTTTCATTACCAGTTCACTGTAGTGGTTTTTATTTTGAACAAATTTCGTTTTCCTAGATTATCGTTTTATAGAGGATTCCGTCATACCCGTTCCTGCTGGTATAACATTTTGGTATTTAAATCAACAAATAATAGAAATAGAAGAGAAATAATCTGCAAAAAATTATTTTTTTATGAAGTAATGTAATCTTATTAAAACTTAAACACGACATATTTATGGAAGTCTCATCAAAACATTAAAATATATATTCTTTTCAAAATGGCCACCTTTGGCTTTGATACAGGCCTTTAATCTGTCTAGTCACGAATCTATGAATTTACGCACTGCTTCCGTTGGAAATTTAGCCACTGCTTACTCCAGAGATTTCTTAAGAAACACAATGTGGGCGTGTCGTTTCGAGCAGGCTACGTTTTCTAAAACTGACCATAACTTGTATTCTAAGGGGTTCAGATCTGGGCTAGATGAGGGTCAGTTTTCAGGTCTTATAAAGTCTGGAACATTGGTTTCGAGCCAGGCACGAGTTGTTCGTGCCTTATGACCAGGTGCAGAGCCCTGCTCGAAAGTCCAAGGTACATTTAAAAAAAATGAATTGCTAAGAGGACAACGACGATCCAAGATAGTCTCTTGATATACTTTGGCTGAAACCACTTCACTCCTTTTTCACAAAAATGAAACTTTGTGACTCCTTGATAAGGCACTCCCCACCTGACCATTACATACGCAGGATGGTGACCACGTTGTACCTTTCCTACCACTTGGGTGACTTGTTTAGAACTGTGTGCATACATTTTGTCATTTTGCTTGTTATAGTGCTCTTCAATCGTGAATTTTTTTCATCAGTAAATAGGATTATTCTGTGCCTTTCATCTTTGCGTATCATGACAGAAGGCATTTTGATCGATCCAATCTCTTCAACTTTAGGAATTGATTTAGGACATGTCCTGTATATCGACAATAAGCGTCGAGCTTCATGTCTTGTTTTATTATACGCGACAGAGTCCTAGCGTTCTCGCAAGGACTGTTCATTTCTCACCATAAGATTTTTTCTTTCCAATGGGGTTTCTTCAAATTCTGGCTATAACAGCCTTTGTAGTTCTTCAGCATGCATCGCTCCTACCTTTTATGGTCCTTTTCCTACCTTTTTTACAGAGGAAGTATTGGTATATCTGTCGATAGTACGATATATGAACAAACGGCTGATACCAAGCTTTTGAAGTGTTTTGAATTTGACCGACAGCTCCACACTCACTTTGTGCAAGGCAATCACTGTATCTTTTATATTTAACGCCCCATTCCATATTGTAATTTATTAATAAACAAAAATAATAAACACGAAAAAAATTTGTAAAACGGCGGGAAATCGAAAGATGTTTGTGATTATAAACGCGTTCCAAATTCAAAATTATTAAAGAGTTGAAAAACGAAACGTTTCTATGTAACAGTATTTATGGTCAGACTAGTTATATTACTATGAAAAAGTTGCCGCTTCATTAATATAATTTATATAAAGTACAAAGTGCTTTCTTAAACGATCAAATCTTACTTATGTACAACGTATATATTCCAGATGAGACAAACGGGCTTATTTATTTGCAACCAATTTTTTTTTTATTTTTACTTTTTTCAGAATATAACTGAACTCAGTTAAATAGTAAATTCATAAATTTAAGTGGTGACGCGTAGAAGAGCTACGAAGCTACAGCGCGTCGTTACAAGGTTACGACTCTAGAACCTACTACCTACGCCGAAGATATTTGAGATCGGATTACTGCCTACGCCAAAGATACTTCGAAATCGAAAAGTTATCTGTCAAATGTATACAATCTGAATTAAAACTTTTCGAATCCGTTTCGAATATGGCTTTCTAAGGCAATGTGAATACATTAAGAAATTTGCATTAAGGCATGCTCTCTTCTATTACATATTCTTCATTATGATAATCGGGCTAATTTTGACCCTAGAGAAAGGCCTTTAGACAAATTCAAAAAATTCCAAAAGCTATATGTCAAATTCACATATAAGGCTCAACCCTCCTATTTAGACGATGAATTAAATCCCCTCTTCCTATTCATCATCTAAATATTTGAAAGTTATAGTTCTGTATCGTGACGGTTTTCCATCTAAAAATGTATAGCCATTAATTTACTACAAAAGCTGTAATACTTTTCAATCCACTGTAACTCTGAGTAAAATTTTGTCGCCACAATTAACTGCGTCTTCTCCTTATTTGATAGCGACACCTAAGCACATTTATACATTTTATTTTACATTTGATTATGTATTTTATTTATTTTTTTCCGTATTTATGTAGAAGCTCTAATTATCTAAATCTAGTATTCAATGTGTTATGGTTTTATTATACCTAACCTAAAAGTCCTGAAAAATATAATTGATCTGTATAAACGTAGACTATACTTATCAATCATGGCAATATAAACATTTCAATTTAAGGTTTACGGCTTAAATTTAAATGTTTGTATCACATACCATTATCTATTTTCATCTTACCTTCATAGTTTTTATACGTTTTTGCAATACATTAAGGTGTTTTAGACGTGTAGCAAATCGGTAGTCCAAAAAAAGACGTACGTTTGTTTTTTTTTTTGTCTTGGGTACTTTTGATCGACGACCCGATGCCCATTAATGGTAGGTCAATACATGTACATATATGTGAATATAAAAAATAAATTAAGAATAACTAATGTTAATAATTTATGCATATAATGAACATATGCACTATGTTCATTCGATCATTTTTCATGACTATCAAACCAAAAATTGTTTCGTTGTTTTGTGCTTCGAAGTTAAATTCAAACACAATTGGGCATACTATACTCCGACAAGTAGCAATTGAGGCTATGGCAATGAAGGAGTAGTATATAGAGAAATGTGACTAAGTGCAACCCGGCTGTGAAATTGCCACCGCCAGAAAGATGAAAGCAGCCAGGTGAAAGAGAGCAATTGTTTCATATTTTGCAAGTGAACGACACTTGTTTTATAACCAGCATATTTACTGTTACCCAACGTTACATAAAAATACAATACAGGCTACACTAAAAACGAGTCATAAAATAACGTAACACTAACAGGCTGGCAAATTCTGAACAGTGTTTATGTCTAAATCGACAAAAAATCCTACCGAGTTCTCCCCTTATTTGGGGTCCTACTTACCCCGCGGCGACACCTGCTGCTTGCAACATGTTCACTGATCTACTAAGTCGTTATTTTTTTTGCTATTTCTTATGTGTTATTTTCTTTTAGGACATCAAAAGCAAAAATATTTTTGTTTATGTGGATTTCTTTCGTACAAGACTACCCGTTGGCATTATGGGGTACAGAAGAAAGATGTAGTTTGTTACGGTCCCAGAATAATATAGGTATTTTCTTAAATCGGGGTAAAGAATCAATGACACAGTGTTTATTATTAAATGTAACAAACTTGAATAATAAAATAATACGCGTACCTACCCCTTAAAGACTTAGCGTAAATATATAGGGAAATATACTTAGAGATATTGCACTGAAATACATTGTCACACAAGCAATTATTCAACTCGTTAAGATGTGGTTTCAAATACTATAATGGTTAGTCAAGATTTTATTAAAAATAAGTTTGTTTGTTTGTTGGTTTGTACAACTTTACTGGATAAATATTTACACATAAAATACAAGAACATGACTTGCAGAGCTGGGCTTATTCCTTTTAGAAATCTCTTACGGCCAACCATTGCTTTTGAGTTCCGGAGTGGAGTAATTAATGGCGGTGGTAAATGAAAAATGTGTATATAAGATAACATATCAAGATTGTCCAAATTAATATATTTACAAATAAAAATGGAAGGACAAGTATTGTATACAATATATATATTCTCATATATACATACGGGCACAGATATATACATACATATACTTATGGATACAATTAAATGATTAATGAAATTCAATAAAAATAACACATGCCTAAACTCCTGTAGAAGTGCTGTAAATATAGATAAATAGTTGTTAAGTTATTTTTTGAAAGACTTTTATGGTCAGCAAAGATGGTCTCGAGGTGAAGTGTCTTCCAAATGTGACTTCTGCAAATACAGAAGTTCTCATTGAGAATGATAAATTAGTAATTTGTTAATAATACTGTGTTTCTTGGAACTACAGTAGATACCAAATTACAATGGGGCCCCCACATATATAAACTTGATGTTAAGCACAGCTCCGCATAGTTTATTTCAGCTACTTTCACAGCATTATGTCGTATGGTATACTGTTGTGCTACTGCTGTTGTGGTATTTATAACATGGGCTCCAGAGCTTTCGGCATTTTTTCTTCTCCAATTGGTCATTTCCGAAATGTTAGCAGATTAAAAAAAGAAAACGTAAAATAAGAGAATTGAATAAGATACAATAAGATTATATTTCCAAAAATGTAAGGCTCAATGGCAAATAAAGAATTTTTATCTTTCATCTTTATCTTCAATACAGTACAGTTAAGTTTTTGTTATATTATAATACACACAACAGTTAAGTCTTTGTTATTATTTGCCATTTGGCTTTACATTTTTTGAAATGTAGTTGAACTATTGGTAGTATATAGCCGAGCCCATGATTCAATTACACTAAAAGGCCGATTGGTAAGTGTTACTAAGCGGAATTAATACTTTTCAACCAAAACCATTTGTCACTGTTGGACACAGATAACAAAACATTCTTACTTACCAATTTTACCCGGAAAGTTTATTACTTTAAATGAGTACTTTAATATGCTTTTAATAGAGCGACCTTTATGGGACGGTGTAATAAAGTATGTATGTATCTTCACGCCAGGTCCCTTGCGGGGTAGGCAGAGAGAACCGAGCGCCATAAGACGCGGTCCTTACACACTTCACTCGCTTCTTTCACATTCATAGCTCTTTTCATGCACGCTCGCCGGTTCCTAAGGCTCCTGACATCACCTTCTGATAAAACACGACCAATTTGGTCATGGTAGGTTAGTCTTGGTCTTCCTCGGCTCCTACATCCTTCCACTTTCGCATTGTATATCTGTTTCGTCATTCTTTCATCTTGCATTCTTTCTACATGTCCAAACCAACGGAGCATGCCCTTTCTTATCTTAACACCGACACTCTCTTTCAGTCCAACTCTCTTTCGTACGTCATAATTTCGAACGCGGTCAGCAAGCGTTATGCCACAAATTTTTCGCAGTGCTCGCATCTCGACCGCATTTATTCTACTTTCATGCTCTCTCTGCCATACCCAGCTCTCACTTCCATAAGTTAGCGTTGGGATTAACACCGCGCTGTGTACAGCGAGCTGTGCCTTCTGGCTTAGATTTCGGCTGCCAAACAGTTTACCCAACGCACCATTCACGCTATTCCCTGCACTCACTCGTCTCTCCACATCAGCGGTGTACCTTCCATCGCTTCTAAAAGCGCTTCCAAGATATACAAACTCATTCACTTGCTCTAACACTACATCATCAACCGTAATTCTAGTGTTCGTTCTGGTTGTCTCTCTTTCAAATACCATTATTTTGGTTTTATTCGCATTCAATTGTAAGCCTTTCTTCATACAATCGTCTTTCATTGTTGTGACTAGTGTTTGCAGTTCGGATGATGATTCCGCTATTAATACTGCGTCATCTGCATAAAGCAGGCAGTTAACCACTGAGCCACCCATTCGCATTCCCACATTCATATTTCTCATTCTCTGAAGACAACTGTCCAGATACAGGATGAATAGCCGAGCCGACAGCACGCATCCCTGTCTGACACCAATATTGGTATCAAACCAGGGTGATAAGCTGCCGTCCACTCTCACACATGCTGTGCAATCCTCATAGGTGGATTGCACAGCACGTAGAAGGTCACCGTCAATCCCATATCTGGGCAAGATGTTCCAGAGATTCTTTCGCACGACCCTATCAAATGCTTTTTCAAGGTCCACAAAACCGCAGAAAACCATCTGGTCCATAGCCAGATGCTTTTCCACGATATTGCGGAGCGAAAAAACTTGATCCGTACATCCTCTGCCGCTTCGAAATCCCCCCTGTGCTTCCCAAAGCATTCCATCGGATTTCACCCTCATTCTCCTTTCAATGATTTTTCCATACACTTTAGCTGCTAGGCTGATCAAACTGATGGCCCTATAGTTGGCGCAGTCCATACGTGAGCCCTTGCCTTTATACAAGGGCACGATGACTGCGCGTCTCCAATCGCTCGGGACTCTTCCGGTTCTCCAGCATAATTTGCTTAAAAACCAGAAAGCGTCCCTAACGTAGGTGCCACCCAGTTTGATCATCTCAGCTGTTACCATATCGATTCCCGCTGACTTTCCATTTTTCAAACTTCGTATCGACCATTCAATCTCATCCATGCTAATGTCTTCATGGTACGTTGGCACTGCCGAATCAGTCACAGACTCATTCACAGTGCCAGCGCCCTGGACATAATCATACATTTCTCTAAAATATTCGCTCCACCGTTCTAACACCTCCTGAGTGTTAGCAAGAATGCCACCAGCTTTACCTTTTATCTTGTCCATTCGGGATGCCGACGAACCACTCCGAGACTTCTTTACCTCTCTCCAGAAGAGTTTGGTATTAGCCTCGAAGTTCTTCGTCAGCCTCTCTTCCTCATTCATAAGTAGTCTTTCACGCCTCTCTTTCACTAAAGCTTTGGTTTCATTCTTGCATCGACGGTATATTTCTTTCTTCTTCTCTTTCATACTATCACTCTGGTGCAAAGATGATACGTAATCCAGCCAGAATACGCACTCGCCAATGCCTCCACTTCTTGAAAAGGCCCACAAATCGGCTTATCACCAGATAGTGGTCCGTTTCAAGAGTGGGGCCTCTGAAGGCTCTTGTATCCATTAACGACTTTCGGAGACGTCCATCTATCAAAATCAGATCAATCACACTTTTCTGTTCATTCCGTCTCCATGTGTACGTGTGAATATCCTTGTGATGGAAGAACGTGTTCGTCACAAGGAGGTTTCGTTCCATACATACGTCTAAAAGTAACTTACCAGCATCGTTCACTCTCTTATCTCCGTATGGACCAAGCACAGCCTCATAACTGCTTCGCTTGGTCCCAACCCATCCATTCAGATCTCCATACATAATTATCCGTTCATTCGCATCAGCCAAATCCAGAACACCCCTTGCGGTCTCCCAAAACTTCTCGAGCTCCTGGGGATTAGTAGAGCTTACAGGAGCATATGCTGCGACCAAAAAGACTCGCGTAATCCCCAGTTTTATTTTAACCCAGAGAAGTCTTGGCCCTACTAAATCGTAATCTTTCACACCAGCGGCCAATCGAGATGAAAGCACAACGCCTACGCCAGCGCTGGCATGATCGTCCTGGTTCACCCCGGACCACAAGGCCATCATGCCACCGGGCAGATCTTCGGCGTCGCTTCCCTTTCGCTTGGTCTCTGACACACACAAAACATCTAGGCATCTCTCATTCATTATATCTATCAACTCATTCATCTTATCTTGTAATCCACCTCTCACATTCCATGTGCCTATACGACACTCAGCTCTCCTCGACCCGCCGGGATGGGCGTTGCGTGGTGGGTGGCGGCCCCCACCGCCGCATGCACTTAAACCCGCACCGACGAGGGCGGATCGGTGCGCGTCGCCTACGGGGGACGCCCTAATCCGCGCGTCTGTGCGGTTTGTTTTTAGGTCCAGAATTGCAGTCCAGTGTTGGACTGGCAGGGTCGCGACGTGCACGCTTCTGGTACCGACCCCATGTAATAAAGTAATTAAAGAAATTTCAACTTATTGTTATTTGATCATGAAACCTTGAATGATAGTTGACTGTAGTTCTGATGACTAAACGACGATACCGTGGTGCTGCCTCACTGGTCTGATAATTTACGTCTGAGATATCACCTAGTATTATAATGAATGAATGTATATTTTGGCATCGTGGGCCCATTTGTTAGTAACAAATAATTTATTAACTGTATGCCCATACAGTTTGGGTACGTATAGTTGCCTTATTGTTCAAGAATAAGCTGCATATATTTTAATTTGTTGTTTTTAAACACAGTAACATAAATAGGTAAGAAATTATAAAATAGTCACAATGTTGTATAGTAGAATTTATATTTTGTATAGCTTGAATTTTTATTTTCTTACCTCCATGTAGACGATAGATGGGCGTGAAGGCAAGTGCAACTGCAATTTCCGCACCCTCTCTCTCACGTAAATGATACGGGAGGCTGTGACTTTCTCTGTGAAAAATGACTTTGAATATTAGATCATTCTTTATTTTATATTCATTTGTAAATGGTGATAACTGAATTATTGTTCTCGACTTCTTTTGAGGGTTTCGTATCTCAAAAGGAAAAACGGAACCCTTCTGGGATCACTTTTGTACATCTGTCCGTCTGTCTTTCGAGACCCTTTTTCTCAGGGCGGGTGGAACTATCAAGCTTAAATTAATATCAAATACTTAGGTCTGCAATCCCTTCGAACAGTGTAAAAAACAAACTTCTAAGTTAACGCAATCAAAAGATACGACTGTTTATGCCTCGTTTATGCGTATATTACGACACTCGTAAGGGAATCAAAACCTATAGCGTACTTCTCGTTGACAGAATCATGAAATTCGGTAAAAAGCAATGTCATGTAGCACAAGTAAAAGAAAAATCTGAAAACTATAATTTTTGTTACATCACAAAAAAAAATAAAACTTGTTTTGCATAATTAATTAGAGAAAATATTTTTTACGGAACTCTCGTTGCGCGAGTCGGACTCGCACTTGACAGCTTATTTTATATCATCGTCTGTATCGATGAATTGGTGTTGGTATGTCCAAAGATAATAGCTCGTTAACGAAGAGAAGAAAGTTAGAAATTGTACCATAGATAATAAACCATAGATAAAGGCGCAAGAGCGAGTGTAGCGTGATAGGACACTTTTGTTCGAGAGGTTATTACCTACTTTTTAGGTTCCGTCCTAGGTACCTCCTCCTCCTTATACCACAGTTATTCAATATATTAGTAACGAATGAGATTTAATTTGTTATACTCGTATTTCACAGTCTCTTCTTACTTTCACAGTTTTTTTTGTAATGTAATGGCCCTGGAGACAAGCTCTTGTAGTAACACAGGATATATCGTGTAGGTCTATTGGTAGGTAAATCTATTGAAGTAACTGCATAAGCAACCCGAGGCTTACTAGCATACGTCCCACCTGATGAAAATCTGTTACCATAGCCTATGACCGCTTGCTAACGCGGCAACTCCTTAGGAGCCTACTTGTGACGTCATTCACATGCAGGAATACAACAGCTCTCTAGGGAGTCGTTACTTGTCTGCAGTTTTCTGTGAGGTATAAGTACTTCCTCAGACAGGCTGCTTTGAAACGCCCTACCCCTCTTAGAAACACCCATACCAAGACAAACGGATATATTCATGCACACAAATGTCTGTCCTGTGTAGGAATCGAATCGAACGTTGGTGTCAAAGTAACGGTACTGTCCACGCCACGGAAGTCAAATTCAATGGTAGTTATAAATAACCAATTGATTAAACTAACATTATTTGTAAACTGTTTACGTGAAATAGTTAAATTTTAATTCAACAATCTACTGATAACATGAATCCTACTTATTATCACAAATAATTGCATAATATAATATTCCTTTCCATATTACAAAATTATGTTAAAGCTTATTTGGTTTAATGTGTTAATAATTATCATGACTCGATTATCGGACTCGATTAGAATAATAAATGAATATTACCAATTTATTGCCCGCCACTAAATCACTAATGCGTCACCTGTAAAGATTAGACCAGTTAAGTTAGATCCCCGTTTACTCGAGCTATCTTTCAGGACTCCAATTTCGCGTTAAGTTGTAAGGAGGCTGGGGATCACAATAAAATGGCTTCGTCGACGCCTCGGTTGCGATATTAATAAAATTAATTAGTTTGAGATAACACCTCTCCACGGTCGTGCAGTGCAGTCATGTACGCCAATATATCACTATTTCTCGTTTAGGAAAGTGTCTCTTTACAGGTAGAAGTGCTCCCTTGAATTGTTCCTTTAATTGTTTAGTTTAGGAAGACATTTTGTTTTATAATATAATCATGGTTGCGATATACAAGTGTAATTCTAGTGATACGTATGTATATAAGTACTAACCCTTCGATAAGCCGTGTGCCTTTTTAAACCCTATTTTGTATCTCGTTATTCATATATTGATTTGTTCGTTGCCATGGAAGAAATAACTTATTGAGAGTCGATGAGATAGATATTGCGTAGTAACTCAATATAGATAACTGCTAATCGTTAAAAATGCCGTGTGCCTTTTAAGCACCATTTTGTATCTCCTCATTCATAAATTGATTTGTTCGTTGTCATAAAAGAAATAACTTATTAAAAAATAAAGATAAAAATCATTTATTTGCCATTAGGCCCTTACGGGTACTTAGACACGTCTTACATACTTTAAATTAAATCATATTGTATCTTAATAATTTACCAGTTTTTTTTTTTACTTTTAATCTCTTTTTTAATCTACCATCATTTTGGAAATGACCATTGGCGAAGAAGAAATAACTGCTAACCGTTAAAAATGACCTGTGCATTTTAAGCCCTATTTAGTATCTAGTCATTCATAAATTGATTTGTTTGTTACCATGATAGAAATAAGTTAGCGAGAGCCGATGAGACCGATATTGCGTAGTAACTCGTCGTTTCGGGTCGGCGCGGGCAAAGTAGAACGTGCAGCTCTTATTGGCTAGTTCGGGGGTCAGCATCGCGGCACTTATCGGCTAATTGGTTAAAACGTTCTTCCATTGTTCAGTAGGCTCGGATCGCTGAGATATTTAAGCGCTAAAAGACAACGTTTTTGTAAGTGCGGGGCGCTTTCATCCTCAGTCAAGTGGTTTATTAGTTTGTGTTTGTTAAAACAACTACTGCTACGCATCTTCATGCTTAGTTCTGTGCTAGAGGCAGAGAAATCCGAGCTCCAGGACTCGATCCTTCCACACCATACTCAATTCTTTAATATTCATAGCTCTTTTCAACCACACTCCTGACACCACCTTCTGATAACACACGTAAACATAAAAATATATATATATATATAAAACTTAGTTCACTAATTGGCACATTCATTTTTAGAATATTCAGTCTATTTATCATAACATCACGCCAAAACCGGTCCGGGGTAGGCAGAGAAAACTGAGCGTCACATGACCCGGTCCTTACACACTTCAGTCGCTTCTTTAGCATTCACAGCTCTTCTTATGCATGCATATTACGAAAAGCTGTTAATTATTAGAATACGTTAAGAGCAACTGAATTATTTACTCACATTGTTGCACATTGTTTCACATTGTTCACATTACTTGAAATTTTGTATGGAAAGTGTGTATACGCAAGCAAAACAATATCAGCAACCCGGCAGGGCAATTCCGGCCCTATATTCATCCCACGGTTAACAAAAATTTAATGGATATACATTGAAATTAAAATATTTCATACCGCCTGTACCTCCTCTAATAATATATTATAAACGCTATAAAAATGATACATGCTTGACGCCAAGCGATTAAAATCACCGCATGAATATAAAAAAAGTAAAAAGTTCGTTTCGTAAGTGAAGTGCTTTTGACGAGCTCGGGGGCGCAGTGGTGAAACGCACTGTTATGTTACTTCAACACCCATGCTCGTGGGTTCGATTCCCATACAGGACAAACATTTTTGCGCATGAACATATCAGTTTGTTTTGGCGTGGCTGTTTTTAATAGAGATGGGGCATTACAGCAACCGGTCTGGAGAAGTACTTCTGCCTTATAGAAAATCGCAGCCAAATAACAACTCCCTGGAAGGTTGTTGTATTTTTGCGAGTGAGCGAGGCCAATAGTAAACTCTTAAAGGTTATCTGAGTTAGCAGGGGTATCATCGTGCGAGTGATAATGAATGCATTGCAAGCGGTCGTACGCTACCCTAAATGGTTATGGTATCATACGAACGCTTGCAATGACCGGTCACGTCAAAATAATTTGAGTAATTTTTTTGTGCAGCTCTCACCCTATAAATCATTGATCGATCCATCAGAAGTTATTTTTTATTATTTATTCAAATCATACTTTGATTCCCCCCTTTTTATACATCGTCGTGGCTGTGTGGCCTCGGCGTAAGAATAGGCCATCCTATCTCAACCCGTGGGTGTCGTAAAAGGCGACTAAGGGAAATATCTAGGAGACGGACAGCAGCGTCCCTTGCGTACTTTAATAACTTTTTAACTTACTGCGGTTGCCAAACCTGCCTGCCAAGCGTGGCAACTATGGCAAAAACCCCCTCTCTAGAGAGGAGGCCTATGTTCAGCAGTTGACAAATACAGGCTGAGACGATGATGATGGTTCCATGCAGGGCAACATACAAGCATATGGCCCGCTTGATGCAAAGCGGTTTCGTAACCTATGAACGCTTGTAATAATAAGCATCACTCATGTGATGTCACCTCTGTTATTAACACAGCAACTCCTTAGAAGCTTATTGTATTGATGGCCTCACTTACACGCAGAAACGCAACAACCTTCCAGAGAGATTTTATTTGTTTGTGATTTTTGGTGAAGCGGAGTACTTCCCCAGACGGGATGCTGCGATGCATCCTACCTCTCTTAAAAAAATGATCACTTAGTTTACCCAATCGAATCCCGCTGCACAAGTTTTCAGTTAATAGCAGCATCAGTGGTTTAAGTAGTGATAAATGTCTAAACTTCATAAAAAAAACATCAAACAAATCTGTCAAAGTGTGAACATTTTATTGAATTTCAATTTTAAAACGAAAAATCCTTCACAATTTCACTTAGTTATTCTAACGTTTCTATTTGCGGCACAGTGGAACAGGGCTAAACTGTGATAGTCAAAATAAGTAACGATATTTATTTTAGAATTATTTTATTTTAGGTTATATTTATTTGTGATTTTTGGTGAAGCGGAGTACTTCCCCAGACGGGATGCTGCGATGCATCCTACCTCTCTTAAAAAAATGATCACTTAGTTTACCCAATCGAATCCCGCTGCACAAGTTTTCAGTTAATAGCAGCATCAGTGGTTTAAGTAGTGATAAATGTCTAAACTTCATAAAAAAAACATCAAACAAATCTGTTAAAGTGTGAACATTTTATTGAATTTCAATTTTAAAACGAAAAATCCTTCACAATTTCACTTAGTTATTCTAACGTTTCTATTTGCGGCACAGTGGAACAGGGCTAAACTGTGATAGTCAAAATAAGTAACGATATTTATTTTAGAATTATTTTATTTTAGGTTATATTTAATAGCTTATTTTTCAAATTTATATTTAGATCCAGCTATCCCTTGTCTATAACATCAAATCAGTTGACGGTTGTTTCTAAGTACTCCATTGAGCTGAAAATTTGCATACGTGTGTAAGTATACAATTTGGCGTACCTAACCTAAGCTGCTGTGAACTCATCATTACATCAACGTTTTACAGACTTCTTACGAACCGATAGCCGAAGCCATTCTTGTTCGGATTCGTAGCACTATAATAATTAAAGCTAACAAAGATAAAAAACTTCTGTTCTTTGTTACATATGTAGTACTTTGTAATACATTAATTAAGTAAAAACACTGTACTATTAAGAGACCAGAGATATCAGACTAACATTTACAGCGCCTGAGGATACCTCATGGAGAGGCGAAACACGTGTCTCAGAGATGACCGAAGCAGCAACGGGTGATAGGTGCATGCGGTTCATGTATCAGATGGTGGACATTCGCAGATACATACATACAGATACAGCCGTGGCAATAGTGGTATGTATCAGCTAACGGTAGTAGGCGGGTGCCGGCTGTCGCTAGTTCTCATGAACTAATCGGTAGCAGAAGCACCCAAAGTAGTTTAGATCACGTATTTGCATGCCCTCACGAGGGCCGCCATATTTTATAAATTTTATGTGACAACTTTTCAATTTGATATAGAACAAATGTGAATCATATATATACCTATGCAACTCCCTTCTCTTAAATATCTTTTGCCTCGCCCTTGTCTCCAACTCAATATGCGAGAACGCACTATAATGTATTTATCATTCGTAGTATATTACTCTAACAATTAACATCCACAGCGTCTGATTATACCTCGTGGAGAGGCGAAACACGTGTCGCAGAGACGACCAGAACAGCCAGGGCAGTAACAGTGGAGGGTGCTTGAGGTTTATATTCCAGTTGGTGGGCAATAGTAGACGATCAGCAGCCGAGGCAGAGACGACCAGAGCAGCAATGGCAGCGACGTCATGCATCTACTAACAGTGGTGAATGGATACCAGCTGCAGGCGCAACTGGCGCAGTTTGCATGTACTAATATTTGGCGTAAGCAGATTAGATCAAATTACATGCATTATTATCTGGTCATGTTTATCATACTCGTACAAGTATAATATTATTGCGACAACAAGTACCTTTATATACCTTGTTAGATTTTACCTTTATATTTATCTTTGAAAAAATATCTATTTATTAAACATACTTATATCTTATTCAGTAGCATGGCAGTCGATTGCCTCGTCTTCTTATGTACTTTAAGATTATACTTAAATAATTAAAAGCTTGTTTACAATTATTTTTAAATGCCACTTACTTACTTTGAACAATGAATATAATACATTACCATAGTTGACTGTGTATTACTACGGTATATAGCAATAAATGTTTCAAAATAGTAGTACTAGTAGTTTACGCATTACAAAGCATTCAAAAAGTAAACTTAAAATATCGAAACCGCAAAACCATATGTAAGTAAGTGGAGACAAAAAAAAGTGGTAAGGTAAGGTAGCAAGTAAATACTATAGTCGTAACTTAAGTGATCTGAAGAACTTAATAACCACTCTATGAAACTGGTTATCACTCTCACTATCTTTTTAACCATCATTTTCGTATATATAAAAGTGTACTTTAAGAGCCAAACGTTTTTAGTTACACGCACTTTTTCAACCCAAATTATACTTTAAATATGTAAAATACATTTTCCACTCAATTCAATAGCCTTTTCCCACTGTGCACTCCCGATTGCACTGTCAATCACCGCCTCACGGGAAGCCGTAGGGACTATCACAAATCGTCATCAACCTTGTATAACCGGGTGTTCTCGTCTCTTTCTGACTGTTGGTATTTAAGAGAGACGGTTGCAATCGGTAACACGTACAGTTAGCACCGGATATTTGTCCCGGATCTTATTTACTGCTTCAACAGCTTGCCAACGCAGAAATTCATTTTCATGTGCATACTAATGTGTGTATGTTAACATCTGAGTTTGAAGTATTTACACGCCTTCTCTCTCTGCGCTGATTCATGAATTATATTCTAAGAGTTATTTGATTTTACTGTTGGATTTTATTGTTTATAGGTAAAAGTTTGGGAATAAGTAATTTTGTTTGATATTGTGTTTAAAAGGTGGAATATGCGTAATCATATCCAGGTTTGAGTGCATTTTAGGTCAGCATCAAGCTTCTATTGCAGTGCAGTATTTCGTTTACGTAAAAATCATAAAAAATATCTGTTCATGACTTTATAATTACGTAACATGCAAAAGTAAGTAATCAAAAGGGTGAAATATTTGTACTAATATTATAAAGAGGTATTTATTTATTACGATAATCAGAACATCTAAGAGGAATTAATATGAAAATTAATTCTTCTACGACGTGTAAGAGACTCACCTTTAAAGTCAAAATACTCAAACCTCTTGTAACACAGAAGGCCTCAATTTATCCCGACTGGAGAATCAACCTCCACCTGACAGAAGAACTTGAAGACCGCAGCCAAATAATTCCACGGAGACTTGTTGGGTTCCTGCTATTGTATGTGATTACCAGTACGCGTTTCAGGATTTACCGTGTGAGCAACAGTAACAGGTAATGTACAAATGATATACCTTATGTTGCAGGCGCTCACAGATTTAGTTAACCACTTCTCACCTAGTAGGGTACAGGCAAGTTTGCTTGCCGACGTTGCCTATAAAAAAAAAACTCTTGTACCTCGTATACTATTACTACCTGGTGATTAAACGTAATGGCGAATTGAGATCTCAGACAGTAATAAAGATAAAAAAATAACAAAAGGTATAATACTCGAAAACGTTAACTGTAAGTACATCTTATTGCTATTGTAAATTGAGCAGGCGTTTACAGAATCTATAGGTACTTAAATCTATTTAGAGAACGAGTTTGGAACGACCTTCAGACTATCCGATTGGGCTATTTTAAGTCTCCGTTCCGCTTATCCTCGGATTGTATAGCATTGAACATTTTTATAGTCATTGCAAAAATTAAACACTGAGGTCCCGTAGAATCCAAGCTGGATTCTTTAATAAAATCCAAGCTGTACGGGAAAGCCCAAGGTCGCTCAGCGTGTTACGGAAAAAGTTATGCTCGGGGTTCGGCTGCGTGATAGAATCAGAATTGAGGATATCCACAAGTAACTGACATAGGTTAAGCCAGCTGAATTGTAATGCGCCGGTCACAGTGCTCGTAGAAGCGACGACCGATGAGGAAAAGAGGTTATCGCATGGCGCCCTCATACTGGTACACGTTGTGCAGGCCAACTCTCCACTATGATGTGTCGATCTAAGAAGGAATGTCGGGAGTTGCTGGATGCAGGTGACTCAGAATCGATGTGAGTGGCTCTCTAAAGGCCTATGTTCAGCAGTGTATGAATACGGGCTGAAATGATGATAAATAATAATGAAATGATGATGATTATTCAACGTAATCAACGAAGTTGAAGTCAAATTTGTAAGAAACGTGACCATAAACACACTTCTAATGATATTTTCTGCTTACCTACGTATTTTACCCATTATAAGATAAGTAATACTACTCTGACGGCTGGAAGTTCATCCTCATACACTGGAGCCGCAATGGTCGCATACTGTGCGGTTCCAGAGAACTTTTCTACCAAGAACTATTGGAAAATGAGTTCCCTGCCGAGGTTTTCCCAAGGGACTACAGAATGGGTTTCTTCAAGGCATGAAGAGGTTCTTACAGGGTCGGCAACGCAAGAGTGACACCCCTGGTGTTGCAAATGTTCATAGGGTACGGTAACTGCTTACCTTTGACTAGTACGGCCATAAGTTATGTTACAAATGAACATGCATTTTTTTTTTTTATGAAGTAATGTAATCTTAATAAAACTTATACGTACTTATTTACGGAAGTCTCGGCAAAAAATTAAAAAATGATTATATTCGAAATGGCCACCTTTGGCTTTAATCCAGATTGATTATCCACGAATCTATGGATTTACGCACTGAATCCATGGGAAATTTAGCCACTGCTCCTACCTGCATGTTACCTAATAGGGTTTCGGCGAATTCTGGCTTTAACAGCATTAACAGCCTTTGTAGCTCTAACACCACGATTTCACCCCGATCTTTTATGGTCTTCAACACAGGACGTGTTGGTCTCTCGATAAAACGATTTCTTAAAAGACACAATGTCGGCGTGTCGTTTCGAGCAGGCCATGCCCTCTAAAACTGGCCATAATTTGTAGTCTGAGGGGTTCAGATCTGGGCTAGACGAGGGCCAATTTTTAGCTCTTATAAAGTCCGGAAGGTCGGTTTCGAGCCAGGCTTGTGTAGTTCATGCCTTGTGACCAGGTGCAGAGATTTTTCTTTTTTTTTTACCACTAAGGTTACTATCAAGAATACGGCCTGCCTGATGGTAAATAGTCACCGTAGCCTATGGACATTTGCAACACCAGGGGTGTCACTCATGCAGTGCCGACCCTCCTGATGGAAAGTCCACGGTACATTATTTAAAAAGTGTATTACTGAGAGGTTTCACAGGAATATCCAAGACAGTCTCATGATACTCTTTGGCTTCACTCCTTTTTCACAAAAATTAAGCTTTGTAACTCCTTCATAGATAAGACACTCGTGGGGAGTGTCATGTGATTTTGCTTGTTGTAGTGCTCTTCAAACGTGAAAATTTTTTCATCAGTGAATTTCTGTTCCATTCACCTGCGTATCGGAACAGAAGAAGTTTTGATCAATCGACTCTCGTCGACTGTTGGGATTAAATTAGGGCATGTCCTGTATATCGACGATAAATGCCAAGCTTCAGGTCTTGTTTTATTATACGTGCCAGTCCTAGCGGTAATCTTCATTTCTCGCGATAAGATTATTATGTTACCTAATGGGGTTTCGGCGAATTCTGGCTTTAACAGCATTAACAGCCTTTGTAGCTCTAACACCATGATTTCACCCCGACCTTTTATGGTCTTCAACAGAGGACGTGTTGGTCTCCCGATAAAACGATATACGAACATATGGCTGATACCAAGCTTTTGAAATATCTTGAATATGACCGCCGGCTCCATACCCACTTTGTGCAAGGCAATCACTGCAATCCTATTATGTAACACCCCATTCCATAATGTAATTTTTAAATGTAATTCTAAAATTAAACACGAAAATAATGTGTTAAACGGCGGGAAATCGAAAGAAGTTCTTAACATAATAAACGCGTTCCAAATTCAAAATAGTTAGAGAGCAGAGTTGAAAAAGAAAAAAGCTTCTATGTAACAGTACTTATGGCCAGACTAGATATAAAAATACATTTCGTGTGTCTCGGAAACTGCTCGGACGATTTAGATCAAATTTTGTAAGTAGATAAAATTTTGCTTTTTAAGTTTAAACCTATAACGCCAAGTAAAGTACGTTCGGCCAGATATGAAAATTTAAGAGGTAGAGCGCATCAAAGCAGGCCTTCTGGGGAAGTATGTACCTCCACCTCACAGAAAACCGCAGCCTAATATCAAAGTTGTTGTGTTCTTGCGTGCGAGTGAGTTGACCAGCGAACGCCTAAGGAGTTGCTGTGTTAGCAGCAGAGGTGGCATCGTGCTAGTGATACTTGATATATCGCAAGCGTTCATAGGCTACCGTAATCGCTTTACATCAGGTGAGCCATATGCTTGTACGCCTCCCGACGTTGTAGAAAAAATAATCGAATATTAGAAAACATGTCATTAAAATATAGCCGCAGTAAGAGTGCAGTATTAAGCAAACAAGTGGGAACTCGAACTAGCCCTAACAAGCCAGCAAAATGACGAACTCTGATTGCGCTGTTAACCACTGTTTGTACAAGAAAATAAACTTCCTTACTTACCCAATGCAACCGACTTTCCCTTTTTTATTTACAAAGTTTGTCGTAGCAAATGTTTAATGGCTTCAGTTTAAATTACCCAAGTTACAAACACTATTTTTGGAATGTATGTTGTCTTTTAAATTGTTTTTTCCAGCATTACGTGCCGATTTGTAAAGTTTTGTTTTATACGAGCTCGGTGGCCGATTGGTCAGCAGTGTTACTTTGACATCAACGCTCGTGGGTTCGATTTCCAAACATTTGCTCGCATGGACATGTCAGTTTGTCTTAATTCAGTTATAATTTCTTAGACATGCGGTGCGGGTTTCACCACGATGATTTCTTTCATCGTCTAATAAATGATAATTACGAATTCAGTGGTAAGGCTAAGAGCAGATCACGCTTAACATTCACAAAATATTCGTAAGAAGGGCACGAAAGTCAAAGTGTAAATCTTGAAGCGTACTTAATTATACAATTTGTACATGCCCACACCAGGACCTGTCTGTTAAAAGATGATTCTTTTTCCACTGAGTTATCCCTGTTCTAATTTACTGAAATAGGGTCATACAACGTGTAATGAGTAATATGAAATCTAGCTCTTTGGAGATGGCTGGCAAGCAAGTGTGATCGAAATTTAGTTCACATATTTACCACGGCAGCGCTATTAATCACGAAAACTAATACGACGTCCATGCTAGTTTTTTTCATGTACCTATGTCAACGCATTGGAGAAATGACATTAATTTATAATAATAGAACATCGTAGCCATCGTAACTACATATCGTAATTTAATTTAGCGAAATGCTAAACATCGTTCAGACTTCTTGTTAAAAAATGTGTTCAACAATTTAGCTAGGTGTCCTGAACCTATTTAGTTGAACGATAACATTTAGTGGACTAGAAGCCGGGCGCCCAATTAGCTGACCAATTTAAACAAATGGCTATAACATAAATAAAATCTATCTATCTATATCTTAACGCCAGATCACTTGCGGGGTAGGTAGAGAGAACCGAGCGCTACAAAACGCGATTATGCATAAGAATGTTTCGTTGCTTACTTCTTCTAAACCATGCAACGGATTATAATACCGCTTTTACTAGTGGAAAGAGCGATGAACCAGGAAGAATATACACAGATCTTGCTTGTTTCCATGTCCATTATTCAATTTGTAGATATTTTGTACAAAATGACTTAACTATAATCTTGTTTCGTTACAAAAAACTGTTTCTCCTACTAATTAGTGTAAACAAATGTGTCCCGACAAGTCAATGTCCTGTGGACAACAATCAGCTGAGCGTCAGCTGCGCTGTGTCCGTTGATCTTTCGTGATACATCGGTTTACAAACTTGAACCTATTAATGGGACTCAAATCTTTTTTATATACAACGTCGGGAGGCACACTAGCATACGGCCCACCTGATGTAAAGCGGTTACCGTAGCCTATTAACGCTTGCAATACATTAAGCATCACTGACACGATACCAGCTCTACTGCTAACACAGCAACTCCTTAAGAGCTTACTGGAGACCTCACTCGCACACAAGAAGACAATAACCCTCTAGTAAGTTGTTTTATTGGCTGCAGTTTTCTGCGAGGTGGAGGTACTTCGCCAGACGGACTGCTTTGATGCACCCTACCTCACTTAAAAACACCCAGACCAAGACAAATAGACATGTTCTTGCACACAAATGTTAGTCCTGTGCAGGAATTGAACCCACGAGCATTGCTGTCGAAGTAATGTAACGGCGCGTTTCACCACTTCACCACCGAGCTCGATTAATAATATTTGTCACTTTAATCTTGTACATAAACGTGATAAATAAAATAAAGATAGTGTAAATTATTTAAAAATAAGAGAAATGTGCAAATACTTTTATTTATTTTTAGAAATATGTACCCGTGCCAAGCCGGGACGGATCCCTGGTGTCTTGTAATTTAATGAATGTGATATTAGCTTAAAATAGTTTTTGCAGTATTTTAGAATCATTCGATATTTAAAACTTTTACCACGGCCGTTTATCGGTAACTCTCTAAGCTTCAAATTGTTTTCAATAAATTTCATTTCATTAAACAAAATATTTCTGTATAATTTAACACAAAATAATTCTTATCTGTTTCTAATGCAATATTAACACCATAATTAAGAAAAGACCAAATGAACATTTATTGTCTAGTGTACTTATTTGTTTTTTTTCACTTTGATTTTATTTCCTTCTTCATTTATTCAATTGAGTTTTGGTGAATTCATTTACAACTTTCATAATGTACAAGCATAAATTATTCCTTATTGCTGAAACGAGTTTTATAGTTATTGCTATGTCTAAGAAATAAACTAATTATCAGTGACGCCTAAATGTAATAAATATAAATCTATCTTAAAAGTTTTATTAAACTTTATATTTTTTGTTTTTTAACGGGACAGACCCACCGCTCATACCCACCACTGTGTCTCCTGTGTAGCCAGAATTAACAGCGGCACGGCGACCACAAAAAAGTCGGCCAAGTGCGAGTCGGACTCGCGCACGAAGGGTTCCGTACCACTATCTATAAAAACGGCAAAAAATATCACGTTTGTTGTAAGCCCCCCTTAAATATTTGTTTTATTTTAATTTAATTATTTATTCTTAAAGTGAATATATAACTAAATATTCTGTGAATATTTCAAGCGTCTACCTGTTGCCGTTATCAATATCGAGCAAAAATGAGCAAAAAAATTGGCCAAGTGCGAGTCGGACTCGCGCACGAAGGGTTCCGTACCATTATCTATAAAAACGGCAAAAAAATCACGTTTGTTGTATGGGAGCCCCCTTAAATATTTATTTTATTCTATTTTTTAGTATTTGTTGTTATAGCGGCAACAGAAATACATAATCTGTGAAAATTTCAACTGTCTAACTATCACGGTTCATGAGATACAGCCTGGTGACAGACGGACGGACGGACGGACGGACGGACGGACGGACGGACGGACAGCGGGGCCTCAGTAATAGGGTTCCGTTTTACCCTTTGGGTACGGAACCCTAAAAAATCACGTTGTTGTATGGGAGCCCCCTTAAATATTTATGTTATTCTATTTTTTAGTATTTGTTGTTATAGCGGCAACAGAAATACATCATCTGTGAAAATTTCAACTGTCTAACTATCACGGTTCGTGAGATACAGCCTGGTGACAGACGGACGGACGGACGGACGGACAGCGAAGTCTCAGTAATATATAAAGTAAATATAAATAAGGGTTCCGTTTTACCCTTTAGGTACGGAACCCTAAAAAGGCAATGAACAGTGAAGTCCATTGCCGTCCCGGGGGTTAAATTACAGCTGCCTTGGAACTCACAACGAATTTAATCAGAAGAAATTTGTAGAAGTACTCGTACCTAGGAAGTTTTGGAATTGACTTCCCCTCTTGGCAAAGTGAGAGACAGCAATATGACAAATAAGGCATTTAAAACCTCAAAGAGATGGCTAGTCAAGTGAAGCTCAACTGTCGTGCACCACGGATTATCAAATATCTAATTAAAACAAATTATATAAACTAAAAAATATTTTTTCGTTTGCAAAAAAACTCATTGTATGCTACATGAGCAGTGCAGGAATTACAAACACGAGTCATTAATGTTTTCTGCCTTCGAGCTCAGACTTCTAAATAGCCTCTCGTTTGTATTTTTTGTGTATCGTCCATATAAATGTTCATAAAAATGGGTTCAGTACAACCGATCTTCATTTAACCTACTACTACTATAACTTCAAGCCAAATCCCTTGCCGAGTAGGCAGAGAGAACCGAACGCCACATGACTCGGTCCTTACATACGTCACTCGCTTCTTTAACATTCATTGCTCTTCACATGCATTCTCGCCGGTTTCTAAGGCTCCTGACATCACCTTCTAATAGAACACGACCAATTTGGTCATGATAGGTAAGCCTTCTTCTGCTCCTACATCCTTCCACTTTTGCATTGTATGTCTGCTACGTCATTCTTTCATCCTGCATTCGTTCTACATGTCCAAACCAACGGAGTATGCATCGTCTTATTTTAACCTTAATTTCATTGAACCTACAGGTAAATTAAATTACTTACTAAAGTAATTCACACAAACAGGACTCAATTATTATAGCGCCCCAAATATTAGGTTTAAATTAATGATACCAAGTAAAAGTAAGTGGATGCATTATTAAACGTACAACAATCTATAAAAACATTTTGACTTATCTTTTACATGTCATATCTTCAGCAATTGGAATGCACAGCAAAGCAGAATATTCATGGAGGGCTCTCATAGAATTCCAACGGTCCCATCAAAGGTTGTTTTGGGTGCACAAAACGAATATTGCGAAGTACCCCTCGCCTAGTCGTATACTGACGCAGGCTGCAATGAATGCACGCTGCAAAAGATTGATGGAGACTAATTTGAGTACAGAACGAGACTTTAACCTGCAAGGGTTGGCACAATGTGATCAAAGTCAATTAACAAGGAACAATTACCATCACTTCGTTGTTGCCTACTTGATTACTATTATCTTAAAATATCATCATCGTATCAGTTAGGTGCTATCTGCACCAGTGTTGTTGTATTTTGGTCGAGAACGTTTGATTAAAAAGGTACGGATGTTATGCAATGATCGACGAGCTCGATGGCGCAGTCATGAATGACGCGACTGTGATACCAACGCTCGTGGGTTCGATTCGCACACAAGACCAACATTTGTGTGCAGGAACTTGTTTATCTGTCTGTCTTGGTTTGGATGTTTTTAAGAGAGGTAGAGCGTATCAAAGCAGCCTAAGTACCTCCACCGCACAGAAAACCGCAGCAAAACAAATAACGGTTCATCCATAGACGGTTGTTGTGTTCCTGCATGGGAGTTCACAAGCAAACTCCTAAGGAGTTGCTATCCATATCCATAGTAGCAGAGGTGGCATCGCGCTAGTGATACTTAATATATTCCAAGCATTCATTGACTACGGTAACCGCTTTATATCAGGTGGACCGTATGCTTGTACGCCTCCCAATGTTGTATATAAAATAAACCATATCCATAAGAGCTGCTTCTGGGTATAATGATATATCCACTGATTGATATACCCATTGTTGCGGGCTGTGACGAGTAAACTGCATTACATTAATCTTCTTGAAAGGGTCTCTACGTATTGGATCCATATCACTGAGCACTCCTTTCAAATTTCAAATGACATGACAAATGATTTTGAATGATTTGAAATGACCGAATACCGGATACTCATGTTGTTATAAAAACATAGGTGAGGTCACTGTCCTCCGAATAGCCTGCAACATTTGTATCTGGAACGATGGCAACATATAAGTCGAAAAACTAACACAAGGAAAATAAACAAACTAAAATGAGAATAAATAGTTCCATGTAAATCCATTTATTTTTTTGTTTGTTAGTTGTAATTAGTATGTAATAAGATGTCGTATATTTAAAAGTTGTGCTCACTAAGGTTTTGCACAGAAAAAGAAAGTATCTACGTATTGTTATTCACTTTATGGTAAAAAGAAAGTATCTATTAGGCGTTTTGTTATTCATCCCGCATGGGTTTAAGAGACAAGATGTTTAAATGGTCTGCCGTTGATCTTGGCAAAGGGTACCACCACTTGACTGCCATCATTTAAAATTCCTCTCAAACATGGCGTAGTATTTAATTTTGCACGCATGTACGTGTGTGAATTTATAATGGGTCCTTTTAGAAGTTTCTGTTTGGTTTATGTTACACGTTTTAACAACATTGGCGTTTCTAACATTTGTTTTTTTTTTTTCGCATAGATAAATTCCAATCTTTGTATCTTACAACTAATACCATTTATGCATAAATTTATAAGAATTTGCGCGAGTCGTAAGTCCCCTACCTAGTGTTTTATACGCGGTAAAAAAAGATAACAAATAAAGCAGTTTCCTAATTCATTAAGATTGGCAGGGTCCACCACCAGACAGAGACTTTGTTTCTAAAGTCGTCTGCGTGGGGTGTCTCCTCTCTCTCATCTGTTCCTACCGCCTAGCAGCTATATTTATATAGCTGTGTTCCGGTTTGAAGGGTGAGATATGGCAGAGAAATTACTGGGCACCGTGAGGAAACAACCTTAGATCACAAAATTGGCAGCGCGCGAGTAACATCCCCGTGGTGTTGCGAGCGTCAATAGGCTGCGGTGATCGCTTACCATCTGATGCGGGCCGCATGCTTGTTTGCAAATCTAGTTGTATAAAACTACCTAAGCCTAAGGATTTGCCAAAGATACTGATTTTAACATAGAGCGACTGCGTCCTATCTCTTAAAACCAGAGAGAAAGTTAGTTCAAACGTCTTTTGAAATATAAATTCTTGGTCGTGCGGTTTCCTCGTGATGTTTTCCTTCACCACCCAGAAAGTGAAATAGTATTTAAGTGCAAGTAACCTAATCTAACCGCCTATAGACTAAAAGATCTAATAACGATCTAATCTAATTATTACTGTGATAGTAATTCTTTCTAATTACTATCACAGTAATAATTCTTCATATCATCTCAAAGGTCACGCGTTATAAGCAATCACCATTTTTTTTTGCGTGCGTATATTTATTAATATCCTACAATTTTTAAACAGGATTATCTGATCATTTAATTTAAGAAATTCAAAACCTGATGTAGATGATTACATTGTCAAAGGAAAGCTTTGTTTTTGTCATATCAAGACGATTTTTTCAACTGTGAGGCGTAACGGCTCGTCAATATAAACATGCAGCATCATGCACGTCATAAACAAAAATTGTAAACGTTTTATAAAAAGCACCTGCGAAGCCTATGCTCGATCATCAAACCATGACTTATAGCTAAAGGTTCGACATCGTAAATACACATATCGTTCGATACTAACCATGTTCAACGATATAAAAAAATGCCGTAAAATCGTATGGAACCATATGTCGGTAAAATTCACAAGCGACATCGCGGTGGTATTATTTAAAAGCTGAGGGTTTTTCGTCGCTTGAAAATTATGACAGATGAAATCCGAAGAGTGAGAAGATTTCTCAGTTCGGGCTTTGCGTGACGGAGACGGCGGTGAATCCCTTGAGCCTTTCGTTGGAAAGACGAACGCAACGTTTTTACCCCAGAGAAACGGGAAAGTTTCGCTTTCTTCCGAATTACCTCTGTGGATACTCGTTTGCGATTGATAGCCTGTTTAAAAATCTTTTTTCTCCTCATTGCGAAATGGTGTCATTAATCTATGTTTAACATTTCATTTATCTAACGCGTAATATTTCAAGTGGAAATAACGGGAGTGTTATCAAAATGTTTTTGAAGTATACAAGATTACTTATTGATTACTAAGGTGAAATAAATATCAAGGCTCAAGTCAAATGAAGAGGATGCACTCAGTAATTGAGGATTATACTTGAGCTAATAAGCAAGTAACAATATATAGTTATTACTTACGTTTATTGCCTAGTTGTTAGCTCAAAGTAATTTATATACTATGAAGTAGTAAGCTGTTAATTTATTACATAAATACTTATTTACATACACAGTCGCAGATGTGCCATTTCTGAAACAAATATGTAAGTTCTTAATAAAGTTAATAAGCTCGCGAGCTACCTAGAGACTGGAAATATTGTATAGTTTTAACTTACATTCCTGAGCTGTCGTTTAAATATAGTTATAAGTTTAAATATAGTTATAACACAACTTTGTCCGCGTGTATTCCGATATCTAAATCCTATGCATTAAGCAGTGTGTCGATATGTTGACATATCAGTTTGTTCTTGCACATTATGTAGATAGCATGCATAGGATTACTTGTCTTACATACATTTTAGAATATTTAGAAAATGAAAATTGATAATAATATTAGGAGTGTCGCAGAATCAGCATTACAAAATTTCACCTCAAATCATAATTCCACTTGGAAATGTTACGATAACAATATCAACCAAGCACGAAAGACAAATAGCGGCAGGCAGAAATGAAATAATGCTAAATAAGCAATATGTAAAGTGTCGGAGACGGAGTGCTGGAATCAATATAGTACTAAATCCAAGTGACAGGAGGAAGCGATTAAGTCAAAACAATTTACCGGTGAACGGGATATCAACAGTTATTTTTGATATCTGTAAAAGGCCAATTATGAGATACGTAAAGTATTTTGTACTGCATATTCTTATTTATTACGTCTAATTATGTAACAGAGGACCTACTTTCTAATATGCTCAGTGTATCTTTAATATACATAAGTGATCCGTTTTTCAAGTTTTTGTTTAGTAGCTGCGGGCACGAATGCCATATAAGACACATGTGTGTGTGCAAGAAGAACATATCTGTTTTTCTTGGCCTAGGTATTTTGTATTACTAAATGAATATTTTTATGAAAAAAAAAATATATAGTTACAAATGTTTGTAATTCAATATCTCTAGCTCAAGTTTTACTTAATTTATGACTAGATTTAGGTCTACGTATTTTGGATATATTTATTTAGATTCAATGAGCAAAGAATACTACTGCCAATGGCATCGAAAAAATGTTGTGATCGTTAGTGCCTAACAGTCGGTAACGCGAAACATTTTTTCGAGTGGTTTGGAGACTTAATTTGCCACCAAGCAGAATGGCAGAGTTCTTCTGACTGAAAAGGATTCAAAACTATATGAATGAGGAAAGAAGTTGTATTGATGATAAACTGTATTTTACTATTACGATTCGTGCATTGCACTGTTTCAAATCAAACGCTACGTCTTTTCACTTACACTCGAACCTCAAAGGTTAGGTTAAGGGTAAAGGAGCAAACAGCTCCAGGGTAAGTAAATACGCTGACGAAGGCGCGGGTACACCTCACTGCTTATAACCAGATCCAGCCGGTTTTTATCTGTCACCGGCAGGGAAGGGACAACATTTTACTGATCCCTTTGATAATGTTGGTACACTGCGTATTTAATAGTTTGCTTTGTGAATATTTTACAAGTAAATGATAGGCATTTTTAGTAATAAAAGTCACAAATACATTTTCTTCCATGTGAATAAATGAGATACAGAAGTGAGAGGATGAGTATACATACTGCCTATATCACGCAAGCAGTTGCCCGTGTTTTAATAGGGGGTTATTAAAAGACAGGCAACCGCTTGCGCCTACATGTACTCGTATATGCCTGTATCAGCATCGTGGCTGGCAAACTCACTATTACCGTTAGAGCCAAAGTCAACCTAACCTACATATGGTGCACCCTACCTAACAGCAAATAAGGTTCTGGCATACCAGAAGCTGAGCAGAGAGGTAAATGGTAATTGCAAGATCTTCATGGTTGTGTGACTGTTACCAATTATGTTACCGATATAAAATGAAAGACTTCAACCAACTTCATTGATATCGACGTTTCTTCACTATGACTTACCCTTTCCTATTATGGTGACTACATAGCCACTTATATTCTGTGGTGATTAATACGAGTAGTAAGTATACCAAGACAATATATAATAAATATAAGTTGACTCCTGCAAAGGTCAATAGATGGCGCTGTATGAAAAAGGTCTATAGAGAAATAAAGGCTACTAAAAGCCCAAATCTCATGCGTGCGAAGCCGCGGGCTTCAGCTAGTTAGTGATAAATATGGATTATTTTCCAACGAAGAGATTAACAATATAAACAGTTTAATCGTCTCATTGTTATAGTATATCCTCATATCGTTAACATGTAGTGAACTTCGTTGTATTCCTACATAAATCTATTTACGAAATGTATTTGATGTGCCTTTTGAATAGTTTCAGGTAATTTATTACACAATTTAAGAATACAATTTACAACAAAAGATCTACCACACTTAGCGAGCTGATGCACTCGGCATTATGTAACTTGTTCCTTTTTCGAACATTTTCACTGAATTTAGAAAACGGCTTTATATCTTTACGAAACGAGAGGATATTTAATTCTTTGAACAATTTCCTAAGTGATTCCCAGGATCCCATGTTATAAATAGAACTGATAGCTCTCTTTCATGATATAAAAGTTGTTAAAAAGTTAATAACGTGCTACGATGAAAATTAATTAACAACTAATACTTGCCACATGCCCTGCCCATTTCCATTTTTTTTTTTATAATGTAATCTAGCAAAATGTCCCTATCGCGCCTGATGGAAAGCGTCAATAAGAACCAGATGCGAGAACAGCCATCTCAGTGATTAGCGCTGTGCTGGCTGTCCCCCCCCTTGACGGCCCGCTAAGGTGCCTCTTCACGCCACGTCTAAACGACCCGGGGTTATAGGAAGTGGGGAGCACATGCGCCGGAAGCGAATTCCACATTTTGATACTCCAACAAAGAAACGAGTCGCCAAACTTCTTAGTACGGGAGGTAAGCAACCCAACTCTATGTGGATGTGATTTCAATCCAGCGCGAGTATTCCGAAGAAGAAAAGGAGATTTCAATGTTTTAGCATAGTTCAGGGCATCGGTGGCTTTGGTTACACTTCTGATCTTTGTGTGTCTTTTAATTTTATGATTTTTTCTAAACTAAAAGGGTGACAAGGTGGAGAGGCCCAAGTGGTAAAAGACATAAAGGTAGACCGCTAACAAGATGGGCGGACGACATTATAAAAACGGCTGGTCCTAACTGGATTCAGATAGCTCAGGAAGGAGAAAGCTGGGGTTCCTTGGAGGAGGCCTTCACCTGTGGAGGGGTTCTTGCAATCTAAAACTTTAAATATTGTACTATTTTTCTTATTTTATTTTTATAATTTACTTTGCGTGATAAAATAGGATTAAGATTAGTATTTTTTTAAGTATTATTTTGTTTTGCAAGAAATAAAAGGCTTTTATTATTATTGTTTTATTATTATTATTAATAACTAATTAATAATTATTAATTTTACATTATTAAAAGGCACTACGGTGATTTTGTCATTCGTAGCATGTTATTCTAAAGAATAATATCTACATCGCCTAAGTATGTCTCGTGGAGAGGTGAAAGACGACCAGAGTAGCCAGGGCAGAAACGGAGACGGGTGCATGCGGTTTCTGCTTCAGACGGTCGAAGCAGTCGAGGAAGAGACAACCAGAGCAATCATAGCAACGTCGGCATGCATCTAGTAACGGTAGTGAACGGGTGCCGGCCAGCGCTAGTTCGCATAAATTAATTAGTGGCGGAATTATATAAAGCAAGTTAGATTAAATTGCATATAAAAATTGTTTCAATATCAGCAGCTTTTCCGCATAAAAGTATATCGTATAACGCTGTCAAAGTTGAAATAGACTAAGCGTGCACAGTAATTATCTAATTTGCCGTATGGCTTCTAATAAGTAAATAATACGAAGAATAGGCTACCCCATCTCAACCCGTGGGTATCGTGAAACGCGACTAAGGGAAATATCCAGGAGCCAGGCAGTCCCCTGGGTACTCCAATATCTTTTTGCGGTTGCCAACCCTCCTACCTAGCGTGGCAACTATGGCAAAGGCCCCCTCTGTGTGTCATATAAAATTGTCTAATTCTTTGATGTCAAGCCACTACGGAAGTAGAAATACTAGGAGTATAGATGTCATGTTGCTGATAATGCAGTAGCACCGCGCTGTTACTCACGCGTAGTTATTCTTACTCTGTCAGGTAAAATAAAATTCCTTCAGGGAATTGTTATTTAAGGTCTTTTGTAACGATTATTTAACACATAGTAACTGTTATAGTACATTGAGCATGATTTCATCCGCTTGGAGCAGTTTTTATAATGAATACCTATTATGGATTAACAAACAGATAAAAAATTCAAAACCGGTTTTGGCTATTGTAACACATAATAGTCACGGTGCATTATTATTTCAAAAGGATATTCCATGGACAAACTGCTACGATTTTGTTACATGTATAGATACTAAGCGAAAAATACAAAGAAACATGAAAGTTTGTCAGAAGAAACTATTCTTCTGACTTTCATGTTTCATTGTATTTTATATCATTTCATAAGAGAACTGCAACATATTAAGACTCGTACTTCTCGTCCGGTAAGATGACGTAGAAAAAAAGAGAGAACGAGGCTAGAGAATAGATACTCAAATCTATGAATTTTTCAAGTAGGTAGGTAGCAGGGGAGAATTAGGGAAGATGTAAAAATAATTTTACGTAAGTTTACACTGCAAAACTTTTTTACTAGAGGTATTTACGCGTACAACCGGCCTGATGGTAAACGTCCTTGTGTGTTTACGATTTCGCAAAAACCTATGCAATCCTTTTTTGAAGAACCAAATACTATAGTTCTTTAGGGAAAACTCGAGAGGCAGTTTGATTTACAACTTAAGTGTTCGCAACAGTAAACCCCTCTGAAACCACACTACCCCATGATTTTGTTGCCACGATGGGAGAACGGTAACTACTCGGCCTGTCGATGAGGAATGGTGCGACTGTAAGCATTGCACCGACAAATCGTCTGAATGCAACCCACTGTACAATCATCGGTAGAACACATAAATAGGCTTCCATTAGGCTTAAGGACTTTAGAATAATACCCTGCGTAAGCTTGCCCAACAATTGCCATCAGTCGCCTCTGAGCCAAGTCACAAGGCAGAAGCTGGGTTTCAAGGGGGAGTACCCATTGACGCAAGAATTGTTCTTGGATATATAGATTTCTAGGTACTCGATGTGCAGCCGGATTTGAGACTTATGTGGCAAAAGTATCTTCGGTTGATTAGATCCAATTAGTTAATTGTACTGTGCTTGTACTAATCCTAAAAGTATATTTTCCCAAAGTGACTGATTTTCAAAATGACTTTGTACAAGAATATCTTAAATGAAATTCTCGAATCCACACTGTAACATTTTACTGAAAAAAAATTGGGAACAAAATAAGTAAGTAGTAAATTAGTAACAACGTCCAATGATTAAGATTGAAATTGAAAAAGCATGAATCTTCTCATCCTCATCATTTTTCATAACAAGAAAACTGCCTGACAATATTTTGGAATTTCTATATATTTTTTTTTATACAACGTCAGGAGACATGCAAGCATACGGTCCACCTGATGTTAAGCAGTTACCGTAGCCTATTAATGCGTGTAATATATTGAATATCACTCGCGCGATGCCTCCTCTGCTGTTTACATAGCAACTCCTTAGGAGCTTACTGGTGACCACACTCACATACAGGAACACAAAAACCCTCTAGGCTAGGGAGTTGATATTTGGCTGCGATTTTCTGTGCGGTGGAGGTACTTCCCTGTTCCCTATGTTCCGGTAATCAGACCAAACAGGTCGAATGGATTTAATCAATTGGCTAATATAGAGAAGAAGGGCGCATCAAACCAAATTACTTCTCGTCGATGCAAGTAGTGGGTCTAAGAGCTATAGATAAATGAATGGGCGGGCAGAGGAGTCTCTCATAGTCTACGTAGTTTGCTTAATTGATTTCAAATATACATCACGTATTGAAAAAATATTTTAAATATAAAAAATGTGTTTATTACTCCTAAACATACCTGTCCTACATCCTACTGATGCCGAGAGATCACCGTTTAACCTTGAATTAATCACAGTGGATGAGGTGGTGAAGATTGTCCGCTGCATTAGATCCAGAGCAGTGGGAGAGGACCAAATTTGCCTTTCAATGATTACACCTGTAGTTGTGGTACTAGCTCCTCTTATTGCTCATATTTTGAACTGTTCTCTTACTACAGGTATTTTTCCTTCTGCCTGGAAACTTGGCCACGTTATTCCTCTTCCTAAGAAACGTAATCCAGACTCCTTCTCTCATTATCGTCCGATTTCCATCCTCCCTGTTCTTTCCAAAATTCTTGAAAACCATGTCCATCAACGCCTTACTCGCTTTCTCGCTGAACATAATATCCTTAGTCAACAACAGTCTGGTTTTCGTAGCGGCCATAGTACGACATCGGCCCTTGTCAAAATTACCGACGATATCCGGCTCAATATTGACAATAAAAAAGTAACTGTCCTTGTGCTACTAGATTTCACTAGTGCCTTCAATACTATTGATCTTGATATTTTGTTAGGAGTCCTACATTCTGTCAATATATCGTCCACGGCATCAGCATGGTTTCACTCCTACCTTGTGGGTCGCCGGCAATTAGTAAAAATGGGAGATCGCCGATCTGACTGGTGTGATTTGATTGCTGGCGTCCCACTAGGCGGTGTACTGTCACCTGTTCTCTTTTCGCTGTTCATTAATAGCATTGTTTCTTCTCTCTCTTCTTCTTATCATTTATATGCTGATGATTTACAGATTTATACAGCTGCCCCATTTCCTGATATTTCTTTAGCTGTGCACGCTATCAATGACGATCTTGCTATTATTGCTGATTGGTCCCATAACTTCGGGCTTAAAGTCACAGCAGGCAAGTCACAAGCAATAATTATAGGCAGCCCTCATTTTATTTCTAAACTCCAGGGTACGGTTCTTCCTAATATTCAGTTTAATGGTGACATAATTCCTTTTTCTTCAACTGTCTCTGATTTGGGAATTATTATTGACCAAACTCTGTCGTGGGCCCCGCATATTAATGAAGTCAGCCGTAGGATTTTCGCATCTCTCCACTCACTCCGACGACTGCAATTTTTTTTACCGTTGGAAACAAAGATCTTGTTGGCTAATTCCCTTCTCCTTCCTTTGCTAGATTATGGTGATGTCGCTTATCTGGACCCTTCCGAAGAATTGTTGAATAAGTTGGAAAGACTACAGAACCTTTGTATTCGCTTCGTCTTTGGACTGCGCAAATACGATCACGTCTCGGAGTGCCGCAAACGTCTCAATTGGTTAACGATCAGAGACCGTAGGAAGATGCACATTCTCAGCTTACTTTTTAATATTTTATTAAATCCATCTGCACCTTCCTACCTAAAAGAGACAATTCATCTTCGTGATGTGGACAATCGGTTGCGCTCCTGTGGTACCCTGGTTCTCGATATTCCGAGTCAGAATACCAATTCGTACACACAGTCTTTTTCTGTAAAATCTGTTAGTCTATGGAATGCACTTCCTCTAGAGGTTAGACTGGCTCCCTCCATAGAATCCTTCAAACTCCGAGTCAAAAACCTTTTAATTGGTGAATTGTGAGCATTTTTGGATGCATACCCTAAAATATATCTCGTGTTTGTGTGTTTTTAGCTTTTGTATTTAATGTTTGTATTTATTCCTATTTCTTTTTTCATCTTTGTTTATTGTATTGTTTATGTATAACTTCGTAATATGTATTAGGTAAAGTTGATGTGCGTTAGTTTTATGAAATTTATGATATTGTTGTAGTCAATTAGTGTACGTTTGTTCTCTCGCCCATTTATGTTATTCTGTCAATAGTTCTGGGTTGGCTGGAAGAGATCCCTTTCAGGGATAAGTCCGCCTTTGTAACATAAACTGTCAATAGTTCTGGGTTGGCTGGAAGAGATCCCTTTCAGGGATAAGTCCGCCTTTGTAACATAAAATTTATTTCATTGTAATATGTATATATATATATATGTATATATATATATATATTTTTTTTTAATTTATTGTACAATAAAGATATTACAACAACAACAACAACATACTAGATATAAACTCGTCTTAGTACGAGTATCTACAGCATTATTTGTAACTAGAGCAAACATGCGTCTCTACAACACTGCATTTGAGTCTGGAAGCATGATGGACGACGGACCAAATAAGTTCATGAATCATGATGATTCTGCTTTCATATTATTTTTGTGACATTAAGGCTGTAAACGAACGTATGTCCTGCCTTATGGTAAGTAGATGTATGTATGTATCGACACTTGCAAAGGCGTTACTCGCGGGTTACCCATCCTGGAACAACTTCTTAACGCTTTAGTCGTCGTCTAATTTCAATTCGAGATACTAAAAGTAGTACAAAAGCTCGACAAAGACAAAAATCCGGTAACTAGAAGAATATATATGCTCATATTTTTTTCACGCGCAATAAACCAAGTGTATACCCGATATTTCAAGTCATGTCCAAGTCGGCAACAGCCAACAGGCACTAGATGCTATGTCAGCATTCAGGGACGAGGGGCATAGCTAATGTCAGGCCCCCGACGATTTTACTGGGGGCTTATACAGGGGTGATCTGCCTCCAATGGTGGCCCGCATTCGCTCAGTACAATTTTGTTAGAGGAGGTTTACACATTCGGTTCCAACAAAGACTACAAGTTGAACAGTATATATGTAGTGCCTCTTTACATAAGTTTCAATAGAAAGAAGATAATGATACGGATGTGCACAGAATATATAATATAACATAATCATTTTTTTTATACTACGTCGGGAGGCATACAAGGATACGGCCCACCTGATTTAAAGCGGGTACCGTAGCCTATTAACGCTTGCGATATATTAAGTATCACTCGCGCGATGTCTCCTCTGCTGCTTACACAGCAACTCTTTGGGAGCTTACTGGTGACCTCACTCACACGCAGGAACACAACAACCCTCTAGGGATTTGTTATTTGGTTGCGGTTTTCTGTGAGGTGGAGGTACTTCCCCAGACGGGCAGCTTTGATGCGCCCTACCTCTCTTAAAACATCCAGACCAAGACAAAGAGACATGTTTATGCACACAAATGTTTGCCTTGTGTGGAAATCGAACCCAAGAGCGTTAGTGTCAAAGTCACATCATTCACGACTGAGCTACCGAGCTGTCAAAAACTAAAGTTATATAAAAATATTAAATAAGTACTTATATTTATACTAATATTATTAAATTAAATAGTTGGTCTTAATTATATACATTAATTTCATTTGGAAAATAGCATATAGGCAATAAGATAATCTATTAAAATAAATATCTTTTTTTAACTTTGAAATAATGAATTATACGTTCTTATTATATATATAGTTTTACGATATAATTAGCAATTATTTATAACAGTCTTTCGCTCTTGAAAGATTGTTAAAGGTAAACATGAATACATTAATTTTGATCAAACGAGTAAACGTCAACATACATATAAAAATAGTTTTCAGTTATAATAACTCAATTTAATAAATAACTCAATTTAAAAACAATGACAAAACTATGATCTTAATCACAATACCATAAAAGCAATTTAGTTGCCACTGAGGAACACCAAATAATTTAGGACTGAAACAATTAAAACAGTAAATTATATTTTTTCTAATGTCATAAAGTTATGATATATTCTTTTGATCTACTTATTCAATAGGATCTTACTTTTCCCGATGTACACTAATTTTTCATATGTTACTTCTTATTCATAAATATTTAAAAACGTTTGCAAACATGCAAAGTCAATGTATAGTTATGTTATTGGGTTGTTAATACTTAAACAGTCAGGGGATAATAAGTACTCTATAAAACATAACAATTGAAGTATAATATACGTTAAACAAGTTGCAGATCTATTTGAAAAGAACTTCATCAATATCCCCTTACCTTATTACTAACTCCCTTAATTCATCTCCAGATGGTGCTGCTGATTTATTACAGGAGTATGAGTACAACCTAGTGTGGGACTTTTTCATTTTACTCATATTCAACCAAATGAAATAATATTATGAATATTAGTTTTAAACAGTTGAACATTAAAATCTCAGAGGATTATTGGGAAATATCGAAATGTCAATTAAAGTATTTTTTATCTGTCACTTATTCCTAGCCTATGTACCTATAGATACAGATTATTATATTTAATAAATAATATTATTAAATATGTGTATTGCAAGATTTAATGAAATTTGGTCATGTGCCAGAAGCGTGCTCGTTCGCGACCCCTGCCAATCGAGTAGATTGCAATTCTGGACCGAAAACGCACCGATGTGCGGATTAGGGCGTCCCCCGGAGGCGACGCGCACCGATCCGCCCCCGTCGGTGCGAACATAGGTGCATGCGGCGGTGGGGGCCGCCACCCACCACGCAGCGCCAATTCCGGCGGGTCGAAGAGAGCCGAGTGCTGCATAGGCACGTGGAATGTGAGAGGTGGACTGAGTGATAAGATGAATGAGCTGATGGACGTAATGAATGAGAGACGCTTAGATGCTTTGTGTGTGACGGAGACTAAGCGCAAGGGGAGCGACACCGATGATCTGCCCGATGGGATGATGGCCCTATGGTCTGGTGTAGACCGGGACGATCATGCCAGTGCTGGTGTAGGTGTCATACTCTCCTCTCGCTTAGCCCCTGGTGTGAAAGATTACTGTTTGGTAGGGCCTAGACTTCTCTGGGTTCGTATAAAACTGGGCATCACGCGAGTATTTCTGGTTGCAGCATACGCTCCCGTAAGCTCAGCGTGTGCCCAAGAACTAGAGAAGTTTTGGGAGTCTGTGAGGGATGTTCTGGATTTAGCTGAAGGGAATGAACGAGTGATTATGTGTGGAGATTTGAATGGATGGGTTGGGACCAAACGAGACGGCTATGAAGCTGCTCTTGGTCCCTATGGAGATAAGAGAGTGAACGAAGCAGGTAAGTCGATTCTAGATTTATGTATGGAACGAAACCTCCTCGTGTCGAATACTTTATTTCGTCACAAGGATATTCACACGTATACATGGAGACGGAATGACCAAAAAAGTGTGATTGATTTGATTATAATTGATAGACGTCTCCGAAATACTATAATGGATACAAGAGCCTTTAGAGGTCCCACTCTTGAAACGGACCACTACCTGGTGGTAAGCCGGTTTGTGGGACTTTTCAAGAAGTGGAGGCATTGGCGAGTGCGTATCCCTTTCGGAGATCATGAAAGGATAAGGAGTGAAAAATTGCAAGATGAAAGTGTAAGGAGAATGTATGTACATCTGGTAAGCGAAAGACTTGCAAATGCAAGTCTTTCCGGCACAGATGTGGATGATTGCTGGAAAGTTCTGAAAGAAAGTATGGTGGATAGTGCAAAAGAAGCATGTGGATGCGCAAAGAGGCATAAAACATTGAAAGGGGATGCCTGGTGGGATGCGGAGGTTGAATCCTCCGTAGCAAGAAAGAGGAAAGCGTGGCTGGATTATGTATCATCTTTGCCCTTAAATGAAAGTATGAGAGAGAAGAAGAAAGAAATGTACCGTCAATGCAAGAATGAAACCAAGGCTTTAGTGAAAGAGAAGCGTGAAAGACAAATTATGAATGAGGAAGAGAGGCTGACGAGAAACTTCGAGGCAAATACCAAACTCTTTTGGAGAGAGGTAAAGAAGTCTCGGGGTGGTTCGTCGGCATCCAGTATGAACAAGATTAAGTCTAAAGCTGGTATCATTCTTGCAAACACTCAGGAAGTGTTAGAACGGTGGAGTGAATATTTTGAAGAAATGTACGAATATGCCTCGGACGCTGACAATGAGAGTGAGTCTGATGCTCACTCCGCGTTGACGGCGTCCGATGAAGGTATAACTATGGATGAGATAGAATGGTCGATACGAAGTTTGAAAAATGGAAAGTCTGCGGGAATTGATATGATTACAGCTGAGATGATCAAACTAGGTGGCACTTACGTCCGGGACGCCTTCTGGTACTTATGCAACCTTTGCTGGAGAACTGGAAGGGTCCCAATGGACTGGGGACGCGCGGTCATCGTACCCTTGTATAAAGGCAAGGGATCACGCATGGACTGCGCCAACTATAGGGCCATCAGTTTGATCAGCTTAGCAGCAAAAGTATATGGAAAGATAATTGAAAGGAGAATGAGGGTGAAATCTGACGAAATGCTGTGGGAGGCACAAGGAGGATTCCGAAATGGAAGGGGATGTACGGAACAAGTTTTCTCGCTCCGCAATATCGTAGAGAAGCATCTGGCCACAGACCAGAAGGTTTTCTGCGGTTTTGTGGATCTTGAGAAGGCATTTGATAGGGTTGTGCGAAAGGAACTGTGGTGCATATTGCCGAGATATGGGATTGACGGCTCACTGCTGCGTGCTGTGCAGTCCACCTACAAGGATTGCTCAGCATATGTGCGAATAGATCGCAACATGTCACCCTGGTTTGATGTCAAAATTGGTGTCAAACAGGGTTGCATGTTGTCTGCTAGGCTGTTTATTCTGTATCTCGATAGTTGTCTACAGAGAATAAGATCGACGAATGTAGGATTACGCATGGGTGACCTAGTGGTGAACTGTCTGCTGTATGCAGATGATGCTGTCCTGTTAGCAGAAACACCATCTGAGCTGCAAACACTAGTCACAATGATGAAAGACGAATGTATGAAGGAAGGCTTACTATTGAATGCGAAGAAAACAAAGATTATGGTATTTGAAAGAGAAGAAACCAGAACCAATGTAAGAATTACGGTAGATGATGAAGTGTTGGAACAAGTGAATGAGTTTGTATATCTTGGATGCGCTTTCAGCAGGGATGGAAGGTACACCGCAGATGTGGAAAGGCGAGTGAGTGCTGGGAATAGTGTGAATGGAGCGTTGGGAAAACTTCTTGGCAGTAAAAACCTGAGCCAGAAGGCGCAGCTGGCTATACACAATGCAGTGCTGGTCCCAACGCTTACTTATGGAAGCGAGAGCTGGGTATGGCAGAGAGAGCATGAAAGTAGGATAAACGCGGTTGAAATGCGAGCGTTGCGCAAAATCTGTGGTGTAACGCTTGCAGACCGTATCCGCAATGATGAGGTTAGAAGCAGAGTTGGTCTGAAAGAGAGCGTCGGTGTTAAAATAAGAAGAGGCATGCTCCGTTGGTTCGGACATGTAGAAAGAATGCAGGATGAAAGAATGACGAAGCAGATATACAATGCAAAAGTGGAAGGATGTAGGAGCCGAGGAAGGCCAAGACTTACCTATCATGATCAGATTGGTCGTGTTCTATCAGAAGGTGATGTCAGGAGCCCTAGAAACCGGCGAGCGTGCATGAAAAGAGCAATGAATGTGAAAGAAGCGAGTGAGGTATGTAAGGATCGAGTCGCGTGGCGCTCGGTTCTCTCTGCCTACCCCGTAAGGGATTTGGCGTGAAGTTATAGATAATGAAATTTGATATTGACTATTGTTCAAGTCAGGGGAAAGAAGTGTACTTAAAAATAATAAACCCATATCTATTCTGCCAGTGTTGAGTGTAATACTCAAAAAGTGAATGCTTCATAAATAACAATTATACTTTAAAAGTAATGAAATTCATTCAAATTCGTCAACCCAAAAGTAAGATATAAATTACGAGGGCAGATACTACCAGAGCAGCCATAATAGCGACGGCATACATGTACTGCCAGTGGTGTATGGGTGCCGGCCGGCACTAGTTCGCATAAACTAATTAGTGGCGAAAGTACACGAAGCTCATTTAATAAAATTGCATGTAAATTTGACCTTCACTAGATTAAAGTTTGGAACGATACCTCTTCGTGTCGAATACTTTATTGCATCATAAGTATATTCACACATATACATGGAGACGGAATGAACAAAAAAGTGTGATCGATTTCATTTTAATAGATGGACGTCTCCGAAATACTATAACGAACACAAGAGCCTTTAAAGATCCCACTCTTGAAACTGACCACTACCTGGTGGTAAGCTGGTTTGTGGGACTTTTCAAGAAGTGGAGGCAGTGGCGAGTACATATCCCGGAGATCATGAAAGGATAAAGAGCTAGAAATTACAAGATGAAAGGTAAGGAGAAGTCTTTCCGGCTTAAATGTGCACGATTGCTGAAAAGTTCTAAAATAAAATATTGTGGACAGTGCAAAAGAAGCATGTGGATCCGCAAAGAAGTATAAAACATTGAAAGCATAGGCGGTGGGGGTTGAATCCTTCGTAGCAGGATAGAGGAATGCGTTGCTGGGTTATGTATCATCTTCCCCTTAAATTAAAGTATGAGATAGCAGAAAGAAGTGTTCCGTTTACGTCGTAATAATAAAGAAACCAAGGCTTTAGTGAAAGAGAAGTGTGAAAGACAAATTATGAACTAGGAAGAGAGGCTGGCGAAAAACTTCGAGGCTAATACCGAACGCGCGAAGAAGTTTCGGGGTGGTCCTCCCAGGCGGAAAAGTCTCACAAACCGGCTTACCTAGTGGTAAGACGGTTTGTGAGACTTTTCAAGAAGTGGAGGCATTGGCGAGTGCGTATCCCTTTCGGAGATCACGAAAGTCACAAGAATAATCACGTGAAGTAATTCTAAAAGACACTTGGTAAAACAATTGTATACATATATTAAATTAGGAGTGGTTATTCATTTTAAGCATGTGTTAAAATGAATAACCACTCCTTAACTCCTTTTATCGACACTAATTTAAGGGGACGGCTGAAATCGGTTTAGCATTTTGAATTGTGAATGTTCACATATTTTTGGAAAAGAATTTTCATTAGCGAGTCCAGGGGAGTGCGGCCACGGCGTTGCCTCATGTCCGTGTCACAGTGTGCATATTTGTGAGGTAAAAGTACTACTCGACCGTCCGGTTTGCGGAAGGTTCGAGCGTTTTACACTACGTTATAGATGTTTTCTCGTTTGCAAAATATTAATTACATTACAAAGTAAGGGGACTTTTTTTACAATCATCAGGGAATTCTGGAATTATGAAATGATGGCGTGAGTAGGTAGGTATATTTGAAATATACCTAATCACTCTATCAACTGTCATATAATATAAATTTCACATGTAACGGATAATATCTGTTACATGTGAAATGTAGCAGTATGTGTGTAGATTGTAGCAGTTTTGAGTTACATATACGTGATCGTAAATTTCGACAAACTCTGTATTATACTGCCAGTAACAGAGCCTATTGTACGCGATTAATAAGGATTTTGTTAACGTTGATTGATAGATAGATGAACCTAAAAACAAAACAAAAATAAGTTGAGCTCATTGGCGTTTGATATGGTCATACAGGACTTATGAGGTAATTATATGATGTGGACTTATCCTTGCTTACAGAACATCAAGCTTGTTAGTGTTCCAGACTGATCCCATGTTTGTAAATTGGCGTTCTGTGATTAGTCGCATTGTACTTGAATTTGAAATATGCTTTTTGTAGACGTGAATGGATTTAGCTCTTGTGAAATTTTGATGCGAGCTGTAAAACTTTAATTTATCTAAAAATAATTATAATTAACAAATACAAAAACTATTGTAAATGTTATTTGTAGTACAGCTTTATAGAAATCCTGACTGCACATCTAAACCTGTTTGCGAAGTATTTTTCCTTCAACAAGCTATGTTTTGAACACAAGCCTTGATAATTGAGTGTACTACTGATAAGAATATAGTGTACTTGTATGTTGTTGTAGTGTATATTTTTATGTATGTAGAAAGAATGCAGGATAAGAAAATGACGAAACAGATATACAATGCGAAAGTGGAAGGACGCAGGAGACCATATTGGTCGTGTTTTATCAGAAGGTGATGTCAGGAGTCCTAGAAACTGGCGAGCGTGCATGAAAAGAGCTATAAATGTTAAAGAAGCGAGTGAAGTGTGTAAGGACCGCGTCTTATGGCGCTCGGGTCTCTCTGCCTACCCCATATGGGACCTGGCGTGAATATATAAATACATACATACAAGTATATTTCAACAAATCTGGGGTCGGATTTGTACATTTTATACTTCAGTTCGATCATTCATTTATTACCATCATCCCACACATGAGCAGGCATACTCATCCCTCTGCTGAATATTACTGAGACTAGTCTAGTTAGGCATTGTACTAATAACTTCGTTTAACTTAGTTATTAAATTGTAAAGTTGTAAACGTCGCTAACTTGCTTGGTATTTCTATATATAGAGAAACATGGTACAGTGCGAAATTTTCAACAAACATTGCGTTTTTATTGAATCAAATTTTGAATTCAGACAACCACATTTACTCAACCATAAGCAAGCTGGTTTTGTAATGAAAATTGACAAAGTTTTAAGACCAATTTTACGCTCAGCTTCTCCGATATGGCGTTCTCGGTATCATCATAATCAGTGACCTCTCAGCTTCTAGAGGATCGAAACTACCTTTATCCTCTTCATTAAATTTTATTATGTTTTGTTTAGTGGTTCAACGATGAAATGATAAAAAACTCACTGGTAGACGAAGTGCATAATATTACATTTTTTAGGGTTCCGTACCCAAGGGTAAAACGGAACCCTATTACTGAGACTTCGCTGTCCGTCCGTCCGTCTGTCACCAGGCTGTATCTCACAAACCGTGATAGTTAGACAGTTGAAATTTTCACAGATGATGTATTTCTGTTGCCGCTATAACAACAAATACTAAAACATAGAATAACATAAATATTTAAGGGGGCTCCCATACAACAGCCGTGATTTTTTAGGGTTCCGTACCCAAAGGGTAAAACGGAACCCTATTACTGAGGCTCCGCTGTCCGTCCGTCCGTCCGTCCGTCCGTTTGTCACCAGGCTGTATCTCATGAACCGTGATAATTAGACAGTTGAAATTTTCACAGATAATGTATTTCTGTTGCCGCTGTAACAACAAATACTAAAAAATAGAATAAAATAAATATTTAAGGGGGCTCCCATACAACAAACGTGATTTTATTGCCTTTTTTATAGATAATGGTACGGAACCCTTAGTGCGCGAGTCCCACTCGCACTTGGCCGATTTTTTTGCTCGTTTTTGCCCGATATTGATAACGGCAACAGGTAGACACTTGAAATATTCACAGAATATTTTGTTACATATTCACTTTAAGAATAAATAATTAAATTAAAATAAAACAAATATAGGGATCTCCCATACAACAAATGTGTTTTTTTTGCCGTTTTTATAGATAGTGGTACGGAACCCATCGTGCGCGAGTCCAACTCGCACTTAGCCGATTTTTTTTATACTACGTCGAGAGGTATACAAGCATACGGCGCACCTGATGTAAAGCGGGTACCGTAGCTTATTAACGCTTGCGATATTTTAAGTATCACTTGCCCGATGCCTCCCCTGCTGCTTACACAGCAATTCCTTGGGAGCTTACTGGCGACCTCACTCACACGCAGGAATACAACAACCCTCTAGGGAGTTGTTATTTGGCTGCGGTTTTCTGTGAGGTGGAGGTACTTCCCCAAACGGGCTGCTTTGATGCGCCCTACCTCTCTTAAAACATCCATCCTTATATATTCTCATTTCAAATGTGACGAGCTCGGTGGCTCAGTTGTTAATGACGCGACTTTGACACCAACGCTCGTGGGTTCGATTCCCACACAAGGCAAACATTTGTGTGCATGAACATGTTTGTTTGTCTCGGTCTGGATGCGCCCATCAAAGCAGCCTAACTTGGGAAGTACGTCCACCTCACAGAAAACCGGAACCAAATAACAACTTCCTAGACGGTTGTTGTGTTTCTGCGTGTGAGTGAGGTCACCAGTAAGCTCCCAAGGAGTTGCTGTGTAAGCAGCAGATGAGGCATCGCACGAGTGATACTTAATATATCGCAAGCGTTAATAGGCTACGGTGCCCGTTTACATCAGGTGGGTCGTTTACTTGAATGCCTCCCCATGTACTCTAAAAAAAAAAAAATATTGCGATAATTTCGAATCAGGAATGTTAATTGGTTAACGGTAAACCGTTACAGAGGTATACGTTCTGTTCCGAGTGACGTTCCATCTAAACGTGACGTTTGTTCATTATTGCAACCAAAATTTATAAAATAAACTGCAGCGGCATGACAACATGGTTGGATATTGCGTTTTCGACGTGCGGGAATAATCCAACCAGTCGCTCCGATTGGCCCGTCCCGTTCAGGCGAAGTTCAAGTACTTCAGGTGTTTATTAAATGTAAGCTGTTAATTTTCAAGAATAAATAATTCAGTGCAACTAGACTTTATTTAATACTTAGACTTAGATTGGCATCCCCTAACGTGGTGATCCTAGAAACGAAACAGTGCAAGTGTAATAAAAATCGGCCAAGTGCGAGTCGGACAGACAAAACAGCAAAAAAATCACGTTTGTTGTATGGGAGCCCCCTTAAATATTTATTTTTGTATTTGTTGTTATAGCGGCAACAGAAATACATCATCAGTGAAAATTTCAACTGTCTATCACGGTTCATGAGATACAGCCTGGTGACAGACGGACGGACGGACAGCGGAGCCTCAGTAATAGGGTTCCGTTTTACCTTTTGGGTACGGAACCCTAAAAATCAATAACGCGGAACATTCTTTACATATTAATGAAAGGGAGCAGCTCACATCGATATGAGAACGGAGACGACTCAGTTGTTATTTAATAATTACATATAACAACAACTGAGTAATTACGCATAATGGAATCGGCTCAGTGATTCCTGAGTAAATGGACTCCAAGAAGTATTGGAGAACGTGGCGGTAAAGACCCGGTTTCCGAGCGATGCCAGCGTAGCACCACCGTATGCAAGCGGACTCGCGTCACACAGCGCAGCATGTGCAGATTAACTGAATCAGCTTTTTCTGACGAAATTTAATTATAGAGTATTTTAATGAAACTATAGGATTGGAGCACGAGCCAGATATACGAAGGACCAACACATCAATGTTTTTGTGAAACAGTATACGAGTGAAAGTATGATAAATAAATATGAAGTGTATATAGTAGACATGGGCGTAATGTTGTCCGACGAATTCGCGAAATTTTCAGTATAGAATTATGTAGCGTAAGCGGATTATCCTCACCGTGTCACCGGAGACAATAGTTGTAATAATAGGGTTAAGATGCATAATTATATATTGTCGATTTGGTATGCATAGAACCCAAATATATTCTGTATTGTAAATTTGTAATATAGTTTTAATTTCTTCGGTAGAGCCTTAAGTCGTTGCTATTTTAGAAGAACGCGTGACAGAATTTCGCTTTTTGGCCGTCACGAGGTATCGCCCGTAGTGTGACAGACACATGGTTTCATGCGCGCATTTGTAAATATGAGGTAACGTTAAATGTAAATATGCTTATACGCTCGTCGGATATATATGGCGTATTATAAAGTAGCATGCATGTACATACGTCAGTCAGATTCAAGGTATCGGAAAGTAGTATTTATCTAAATACGCTTGTCTAACAGATATGAGGTATTGTAGGTAACATGCATTGGGATATGCTTGTTTGCATACACCAAGTATGTTAGCGGAAAGGAAACGCAATTTAAGAAGCGACAAATCGCGCATCACTATGACATAGCAATGAATAATATTAACGCTAAATTTAACAAGGCCAGTGTAATGTGCAGGTTTATTATTTGGAAATTTTGGCAATATGCAACGGAATATCTTTCATGAATATGTAACCTGTTTTTATTTCTATGTGTATAATGTTTTTGTGCTCATATGTTCTGGCAGAGAAGCCGTGGGAAACAGTATATATAAACGTACGGAAAGGTATTTGCAACTGTAGTAGTATGTATTTTTCATTCGAATGGACTATTTACTTAGTGTAAGTAGTCATATATTTGTAACCACGACCGATATTGTTGTGGAGTTGTTTTTGTAGGCTTAGCAGAATGTAACTTGATCGCTTTGTTATGAGTAATAGGGTACCGTGATCAAGTTGTGTGAGCGAATATTACCACGAATATAAACACAACAACCCTCCTAGTGAGTTGTTATTTGGCTGCGGTTTTCTGTGAGGTGGAAGTATTCCCTAGACGAACTGCTTTGCGTTGGTGTCAAAGTGGCGTCATTCACGACTGCGCCACTGAGCTCATCAAAAAGTTTTGTTTATACTGCATTATTGTCATAAACGTTACAGATCATTCGCGAAATCTGCGTCGAAGTTATTTGTGAGGTCTCAGAAATTCATGTATACCAGAACTCAATCGTCTGTTCAATTCAAATTGGCTATGATGAACAAAACCGTTTCTTCATCAGAGTTACGGAATCCTAAAAATCACATACATAATCAAAAGTTTCGTACAAGGATAAAGCTTTATTAGTTACTTCCATTAGGCATTGTTAGTTAATACAAAAGGCATTCTGTAATTCCATCTTAAAAAGAAGATCGTGATATTCTACTGCAGAAATACAATTCTCTTAGAACAATAATCAATCGCGATCCGAAACGAGGGGAACATATTGAGAACGAAATAATATCATATAATAAACAACTCTATAGATTCCATGTACCCGAACATGTTACAACTCATCATCATCTCAGCCTGGATTCGTCCACAGCTGAACATAGGCCTCCCATCTAGAGCGCCACTCTTTTCGATCCTGTGCCACCTGCATCCATCGACTTTCTACAAAACTCTTGACCTCGTCACAACCCAACGTCGTCCGCTACATCTAGTGCGGAGTCGACCCACACTGCGTGTCCCAGTACGAGGACGCCTTTGGAGAATCTTTCTTCCTCAGCGGTTTTCGGTTCTACGAACTATGTGGCCGGCCCACTGCCACTTCAGTTTGCTTATTCTGTGGGCTATGTCGGTTACCTTAGTTCTACTGCAAATATCCTAATTTCTAATTCTATCTCGCAGAGAAACCTCGAGCTCAGTTTTTTCCATAGCACGCTGAGCAACATTGAGCTTCCCCATAATGCGCGCAGTCAAGAAGATTCCCGAACGCTGCCCAAGACATAGACATATTCGTCAATAACTTCGAGCTTTGTGCTTCCAATCGTGACCGGTATTTTTTTATACTACTAAGTTGGCAATCAAGCGTTAGGTCTGCCTGATAGTAAGCAGTTACCGTAGCCTTTGTACATTTGAAAGAACAGGGATGTCACTCATGCATTGCCGCCCCTGTAAAATCTCTTCACGCTTTTCTTGAAAAACGTCATATATGTAACAAGGACATTCGCCATGATCTTAGTCCTGTCCATGTTCATCTTGAGACCTACTTGGTTAGAAACACTATTGAGGTCATTAAGCATGGCGCCAAGTTCCTCCAACGACGTCGCCATGAGAACTATATCGTCGGCTAAATCAAAGGTGAATGATATATTCGTCATCGATCTTTATACCGTATCCTTTCCATTTCAAGAGCTTGAAGACATCTTCCAATGCTGCGTTGAAGAGTTTTGAAGATATGACATCGCCCTGTCTCACACCTTTTTGTACTTGGATTGGTTTCCGTACTCTGGTCCTGTCATCGACTTATATTACCTACGGGTAATATAAGTCGATGATACTCGGACGCATATGGTTGCCTTACTATATACATAGAAGTCTTTGCTTAGTGTATAAGCACTTCAACGGTTCGATGTACCGATAGTCAATTCGGCGTCGCTGCAGAGACAGTAGCACCGCCCATGGCTCAACGGAATCAGAAAAAACCAGTTGAGAATACGCAAGCTTGCATTGCCAGAGGAATACCTGGCTCGTCAATTATATAACAATTCGATTTTTTTTTAATTTGTCATGACCACACAACCAAAAAATTATAACAGTGAGATCGGACATACAAAATTTAAAATTTTCTATCCCTCAAGGAAGCGTCATTGGATGTTTATTGTTCTTAATTTACATAAACGACCTGCCGACAAATATTAAACAAACATGTGTACTATTCGCGGACGATTTTTCAATACTAACACCACATACAGCAAACGATAACCTTGACGAAAAAATAACTGACATTTTGGACACTGTAATAGGATGGTTAACATAGAAATCAACTTTTCAACGACTAAAATAATGCAATATAGACCTTACCAAGAATCCGTTCTTAATATCGACTACAAGTATAATGAGACCAAACTCGATTGTGTAGAAACCTCCATCCTACTTGGTTTAACACTAGACACATACATTAATGGAAAGCTCACGTACACAAAATTGCAATGAAATTTTCCAAATTCATATATGCGCTCAATGAACTTAAAAAGTCTACAGACAAAAACTTCAATTACTGCCTATTTCGTATACGCCTACGCATGCCTAAACTATGGAATTACTCTTTGGGATACAAACATATTATTTAAATTACAAAAGAAGTGCATAAGAATAATTGAAAATATCAAAGCTAGGGAGAGCTGTAAGCTACATTTTAAAACATTAAAAATATTGACACTACCATCTATGTATATTTTAGAGGTTTGTAAATTTGAAAAAAATATCCTCATTTCTACACGAAAAAGGCTGATTTACCCCAACGCTATCCTAACCGGTATAAAGATAGACTAATACCTACCACATCGAAACTCAAACTAGTCAGCTATGGCCTATCTATGACTACAAAAATGTTCATTGCATTACCAAACCTGCTAAAAACGAAAGAAAACCTTAAGCTATTTATAAATACTCGTAAAACAAAACATTTTTTAACTCAAAAAAGTTACTACACTTTAGTGTAGTAACTTTTTTATGACATATGTAAATGACATTATATACTCGTAGATAAAATATTACTTATGTTTTTAAATGAATAAATATATAATAAATAATTCTATTTTAAAAATTTCAAAGTCTCCAATTGTCAAATTATAAAAACCGAACCCTATCCAATTTAAAAATTTATTCAAAATCTATTGTTCAAAATGTTATTACTTTTGTTGCCGAATTCTTTGATGACGTAAATGACATTTGTGCGTTATAGTTTGTAGAAGATTGAATTTAAAAATGTTTAATGTAACGCATTTTTATTTTATTCTATTGTAATGAACGTTGTAATTTAATTTTATAATTTATTATAGTAAGTTCCGTATGCTGTGCACTGTACAGGGTTCATGTTTGAAACTATTTTGTATAATCACCATCTAGTTATAGCATGAAAAAACGAATAAATGAATATGAATATGAGAATATAAGATAGGTTAGAAAGTTGTCACTATGGATGTATAAGCATTGATAGTTAAATGTATAGAGAACCTTCCTTATTGATCAACTGGCCCCAGTTTCAATCCTGACGTGTACCACTAAATTCGTGTATTTGGGTTTATCTACATATTTGTAATTATCACTTGCCCGGTGGTGAAGTAAAACATCGCAAGGATGTGCGGTTTGCATGTCCAAGAAATTTCATTTTACAAGTTGACCTAACCCAAAAAAGACTGGATTTTCCTCTCAATTGGAGAGCTCCACCGGCAGTCGCTCCATGTCAAAAATCAGTTTTTTTGCCAAATCCTTCAGCAAGCGGACCTCCAGGATCCTCATAAATTAGGAAACGGGATGACACTCATGCTGGTTCAATAAATTATTTCAATATTTATGTGAATTTTATATGAATTCATAAATGTTCATTCATGAACCAAAAAAATTAAGAAATTCGGTTACAAACAGTCGGCAATATTAAAGGAATATTTTTTACATCCTTCTCCAATGCAAACTCTCTGTTCGAAATTTATAATTATTACGAGTATTTACCAGAGCTTCCTTAAATTTTAAGTAAACCGATCATCAAAGAGATCTGCACTAATAACACTTTTAAGAGAGCTAGGGCGCATCAAAGCAGCCCGTTTGGGGATGTACTTCCATCTCATAGTAAACCGCAGCCAAATAACAACTCTCTGGAGGGCTGTTATGTTAAGTTGCTGTGTTAGCAGCAGAGGTGGCATCACGCGAGTTATGCTTAATGTATTGTAAGCGTTCATAGGCTACAGTAACCGCTTTATATCAGGTGAGCCGTATGCTTCCCGACGTTGTATAAAAAAAAAGAAAACACTTTTCCGAATTAGAAGAGGGAAATTTTATGTTTAACGTATTATTGGATGGATGGATTGGATGAACTATTTCATACAGCAATGCTAACAATATGTGATGAACAGCGCGGGCCGGCCCGCGCTAGTTCGCTTGATATGATTGGTGGTGGAAACTCACATGCGAGTGTAGATTTGATTTCTTTATGCGAGATATTGAAGGAAATAATCAACAAACACTAAAATTTTTACGTTAGCATGATTTTTCTAGCGAACCCACAGTTTTGCTTGGTCTGAAATGAAACTGCGCTAGCTCTATTTACTTAGGCCCACTATACAAACAGAGGGTTATAAATAAAGCTGTGATATTTTTTGTTTGTATTTACTTTAGAAACTGCGGATCGCTCAATGTTCGTGTGGTTTTGATGAGTAAATTATTAGCAAGCAGATAACAAAAATAAAAATGCGCACTTAAAAATAAATGGCAGTCAATGTGATGTGTACTAATTTGTGTTCATGTACATAAGCGCCGGCTGGGTCTATAAAAATGCAAGTTAACAGCCGTTGTTATCATGGCTTCCTTTTATCTTAATAATGAGGAACTTCGAAGAGAGCGCTGGACTGGACAGAGGACTGTTCATACCCTACCCTCTAGACATTCACACGGGTGTTGTTATATTACTTGTTGAGGAAAAGTGTGTACAAAAAGGGTTAAAAATTTATTAGGGCTATTTATACAGTAAACTATATAAAAAAATAAAAGTCACTTAAAGTTCGGCTAATAAGGGTCTTTAAGAACTCGCGTTATCTTCGTCTAACCGGAATATTACTGTTTAGTTCACTGGAGTGTGCACCGGCTATAGTGGCCGACGACTGTAGACAGCAGGTTAGCGTGCTAGCCAGCACGCAGATCCAGACGTAGAAGTTGTTCGTGGGACCGCCTTACGGACCAACACCGCAGCGGTAACTCCGTCAGCCGCCGTGGTCCACAACAGAGGCTATAGGTTTCATAATTGGGATTAGTTAGATGACCGATGTTTAACGGGTTTGGAAAAGTGAGTAAATTCCCGACGGTTCACCACGTAGCCCACAGCAGGAGGCTGGAGGTCTCCGACGCGGTGCCCTCAATCTTTACTTCTTCAAAACTAGTTGCAAACTGACTTGTTTTTCGTTTCTCGTCCTAAACCTCTGAGATTTCAAATTTGAATTTTATAAAATGAAAATAATTTGACAATTGTCACAGATACGAGTATAATAACATAGACAATAATACTTTGACATCAACGCTCGTGGGTTCGATTCCCACACAGAGCAAACATATGTGCACATGAACATATCTGTTTGTCTGGGTCTGAATGTTTTTGAGAGAGGTAGGGCGCATCAAATCAGCCCGTTTGGGGCAGTACCTCCACCCCACAGAAAACCGCAGCCAAATAACAACTCCCTTGAAGGAGTTGCAGTACTAGTAGCAGAGGTAGCATCGCGCGAGTAATACTTAATATATTGCGAGCGTTTATAGGCTACAGTAACCGCTTTCCATCAGGTGGACCGTATGCTTGCAAGCCTCCCGACGTTGAATAAAAAAAATAAGACGAGATAGGAAAAATAGGAAAGGTAGGCAAAATAGGCCAGATGGTAAAGATAAGAGGCTAGAGTAGGAAGTAGATAAGATAGCCTAGACAAAATAATTAAATATTTTCAGACAAATTATGCGACCTAATCTAGTGCAAAGGGAGCTCGATGGCATCGTTGCGTGTGTCAGTCTAACCGAACACATTTGTTAAGCAACCTCAATTGCAACCTGTCTGTAGATGGGTTTATCTATCTCGAACTTTTCCGTGCATCGGAGGCTACATTTATCAAGTTCTGATCGTTAAGCTAAGTCAGTGACGTGAAAACACTGGGCCTCCCATATATAAGAAAACGGAACCCTTATAGGATCACTTTGTTGTCCTTCTGTCTGTCTGTCTGTCTGTCTGTCCATTCGTCTGTCAAGACCGTTTTTCTCAGGGATGGGTCAAGGTCATTTCTCATTCTTATCAAGCTGAATTTAATATTAAATACTCAGGTCTGCCATCCATTCGAGCAGTGAAAAAATCAAACTTCTAAGTCAACCCAATCAAAAGATACGCCTGTTTATGCCTCGTTTATGTATATATTTTGACACTCACAAAGGAATCAAAATATAGGGTACTTCCCGTTGACCTAGTATCATGAAATTTGGTAAAATGTAATATCTTGTTGCACAAGGAAAGAAAAAATGTGAAAACCGTAAATTTATAGTTACATCACAAAAAATATTTCATTTTTGCGAAAATAATTTGTCAAAATATTTTTTTACGGAACCCTCGGTGCGCGAGTCGGACTCGCACTTGACAGCGTTTTTTATAAACACTTACGCCGAGACAGACGTATATGTTTATGCAACCAAATGTATGTATTGCACGAGAATCGAAACCCTTAGTATCAAATTATCCATCAATAACCACTCGGGTCGACCCGAACAAAACAGATAGGCACAAGGAGGATAGTAGAGATAGAATAGACAGGTGACATAGGCTATAGATGTTGGATGGCCGAATAATGCAAAGATAAGAACGATAAGCAAGTTTCTTTCATAGTCGAGAATACACATGAGTTTCGACATATGCATTTGGAGTACACCAAAACTGTAGCATTCCGTATATAACGTCTTCACGCCAATTCTCTTGCAGTTAACAATATCACATCATATGAGATTATGCTTTGTAACATAATCGTTCTGTCTACCGTTCTAATAAAAAAAAGGCTATTTCAAGTGCCACGATAAATATTGATAATATGTGCAGAATAACAAATACGAGTAATTTGATATAACCAGCTTTGTGTACTTCCGCCAGTCTAAGTACAATACTCATAGCATACTAACGATTAACGTCTACAACGCCCGAGGATGCCTCGTGGAGAGGCGAAACACGTGTCGCAGCGACGACCAGACCAGTCGTGGCAGCGACGGTGGTGGGGTCATGCGGTTTCTGTTCAAGATGGCGGACGACCGCAGCAGCTGAGGCAGAGACTACCGTAGCAGCCATGGCAGCGTCGGCATGTTGCATCTACTAACGGTAGTGGGTAGGTACCGGCCGGCGCTAAGCCGCATGAACATAAATTTGACTTTCGCAAAATAACGCCTGAATCTATTAACAAAAAATATAACTTGTGTCATTTAACCCAGACTCTAGATTCTAATGCACTTTCTTGCCCTAAAACTAGTACAAATAACATCATTTAAACCGAATTGTGTGTACTTGTTATTGTAATCTTATCTTCTGGAACAAACGTACAATGTTTACCTATTGTTGCCGTAATCTATATGATGTTACATTCAAAACTAATAATAAGTCAAAACCACTTTTAACTGCCAAAATATTCGGCAGTATCTATACATTTTTACTAAATTGTATCAGTTATCTTAAGACGGGACCCAGAGAGATGTCGTTCTGTGCCTTGCCCACTCACTTTCCTGTAGCAGTGTAGCATAGCATTACACTAAATATCCATATGGGGTAGACGCTTAATGCTCCAGTCAGGAGGATATTGCCAACCGCTGTGGATGCCTTGGTAGCCACAGACATTTGGACTGGACACACTGACTAGAAACAAAGTTATTTTAGAAATAGTTACGTAATATCTATACATCTATACATATAAATAAAATTGAAGTGTCTGTCTGTGATTTCAAAATAAAGCCTTTATCTTAAGCTAATATTGTTATTTCCACGTTACCAAAGCCTAAATTAACTTTTTGTCTGTCTTTCTGTCTGTTTGTTTGTCCAGGCTAATCTTCGAAATGGCTGAACTGATTTTGACGGAACTTTCTCTGGTAGGTAGAGGACTGTTCAGAGCAGAATATAGGGTACTTTTTATCCCGTAAATATTTACAGTTCCTGCGTAAAAAAATAAAAACTGTTAAAATTAGGGGGAAATGTCTTCCCCTTCGGGGGACTTTGCAATTTTATTTTTATTATTTTCATAGAATACGTATTTTTTAAATAACTACGCATTCTTTATGTAATAAAACTAAAATAAATATACGTTGTCTCCCGTAAAGGTCAATAGATGGCGCTGTATGAAAATTGAATCACTCTATGGTTGCATGTACGACCCTGAACTTTGTTTTTTTTTTTTTTAAGAGAAAGGATTTGAGGTCTATAGAGAAATAAAGACTACTAAAAGCCCAAATCTCATGCGTGTGAAGCTGCGGGCTTCAGCTAGTTATTAATAAATATGAAAGATAATGTAGTAACTGAAATTGAAATGGGTATACTGAGATGGTTTGGACATTAAAAAAGAATGAACGATAAAAGAATTACGAAACAAGCGTATTGAGCAAGAGTGAGATATGTGCAAGGGCGTCTCTAGACGGGACACATGTCGATCAAATTTGTGAAATGTTAAAAAGGTACTAAATCAAAAGCACCCAAATGAAGCATGAAGATGTTGATGAGTGTGGAAGAAACGAGAAAGGTATGTTCAGATCAGTGCACCTGACGTTCCGCAGTGTCTGTCTACTCCAATATGAGACGGTCGTGATAATATGTATACATATGAGTATTTCTTATGAAAACATAATTTCTACACCAAATAAATTTTTAAGTACGTGTTTTGGCGCTTTTACATATTGAATATTACATACATATATACTATATTTTATACTACGGTGGGAGACAAGCAACTACACAGCCCATTTAAGTAACGTGGTTACTATAGCCTGTGTATGCTTGCAATACAAGAATCATCACTAGCGCGTTGTCACCCCCACTGTCAACACAGAAACTCGTCAGGAGTTTACTAGTAACGTCACTCATTGGCATGAATTGGACAATCCTACAAGGACTTGGAACGACTAGGGAGTTTTATATGGATAACGCACTAAACACGTTAACATTAGTTTTATGAAATAGATATTACTTAGAGAATAGAGATCTAGAGTGATGATAGCCCAGTGGATAAAGTATCGCCCTATTGGTCCCCGGTTCGAGTCATGGCATATACCACTAATTTGTATTTTCGGATTTATGTACATATTTGTAATTATCACTAGCTTGGCTGTGAAGGAAAACCTCATGAGCAAACCCGCATGTCCAAGAGATTGCTTCGAAAGACATGTGACCTATCTTAAGAAAGATATCCTCTGAGTTGTGATAGTCTGATGGCAGTCGCTCGATGTAAAATTCAGTATCTTCGCCAAAACCTTAGGCTGATGTAATGAACTTCATCGTTTCTAATGAATTAAAAAACGGGATAGCGCTAAGAAGAATATATATTATTTACAATTATTTATTACTCACATTCATATGATATTCACTCAGAATTTAGAATCCGGCAAAACCACTTTTTATCAAGAACTGTCGTCAAAACCATTTTTGACTAATTTTCTCTTAAAGATATGACGATTATGAGTGTTAGTGCATTGTATAAAATGATGTCATTATAATTCCACGGAAATTTTGTTTAGTCAGGACTTTACCGGCCATTGACTGATTTTAATCCATATTACTCGTACATCGCACCCAGCGTCATGCATTATGTCTATTACATATAAAGGCAAAGGGTCATTCACTATTTAAACATGAAATATCCAAAAATGGACTTGATCTGCGAAGCCGAAATTTGGCATATAGATAGTATAGATCAGGGCTGTCCTAAGCACAGCCCGCGGGCCGCATGTGGCCCGCGCCTAATATTGATGCGGCCCGTGACAATTTTATAAAATTTAAATATAGGTCTTCACTGTCTGGTAATTCACTTACACACGCACTGCGCTTGGCTATAACAAATATTAATGTCGATAGTGATATAATTTGTAAAAGATTAATTTATCAATTAAACATTAATAAAACTACAAACTATAAAGAATTAATAAAACTAAATTTATCACTATGGCCATTTTTTCTATCTATCTATAACTTCACGCCAAATCCCTTGCGGGGTAGGCAGAGAGAACCGAGCGCCACGTGACTCGATCCTTACATATCTCACTCGCTTCTTTAACATTCATTGCTCTTCTCATGCACGCTCGCCGGTTTCTAGGGCTCCTGACATCACCTTCTGATAGAACACGACCAATTTGGTCATGGTAGGTAAGTCTTGGCCTTCCTCGGCTCCTACATCCTTCCACTTTTGCATTGTATATCTGCTTCGTCATTCTTTCATCTTGCATTCTTTCTACATGCCCGAACCATCGGAGCATGCCTCTTCTTATTTTAACACCGACGCTCTCTTTCAGACCAACTCATTTTTTCATTTTTTCTAAATAAATAAATTAACGCTGGGTATTTGTTTTTGCGGCCCTCCAATATATACAGTGATTTGTATTAGCCCGCGATCGTATCTGGTCTGGTTAGCCCTGGTATAGATAGTTTATATATATAGAAGGCGTAATCTGGGAACGCATTTTCGGAAATATAAAATGGAAGAATTAGTGTTGAACTTTCTATGATACTCTTTTATTTCTATAAAATAAGGGCACTGCTGCGCGGATTAGGGCGGCCCGCAGAAGCGACGTGCACCGATCCGCCCCCGTTGGTGCAAATATATGTGCATGCGGCGGTGGGGACTGCAGGACCCACCACACAACTACAGTTCCCACGGGTCGAGAACTGAGTGGTGCATAAGCACGCACAACACCTGTTGAATTTGACAAGACAAGCATTTATATCTATACATGTACACGTAATACGAGACACGAGTCTTCTGTTTTATACATATAATAAAACAGTAGATACGACGATCTCCCGTGCCACGTATTTGCATACATTCTCTTAGAACATGTCTCCACACGGCGGCGATATCATCGCGGCAATACGACGAGTGGATGAGGGCGAGCGAAACGTCATCGTATCACCGCGCGCTCGCCGCGCTCTCGTCGTGGTCTCGCCGCGAGAGATTCTTTCAACATAATAAGTTTCGCCGGACTCGCCGCGTTTCCTTGACGACGCGTTTAGCAAACGCGTCGTCAAGGAAACGCGGCGATTCCGTTGCGAGACACGATTCGCTAGCGTAACAATCGCTCGCTCGTGGAAACTACCCGACGATAGTAGTGGGGCCTCGTCGCGATACTCTCGCGTGGAGACGGTAACTAAGGTTCATTATATTTATTATTCGCTCATTCTCGCACTATATATTATATGCCAATAGTTTCAATCAGTAATTAATACCAATAATATTTGTTTCAGATATTAAAACATGAAGTACGAAAAATACAAAAAGAAGAGTAATGACAAATCTTCGGTCTGGCATTATTTCTACGCGCTGAAGATGGTCAAAGTGGAAAATGCAACTTGTGTCAACAGATCAGAAAATGCGTAGGAGGATCGACGTCAGGATTATCTTTGCATTTAAAATCTACACACATGATTGATATTAAAAAGACAGCAACGTTCAGAGACGACATCCCTTCCAATCAACCATCTACATCTGCTCAAGTTCAGCCAGAAGTGCTCCCCAAGCGAAACAACTCTCTAGTTAGCAGTAGTAATGCATAGCCATCAAGCGATATTTCCTGTATGGCTAAGGATATTGCTATAGGGTATGGAAACTATTTACATCAGACGAAACGTATGCTTTTACTTGTACTTTACGTACAAAAAAGATTTGTTTAAGATACAACAAAAATTTAAATTAGTTCATTCGTTCAGTTCGTAATTTCCATTACATTTATCGACGAGCTCGGTGGCGCAATGGTAAGTAACGTTACTTTGACACCAACGCTCTTGAGTTCCATTCCCACACAGGGCAACAATTTTGTGCGCATAAACATGTCTGTTTGTCTTGGTTTGCGTGTTTTCTATGTATCATAAGTATGAATTTACAAAAAAAAAATGTATTTACGCATGTTTATCAGATATCTAGTACCCATAACCCAAGCTTCGCTTACGTTGGGGTTGGATGGGGCTGTGTAATTTGTCAGAAACTATTTGTTTATTATTATTATATTATTACATAGTTCCGTATTATTCGACTAAATGGTTATGGATTAAAAATGAAATACACCACTATTAAAATAGATAAAAGTTACAAAATCATTTTTAATTAGATGTCCGATCTAAATACGTGTGCATATAGTATTATCAATTAGTAATCGCAGCTTCGCGGCTGTTGACTTTATAATGGTCTGTGTGCACACATAATGAGGGGAATGTTCACATTAATTGGTTTGCAAATCCAATTAGGTCGGCATCTATACGCATTAGGCACGTACGACTCATTATCGATTACTAATGACCTATAGTAACGTTTGTTTAAACCTAGTACTGTTAGGCAATTGCGGTCTAGTCATACACAATAATAATAATAGAGTGGAAAGTCAAGAAGTCCCGCAGGACTCTGGAACTGCTTGGCCTTGGCCTTCATTGGCCGTCCAGAGAGGAGTCGATAGAGCATATTGCTTTATCAGGTGATATGCTCCAGGGGTGGAACTTCAGAGAAAGCGCAGCACATCCCTCGACACCCCTGAGTCACTCACACCGGTGTTGCCCCCGGCCGAATTTCTCTGGCATTTCGGGGGTCCATACAGTGAGTGTTAGCGACCGCCTGCCGGAAGTAACATCAGATATGATAGTTGTGGCAGACGTCCGTTCGTCTTCTGTAATAGCCCAGTACTAATAATCCCTCCAGATCTCATTTTAGTAGCCCAACACATTCGCAATAGTCCCAATACCTGCCCTGACCTGGTTCATGGGTATATTATCACATTGATATCCCCTGGAGAAGGTCACGGCGGCTATACAACATTACATCAAGCTTCTCAAAGGGGTTAAATCCCCGCGCACGTCAACAAGTGACCAGGATATACCCGTGATATAGGATCTAGATAATAATAATAATATTTATTTTGTATTGTCTTAGGTTTTCGCGATTGTTACACATTGAATTAAACAATTTTTAACGGAAGTATCGCGTATTTTATTTATTTTGTTGAACCTGACGTTCAACCTGACGTTTTTATTTATTTTGTTGAACCTGATGCTTTGCAGCGTCCGTGGTCGCAGGAAGACTAGTCTTCCTGCGACCACGGACGCTGCAAAGCGTTCGAAACGTCAGGTTCAACAAAATAAATAAAATACGCGATACTTCCGTTAAAAATTGTTTAATTCAATATTTATTTTATTTCTTCTCACACATAATACTATATGTACTTTTGCGTAGTATGTAAATCGTATATACTAAGTACCTTAATAATACAAATAGCTGTAGTGTGAGAAGCTGGTGCCTGAAGTAGACTTTGAGAGCCTGTATTACAGGTCACCAGGTTCTCACCTCTCGGACTATGATATATTTTACATTTATAAAAATACATATGTTGCATTGTCTTTGTTTTTATTTATTTTTATTTATTTATTTAGGTACACTAACAGGTTACATGTTTACATTCTCAATAACATTATTAAAGGTACTTATTGTAGCATGAAACCCAATTAAAGGTGAACACAACATTTTCGAATACATGGACAAGCATTAAATACTAACAATAATTATATTAACAGTAAAAGTAAAAGTAGGTAGGCAAGTATTAAATTTAAAATGCGGGTGGCAAACCATCGGGGCCAGATCCCTTTGTTGAGTCGAGTGTGTAATCCACGAGTATGGCTATTAAAGTAGAATTGCTAACCACTCCTGCACCGGGCGAGTCAAATCTTAGTATCTAATTATAATTTTGATGACAATATGATACCACCGATGCAATTAATTTATACATATCGAAGGTCAAATAGGAACTTGATTAACTGTGAATATATTTAGTTTGAGTTCTTTTTACTTATTTTAAAGATCCCGTAGAAATTTACCGTACTTGTTTTTCTGTCTATCTATCTATAACATCAAATCTCTTACGAGGTAGGTAAATAGTATTGAACGCCAAATGTCTCAATCATTACACATCTCCCTCGCTTCTTTAAAATTCATTGCTCTTCACGTGCACGCTTGCTGGTTTCTAAGGCTCCTGACATTACCTTCTGATAATACACGATCAATTTGATCATAGTTGTCCTCGGGTCCTACATCCTTCAACTTTCGCGTTGTACTCGTATATCTGTTTCGTAATTCTTTCTTCCTTTTCGTCTTTCTGTATTTTTTTAATTTACATTTTTTTTAAACTAACCGCAATCTTTACTTTATTGTACACAACCAAATAGGAATTAATATATCCAATACAGTACCCGAATGTATAAGATACTCTAATCCCTAGATCTCTCTTGAAATTAATCCGTGCTCTTCAAAGCCCTTGCTGTATAGATTGATGTACTGACATCAATCTAATACAACCGCTTTGTATACTGCCGGTTGTAAGCTAAATTGCATGTAATCAGCTATGAATGGCCTAACACTAATGATTTGAAAGCATTTATATTGATACATATTAACATACAAAGTTAAATGTGTTGTATAAGAGAGATACACGTATCAGTATATTTTAGCGCATTTTTAGACCTCGACTACATTGGCAAAAAAGTTATTCGCGGTTTTTATCATTAGTAATTATGGCAGGATATTGAAATTCGCGACATTATTATGCATAATCGTCTTCATGGACTTAAAAAAAGCGTTTGATATGATTGATCTCTATCCCCACAATTTACTTAGACTTGAGAGCATAGGTATCCGAGTAACGCCGTTGGGATTGCTGTATGGTTATCTTCATAATCGAAAACAGTGTATAATAATTCGCAAGCATATGAGCCAATGGACGAATATGACTTTTGGAATTCCGCAGGGCAGCCTGTTGAGACCTACACTGTTCCAGTAAATTATGCAATATGAGCATACATGAGGGACAGTTCCTACGCCGATGATACAGACGTTAATGCCCTCTGAGATTCTAATTGAGATGTCAGAATGACGAGCTAAAAAAAGCTTGTACCATTTTCGCCAGTATCCCATTTTTGTAAGGGTTTTGCCAATCGATTTAAAAAAAAAACAGCAACACTGGCTATCAGTTCATCTTTCTTCTTTGGGAAGCCTTTTTTGCTGCAATCTACTAACAACTTTTTTAGAGATTCAGACGTCGTCAAGGTAGTTGATGGTCCAGGACGAGATTTCTCGCCAGGGAACTTTAACTTGAACTGCAGCATAGTATTGTCTTAGGTTTTCGCGATTGTGTGATGCAATACATTTGAACTGCAGCGTTGATCTTGGCACTAGAAATGTTTTTGAAGCAAGTTTATTACTCTCTACCGGTTCGAATTTCTTGTAGGACATTTTGAATCTTCTCATTTTCAATATCTAAAACTAATTATTGAAATGTTATTACCAATTCCTGGCACTACTATCAATAATTGATTTTTTCATTATTGACATGGGGTCAAAATTTAGAAATATTATAGAGAAAACGATGTTTTTTTTAATAAATGTAACAAACATTACATGATTATCTACGAATAAGGTTCAAATTATATTAACTTATAAAACTTCCATCATAAAACTATTACGAGTATAATGTAAGTTTTACAAAGTACATAAATATCGATTTATTCAAAAACGCTGCCTACAAGACGACGTGAAATGAAACGCAATTCATTTCTTCGCTGCGCTGCTTTGTTTGTTCGACCGAATGGCCGTGTCCGTGTTGCATTGCGTTGAAGTGTGCACTGCAACTGCAACCGATGCGCTTGTTACGTTGTTTTTGTGTGACGTGGCGACAAAAGCTACAAGCTTTTACTTGTAGGTATTGTCTCTACGTCACGTCAGTCAGTTAGTATGTCCACAGCCTCCAATAATAAAGGTAACAAAGCAATAAATATACTTAATCTAAAACAGCAATTGTCACATAGTGTTCAGGTTGTAGGTTTCAAAGCTACGGTCTACGAAGGTATTTATTTGAGGGAAATTAAGACATGAATTAAACATTTTATCTTTGCAATAAATATTACAATGGTATTGCATTAAGTTCGCCTTTTGTATTTATACACGCACTGGACTGTGTGCAATAATGATTAAATAAATAAAAAATACAAATACAAAATAGGTTTATTGTGAATGTTAAAAAACGATGTTACAAGTTTTCTTGTTTCAGTTTCAACACATTGGGTGTTCCGCCGCACCATTCATATTTATAAAAGTACATGTTAGTTAAATAATAAAATCATTATCACTGCCAGCTTCTACCTATTCTTTTTTTTATACAACGTCAGGTGGCATACAAGCATACGTTATACGCCCACCTGATGTAAAGCGGTTACAGTAGCCTATAAACGAATGCAATACATTAAGTATGACTCGCGCGATGCCACCTCTAATGCTAACACAGCAACTCCATAGGAGCTTACTGGTGACCTCACTCACACGCAAGAACACAACAATCATCTAGGGAATTGTTATTTGGTTGCGGCTTTCTGTGAGGCGGATGTACTTCCCCAGACGGGCTGCTTTTATTCCTCCCTACATCTCTTGAAAATACCCAGATCAAGACAAACAGACATGTTTGCACACAAATGTTTATCCTGTGGGGAAATTGAACCTACGAGCGCTGGTGTTAAAGTTACGTAACAGCGCGTTTGTGCCACCGAGCTCGTCAAACCTATTTTGAATACAGCAATATTATTGATTTTCTGAACAATATTTTGATTTCCTTTATCCCTTTTATTCATTGATTGCATTTGTTGAATCTATTTAGATTAGGTATCTTGTCTGTGTGGCAGCATGTTCGAGTCATTAACAAATTAAATACAACTTAATTTGACAATTGCGTTCACATTTTCTAACAAAGCGTTTTCTCGCCTTATTTCTCACTAATAATATAATCATCTTTTTGTATGCGAAAATAAAAACGGTTCGTAAGTTGTTAATATTTCTGGTAAATATTAGAATTTTTAACAAGATTATTCTCATTCCGTCCATGTTTTACAGTAATGATTTTTAGATAATATTGTTGCTACAACAAACCCTCCAGTGTGTTCTAGATTTGGTTGATATACCCTTCCAGATTATTCGAGCCAAATGATGTATAGAAAGCTGCCATTCTCTTTTCAACAAAATACGTAAGTATTAGGGGAAATGGTAGTCGGTTAGAGCAAGGTCTGGCGAGTACAGAGGATGACGTATGGTTTCTAACTGCAGCTTCTGTAGAGTTACTCGTACAACGGTTTCTCGTTCAGTGTGAGGTCTTGCGTTATCATGGAGTAATAATGGTGAAGATCGATTCACGAGTCGGGACTGTTTCACTGCCAGTTTCAACATCATTGTTCGAAGTTCGGCTCAGTAAACATCTTCTGTTATTGCTTGACCAGACCTGAGAAAGCTATAGTGAATAACACCACGAAAAAACCACAAAACTGTTACCTTTTTATTAGTAAGCTTTGCTTTAGGTTACCATTACCTTTTTATTAGTAACCTTTGCTTTAGGGCACTGTTGCGACGTTTGACCCGGGGTCAGCTATTGCATTTTTCGCTTAGGGTTATCGTAAAGAAAAGTTTACAACACGCGTTTCTTTACTGCAGATCACTCAAAACATGAGGCAACCATTTTTCATATTTTTTAATCTTATTGATTTGATGCAAATAAGTCAATATTGTAGGTAAGGTAACGTTAAACTATGCTGCTAATTCCTGGGTAGTTTGACTCTGATCAGCTTCCACCATCTCCTTCAATTCAGCATTATTCGCCTGTGTGGGCGGTCTTCTACATGGTTCGTTCTTCAGGTCGAAATTTCCATAACGAAAGCGTTAAACCAATCTCAATTCAATCTCCTCTCCAAGCGTAGCATTGATATTGCGGGTCATTTTTGCCGCGTTAGTTCCGCGTCAGAACTCGTATTCAAAAATTACTCGGGTATTTCGAATCTTTCTCGTCTAAGCTGTAAAAAAAAACAATTGAGATTCTAAAATCAAATGCTGCACATTTTTTAAAAGATAAACCTCATAGGTATCATGCGAAAAAGTTTCACTCGTAAATTCAAAATATCTGACATTTAAGTGTTGCCAATTTATAAAGATAATAAACTTGCGATTGTTGTTTTTATCAACGGAACACGGTTTATTTAGATTCCTTATTTAATTTTTTTTTTAAGTCAAGGTGCCAATAATTAGAGGAGTGTCAGCATTAGGTTATGTTACTCTATTTAGTTTTATGGCATATGAAATTCACAATACACTTTTTGGGTTCAGTACTAATTTTGACAATTTTTATTCACACGAGTACCATGCGGATATTTCGTTTAAATATTCATTGACAGTGTAATTTCTTAATAAAAACATTTTAAGATAATTTTTAAATTTATTAGTTGAAAAATGTAGCAACTAATCAGGGATTTTATTGTATATCTGCAAGTTCTGACGCATGAAAGACTTGCCAACTTTCCTCAGTCTGTATTTAGGGATAACCAATTTATTTTTGTTACGTGTACATATTATAATAATCGTGTATATGACTAATCTTTTTAAATAAATGAAGATTCTTGTGTACAAACATATGCGGCAGCGCTCAGTTTACTACCCAAAATGTTTCGATGTGGAGATGCAACTGTAATTTTTATCTAACACAATGCCAAAAAGTAGTAGTTTTGGTCATTTTTAAATTTTTGTATTTCAGTACCAGTGGGGATACAAGTTTTCGTGCAATATTTGGGAGACAAAAACTGACACAATCGGTTTTATTAGCATTTAGTGCTAAGTTATTTGCCGTAAACCATTGATGAACAGGCGACAAAGTATTATTTGTAAATATTTTGATCTGTGGCAGGCTCTCCATAGTACATCCTTACAAACAAATAATGAACGAAACCATTACAAATGAAATTTATTAATAATTTTGCTTATTGTTGTTAAGGAAGCAATTACAGGATAAATAGCATATGTTTATAAAAAATAATCTGTAATTCATACTTAAGATCAACATGTAAAAACACAAAGATATTTAAGGAAATAAGTTATGGATGAAATAACCAGGTAGTTTTGTGAAATCTGTTTTGTTATAAATAGTACGTAACTTATAATAAAAATAAGTTAAAGCCGTGTATACATCAAAGCTTTGTTTCTGGTTCTAAAAGAATAATAATGAATGAAAATAACAAATGGAAGGAACTCCAGTTTCTTTTTGTTGGTCTTTCTTTGTGCAAAAATAAACACAAATGTTTATGTACGAGTACATCAGCATTTCCTTGCCGTAAAAACAATATTGCAAAATGTTAAAAAAGATTGAGGTGGTTTTTACCTTTGTCAGTACTAATTATACCTATATATTAGGATTCCGTACCGCAATCGCTAGCAATACCGGTTCAAACCCTTCATTGTTCGTCTGTCTGTTTTCAGCCAATTAATACCTTTTGCCCTGGAATACGTGGAGGTGCCAAGTTAAAAATAAAAAACAAATCCCATGTCTGCGATCCCTTGGGGTTGTAAAAGAAATCAGCTTTGTAACTCAATGCAATCAAAAATACAACCATTTATGCCTTATGTTTTGACACCTCACAAGTAAAATAATCTTAATTAATAACATACATACGCATATATTATTATTAATAACATAATATTTTATATTATTAATAATTCGATAATTATAATAAGAAATACGATTACATTAAATATGTATTGTCGGACAAATTAATCAGCGCCATTTAGCCCCAAAGTAAGCGAAGCTTGTGTTATGACAACTGATAAACATACGTAAATTCATTTTTTTTTGTAAATACATACTTATGATACATAGAAAACACTCAGACAAAGACAAATAGACATGCATGCACACAAATATCGAACCCACGAGCGTTGGTGTTACAGTAGTGTTCCTAATCACTGCACCACCGAGCTCGTCATGATGTCACTTCGAAATCTCGTAGGTACAAATATGCCTACAATAAAGACCTTGGGTACCTTTCAATAGTGAATTTTTGCCAGAGTCGGGTTGTAGTTTTTAATTTCAATTTTGTTAAAGGAAATACATAACAAGTTATATTTAAATACGAGTAAAAGAGTAGAGATAGAGGAAGAAGATTATTATACTCAATAAAATATGTTGTGTACGTCTGAATGTTGTGTTGATGAATATACGTACGAGTACCATGTGTTGATGAATTATATCTACATATGTCGACGACTCAATAGGTAAATAAAGGGATGTAAGTACGAACATATTGAAATAACATTTATTATCGCTGAAGTTAGCATATTTGTCAACAAATACGTGTTTACCAAATTGGCGTATTTGCTCGTAAGTTGTGGTTACTGATTACGGAACCCCGCGAGTTTATATGCTTGCTTTGAATAACCAATAATCAGGCACGTTGCCTTCAGCTATTGAATAAATTAACGAATTGATTATTCGTAAATTTGTCATTTTTGTCATTTCGTAAATCAAGAAACTGCCTGAAATGGCAAACAAGCGTATGCTGTCTCTGATGATAAACAATTGATCTCAAAATTCCTACAGTTATATAGCACTGTAACAGTACAGTTACGTAATCATATTTTGTGGTTGTGTACCAGGTCTTGAATGATTAATGAATGGAATCTAAGAAATAGGAAATGTATCATGCGAACCTTGTATCGACGGCAGCGAACTTCGCAGTGTTTCGCGGGTTCACGCCGCTTATAATTTATTCGTAGCACGCCGGTGCATAGCACGCGCTTAATAGCACAGAAGAGCTCGTCTGGAAAACAAAATCTTAGAATATACAACTAATACGGACGGAGATGAAGCCGTTTTAGTGAGTGTCGCTACCCTAGAACGGGGAGAAAGCGTCATTGGAGTATTGTGACTAGCGAATTTAAAAAACTTTGTCGGGAACACACACACGGTGGTCTCGCAGTAGGTCATAGGACTCTAATTGCTTGAATTGTGCCATGATACCTCGCCTAACTACTTACTATTAGTCTTACTACTTGAGGGTATAAAACGAATTGAAATTAATTATTTAGTGTTTTATGTACTTTTATGTTATTTTTAATTCTTTAAATATTTGTAAATACGGTGCTACGACAAAGATTTTTATGTTGTAATTTCTCTTTACTGAAACTTTTAACTACTTAGCTGTAATATTGCACATATTATTTTTATATGAAAATGTTAAGCCACGTTCTGACGCACAATTTTTTTTTTTAATTAGCTGCGATTAGTTGCGATTGTGAGTTGCACTGAAGGTCTACATCGTACATCCAACCGCGTAGCACTTACTACGAGATATTTATTCTTTTTAAATTTGCTTTGACCTGATTATTTATTGTTTTAGGTACAATTTTTAAGTGTTATTTTAAAAGGATGTTTGTACTAGACACTCGGCTGTCTATTACGGACAGTACTCAACTCTGAGGCAGTTGCTGCCAGACGTTGAAAATATGGATACTGACGACATGCAAATTATGATTTCGAATCTTTGTAAATATATTAGTGACTTATTGGAAGCAAGTCCAACGGTCAAACGACTGAACGAAAGTGAAGTGTGCGATCTTTCAACTATGGCATGCCGCAACACCCAGCAGCCGGCGATAAATGATCTTTCTTTCACGAGTGGCCACCAGCGCAGAAAAGCCTTTATAGACTGCAGAAAGAGGTCGAAACGAAGGAGGTTAGCCGAATTAGCTAAGGCGACATAATTCCGCTGTAAATTCTTTGCTAAGTAATTCTAGCCGATCTAATACCACTTTCATGGAATTCAACACTGACGAAGACTTTTTTCAAGACTGACTATTATTATCTTTTATGAATGTGGCTAAACTGACTAAACATCAATATTTCTTATTAATGCAGCTCATAAATTCAAAATCATCGAATACACTGCCAACCTATTAAAGTTTGTTGGAGGCCAAGAAGCGGAGTTATCCATCATCGGGCGAATGTGTCACGGATCACTCAAAGACATATGAAATTTTGACTTATTAGTGTAGCTGGATATTTTGAATCATTTGACTTGATTTGACTGTTTTAACGCGTATGTACTCTGTACTATAAAATTTCGAGATAGAAAAAACGTGATGATCTCAATATCTTCTCATTCCCTTAGATTACTTGAAGGTAAAAATAATACTTGCATTCAAAGATAATAATGATAATAAACACCGCAGGGCAGCTTGTAGCGAGCTGTTGGTGCGTAACGACACTACGGGTACCCACCCGAGTGCTCCAGATAGTCGATAAGGGCCTTCGTCTCCGACGTGTCTTCGTCGGTTAGAGTGGAAACTCAAGAAGCTTTATTTTATAACACCACTGCGCAAAACTCCAAGAAAGTTATCTTTTACAATACACCGGTTTAATACCTTTAAAATAGATTCAGAAGCTACTTTACAAACTTCTTTGATCATTTTGTTTGAGATTTTATCATGATCAGAAGCGTTATGTTGTTGGTAATGTTTTAACAATATGTAGAAATTCGTCCATTGACACCACAGTTGACAGTCTTATCAGGACAGTCATCCGGAATTAAAGCATGCAGAAGAGCATCAGTAGTCTCTTCTACACAAGTACATGTCACCTATTTTAAAAATAGTTAATAGATTCAGGCGTTACTTTGCGAAAGTCAATATGCCTATTTTAAAAATAATAAACAGTAGATATGTATGATCTACTAGCGACCCTATTGACGAGCACACCCGTAGTAAAACTGGAGTTATCGACATGGTTCTAAGTATCAGCAAGCTGAGGCGGCAGTTCGCAAACCACATAGCTCGATAACCGATGGCCGTTGGTGCAAAAATGTTCCAGAATGACGACAACAAACCAGAAAACGCAGTGTAGAACGACCGCGGTCCCTCAAACGATGAACGATCTCGCGAAGATCGCAGGGAACTGATGAACGCAAGCAGCACACTGATCGCTATGAAAGTCTAAGAGGGTCTATGGACTGAAATGATGATGATGATGATTGTGATAAGTTAAAATAGAAGCTTCTTCTGTTAAATTCTTGACTACCGGCATTGTAAAATTTTGTTCACTTTGAAAGATATTACGAGTATACAAGAATGTTGTACAGATTGCCGTACGCCATTTACTAGATAATACCGAATTCCTACCTATTTATAGATCACGTGTCTACTGTTCTAGATTTCCTCAAAATAGTTTTCGTTATTGCTACTACAGAAACGGATGCTCATGTTTATATTTCGTACACGTTCATAACCATTTGGTTATTTTCATTTTATCATATAATGATATTTTACTGTTCAGAGATATGTATGATGTATGTATATAATAGAATACATATAAGCTTTTTACATCAATTTGTCATGAAAAGCTAATGCATCTATAGGCTTCACAGATGATAGACTTGATCCACAGCTGAACTCTATAAAATGATTTCCATAGCCACTGCTCCGTCGGAATAGCCATAATGCATTCTGCCTTTGAACCGGCAATAATTTAATTGGAACGTCTGCTCGCATGCTCAGCCGGAGTTTCGCCCTTCTATGGATAAACTTCTCAGCAAGCGATTTAAGATCTTGCTTATAGTTTAACCAAACTCTGTGCCACTGCAACGGTTGTTGATAACGCAATCATGGTACGCTTATCCATAAGTGTTGCATGCAATATTTTTTGAGTGATCAGTACGAGTGGATGTTATCATTTGGTTTAGTCTATGAATAGATTACTAAGTAGCGCAGACAATACAGCACGTGGTTTCTTTTATGTATTATTCATATAAGACAGTAATTAGTACAAAAGATAAATAATAAATCATAATGAATGAAGAAATTAATGTTATTCTTGTTTAATTGTATTAGTAAAATAAATGAACAAAAGGAATTTCATGTTAAATATATTTGTTTTTATAAATACTATTCACTGTTTTTTTTTAATATTTAGAAACAGTTTTATGTTGATTTTTTTTGTACAATATCGGGAGGTATTGTAGCTTACGGCCACCTTAACGTTATGTAGTTACACTTGCGTGTTGCCGCTCCCGCTTACGCTTACACAACAACTCCTTCTAAGCTTACTGGTAACCATACGCACTCCCAGTACACAACGACCCTCCAGGGAGTTGTTATTTGGCTGCGTTTTCCTGTGAGGTGAGGCTCGCCACTCAGTTTACTTTGATGCGCCCTATCTCTCTCAGAAACACGTAGACTAAGGCATATGAATATGTTCGTGCATATAAATGTTTGGTATATACGGGAGTTGAATACACTAAGTTTGATATTAAAACAGCATTGCCAACTACTCTACCACTGGACCCGTCAAGTGTGAAATAAATTGTTTTATAAAGAATGAAAGACAAAATGAATACATGTTGATTTGAAAACGGAGTTGATAAATTTAATATTAGCTTTCTATTTATGATTAATAAGATTGTTCTTCGTCCATATCACTATAAATACTGTACACAGTTGACTACTGTGACCACAGTGATCACTATGTCAATATGTATATTTATATTGATTATAGTTGTAAATTTCACAGTTGGTGCTGAATTTCATAATTCACTGGCATTCGTACCTCACTGTTGCTCTTGTTATGGCTTGGCCAAGCCATCTAATGCACTTAATAAATCTTCCCGTTCTGGTATGTAAAAATCATAGAGACGCTAACTGGTGTCATTTGTAGGTGCGCCAACTCAATTTTTTTTTTGATTGCGAAAACGGTTAAAAAGACCATTATAGAGAAAGGTTAAAATGTGGATTTTACGCCGTAGCCTTATAGGCAGCCAGTTAAGTTGTTGTCGAAATTGAGAAATATAGTCATACTTCCGAAGACCAAATACAAATAGGATACATTGATTTTGAAACCTCTCCAATTTGTCCAGAAAATCCAGAAAGGCTACGTTGATATAATCAAGTAGAGCGTGGAGAAGAAACTGAGCCAGTAACGCTTTGGTCTCCGTTGGAAGAAAATTTAAGAAGGCGTTTCAGAGAGTGAAGATAAGTGAAAAATTAGCGGCTTATGACATTTATTTGGGGTCCCCAAAATAGTGTCTGATCCATATCAATTTCCAGCTTTTCACAGTAGAAGATAAGGAATTATTGTAGCGTTGTAAACAACATTTGGGTAACTTCTTGATTGGAACCTGGAAATAAAGTGAGAACTGCCTATTATTGTACATTGCGACTTTATTTTATTAATTTTTAGGCGGAAGTTTTCTGCCTATTTTGCAATAGCGTTGAGATCTGATGAATAGCGTCTGTAGCGTTTGAAAAGTCTTGAGAGAGACAGCTGTATGCATTTGGACATCATCAGCATACAAGTAAATAGAGGAGGATACATACGAAGTTATGTCATTAATTAAAATAGAAAATAAGATCCCACAACCCCACATACACACGTTGACTTCGCATCAGTTCTGCAATCGTCGATTTTTACTAATTACGGGTCAGAGACGTACGATTAAAACCATGAAAGAGAAACACACGATGGATTCAATTGCCGAAGCATTACAAGTAAAATTTCGTGTTTGACCATATTGAAGGCATTGGAAAAGTCAAGTAAGATGAGAAGAGTAAGAAGTTTATTATCTATATTGTTTCGAATGCTGTGACTGGCGCGAAAATCATACTAATACTAACTCAGTAGATTTTTCAGATGAAGGTATCTCGTAAAGCGATGATGCACAAAGTGCAAGTGTCGGTGAAATCTGACGGAATGCTTTAAGAAACACAGGGTGAATTTCTAAACAACAGAGAGTGACGAATCAAGATTATTCACTTCACGACATCGTGGTTATAGACCAAACAGGTTTTATGCGATTTTGTGGATCTTGAATAAGCATTTGATAGAGTCACATGCAAGGGTCTGGGGTAATTTACTCAGATTTAGGGTTGACGGTGACCTGTTCCATGCTGTGCAATCCACGTATAAGGATTTTACAATATGTGTGCGGGCGGACGGCGGCATGTAGCACTGGTTTGACATCAATATTGGTGTCAAACAGGGCTGAGTGCTGTCGGCTTGGCTATTCATCCAATATCTGGATGGTTGACTTCAGAGAATAAGAAATATGAATGTGAGATTGCCAATGACTCCATTGTGCATCGGGTAAACTTCTAGGTAGTCGAAATCTATGGCAGAAGGCACAGCTCACTCAGTATACAATGTAGTCCCGCATTAGACTAGTACCGCAGTTGCTAGTAGACTAAAGCAACAGGGACTCTGATTAGGTTGGCGGTTCAGCGCCAGTTCAGTTGTTGTTTGTGAGTTATGGCGAGAACCGTAACTCACACTCAACAACAATCCTCCCTGAGTTGTTATTTGGCTTTAGGCTTCTGCAAGATAAAGGTACTAACCTAAAAGGATATTTGTTAAAGTGTCCTATGTCCTAACTAACTACAAAGACTGATGGAACGAGTCACAAGACGATCTATCTCTAAAAAAATATAGTAGATTATATAGTTTTTAGCCCCGTCCAATTTTGATTCGGCATATCGGCTAAAAAGCTTCTGAAGAGATCTGGATACACATTATCACAGTTTCTAATAGCTGTCTGTACTCTGTGTTATCTCGTTCTATTTTTGTAATTTTTTACTATGTTTAATTTGTTTTCATAACGTTTACGTTCCACATGTAGCAAATATTACGTCTTTATTCAAAAGATTGCTAACTGATATTTATATGATATTTATTTTACGTCATTATACTTTATTATGTGATAAACTTACCTGGTTGTGCTGCCGGTGAGTTTTTGACAGATGAAGCTTTGCTTGTTTGGTGTAACGTAACACCCGACATTAAAATATTTAAAAAAAAGGATTAAACTCCGACTTGAGGCCTCTATAGTAAATTACCCTAGTTATGTTTGTCTACATAACCGGTGTAACAAACTCTGCAGAGAGGCAAGACGAATTAGTGACATAGATATGAGCGCACTGAATGGTCACTTTAGCTCTTCCCCAATGCCAATGAATCAGCTTATTAAGAAGTCGACGTTGTCCAGTTTCAACAACAGACCTATACCAGGCAGACCACCGCTAGAACTGGAATTGATTTCCGTTGCGAAAATTAAGGACCTTATCTCCCAAATTAAGACCTTCGAAGTTATTGGCGAGAATAATATTTATACCGCTATGATAATACCTTTTTAAACAAGAAATGTTTATGTCGCGGAATTGTAAGAACGCAATTGTTGGTTTGACTCTGACTGAAACTTTTATAAAAAGACTAACATCTAAATCTAATTGATTTCTATTTTACACAGTTTTCACGCAGTCGGACGTTTCGATTTTAATTATGAACGTATTAAAACTATAGTTGTGTGTTATTCCCACACAACTATATTTTGGATTAAACCAAAATGACCTAGACACATAACAGTTTCCGCTTCATGGACCCATTAATTAGTTTTATTGAGCTGATAAATTGTTTAATTGGCCCAATTTAAATGACATGCTAGTTAAGTGCATGAAAAGTGTATCCTTTGTTATTACTTTGCGAGGTGATAGTTCAAATAGAATAGGAATTAAAAAAATATCTTGGACTTATAAAACTTAAACGCTGGTATTGTAGGATCGAGAGAATATTTCTTCAATTTTAGAAAAATCGTAAAATAATTTGTGTAGACGCATGTTAGTGAAGAAAAAGTAAAATGGTCAAACGATAGTGGGACTCGGGCAACGAAAGCTTCGTACACATATAATATAAATGGACATGGACATATAAATAATAGCTATTGGATCATGTTTTATCAGAAGGTTAGCTCAGGAGTCTTAGAAACCGGGGAGCGTGCATTCTAATGCATGCTCGCCGGTTTAGAGCTATGAATGTTAAAAAGGCAAGTGTGGTGTATAAGGAAATCATAAGGAAGTCATATGGCACTCGGTTCTCTGTACAGTCTATCTACCTGAGATATGACGTGAGTTATAGATATTAAGTTTTACAGTAAAAAACTCAAACAATTCCTCGATTTTAAATTTACTATAATGGTGAGTACCATCGACATCATTACATTTTGTATTCTTATTTGTCACTAGAAGTTACACGTGTTTCGTCTCTCCACGAGACAATCTCAGACACTGCAGATGTTACTCGTTAGAATAACATGCTACAAATTATGCGTAGAATGCGGATAAGCGGACTCCCCAGCTAAAACAAGACTATTCTGATTATATCATGTAGTCTGAGTGTTTAGCCTAAGAGGTATTTATGTGTGTGTCAATTAGCCTAGCTGTTTCCGAGAAAATTGTTCTCGGAAACAGCTAGGCCGTTTTTAAAACAATTTTCTGCTCTGTATAATTCTTATTCCTGGGCATGTTTGTAGCTAAGGTTCAATGTTACAGACCACCAGGAGGCACTACAGTACACATGTTTCTCCAAAACGGTTAAGTCTATTTTTTGCCCGTGAAGGCTACGAAGACGGTACATGTTGTAGTTAGCCTAAGTGGCGTGGCGTGGCGTGAAATTATGTATGAGTATAATAAATAATAATAAATATTGTCGTACAAATTACACAGCGCCATCTAGCCCCAAAGTAAGCGAAGCTTGTGTTATGGGTACTAGACAACTGATAAACATACGTAAATACATTTTTTTTGTAAATACATACTTATTATACATAGAAAATACCCAGACCAAGACAAACAGACATGTTCATGCACACAAATGTTTGACCTGTGTGGGAATCGAACCCACGAGCGTTGGTGTCAAAGTAGCTTAACAATGCGTTTCACCACTGCGCCATCGAGCTCGTCAAATGTATGTAGACTATATATTTTTTCCAACCTAATTGTTACTTGCTTTAAACACACTAAATTGTAAACACTTGTAATTGAGATTATGCGATTATATGACAAATGGGCAATGGACTGTGTGCAAGTATACTGAATAATGTTATATTTAAGCTAGATGAGAAGGAATCCCGATTCTCAAGATACAGGTCAGACCTAGTTTGAGAAACGGAACCCTTAAAACTACACATGTAAATTCAGTAAAATTAACAAACTGATTGTATGTAACATGTAATATTGGTGAATAAATCATTATTATTATTAAGTTTGTTATAGGGCGCCAGGAGACGCTGCAGTACCTACACTAAACTCTCAACTCTATTCAAGTAAAAAATTAACAAGTAAGTAATAGTTTTGCTGTCAACTCTACTTAAGGAAAAATAAGGCAAGTTTAATATTTAAGTAAATATGTAGCATTTACTATTACAAATTAAAAAAGCCACTAAATAATTTAAAATTTAAAAAACCTCGACGACAAATTTAGATATGAAAAAACTTCAAAAAACCACGGCATTAAAGCGATATTACGCTTATTACGATTAATAAAAAACTAAGTACAAATTGTTATTAATGAAGTATAAAAAATATAGATACAGTACCACAATAACTATTATGTCATTATTAGCCGTCATACGTAACCTATGTTGTAAGATGCACATTTACTAACATCAAAACTATTCAAAATATTGTATATTATAATAATTATTGTGGTAGTGTAATAATGTAAATTTTTATTGACTTCATTAATACGAATTTGTACTCATCTTTTATTAATTATATTACGTTTTAATGTCGAGGGTTCATGAAATTATTCAGGTATTTGAAGTTTTTTTTGTCACTGTTTCCCGTTCTGAGTTTTTTTAATTTATAGTTCATGTCTTATAATGATCACGCTACGAAGATTGTTGTAACTACCTTGAACTTTGTATTAAGGTAATATGATTCCAAGCTGAATATTATATCTAAGATTACTTCAAGGTTATTAATATTTTGGGTTACAACCACAAACCAATAAACCACTTGACTGCACAGGAAAGTCTGCGCTCGCAAAACGTTGTGTTTTAACCCCTAAATATCCTCAGCGATTCGTACCTACTGAGCAATAGGAGAATATTTTAACCAAGAACCCGATAAGTGCCGCGATGTTGATTCGCAAACTAGCCAATAATAGCTGCGAATTCTACTTTACCCCCGACCCGTAGGGGTGAATTAAGTTACTACGTAATATCGGTCTTATTGGTCCTCTATAGGTCATTTCTTTCAGGGTTACAATAGTGTTCCACAGTTTCACTTTAGCATTTTGAACTTAGCCTTAGGTTAGCAGAGTGATTGAAAGCGCAGACCAGAATTTGAGGTCAGGTTAAACCTAGGTTAGACCATTCACTTCTTAGTACCTAATTCCGTATCATCAAAATCGTTTCACCCATATAGAGTTATAAATTGTTATAATGTTTATACTATATGTTTGTACATCACATTTGAACGGTATACACTTATTTATATATTTAACAAATTGGTTAATGAAAGAGTAATGGCAATATTTAGTAAATCGATATTATTATACAAATAAGTATATGGAAATAAGAGATAAGATAAAATTCATGTACATTTAAATGGTCGGCTCGAGGATTAGCGTTCCTCATCACATGCTGTGTGGTTCCAGAAACGTTTCCCTCCGACCACTCATGTTATGAAATCAATTTCCTGCCGAGATTTTCCTGAGAGACTGCAGCATGAGGTTCCTCAAAAAAGACGTGAGAATTTTTTACAGTGTCGGCTAAGCATAGGTGTGTCTGCGTGTCCAGGCTACGGTAATTGCTTACCATCAGGTAGACCGTACGCTTAATTACCAAGTTAGTAATATAAGAATGCTCTTTTAAAATACTCTAATAATCTGAGTATGAACAGTGATACCCCAATGGATCAATGGATAAGGAACCGGCCTTTTGACCACCCTATCCCCGATTCGAATCCGGCGGGGGCATGTACAATTAAATTCGTGTTTTTTGATTTATGTATACTTATCACTTGTTGGGCGGGGAAGGAAAACATCGTGAGGGTATCCACACGTACAAGCGATTTTCAAAAACGTGTGACAAACAACGATCTGGTTATCCCTCTTGGTTGTGAAGGTCTGACGGCAGTCGCTCTGTGTAAAAAATCTGTGTCTTCGCCAAGTTCTTAGGCTTAGTTAGCGGACCTGCCAATCCTGAAGGAAACGGGATAAAGCTAAGGAGAAGAAGTCTTATCTGAGTACGATTATTCAATTCTATTCCAACATTAACAAACGTATATGCAATTTGATTTAACTTGCATTGTGTGCTTTCGCCACCAATTAGTTCACGTAAACTAGCGTCGGGCGGTACCCACCGACTGCCATTAGAAAATAGCGGAGTAGCCATGGCAACAACAGTATGCATCTACTAATAGTCGAATTTGTCTGTTGGCCTCTCAGTCGAAGTTCGACTAACCTAACTGAATCTATTAATAAATGTTGATTTACAGAATAGAATTCAAATAATTTAATATTAAATACACAAGCACTATTTATTTATTTATAAATGTGAAACGTGCAGAGCACGTGTAGAAGTGAGTCGTAATGGAACTTCATTATTAGAATGAAGTATTGAAAGTGTGTAAGTTGTACTTATGATATTTATGTATAAGGTCAGTTCACGTTACAAAGACCTATTAGTTATATAATTGATTTACATTAGGGTCGTATGCCTGGTTAATCTAGATTCGCACATGCTTGGGTAAATAAAGAAATATGATTGTAGTCTATAAAAAAATATAAACTACAATAGGTTTGAAATCACAATAAAATTCCATTAAATAGTCTTTAACAACTCGTTTTGATATCTTCACAATAGGTCGAACCTAAATGATCGTCTAGCCTTGATTGCGTCATGGAAACAATGTACCTACCTATCACAAAAACATGACCGTGTCTTCATCGTTGTTAGAGACGGTACACCCTCTTATCACTTCCATCTAATATCGATTAAAATAAGTCTATGAATCTATACACACAATATTATTTGTAGTTTTAAGCATTCCTTAAAACTTTAATATACTCGTATATAAATATTTGATAACATCTCCAGGGTTATAAGTATATTAAGTAGTTTATGGTTTTTCGCGGCAGAACCAAGACAAATAACATTGCTTCACGTTACTACTAATAAGGCAAAGAAGTAGAACCGCGAGAAAAAATGGGCGTAAAAAGGTCTATTACACGGTTTTTTTTATACTGGCAATTTGATCTAAACTACTTCGTGTGCTTCAGCTCCCGATTAGTTCGTGCGAACTACTGGCGGCCGGCACCCACCCACTACCGTTAGTAGATGCGTGCCGCCGCTGCCATGGCTGCTCCGGTCGTCTCTGTGAGTGTTCGCCATCTGAAATGTGAACCGCATGCAACCGCCACCGTTGCTGCCCTGGCTGCTCCGGTCGTCTCCGCGAGGCATCCTCAGGCACAGATTAATTAATAGTTACTTCGTAACCTCAGGCGCTGTGAATATTAGTCGTTAGAATAACATGCTACGAAGTACGGTAGTGGGTGGGTGCCGTCCGGCAGTAGTTCGCACGAACTAATCGGGAGCGGAAGCACACAAAGTAGTTTAGATCAAATTGCCTGTAAATTTGACTTTCGCAAAGTAACGCCTGAATCTATTAACTATTTTTTTATACCATCTGGTATTTATACCATCATCTTCAAACGAGCGAACGGCCTGTCTACTATGAAGTAGTTATCGTATCCTGCAGGCGTCTACAACACAAGGACTAGCACACTAGCGTTGTCACCACCATTTTTATTGTAGCATTAAGAGCTTCCTTGTAATCTCACTTACACGCATGATCCTTTTATTATACAATGTCAGAAGGCATACAAGCATACGGTCCACATGATGTAAAGCGGTTACCGTAGCCTATGAACGCTTGTAATACATTAAGTATCACTCGCGCGATGCCTCCTGTGCTGCTAAAACAGCAACTGCTTGGGAGTTTACTGGCAACCTCACACGCAGGAACACAACCCTCTAGCGAATTGTTATTTGGTTGCGGTTTTCTGTGAGGTGTAGGTACTTCCCCAGACGGGCTACTTTGATGCGCCCTCTTAAAAACATCCATACCAAGACAAACACACATGTTCATGCACACAAATGTTTGTCCTATGTGGGAATCGAACTCATGAGCGTTGGTGTCAAAGTCGCGTCATTCATGACTGCGCCACCGAGGTCGTCAAAATTTATTTGACTAAAATCTTACGGTCGGTTTTGTACTGCCTCAATGGGTTAGTCATGGGTTACAGTATGAAATAAAACCTCTCAAACATGGATTCATAATATTCATTTAATAGCTTAATATAGAAAAGTCAATAATGGTTACAAATACAATAAATCATTCTTAAACTTAGTACTTATTACTAAATATATTCAACAAAACATTTCGCTCAGTGAAAATATTTTTGAGTAATTCATTTGAGTTTTAGGTTAAGCTTTTATTTTGGTGTAAAATGTATGACTTATACGAGTAAATTTTTAATCATGGTCTTAAATTTTTACTTCAATTTTGTCTTTCATTTATTCGACTTGTGCCTAAATTCGTTTATCACTTTTTATATACTTACATCTATCTATAACTTCACGCCAAATCCCCAGTGGAGGAGGCAGCGAGAACCGAGCTCCACGTGACCCGTAGGCCGATTCGCCGCGCCGCGTGTGTCAAAAGGCGAACATTTTGACACACGATCTGACAGCAGCGACGTTTAACGAAACGTCAAAATGTACTAATTTTGACACACGCCGCGCTGCAGTGCAGATACAATTTTTTAGTAGAATCGGCCTACCGATCCTTACACACCGACGCTCTCTTTCAGATCAACTCTTTTTCTAACATCATCATCGCGAAAACGGTCAGCAAGCGTTGTGCCACAAATTTTGCACAATGCTCTCATCTCAACCGCATTTATTCTACTTTTATGCTCTCTCTGCCATACCCAGCTCTCGCTTCCATAAGTAAGTGTTAGGTCCAGCACTGCATTGTGTATAGCGAGCTGTACACAATGCAGTGCTGCCTTCTGGCTCAAATTTTTACTGCCCATTTTTTTCCCAACGCTACATTCACACTATTCCCAGCAGTCACTCGTCTTTCCACATCAGCGGTGCACCTTGCATCCCTGCTGATATACAATCTCATCCACTTGTTCCAATATTTCATCATCAACAGTAATCCTTACATTGGTTCTGGTTACTTTTCTTTCAAATACCAAGTAATACATAACTATAATGCAGGTAGTATAAATATAGACGTAAAGATATTTAACAAATAAAATGGTAACATTTCTATACATCATTGAGATCGTAGGCGTTTAGTTTCCAGTTAAAAATATTTATATGTAAATATATCATAATAGTTTTATAGTCTTGCAGTGAATTATAGGGCACACTATTAAACATTCTAGCTAAAGATAAGCGTAAATAAACAACGGATTATCGTTATTTATCATGTTTGTCTAGAACTAAGGATGTTTAATAAAGAGGCTATAAACAAAGACAGATCAGAAGAAAAATGTTGACTTTTGGTTTGGAGTGTCTTTATGCAATGATTATAATATTTACAATACAGTATATAAATAGGAATTTGCAGTAGAACTGTATCGCATAATATTTATTGTTTCTAAAATAGACATTATCAATTGAAATCGTGTGGATTTTAATGTGACTTATTCGTAAACAATACACATAAAAAACAAAACTAATGGAAAACATTTCATAATGTAAACTTTATGTGATTCAGACATACACATTCAACTTGGTTACTTGGATGCACCGACGCCGATGGGACGAACGGGTGTTGTAACGACTGGCTTATACAGCGCCTGGGGATGCCTCGTGGAGAAATGAAGCACTAGAGCAGTCATGGCAGCAGCGGTGGTACCAAAGACGACCACAGCCAAAACAGCCATAGCATGCATCTACTGACAGTAGTGTGGATACTGGCAGGCGCTAGTTCTAATGAATTAACTGGTGGCGGAAGCGCACAAAGTAGTTAAAATGCCTGTAAATTTAACTTCCGCAAAATAACGCATTTATCTATTAAACTTTTAGTGCTACATACTTTCTTCGTCCGACAACGCGGGCGCTGGAGTGGAACTTGCGACGTCATTTCGCGCCAGCATTTGGATACTTGTGTTCCATCCAAATGAACTTTAATTGCTAAACAGTAATTTCAATTACTTTTATATCTTTACATATAAAAGAAGGAACTATCTGACTTAACAACTCGATAGATTAAACCGATGGGTTTGGGGACATGCAATTTTAATTGGAGGATATGCTTGGACTAAAGAGCCAAGCAAATGTTAGTTGCATTATTAGAAGCCGCGTCATAGTTTTGTGGGTCTGAATCTTACATCGCAATGTTATTATTTTACTATTCCTTAATATGGCTTTTTCCATTCGTAACAGTTATATTGTATCGTTAAAAGAAATAATTGCTACGAAACTCACGTCATCTATTTACGTCCAACAACGAATGCGAACTCGAAAAGCGATTGCAACTCTTATTACGTATGGAATAAGAACAGTATAAAATCTAAATGTAAGGTCATACGTCAATGCTTATGAGCCTTGAGCTCAAACATAACGCTCGAGTTTGATGCGTGGTTCACATTATGGCATTTTTTGTAAAACATATTGAATTATATTTACTCTATAATAATATCTGTTCGTGTGTCTCTTCACTTAGGTGTGCACTGTGCCTTATGTGTAGAACGTTATATTCTAATCCTAACAAGTAGATAAATCAAGTACAAATACAAAAATCCGACTGAACGTAAAAAAACAATTTGAAGTTGTCTGCTATTTTATAGTCTCGTAAAGGCCATTTTACTTTAAAGATTATGATGAAGATTTTCTGGTTACAAAGGAATGGATAAGTATTATATGGGTATCTTTTTTATCTTTTTCGTTCAGTCGTTCGGGAACAATAAGGATCAATTCACATTGAGAGAACAGCGGCGCGCAGCGGTTTTTCGGTGCCAAAAAATACCAAGTATATTGAATCTTATTACCTAAAGAAAAAAAACAATTTTATTTGAAACGATAAAAGAGGTAGCGCAGCACAAGGAGCAGCCACGTGGCCGCAGAAGCTTTGCAGCGAGTAGTCAAAGGAGGTATCGCGCGGCAGCCCACGGCCGCTGCGCGCCGTTGCTCATTCAGTGAGAATTGACCCTTAATGTCGATTGTACAATTTCAGATGCACATCTAGTGTTGGTATGTGCCTAAATAAGAATTACAACTGGGACAGTAGTGGTCAGCATTTCGACAAGAATCCATGCAATATGGGACGCACACGCAAGGCCAGCATCTGAAAAAAAAAATGTTGCAATTTGCGGTCCAAAAAATAAAAATTCCGAGAGTGGTTTTAGAATATATCACGAAATTAATCCGTAAATAATATTTTCATGTCTGATAAATAATTTTAGTTTCGCTATAATCGGACATATTTGCTTGCCACTCGAACGGTACAAAAAACGCGCAAATTCATGTTTCTATTATATAAGATCACGACGTTGAAAAACATTAGCTCTCCACTACTGACATACTCGTAGATAAAAACTAGACAGACTTTTTTTAAAACCAAGGTTGAAGTTCATTAAGTTTAGTATTAGATCACTGATTCGAGCATTATGATAAAAAATAGAACAAGAACAATCCATTCGTGGACTAATATCTACTATGTTATTATTATACATAGAAGATGAATTTGAATAAATCCGTTCAGAATTTTTACCCACGTACTTAGGTCACGCTAAAGTAAAGTCGCAAAGCTAAAGTACAGTGTGCCAGCTATTTCTGCGGAGTCAGTGATTGTAGATTGATGAGCTTGGTGGCGTTATTCTAGTTTTTATTTATACAACGTCGGGAAGCATACGGCCCACATGATGTAAAGCGGTTACCATAGCCTATGAACGCTTGCAATACATTGAGTATCACTCGCGCGATGCACCTCTGCTGCTAACACAGCAACTCCATAGGAGCTTACTGGTTGTTGTGGTTGTAGTTGATAACGCAAATTAATCAACGTTGACCGCAGCCTATCTATGTATGGACTTGCCGTTGCCGGTACCCGGCGTTTTCGATAGGTAATAGTCCTTAAGCAAAGCAATAAGAGAGGTAGGCCGTATCAAAGCAGCCTGACGGTGGAAGTATCTCCAACTCGCAGAAAACCGCAGGAACATAATAACTAACTAAAGAGTTGTCGCTATCCAGCGAGTGACTGAGAAGCTCTTATGAGTTGCTATATTAGCAATTGGGGTGGCAACGCGCCAGCAGTTCCTGTTGTATTACAAGCGTTTATAGAAAACCTCTTTACATTATGTAAACGATGTGCTTTTATGCCTATAAAAAGATAAGGAATAAAGTCTCAGAGTGGATACCGCGTGTGAGTGAATGGAAATTATTTGGAAAGACCTGTATCTGCCTGTGAGTAGATACACGCCAAAAGTCATTATACAAAATGAAAACAAAGTATGATTTTTATTATCCATAAATGCTACACGGTATTTATTGTTATTACCTGTACCAAAATATATTCTAATGATGTATACAATCATTAATATAGTATATTTTCCTTGTATATACATTTTCCTTCCTTCCCGTTATGTTCTTATTACACTTGTTACTACATTGCTATAATTTGTTTCTGCTATGATATATATGGCACAAACAAATTATTATTAACCTTAAAATACGACATTTCGTGTTATTATTAAGGAAATTAACGACCTCTTGTCATTTGTTTATCCCGTTTTCCTAATCCATTAGGATTGGAGGGGTCCGCTACCTAAACCTATGGATTTGGCTAAGATACTGATTTTTACATGGAGCGACTGCCGTCTGACCTCCGCCACCTAGAGAAAAAACTAGATCATTAGTTGGTAACACATCATTCGAATATAATTCCTTGGACGTGTGGGTTTCCTTACGAGGTTTACCTTTACCGCCGAGCAAGTGACAATTACAAATATGTACATAAATTCGAAAACGCAACATTTTAGTGGTACATGCCAGGACTCGAACCGGGGCCTGTTGGTCACAAGGCCGGTTCTTTGTCTACTAGACTATTACTGCTCTCATTTGTTTAATAAATAACCACAGAATCAAAAATAATGCATACAAATGTGTAAATATTGAAAAAGACGTCTATTTTCCAAACTTTTAATTACTAATATTTAAATTATTTTTCGCCAGCATTTAAAATTTTAGATACATGATACCGTAAAGAGATTTGATCAGTAATAATAACTATTGATTGGCACAAAAGAAAACGAGGATGCTTTTTAATCGTCACATGTAAATAATTTATAAAAAATAAAGTCTGTTTGTGAGAACAGCCCTTTCACACAACACTACATTGTTTGAAAAGCATATAAAAGTGTGATACGATCATTATTGGTAGATGAATTTAAAGTTGACATTAGAGAAGTAAATTCATAACAAAGGATTTTCTATTTCAATAACTACTAAAAAGTGCCAGGCCTGCTTTTTAGCAGAATATTGACAAGACATTGTCCTAACAAAAAATTAAAAAAAATACTCGAACCCGATTACAGCGCCACTTACCGTGTCCAATTTTGAATCTTTACCGTCCATGGATCCTTTACTAAAATACGGTTACGGTCCAGCCGTTTAGCAGAACTAGTTCAGTGAACATACACGCGTACGGAAGAATAATATTTAGGAAAATTCAGTAATCATTTCTATATTTACTAAAAACGTATTGCATAAAGTGGAGTTCAAATTTATAAACTATATAACTACATAATACTATATAACCTTGAATCGGAGCTTAAAAAAATCTTATATATTCCCAATAAAAAGGAATATGCATATTAACAATTCACAGCGAAATTCTTACTATCGTACGCACAAAAATATGTAGGTATAGAACTAGTGATTGAATTGAGAAATAGCAATGAATAAAAATGAAATGTTCACTCAAATTACGACTGCCATGAAACTCACAATGAATTTCACAGAATCTGTTTTAGTTTTCTTGGTTTTAGAATGAATAGTACATCGATTGTTTTTCTTCTATGTTTGTGGGTGTTGGGGTTCTATAATATGTTTGATAGAGTATGCTGCGATAATTATTTTCCAATTAATACATTATACCCATTCATTCCATCAAGCAAAAAAAAAAAAATAGAAATAAATAATTAATTGACCTTATCATTATCTGTGACTGGACGAAATACTTGAATAGCTAATTATTATCATCATTAATTAATTAATTATGTAAATTGTATGTATAATTTAACGGTTCTATTTAGTGTGTAATTAATTGATTTTGTGGTATGAGTATATTCATTTCAGTGATAATCTTTTTCTTTCTAGCGTTATTCCGTTTTCTAATTAATTTCCCATTGATGGGGTCTGCTATCTAAGCCTAAGGATTTGGCGAAGACATAAATTTTGACAGAGCAACTATCGTCAGCTCCACAAGCCAGAGAGAACACCGGATCTTTCTTAGGTCACACGTCTTTCGAAATATAATTTCTTCAGCGTGCGGGTTTCCTCTTATGTTTTCCATTTACCGCCGAGCAAGTGATAATTACACATATGGACATAAAACTGAAAACACGAAATTAGTGGTGTATGCCAACACAACGATTTGAATTATATTGGAACACCCTGAAGGGTACCTTATGGCGAGCTGTTGGTGAGTAACGACACTACGGATACCCGAATGCAGAGCAATCTCAAAAAAATATATGAGATTGTATAAATAATGACTACGGAGAAATAACGTTTTTTTATAATGATGATAGTAAAAATCTATGTGAATTTAACTTTCACGATGTCACAATAAATACATTCATTGGTTTCTATTGGTTTAAATAATATTTATGAGGGATTCAATAACCCTATCAAATACACGTGGAAAAATACTAATAAGATCAAAATACGCTACTAAAATAGTTGCTATTGATGAGTAATGTATTAGAGTGCGCACACTTCCACACCACAAAGATATATTTGGTTTAGGACAGTCTGTATCACCAGGCAGCCGTGACGCCGGTTTAGTATGTGGATGACGCAAACGAAGCTAAGATGCTAGACGATATTTTAAACTGTTAGTCAAGGTTACTAGGTTTATTACAACAATCCGTTTGTTTGATATACTAACCGAATACACACAAATTACACTCACATCTTTTGGTTTTAATGAATATTTTAATCCTTTATTGTTTTATATAACTCTATGATTCACATAAATAGTTTCGTTTTCATTAAACGGTTTGGTGTTTCAAGTTGTATGCTATAACCCCAAAGTTATCCCTAACGAAATATTACGGTATATTAAATGTTAACTAGGGGTATTTTACAGCTAAATGTGAGTTATATAAAATCTGCTCCGTAGTTCAACTTCTGTACCAACGGGTAAAAAAATAAAATAAACGATAATAGTTACAAAGTAACACTGCATAGTAGAAACCTTTTCTATCTATCAGAAAGAACCGAGCACCACATAACTCGGTTCTTACACACCTCCGTCGTTGCTTTAACATTCATAGCTCTTTTCATGCACGATCACCGGTACTAAGGCTCCTGACATCACCTTCTGATAAAACACGATCAATTTGCGTATATGTGTGAGATAATATAATGAGAGGTAAGTATTGACCTGCCTCAGCTCCTATATCCTTCTATTTTCGCATTGTATACCTGTTTCGTAATTTTCTCTTCCTGCATTTTTTCTCCTTGTCCTCTTACTTGTCTCTTTGCTTCTTGTCCAAACCAACGGAGCTGACCTCTTTTATTTAACACACTGACCCTTTCTTTCAGACTAATTCTGTTTCTAAGATCACCATTGCGAACACGGTTTGCAGAGCATTAGACCACAAATTTTGCGCAACGATCGCATTTCGACCGAGCAGATATTGAATTCATATTTATTTTTATGCAGCATTTTCATAACTTCTTTTTTCAATGACTGTGACAATAAATTTAGTTAACTGTATGCTACATTAGAAACCAAAGTTACTAAGTTTTGGTTTCTAATATTTAATTTCTAATAATAATAATATTCTTAAGAACTGTAGGGCAATTCAACGCCAATGTCCAATAATTCCAGTAGGTATAAGCCCCAGATCCGAATATACTCGAACCCAACATTTGGCATGTGGTATTATCACATCAGAGGGAGCATCTGTGCGAAAGCATATGGCCTCTGACGCAAACGTCCGTATCAAATAGTCAAAATTATTTGATAAACTAGAAAGGTCATTGGTTTATCCCAGTTTAGTAAAAACAGTATTATTTATAAACAAGTACTACAGATGATATGCATGCATATCTGTACTAAAGTATACATATTTTTTAATTAACATTACAGATGGACTCTGGATACAGGAGCAAAAACAGACAAATTTTAATTTTGTCTGTTCATCATTTTTTTTTATGCAATTTGATCCTAGCGCCGGCCGGCACCCACCCACTACTGTTAGTGCGTGCAACATGCCGACGCTGCCATGGCTGCTCCGGTAGTCTCTGCCTCGGCTGCTGCGGTCGTCCGCCATCTGGAACAGAATCCGCATGCCCCCTCCACCACCGTCGCTGCCACGACTGGCCTGGTCGTCGCTGCGACACGTGTTTCGCCTCTCCACGAGGCATCATCAGGCGTTGTAGACGTTAATCGTAAGAATAACATGCTACAAGTGACAAATCCATCGCAGTGCCGTCCCTTATATTGAATTGAGGGTGGGGGTGGATGGTGTGAGCGAAAAGATATTTAATAGTGGGGAATTGGATGAGTTGAGTGAGAGTCAATTCTGACTTCACTTGTGTGTATGTGTACATTATTTATTGTAAAATTATTATGTGAAGTTGGAATAAATATATTTCTATTTCAATATCTGTCCAGCCATTTTTGAGTCCATGTGTACATACATTCACAACTGGTCCCCGGTTCGAATCCTAGCATGTACCATTAATTTACTGATTTCAGATTTATGTACCTACTTCGTGAGGAAACCCGTGAGTCCAAGAAATTTTATTTCGAAGACGTGAGTGACCCTAACTTAAGAAAAGACTGGTTTCCCTCTGGGATATGGAGGACTAACGACAGTCGCTCTATGTCAAAATCAGTATCTTCGCCAAATCCTTAGGCTTGGGTAGCAGACCGATCCTATAGGAAGAAAAAGGAGAAAGATAGATGACTTACTTTCCTTCATCAGAACCTCGTTTGCTGATCTTGTAAGATTAGCTTTGTCTCTGAAGATTATGTTGAGCCGATTTCCATAAATATTGCATACCAAAAATAAATTGTACTTACAAAAATAGACATAGCACGAGAGCTATTAGATGTGTTTTTGTAGTGGCTTTGCGGTCAACTCTTGTGATTATTGATGATCGACACGACGGGCAGGTGATCTGAGAGGGCTTGGGGCCAACTGCTGCTACGTTCATTTTGTGCTGTGAAGAAAACATCATAATTCATCATAATCGTAGTCGCCTTATTGTCCATGTAACTCGTCCAACTATTGCTTGCTAACATAACACTTGTATCCAAATAAAATGGGATCTTTAATGCAGTGGGTACTTACGGCCTACATGAATCGATATCTATACAAAGATATTTAAAAGAGACGTAAGCACATGCCAGCGTTAGGAGCCTTTTAATTTGATCGAGCACCTTTCATCTAAATTTATATTAATATGAAACCAAATGAGTTTGTTTTTTATTTATTTGAACGCGCTAATCTCGAAGTCAGTCGGATCTTAAAAATATTTTTGCATCCGAAGCCCAATTCTTTAGAAAAGTTTATTTTTTATTCAGGGTTCCTATGTAAAAATGAAAACGAATTCTATACGTGCGATGCTAGTAGTTCGTATGCTAGTAGTTCTGTGCCAGTGTTTATCATATATTATCATGACAATGGCATTACTATTTTACTATACGTCCATAAAATCTTATCAGTAAAATATTTTATTACATTGGGTAGTAATAGTACTCTTCACACTAAGTTCTATGGTTTTTGCTTGTAACGACCCCAGTGGCGGAGTGGTTAACAATGCTGCTTTAACACTAAGATATGAGCTTTAGTATTAAAGCAGCAGAAGGGTTCGATTACCACACAGAATAAACATTTGTGTGCTTGAACATGTCTGTTTGTATTGGTCTGGGTTTATAAGACAGGTAGGACGCAAAGCATCCCGACTGAGTAAGTATCTCCACCTCACAGAAAACCACAGCCAAATAACAACTCCCTGGAGGATTCTTGTGTTCCAGAAAGTGAGTGAGATTACCAGTACGCTCGTAAGAAGTTGCTATATTAGCAGCAGAGGTGGCAATGTGCGAACGGCATATATAGGGTGTATTACAAGCATTTACAGGTTACGATAACCACTTTACTTCAAATGGGCCGTATGCTAAGTTGTCTCCCAACGTTGTATAGAAAAAAAAAAAAAATACAACCCCCAAATCCCAAATAAATATGAAGAAATGTTTATTTCATTTCATAAATCACGAAATGAAATAAACTTTATGACATATTGGTTTTGATTATACTCGTAGATATTATAGTAAATATAGGTATACAATAAATAGTACAGACGTGTAGGAGTTTGGTCGCATTACTCAATTGTATGGCTTCAAATCACAATGATGAATTACAGACTAATCACACTCATAAAAATATGTGTACATTCTTCAATCATAAAAATATGTGTACATTCTTATCAAATTTCCTTGCTCTTTAAAGCCTACTTACAGAAGCATTCTGAAAGTGTTATGGAAAACATAGAATGTTTCATTACAGACGTAGAATGTTGTTATTCTTGAGTGTTGTCCTACTCAGTTTGTTATTTTTTATTCCACCGAGTCTCCTGCTATTTTATCATTAATCATATTGCAATACAATACAAAAAGGTCATCTGTTACAATAGCTTCCGTCAAATTCATCGTTTAGTTTGCAAGGTCAGTAATGTATAGACGACCTTGGTCTGCCTTTTAAGGCACGATCTATAATAACCAGTTCTTCATTAGGTTTTATTCAGATGAATTCTTCGAGCAGCTATGAATTATTGACTAATGAGTAAAAAACTACTTTTGCTGGCTTTAAAGTCAGATATGTCTAACAGCAAGCGTAATTTTGGAAATAACACATTATTTATATAACATTGGGGATATAACAACTGGGACTGTGTACATAATATATGTGTATGTGTATATATCATTGATGAATTTAAAAGAATAAGATATAGCATTAAGTAAAGCTCGAGACCGCATTGCTGGCTCTTTATACTTTGATTATTATTATTATTATTTAATTTATGACATTTCCTATTTATTATTATACCTTTGACATAAATCGATGTTATCAATAATTATTAAATATTCATTTGTTAGATATAACATTGCTTTGACATATGTAAACTAGAATTAAATTACAACTCATTCTTTCACTTTGCATGCCAATTATTGGTGCGACACGCTTGTACGTACCTACTGTTATATTGTGTACCTATTTACCGTGTTTGCTTGCAAATAATTTATGTCCCAAACACCAACCTCTCACATATATACATATATAATTTATATAATGTTGGAAGGCATGGAAGTATGCAGAATGCTTACAATACATACAAATAAACACGCGTGTGGTTGCTACCTCTGCTGCTAATACAGCAACTCCTTGGGAACTTACTGGTGACCTCACTCATACGGAGGAACACAAAAATCGAATTGTTATTTGTCTGCTTATTTCTGTGACGTGCAGTTACTGCCCCCAGACGAGTTAGTTTGATGCGTTCAACCTCTCTTAAAACACTCAGATCAAGACAAACAGTTTGTCCTGTGTGGGACTCGAGCCCACGAGCGTTGGTGTCAAAGTAGCATTATTAACCACTACGCCACCGAGCTCGTCAAAACTTGTAAGAACCATAGAATATCTTGAGCAACTAAAAACTCCTAGTCAGGTTCATACAGAACACCTTTTTCTAAAGCCTCCGTGACATTGACTGGTCACGCCATTGTTCTCGATTTCCTTATCACAAATGGTTCAACCGCTTACTTGAGAGACAGAATACTGCTGATTTAATATTTATTTATTTAAATATCGTACTGACTTTGTATAGTATTTGATACAGTATGGCTATAGACAAAGATAATGAAATGTATTACCCTGTAGGCCACCACGCCCAGCCGGGCGCCGCTCCCTCTATTCTACTCGTGCCTAATATGCAAACATGTGTTTTTCTATGCCCTCCTTTTAATATGTTACAATATTGTACCCATAATACATACTAACTTACAATGCCAAAAACTATATACTTTGTAATACTTATTTTATGACAATAAATCAGACTACGAACTTTGTACTTCCGGATGCAATCGAATGAGAGATTTTTTAAACGACAATAGTGTGTCATAGTTAATAGATTCATGCGTTACTTTGCAAAATGCCACCAATTAGTTCATGCGGCCTAGCGTCGGCCGGCACCTACCCACTATCGTTAGTAGATGCAAAGGTCACATCAAGGTCAGGTAGCATGTTATTCTAACGAGTAACGTCTATAACGCCTGAGGATGCCTCGTGGAGAGGCGAAACACGTGTCGCAGCGACGACCAGGCCAGTCGTGGCAGCGACGGTGCGGGGCATGCGGTTTCTGTTCCAGATGGCGGACGACCGCAACAGCCGAGGCAGAGACTACCGGAGCAGCCATGGCAGCGTCGGCATGTTGCATCTACTAACGGTAGTGGGTGAGTGCCGGCCGGCGCTAGGCCGCATGAACTAATTGATAGCGGAAACACACAAAGCAGGTTAGATCAAATTGCATGTAAATAGTGTTGTCACTATTGTCGATTAAAAAAACTCGTATTCGATTCGATCGAACAAGCATACGGCCTGCGTGATGGACAACAATTACCTCCACTTCATAATAGACCGCATGGCAATAGTTTGTAACCTACTTGTGTTAACTTTCAAATAACTTATATTCCTCGTCAATTCTGCACTAAATGAATATGTAACTATCTCCAAATCTACAAAAATTATAGTGATCTACATCTAATAACTTCTAAATACGATGACGAGCTCGGACACAGAACAGACATTTGTGTGCATGAACATGTCTGTTTGTCTTGGTCTGAGCAGCCTGGGGAAGTACCTCACAGAAATCCGCAGCCAAATAGCAACTCCCTAGCTAGAGGGTTGTTGTGTTCCTGCGTGTGAGTGAGGTCACCGGTAAGCTCCCAAGTGGTTGCTGTGTAAGTAGCAGAAGAGGCATCACGCGAGTAATACTTAATTGCAGAGCTGCGTTAGCCAGCGAAGCTATATAACCGAGAAAATTTTTTGCAGTTTTGCGGTTTTCGACTGTTACACGTAGTACTCCTTCAGTTTTGAAGCTAGAGAGCTGATTGTTCGACGTGAATGTACCTTAAGTATTGTAGATTCCTCTAAAATAGATTAAATTTCGATTAGCTCAATATAGGATATCGATAAGTGATGTTATCGCCCCAGAAACCGTTCCAATACAAAGTCAATTGGAGCGCGTATGGCGAGCACTGAAAAACAACAACACGATCACTATCGCCGGTTAGGGTTAGGGTTAGCAGCTCTGCTTACGCAGCTTGCTGTTATTTACTTATTGTGCAAAAGCAGCTCTGCCAATGCACCGCAGGCCCAGCTCCCCTAGTATATCTCAAGCGTTCATAGGCTACGGTAACCGCTTTACATCAGGTGGGCCGTATGCTTGTATGCCTCCCGAAGTAGTATAAAAAAACATGTCCGAACCAACGGAGCATGGCTTTTCTTATGTTAACACTGACACTTTCTTACGTTATCATTACGAACGCGGTCAGCAAGCGTTAAGTCACAAATTTTGCGCAATGCTCGCATCTCGACTGCATTTATTCTACTTTCATGCTCTCTCTGCGATCCTCCACTTTCACTTCCATAAGTCAGCGTGCTAAAATATTTTTATGATATGTTCGCCTGACGTGATACGATCTATGAACTTGAATATGTAGGTATGATTCCAGTACAATTACTACCGCAACTGTTACCTCTATTACTAACATAGCTCCCTATCAGGAGATATGGTGGTGAACGACGGAGACGGTGGTAGACAGAGAGAATCGAGCGCCACATGACTTACACATCTCGCTCACTTCTTCAACCTAAACTAAAATGTTTCGATATATAGAATATCTAAATAAAAAAGTTAGACAACTTTATTGAAGTCGGCGCCAGTGACGATAAAGTAACAATTTGAATAGGCGTCTACTGTAATTAAGACATTTGTGCTTTTAGGGATTCCGTAATCAAAGGATACTAATGGAACTCGATTACTAATTCTTAGTCTGTCATGTGTTTCTCACACTTATCGAACCTTAAGAGGAAGACACAATAAAAATAAAAAGTTAAAAATACAATACAACAAATACATGTTGATATTTCGGCATTTTTTCTACACGGGAGTAGGGAATCCTTTGTGTGCGAATAGATAGCAGTCGCATTTGAGCAGTTTTTTTTTATTAAAAATAACCTACCTGCACTCTACTGTCTATAATTTATTAGCAACCTCGTTAGTTGGGAATCTCATTGTATCTTTGCTTAAACTTTTTAGTTTTTTTTTTTTTTTTTTTTTTAACTTTTTTACCCTAGCTAGTAAAAAAATTAAGTCCCCTTTGCGATTCCCTTAACTATGTTATATTACATTTACTTAGATCAAAATCAAAATGTTGCATTACGAACACCAAATTTACACGTTACTACAGATATCGCTAAATAAATATTAACTTATAAAATGTAGGTACATAAACTTCATCCTGTATGAATTTGTTTAAATTTCGTAGATATAGGCGGATCACACTTAACACTCAAATTGCGATTGTAACTCTTGTTGAAGTCAAAATGATAAATTTGATGTGCTCTGAAACGTATCTAAGTAGGTCATCTTACATTGAATATCGATTAAGTAGAAAAACAATAGACGGTTTTAAAAAGACGTATAGAAAATCATTTGTTAATTTAAGCCAGGCAGTCAATTTTATCTACCTAGTGGGTAACCATCAAAACAATGTATTTTTTTATTATTTTAAAATGTTTAAATACTTTACTACAGTTCATGTTACAGTAAAAAATTAAATAAAAAAAAAAACTACATGAGATCATCACAGAAGTATACTCATGGAAGAATAATCATTCATGAAGAATAGCGCATTTCAGAACAAAGACAAAGCAAATCGATTCAAGAATTTTTTCTTTAAATAACATATAACTTGTCAAATTTTTAGCAACTTGATATGGATCCACCTTAATATGATATTATCTAGTTTAAACTATCGTTTGGATAGTTTAAACTAAGTTAAAAATTACAATACATGTCTAATATACCTACAACTGTGTTGTAATTTTGCATTGACCATAGAAAATAAAACAATACCAGTGCAGTGCGGTAACACAATTACTAATGTATTGTTATTGTTTACTAAATTTTAATTTAAATCTAAAAACCGAAAACGAGCAAGGCAGTCATATAAAATTTCATATCACATTTCAATTCCAAAAATACTACACACATTTAATTAGGTAAGCTAAGTCTTTAGTTACTTTAGTCGTTTGTTAACTACATTTTCTAGAATCGAGACTGAAAACATACAAAAATTGTACGCAAATGTAACTATCTATGTTATTATTAGATTTAGCAATCACGACGCAACGATTCGGCGCGCCACAAGTGGTAGTATTACTCTCAAATAATTATTCATATTCACAACAGAAATAGGCATAAACAAAAATTGAAGATCAAGAACAACAAATAAAGTAAATAAACTTACAGGTTACGATTTGTTGTATTGTACCACAAAAAAAACTATAAGCAAACACTGTCCAGTATAGTTTGAACCTATCCGTGTTAACAGCGGTAGTATTAAGCAACGACTAAACGAATTGAAAGCAAAGCAGGCTGGCTCTCGTTTCATTATGACGCTTGCGACCGAATGAGTCATCCAACAAGGACACTACATGTTTGATGTTCCAGATAATGAAAAGGCTATGATGATTTTGAGCTCGAAATATACAGAATTTTTTTTTTTATCATTTATGTTCATTTCGATGTACGAATCGTTTGACACCAATGAATATACGGGGGTTGATATTATCAAGATATGAGCTCTTTTACATTGTTTTTATACATCATCGGTAGGCATACAAGCATACGGCCCACCTGATATAAAGCGGTTACCGTAGTATATAAACGTTTGCAATACATTACAATTCCCTAGAGGATTGCCGTGTTCCTGCGTGTGAGTGAGGTCCAGTAAGCTCCTAAGGAGTTGCTGTGTTAGCAGCAGAGGTGGAATCGCGCGAGTGATACTTAATATGTTGCAAGCGTTCATAGGCTACGGTGACCGCTTTACATCAGGTGGCTACAACTTCAAGTTACCTCTGAACACAGCACGTTTCGTTCGCATTGTAGTAAGTTGTAGATGGAGTTCACCTACGCAGAGCAACTTTAGACCGAGCTAGATGTTTGACGCCATCTGTACCTGTATCTACTATATTTTTTTAACTTAAAATGACCTTTTTGAAAAATTTCGAATTTAGACAACACTGTTGAAGGTCTTTTCGATGATTTCGGGAGGTAGGTATACAAGCATCCTACTCACCTGATGTGTAGCGGTTACCGTAGTTTATGAACGCTTGCAATATAGGAAGTATTATATATAGTTTGCGTATTACAACCTCTACAGCTAACACATTTACTCCTTAGGAGCTCATTGGTGATCTCACTCACTCCCAGGAACACAACAGTCCTCCAAGGAGTCATTTAGCTGTGAAGTGGACATATTCGCCAGTTGCTTTGATACGCCCTACCTCTTTTATAAACTGAGTGTTTGTAGATAAGGCGTAGGTACTCCCAGACGAAAACAAACAAACAAGGTTCATGCACACAAATGTTTGTCTTGTGTGGGATGGAATCGACACTCCGCCATAGGGCTCGTCAATTGTATATTTTAATTTTTAATAACATCACTTAAAGTATTTTGTATGTATGTATATCTTCACGCCAGATTCCTTGCGGGGTAGGCAGAGAGAACCGAGCGCCATAAGACGACGGTCCATACACATTTCACTCGCTTCTCTAATATTACATGCACATTTCATGCACACAGGCCGGTTCCTATGGCTCCTGATATCACCTGATAAAACACGGCCGATTAGGTTAGTCTTGGTCTTCCTCAGCTCCTATATCCTTCCATTCGCATAATATGTCTCTTTCGTCATTCTTTCATCCTGCATTCTTTCTACATGTCCGAACCAACGGAGCACGCCTTTTCTTATCCTAACACCGAACACTCTCTTTCAGACCAACTCTCTTCCTTACGTCATCATTACGAACGCGGTCAGCAATCGTTATGCCACATTGCTGATCATGCTCTCATCTCGACCGCATTTATTCTACTATCATGCTCTCTCTGCTATACCCAGCTATCACTTCCATAAGTATTTTGACTAAAAAATAAAAGCGGTGGAGTGCGTATCGATATAGCACAGTATTTATTCCACAACGCCTACGCAATAAATACTATTTTGCTCTGATCTGTACACTGTATCAGCGTACAAAAAAGATGGTTACTTACCTGAAAACGCCTACCTGAATACGGTCAGAACTCCAGAAATATAAAGGCAGTCAGGAGTCTCTATTCTATTCATATTTTTTTGTATTCTTACCGAGGTAAAAGCGATACAATTTTTAAAAGGTCTTTGCATCTTGTAGGTAACTATGGAGAAATATTATTGCCCCCATATTCTTTTCTACCTGAACAGGCTCAAAAATGTGAGTAATGGATTAGGAACCAGGCTATTATCATTCACATTCCCTGGTTCGACTCCTGGCGTGGACCACTAAATTCCTATTATTGAAGTTATACTTCTCTAGGCGCGTTATGAAAAAATATGAGAGTGAAATTTTAAGATGCGCGCGCATCACTGTAACACAAAAGTTACAGGTTGAAGTTGCTCGCCAAACGGCCGGAGTAGCCATGGCAATGGCCGGACTAGCCATGGCAACGGCGGCGGCATGCATCTACGTTCGTACCGGATTGTACTCGCACCTAATCGGTACCGGAAGCGCACAAAATACTTTAAATCAATTGCTAATTATATTCAGTAGTGATTTCAATTGAATATCTTGATTAATATTATTGACTATTCGTAAATATTAGGGAAAAAAATTATGCTTATATACTTTTTCAAGTGCTCCAATATAATTGAGGTTAACTATCCGTATGTATTATTGATTGATATATATTAAAATATTATGATACCAAAGAAGTATAACTTCTCACGCGCGTATGTACATAAATAAGTACACGTACCCATTTTTGAATTTATGTACCTACATATTTGTAATTATAACTTGATCGACGGCGACTGAGAAAATCGTGAGGAACTCTGCCCGTCCAAAAATTATATGAATAAATTACGTGTGATCTAACCCAAGAAAGATCTGGCTTTCTCTCTGGTTTGTGAAAGTCTGATGAGAGTCGATCCGTGACAAAATCAGTATCTGCGTTAAATCCTTAAGATTAGGTATTAGGCTCAGGGATAACGCTCAGAAGAAGAAGGATCAAAACTTTTAACTGTAGGTATCTCCTAGTAAATGTACGTTATTTATTATTTTTACATTATACCTCACATCACCAAATCCTATTTATTCATGACCTGAGCCTACTACCTGTTTTTTGTTTTTCTTTTTTTCAATTACATAACATATTTTCAATACTATGTATTCTAGTAAACCAATTTTAAATGTTTATATTTATATATAATAAACATAGCGGTATGTAAAGTGTGTATGTATCCTTGTGTTATTTTTTTCTCTTGAATTGCCAAAATGTAAACAGATATTTAAGTTTAATTGTAAGTACTAGTAAGCTATTTTGGAAGAGCGGGCTCTCCAAACACAAGTATTTATATACTTAAATGGAGACCCCAATCATAATGAGATATTGTAAAAAGTGACAAATAAATACTTATTATTATATTATATTCAGAATTATTTCAGTCATGTCACTTTGAATGCCCGTGTATGACTATACTTGTTTAGAATAAAACCTTTTAAATAATAAAACGTTTGTTTGTTTTTTGTTTCTATATGTATATATATATATATTACAATAAGTATATATTTTTGTTTCTTTTTCACTTTTATGAATTGTTTTGTTTATTAGTCAATTCGTTATACGTATTAGTTAAACTTGATGTTCGTTACTTTAAGAAATGTATAATATTGTTGTAGTCAGTGAACGAAAAAAACTTTTTCGTTCACTGGTTGTAGTGAATTGGTGCACGAGTTTCTTTCGCCCATGTAAATTATTCTATCAATGGTTCTAAGTTGACTGGAAGAGATCTCTTTTTGGTTACCTATAGGTCCCGCCTTTGTAACACTAGATTTATTTTGAATATACCATACAATAAAGATATTACAACAACAAAACATAAATTAAAAAATTAAATAAACTGCATTATTTAAAAGGGTAATATGATTTATAAAAACTAAGCAAAAACAAATAAAATTTATAATAATTTGAAATGTCCTACGAAACAGCCATTAGGAAAATATAGCTTGGTGGCTCAGTTGACGAGCTTGGTGGCTCAGTTGACGAGCTTGGTAGCTCAGTCGTGAATGACGCGACTTTGACACCAACGCTCGTGGGTTCGATTCCCACACAAGGCAAACATTTGTGTGTATGAACATGACTGTTTGTCTTGGTCTGGATGTTTTAAGAGAGGTAGGGTGCATCAAAGCAGCCCGTCTGGGGAAGTACCTCCACCTCACAGAAAACTGCAGCCAACTAACAACTAGATGGTTGTTGTGTTCCTGCGTGTGAGTGAGGTCACCAGTAAGCTCCCAAGGAGTTGCTTTATAAGCAGCAGAGGAGGCATCGCGCGAGTGATACTTAATATATCGCAAGCGTTAAGAGACTACGATACCCGCTTTACAGCGGGTGGGCCGTATGCTTGTATATCTCCCGACGTAGTATAAAAAAAAAATAGTATAAAAAATTATTTCTCCAAAGACAGTTAAATATAATTATTATTAATAAACTATTTAAATAATTACTATAACTATTATATAGAATATTATTACTAGTCGTCCTATTTTTTTTTATATATATATGGCCATAGTGTTGCTACTTTATGCCAGTGTCAAAGTCTTCAGTTTAGAACTATTTGAAAATTTTTATTCTATGTTCCAGCTTCAGGAACTGTGCTGAAAAAATACTTGGGAAGGGTACCTAGACCCAATCTACCTAATTTAAATGCCACCCGTAAAACGATAGTGATTTTTACAAGGTTTTCTTAATGAACTTATTCACGTCTTCCAAAATGTGCATAAACGTGTTATATTTGATATTTTTCATTACTGTATAATTTCACTAGCACTTATGCTCCAAATACTATCGAAATTGTCACACAAAACTAATTTTATACGGAATTGTAAAAATTTCAAGTAAAACAACAATGTCACTCGTCAAAAGCGCGGGATTAAGTTCAATGCGAGAAGTTGTTTGTTTTGGTTATATAACCGTCCTATTTAAGGTACGTTGTAGACTGTGCATTTAAGTAGTACGTATGTGGTAGTAGCTTGGTTATTAATTGATGAGCATTTTACAACATAGGTACGTTGTGTCCAAACACGCAACAACGAAGTGTATGCACTTATTCACCCAGTAAAGTTTAAACATCTTCCAACTCCGTGGTTCACGGATGATATCGGAGCGCTCCGTGAAAAAACGAACCGCGAGACATCCCATTGTAAAGCAGATTCCACAAACACAAACATAGGTACAAGATTACAGCTATTGTTTAAGAAATTACTGCAAAATGGTGTATGGAACGCTCAGCGACGCCACATTCACACACACATGTGTTTTGGACCTCATTAGTAAATGGGGTTCCAATAACCTGGTTGAGTTTAATGCCAGGAAAACTCAGGTGTGCGCGTTCACAACAAAAATATCCCCATTTCACCCCACTCTCAGTCTTTAAGGCGCTACCCTCAATATGCGCGATAGTCTGAATATGATGGGCATGGATATTTGTTGCGACCTAAACCAACGAAATTACATCGATAGCCTCATTTTAACAGCTTCAAAGAAACTCGGAGTCCTGAACAGAGTGTGCCGGTTCTTCACGCCGGACCAGCTTTGTCTTCTTTATAAGACTTAAGTTCGGGCCTGCGTGGAGTATTGCTCGCATCTCTGGGACGGCTCCGCACAGTATCTTCTCGAGGCTCTCGACAGGTTGCAACGACGGGCTATCCGCATAATCGACGACGAAGAGGTCACAAAATACCTAGAACCTCTGCAACTTCGTAGGGACATAGGATCGCTAAGTACATTTTACCGCATGTACCATGGTGAGTGCTCTGAACTATTTGCCCTTATCCCACCCTCTCCCTTCCGTCATAGAACCATACATGCGGGCTTGCGATGTCATCATTCCACTGTTGAGGACATTAGTTCTTGTACTAAAAAGTTCGGCAACTCCTATCTCTGTCGAACTATTAAAAAGTGGAACGCCTTGCCTGCACATGTGTTTCCTCCTTCCTACAACATGGGATCCTTCAAACGAAGCGTGAAGAAGCACCTTGCGGGCCAGCATGGTAGCGTCAACAGACAGGACACTGTAGTCCTTGTCAGTTGCCGCTGCAATTTGGGCTTCTCTTACCAATCGCTTACCAACAGGCGAAGAGGAGCCACTATGCTGAGCCAATAAATAAAAAATAAAAAAAAACATTGATCAATCTTTGATGATCTTATATTAAAAGATATACGCTGACATATAAAGTTAAAATATATTTATGAATTTATTTCATATGCAATATATATATATTTATTATATATAGTATACATTTTATTTAATACTACTCGTAGCTTTTACCCGCGGCTTCGCTCGCATTGATAAAAAAAATATATATTATTTTAAATAAAAAGTATCCTATGTTACTTCTGATACCTCCAAGAGATACCTACAAAGTTTCATGATGATCGGTTCAGTAGTTTTCGCGTGAAAGCGTAACAAACAAACGGACATTCACATCCTACTAATATTATAAATGCGAAAGTTTGTATGTATGGATGGATGTTTGTTGCTCTTTCACGCTTAAACGGCTGAACGGATTTGAATGAAATTTGGCACGTATATAGATAGATGATCTGGATTAACACATAGGCTACGTTATTTGACTCTACGCGGGCGGAGCCGCATTCCCACACAGGACAAACGTTTATGTGCATGAACATATCTGTTTGTCTTGGTCTGGATGTTTTTAAGAGAGGCAGGGCGCATCAAAGCCGCCCGTCTGGCGCGTCCGGAAAGTAGGGCGCGTCGCTCCACTTCACAGAAAACCGCACCCAAATAACAACTCCCTAGAGGGTTCGTGTGTTCCTGCGTGTGAGTGAGGTTACCAGTAAGCTATAAAGGAGTTGCTGTGTAATTTTTTTTCTATTTTATTTCAGTGACGTCACTAGTAAGCTCCTCAGAAGTTGCTATATTAGCAACAAATGTGGCATCGCGCACGTGATACTTAATATATTTATTGCAATCGTTCATAGGCTACGGTTATCGCTTTACATCAAACGTAATAATACGTAGGTAACGTACCTTAGCTTGTATGCCTCCCGACGACGCATACAAACAATATGCTAGGTTTTTCGGCTTTACTATAATTGTGACAAAAATATAAAAAGAAGAGGAAGAAGAGACTTACATATATAAAGGAAACGTGTTAAAGTTATTGATATTTAGCCTAACAGTTCTCCTAAAGATAAATAATTTCTCTGGCAACATGGCCGAGTGCGTAAATGACGGATGTTACAGTCATAGAGTGATGCTGTCAGGGTACAGTTAATCGCTACGTATATTGTTAATCCAGCTGTATATTGTTAGGTCATTTCCTTTGTAATCATCATGCATGACCATCTTAATATGTAGAATAAACGTGTGTGTGCATGAACATGTCTGTTTGTCTTGGTCTGAATATTTTGAAGAGAGATAGGGCGCATCAATGTAGCCCGGCTGGGGAAGTACCTACACCACACAGAAAACCACAGCCAAATACTCCCTGGAGGGTTGTTGTATTCCTGCGAGTGAGTGAGGTTACCAGCTCCTAAGGAGTTGCTGTATCATTAGGGGTGGCAATGAGCGTGTGATACTTCCTGTATTATTGCGAACGTTCATAGGCTACGATAATCGGTTTACCACGTTGTCCGTATGCTTGCATGACTTCCAACCTTCGTATGTTTTTCAACAATCACAGAACAATCATATAGCGGATGATGATTTTAAACACACTGGCAACAATCGTAAATGACTGGATTTTTATCAACAATACAACTGTATTATAAGAGTGTGTAGTATATACGAGTACATTCTTATCATTTCCGCCTAACGCAAACCCCATGGATAACCAGCCATGCAAGTCTGTAAGAGCAAACATCCTTACATCCTTGGAAACATCGGCTGTTATAGCCTTGAACACAAAATTGCAATTCCTTAGTGTCGCTTTTCATGGTTGTGCGACACTAGCGCCGCAAGGCTGCGTTTGTAATTGGAATTCTACAAGGCAAACAGCCTCGCGTACGCTTACAGCCTTATAGAATACCAAATAAAAAGCCGTGATCGCAGTAGACGATGTCAAAGCTGTGACATCTGTGATCACAGCGACGCACACAGCCATTACGAGTCGCTTAGAGAATTGCATGGCTGTACGTTAGGCTATCGAAAACGACTACATGGCGAAACCTGGTGTGGGCTTCTGAATTCGTGTTGTTTACATTTTTGTTATTACTACTGGCTACACTACAGGATTGAAGGAAAATATCGTGAGGAAACGCACACGACTAAGAGATTATGTAACGTTTTCCCTTTGGGGTGGTAGTAGCTCCATACAATAAATCCTTTTAAATAATAAAACGTATCCCATGTTTGTTTGTTTTTAGCTTCTATATTTAACATAAGTATATATTTTTGTTTTTTTGTTATACGTATTAGATAAACTTGATGTTCGTTACTTTAAGAAATGTGTAATATTGTTGTAGTGAGTGGCGTACTTCGTTCTTGCGTACTTCGTGCGTTCTTCGCCCATGTAAATTATTCTATCAATGGCTCTAAGTTGGCTGGAAGAGATCTCTTTTTGGTTATAGGTCCCGCCTTTGTAACGCTAGATTTATTTTGAATGTACCATACAATAAAGATATTACAACAACAACAAAAAAAAAATTAAATAAAGGGCATTATTTAAGAGCGTAATATGTCCATGTCAAAATCAGTATCTTTGGCATACTTATCCTTAGATTAGACAATCCTAATTAATTAGGTAACGAGATGACACTAGGAAGAAGAAGAACAAAGCAGACCTTAAATATACGGTAATACAAGAAGAGCAGCTACGTATTCCAACACTTAAATAGATGGTGCCGTTTTTTTTTTTCTTTTTATACGACGTCGGAAGGCATTTTTGGGGGTCATTTGCCACTGGACTGAAAACCGAGGTAGCCGAGGTTAAGCTTGCCGTTACGCGCTGTGTAGTAACGCATTGTCCGAAAATACTGTACCTACTGAACGGGGCTATCAAACTAAAGCTATCACAATGTAAGTTTTTATAATTTTATTTATTTAATTTTTGCATTTGGAAACCACATTGCCAGTATCAAGTGCATTTAGAATTATGTCATGTGCCTTGACCTCCGAGAACCTGCAAAATGGTTAGCTTTAAATATGATTATGAGACACTTATAGCCGTATGTAGTTAGACAGTTTCTGCTTTTATATCGATAAAAGCAATTTGCGATCGATCAATGGCAATATTGCTTGGGGTGTGGCTCTCTCAACCTCGACAGTGGCAAAAATATTCATTAAACTAGCTGCTGCCCGCGGCTCCGCCCGCGTGGAGTCAAATAACGTAGCCTATGTGTTAATCCAGATCATAATCTATCTACGTGCCAAATTTCATTCAAATCCGTTCAGCCGTTTAAGCGTGAAAGAGTAACAAACATCCATACATACAAACTTTCGCATTTATAATATTAGTAGGATAATCAACAAGGGAATCACATTATTAAAAATGGAATAGAACAAGTAAATGTTAATTAAAAAAAAAAACCCGGCTGACTGTACATTCAGGGGATGATGGATTACATAGCCTATGACACTCGGAGAATACGAATGTAACGATATCTCACTCTCCAAAATCGGTCCAGCCGTTTAGGCTACAGGAGGTTACAATGGAACTAACATGCCCACGTAGATACATGCACGCGAAAAACATTACCCTCCTTTTGGGTCAATCGAGTAAATATCCATAAAACTATGAACAGTACGACAGACTTTTACAGGCAAGGTTCGAACCATTAAAAGAGACCAATAAAATCGAGGAACTTGAAATGTAACAATAAGGGTCATGCGAGGTGTAATTATAAACTAAGAAGAAGCCTGCTAAGATAATTGAAAATTCCCAAACAGACCTATGGTAATAGGTCATAGTCACGAGTAACCGACGTCTAATTTCTAATAGCGAACTTCCTTGAACTTGTATGAGAATTGCACCCATTCATAGATTGATCGATCAATTATAGACATTGTATTAACTAGTTCATTCTGATAATTGTGTTAAATTTACTTCGCGCTTGAGGCGATATGGAGTCAATTTTGTATATTTAATTTTTTGTTGAATGTTTGAAACAATAAAAAAACCAATAAGTGCGAGTTAAACTCGAGTGGAGACGTTTTCTACAATGTTATTCGGGCTTCTATACCAAAAGTGTAACTTTGTAGATCTGTAGGATTGTTATAGTAATTTATTTCTATAATTACTAAGGCAATCAATTTGAATTTTGGAATAATTTTAAATATTACGAAAGAAAAAACTGTTTTACAAAATTGGTACGACAAGGGGTTTGAAATTTTAAACTGTGACCACTAGTTCAAGTGATGAATCGTATGAAAGGGTAAACCCAAATTAGACTTTTTACGCTGCGTAATAATGTCACTGATGATGAAAAATGTCGGAAAAACCCATCCTCCTCTCTTGACATCTGAAGATTGTGAAGTGAAAAATCTGAAATATCGATTGATATTTCAGATTGTTTACAACCTTCGGAAATCAAGGGAGGAGTATGGTGATAAAAGTACAGGAAAAATAAGAAGAAATTTCTGACTATCACAAAATATTATCATTACACATTTATTGAATTACTTTCAAATATAAAAAATACAGAATCTCTCCGATAGCAGAAACAAGGTCCAAACTATCGGTAATCAAGGTGACACAGAATCTTCCTCTTAACACATAACCTTCAGCTGTCCGTCGAGGTTTTTAGCTATTAAACAATTGGTCACAACAATCTGAACAATTTTTGTCAGCTAAGGCAAGATATCTTTTTCTGTATTTTAAATATTATCATCCATGGAATAGCGATATCAACAATTAATGCCTAGCGTGTTGATCGATCTCTTAATATAGTGACAGGTTAATATTGGCTACAATACACCTATCCATGATATAGATCAATCCCAGTAGGTATATCGAGAATGTCATTTTCAAGGACAGCCTTAGGCATTTAACTATAATATGGAATCTCATTTAACCTCTTCATCAGTGTAAGTTCCATCTATAACTTCACGCCAAATCCCTTGCGGGGTAGGCAGAAAAAACCGAGCGCCACGTGACCCGATCTTTACACACCTCACTCGCATCTTTCAAATTCATTGTTCTTATCATGCACGCTCGCCGGTTTCTAGGGCTCTTGACATCACCTACCTTCTGATAGAATATGACCAATATGGTCACGGTAGGTAAGTCTTGGCCTTCCTCGGCTCCTACATCCTTCCACTTTTGCGTTGTATATCTGATTCGTCATTATTTCATCCTGCATTCTTTCTACATGTCCGAACGGATGGAGCATGTAATCAAAGTAAGTTGAATGTGGATAATCTTACCTACCCGGTTATCTCGGTGCAAGTGCAAAAGCGGTACCCCACATGCTCGACATAATGTAAAGCGTCTCATATTTATGATATAGCCCTGTAGTTATTTACCTTGATTGAGCAGCGATAGCCCAGTGTATAAGCAACTGGTCTATTGACCATCTGGTCCCCGGTTGGAATCCAGGCATGTATAATTAAATTTGTATTTTCGGATTTATCCTCGACGTTGAAGGAAAACATCGTGAGGAAACCCACACATACAAGAAATTATATTTCGAAAGACGTATGGACCTACCCTAAGAGAAGATCTGGTTTTCCATCTGAGTTGTGAAGATCTGACGGCAGTCGCTCCAAGTATAAATCAGTGTCTTTGCCAAATCCTTAGGCTTAGGTAGCCGACCCCGACAATCCTAATGAATTAGGAAACGGGATAACGAGAAGAAGAAGAAATTATTCGTCGTTATAGCTTCGATCGTAATTGCACAGACAAATTCTTCATTTTCCTCAAAGAGGTCCCCAAAACCAGGATATGGAGCCATTTTAGGCCTGTTAGAAAGTGAGTTCTGTTGTTGTTTATTCCTGCTAAGTCACACACCCGTGTGTTACACTGTTACCTGTCAGGAAAATAATCCTGATAGATTACTAGGTTAAGAGAGGTAGGGCGTATCTAAGAAGCCCGTCTGGGGAAGTACCGCCACCTCAAAAAACTGCAGCCAAAATAACAACTCCCTAGAGGATTGTTGTATTCTTGCGTGTCAGTGAGGTCATCCTCCTAGCTCCTAAGGAGTTGCTGTGTAAGCAGCAGAGGAGGCATCGTGCGAGTGATACATAAATATATTACAAGTGGGCCGTAGGCTTGTATACCTCCCGATGTAGTATAAAAAAAAGAAAAGACAGACGTGTCTGTTTAGACGCACTAACACCTACCTCATCTTGTGACTATATATAGCGTCTGACATGTCGCCGAAATACCAGGAAAGAATGAATATAAACCAATTCCGATAAGTTCCGTATTTTACAAAAGTGATGTAAAAACAAATGTAAAACAAGTAGCGCTGTAATCTGACCTAAAAGTAAACTTTATTACTAACACTGCAGTAGGTTTTTATATTCATTGATAAGATAAGGTAACTATGACGGCATAACATGGTCTTTATTGCTGCTAAGTTTTGTTTGCTTCGAAATTTAACTAATAACAAAACAAACGCTTTAAAGGGAGTTTCTAACAACAATTTAGAGGTAGGACATGCTTGAGAGGTATTACAATAGCGGCGGGGCTGTCAATGTGTGAGTGTGACTAAAACGTCAACAAGCTATACAAACGACATGTTTGCCTATGGTTGGGGTGCAAATGGTTTAATTTGATGTACAGTGCAGAGATTTAAATCCTGACCATTCAGATCTATCTGAGGCTTACAATCAGAGAGCGGATAAAGAAAGAATTTCCTCCTTCTGTCCAGAAATCTAAATATATATCATCATATTTAGATTTCTGGACAGAATAGAACCTGGAAAGAAGAAATTCCATGGTGTTTCAATATTGTAACGAAGTACAATATTCAGTAAGGACTAAGGAACTTCTTCCTATCATTATCCCGTTTATAATCCATTAGGATTGGCGGATCCATTGCCTAAGTTAAAGATTTGGGGAAGATGCTGATTTTGACATGGAGCGACTGTCATCAGACCTCTACAACCCAGAGAGTTCACTGTATGTAACAGGATTTAGATATTTATCGAATTATCGAGCTCGGTGGCGCAGTGGTGAAACGCGCTGTTACGCTACTTTGACACCAACGCTCGTGGGTTCGATTCCCACACATGACAAACATTTGTGTGCATGAACATGTCTGTTTGTCTTGGTCTGGGTATTTTCTATGTATAATAAGTATGTATTAAAAAAAAAAATGTATTTACGTATGTTTATCAGTTATCTAGTACCCATAACTCAAGCTTCGCTTACTATGTGGCTAGGTGGCGCTGTGTAATTTGTCCGGCAATATTTATTTATTGTCCGGCAATATTTATTTATCTAAAACATTTTTTCTCTTAGTTTTACTTATGCCTAAGTTATTATGAGCATCATAATGAGCTTTGTGTAAACGGAACTTAAGTTCTAAAGGATAATTTTCTATATTGTATAAAGGTCTAACATCATCATTTATTACATTGCTCGGTACGTTATATGGCTTTCCGAATACCAGTTCGAAAGGCGTATATTTTGTTTCGGTGTGAACTGTGGTATTAAAAGAAAAGCACCAAAAGGGTACCTAAGTACTCCACAGTCTCGAATTATTGTCGGTTTGTATTCTAAGATATGCGTTTAGAGATTTATGGAATTTTATAAGTAACCTATACTTTCATGATGGTAGGCTGTTGATGAAATTTTGCTAATACCCAACCACTTACAGACCTCCGTCATGGTACTAGATATGAATTCTGTTCCCCTGTCTGTAGCTATTTCACGCGGTATACCATACCTGAGTATAAAATTATTAACAAATATTTTTGCCACCGTGACACTATCTTTCGTCTCTAAAGGATATGCTTCTACGTATTTTGTGAGTTCACACTGTAAAGTGAGAATGTAAGAATAATTATAATAATCTTTTCCTGATGGACCTACAATGTCTAAATATACTTTATCAAAAGAGGTATTTGTTGTCGTTGTAACTTGCATAGGTTGTCTAGTGGGTAAAGAGTGTTTTTGTTTTTGACATTTTTAACATCATTTTCCATATTTTTCCAAAAGTAACGTCTCTTAATATTATTCAACATGCGCCTCACACCAGCATGACCACTAGTGGGCAACAAGTGATAGTCATTAATTATAACACTTTTGTAGCCATCTATCTCCTCTTATTACATCTTTTATTATACAAATACATGGCCCGGACCACGTTTTATCATTTATTAGGTTATCTCTTTATTTAGCCATTTAATAACATTAGCGCTTTCTTTATTTTTTAATATATATATATTTCATCGACGTTAATTTTACTGCAGAGCAAAGCCAATTCTCTCAAGAACGCATCTCGCGCAGAACATGATATCGATTTAGGGTCTGCGTATATTTTCATATTCGTAGGTAAATAAGTAATTGTACCTATTACTGTAGAATATCCCTCGTCAGTCTTACTATATGTATATTTTTTTAGTATTAATTCCGTGCAATGATTCGGTTTCTTTAGCATTTCTACAACTTTTGGCTGGCCATTCCAATCGTTAGTAGCGATGTTACCCTCTGGGTCATTGTATTGTTTTGTTCTCTCCTGTTCTTTCGTCATCTTTCTTGTTATCACACTCATTACATTTCTATTCATCTCTTTTAAATCATTAGACGTGATAATTTTGCGAGATAATGCGTCTACAGCCACATTATTATCTCCTTTCACATACTCAATTGCATAATCATACTCTTCCATGCACAATCTTAACAGTCTACTCGACGGGTTATTTATATTGAATAAAATATACTAATGGTTTTGATCTGTTTTGATAATGAAAGTTTTTCCATACAGACAAGGTCGAAAATATACCTTATCGCCTATACTATCGACAATAACTCCTTCTCAATAGTAGGATAGTTTAGTTCTGCCTTGTTTAGAGAACGGCTAGCGTAAGCATTAGGTAAGTTATTTTTATTGCATAACATCCAACCTATGGCTACACCTGAAGCATCTGTATGTAAAATAAATTGATTATCTGTTGAAAAATCTGGATATTGTAAGATTGGTAGGGTTATCAATGATTTCTGTAATGACTTAAATGAATGTTCACATTCGCTCGTCCATTCAAATTTAATTCCTTTACGACATAATTTGTTTAGAGGAATAGTTATTCGTGCAAAATGAGGAATGAATTTCCTATAATAATTGGCAAATGCTACAAAGCGTTTTACCTCATCACTATTAAATGGTTTTGGATATTTTTGATAACTTTAGTTTTGTCGGGGTCGGGTAAAATTCCTTCCGCCGATACAACATGTCCTAAGTACAACAGCTGTTTTTCCAAAAATTGGCAATTGTATGCGTTTACTTTTAAATTTACTTGTCTGAGTCTGTTAAAAATATCAATCAAATTTTTATTACGTTGTTCTAAATTTCTACCAAAGCAAATAAAATCGTCAAGATAAATAAGGCATTTTTCATAATGTAAGCCTGACATTGCAACTGTCATTAAAAAAAAGCGCTAAAAGCACTGGGGCTGATTTTCAAACCCATCGGAAGTCTGGTCATCTGATACTGTTTATTAGCCGTGAATGCTGTATACTTTCTACTTTCTGGGTCAAGGTCACATTGATAAATCTAAATGACTAAAGTATACAGAACCTGATAATGAATCCAAAATATCAACAATGGCTGGCAAAAGGAATTTATCATCTTTTATTCTTTCATTTAATTTGCGATAGTCAATCACAACCCTTCATTTCTTTTCGCTCGAAGAATCTTGTTTCTTCACGAGCACGAGAAGAATTGGACTCGACCACTCACTTTTACTCTGTTCTATCACTCCCTGCTTCAACATTTTATCTATTTGTCTATCAATTTCTACTTTTTGAGATTTTTTAAGCTGATATGGCTTGACATAAACTGGTGTTGCATTTTCTTTCAAATGTATGGACTGTTTATATAAATTAGAAACTCCTAACTTATCCCCTTCTACATAAAATACATCGTTATATTTCGCACAAATATTTTCTATGGATATACTTTCTTCCGAATTTAAATGTGTCAATTTTAGTGAAGAAAATATTTTCTTAACACGATCAGCATTTTGCTGTTCAAAGTAACATATTGAGAATGTAAAAAGTAAAATGTAAAAAGTCTACGTCCGGTGAAAAATAACTTAATTGCACACTTTCATCTCTAGCACTTAGGATTTTAATTGGAATTTTGTTATTTTGGGGTGTAACAATAACACTGGCTATGTAAACGCCATCACATAATTCTTTAGGTCTAATTACGATTTCTTCATTTAAATCAGTATGGATATAATGTATGGATTCACATCGGGGTAATAGGGCCATATAATATTTTTTCCCCAATTTTCCCATTTGTAATGGTACATTCACCACGATAATTTTTTAAAGTTAATGTATTCAACTCAAAATTTAAAGTGCACATAAATTTATTTAGACAATCTTGTCCTGGTATACCGTAGGTTTGACGTTAATTACGTAAATTTTGTGTAAAAATTCAAAGTTGCATTGTAAAGTTAAATAAATGAAACCTTCAGAATATATCCGGTGTCGATTAGCCAGACGCATTTTTCACCAAGTACGTCAAATAACGCTGAATTAAGACTATTACATGCACAAATTTCGTGATTACAATTATTGACGAAAAAACATGTTCTCCGTTTCGGCAAGCGACGAATTTGTCGTGTTAGGGTCGTTTGTTTGCTGGGCCAAGTTTATACCCTGATTGAACCTCGTACCTTGGGTGTGGCCAGGAAACACTCGGGAATTACAGTAATTATCACATCCTGACGGACGGTTATTTTGGTTGTTATGGAATTGATTGTTCTGGTTGTTACTATTAAAGTAATCCCGATTAGTTTTGTTCGGGTAAGACATACGACTGCGATTTTGTCTTCCACCACCGCGATATCGAAATGTTCCACAATAACTATCACGACAGTTTCGACGGTTGTTATACATACCTCGCGTATAATGAAGCATCACTCCTTCAGGAGTCGATGATATCTCCTCGTTCATAGCGCCGCGGATAGCGTCCTTCAGAGAGCTGTAGTCGCGTGCCGTAATAATTGTGCTTAGTCGCGTATTTCGTAGTCCATCGGAGAATCTTTTTACTGCATTTTTCTCCTTTATAGATTTCGAAATATTACATTTTACAAAATCTCCGTTGGATTGCGAAATAGTTACAACATTACATTACTACAAACATTGTTTCAATACTCTTACCGAATTCTTCTATAGTTTGTTGATTCTGCCTAGCGCGCTGCAATTGCTGCTAAATAGCAGTGTCAGACTGTCTAGTGAGCAAAACCGTTCGCATATCTTTTATTAAATCTGAAAGTGTCGTAATTTTGTGACATACGCAGTTTAGCACCTTCCGAGAGCTGCGATTTTAATACGAAATTAATCAAGGTTGCTTTGCCACTATGTTCTAACATACCATCATACATTTCAATGTTTGCAATAAATTGTTTAGTGACCTCTTCGTCACCCGTCATAACCGGCAATAATGAAATTGCTGTTTTTAACTCGAACTTCTCCATACTTCTAGTTTGATCTATGTCCGTGGGTTCACTAATAGTGCTCTAAGTATTCTCTGCGTCCGACACTGAACAAAATATACTTATTCGATCACATAAATCTTGAACCGCTACACATAACTCATTGATATATTCAATATTCTCAACTTTAATTACTTACCTTATTTTCTACCTTTTGCTCTACCGTTTTAAAAATACATTGAAATTCATTATAATATGTCGTGGCTTCTAAACCCTTATCAGTTATAACTTTAAGAGTACGGAGACTAGGGCCTAACTTTGTTAAATATTCCTATAAATGTTTAAGTTTATCGTGCAAATTTTTCAAATTCTAATGCCATTCCATAATCTTGTTTAAGTAAAAGTTATTTATGTTATCATGTTTTTTCACAATGATTTAACTTTTTAAACGTATATTTAATTATGACTAAATTACGCTAATGTAAAAAAAAATGTAAAGATAAAAATACATGTTAGTGTAAATAAAATATTCATACTAATTATGCTTAATGTTCATACGATATTATTATTAAGCATGTGTGTAATAAATAATGATTGACCTTGTAGGTGTCTAATTTACGTACTGTACCGCACTTTTGTGCACTGCCGCAACACTTTTACGCACATTATACGCACTTTTCAGCCGCACTACATTACACTATTTCGCCTGCTACCCTGCAGCCTTCCTTTCCATTATCGCTTCGCCTGCGCCAAGACCGGCGGTGGATCGCCTGGTGTGCTATCTCTCTCCTTATCGTCTTTGTGAAACACCGCTTGTAGGCGCGGTATACGCCATACAGCATTGCCAGGGCCCCGAGGAGCAATATTACCAAATATGACATTTGTTGAGCTAAGGTGGTAGCTCAGCTCCTGCTGCAACGTGGTAGCCTAGTTAGTGCCACCTCCTGCCGCACTTTGTGCAATAATTACTTCCTCCTGCTTTGAAGAAGTACTGCCCATTTTGGAATTTAAACTTTGCACACACGATTAAAAACACTGTCTTCTGAATCAAAGTCACTGAGTAATTTAATTAAGTTCGTCATTTCTATTGTACCGTTCGCTACATAGTGAATATGGAATGTGAAACGCGATGCGCGAGTGGCCGACCGGGCAGGGTCGCCATGTAAGGTTGGGACGTGAAGTAAACACGGTGTCTCGAGTATGAGTGGTAATTATGTTGAAAATAGGTTTAATATATAATAAGATAGACAAAAGGGGTATTCACACTACAGCTGTAATAAATGACAGACATTTAAATGCTTCGTGTATACGAGACTAAGCGGAATAGAAATGACGCCGACGATCTTCCCGGTGGTATGACCCTGTGCTCGAGGGTCAACCAGGATACCAATGTAGATATCGGTGTCATAGTCTCCTCGCTCTTGGCCTCCGAAGTGAAATAATATGAATTAGTAGGCCCAAAAATTATCTGGGTTCGGAGGAAACTGGGAATTCTGATTGTATAATTTCCCGTAAATCAGCGTGTACCCAAGAGCTGAAAATAATTTGGGAGTCTATAATGGATATTGTGGATTTAGCTGAAGGAAAAGAAACGTAGAAAGGCAGACAGAATACGAAAATAGAATAAACGTCGTCGAGATGCGAGCACTGCGCAAAATCTGCGGCGTAAAGCTTGCATACCGAGTTCGCAATGTGGATGATCGAATTATAGTTAGTCTGAAAGAGAATATCGATGTTAAGATAAGAAAGGGCATGCACTGTTAATTTGGACAAGTAGAAAGATTGCAAGAGGAATTAATGAAGAAACAGATATGTAACACGAAATTCAGAAGTATGTAGGTGCCTAGACTCGCCTACCTAAACCTAGGAACCGGCGAACGTGCATGAAAAAAAATAGTAATTTATAATTATATTTTTATTAAAAGAAAACTAAATTACTAATGTAGCTTCGTTGGTTCGGATATGTAGAAATAATGCAGGAGGAATTAATCACGAAACCGATACGCAACGCGAAAGTGGAATAATATAGGAGAAAGGCCAATACTCGTCTAGTATGATCAAATTAAATCATATTTTATAAAAGGTGATATCAGGAGCCGTAGAAACTGGCTAGCGTGTATGAGAGAGCTATGAATGTGAAAGAAGGGAGTGAAATGTGTAAGGGCCGAGAAACGTGGCGGTCGGTTCCACCCCACAAGGGAATCGGCATAAAGTTATAGACAGAATGAAACGTATTTTAATTACAGTAATTATCTAAAAACTATGAGAACCCAGTTAGAAAGATTAGGTACTGCGAAAAGTTTTTTTTAAGCGTTTATTCAAAGCATAAGTACCTATTTAAAATGTTTACAAATTCTGCGTCACGAAAACCCACAGGGTTTATCTGTGTACAGCGAGTCGTTCATCAAATGAAATTATTTATGTAATAGTTTTTGAACTTCCCTAACTTTACATAAGTTATATTTAGCATTTTGTAAATATACATTCTGCAACTGGTCTGGCAATTCATTTAGATAAGTCGCAGTAAGATAATTACACATTCTAGTTAGGTTATCTCAAGGCACAACTGGCCACTTCATACAAAAAGCGACAGATTGAAAGATTGTCAACTATTCGGCGCCATGTCTAATACGTACATATATTTATATAGACTTTGTGTTGTCTCTTTCTTCTTCTTCTCACTTATATGCCTTCTGCCGTCAATTGGTGAACCATCGACGCTGCTGTAATAGGTCCTATGGTGACCTCCGCTTTTTATCACCGCCGGGGCCATCCACTGCCCGGGATCAGTGAGATGACTGATATGTCTGTGTCATCCAACCCCGTGCCTGAGCCAGGGATGACTGCTACACCAATTGGTGAGCCTAATTGTCTCCAAGCTCTACGCGCCTTCACCGATTTAAACCTCTTTACATCTACCCTCATATGATTTTGTGCTTATACCTACATTAAATTGATATTTCCTATCGGGTATTTTATGGTTGACTGAAAGAGATTATAAAAGAAAAGTCCTCCATTATACAAAAAAATATATTGACATTTGTATTTTTCGAATAGTACAATAAAGATTTTACAAACAAACATATCTTTTGGAGGGTGGTGAAGAAGGCTCAGGGTTGTTCGTCAGCATCTAATATGAATAAGATAAAGTCTAAAGCTGGTTACATTCATGTTAATACTCAAGAAGTGTTAGAACGGTCAATTCGTACAAAATATTGTATGAATTATTCAGAAAGATATATAATATAATCCCACCAAAAACATTCTGTAAAAAACTAGCCAAGTCTCGACGGAGCTGCTTGTTTATCTCTAAAAAGTAATGAAATCTAGACAAAGTCGTGCCAAGTCTAAGGTTCCTTACTGCGATTTCTTTATTATTATAGTTAATGTTGTGTGACTTGGCCGTTGAAAATTCTTTATACGTTAGTGGGTACAAGTCAATTTTGTTTACACGTAATGTTATATCTGTACCTATGTTTATTAAGCGAGATAATAGCCCATACTGGTGTTGGTAATTGGACGCTAGTGTCACATTTTAGGCTGTTGTTGATTGTGCAACACATGCATTCAGCATTGACAATGCTGACTTCTGCTCTCTTCTTTTTGGAGTGTCAAATCGACCACCGATCCTACATAAAATAGACGTACAGACGGACTTCTATCAATGATTAGAAGTCCGTCTGTACTGGAAATATTTTTTTATATTGTTTGTTTCAGGCTCGCCTATACGTAAGTATTATTGAAATTCGCAGCTTTATCAAGCCTATATACAATTGACTGGTTATTGAATCAACGTTTTCCAAGTGGCAATTTTCCATCGTCAATGGGTAGCGGTTCTGGCGACAGATTGGTGCAATGGTGTCATGGAGCACCTGGTTTTGTACCCTTGTGTAACCTTCAACGGCCAAGTCACACAACATTAACTATAATAATAAAGAAATCGCAGTAAGGAACCTTAGACTTGGCACGACTTTGTCTAGATTTCATTACTTTTTAGAGATAAACAAGCAGCTCCGTCGAGACTTGGCTAGTTTTTTACAGAATGTTTTTGGTGGGATTTCACTTCTTTTTGTAGAAACGTAGACATATTGATTTATTTTATTTTACATTTTCTTATTTGACACAGTTTTTTTCTCATAGTAGAAGGGGGCATTACCATATCTCTAATACAGCTGAGACCAGCTGAGGGTTCTTCATCAGATACTTCAGACCTTCGATTTTTGACATCAAATGAAGCGGCCCACCAAGTTGAACATTTTTTGTAAAGGCGGTATGTCGATCTCTAATAGTTTAGTTGGGCTCTTGTGTTTTCTAATCAGGGTCACCAGGTACTCCAGATCTTCGATTATCCTAGTTTTTATAGTTTTCCCTTTATGTGGCCATTAAACCCTAACTCTGTACCAAATTTCAGCTCTCGGAGTTTATGGGAAGTACTAGTTCTATTTTGATGATCATGAGTGAGTGTCATAAATGCGAAACTTTGCTTTCGCTTAACTTCGGAACTAAATGACCTACAGACTTGAAATTTTGGATTTTAAGTATGTGATTATAGCTTACTGGATGACGAAAATTTCTGCGTTCTGGTCTTATCCAGAGGTTCTCAAATAGGGGCCTGAAAATGCGGCGAAATGGTTCCAGTAAAGGATGGTACGGCAGTGTTTGCTTCGCGCTCGACTTGGCGGGGGCACTGCCGTGCCCCCTGATATTAATAAATTTATCAAAAGATATATCATGAGCCATTAATAATGGCTCAAAATATACCTCTACGTAAAATTCTTACTATATCTAATACGTAAAATTAATAATATCAATTGAGCCAGATATTTGTTACTGGGATTTTAGTTAGTCTGTAAAATGTCATTGACTTGATATTATTCTCATTACGGTCCATAATGACTAAGGTATTTCCTTTATCCGCTTTAGATAACATAATATTATTAGTCGACACTCTTTGTTTTACAAATACCATCGCCTTGACCTTACTGCTAACGGAATTTGGAGACAGGAAAGACTTAAGGCTTTGAATTCAACATCTTAGTCTTTTCCACTAAAAAATTACGTGTTTAAAAAACTAAAATTTTTATTTTTAATAAGACGCGCCTGCCAGGTTTTCTAGGGAATCTTAAGTTTTTTTTTATACAACGTCGGGACAAGCATACGGCCCAACTGAAGTAAATCAGTTACCGTAGCCTATTAGCGCTTGTAATATATTAAGTATCACCCGCGCGATACCCTCTCTGCTGCTAATACAGCAAGTCCTTAGAAGCTTACTCTGGTGACCTCACTCACACGCAGGAACACAGCTACCCTCTAGGGAATTGTTTTTTGGCTGCGGTTTTCTGTGAGGTGGAGGTACATCTCCAGACGGGCTGTCTGGAGATGTACCTCCACCTCACAGACAGCTTTGATGCGCCCAACCTCTCTTAAATCATCCAGACCAAGCCAAACATACATGTTTTGTGCACAAATGGTTGTCCTGTGTGTGAATCGAACCCACGAGCGGCGATGTCAAAGTACTTTGCTACATTGTGACGTTCCTCCTCAACGCCTTATTAATTAAACATGTGTATTATTTCAATAAATTGATCATTATTTTTAACAATTTCTAAGAAATAAAAACAATATATTTCATATTCAACATTTCTACCAATATCAACGTCATCCCTCTGTCCTCTCACTTGCAAATAACGACATTAACTGCTGTACAATTTAATTCCCTTAACCGTAAAGAGCAATAGCAATGCTACACGCAAAGTAAAAGAAAAAAAATACGTGCTCTGAAATAACAAATTATGTATCTATAATACTAATACAGTGAGTAAATTTTTATACAAAATGAACAATAAATGAATACAGAAGTCATTTTTTTTCAAAAAATCACCCAAGCGCAGTCGTGGCCGCAACTGTTCCACAAATGAAACATAAATTATACGTTGCAGGTTATAATTTATCCGCTAGGTACTTTCCAAGATAATTGCCACAGTGCGTGCAGTAATGATTTACACTTTTGCAGGAATCCATACAGTATGGAATACACATACAGGGTATGCACCTGAAAGTTACGAAAAAAACATATCAGAGAAGCTGTGTGTATAATATATATATATATATAAATATATATAGGTATATACACATGACCAATATATGTGTGCATGAATGCATGCGTTCGTGGGCTATGATAACCGCTTTATGCCCCCGACAAAGTATAAAATACATGTGTATATATATGTATAATAATATTCATCATTCATATCAGAGATGGGTCTATACTTTTTCTATAAGGCTTTATCACCCATCTTGATAAAACAAAAAAAAAAAAATCTACTTCTTTGTTCAAAATTGCCGATGGAAACAAACTTACCCGACAAAACATAGTAACATAGCCATCATATGTGTTCGCATGGTAGTTGTATACTCCACTCTCGTTACCATTTGTGTGTGACATGAAGTACAGGTAACTCTACAGGGCTTAGGTCCAACCAACGGGGCGTATAGGACCGTTGGGACCATGACAGGGGCTACAGCCTGGCTATTGGTGTCGATTCCTGGAGCTGTTACAGGCGCGTAGGGAGTCATAGGAGGCACGTCAGGATACAAAGGCAAAGTAGGAGGATGAATTCCATCTTGAAGTGGATCTTTATTTGCTGAAAGAATTAATTATTTTTAAGTCACAGATAACTCATTGTCAATTTAATTTTATCACTGCTGTTTACAACGTTTAGTTGCAAGCAGAAATACAAGCAGGAGGCATGTTCAGCGGTACGTTTTTCAGCTGAAAGAATAACGATAATGACAGTTCTTCTTTTGCGGACGGTCAACCAAAATGAATTCGACAAATGCTGGCATAATGCTTAAGTTGTATCCATGATTTTGCGTCCATTTGTATGTTATCGGATATAATCCGATCAAAACCACATTTTCAAATAAGGAACGTAATAAAAAGGAACTATAAAGTTTCACATACAAACTACAAATATCAAGGTATTCTGCTGACGTTAATTTAGATGGTATGTTCGAAAACATGGTGTAAGCAGTGGTCTTTCAAGACAAACTACGCACACGTATCGTGATTCTCTTCGCTTTTTATCCCGTGTACATACACGACAGGATGTGTAGGTGCATTCGTTTTTTCTGTAGCAGTAACGAGATCTAAATACTGAAACCTTGACTCTAGAGGCCTTGCTGTGGATTGAGGTACATCATCGAGGGGAGGGGACCGATTAGGTGCTTTATGATTTTTTTCCTGAATATTAGTAACCTCATTTTGTATAGGATATGTTGTAATCGCCCACATTCTGTAGGCGTTTTGAATGTAAATATAAAAAAATGCATCGCAATTTTTGATATCATCTAAGTATTTTTCTCAAACAGAAATAGTACGATGTCATTTGGTCGACACGGTGAGAAGTCACCTTCGTTTTCCGATTCTAATTGTAACGCTTCAATAATATCTTCCTCATTTGGCTGACTAACCAGATACCTAACCAATTTTGTCGCCGCGCCATTTTGGCGCGAAATTTGTATAGAAAAACACAGTAATTATACCTGAAATGTGGGTGATAGATAAGGAAAGATACTACGAGATATCTCGTAGGTGACTCCGAATTAAATTGAAATTATACTGATGATGCCAGTGTATGAGATATTTCGTATACGAGACATCTCACTCATACTTTGGCTCTATAAGTTAACTTGATTACTAGAGACGCCAGCTACACGTTATCTCGGCTTACGATGTATGGTGGGAACTGAGTTCCACTCCTCAAAAAAGTAATAAAAGTATAGTACCTATATAATGGGGTATTTAAAAGTAAAGTAGTCACATGTGAGTTGAGATTGGGATTGCACAACATTAGTAACTTCAATAACATAATTACATTAAATATTGATCAATGACAAAGAATGACTAACTTCGACTACAGTAAGTACTACTAAGACTGTTGTCAGAGTAATAAAATGATAAATTCAGCCAAGTATTACGATTAATTGTGGCGTAGAATGGCTAACTTCAAACGTAGAGTGTTACGTTATCTTGTATATAAATATACAAAAAATAAATATTTTCAGACAAATTACATATAGCCATTTGATTATATTTAGGGTTCCGCAACCGAAAAGGAAAAACGGAACCCTTACAGCATTAATTTATTGTCCGTCTGTTAAGATCACTTTTCAGAGGAACGCGTGGAGGTATTAAGTTGAAATTAATATCAAATAATCAAGACTGCAATCCCTTGGAAGAGTGGAAAAATCAAACTACTAAATTAACCTAATCAAAAGATATGGTTCTTTATGCCCAGCATAGACGTAATAAATAAAGCAGACACCGTCTCCCGAACTAAACACTGAAGCACCGCCAAAGTAAGTCAGTTGCTATACGTACGAGCCGATATGCACACATTCACACCATAGTAAGTCTACCGCCCGCCATTACGCACCGACACCTCGCCACGTGATAACCTTGTCGAAAAAAAAAAAAAAATACCGTCGTGCGTGGTGAAGAGCTGTCGGAACCATAGTGGTACAATTAAAAAAAGCCAAGGGATTACTTTTCATAGGTAAGCAAGTAATTTTTCTGATTAAATAATCGTTTTCATTAATTAAAAAAAAAATCGACCGGTGTTATCATAACTCACATTTCCAAATTAGCGTAAATGTGGGAGATCATTTTTCTTTTGTTCTCTTGTAATTCTTACTTAATTCAGATACCTAATTTTATTTAAATAGACAAATAATTTACATCCTATGATTCTTTTACTGAACAACCATTATTCATACCTTTAATATTTTTTTAGATTACCATCGTCAAATGATGCATAGAAGAATGATTGGGTACAAATCATAAGAGAGTGCAGAAAAGAAAGCGGCTGGATTCCATCTAAATCCAGTATAATATGCAATATACATTTCGAGGAGTGGCTGCCGTCTTCTGTGAGGTGGAGGTACTTCCCCAGTCAGGGTAACGTCGTGCCCTACCTCTCTTTCGTCAGAGCCTCGTCTGGTCAGTAAAATTGGTGTATATGTTTGGGCATTATTTATTTCAAGTAAGTATGCATTTGTCCTACATAATAAAAGGAATATGTAATGTTATATTTCATGTGTTTAATTTATTTTCATCAATACCTATTTTAAACAATACAAATTACAAATCAACGATCCATAAAATTCGAGTTCTAAAGACAGTAACGAATCACATAATTTTTTTATTCCTTTTTAGTTAGTTTCTCTTAAGCTATGGAATGAGCTCCCAGCCGAGGTTTTTCCAAGGGAATACAGCATGGAGTTCTTCAAGAAATGCGTGAAGAGGTTTTTAGAGGGTCGGCAACGCATAAGTGACACCCCTGGTGTTGCAAATGTCCATAGGCTACGGTGACCGCTTACCATCAGGCAGGCCGTATGTTTGATTTCCACCTTAGTGTAAAAAGTTAAAGAAATGGGAAATTTTCTTCCATCTGGCAATCCACTTGACACTCACACATAGTTACATGCCGCCATTGTGGTGCTTCAGTTGTTTCTCAGCGAGATTCCGTCTGACTTTTTATTACGTCTATGATGCCCAGTTCATGCCAGTATATTTTGCCATTTGTAAGGGAATTTAAATCTATAGCGTACTTCCCGTTAACCTAGAATCATAAAATTTAACGAGAAACTATGTCATGTAGTACAAGTAAGGAAGATAATTTAAATAAAATTCGAAAATCTTCAATTTAATTTTGCAGGAACTAACTTATTTGCAGTTGGAACGAACCGCTATCTGTGTCAATGTATGGGAACCGTTTTCCAATGGCAAGGTAAGTTTCGCTCTCAATCAAGTTTATCTTTTCGTTAAAGCATTGTTTGATATTTTCATAGTTTACGCGATTTCCGTGATGGACGAACTAATTACATCTACAAGTTTGTACGAAAACCTTGATGCACGACTCCGACGCCGCAATTGGCCGGTTTTTTGTAAACAAATGCTAGTAATACACAAAAACACCCACACAAGACAGAAAGACATTTTTGTGCATGCAAATGTCTGTCTTGTGAGCCTATAACCCTTGGCTTACAGTCTTTTTTTTATACCACCCAGGTGTCAAACAAGCATACGGCCTGCCTGATGGTAAACAGTCACCGTACTCTATGGACATTTGCAACACCAGGGGCGTCACTCATGCGTTGCCGACCCTAAAGTCACCATTACTATAGCCACTCGCCCTCCGGGCACGTCAAGTCGTTGTAATATTATATTTCAGCAGAAAAGTATTTATACCCCTTGTGTTGCAAACTTTCATAGGCTGAGAAACTGCTTCACATCATAAGGACTGTACACTTACTTATCATCCAATGTAGTAAAAAGATAGAAAAAGATGTACTACGTACTATACACCTTATATAAGTCGATGTCCTGTCCAGTCGATGAAAGTATATGAAGTTATCTAAAGCTCTGTACTAAATGATAAAAAATAATCCCTTACGACCTATGACTATGACCGTCAGAGCGTCCGTCTGTCTGTTCCATGTGAGTTCCGTGTATATTCAGAAAAATAATATAATATTTTTCTAACCAGCCTTGTTTTATTGGAAATCATCAAAAATGTCCATAAAAATGTATGTATCGAACCCCCTATTGTTATTATAACATGTGTTTACAAACGACTATGTATAATTATATTTTCTTAATTTAATACTTACATTTCATCATTGCAAACAACACTGTGTCACAACACTACAAAATTCTAACGTTATGAATAAACCGACGCTGTTGATGGCCGCTTGTCAGATGGGCCAGAGGCCCGTATACCCGAGTATATATGTAGCAGGTCCTAACACAAAAACGTTTTTTTGCCAAATAGACAGGGGCGATGGCCGGCCTGCGGCAATAGTAACGCCAGGTACCATTTGTAGAAATTGTCTCTTTATCAGGTAACAACGTAGTATCGGCTGATGGGCTAAACGGAGAAAATGGTGTACAACATTTTTTTTACTTATTTGTATTTCTTTTTACTTTACTGTACCACCATGCTGGCAATGTGTAAATATTAGGAAATATAGGGCGCATCAATGCAACCCTACTAAAAAAATACCTATACCTATAAGAAAACTGTAGCTAAACAACATTCTGGAGAGTTGTCGTGTTCCGGCTAGTGAGTGAGGTTACCAGTAAACTTCCAAGTAGTTGCATTGTTATCTGCAGGAGTGTCGTCGCGCGAGTGTTACTTATTGTATTGCAAGTGTGCATAAGCGATAACCACTTCACAACAGGTGGACATATGCTTGTTTGTCTCCCGGCATTGTGCAAAAAAAATGCTTTGATAATTTGAAGAGTATTTAAGTATTCTTTATTGCACATGGTTGTAATATGGTATGCATAGGTGAGTTTATCTCTACAAGAAATCTCCTTCCGCTTACCATAATTTTTTTAGTACAGTAGGTATACTGAATGAATGGCAAGACGATAAGTGTTTTTTACAACGTCAGAAGGTAAACAATCATACAACATGCCTGATTTGAGCACATCGCAGTCAAGGACCGCTTGCAACACAAACCGCTGTATGTGTTTGTAGTACACAGAAGTATGTAAACAGTAAAATAAATATATTAATTAATGTAACGGCTCCTTATTTTATTATTTTCAAAAGCCTACGTTTAATTTTTCATTTGTGCATCCTTTTGTTATTTGAATGAACAAAATAAACAACTAAAACGAACGTTGAGTATTTGAAATTTTATAACAATTTTGGTAAAAAAGGCAGATGTTATCACAGACGTATCAAAATGTAGTCACGTTATACACCAACATTATTGTATTTTAAAATGGCGCAAGTAGTACTATATCTACTTACAGAAAATTATTATGACACTTTGCTTTAACAAAGACAGTGGCGCAGTGGTTGATAACGTTACATTGACACTAACGCTCGTGTGTTCGATTCCCACGCAAGACAAACATTTGTGTGCATAAACATGTCCGTTTGTGTTGGTCTGCATGTTTTTTTAATTATATAACTATTTTTTATAACAGAAAAAATGGATACTAAATCGACGCTCAAAATTTTTATCGATGTTTGTATTTATTTGTTTGTATTGCCTTAAACAATATAACCTAACATCAACATTGTATTGTACAAAAGTTCATAGGGGAACAACGCATAAAAAATACGCGTTTTTGGGGTAAAAATATATTTATTCCATATGAACACTGGTACCTACCACGACGTTGAGGTTTTCGAAAGTTATTAAACATTGTTTTCGTGATTTTTCTTAAAACAATATTAATTCTTTTGAGTATATATTTGTGCACCATTGAATCATACAGGACGGCATAGTCATATATTTTTTTCATTTGAACTAATAGGTGGCATGCGCTTATGATTAGGTACTCGCGGCAGACTAACAAGTGACTGGCTTACATTTTTAAATTTGGCCTATTTTTACTAGCATCTATTTTCACATAAGACTCCATCTACACTTTTTTCTTGGTCTGAGGCTAATATTATAATATAATATAATTAATAAATGGACACATAGTTTTAATTTACCTTGATTCATACGAGTAGCACATTATTCTAAGAATATTCGATGTCAGAATATGGACATGCTTAAAGGGGACTGCAGTAGCGGTAAGCGTTGTCTTTTACAGATACTTAATACACACAGGTAGAGACGGTGGCAGGTCGGATGGTAGGCGGTAGTGTGTTACAATTGACGGGCAATTGCAGATACGACCGTAGAAGCAGATACAAGCAGAGTCATGTCAACGACGACTAACGGTAATGGTACATGCCGACGCTAGTTTGCAAGATCAAATTGATGGCAGAAACACATAAAGTAGTATATGTCCATTTTTATGTAAATGTACAAAAGTTATAAGATTAATCTTCTTGTAAAACACATTGATCATGGTAGTTGAGTCTTGACTTTCCTCAGCTCCTACGCCCTACCACTTTCGCGTTATATATCTCTTTCGTAATTCATTCCTCCTGCATTCTGTCTACATGTGCATACCTCTTTTTATTTTAACACCAATACTATCTTTCAAACCAACCATTTTTCTTATATCGTCATTGCAAACGTCTACAAGCACTAGGTCACAAGTTATGCGCAACACTCTCCTTTCAACCACGTTTATCCTACGTTACATTATACAATATCCTTGAAACATACACCGTGTTATGTATGATGATTTGTGATTTCAGCTTGCTACTGCAAGAATTTTTCTAACGCTCAATTCACAATATCCTCAGCACCCACTCGTCTTAACACATCAGCGATGTATATTCCATTCCTGTTGAAAGCGCATCCAAGTTATATAATCTTATCTACTTATTTGTACCAACACTACATCATTAGCCGTAATCCTTACATTACATCGTTTTGATTTCTTCTCTTTCAAATGCATTATCTTTGATTTATTCGCATTCAGTAGTAAGCTCTACTCTATACATCCTCATCTTCATTATTGTAATCAGTGTTTGTAGCATTAATTATATTATATAAATAAAAATGTATTGGCCCAAAACTTATAATTTACACAAAAGATTGGGTTAGACTAACAAAAGTTCAGGACAGTTCCCATGCACACGAGAAATGAGGTAACGATTACCAGTTACATAGGTGACCATAGTTGCAGCGCCAGCTAATGAAGCGTTTGGTAGTACTAAACTTCCATGATTGTTATTTATGCAAAGTAGAGACAGCGTGTCGGGTTAGTAGAGCTGGCCAATAAATGACCCCGTAATCTATCTAAGTCGACTGTCCTTAAGAGGATAGTCTTCTTAAGGACATAGGAATAGTAAGGTTTTCAGTCACTTGAGACGAGTCTAGAATTTGCGTTTTATGTGTCTTCTAGACATTTGGAAAATTTCCCTTGGATTTTTATAAGATGCAACAATGTTATTTGAAAGACACGAAGTGCCAGAAATAATTTGCAACTATTAATAAAAACTGTGGAAAAAAACAGCTAATTTATATATTATATGTACAACGTAGGTGGTCACTTAATGTAAATTGATTACAACAGCCTGTGAAAACTTGCAACAGATCTAGAACTGCCACCCCTGCTGATAACACAACAACTCCTTAGGAGCTTACTGACAACACCACCTACTCGTAGGAACACAGCAACGCGTCCGGGAGTTGTTATTTGGCTACAATTTTCTGTTAGGTGGAGTTATAGCAAATCCTTTTACATATCCTAAAATTAAATTAAATAGGTGGTCCAGTCATGACGGTAAAAAAGTAAAGCAGTAATTTTACTCGTTAGTATGCATTATAGGAACAATTTTATTGTGAAAAAAATTTCGACGTGTTCATCATATGATGAACACGTTGTATTCGTTCCGCTGATTATTTTCCCGATTTTTATGCTATGTCGATCGAATACAAGTGATTGGGATGATTCTATTTATTATTATATAAATAGAATATCCCCGTCCGATTCGTTTAGACTATCACCTCTCTACCATCATTTGTATTCAGGCACTATGTTTGGTCGACGTTTCGCTTAAATGCTATTTGTCGAGACTATCTGCAACAAACAGGTGGGTACAAATAATAATTTGATAATCTCTATAACAACTATGAAAAAAATGTTTTGTATGTGCTTAACTCACGACAGAAATTCCCACTGGATTATGAAATACCGGTACAAGAAAATATCTTTAGAAAAAGTAATTGAAACGCTGATTCTTTTTAACTTTAATAATACTTTATTTTCTTTGCATCGACATAATCTTGTATCTTCGTAGATAGTACAAAGTATTTTCCAACTTAAATCGTTGCCAATGTTCTTAAATAACAACTGTATTTTTCAAAGTCACCCAAATTGTTAGTATTCATGCTACGTTATTGTATTCATATAGGAGAATAATTAGCATAGTTCAAGAAACAATATTTTCGGTTACTGGGTCCGGATAGCCGATAGATTAGTTCTACCGTTGTATGACATTATTTTATTTAAGTGATGTTATTTGTCAACTGACGACAGAAATCGATAATTTTTTTCATTAATTTTTATAAATATCATATTGTTTAGAATGTACATGAAAAAAGAAGTATGGTGGATAGTAGATGTGGATGCATGCTTCTTTTGCACTATCTTTTGCAAAGAAGTATAAAACATTGAAAGTAACCATGATTCATTAATCTTCGTCAGATTAATATAAAGTTTTTGTATGTGTATGTATGTCTTTGTATACTACCGGATTTATTTAACAGTTATTATATATGTAATGTTTGTGTATGTATATTTACTGTGTGTAGTAATTTCAATTAAAATATCTAAATAATTCGCTTTTTACTTTGTGCACCGATTTCCTGTATATATATATGTATATATATATATATATATATAAGGTTCCATAAGGTTGTCTGGTAGAGAATGCTATTAGCATTAAGTCCGCTTTTGTACCTATATATGTTTTAAATAAAAGGAGAAATGCCTGGTGGGATGCGGAGGTTGAATCCTCCGTAGCAAAAAAAAGGAAAGTGTAGATCTTCTTTGCCTTTAAATGAAAATATGAGAGAGAAGAAGAAAGTCTATCCTGTCTATGCAAGAATGAAACTAAGGCATTAGTGAAAAACAAGCGTGAAATACAAATTATGAATGAGGAAAAGAGGCTGACGAAAAACTTCGACTCAAATACCAAACTCTTTTAGAGAAAGGTAAGTCTCGGAGTGGTTCGTCGGCATCCAGAATGGACAAGATAAAGTCTAAAGCTGGTGTCATTCTTGCGAACACTCAGGAAGTGTTAGAACGGTGGAGTGAATATTTTGAAGAAATGTATGAGCATGCCTTGGACGCTGGCAATAAGAGTGAGCCTGATGCTTACTCCACGTTGACGGAGTCCGACAAATGCATAACTATCGATGAGATCGAATGGTCGATACGAAGCTTGAAAATTGGAAAGTCAGCGGGAATTGATCTGATCACAGCTGAGATGATCATACTAGGTGGTACTTATGTCCGGGATGCCTTCTGGTACTTACGCAATTTATTCTGGGAAACTGGAAGGATCGCGATGGACTGGAGATGCGTAGTCATCGTGCCCTTGTATAAAGGCAAGGGGTCACGCATCGACTGCGCAATGGCTATCAATTTGATCAGCTTAGCAGCAAAAGTATAATATACTTTTTCTGTTAAGCTATAGAAAGATAATTGAAAGGAAAATGAGGCTAAAATCCGCTGAAATACTGTGGGAGGCACAAGGAGGATTCGGAAATGGAAGGGGATGTACTGATCAAGTTTTCTCGCTCCGCAATATCGCGGAGTAGCATCTGGCCATAGACTAGAAGGTTTTCTGCGGTTTTGTGTATCTTGAGAAAATATTTGATAGGGTTAGGCGAAAGGAACTGTGGCACATATTGTCGAGATATGGGATTGACGGTTCACTGCTCCGTGCTATGCAGTCCACTTACAAGGATGTCCTTGTTGATATTGATGCTTAGCATGTGTGCGGATAGATGGTAGCATGTCACCCTGGTTTGATGTCAAAATTGATGTCAAACAGATGCAACCCTATTTGACACAAATTTTGCTAGGCTGTTTATTCTGTATCTCGATAGTTGTCTGCAGAGTATAAGGTCAACGAATGTAGGATTGCGCATGGGTGCCTAGTGATGAACTGTTTGCTGTATGTAGACGATGCCGTAATATTAGCAGAAACACCATCTGAACTGCAAACACTGGTCACAATAATGAAAGACGATTGTATGTAGAAATTCCATAAGGAAGTGAGAGCTGGATATGGCAAAGAGAACATGAAAATAGGATAAACACAGTCGAATTGCGAGCGCTGTGCGAAATTTGTGACGCTTGCAGACCGTATTCGCAATTATGATTAGAAACAGAGTTACCGACTCTGAAAGAGAGCGTAGGTGTTAAAATAAGAAGAGGCATGCTCCGTTGGTTCGGACATGTAGAAAGAATGCAGAATGAAAGAATGACGAAGCAAATATACAACGCAAAGTGGAGGGATATAGGGGTCGAGGAAGGCCAGCACTTACCTGTCATGACCAAATTGGCCCATGTTCTATCAGAAGGTGATGTTAGGAGCCTTAGAAACCGGCGAGCGTGCATGAGAAGAACAATGAATGTTAAAGAAGTCAGTGAGGTACGCAAGGATCGAGTCATGTGGTGCTCGGTTCTCTCTGCCTACTCCGCAAGGGATTTGGCGTGGAGTTGTAATACATGAAAAAATCATGTATTAAGAGCATAAGAAAAATAACTATTTAATAATATTTTAGTCTAATACGTATAAAGTCATTGTATGAAAAAGCTGAGTTGTTTTTTAGATTTCATCATAGGACCAATTCTGTAAGTTACAAGCATCTGGACTGGTCTATGTCTGCCTGAACGTTGTAGAAGTTATTGCAGTCAGTCACAGTACAGCGCCATCTACTGCCTAGTTAGGTACGAAGTGTACGGCATATCTTCCTCATGAAATAACATTTATTAAAAAAAGTTTTCATAATTTAACCATCTCATATATATAAGAATAACCATTAGCAATAACCTACACAAAGTTGGATTTTAAATTAACTTCATATATTTGCTTTTAAATTAACTTTATATATTTTTGTATTATTTTAATGACACATTTTCAGTTACAACAGTCTTATAACATAGTATTTATCATTAGCCTATCAATTTACATATTAATTCGTATACTTCTAGATATATCTTTACGTCATAAAGTCAGAAGATACATATTTTTTTTCCTGAGGTTGCTTTTATTTTAATTTGTACATTCCCATGTATTAAAATATATATTCAAGTAAAATTTTGTCATTGTAAGTGTGACTGTGAATTTCTCCGGTTATTACTTCCGCCTCATTATATGATAAGGGATAATAAAATGTACACTGATAAATCCTACGATATATGTTTCTAAAATACAATTATTAAATATAAAATTTATGATATGTACTATTAACTTATTCATATGTTTATTAGTTTGTAATACTAATCCAAAATTCAAATAAATAAAATGCACATTAATATAAAAATAAAAAACAGTTTCTTTGTACAATGCATGGTTTCTCTCTGTAAGAGAACAATAACAGTCCAAATAAAGTAGGTATTACGTCTTTTCTAAGGAGAAACAGGCTGTGATTTTATGTTTTGTTGTCGGGTCGTACAAAGGCGAATATAAGAGAGCACACAGCTCCATAATTTTTATATAATTTGCTTAGTTTATTTTTATATAATATAATTATTATATTTATTAAATAAAAGTAATTAAACAACATTTTAACAACACGTTGAATCTTGTATATGTACTGTATCAATATTTATTGATAAATACGATCATTTATAGTATAGGTAGGTAGTTTATGTAGGCGCTACTAAAGGTAATTTATAAATCGGTCATTTAGCCTATAATGTTACACAAATAAATTATAAATTACAAAAACAAATAGAAGATTCGTCTCAAAGATATACATATAAATATTCACTTAGAGTGCTTACAACATTCAGTGTCTATTTAAAAGGATCTTACTCCATAGCAATCAAACTATAATACAGTGAAAGCTGCATGATATATCCACATATCTCATTTTTCGCATTTATTTCAAGATTGTTTCAGAAATCGTAATACAATAGTCAATTAACTTTGATAGGTTCCAATATAAGCATTGCAATTTGGGCAATAATGATCAGCGTTTAAGCATGAATCCATGCAGTATGGCACACATACACACGGCCAGCACCTGAAATAAAAGAAACCAATAAAAATAATCAGTATCTTATATGTATTTTATAATTATATTCTTTGTTCCTAAAGAAAACTGATGTAACTAACTAGCTCCCTTGGTTTGGACATGTAGAAAAAATGCAGAGATGCATGCAGAGACATGAGTCCCGAAACGTGAAAGGGCCTTGGAGTCGAAGAAGGCTAAGTCTCTCCTAGCATGATCAAATTGATCATGTTTTATCAGAAGGTGATATCAGGAGCCTTAGAAACCGGTGCGCGTGCATGAGAGGAGCTATGAATGTATAGCAACATTACCAACTCACTTTCATTCAACTGCCTCACTTACCGGTATAGTGGTATAATTTGTAATACTGCTACAAGTTTTAAAAAAGCGTGTCAGGTGTGTAAAGACCGAATCATGTAGTGCTCGGTTCCCTCTGTCTGCCCCGCAAGGGACTTGGCGTGAAGATGTAGATAGATTGAAAACTAATTATAATATTTGAGTAGTGATACGCTACAGTGCATGCATCTAAACCTCGTTATATTATTCTTCGTATTTATTGAGATTCTCTGGCACAAAAAGCTGCCCCCCCCCCCCCCCCCCAGCAGCAACACCAAGAGTATCGCTCGCGAGTTGTCTAGTTAGCTGCAGACGGAGAAACTACTCAGGACTACTACTACAAGTAACGTAACTCACTCGCAGAAACACCGAATCCATAAAGGCATCATCATCATAAGTAAAAAATTTTACACCAATACCAAACTTACCCGAAGACACATAATAAAAGAGCCATCAAATGTGTTCGAAGGGTAGCATTGCGTTCAACTCTTGTCACTATTTGCATATGGCACGACTTGCAGGTCACTCTGCTAGGATCTGATCCCATCGCTGGAGCAACAATGATTGTTGGGCTCATAGTAGTGACAACAGCTCTGGTGCCCACGTGTGCGTGCATTACCGTCGGCCCCATGACTGGTGCTCGTCCCGTAGGCTGTGCTGTAACTGTGGGATATGCTGAACCCATGGGCTGTGCTGAACCCGTGGAGTATGCTGAACCCGCGGGTTCCGCTGGTTCTCCGGGATACGGTGGTGGAACTGAAGGATACATGCCCCCACCACCACTGTGATAAGCGGGGGGGTCTTGAAGGGGAACTTTATCTGTAAGTTAATGAAAATATACATTTAGTTAGAATTTACGAATAAAACATAACAATTAAATACGAATTAAGCAATCTTAGATATTGAAATACAAGGTATGTTTCTCGGTGTTTATTATCATCAGCATAACTAGTCTGGCCATAAATACTGTTACATTTTTTTTATACAACGTCGTCGGACGGCATACAAGCATACGGCCCACCTGATATAAAGCGGTTACTGCCTATAAACACTTGTAATACATTAAGTATCACTCGCGCGATACCTCCTCCGCTGCTAACACAGCAACTCCTTAGGAACTTACTGGTGACCTCACTCACACGCAGGAACACAACAACCCTTTAGCGAATTGTCATTTGGCCGCGGTTTTCTCTGAGGTGGAGGAACTTCCCCAGACGGAGTGCTTTGATGCGCCCTCCTCCTCTCCCTCCCTCTCTCTACCTCTCTTAAAAACATCCAGATCAAGACAAACAGACATATTCATTCATTCAAATGTTTGTCATGTGTGGGAATCTTATATATCGGAGCTTATAGCGGAAGTAGCTGTAAGCTGACCATATCTTCCTAACTTCGACGAAGTGTCGAATTTCTTAGTTCCAAATTGTATATCTCAAAGAAACCACAAGTATATCTCTCGTCTTTTTATATCGTTATTTTTATTTAGCAGTCCGCCTGGGCAAGTACGTTCACCTGATGGATGACCGCATAAACAAACCACCTGGTGGAATCTTATGTACCTGCGAGTGATTGAGATTACCAGTGAGGTTAAGAGGTATTGCTGTATTACATTAACCGGATCACATCAGAGTGCCGAATGTTTGTAGGCTTCCTGACCTTGTATAAACATTATAATAGTCATAGGAAACAGCGAGCTGCCTCTGTTAAGCACTAGTGATCAGATCGCTATAAACTATACAGAAAAACCCGCTGAGCTAATTTTTTCTGAAAATTTTATCATAATCAATCCAGCTATATTCGAGTCCATATGGTACATAGAAATGGATGTGTGTATGTAACACACATCCATTTTTATATATAAGAAGAAAGAAGATACTCATACTCATATACATTTATTTACCTACTGACTTACTGAAATATCTATTAGTTGAGACCGGAGATTCATTTATGTATACTCCAAACAAAGTAAACATAGCTCTATGCTTAATTATAAAATTTATAAACAAGGGCCTTGACAAGCGCTGGAAGATGGCGCGTGTAGGTATGGGATCCCGTTTTCACGGTAAAAAGTTATAGTACTTCTTTCTCTAAGTCTCAGTATACCTCTGTACTCGACATATCCGATAATATAATAAACAAAGAAAAAGTTTATTTTCGCATTCATACATTAAAATAGATGTTGATAATATAGCAATCTAACCGCAGTATGTTAAAGTATTATTCCTGCGAATTATTTAGAGAGTTGTAACATTGCACTTTATCAGCTGCTTACGTGTGTGACGTGTATTGCACGCCATTTTTTATTATTTAATAATAACGGTGATGATGCATATTCATAAGCACGTTTCATAGGAATAGGTTAAGGAAAATAACTATTAACTAATTCTATTTTAGCTATACTATCTCGAAATAGTATGTCAACAACAACAAGCCTTTGTTGTTACATGAACTTTGAGTCAGAAACTTAATGATTGTAAATGTTCACATTCAGGGCATTTAGTTCATCTCTCACAACTCGTGCTCGCGATATTTTTTTTTGTTTTTATTTGTATACTTTAAATAAAAACTTAGGAGAGACAATCTATTTATTTTACTTGATATTTGCGTCATATCAATAAGTTTAACACAATTCCCACATCAAAAGTCGATATTATTTTCGATTGTTGATCATTGTTTAATGTCAACACTTATGTTAAATCTCTTGACGATACCGTTGTTAATGTGAATAATAAGAAGATTTACCAGTGGGCACTTGCTGGGAAGTATTTGGTAGGCACGAGTATTTGATCACACATATACATTCTGTGTACTAAGTATCGGGAATTTGTCAATAAAACAAAAAATACAAATTATTCATCTAAATTTATTTTATCGCCTTCAAAGTAGGCCCCATCGCTTGCAATACAACATCTCCACCGCTTCACCCAGTCTTCCATACATTTTTCATAGGCTATTTGCGGTATGGCCTTTAGCTCATTCAGCGAATTTTCTTTTATGGCTTCTATCGACTCAAAACGTTTTCCTCGAAGTGGTAATTTTAACTTGGGAAATAAAAAAAAGTCAGACGGAGCCATATCAGGTGAATACGGTGCTTGGTCGAGAACTTTTGTTGAATTTTTCGCTAAAAACTCTTTCACTATAATGGCTGTGTGTGATGGTGCATTATCATGGTGCAGCATCCATGAGTTGTGTTGCCACAAATCTGGACGTTTTCGGCGGATACTCTCACGCAAACGCTTCATGACGCCTAAATAATATTCTTTATTCACTGTTTCTCCCTCTGGAAGGAATTCGGAGTGAACCACACCACGGTAGTCAAAAAAAACTGTCAGCATCACCTTGATTTTGGAGCGACTTTGCCGCGGTTTTTTGGGTTTCGGCTCGTTTTCGAGACGCCATTCTGAAGACTGTTGGCTTGTTTGCATGTCGTACTCATAAACCCATGTCTCGTCGCCAGTTATTATACGTTTCATAAAGGTCGGATCCGTAGAAGCTCGGGAAACCATGTCTTCAGCGACATGCTTTCGCTGCGCTTTTTGAACAAAATTGAGCTCTTTTGGAACTAGTCGAGCGGCGACGCGTTTCATGCCTAAAATGTCAATGAGAATGTTGTGGACGGACTTAAAAGATATGTTCACCTCACTAGCCAACTCTCTCAGACTCATACGTCGATTTTCGAGCACTAGCTTCTTGATTCTGTCGATGTTTTCTCTGGTCGTAGCGGTTGAAGGTCTACCAGAACGAGGCAAGTCTACTACTACTTCTCGGCCTTCTTTAAAAGCCTTATACCATTCATAAGCCCTTGTTTTCGATATACACGATTCGCCGTTGGTATTTCGCAACATTTTTAGTGATTCACCACATGAAATATCATTTGAAACACAAAATTTAAGGCACACTCTTTGTTCAACAATATTTTCCATTGTAAAAATCGCCGAGGACTCAAAACTATGACCAACAAAAAGTGTAGTTTAAAACAAATTAAATGACAGATCCCGCTCAAATTTTGCGCGCTAAATCAGTACAGTGCTACCAACATGCAGTAAAAAAATTAGAACGACCTCTTTTACGCGGGTCTTTTTATTGACATATTCCCGATACTTTTTACACAGAGTAGTATAACTTATATAGTCGCGTAATCATTATATTTTACTTGTCTTCATCACAATTTCAAATTATTGAATCAATCGTAATCAACATTTTCATTTTGTACCTAAATATAACAAAACCTTGGTATTTTTGCTACACGCCGTATAAATCGAAGTAGTCTAATCTCATGATGATAGTGTCTACAACTCCTAGAAACTATGATCTGACTTGCTAATATATTGTAAGAAAAATAAACATAATATATAATCCAAAATTAAATGTACGAAAGTAATGATGAGTGCCCGTTTATTTTGTAATTGAGTGTATCTATTCGCCTTCGTTGTAACAAAGGAATCGAAAATATAACTCAAGCATAGCTGATCCCGAACTGTTTGGTAGTGTATGGAAATCTATGGCTGCATATACATATACTGAATACCGCATACAAGTACTACGTGAAGTTACTGTAACAACTTCATATGATACTTCTATAGCACATAAAAACTACAAGCTTGAAGCCTTCAAATGTAATGTAACAAATCCCCAGGTTATTACTTGTCGGTATGATGGAGGTACTGTACCATCTCTCTTCTCTTAATGATAAATGTATTAAGAGAAGAGAGAGGGAAGAGGAATGATGAACCTAGAAATATAAAAGTAAGATAGCGCAGTATTTTGAATTGAATCATCAGTCAGTGAATCATATTAATAATTACAATCAGTCTTTATTATCATAATTTATGAGCGGTAGGCATATCAGAAGTGTCTTTGTTTGTTAAAAGTAATCAGCGTATGCCATTTTTGCTTCGATAATAGTATGTAAAAGGTACCAGAGAACGATATAGGCGATTACAATACATTAGCTTCTGTATGCTTCCCCTGTATTATTGTAACTAATAACGCAGGAGAAGCGTATGAGTATTAATATAGATAATATATAGAAGGTGATTCAATAGGATTAAGTGTATGAAGAATTTGATTACAATAGGGTATAGAGGTATTTTATATGAACGGATTCTTTAGTAATTTAACGTATCTATTGGTATTGACAAGTATTTTTAAAGTAATACATATTGTTAGTAACTATCAACAGCGACATTAACATGTTAAATTAGTTTATGGCTACTGTGACAAACGAAAGCATTATATTTATTAATAATTTTAACTTTGTTCTTGAGTTTTTATTTTAGTAATAGCGGTAGTCGGTATTTTATAGGTCTTAAAGAATTTGACTTACTTTCCGATGACATATTCTTGCTCACAACTCCTAGCACAAAACAAATTATTTTAGTTTATGGCGTCACTAACAAGTTATAGAAATGTTGAACGACGTTGTCAGTTTGGTTGAGCAGTAGACTACAATATAATATGTTTTAGGTCCTACTTATCAGCGTTTATCACAAATCTTATCAGAGATAAAAGGTATCTACGCACAAACATTCCTAAAATATACCGATCCATGAATCACTATCAATATCTGTTCTAATCTAAATACTGCATAAGGTTATCGAACAATGCCATAACTGAGTAATATCACAAGCTAAATGTATTCGAAAACATGATGAGAAGGATTTTAATAGTAGAAAACAATGACCTATATGAACAGATAATAATTACATTAAAAACACCTTCCTTTCTTAGAAGCCTTGTATATACACAATTATACATATTATATAATCTTACCGCAGAAGATTATGGACGGAGTAGGTTTTTTTGAAGTAGTATTGCGGCTGGACTCTTAAAAAGAAACGGTACAGAAGCCAAAACAATACGTGGACGCGATGTGTCTCTGCAGTCGCTTAATGGAAAATTAACTTCAACGGTAAATGGAATTAATATTTGCAATTTAATGTAATGATTCTTTTATCAATCTCTTCACGCCAAATAGTAGTTAGTAGACGAGGAGAAACTGATCCAATTCTCTTTTCCATAAATTAGCGTTGGATTAGCATCGCTTGGTGTACTGGCCCAACTTTTTGCTGACAAGTTTTCTCAACCCTCTATTTAGGTATTACATATACACTATTTAGGCCGCACTCACCTCTCCGTATCATTGATGTAAGTTCCATCCCAGCTAAATGTGCATCGAAGATGTCATGTCATTCACTTGTTCGTTCTGGTTTTCATCATTGTGCGACTGTTTGCAGTTCAAACGATTAACGTGGCATCGTTTGTATAAAGTATATAATTCACCACTAAGTCATCATCATCATTATCTCAGCCTGTATTCGTCCACTGCTGAACATAGGCCTCCCCTCTAGGGTGTCAGTGCCCCTCGATCCTGTGCCACCTACATCCATCGACTTCCTGCAAACTTCTTGAGGTCGTCGCTCCATCTAGTCGGGGGGTCGTCCCACACTGCGTATACTAGTATGGGAACGCCATTCGAGAACATTTCTTCCCCAGCGGTTGTCGGTTCTACGAACCACCGCCGGCCGGGCCACAACCTTCACACTTCAGCTTGCTTATCCTGTAGGCTATGTCGGTTACCTTAGTTCTACTGCGGAAATCCACATTTCTGATTCTATCACTCAGAAAAACCCCGAGTATAGCTATTTCCGTAGCACGCTGAGCGACCTTGAGCTTCCCCAAACGGCCCGCAATGAAGGGCCACGTCTACGTTTCGTATGTCATCACTGGCAACACACTGTTCGAAGACTTTGCTCTTCAGGCGTTGAGGTATTTTGAACGAGAATATGTGTCGAAGTTTACTGAACGCTGCCCAGCCGACTTGGGTTCGTCTGTTGACCTCACGGTTGAAGTTGAACTTACCTAACTGAATAACTTGCCCTAGGTAGACATATTCGTCGACAACTTCGACGCACCAACAGCCAAGCTGTTGCTGTTACAAGCTGCCCGACGGAGTTACCATGAATATGACCAGGCTTCTTCTCCCTCCTTCCAGTGTTTCACCGGAATATAAGACGGATGAATAGCCTCTGAAGTACTACAAGTATCGGCTTTCCACCTGCTTTCAGAAACTCCACCTTCAACCGGTGCTTTTTAAGCTGTTTGAGAATGGCACGAATCTCATACAAACTGACGTTTGGAATATCTTCGGTATAATTTCAAGTCAGTTTAGCTCTTAGGTCGTACTAGAACTGTTGCTCGGCTGTAACGACTATCTGTACAGCTGTCACTAGAACTTCTCCATCTCATTCAGAAACTGTCTTCATAGAAATAATGACGCCAGCGTTGGTCTTCAGCTTCGTTAATTGACTTTGACTGACAGACAGATCTTTGGCGAAGACATTGGAACCTTGGTTATGCTCCATCTTCTATTTAATACTAATTATATTACATTGCATGAGATTGTACGTGTAAGTCGAGAGCTTTTGCATTCTTTATGGGCGAGACTTCAGGAATGTGTAGAACTGTGTAGTGATTTTTAGAGGTATGTATTTCTTTGGAGATGGCCTCATACATAGCCTCCACCTTATCATCACGGTGTGTCGTAGTTAGTGCGTACACCTGTATGACCTTCAGTGAATATCGTGTCGTTATTCTGAGTATAAGGTACGCACCCTCTCGCCGACATAGCCTCAATTTTCAGGACATTGCTGACGAGGGGCTTACGGATGATAAACTACTAAGTTATTCGTGCGCAATTCTGTATTCTTAGATCATATTCTGTGTAGGCAATCGGTAAGCTACAGAATAAATAGCTGAACCGAAACACGCAACCCTGAATGATACCAATATTAGCTTCAATCGACTAATATATATAAATGATATTTAAAAAAAAATACAATTCGTACAGTACAGCACGTATTAGGGTCACTATCAATTCGTACCCTTACAATATGTTCCGGAGTTCCTTTTACGACTCTGTCAGATGCTTTCTCAAGATCAAGAAATTGAGTGACGAATTTTTCTTCATTTTCATACTGTTTTGGTAATCTGATTGAACATGAATAAATACTTTAATGTTCCAAATATATAACTGTGTTTATTATTTTAGCACTAGTTACAACATTTATCAAAAAATATAAGAAAACTACTTCAGAAGTAGCTCAAAAATCACATACTACACTCAGAAAACATAAAATGCGAAGTACAATCAACCGAGAAAACTATGTTTAGGTATGTGACGTCACCAGAGTTACAACCAATCCGTGGCGTTCACGTCACAGATGTTAAAACGTATGTTTTGCGTAATTTGTAATAAAATATGGATTAAAATAAACGTTTTCTAATTTCTCTGATCTCGGTTTATGAAAAGCTTGATAAATCATACTTCACGCTACCAGGAAATTGAGTGATGAATTTTTCTTCATTTTCATATTTTGGTAATCTGATTGCATGTTAATTAATAAATATTTTAATATTCCAAATATATAACTGCGTTCATTATTTTTAAGTTTTTTTTTTTAAGAAAAACACTGTCGTAAATCAACTGTAAACGGACCTTCGTTTGTTTTATTCCTTAGAAAGGTTAGTTCTGTTTTCGATCCGGTACTAAAAAAGGAACCCTAATGGTGCGGACAACATAAAAGGAAACCTAACCCTTACATTTATTGTAAATAATTTTGTTAATAGGTACATATTCAAGAAAAACCGGTAACGGGAAGGTTTCACTCGACGTAGAATCCAATTCAATTCAATTAATATTGAGTAATAGTACGTAATCTGAACTGAAATTTTATCAATGTGAATTTCATCAAATCCTACAATCTCCTACCAGGATTAAACCATTCTGGCGCTACTGTCGCGGTTTAAGAATTAATATAACATAAAAAAAGAAAAAATAATAACATAATTCTTTTTTACAACGTGAGGAGGCAAACAAGTATACGTCCTAACCTGATGTAAGTTGACTGTAGAACGCTTGCATTACAAGGAACATTGAGCATGAGATGTGCACATCACCCATTTACGTTATCCCAGCATCTCCTCAGGAGCTTACTTGTAATCTAACTTACTGGCATGAACATAACAGTCGTTATTTAGATGCGATCTCATGTGTGGCGATGGTACTTCACTGTTGCTTTGATGCGTCCTATCACTCCTATCCTATAATTTCTACAATTGCTAACAAGATGAAACAAATATGGCAACACTGACACGGCTTTAAGAGTTCAATTCAAATACAGATCGATTGTAATTCATTGCAAGAGCAACCCAACAGACACCTACTTACCTAAATGCGCCTCAATTAGTAGGCCTTAATTACAGAAACATAGCATATACTTACTTTCATGTTCCATTCTCGGTAACTGCAATGTATTCACAAAACACGTAATGACACACCTATCGCAGAGTCACAGTCAGAATGAACTGATGCGGTTGACTGACTGGCTCGGGTATAACAATTAGTTCCAACAAAAACAATTAGATAAAAACCTGCCAAGTATGAGTCGGTCTCGCATACCGAGGGTTCCGTATCAACTTGTAGGTATGTAAATAGTTCATCTGTCACAAAAATTGAGTATCCAAATTTTTATCCGTTTTTTCCGATTATGTTGCATATTTCACCACAAAATCAGCCCCCAAAACGTATAATTATAATATTAGTTTCTTTACAGGGCTTTCTTTATAACTTAAAATTGGAAATCAAAGTTATTTTTACTTTATTACGAATGTATTAAATTTAAACTATTTTTGTAATTGACGACTAAAAAAGTAATGAATATAAAGATTAAAAAGTTAGTTCGTGTACTGTTTGTACTGTATGAAGTGTAACATTCCTGGATGAGATGTTGATATAACGATTTTTATTTGTGCTACATGACATTGCTTCAATTTGACTATTCTAGGGCAACGATACATATAAGGTTTTGATTCCATTACGAGTATCGAAATATGCAACATAAACGGCGGTATCTTAGAAATTTGAATATATTCACTACTCTGAAGGATTGCAGACTTGAGTATTTGATATTAATTTCATCTATATATATATACTACTCTGTGTAAAAAGTATCGGGAATATGTCAATAAAAAGACCCGCGTAAAAGAGGTCGTTCTAATTTTTTTACTGCATGTTGGTAGCACTGTACTGATTTAGCGCGCAAAATTTGAGCGGGATCTGTCATTTAATTTGTTTTAAACTACACTTTTTGTTGGTCATAGTTTTGAGTCCTCGGCGATTTTTACAATGGAAAATATTGTTGAACAAAGAGTGTGCCTTAAATTTTGTGTTTCAAATGATATTTCATGTGGTGAATCACTAAAAATGTTGCGAAATACCTACGGCGAATCGTGTATATCGAAAACAAGGGCTTATGAATGGTATAAGGCTTTTAAAGAAGGCCGAGAAGTAGTAGTAGACTTGCCTCGTTCTGGTAGACCTTCAACCGCTACGACCAGAGAAAACATCGACAGAATCAAGAAGCTAGTGCTCGAAAATCGACGTATGAGTCTGAGAGAGTTGGCTAGTGATGTGAACATATCTTTTAAGTCCGTCCACAACATTCTCATTGACATTTTAGGCATGAAACGCGTCGCCGCTCGACTAGTTCCAAAAGAGCTCAATTTTGTTCAAAAAGCGCAGCGAAAGCATGTCGCTGAAGACATGGTTTCCCGAGCTTCTACGGATCCGACCTTTATGAAACGTATAATAACTGGCGACGAGACATGGGTTTATGAGTACGACATGCAAACAAGCCAACAGTCTTCAGAATGGCGTCTCGAAAACGAGCCGAAACCCAAAAAACCGCGGCAAAGTCGCTCCAAAATCAAGGTGATGCTGACAGTTTTTTTTGACTACCGTGGTGTGGTTCACTCCGAATTCCTTCCAGAGGGAGAAACAGTGAATAAAGAATATTATTTAGGCGTCATGAAGCGTTTGCGTGAGAGTATCCGCCGAAAACGTCCAGATTTGTGGCAACACAACTCATGGATGCTGCACCATGATAATGCACCATCACACACAGCCATTATAGTGAAAGAGTTTTTAGCGAAAAATTCAACAAAAGTTCTCGACCAAGCACCGTATTCACCTGATATGGCTCCGTCTGACTTTTTTTTATTTCCCAAGTAAAAATTACCACTTCGAGGAAAACGTTTTGAGTCGATAGAAGCCATAAAAGAAAATTCGCTGAATGAGCTAAAGGCCATACCGCAAATAGCCTATGAAAAATGTATGGAAGACTGGGTGAAGCGGTGGAGATGTTGTATTGCAAGCGATGGGGCCTACTTTGAAGGCGATAAAATAAATTTAGATGAATAATTTGTATTTTTTGTTTTATTGACAAATTCCCGATACTTAGTACACAGAATGTATATACCTCCACGCATTTTCGAGAAAAAGACGGACAATAAAGTGATCCTATAAGGGTTCAATTTTTCATTTGAGAACCCTAAAATGAATACTACTCGTTAGCTAATTTTCCTATAATGCATATTTACTATAGATATTGACGGATACTTCTACAGGCATGCACGAAAGCAGGTTTTACGACATTTCTACGTGAACTATACCTTCACGCGAATTCCCTTGTGGGGGTTCACAGAACTAAACACTACATGACTCGATCCTTACGCACCCTTACTTGTTTAATTAAATTCATTTCTTCCCAGGAGAGTTAGAAATAATAAAGTATTTATTAATCATCATAGTATGTATGTATGTATATCTTACCGCCAGGTCCCTTGCGGGGCACGCAGATTTTTATTTTTGATTTCTCACTATAAGGGATGCCAAAGACCGTACGAAATGGAGAAGTAAAAGCCGGAAAGCGGACCCTGGGCTCCGAAGCGAAAGTATAGGACGCGACCGGGATTAGCGCTCGGATGATGATGAAAGGAATAATCAGATCTGAACAACAGAGAACAGAGCATTTCAGTCATTCTTTCTGGTATAAGCATCTTCCTCCTCTGCACTCTTCCTGGCACCTGAACACAAGAATTTCAGCAGTTACAATAACTACGTGTGCAATCGATTCTCTTGTTTCATTTTCCAAAATAAATTCGGGCTATGCATCTAGCAGTGAACTATGCTTGATAACTAAAATATGGGCAAATTAGACACCACGACCGATCTAATACAAAAGTGTTATCGTACCTGCCTGGCCTTTGTAATCTTGTGTTTAATACTTATATATGCACCCGTTGATGATTTTTAATAAAAAAAAAACAATATTAACCGGAAAACTAAAGAGCCATTTTTTCCATTCACGTTACACTGTATGCATACTGTACCATATATATTCTCTCTTCGTCGATTGCGTAATTTTCTCCCCATTGGCTCCAAAATTTCACTCGTACAGTCCTTACTCCTTCCTATACTCGACTATGCTGACTCTTGTTACCTTAGCCTCACTGAAGACCAATTAAACAAACTTGAGCGCCTTCAAAATCTCTGTATTCAATATAGATTTGGGCTTCGCAAATATGATCATGTTTCCGAGTTTCGCTCTCAGCTCAAGTGGCTCCCTATAAAGTTGCACATTCTCTTCTTTATTCTATTCTTTTCAATCCTACTTCTCCTGGCTACTTGAAGGAACGTTTTATTTATCTCAGTGAGGTACGGGATCGTCGCGATTGCGGTACACGCAGTACTCTTTCCCTTCGTCTATTAACACCATCTCACTCTTCGCAATATTACGTTAAGTCGTTCTCGGTACGAGCTGTGCAATTATAGAATGCTTTGCCTATTTCTATTCGCTGTGCACAATCTTTAGACTCCTTAAAAAATCTTGTGAAGTCACACCTTCTCTCTACCTAGCTTCTCTAGGTTATATGTTTATGTATATCGATGATACTATATATGTGCATATTTATAATAACTTACGTTGGTATTGCTACCTGTTGCTGACCAATATGTCAATGGTCTTTCCAACAAATGTGTAAGATTACCAGAAAGCTTCTGAGGAATTGCTATGTTAACAGCGTGGGTGGCACAGAACGAGTGATACTTCCTGTGTTGCAAGTTTTCACAGGCTACGGGCAACTACATTACATTAGGTGGGACGTATGTCTGTGTACCTTTCAACGTTATATAAAAAACAGAAAATTAGATTGAAAAATAAACACATTAAAAATCATATTATATTTTATCATGAATAATGAATTTCCACTTACACTTCGACGGGCTCGGTGGCGCAGTGGTGAAACGCGCTGTTGCGCTACTTTGACACCAACGCTCGTGGGTTCGATTCCCACACAGGACAAACATTTGTGTGCATGAACATGTCTGTTTGTCTTGGTCTGGGTATTTTCTCTGTATAATAAGTATGTATTTACAAAAAAAAAAATGTATTTGCGTATGTTTATCAGTTGTCTAGTACCCATAACACAAGCTTCGCTTACTTTGGGGCTAGATGGCGCTGTGTAATTTGTCCGACAATATTATTTATTATTGTTTATTTGATTCAGAATATTATTGAAACATAAAGAATTTGATTCAGTTCGAGATTAACTCAGGCTGAGTTAATCTCTAGTGTATTATTATCGTACAGTTCCAAAATGATCTCGATTCAATTCAAACGTATGTTCTAAAGCATTCGAAAAAATATAGGAATAATAAACATACTTACAGAATGTACATTTTTATAATGTAAATTGTGTCGATTTTATTAACTCAATGTTTAAGGAGATGTACGCTAAATATTAGCAATTTTTAATAGGATTACGCTCTGTATATTCTTTACATACATACAATTTCACTTGTATTGGTATTTGAGACTATCTGACATCTGAATTTATCTGATATTATATGTATCACGCGATACGCTATTTGAAAATATACATGATACAACTCTCAAGTACAACAATTAAGAATTATCATAAATCGTTATTATGTTACATTTCCTGTACAGCTTGTCTGTATAATTAGAAAGTCAAAGAATTAACTTCATTAGCTAAGGACGACCATTTAGTTATTATATACATTAAGATTTTTGGTTGATTATTTTCATTCACTGTACCATGAATGAAAATAATCAAGCATTTAATAGTAGATGAATTAGACGACAAGAGGCACAATCGATCACACATGTCCACTGCCTTAACTGCACGATTAACGGAGAGATCACCAAAATGGCAACGAACACTGAAGTTCAAGATTGTATTGTGGACGAAGTAGCCGGTATCCAAATTCGACAAAGACGATGAACAAAATATGTTGTTTTTTTAATGCTAATGAGTTATATTATGATCTGAGTATTAATGCGAAAATAAATAAAAGCAAAGGTTTACACTTCGAAGAACTTCCTCACAAAGGGGAATGCCCATCTGAGTACGATTCCTATATCTTCAATACCAACGTTTATGTGTCGTCGGTAATGTTAATATACTAATATAATACTGTTAATAACCAACGCTCGTGGGTTCAATTCCCGCACAAGGCAAACATTTGTGCGCATGAAAATGTCTGTTTGTCATGGTCTGGTGTTTCAAGAGAGGTAGGGCGTATCAAATCAGCCAAATAAATCCGCTACCAAATAATAACTCCCTAGAGGGTTGTTGTGTTTCTACGTGTGAGTGAGGTCACCAGTAAGCTCCCAAGGAGTTGCTGTGGAAGCAGCAGAAGAGGCATCGCGCGAGTGATAATTAATATATCGCAAGCATTAATAGGCTACGGTACCCGCTGTAGAACAGGTAGGCCGTATGCTTGTATGCCTCCCGACATATCATAGAATAAAGACAATCTGACTTGTTATACACAAAATTGCTTCATATTATATCCATTGAATACCAAAAAATATTCGAAAGTAAACAGATTAATATCACAAATAAATTTAAGTTTAATGACTGGGCAACTACAAGTATATTAATAAGTAGTAACAAAATGTTTGAATTATATTAAATATGTTAAAAGTTATTCTAAAATATTTAAAAAAGTAGCAAAGTTGCAAAATCTATGTACCTATATTTATAACAAAATTAAGCAGTCGACAAATAAAATAAATAGTTAATAGATTCAGGCGTTATTTTGCGAAAGTCAAATTTACATGCAATTTGATGGTAGTCTCTGACTCGGCTGCTGCGTTCGTCCGCCATCTGGAACATAATCCGCATGCCCCCACCACCACCGTCGCTGCCACGACTGGCCTGGTCGTCGCTGCGACACGTGTTGCACCTCTCCACGAGGCATCATCAGGCGCTGTAGATGTTAATCGTAAGAACAACATAAGCTATAAGTGACAAATCCATCGCAGTGCCGTCCCTTATATTGAACTGAGGGTGGGGGTGGATGGTATGAGTGAAAAGATATTTAATAGAGGGGAATTGTTTACGTCAGTCTGTTTGTTCATGAGTGTAATTTTATTGTTAGTGGGGGATAAAGTATGTCCTTTGTCTATAAGATGTTCGACGAAATGCGATCTTTCTGGGCGATTGTTTTTATACGCCGATACGTGTTCGTGAAATCAATTCAATCAATACAATAGGCCTACACTGTGTCTTAGATATACGAAACTTAACTCGCTATAAGAGAAAGAAAATGTGTGCTCGCATCTCTCTCTTTCCCCTACAGTAATATAAGAAACGTAACTCTGTCTCTTTCTATTTTCACTAACTTATATCTCCCTCTCAACTTCCATTCGCCTCGCCCGATCACACTTTTCGTAACACTCTCGTCACGCATTCACCAGCTTACTCCCCAAGTCAAGCGTGCGTAAAGAAGTTTTACTTCAAAAAGAGAGATTAAAACTAAAATAACTATGGAAAATTATTAAGATAAAATATGATCTAATTTAATAATGTAAGATATGTCTAGGTGGCGTAAGGGCCTAATGGCAAACAAATGATCTTTATCTTATCTTTATCTCTGCAATATCCAGCTCTTACTTCCATAAGTAGGCGTTGGGACCAGCTCTACATTGTGTATAGCGAGCTATACCTTCTGGCTCAAGCTTTTATCGCCAAAAAGTTTTCACAACGCTCCGTTTACACTATTAACAGCATTCATTCGTCTTTCCACATCAGCGGTGTACCTTTCATCCCTGCCGAAAGCGAATCCATGATACAATCTCATTCACTTGTTCCAACACTTCATCGTCAACCGTAATTCTTACATTGGTGCTGGTTTCTTCTATTAGTTCAATTGACCTAGTAACACGTTTATAACTATTGAGTATGAGTACTATAGTTTGAAGTCTGTTGTTAAGGTAGAAGGAAATTAAAACATTTGCTACATTTCTCACAGCAGCACGTTCCAGCTGTTTGCAGCTCAAATGCTTTTGACATATTTAAAATTTTTGATACAGTTTTCAGCATCATTTAGAGAAATTATTATGAAAGGTACACGTGTAGATATTGTAAGAATGTGGTCATCAGTTAACTAGTGTTGAAAAAAAAAACACATACAATTCAAAATAATTAAAACACATTTTATTACAAATACACGAATTCCACTTACACTAGAAAAATATACATTTTTTATCTGTGCATTGTAACTATTTTCTAAATCAATTTCTAAGGAGATTTAATGAATAATAATGAAAAAAAGGAAATTAAATGAATGAAAATCGCGTTGCATTTCAGTTACCTCATACAAATTGTTTATTCGGTGGTTACTTTTGTGTGGTCCTATTGTAAAAGTTGCCATTATTGACGATTACATGAAGTGATTCATTTCACTGTAATACATAATAATTGTATGTCCAAAATACTGCGACTAATTAAATCACCACCGTGTATCTCATTTTTTCTATTCACAGGGGTCTCACAGCGGGGTAGGCAGGGTAGTATAGTAGTATAGTACAGTACAGTACAGTACGGTGCAGTACGGTACAGTACGGTGCAGTACGGTACAGTACGGTGCAGTACGGTACAGTACGGTACAGTACGGTACAGTACGGTACAGTACGGTACAGTACGGTACAGTACGGTACAGTACGGTACAGTACGGTACAGTACGGTACAGTACGGTACAGTACGGTACAGTACGGTACAGTACGGTACAGTTCGGTACAGTACGGTACAGTACGGTACAGTACGGTACAGTACGGTACAGTACGGTACAGTACGGTACAGTACGGTACAGTACGGTACAGTACGGTACAGTACGGTACAGTACGGTACAGTACGGTACAGTACGGTACAGTACGGTACAGTACGGTACAGTACGGTACAGTACGGTACAGTACGGTACAGTACGGTACAGTACGGTACAGTACGGTACAGTACGGTACAGTACGGTACAGTACGGTACAGTACAGTACAGTACAGTACAGTACCGTACAGTACATTACAGTACAGTACAGTACAGTACAGTACAGTACGTGTGGTCCTATTGTAAAAGTTGCCATTATTGACGATTACATGAAGTGATTCATTTCACTGTAATACATAATAATTGTATGTCCAAAATACTGCGACTAATTAAATCACCACCGTGTATCTCATTTTTTCTATTCACAGGGGTCTCACAGCGGGGTAGGCAGGGTAGTATAGTAGTATAGTACAGTACGGTACAGTACGGTACAGTACGGTACAGTACGGTACAGTACGGTACAGTACGGTACAGTACGGTACAGTACGGTACAGTACGGTACAGTACGGTACAGTACGGTACAGTACGGTACAGTACGGTACAGTACGGTACAGTACGGTACAGTACGGTACAGTACGGTACAGTACGGTACAGTACGGTACAGTACGGTACAGTACGGTACAGTACGGTACAGTACGGTACAGTACGGTACAGTACGGTACAGTACGGTACAGTACGGTACAGTACGGTACAGTACGGTACAGTACGGTACAGTACGGTACAGTACGGTACAGTACGGTACAGTACGGTACAGTACGGTACAGTACGGTACAGTACGGTACAGTACGGTACAGTACGGTACAGTACGGTACAGTACGGTACAGTACGGTACAGTACGGTACAGTACAGTACAGTACAGTACAGTACGGTACAGTACGGTACAGTACGGTACAGTACAGTACAGTACAGTACAGTACAGTACAGTACAGTACAGTACAGTACAGTACAGTACAGTACAGTACAGTACAGTACAGTACAGTACAGTACAGTACAGTACAGTACAGTACAGTACAGTACAGTACAGTACAGTACAGTACAGTACAGTACAGTACAGTACAGTACAGTACAGTACAGTACAGTACAGTACAGTACAGTACAGTACAGTACAGTACAGTACAGTACAGTACAGTACAGTACAGTACAGTACAGTACAGTACAGTACAGTACAGTACAGTACAGTACAGTACAGTACAGTACAGTACAGTACAGTACAGTACAGTACAGTACAGTACAGTACAGTACAGTACAGTACAGTACAGTACAGTACAGTACAGTACAGTACAGTACAGTACAGTACAGTACAGTACAGTACAGTACAGTACAGTACAGTACAGTCAAACAGTCAAACAGATTAGCCATTTATACATATATTACTATGTATATTTTAAGAGTGTTGTTATCGAAGCCCTCAATTTATCAATTTGTGCCAAAGCCAACCTCAATAAATAATACTTTGTACATTTCCAACTAATAAATGAAGCTCTTTTTAACACCCCGCTACCTAACAAAAGCCTCGTTAGCTAGTTGGCTGTCCGAAACTTGAAACTGTCGACTAGAATATATAATCTTAATTATTTCAATTCTAATTCATATTCGTGTGGTCATAAGATCCATACAGGATGTAATTGTGACAAGGTATTAATATCAGTGTAAAGTTTTTTGACCATATCTTATATTTACAGAATAATCTCCTGCGCACACACGACGGTAACGCCCTGTATGTGATATACAATTTCACTTGTAGATATTAGATTTAGACACTCTTATTATATATATCACGCGATACAGTATTTAATAATATACATGATACAACTCTCAAGAACGGCAATTAACAATTATCATAAATCTTTATCAAGTAATATTTCCTAATAGGTTTATCTTTATGATTAGAAAGTCCAACAATTACCGTCATTAGCTAACGACGAATATTAAGTTATTATACGCATTACGATATTTTCCTTGATATGTAGATTTATGGTACAGTATTGTACATTTAATGATAGATTAATTAGACGACAAGAGGCACAACCCATCACACATGTCCACCGCTGTTTTATCTTCACGATTAACAGAGAGGCCACCATAAAAAGTATTGCAGTCTTGTAACACCCAAGTAATGTAATTAGAGTAAGAAAATTCAAGTGAATTTGTGTCTATTGTATTGTGTAATAGCTGGCATTCAAATTCGACAAAGACGATGACCAAAAAACGTCGCTTTTTTCGAATTCTAATAAATATATTAAGAATTGAATATTGATGGGGAAAACGTTTACTCTTCGAAGATCCTACTCACAAAGCAGAATCCATCCGAGTACGATCAAAAGTAAATTCAATACCTAACGTTTTTGTGCCATCAGTAAATAACCTTAAGTATCTCTAGATACGTCCTAGAAAGCAATTCCAGTCCAGTACTTTCTAGAACGTATATATGTTTCCAATTAATTAGCTTGAGACAATAAGTAGAACATTTATTTCTGGATTCGTATATTATTTGTAATATTAGATGTCATCATATTCACACAACTATTCTCATTAATCTTTATTTTTATGAATTTTGATAATACACTCATCATGCAGCATCCTTTAACTCGAACTATAAATTAATAACTTCAGGTAAATGGAAGTTCAAGTTATATATAGTCAAGCAAGTCACCCTAAACAGCATTACACAGAAATTCTGTTATTGAACAAAGAAAAATATTTCAGCTGAGTAAACTTAGATAGTCATGTCATAACGAAAAATTTTGTACATTTCGATTAGTCTAGAGGGGAAGTACTGCTATTAGACGGATAATATCATATTTATGTACTCTTCTGTTAATGTCTGTAGGCACCAATATACGCGTTACAACTTGGACAGAAGTGGTCAACGTTGTTGCAGGAATTCATGCAATACGGAACACACATACAGGGCCAGCAACTGTAAAGAATAAATTACAACTTGTAGTTCATACTAATTTTAATTGTCATCAAAAATCTATAAGCAGTATGTAAAAAGCTTTTTAACCACGATGAACACGATGTGCTACAACTGTGTGACTGTTCATATGCATTATTGTCTATTAAATTGTTTTTAAATATATAATACTGCTACAATATTTCTAACTCATCCCACAGCAGGGGATACGAATCTCCCTTCAACCAAAGGGATTTAGAGCATACTCCACCACGCTGCTCAACGGCGGATTGGCATAGGCCAGTGTTTTCAAGCCGCCCGAAAGCCACCGATTTAGCTTAACGACTGTTGTCTATCGATAACAGCTAGGAGCGCCGGTTTAACATGCCATCCGAAGAACGGAGAAGCACAAGATAGATAAATCCATCCATAAACAGGCTGCGGTCTACGTTCCTTAACCTGCGTATTCGGTTAGAATGATACGTGCAGCGACGCCATCAAGGTCTCAAAAAATATACAATGGTGGTACCGTTATATCATACAATTATGCTAATCCACTTGTATCCCTGTACTGGACGCTTTTATTATTGCATTGCTTAAAATAGAACGCACCATCACCGTTACCTGTTTTGGATACTTCTCCAAAATGGCCCTTTTCGAATCCGATAGTAGAAATTTCGCACGCAGCCTCTAAGCGTCAAGCTATAAGTCCGAAATTTAAAATTTTTGACAGTTCAATCCGAAATTAATATTTCGAATCTAGGGCCTCTTATTTGATTCTCGCAGCCAATTCCAAGATGGGAATATTTCCGTGACATTAAAACATTAAAAAATAAACAGTTTTGCTGTTCCTATAAATCTTCAAATAACATCTCTTCCCCCCCGGACCTCGACTAGCGTGGACGTGCCCACGGACTGTTTACTAATTTTATTAAATATTATTAAATTTTAAAGTACGAAAAATTAAATTCTGTGAAAGTGCACCGGAGGATTTGAACCCGGATCGAGGCATCGCAGTGTGTGTGGACAGTGATTATACCACTGAGCCACTGTACAAGCGACCGTTATTGACGAAATAGGCTACCACCTGATACAAGCTGCTACGTCACGTACACAATACTGCCCTGCGGTTGATGAGCTGTGGTTACCTCACCCGGTCAAAGGACTTGCTACTGGCAGAGTTGATGATATATAGAAGATCATAACTACCGAGACATCGATAATTATTGACTGAATTCAGCACGAGCAAACTGTGAAGTAACTATAAAATCAAATTATAATACTAAACATAAAACGTTACATAAGAACAGATTTACGTCACTAAAGAAACGGGAGATGGATAGTAGAAATTCTCCTTTGAACGCCGGTTCGCAGCGTTTAAAAAGAGTGAGGGAGGAGGACTTGGCATCGGATTTTAAAATTTTCAAGGAAGAGATAAAAGAATTAATCACGTCTTTCATAGCCAATCAGCAGCACCAAACGGTTGGAATTATGGCTGACTTGAAGAAGATTCAAACATCAAACTGTAACATTGAAAATTCCATTGAAATACTAACAAGCCAAAATGAAGAATTTCGAAAGAAAATTGAATTGTTGGAACGCCGGGCTAAACAAGATCAGGACTATATAGTTACTCTTGAAAACAGACTGGAGGACTTGCAGAGAATGACGAATAAAGCAAGCATAGAAATAAAAAACGTACCTAGGAAGATTCAAGAAACACGGGAAGGCTTATCAGAAATGACACTCTGTTTGGCCAAGACCATTAATCTCAATATGGAAATCCGGGATATAAAAGATATTTTTAGAATACGAAGTGGAAAAGAAAAGACTCAAAATACACCTATTATTGTTGAACTCGGATCTACCATGCTCAAAAATGATTTACTCAAAAAATATAAATTATTCAACAAGAAGGATTTAAATAAATTACAAGCTAAACACCTCGGTCATACAACAAATGAAAACACTCCAGTATTTGTCTCCGAGCGACTAACTTCCAAGGGTTCCCGACTTTTCTTCCTAGCACGTGACCTCGTGAAAACTCACAAGTACAAGTACTGTTGGACATCATTGGGTAAAGTGTATGTGCGGCAGGATGATGACTCACGGGTAATAAACATTACTAACGAATCACAAGTACACCATTTGTTACAGAGTGCATGACTATGGCTCGGAGTATACGTGATATTATTTATGTGCATGTCGGCTGAATTAGCCTTTTTACTTAATTGTAGATATAATTATTGGGAAGTTTATATGCTAGTTAATGTAATGTATATTTTGATAACTTTATACTACAGGAACATTAAAACACAAATGAAACACTCAATGAACTCACACAACATATATTACTCTAAATGTTTAAAATTAGTGATATTGCCATATTCTCGGTACATCTCGGAACATCTCACAAAAACAGTCACTCAAACATCTAGGTCATATACATACCAAATTATCATAATACTACATACCTGTCTAATGCTTTTTAAAATTTGCTCGATAAATTTAATAGAAAACCTGTTTCTTTGGAAAACTTATGAAATTTATAAATATAGTGAAGACCATGTGTTTACAATTCTACTAGAAAATGGATAGGAACCTAAATATACTACAGGAATTGGATAGTACAGGTATGGCGAGATCAGTGAATTGTAATCTTGAGGATCTTCCAAAATTTATTACATGCAAAACCACCTCTATGACCAATCTAAATGTTGTTACCCAAAATATTAGGAGCATATATAAAAATATAGATGACCTACAAATGAACCTGGCACAAATATCACATGAATTAGATATCTTGATTTTAACAGAATGCAGGCTTAATCAGAACAGAGCCGTTCCACAATTGAGCGATTATACATCTCATTATACATTAAAACGAATAAATCAAAATGACGGCGTGGTCGCGTACATTAGGAACGGCCTTACTGCTCGGGTATCCGAAATTAACTTGAAACATGCATCCGGACTTCAAATTATTACTCCTAAATACGCGATTATAGGTATTTACCGGTCGCCATCAAATGTTAATGCGAATAACTTTATAGAGTCACTAAATTCATATCTCCTAACTATAGTATCGCATAAAAATATTATTATTACTGGCGATATAAATATTAACCTGATACCAAAAAGCACAGAAAATCTTTATGAACGAAACAACAGATCACATTATTTGGAAGTTCTGTCAACGCATGGTTTTCTCCCTGGACATTATCTGCCCACCAGGAGTGACAGTTGTCTCGATCACGTCGTACTAAAACTTGATAAGCTGAACAACTTGGCCTCTATAGCTGTCTTGAATACCTCAATATCAGATCATGCTATGGTACTGTTAAGTATTTCGAAAACGACCGTTACAAATAATACGACTAACGTCAAATATAAAACAATAGTTAATACGGATAAGGTATGTAAAACTTTAATTTCTACAGATGTTTCACACTTGGATTCGTGTACTGATCCTGACACCCTAGCTGATGGCCTAAGGAACACTATTAAGACAGCTATGCTTTTATGTACTGAGACTAGAACAGTCTCCTGTACTAAGCGAACTTTGAAGCCCTGGATGACTGGTGGAGCTCTACGATGTATTAGACATAGAAACAAAATGCAAATGAAATTAAGAACTGATCCTCACAATGAAATATTAAAAATTACTTTTAAACGGTTCCGAAATTATTGTAGCAACCTTATCAGGAAACTAAAACTTCACTATAATAGAAAAAAACTCCAGGACTCAAATAACAACTTGAGGAAACTTTGGGCCACAATAAATGAAATTACACAGTACAAGTCTTCAAAAACGTCAAATAGTGATTTGCTTACGATTAGTACGCACCCTCTTGATGCTGTGAACAGAGTTAATAATTTCTTTGTCAATATTGGCATAACACTATCCGAGACTCTTAAAAGACATATTGAAGCTTTGGGTAATAAATGTTCACTTAACATAGATTCTCATGTGTCGTCTTTTGTGTTACTGGACACTGATCCTCAGGAAGTTGATGAAATACTCATGGCTCTTGATTCTGATAGTGCTCCGGGATGGGATGGCATTTCTACAGGATTATTGAAACGCTGTAGAGAATTTGTGGTACCGCTATTGTGCCGGCTTGCTAATTTATGTTTCAGCACTGGGAAATTCCCTAGGCCTCTTAAACGCTCTATAGTTACTCCCGTGCACAAGGATGGATCCAGAGACGATGTCAATAACTACAGACCTATCTCTGTACTGCCAGCTGCATCAAAAATATTAGAAAAATTGTTAAATAAGAGACTACGGGACTATTTAAATAAAAATAAACTCTTGTCAGAAAATCAATATGGATTCAGAGAGGGGATATCAACTCAAGATGCAATCACAGATCTGACAACTTTAATTGTTGACAAAGTTGATAAGGGGGAAAAATGCATAACCGTTTTTTTGGACCTCAAAAAAGCATTTGACACCGTTTCTGTACCCATTCTTGTTCGTAGTCTCGAAGCCATAGGGATAAGAGACACGGCACTCTCACTATTTAGGAGTTACCTCCAGGAGCGGACACAGAGTGTTAGGATAGGCGATCATATTAGTGACGAAAAGGGTGTTAACTTTGGCGTTCCACAGGGAAGTGTGCTCGGACCAACACTATTCCTGATCTACATAAACGGTTTGTGTAGGTTACGGCCCAGTGGTGGGCGGATATTTTGCTATGCAGATGATACCGCGATCTTTTTCTCTGGGCACTCTTGGAATGCTGTTCAAATAATAACTGAACAAGGCTTAGCCGAGGTTTCTGGTTGGTTAAACACCAACCTACTTACTCTTAACACAGCAAAAACTAATTTTATATGCTTTACACCAAACCGGAGTACGCAGCCAGGTGCTAGTTTTAGGATTAAGCTCCATATGTGTGCAGATCCCTTAGCTCAGAAATGCATTTGTCCCAATATTGAAAGGGTGTGTAGTACAAAATACCTGGGCGTTATTGTGGATCATAGATTATCGTGGCATATGCATATTGATATGATTATTGGCAGAGTCCGAAAATTGACCTGGATTTTTAAAACACTTCGTTGCATTGTGACAAGGGTATTACTTGAGAGAATATATATTGCACTAGCTCAGTCCGTAATAACATACTGCATTCCGGCATGGGGCGGGGCCACTAAGACTAAATTTCTTGAAATTGAAAGGGCACAGAGGTCACTGCTAAAAGTAATGTTTTTTAAGTCGTACAGATTTTCTACGGATGTCCTTTACAAACAGAGTAGGCTATTATCAGTGAGGCGCCTGTATCTGCTAAATACGGTTTTGAAACTGCATAGATCGTTACCCTTTGACCCAACCAACAGTAGAAAGAGAAGGAAAGATAAGGTGGTCCCCCTTCCCCTGGTTCGTACTGATTTTGCTGGGCGGCAGTATGCATCTCAGTCTGCCTATGTTTACAATGTTATAAATCGAAAACTTAATATATACATTCTGTGTACTAAGTATCGGGAATTTGTCAATAAAACAAAAAATACAAATTATTCATCTAAATTTATTTTATCGCCTTCAAAGTAGGCCCCATCGCTTGCAATACAACATCTCCACCGCTTCACCCAGTCTTCCATACATTTTTCATAGGCTATTTGCGGTATGGCCTTTAGCTCATTCAGCGAATTTTCTTTTATGGCTTCTATCGACTCAAAACGTTTTCCTCGAAGTGGTAATTTTAACTTGGGAAATAAAAAAAAGTCAGACGGAGCCATATCAGGTGAATACGGTGCTTGGTCGAGAACTTTTGTTGAATTTTTCGCTAAAAACTCTTTCACTATAATGGCTGTGTGTGATGGTGCATTATCATGGTGCAGCATCCATGAGTTGTGTTGCCACAAATCTGGACGTTTTCGGCGGATACTCTCACGCAAACGCTTCATGACGCCTAAATAATATTCTTTATTCACTGTTTCTCCCTCTGGAAGGAATTCGGAGTGAACCACACCACGGTAGTCAAAAAAAACTGTCAGCATCACCTTGATTTTGGAGCGACTTTGCCGCGGTTTTTTGGGTTTCGGCTCGTTTTCGAGACGCCATTCTGAAGACTGTTGGCTTGTTTGCATGTCGTACTCATAAACCCATGTCTCGTCGCCAGTTATTATACGTTTCATAAAGGTCGGATCCGTAGAAGCTCGGGAAACCATGTCTTCAGCGACATGCTTTCGCTGCGCTTTTTGAACAAAATTGAGCTCTTTTGGAACTAGTCGAGCGGCGACGCGTTTCATGCCTAAAATGTCAATGAGAATGTTGTGGACGGACTTAAAAGATATGTTCACCTCACTAGCCAACTCTCTCAGACTCGTACGTCGATTTTCGAGCACTAGCTTCTTGATTCTGTCGATGTTTTCTCTGGTCGTAGCGGTTGAAGGTCTACCAGAACGAGGCAAGTCTACTACTACTTCTCGGCCTTCTTTAAAAGCCTTATACCATTCATAAGCCCTTGTTTTCGATATACACGATTCGCCGTAGGTATTTCGCAACATTTTTAGTGATTCACCACATGAAATATCATTTGAAACACAAAATTTAAGGCACACTCTTTGTTCAACGATATTTTCCATTGTAAAAATCGCCGAGGACTCAAAACTATGACCAACAAAAAGTGTAGTTTAAAACAAATTAAATGACAGATCCCGCTCAAATTTTGCGCGCTAAATCAGTACAGTGCTACCAACATGCAGTAAAAAAATTAGAACGACCTCTTTTACGCGGGTCTTTTTATTGACATATTCCCGATACTTTTTACACAGAGTAGTATACCATGACACTTTACGAATGCAAAAGAGAAGCCACGGAATGGCTAAAAACATTAACATACAAAGAAACTGAGACACTTTTAGAAAGAATTTCTTGAGACTACACTTATACACTGCACACACACACATCACACTTTTACGCAATCGACAGTTATGGCAAACTTCTAGCTACACATTAATGTTCAATTTGCAATATAGTATGCTGGGTGACAAATAGGCATATGGTCTGTCCGATGGCAGACGGTAACATAGTGAGTTACAATGATGACGAAACATAATTTTCAAACATAACACGTAAATATGTAATTCAAACAAATAAAAAACTAAATAATTATAAAATTAAGTTAATACTATTAATATTATATATTAAATTGTTTTATTTATGGAATATTTAAATATCAGTATGTGAATATAATGGTAAAATTAGTACTAAGGGATAGAGCGAGGCACCCCCAACACAAGTATATATTTTACTTCCTGGGGTTGTCTCATGATTTAAAAGACATGTAATGAGAGAAATAAAGAATTTATTATTATTATTATTATTAACATAGAGACGTTAAGATGACCGAAAGTAGTAAACGTTTTTTTTTTTAGTTTTAAGAATTTTTTGATCTGATTTTAATTAGCGTCCCTCCCCCTGTGCTACTAAAGCAGGCTTTTCGCACTTCTTAATCAGTTAGTTGGAGATATACAACAATCCGCCAGAGAATTGTTATTATATAATCTTACAAAGGACCTCAGCTTCAAGGTACTTTTTATGTTTTCTACTTTATACTGCGCCACCTATCTGCCTGATTTTTTCTTTTGTTTTCCTCTACCCTAAGGTTGTCTGGAAGAGATTGCTATGCGATAAGACCGCCTTTTGTACATTAATTATAAGTTAATTTCATGTATTTTACTGTTTGGTGTGGTGCAATAAAGAATATTGTATTGTATTGTACTTTCCCAATCAGATGGATCTACCTTCTTCAAAGTCTAGTTGATATTTAGTAGGATTTTCTGCGTGCAGGTTAGGTTACTGTTGATTCCAAACGTGATGGTGATCACTTGCTTGACGGTATTTGAAGATAAAAAGTAATTATTTACTTACAAAAGAAAACAGAGTAAGCAAGCACATAAATGTGTCCTTCCTGTGGGCGTGTTTACAGTTTTGGTAACAATTTGGTTGTGGCACGATGGGCAGGTCGTTACTAGAGGGTCTGGGCCAACTGGACCGGCTACTAGCACTGTTGTGTTGATACTGGTCATATGTACTTCGTGAGACTCCACAGTGTAAGGAGGTGGCGGATTTGTGACGAATACAACTTGTTCTGAAACAAAACAAATTATTTTTTAATGCTACTAAACTAGCTCATCCTCGATCTTTGTCTTGGTCGAACGCAAATGTATGCAATGTCATCCGGCCGGCCATATGCTTGTTTGCCATCTGAATGCTTTAACAAAAGAGTATCGCTTGAGCTCGTGCTTACCGTAACCTAGTAACGCTCGCAAGCAATACAAGTAAATATCGCTCGTGCGTTGCCACCCCTGCTGCTAACACAGCAAATCACACTAACCTATACGTGTTAGTGTGATTTGCTGTGAGGTAACACGTATAGGTGAGATTAATTTTGACTCTATAAATTATAGTAATCCACTTACACGCAAAAATTTGACTTTGATCCCGGCTATTATCTAACTTACGTAGGGTTTAGGTCAGGTTTAAGTAAGGTTTAGGTGTGGGTAAAGGTCAGGTTTAAATTAGGTAAGTGGTACGGAATTCTTTGCATACAACTAAATACGTATCGCAGGTCAAATGACGTGGTAATTACATATTGAAGATATTACTATTCTGAAAGAAAGGAAGAAACCGGTCTACCGATCACCATTTTTTGTAAAATACTGAATCAGTTTTCATCAAATAGAAGTATGACCAATGAAGATTAATATAGCTTTCAAATTAACTCCATTTGAAACGGATTGATCTAAGTTCTCAGTCCTACACGGCTATTTTATGGTAGGGACTTAAAAACAATTGAACTAAATTTGGAAAAAGCGAGTTCACATAATTAAAAAATCCAAAAATATTTATTATTCAACAAAAGATAACAATCTTTATAAATGTATAAGAGCAATAAGTGATAAAATTTACAATTTAAAGAATACTAATCTTCAAATCCGAGGAGTTTGGATGTGGTGTTCCATTTGTGGCGAGTACCACGGATACACATGCTGGTAGCTCTTATGGTGGAAATGCAGATACGAGTTCGTAACCAACCTGTCACAACGCTATAATGTCGGTGCCATCGGTCAGCTAAAGATTCTGCAAGGTTTTTCATGAAAGATGACATTTGGGGAGCAAAGACTCCATCAACAGAAATTACGAGTGGAGTGAATGTGGCATGTCGAGTCTCCCATAGATCTAAGTATTTTCTTTTCTTTTCGTCTTCTGCCGATCGGAGAACACTGGTGACGGGGCGTGATAGGTAAGAGGGAGCGTCAGTGTCAACGAAACGTATATCAAACAACGCCTCCCTCTGCGCATCCCACATCCCACGACAGGCCAGGTCTGCACGCAATCCGCAGTCTCTTTCCAAAATGATGGGCTCTTTGACTACATTACCCCAGGCACGTTCGTAGAGTTCGCAGAAATGTTCTCTTATTTCATTATGTCGTCTCGTTATGAGGCCACCAGTTTTGCAGCAGAGACCATGGTCAATATTGAAATTTCTGTTTCCACATCCATCGCATGAATGTGGCATGGAGATGGGCTTTCAGTTATATCGAATTGTTAGTGCATCTCTGAATTCAAGTGGAGTTAGGTCGAAGTGGTCTTTCTTTGTTGGTATGGTGGATAACCAAGTAGATTTTATTACTTTCATTTTGCATACAATTGATCTCTCAATTGCTCTCCTGGTGGCTGGTGGAAATTTAGTTAAAGTTGTATCCAATAGGTCATTCTCATATTTATCTTTCAGTTTATGTCCTTCCCTTTTCGCTTCTTTAAGAGATAAATGATGTCGGTCTAGGTCGATTTGTGAGCCATTTAATAACGAGTCAATAAGTATTTTGTTTTCAATTTTGGAGGTCATAAAATATACATTTTTTGTATTATACGGATCAGAGATTGATAATCTACCTTTATATACCGGTAGTGAGAAGAGGTCGGCTTCAGCTGCTGAAACGTCGCCTCAGAATAATGTTGGTAGAAAGATAGTTTGGATTGTTTTTGTCAAATCTCCGAAGTGGATTTCAGAATTCTCGCAAACTCTTAGTAGGTAAATCCATTGAAACTGTATAGACTTGGTTAGGGCTGCATATGCAGCTTGCGGTGATTCTTTGTAGATTCCTGTAAGTGTTTCTATAGTTTTTACCCATTGAGCGACTTTGTTTTTTACAAATTCATCCTTTTTTTTACCAATGTAGCCGCCGAGAATCGGGCACCAGTAACGATTGAGAGACCTGTTTGTTTAAATAAATGTTCTGCGCTGTTCATGTCTTCTTTTGCAACTATTAAAAAAGATTTTTTTCCTTGAGGAAAATATCCGAAAGAAGGACCAACTTTGCATAACTTATCCCACCATATTCTCAGGTTGGGAATTGTGCCTTGAACGGAAGAGTCATCAGCATACCAACATTGAGTTGTGTCTTTACATGTGTTGAGGAGTTTTATTAAAGGTAAGGTAGCAAGGGCATAAAGCGGCATAGCTAATGGATCACCTTGTGTTACACCTTCTTTGCTATATAATCTATGTATTGAATCACGAATAACTAATTCAGCATGACCTCTATATGTATTGTATAAAAAGCGGGCGCAATGTGGCCAGTGTATTCTTGCTTGCCATAGGGCTAATTGTCTATTAATAGTGTTTAATGCATTATTAGCATCGACTAGTAACATTCCCCAGTTCGATTTCAGTTTACATTTTTCTTGAAAGAGTTGATCCATGGCATGTACTGCACCTTCAATGCCACTGCTTAGTCCACTGCAGAGTTGGAGATGTCCACAGGCTTCGGTTACTTCGAAGCCAGAAACTTCAATCATACATTTAGATAGAATTCTTCTTAGGCATTCACCAACTCCAATTGGTCTGACTCCCGGGCATTTATCTAAGGCTACAAGGCGACTTGACATTATCGCTTGTATTTTCACCCATGGAACAAATTGATTGTTAATTTTCATAGCAAATTGTGCTACGGCATCCCGTAATAGCTCGCTTGCATTACCAAAACGTAACAAGTAGTCTTTCCAGTGTTCAGATGTAACTCCAGAAGGGCCACCTCCTCCATGGAGTTTTCTAGCAACTATTTCAACATGTTCATTGGTAATATCAACATCAAGTAATGGAGGCAATCCATCCAAGTCATTTGGTACAGTAAATAGTGCAGGATCAGGATAACTTGGTGGTGGATGTTTATCCAATAATGATTCAAAAACAGTTTTACCTGTGGAATCAATTACATCATCTGCGCAAAGAATTTTGCTATTATCTTTCGTCAGTAACCAATTTACAGATTCTCGTAATTTTCCTTGGTGAATTAGTCGTGTGAACATCTTGGCATCATTTGTATTTCCATGTTTTTTATATTTTTTACGAAGCGATTTATCTGATCTAATTGATTCAGTTATCAATATGTCATATTGTTGACCAGTCCATAAAGTGAGGCGACAATCTATTAGTCTGCGGATATCTTTCACTTTGTTAATGTTTTCGCTTCTTTGTAAAATAACGGCAACGAATATGAGCATACGTTCAGAAGGAAATTCAGATTTTATGAGTAGTTTTATTTCATCCATAAGTGTATATACAAACTTCTTGCCAACTGTACCAGAGGGCAGATCATATAGTTTACCATGAAGTAGGCACATTTAGTCCCAACGCTTTTGCCAGATGTTTGATTTTGACCCTGGCGCATTTTGAAATGGATAGCCAAAAGCATTTTCTAGTGAGCTTGTTTGAGGGTTATGTACAGAGACTATTGGGGCTGACCTGGAAGTATTCTGGTGAGCAGCATGTATATGACGTTTTATTCCGTTTCTTTTAAATAGTTTTTGGCATATTGAACACTGTATTAAATTTTGAGTCAGTGAGATGTTCTGGGAGTTGTTGACATCCATTTTTTCATTTCACATATTTACTTCTCAAACAGGAATTAATTTTTTTGTAGGTTTGTTTAATTAACTGGAATTTAATATATTTACACAGGAATTAAATAAATAAGACTTCCAAAAGTAAAAGTTAATTTCAAAATAAAATATTTTGTTATTTTGTCGGCTGTCACAATTGGCATCCAGAGAGAAAGTGTTATTAGTTCACATAATTGCCACATTAGGATCTGTCAACAAGCCAAAGTTAAGATTCTACGTTATAGTAGTAGTAGATTGTAGATAGTCTGGAAATGATTCAGCACAGGTAGCCATGTCACATACATAATAGAACCACACGTGCAGACTTGCGATGTCTTCATTCCACTGTCGAGAACATTTCTTAGCGTACAAAAAAGTTCGGCAACACCTATCTCTGTCGTACTATTAAGAAGGGGAACGCCTTGCCGGTACATGTGTTTCCTCCTTCCTACAACAGGGGATCACAATCACCTCGCGGGCTAGCATGGCAGCGTCAATTGACAGGATACTGTAGCCTTTTGTCATCTTTCGTTTACCATCACGCGAAGCGGGGCCACTATGCTGAGCATGTATAAAAAAATATATATCTGTTGTATTTCTATCTATTAACATTATTATTATTGTACTACTATGCACAAATTTCTTGTTATATTTAATTCGCGATTTCGAAAGACACCTACATCGGTAAGTTTCTTTATCGCCAATGATTATTTCCGAAATGCTAGCAGATTAACTTAGAGAATTAATTAAAATAATGACTACATGTAAAAAAGCAAATATTTTTTGCATTCTCTGCATCTTCACTGTTAATGCAGCGTCTCTGGCTACGCCGCAAGGGATTTGGCGTAAAGCTATAGATGGATATTTCAAAAATATATGACGGGTCTAAACTGACAATAGCAAATAATGATGTTCTGTCTTATTTGTCTTAGTTTTCCAGGCAACAATTTTTTTTTTTACTATGTCAATAAATTTGTAACGAACAGGCGAACTGACGGAATTGATATTATAAGCAGTACTTTTCCATTTTATTACGGAACAACAGAAATACCCTCGGTTTATAAATTTAAACGAGCAGACATTTGAGTATTTATGTAACAGTTTTATAATTAATATAAAACTGTTACATAAATACTCAGATGCCAAATATCATACAATGACAGTCAATTGCAATGTTTATATACTGCATATTATATACTAACACTGCAAAACTTATTCATAGTTCTTATATGTTGTGATGAGTGCTGTCGTAAATGCTCTTCTTTATCCATATAAAGAAGAAAAATTACGGCGACATTCACAGCATGGCACTCACAAAAGAACATTCTAAACTCGCACATAATTAGAGAGTTTTTTTTTTAATTCTATGCACATTATTTTCTGCATGTCTAACATTATAATGTTTCAATATACCTCATTATCATCACCATTTCAGCCTGTATTCGTCCACTGCTGAACATAGGGCTCCCCTCTAGAGTGCCACTCGTCTTGATCCTGTGACACATGCATCCATCGACTCCCTACAAAGCTATTGAGGTCATCGCTCCATCTAGTGGGTGGTCGTACCACAAAGCGTGCACCAGTACGAGGACGCCATTCGAGAACCTTTCTTCCCCACCGATTGTCGGTTCTACGAACTATGTGGCCGACCCTACAGCGGATATCCTCATTTCTGATTCTATCACGCAGAGAAACCCTGAGCATAGATCTTTCCATAGCACGCTGAGCAACCTTGAGCTTTCCCATACGGCCCGCAGTATATACGTAGTCCGGCCATAAGTTCTGTGAGAAATGAATATGCATTTTTTTTTATAAATCATTTAATCTTAATAACTTATATTTACATGTTTATATAAGTCTCAGCAAAAAATAAAAAAAATATTCTATTCGAAATGGCCACCTTTGGCTTTGATACAGGCCTTTAATCTGTCTGGCCACGTATCTATGTATTTACGCACTGTTTTCAAGGAAAATTTAGCCACTGCTTGCTCCAGAAATTTCTTAAGAAACACAATGTTGGCGTGTCGTTTCGAGAAGGCCATGTCCTCTAGAACAGACCATAAGTCTAAGGGATTCAAATCTGGGCTAGACGTCAGTCTTCAGCTCTATTAAAGCTGGGACAGTCTTCAGCTCTATTAAAGTCCGGAACGTTGCTTTCGAGCAAGGGTTGGGTAGTTCGTGCTTTATGACTATGAGCAGAGTCCTGCGGGAAAGTCCACGGTACTTTATTAAAAAGTGTATTGCTGAAAAGTTTCACAACACGATATAAGACAGTCTTACTTTGGCTGACGTCTTCACTCCTTTTTCACAAAAGTGATGCTTTATGACTCCTTGATAAATCACCCCCCAACAAATCATTACAGACGCAAGATAATGACCACGTTGTACCTTTCCGACCACTCGGGCGGCTTCTTTAGAACTGTGTTGTGTGGTGCTCTTCAATAGCGAAAATTTTTTCATCAGTAAAAAGGATATTTCTATGCCTTTCACCTGCGTATCGGGACAGAAGGTGGTTTGATCGATCCACTCTCTTCAACTGTAGGGATAGATTTAGAAAAGTGTTGGTATATCTGTCGATACTACGATATACTAACATACGGCTGATAGCAAGCTTTTGAAGTATCTTGAATATGACCCACGGCTCCATACCCACTTTGTGCAAGGCAATCAGTGCAATCCTATGGTCTTTAACACCCCATTTCATGTTGTAATTCGATAATAAACACGAAAAAATATGTAACGCGTGGGGAAATCGAAAGCAGTTTTTAACATAATGAACGCGTTTCAAATTCAAAATACCTCCATAATTTGTCACTGGTCACAATATTTTGTATGCTGGAGGAGTACATTCTCAGACAGAGCTTTATCTCTTTAGTTAATAGATTCAGGCGTTATTTTGCGAAAGTCAAATTTACATGCAATTTGATCTAACCTGCTTTGTGTGCTTCCGCCACCAATTAGTTCATGCGGCCTAGCGCCGGCCGGCACCCACCCACAACTGTTAGTAAGTGCAACATGCCGACGCTGCCATGGCTGCTCCGGTAGTCTCTGCCTCGGCTGTTACGGTCGTCCGCCATCTGGAACAGAATCCGCATGCCCCCACCGCCACCGTCGCTGCCACGACTGGCCTGGTCGTCGCTGCGACACGCGTTTCGCTTCTCCACGAGGCATCATCAGGCGTTGTAGACGTTAATCGTAAGAATAACATGCTACAAGTGACAAATCCATCGCAGTGCCGTCCCTTATATTGAATTGAGGGTAGGGGTGGATGGTGTGAGCGAAAAGATATTTAATAGTGGGGAATGGTTTACGTCAGTCTGTTTGTTCATGAGAGTAATTTTAGAAATTTTATGTTTATTAATTTCTAATTGATCCCTAATATTTAGTTTTAAACCTTTGTCTATGGTGTGTAAAATTTGATATGTATTAGTGGGGGATAAGTCATGTCCTTTGTCTATGAGATGCTCGGCGAAGTGTGACCTTTCTGGGCGATTGTTTTTATACGCCGATACGTGTTCGTGAAATCGTGTTATAAAGTTACGACCAGTTTGCCCGATATAAACGTGTTCACATTCATCGCAGAACAGCTTATAGACGCCGGATTTTTTTTTTTTTGGCACCAGAGCTCCGTTTGTTAGTTGATAGATGATTACCACTTTAACTTGAGTATGCTTTGGCTATAAGACGATGGTGTGCTAACTTATACCGCAAAAAATCTAGAAAATTCTATAAGCAAGCATGTTTGATAACAAGCAGAAATACAATGAATACAATCACTGTTTATTATTCGGCTTATTCTGTTGTTATCCGCTAGTACTGGGTTTGCCTTTTACAATGATGGGCGTATTCCGTTTAGATGATTTTAGTCGCAATAAAATGTAAAACTTACGTGGAGCGGCCATTTTGTTAAATCTCAACAACACTAAATCAAAGTTAATTCCTCGTACGTATCACAAGTGTTCACAATGTAGAAATTTATTCACACTGAACAATACCAAAGAACAATGTACCCTTAATTATGATAAAACACTGATAATAAAAACACACTGTGGATAACGTGTCATTTATCTAATCTGCGAGATATTTTGGATTAGATTAATTATTGATTTTAAGTTCCGTATAGCAGTTTAGGCAGGTAATTACATACAAAGGGTATTATACATTTATGTTAAGCTTTTTGTTAAACACACTTAAGAACAAAACTATCGCGCATCACCAATTTTCCCATACAAAAGTGTAAATTTGTAAACAGTTTTGCCATGTATTTTAAAAAGTACTGAAGCAATTCTGAGGCGAATGAACATTTTCTACTAAAATAAACGAGGATTAAAATGATACAATGAGGAGGGATGGTGTCTGTGTTAACAGACATACGGACAAAGTGGCGCCATAAGAGTTTCTGTTACACCTTTTCGTCAACGTCGTGAGGCATTGAAGCGTACGGCCCATCTGATGTAAAGCAGTTACCATAGCCTATGATCGCTCGTAATACATCGTAATACATTAAGTATCACTCGCGCGATGCCACCTCTGCTGCTACACAGCAACTCCTTAAGATCTTACTGGTGACCTCACTCACGCGCAGGTACATAACAACCCTCCAGAGAGCTGTTATTTGATTTTCTGTGAGATGGAGATACTTCCCCAGACTACCTCTCTTGAAAACACCCAGACCAAGACAACCGATGCACACAAATGTTTAAATAAATAAAATAAATAAAAAATTGCGGATCGTGTTAAACACTAATACCAGTTTTTTTTTTATACTACGTCGGGAGGCATACAAGCATATGGCCCACCTAATGTAAAGCGGTTATCGTAGCCTATTAACACTTGCGATATATTAAGTATCACTCGCGCGATGCCTCCTCTGCTGCTTACACAGAAACTCCTTGGGAGCTTACTGGTGACCTCACTCACACGCAGGAACACAACAACCCTCAAGGGAGTTGTTATTTGGCTGCGGTTTTCTATGAGGTGGAAATTCTTCCCCAGACGGGTTGCTTTGATGCGCCCTACCTCTCTTGACATCTAATAGCATGAATAGGCCCCCCGTTTGAAAATTAGTAATAGCACTGTTTTTTTTTGCACATTTCGCCTATTATTTTAAACGAACAATTATTAGACTATACATATATAAAATAAAAAACGCCACGCTAATCTAACTCAGGTACGAACGAATTTAAGACTAACTTTTCGACATGAGGTTTTCCCAAGGGACTACAGCATGGATTTCCCCAAGAAATGCGTGAACAGGTTTTTAGAGGGTCGGCAACGCATGAATGCCACAGGCTACGGTGAGTTTTTACCATCAGACAGGTCGTATGCTTGATTGGCACCTTAGTGGTATAAAAAAATGAAGAACAAAGAATAAAGGAGCCTTTTGACGATTATTACGAATGAAAGCGGACTAGTTGTTTAAGTTGAAGAATATTTCGAGATACCTGAAATAGTCATGTGAAAAAATTAGACGAATTAGAAAACAAAATATCAGATTAGACAGCTGTTTATAATACTTCAGAGCTTTATTTACACATTGTGAAACAGGCTCCTAAACGATGCGATTCATCGTTCTAGAAAACAGTTTCGATAGATTAAATAAAGAATTACCTAAATCGATGTAGGATTGCGACATGCAGTATATAATCACACATATCCGTATCTAAATACCTACAGATCAACCAACGAAGGCGAATTATGCTCCTCAAAGCCAGAATTGAGATTACGATAAATGATTTTAATAAAAACCGGTCCCGTTCGAGTCTGATTTGTACACGAAGGGTTTTATAACGCTGACTAGACAGACCGCCAAAAAACACGTGTATGTAGACATTCTTTAATTTTTGATTTAATTTATTATCTATTTATTTGTTACTATAGCGGCGATAGATATATATATTCTGTAAATTTTCATCTGTCCGCCTATTGCGATGCATGAGATACAACCCACTGACAGATAGTCGGATGAACTGGCAGCAGATGCTTAGTAATAGACCTTAGTTATAGGATCCCGTTGGCACTCTACGGTTACGACGAGCTCGGTGGCTTTTGACGCTCGTGGGTTCGATTCCCACACAAGGCAAATATTTGTGTGCATGAACATGTCTGCATGTCTTGGTCTGGATGTTTTAAGACAGGTAGGGCTCATCAAAGCAGCCCGTCTGGGTAAATACCTATACCTCACAGAAAACCGCAGCCAAATAACAACTCCCTAGAGGGTTGTTGTGATCCTGCGTGTGAGTGAGGTCACCAGAAAGCTCCCAAGGAGTTGCTGTGTAAGCAGCAGAGGAGGCATCGTGCGAGCGATCTTAATATATCGCAAGCGTTAATAGGCTGCGGTACCCGCTTTACATCAGGTGGACCGTATGCTTGTATGCCTCCAGACGTAGTATAAAAAAAAACTCTTTGGATACAGTATTCTAATAATGAGAAAATAGTAATAATTGAACAAATTAAGAACATCTCTTTTTTGACGAGCTCGGTGGTGCAGTGGTTAGTAACGCTACTTTGACACCGACAGTTTATTTTTATACCACTAAGGTGGCAAAGAAGCGTACGGCCTGCCTAATGGTAAACAGTTACCGTAGCCTATGGACATTTGCAATACCAGGGGTGTTACCCTTGCCGACCCTAAGTTCGTGGGTTCGATACCTACACAGGACACACATTTATGAACATGTCTGTTTGTCTTGGCCTAGGTGTTTTTAAGAGATGTAGGGTGCATCAAAGCCCGTCTGGATCCTCTACGTTACAGACAACCGCAGTTAAATAACAACTCCCTGGAGGGTTGTTATCTTTCTGCGAGTGAGCGAGGTCTCCAGTAAGCTCCTAAGGAGTAGCAGTGTTAGCAACAGATGTGGTATCGCGCGTGTGATAGTTAATGTGTCGCAAGCGTCCATAGGCTACGTAATCGCTTTACATGGTGGGTGGGCCACATGCATGCGTGCCTCCCAATGTTTTGAAAAATCCTTTCTATAAATATATAATAAAAACTATGTGAAAATGGTTACCTATTTACATCATTAAAATCGTTAAAAGTTTTTCGTTTAAGCCTTTGTGCATAATACACCCACAGCACCTTCTTCATCCTAACGTTATCCCGTTTCCTAATCCTTTATGAATGACGGACGCCACTACCTAAGCCTAAGGATTTGGCGAAGTTACTGATTTTTACATGATGCGACTGCCATCAGACCTCTACAACGCGAAGGGAAAACCAAACCTTTCTTACGTTAAGTCACACGACTCTCGAAATATAATTTCTAGGACTTGCCCATTTCCTCACGATAGTTTCCTTCATTTGGATGACGATAATTTAAATTTTCTAAAGTTGAACATATTCCGTTGGTACATTTCTCGAAGTGACTTAATTACAACCATTTACTGATTTGCTGAACAATACATGAAGCGACTTATCGAACTTTTGGTTTGGGGGGAGCCGCAATAAACTTGTGTCTGAAATAAGGGGACATTGACAAAAGTATCTGACTGGGGGCGACTGAACTTGGTCAACACCGTAAAGACACAAGTTTTCGCGTGCACAGCTAAGAAAACTCCATTTGTTGTGGTTCTTTAATTCCAGTATACACACGATGTTCAATACAGAAATCATCTGAATGAGAAGATCAAACTAGCGTTCAAGAAACTTGGCGTGGAAACGGGAAACGTCTAGACCTAACAAGCATAAATTCTTATTTCCTCTCTATGGCAATATGTTACTTTGCTAATGTTAAGTAAATAATATATATATACTAAAAGAAACTTAATAATTTGGATATACATTATTGTCCTACGTTTATAATTGCGGCGCTGCGGAAGTTGAACTCACAGCAAGGGTTTGTTGTTGATAAAATTGTCTAAGCTAGTCACTCGACCACGTCAAACAGTGATGCATTTTTTTCGTATCCGTCTACGCAATATTGTAAAGAGAAACAATATAAGTAGTTAAAGAGATGATTCAGACAAAAACTAGATAAGACTTATCGTAACCATTGTACTGTCTATAGGCCACGTAATAAGATAATAATGTAAGTAATAATATATCGTCATATCATAATTGGGGTAGTAAAGTAGAGTACCGCAAGAACTGATATCTACTTAGTTTTATGAGTCGATAAACAGAATTTAAGCAGTGTTATTTTTTTAAATTGTCGTATTTTAATAGAAATGAGGAGGATCATCTATCTATTTATAAAAAAAGAATTAGCAAATTTCATCCTAAAAAGGGATAAAGGCGTTTTATCGACACAATTTATTATCATCATAGTATTGTCTTAGGTTTTCGCGATTGTTATACATTGAATTAAACAATTTTTAACGGAAGCATCGTGTTTTATTTATTTTATTGAACCTGTACGTTTCGAATGCTTTACAGCGTCTACCTATACATACAAATATCTCAATGGTAACTCACACCACCATCCATGTCAGTTAGCTACCATAGGCAAATCTTTGTTTCAGAGAGCACACGGCGTCTGCGACGCTGAGCATCTAGAGGAGGAACTCCAACATGACAAACAAGTACTGCGGAGCAATACTTGTTTGTCATGTTGGATATAATATTACAAATATTTTTTTCGTTTTTTTCCCATATAAAACGCCAATTTCATATGAAAGGACCTAATAATACGAAACATGTAATTTTATTATTTTGTTCATGATATCATAAAGTCAAACGCAGACGACATAGCGTAATATTATAACATTCTATTCTGTTTTCTTTTTCTACAAAAATATTGTCGCCATCATAAACTGTATTCAGGCCAGCTTTGATGCTGAATGTAGAAGTATAAATATAACTACTTCTTTTCTAGCCACGATAAAGTAAATTTCCACCAGACACAGATAGCGACATGAAATGGATGTTTTTTGAGAACGACGTAACTTATTCTCAATTTCTATTCTTGGTTAGACTCATAAAGCTAAATAACTATCATTATTTGTTCCATACTCTACACAAGTGATATCCAGAAGAATCTATTCGAGATTATGATGACGTATTGTTTATAGAAAGTATAAAGCTTACGATAAGCCTTATCTATTTAGGTGTGAATCATGTCTTTAATTAGTCATACTGTTTCTCTTTACATTATTGTGTAACCGGATTCAAGTATCATTGATTGAGGTGGACGAGAATTGAGTTCAAGATCCGCGCAGCATGACAATGTCTGCTTGTCTAGGTCCAGGTGTTTACTGTTTTATCACTTCGACGTTTTAACTTTTACTAGTGTCAACTTTAATCAATACAGTTTAAATGTTTAATGCAATAGTATCAACAATAACATAGAACATTACGAATGCTGGACATGCCCTTATCTACGCATCTGTTTCAGTTAACTACAAGTGACGTTTTGATGTGTCTCTTAAGGGTGGGGCATGGTGAAATCTCTTGCTCTAAATATCCAGCTAGGGAAATGCTTCTGCTCTTTCTTTTCTACCTTCCAGAAAAGCATAGTTAATTTGTTATTTTCCTGTATATCTATGACTATGACCATGGAAACATAAACAATACAAAGATTATGTTCCGTTCTTGTCCAAAATACTTCATGTCTGAATACAAAAGTCTTCTACTAGTGTTTGTTGTCAGTGATGACTTACAGCACAGAGAGAGCTACCGTTACCTGAGTGTATTTAAGAATCAGTAACCAAGCTTGAAAAGGCAATGGTCAGGTCACATAGTTCGAAGAGCCGACGGGCGCGAAGGCCTATAGGTTCTCGAATGGCGACTCGGTACTGGAAAGTGCAAAGTAGGACCGTCACACGATGGGGCCACGATTTGGTGACAATTGCAGTGAGCCGGGTGCAAGTAGCGTGGAAGTCTAAGAGGGAGATCTATGCTCAGCAGTGGACGCTCTTCAGTTGAAATGATGTCTACTTCAAACGTATTTTCAAAAGTGTTATTAATCCTTGATTAATGAACCGAGTACCGAGTAGATATATTATTTTAATTTGTTTTTTATGTGTTAGATTATACATATGATGGGTTTTAATTCGTTACATAGTATCGACTAGTTCCTGAAGGTGCATCGTGAAGGGGCCAAACAGGTTTCGTAACAGACGACCAGAGCAGCCAAAGCATCGATAGTGACGTGTTGTTGTAGTTTCTGTTTCAGATGGCGGGATATCGCAGAGACCATCACAGCAACTGAGGCAGAGATGACCGAAACAACCATGGCAAAGATGACATACATCTACTAACAGTATTGGGTGGGTGCTAGCCGGTGCTAGCTCGTGTGAATTAATTGGTGACGGAAGCACAAATAATACGTTAAAACAAATAGTGCCTGAAGCTATTACACTCTACGAAAGTGTTTTTTTATGGATTTCACATTTCCTTTGATTGTAATATCTGTTATCCGTGAACATAATTATATTCAATGAGAGTGTTTTTTTTATAAATAGTGTAATGAGGTCTGGCTGATACCCCTTTGTGTTGCATATAAATTTATTCTTCTGTAACTAATTACCTTCAAGGTCATTAAATAAAACACTTCCTATTTTTAAGTTGTTCACAAATGGTAAACGAAATGTTTATGGAAACCAAAAGTTATAACGCTTAGTCAATGTGTAATTCAGAAATAAAACAAACCAACTAATAAATTTATAATTACAAAAGAATTTCACCTTTATCCCATATACAATAAAGATAATAGGGCTGTAACAGTGAGCGGCAGTGGACGTAAAGGGGACGTTGTCAGCGAACAGATAAGTTAATCTTGATGGAAAACCTATTTGACTAATGGTCGAACATACAGACAGACGGGGCGTCCGAACCACTCCAATCGATCACTTACTTACCACATAAACAAACTTTCTGGAAACCCATAGATTTTCGATTCCAAGATTGTAGTTCTACCCCTTGGGGTTATAAATGAATTGAAAAGTTATACAGCTCTATAGATTTTTAGAGACTTATAAGCGATTATGGCAGTTATTTGCTTGATGAGAGAGCAACTGAGAACTTGAGGCGATTTCCTCCTTCTTCGCTTTATCCCATTTCCTATAGGACTGGTGAGGTTCGCTTCCTAAGCCTAAGGATTTCGCGAAGACACTGATTTTGACATGGAGCGACTGTTGTCAGAGCTCCTCAACCCAGAGGGAAAACCAGATCTTTCAGAGGATCCAGAGGTTAGGTCACACGTCTTTCCAAGTATAATTTCTTGGACGTGTGGGTTTCCTCACGATGTTTCCCTTCACAGCCGAGCAAGTAATTAATATGTACATAAATTCGAAAACACTAATGTGGTATATGCTCTCGCCTGGATTGAAACCAGGGACCTGTTGTTCAATAAGCCGGTTTCTTATCCACTGAGCTATCACTGCTCGAGTCTTCCATTCTCTTTTATTTTTATTTGCTGTGACCATTAATTTATGTTATATATGTACGAATGTGATGTTTAGCTCGGTGGCTCAGTCGTGAATGACGCGACTTTGACCCAACGCTCGTGGGTTCGATTCCCACACATGTCAAACATTTGTGTGCATGAACATGTCTGTTTGTCTTGGTCTGGATGTTTTAAGAGAGGTAGGGCGCATCAAAGCAGCCCGTCTGGGGAAGTACCCCCAGCTCACACAAAACCGCCGCCAAATAACAACTCCCTTGAGGGTTGCTGTGTTCCTGCGAGTGAGTGAGGTCACCAGTAAGCTCCCAAGGAGTTGTTGTGTAAGCAGCAGAGGAGGCATCGCGCGAATGATACTTAATTTATTGCAAGCGTTAATAGGCTACGGTACCTACTTCACGTCAGGTGGGCCGTATGCTTGTATGCCTCCCGACGTAGTATAAAAAAAATTACACTTTTATTAATTTAGTCAATGATTTTCTGATACTAAGACTAGACTAAGACTGCCTGAAGGAAGAGATTTCAAATTGTTCATTCATATAACAAAACGAATTATCAAAAATCAAAGAAATTCTGTTTCAAAGGACGGTGCGTCATAATCAACCCAATTGTCAAATCGCTGCTTATTTATAAAGTTGTATTTATATGGAGATTAATTTTACGCAATAAAACATGGGCACGACTAATGCAAAATCATCCATTTTACATTCCTGCGTGATATTCACAATCTATTTACTTAATTGCGTTCAGGTTGACAAAATTCAATTGGTCTGAAATGAATACGGGCCCGAACCGAAAATATTACGTGGTCGGAATTTCAATATCGCAAATTATCTACCCAGCAATGATTTATGCAATTTATACATACACTAAATTACATGAACAGATGTTTTCAATTGTTTTGAATGTTCGTCAGTGCGTTGAACTTTTTGTAAATTGAAATAAATAGACTAGTGTTCGTAACGGTCGAAAGTCCATCTTCATCATTACTGAAAATTATATATATGTACTAGCAGACCTAACAGACGTTGTCCTGTCTGCAAATGAAAATATAAATTCCTGCAACTCGATTGTAGCGCCACCTACCGTGTCCAATTGTGAATATGAACCAATCTCGTATCCACTTAAACAGACACAAGAACTATAATTATATGTAATGATGATATATCTTTATGTATATAGTTCTTCTGTCCGTATAAACATATACTTATATTAGTTATGTTATGAGTATATATGCCTACACACTGCTTTAGTAGCAAATTAAATATTAAAATTTTCCGGCCTTTCTTTTCCCACAACCTCGTTTGCTAGCTTGCAGTATATGTATAGGTAAAACTAATCTCAAACAAACGAAAAGACGAGGAGGAGTAGTATAAAAAAGGTAACAGCTATGATCGTTTACAAGAATTCCTGTAATTTCTTTTTTCATACGTTCCACAGTGACTTTGAGCATTTCTCTTGTGAAATACGTATGTCGTTCCCTAAAAGTAATATTTTTGATCGTAAAGCGTGGAACTATTCCGAGCATCTGTGTCTGGCGAAAAAAAATCCACATCGGTTTGGGAGCATTCTATATTCGCATTACAAGTCAGACCAGACAACTTTTTCGTTGAATATCCACTTGAGGATACGCTTGTACTATATCTGTAAAATAGTGCGATGAGGTAATGACGAACTGACGTAAGAAATACAGACCAAACCAAAGCTAGAGACGCTAAATTTAAGATTGCATAAAATTCCTGACGTACAAATATCAGCGATGAAAAATGGTTTGGTTTTTAAGATTCCGTAGTAAACAAGGAACCCTTATAGTTTCGCTATTTCCGTCTGTGTGTTCGTCGATCAGTCCGTATGTCTGTCCGCGGCCTAGCTCAGCGACGCTAGACACTAGTTTGGCATGTCGAGTATATACGTATTACTATTAACTATGCTGACAAAGTGGTAGAATAAAATCTTGAAAAAAAATTGTATGATGGTACCTCCCCTACACGTAAAGTGGGGTGAGTTTTTTTATTCGCTCACCCAATACGCAATTCGCAACCCAAGTTCTTTGAACAACGGTTTGTATGACTGACGGGACGGGACTTCACTTGGAACTTTGATTCATTTCTTAGGTACTATAAACGCTTGATTTTTGTCTGTTATTTACCCATATTATTAGGCCGTAACGAAGAGAATCTATATACACATGTCACGATGTGATGGCTGTTTTTCTATTTGTTATATTTTATATCCGTTTCAGTGCATATACGAATCGGTTTACATATAGGTCGATAGTAACACCTATCATGTAAACCGGTTACAGTAAACTATGAACGGCTGCAGCACATTAAGTGTCACTCACGCGTTGCCTCCTCCGCTGCTAACACTGCAACTCCATAGGAGCTCTTTGGTGACGTCACTCATTCGCAGGGACACAACAACCTGCTAGGGGATTGCTATTTGAGTGCGGTTTTCTGTGGAGAGGAGGTACTTCCCCAGATAGATTGAAAAGTACGATCGTTTTTGTCGAATACCTATTGATCAATAAGGACGGCCAATTGTTATATAACCTGGAAGCATAAGGCCTTGTTGAGTATAATTGGATTATAGGTGGAAAACAATAAGATTACGGTATGCTTGATGGTAAACAGTCCCTATAGCCTATGGACTGATGCAGCAACAGGAAATTACACGCGCTTTCCCTACCCTATGGAAAGCTCTGCCCACTTCGTTTGAACATCAGATGTTAACATTTTATGCGGAATAAACACTAAAAACATTCCAGCTAGCTTATTATCAAATCAGCATTGTGGAATCACAGTGCCTCAGCGAGAGATCCAGGGCGCGACATTTCAATTAGGCGATTGCTTGCTCAAAGCCGATCTAGGACAACAGGCTTTGTGTCCACAATCCATAGTGAAGCACTTGACGTGAGTGGTCATCATTTGGAGCCACTCAGCCATGAACGCGTAGTAGTCAAGATTATTTATTAAAGTGCCTTTTAATATTCCATTTATTCATCAAACACAAGTACATTGTATACACATATGTAAATGTTTATAAATAGTGATATGTGAATGGTTGTTTGTACCAGATCTCATTTCAAAGCAAGCTCTTAATCGATTGTTTGGAAATTTTGACACAGCATTGCAATGCAATACACTGATTAAGTGTTTTAAATGGCTTATTCGTTTCTATTATCTATTAACACTTAATAGACATTCATAGCTCTTTTTATGCACACTCGCCGATTTCTAGGGCTACTGATTAAACCTTCTGGATAAACAGGACCTTTTTGGGTCAGGACTCTTGACCTTTCTCATTTCATACATCCTTTCATTTTCGCGCTACATTGGTATCTGTATTGTCATATTTTCATTACGCATTTTTTCGTTAGCCCGTACCAACGGAGCCTGCCTTTTCTTATCTTAACTCCCACACAATTTTTCAGATCATCGTTGTTTTTTTTTTAATTATTTAATAAATGTTTTACAATAAATACATTTTCTCTGACATGGAAACGTGCACTAGTAAGATTTATTTCTATATAAGGGAAGCCGTTCATTCTACATGTCGATGTCCTGACGTCAAATACGATGGGTCAATAAGTGATGCCTTTATTTTTCGTGATACGCCACTATTCCACAATGTATCTAAAAGGAAGACAGATCCATTGATGAAAGTAACTTTTTTGTCGATAGTACCCGTTGAATGTTTCGCCATAACGATTGATCATATTTTACAATTATTTACTTTCAAGTAGTTGCATTTAGTCACTAGTGGCTCTGTTACTGCTTTTTTACATAAGCGGTAGTTGGCAGCGTCACTAAAAATAAATTTAGCATCGAAAATAATTATGTAATTATATTAATTTGAGATAAAAGTGAATTTTCCAGCCAGTTATTATATTTCGATCATAAACTAGACGTTTCATTACAGTTTCATTTAAAATATTGCTAGGCCGACTTTGAAAATATTTGTCTAGTTACATTAAGATACACTAATCATCATCTTTTCCTATTCTTATCATTTCCGATATTATAATAACGATATTTACAGTCAATTATGTTGAAAAGTGTCTATTGTCCACGTTTACACGAGATAATTGTAAGTACCTATGTTAATTATCAATATAATCCAAATATAGAAATATGTATATTTTTACTACGGCGACGCACACAGCGAGCTTGGCTTTGGTTTAAATGATGGCGAGACACTCAAACTCTTCAACTTTGTATCCAAAGCTACTAACAACAACAAACAAACAAACTAACTGCAAAAATATATCGTTAACCAAAAGCCTCGCAAACGAAACGCTCTTACATTCATGAATAAACAAAATTCATTGAGCCCAAGTATCTCAGCCTGAAATATTCCAGCAAAAATCAGACATATACAGAAATAGAAAAGAGAAATTGAAAATAACCGAGTGTCCGAGGGATGGAAAGTTTTGCGACGCAACTTTTGCACTCCAAGTGAACTCCTCTTTCGTAAGTTTATTATTGCTATTTGCGATTCCCTCAATTATATCATGTACATAAATACTGTACGGTCTTTTACCATACACACTTGTTGATATTGATTTATTTAAGATGATATTGATCATTACGAGGAGTACCAACGGATAGAATAATAAAATGCACTCTTGATTCCACGGCGGCTTTATTGATACTAAATTAATTATATGTTTTACGACAATGAGTCACGCGCATAATGCCTACGTTAACATATTGCACAATGTAGAGCTATAGCTCGTACAAATACTAATATTTATCCAACGTCGGGAGGCATACAAGCATACGGCCCACCTGATGTAAAGCGGTTACCGTAGCCAATGGACGCCTGTGATACATTAAGTATCGCTCGCGCGATGCCCCATCTGCTGCTAACACAGCAACTCCTTAAGAGCTCACTGGCGACGTCACTCACACGCAGATACTCAACCACCCTCCAGAGAGTTGTAATTTGGCTGCGATTTTCAGTGAGGTGGAGGTACTGCCCCAGATGGGCTGCTAAGATGCACCCTACCTCTATTAAAAATAAACCTCCTACTTCTCTAAAAGTAAAAGGTTCCTATGGTTTAAATATTCACAGTGTAGTAGTAATTGGTAGACATTTTGAAAATATTATCGAGGCTTTAATTAATAATGACAAAGAGTTAACGAAATACATTATTATGGATTCAGTTGTAAAAGAGAGCGTGATAAGCACAATTCATGAGCCTCAACATTTCACATATTTTTGACGAGCATGGCGGCACAGTGGTTAGCAATGTGGTTCGGTTCCCATATGGGATAAACATTTGTGTGCATGAACATGTCCGTTTGTTTTAGTCTGAGTGTTTTTAAAAGAGCCGCATGTCAAAGCCCCACTGTGGAAGTACCTCCACCTTAAAGAGAGCCGCAGCCAAATAAATATCTGGAGAGTTGTTGTGTTCTTGTGAGTGAATGAGGTCACCAATAAGCTCCTAAGGAGTTGTGTTAGCAACAGAGGTAGCATCGTACGAGTGGTACTTAATGTGTTGCAAGTGTTCATAGGCTACGGTAACCGCTTTACATCAGGAGGGCCATACGCTTGTATACCTCACTGTTGTATAAAAAATAATAGTTTTAGTAGTTAATCTGGCTAGTCAGATCATTATCACATCTTGTAACATCTACACAAACTTTCACAAACTGAAATGATTTCAAAGATTAATTTCATTTAGGGGTTATTATGCGAATGTCAAATTTATAGACAATTTCATATGCTTCCGCTACCGATGTGTACATGCGAACTAGTGCCGGTCGGCACCTACCCGCTACGCCACCGTTTTGTTGCCCTGGCTGCTCCGCTCGTCTCTGCGACACGTGTTTCGCCTCTCCACGAGGCATACCTCAGGCGCTGTAGATTAATATAATAGATCATTCGTAGCATATAATTCTAACGACTAACATCTGCAGTGACTGAGGACCGCACCAGCCGGGGCAGAGACAACCGTAGTAGGCTTGGCAGCGGCGGCATGCGTGTACTAACGGTAGCGGATGGGTGCCGGCCGGAGCTAGTTCGCATGAACTTATCAGTAGCGGAAGCTCACAAAGTAGTTTAGATCAAATTACCTATAACTAATGTAGTCGCCATAGAGTCCTTTATACCTTCTTGTTATTAAAATTTGTGTTTCCTCTCTGTAATTAAATTGAACTAGACAATACTGCAACTTAGTTTGTGCGCATGCCGGACCTAGAACAACCTGGCCTATAGCGGCACCCTGTTGACTGTCTTGCTCCATGATTCCGACGCACTATGAGAATTTTCCGGTAGAGTGAAGTAGCTAGCAATGACTATTACAAAACCAAGGGTTGTTGAATCGATTCTCGTACAAGACAGACTTTCTTGCATTATTCTAAATATAAAAGTTATTTATTACTAACTTCCCATTTTATTGTAATTGCCGTGAAAGTCGGAATATTTTTTTTTATTTATATATTTTCATGTTATGCTCAACCGTTTCCCATGTTGTTCTATAGCCTTTCTTAGAGCAGATATATATATGTGTACTAATTCATTAGAATTGGCAGAGTCCGCTATCTAAACCTGAGGATTTGGTGAAGATTTTTACATGGAGCGAGTGCTGTCAGACCTCCACAACCCAGAGGGAAAACCAGACCTTTCGTAGGTTAGGTCACACGTCCTTCGAATATAATTTCTTGAACATGTGGGTTTCCTCACGATGTTTTAGTTCACCACCGAGCAAGTGATAATTACAAATATGTACATAAATCAGAAAACACTAATTTAGTGATACATACCAGGATACGAACCAGGGATCAGTTGATCAATAGGTCAGTTCTTTATCCAATCTTTCATTTGAAACACTCAAGCGACACATTTCCTTAGTTTTTTTATAGAGGGTGTGTTTTGACGTAACTGAGCCACGATTAGGTTTTCAGATTAGTCGGGCTGGCAGCACTTCATACATTATTTACACATAAAAAAACTACTTTTCATACCTTATAAGGTCTTGTGAAAGGCAATTTGCTAAGAGGATTCTTTCTTAATTAAAATCTAAACTAAGTTCCTTACTTAGTTTAGACATCCATTTAGAGAAATTCTATAAACATTTTCCAATTTCTATATGCAATTGCTTTGTACTTTGACTTGCCAACTAGGCTGTTCTTATTTTATACTAGCTATCCGCCCCGGCTTCGCACGGGTGATATGATCGCTACCAAACTTCACAGGATCACCTGCTGGGCTAACCTGAAGATTCACTGAAAATTTCATCAAAATTTGCCCAGCCGTTTTTGAGTCCATAGTGGACATACAGACAAACGTTCATTTTTATATATATAGATTATTAAAAGAATAAACTGCTTGATTGGCAAGTCAAGGTCATGCATGTTGTGTACAAGTATCAAAACTTCTAACGCAGACAGTTTCAATGTATTCAGTGAGCTTCAATAAACATTGAAATTACATCAATCTATGCAAAGGCCTTCCTTCAACATTCGCGATCGATCGCATAGTATGCCTAATGGCCACTGACACAGTTCTGTCAATCGCAAGGTCGCCCCGACATTGGTTAACGATAATTTTGCGTGGATTCCTATCTTTTATTTGTTATCATGAACATTGCACTAATTAAATACCCTGATTTATATCTGGCAAATAAACAATTCTGTTTTGTTATGAATACAATATATTTTGTATACGCCTAATTTTATCATAAATGCAAACGATATCTTTTGAATGTACATAGGTTATAGTGTCACTTATTTGTTGTTGAAAGTCTAAATGGGCCTAAAATCTATACCTAGACGTCAAAGTCAACAAAATACCTGATAGCTTAATGAAATTAACTTTATTTTCCTTCATAAACTAACTCACTTTTACACGAATGATAGATACTTCTTGCATTCAAGTATTCATAGGTAGGCCACGGTAGCTACATAATCTTTAGGAATAAATTCAATATCACATGCAACTAAGTGCATGTTGCCGGATTACATACGCGGCTTTAAAAAAAGGGAGAAATGACAATGTAGAAGTAGATTCAGCCCGATTTAGGAAGTGCCCCTCTGAGAAGATGTCACCTTCACTACGTTAAATAACAAATATATGGGTGACTAAGTTTCTTTAGGAAAGAGTTTTTTTTTAGGAAAGACATTCATGTAGAGGAATTTAAAAAGCAAAACCTATCTAAATAAAAAAAAAATATCCAAATCATCGGAGCGGTTTCCGGGATATGCGAGATAAATTTATGTACTATACAAAAGTTGCTCATTTAAAGTAACAAGATTTTCTGAAAGGATATTATCTTGCGAGTGAGAAAAGTTCTTGAAAAGATGTTACCTTAGTACCGGTAATGATAACGTGAGACGAATTACTCCTCAGTATCGTGAGTACTTCGATAACTACTTAATTTTTCAGGCTAGCCGAATCCTTGCTTTGCATTCAACGATGTCATACAAAAAACATACGACATACAAACCCCTCAGTGAAGTCGATTAAGTCACTTATTATCAACCCTCGCAACATAAATTACGTGGCATAGTTTTGACAGGAACAGAAGTGGAGGCAGGTAAGTGGTTAATTCAGGACTCCGTATGTAAATGCTTAGTTGGGGCGAAGTCACCTCAGTAAATTCATCGGCCCCTAAGGAGTTAATGTTTTCATCCATTAACTCGACCGAGCACTTATGAAATTCGTGCCCGCGATCCGAACGAGATTACACGGACGAGCTGACGTGTTTCCATCATTAGGGCTGACAAGATGATTTTTATACCAGCTAGAAGACAAGCATATGATCTATCTAGCTGCTAATAAATATAATATTTGATGGTTTATCTATTCTGGTTTAAATTTGTAACGAATATATACTTTTTTATGTTACTTTATTTGAGGCCTTCGGTCAATTGGCTCTCGTGACTTTGCTACTCGTATCACCGTACCATCGTACTAGTATCCTCAAATAACCTCTTAACCCTTAGAATGATTGTTTACTACTCTTAGCTCCCATTGGCTCCTAGAACTTCCTAGAATTCTCTCAGGTTTAGGATCTTAAACTAATTTTGATTGAACTATTAGTTCGTTATGATACCATGAGTTAATTTACCATGGATGTGCTCCAATCGTGAGTCCGCATAAATTCGGTTAAGCTTTAGTGACAAAATATCTAACGAAACTTTTAAATAGAAAAGTGTGATTGACTTCTTTGAAGTCGATAGTAGAACTCATATTGATATAC